>OX333079.1:10742832-11996927 GCA_946863875.1 Alloplasta piceator
TCATGCTCAAGCCGCAATTCTATCTAGAAAAAAAATTGCAGCCATTTTAGTGAACCGATTGAATTTTGGCCAAAATGCAAAAAAAAAAAAAATTATTTTTGTTTTTCGGGCCTCATATCGATGTATTTTTGCCCCCTAAACGCGAATCTATCAATAGTTTTTTCAAAAAATCAAAATTTTCATGAATTTCGATAAAAAACTGTTTTGCTCAATTTTGGGCCTATTTTCAAAAACCTGAAAATAGCGAAATTTCAAGTGCTCATAACTTCACTTTGGTTCAACCGATTTTAAAATTTGTTTTTCGTACGCAAAGCTTGTGACCAAACTTAGAGAATGCCGTTAAGTTCATCCCGATAACTAATTTTTTGTAGAAATGAGAGCAGTTTGAAAATCGCCGAAAAAAATGGAAAGGGGTATACCTTAAAAAATTTACAAAAATCTATTGTTGAACTTTAAAAATCTGCCAAAAATCGAAAAATGATCGTAATGGGATGAACCAAACGGGATTTTGAAGCGTGAACGATTACGAAGGGAATGAGCTCATGCTCAAGCCGCAATTCTATCTAGAAAATAAATTGCAGCCATTTTAGTGAACCGATTGAATTTTGGCCAAAATGCAAAAAAAAAAAAAAAAATTATTTTTGTTTTTCGGGCCTCATATCGATGTATTTTTGCCCCCTAAACACGTATCTATCAATAGTTTTTTCAAAAAATCAAAATTTTCATTAATTTCGATAGAAAACTGTTTTGCTCAATTTTGGGCCTATTTTCAAAAACCTGAAAATAGCGAAATTTCAAGTCAACGTAATTATGACCGAAACGTATAGAACCGATGAAAAAAAAATTTTCCCAATTTTTTTTTGTTTTTTTATACGCCCTTATGGCTTTCCGAGTTGGTGTCGAAAGCCATAAGGGCGTATCGAATTTTTTTTTTTCAGCAATCGACGTAATTATGACCGAAAAGTATAGAACCGATGAAAAAAAAATTTTCCCTTTTTTTTTTTTGTGGGCAATGGGGAATGAGTGGCGAACAGCAATGGAGATTCTTTCGTATAGTAAAAACTCCATTCATCGCCATTGAAAAATCCTCATTCATTCCCCATTGCCAAAATAACCAATGGGGATGAATGCCGAATTGCCTAAGGGGATTGTCTCCATTGAATCCCCATTAGATAATCCCCATTCCGTTTCAAATGGGGAATTCAATGGCGAAAATCCCCTTAGGCAATTCGGCATTCATCTCCATTGGTTATTTTGGCAATGGGGAATGAATGGGGATTTTTCAATGGCGACGTATGGAGTTTTTTACTACGGGTTTTGCTCAATTTTGGGCCTATTTTCAAAAACCTGAAAATAGCGAAATTTCAAGTGCTCATAACTTCACTTTGGTTCAACCGATTTTAAAATTTGTTTTTCGTACGCAAAGCTTGTGACCAAACTTAGAGAATGCCGTTAAGTTCATCCCGATAACTAATTTTTTGTAGAAATGAGAGCAGTTTGAAAATCGCCGAAAAAAATGGAAAGGGGTATACCTTAAAAAATTTACAAAAATCTATTGTTGAACTTTAAAAATCTGCCAAAAATCGAAAAATGATCGTAATGGGATGAACCAAACGGGATTTTGAAGCGTGAACGATTACGAAGGGAATGAGCTCATGCTCAAGCCGCAATTCTATCTAGAAAATAAATTGCAGCCATTTTAGTGAACCGATTGAATTTTGGCCAAAATGCAAAAAAAAAAAAAAAAATTATTTTTGTTTTTCGGGCCTCATATCGATGTATTTTTGCCCCCTAAACACGTATCTATCAATAGTTTTTTCAAAAAATCAAAATTTTCATTAATTTCGATAGAAAACTGTTTTGCTCAATTTTGGGCCTATTTTCAAAAACCTGAAAATAGCGAAATTTCAAGTCAACGTAATTATGACCGAAACGTATAGAACCGATGAAAAAAAAATTTTCCCAATTTTTTTTTGTTTTTTTATACGCCCTTATGGCTTTCCGAGTTGGTGTCGAAAGCCATAAGGGCGTATCGAATTTTTTTTTTTCAGCAATCGACGTAATTATGACCGAAAAGTATAGAACCGATGAAAAAAAAATTTTCCCTTTTTTTTTTTTGTGGGCAATGGGGAATGAGTGGCGAACAGCAATGGAGATTCTTTCGTATAGTAAAAACTCCATTCATCGCCATTGAAAAATCCTCATTCATTCCCCATTGCCAAAATAACCAATGGGGATGAATGCCGAATTGCCTAAGGGGATTGTCTCCATTGAATCCCCATTAGATAATCCCCATTCCGTTTCAAATGGGGAATTCAATGGCGAAAATCCCCTTAGGCAATTCGGCATTCATCTCCATTGGTTATTTTGGCAATGGGGAATGAATGGGGATTTTTCAATGGCGACGTATGGAGTTTTTTACTACGGGTTGTATATAAAATGAATCGGTATTTCAATATTCGAGGTTTGCATTATTTGATATTATTGTCGTGAATGAATATTCTCTTTCGCTGCTCTTTTTCACGTTTATTTTTCTCGCGGATTTATTTGTTTTGGATTTCATGAAAAGCGATCGTTTTCTTGACTATTCGATACATTATGAAGTCTCAAGAAAATCTGCGAAAAATTTGAATTCGAAGTGTCCCGTAGTAAAAAACTCCATACGTCGCCATTGAAAAATCCCCATTCATTCCCCATTGCCAAAATAACCAATGGAGATGAATGCCGAATTGCCTAAGGGGATTTTCGCCATTGAATTCCCCATTTGAAACGGAATGGGGATTATCTAATGGGGATTCAATGGAGACAATCCCCTTAGGCAATTCGGCATTCATCCCCATTGGTTATTTTGGCAATGGGGAATGAATGAGGATTTTTCAATGGCGATGAATGGAGTTTTTACTATACGAAAGAATCTCCATTGCTGTTCGCCACTCATTCCCCATTGCCCACAAAAAAAAAAAAGGGAAAATTTTTTTTTCATCGGTTCTATACTTTTCGGTCATAATTACGTCGATTGCTGAAAAAAAAAAATTCGATACGCCCTTATGGCTTTCGACACCAACTCGGAAAGCCATAAGGGCGTATAAAAAAAAAAAAAAAATTGGGAAAATTTTTTTTTCATCGGTTCTATACGTTTCGGTCATAATTACGTCGATTCCTGAAAAAAAAATTTCAATACGCCCTTATGGCTCCCGGATGCCATAAGGGCGTAAAAGAGGTGATACTCCCTTATGGCAGCTGTAACGCGATATATATTATTACATTTAATAGAAATTATTGAAGCTCAGAATTGAGAAAATAGATTGTAAGTGTATTCAGATGACGATTGATAATGAAAGTATATACGTTTCTCCTCTCACAAATCGGGTTGAGAAGGACTGATAAAATTATGTGTATATGTTAAAAATAAACGGTTTTAAAAATCATTTATCCCAAACGTACGCGTACTTGATGAGCAGTTTATAATACATTTTTTTAAAATTACTTTCGAATAATTTCCGAGCTTATGCTAATATTAATTGACCATCGATATAATCATCAGCATTTATTACAATTGAAGAAAATATTTGGTTCATATATGAGAATCAGCGACATCTACTCTTACTTGACTTTATTAATTCACCGCCGTTTGAGAAATATCGCATTCGGAAAAATTCTCATCGATCGATGGGTTCAATTGTTCAGCATTAAACCTCGAATATGGATTGCAACATCGTTAACGAATGCTGCTCATCATTCGATCAGTCATCAATGAAGTGACATTATTGATAAATGTTGATCATTGTATAATTCGTAGTTACTTATTATTCAATGGGTATCCTTGGTAAATGCTGATCATTTCATCGTTAGCCGCATTTGGGTTCCAATGAACATCTGTGGGAAATGCTGATCTTTCAGTTCATCCGCATTGACTTTCCAATGGACATCATTGGGTAAAGCGGATCACTTCGTTCATCAGCATTTACCATCTCATGGACACCATTGGGCAATGCCGCTCGATACATCCGCATTGGCTTTCCAATGAGCATCATTGAGTAATGATGATCATTCGATTCGTCCGCATTGGCTTTCCAATGAGCATCATTGAGTAATGATGATCGTTCGATTCATCCGCATTGGCTTTCCAATGAGCATCATTGAGTAATGATGATCATTCGATTCATCCGCATTTGATGTTCAATGGATACCCATTCACTGATCAATGGTCAGCCCTGTACGCCATTGACAAATGCGGAAATCTCAATGGGTCCCCATTCATTGTCCAATGGAGTCGTATGAGGACCATTGGTTGCCATTGGCGATTCAATGGAGTTTTTTACTACGGGGTTTTTATTTTTTGCACTTTTCTGAATATTGACAGAATTAATTAATGAGACTTGCATAAAAAGTTAAGAATGTTTTTACCGAAGAAGTATTTTTCTACAATTCTATTCATCAATTTCGGAGTTCGACCTAAATCAAATTTATCATGTCTCAAAAATGTTCAAGAATGTTGAGAATTGTAAATATTTTTTCCCAATTTTATCCATTAGTTCCGAAACTTGACGAAAATAAAATAGGCCATGTTAAAAGTTTTCTCGTAGAAGCAAAACGCATTTTTCTCCGATTTTAATGATAAACATTGAAGTTGAAAAAAAAATTGTTCTTGTCTGAATTTGGAGCAGTAATACTTTTATTTTTCGCACGTTTCTGAATGCTGAAAGAATCAATGGGACTTTCATAAGAAGTTGAGAATGTTTTTTACCAAAGAAGTATTTTTCTCCAATTTTATTTATCAATTTCGGAGTTTAACCTAAATCAAATTTAGCCTGTCACAAAAATGTTCACGAATTTCGAGAGAGACAAATATAATTCCCCAAATTTATTCATTAATTTCGAAACTCGACCAAAATGAAATTGGTCCTGTCAAAAATTTTCTCGTTGAAAGAAAACGTATTTTCTCTGATTTTAATGATAGATATTGGAGTTGAAAAAAAATTGTCAAAGATTTTTTGAAAATCGTTAGAGAGAAAATAATTTTTCTGTTTCTTCAACCGGTGTACAATTTTCAAGGTAATTCATGGTGCGCTAGTCCCAAGGTTCATGTTGGATATTACAAAGAATCAGTCATACGTATATATATATATATATATATATATATATATATATAGGAAATATAATCGAGCGTGTAGATAGGAGAGGGAGCGAGGGTAGAGTGCAAGATGGCGAAGGAAGGATCTCGCGGAGAGTATGGAGAAAGAGTCGGGCGGCACTAGGTAGTAGATAGTATGTAGTAGTAGACGTAGTGTAGTAGTAGAAGGCATCAGCAGGCGGCGGTGGTAGCAGCGGTATCAGCAGCAGCAGCACGGTGTACTGCGGAGCAAGCGGACACGGCAAGACCTTAGTCAGTGCACGCCCGGCTGCCGACATGAGCGGATGGCGTACGTCGCTCTTAACGATCTCTCGTCACCAACATCGCCAACGATTTACAAATATTTCGCAAACCCGAATTGTCATCGGTTGCGCGTGCATTAAAACGGACGCGTCACGTTCCGTGACTCATCGAAGAGGATTTCTCGCTGAGGAAGATGAAAAAATAAAAAAACAAAAATAAACAAGCTCGAATGAATTCGATTTGGGTGTTTCGTAAACAAACGCGTTGATACTGTTATGATTATTAATTTCATCATTTAGCGCGGAAGTTGGTGTGCGAAAGTCGAGCCACCGAACGATAGAGATAAGAGCCGTGATAACGCGGACTCGGTGAGACGCGGATTACAGGCACGAAGGACGATACATGCGCGAGCGTGCCTCGTCGAGTGGCGTGTTTTTTTCCGTGGTATTTGTGTTTGCGCATGAGAGAGGGGATTTCGTCGCTTTACGTGGTTCCTCGAACGCTCGTAGACCGGCGAAAACAACGCGAAATATTTTGCGGCAGAGAGGGACGATACTCGATACGTGAGCGCGAGATAGGGAGAGAGAGAAACAAAATGTAAACGTTAAAAATAAAGACACACGTGAAATAGAGCGAAACTTGAAAACATTCTCGCGCGAAATTGCACGATTATCGGACATAAAGAAAAAGGGAATAAAGCTAAAGATTAAATATATCTATATGCACATGCATATGTATGTACGTAAATGACACCTATGTGCGCCGGCCTTGCGCAGTAGGCGAAAACACGCTGACCGCTTCGTTGCCATAGCAGCGCGCGTGGCGATCAGCTGATCCGTGTGCTACGAGTGAATCCGCGACGGAGAGCCGAGAGTTCAGTCGCGTTTGCCACGGCGTCGCGGACGGGTCGTTTTTCCGATAGCGGCGAGTCTCGGATTCAACAACTTTGTTTCTTCCGACTCGCTCGTCTTTTTTTATTCCATTTCCATCGGTACGAACGAGACATAAACATCGTGACGAAGAACGTGGCGAACGAAACGGAGTTATCAGAAATGCGGTGACCCCGACGTTCGATCTCTCGAATGAGAGACAAATTTTTTTTTTCGGGAAAAAATCGTGCAACGAGAAACGCGGTGGATAAAAAAGAATCGATTACGAGAGTGAAAAATCTAGGAACTGTTGATCGTGCAATAACTAGAACTGGTTTAATTCCATGATAATAGCGGAAAATTCGTTGGAAAACTTTTTGTTGTGATTGTTTTTTTCGTGATCGCGAGTGATTATTTTTCAACGTCGGACTGAGGTGAACACGCTCGTGGAACGTCAACGGCCGGAAGTCGAAGGACGCGCAACCGGAAGTCGCGTGAACGGACTGACTTTTCCCGCGTTTTTTTCGTAGCTTCTCTTTTTTACCATGGCGCTGCGGGCGCGTTGATTCGCGACGAGAATGAGCGAGTGAGAGAAACAGTGATCGACGGTCTTTCGTGGAGGAAGTTGAGGTGTGCAGCGACAGACGTAGGTAAAGAGGAGGAATTGAGAAGCGAAAAACAAAAGCGCAGCGCGTCGTGCGGGATAAAAGTAAGCTCTGGAAAACGTTCGATTCAAAATTTTCGCGTGTTCTGTTTTTCGCACAGTTTTATTTTCGCGGGTGGAACTTTTTCTGTTTTTTTTTCTCTCTCGTCTCACCATCATGATTATTCGATGAGTCCGATGTTGCGCAGCGAAACGATGGCCAGTGCTCAGTGGATAATTTTATTTTCTCAAACTCTGTGAGTGTCGATACGTCGGGACAATAAAATACGATAATCTTCGGATTCTCGATGCTTCTCGTAATCATTGAGTAATCAATGTGACGAAGGAGAAGAGAATAATAAAGAGGGTGAAAGACGACGTGAAGGAGAGAGAAGAGGAAGAAAATCAACGCTTGGATTAAATCGACGCGAGGAAAGAACTTGTTTTTTTTTTACCGAGAGGAAACGTACCGAGGAATAAAGCACGAAATCTAGAAGAGGGAGAAGTCCAGCTCTGGTGAGTCTCATTTATATTTGCTCTCGCATTTTTACATTAAAATTGATATAAAATCATTTTTATCACGTGAATTCATGTTTTGCTCGATTTCGGAATTTAGTTTGATTGTTTCGAAAATGTTCCATTTTTGTCATTGAAATATTCTTCGGGATTTTTTTTGCGTCTACGTTGAAAATTATCTAATCTCGTGCGAAGATAAAGAAAAACTGTTGGCATAAGAAATCAAGGCAAAGCTGCCTTTATTATTAATTATAGAATTATAGAAAAATATGAGAAATCAAGTTTTCAAATTGTTGACAAATCATTCATCAATATTTAAAACTATTTTTCAGTCCATATAAATTTTCATTAAATTTCAACCATTCTATCGATTTTTGCTCAATTCATTGACGAAAAATCGTGATCAATACATTAACTGTCTAAAAAGTTTCCTTACAATATATGAAAAATTCGTTAGAGCGATTACTATATTTTTTAAAACTATTTCTTTGAGTTTTTACTCTTCCTCCAAGGCTTGCCAAATTAAATAACGGAAAATCTTGTTATTTTTTCAATAACGAAAAATCAGGCACTTGAAGTTTCGAACGTTCAGATGAATGAAAAACCAGAAAAGTATTTATCAAACGAAAAATTAGGAGAGCTTATAAGTAGTTGCTAAGTAATAACTTCAAAAATTCGAAGATATTTCCATAATTATTTCCAAGGTATCAACAGAGTCTCAAAATTGTTCTGTGAAAGAATAAATTATTCCATTATTCATTCATATGAACGTTCGGAACTTGAGTCCATGAAAAATCTTGGTTTCCGTGGAATTTATCAAGCATATCTTTGATAACAAATCAAGAGGCCCCGCCAATATTTCTCAAATGATATTTGAACAATCTTTAATTATTTCTCAGAATCATTCATTAATGACCTATGAGGAAGCAGCAAAATATACAGCTGTGACGTAAACTCAATGTTTATTTTCTAATTGAGAACTTGAGTGAATACCAAAAAATTCGCTCTTATCAAAATCGAACCACAATAGGAAATTAACTTCATAAACAATTGGGTAAAAATTAGCTCGCTGTTTTATTGAAGTAAACTGAGTTGTTTGAGATCCATATTTTTCGATATCACTAATTCCTCTACATTTATCTGCTTGAAGTTTCAAACGTTCAGATGAACGAAAAATCAGAAGAAGTACATATTTATTTAAGGATGTTGAGTCCCTATGAAATCTTTTAATGTTAATTTTTCAATAAATAGCTTCTTAATCGTAGTGAAATGTTAACACGACCTCCTAAATACTTCATGTAAAAACATATTAAATTTTCAGAATTCTATCATATTACTTCAACCTCCTTAACCTCGTTATTAAAATATTAACATTTTGTTAAGAACAATTTTTTCAACAAATAAAAAAAATATTTATCAATAAACTTCGTTTTGTTTCCGTTGCTTTCAATATAGTGTAGGTATTAAAAAATTGAGAGGTCAAAAAAAAACTTATCCCAAAGTTATATCAGTTTCCATAAGACTACATTTAATTTAATTTAATTTGTTAATGTTAATTGTTTGATAACGAGCGTCCTAATCGTCGTGAAATTTTTCAAATTTTTCAAATTTTCAGAATTTTCTCATCGTTTGCGATTTGGGACTCAACATTCTTAACGAAAAATTAAAAAAGTCTGCAAGTTCTTGCTAAATAATAATTCCGAAAACTTCAATATATTTCAAAAATTATTTCTAAAGCATTAAAAAAGTCTCAAAAATGTTTTGTAACAGAATAAATTTCTCGATTATTCGGAACTTCAAGTCCATCTGCATTTTGAAAGAAAAAGTAGACGTTACACGGGTCATATACCAACAGCTCAGAAGAAGCTAACTTAATTTTTTATTTAAACTGCGTGAAGGCAATTTATTGTTTTCAACTATATTTCAATTTGAAATTTACCACTGATTGCAAATAACGCAGATTTTTTGTCGAAAAAAAATTGTTTTATAAGAAAAAGCGGGGAAAATCTACGAAAAAAGTTATTTTTAATCGAAATTCATAAAAATTTTGATTTTTTGGGGAAATCATCGGTAGTTTCGTGTTCAGGGAGAAAAAATACATCGATATAACCTTCTAAAAAAATTAATTAATAAATTTTTTTTTTCGCATTTTGGCAAAAATTGAATTGCTCCGGTAAAATGGCTGAGATTTTTTTCCAAATGAATTTTCGGCTTCTAATACATGCACTCATTCTCTTCGCGGTCGTTATAGCTTTACAACCCCGTTTGGTTGATCCAATTCCGATCACTTTTCAATTTTTAGCACATTTTTAAAGACGGACCATCGATTTTTGGAAATTTTTGCATGCATACCCCTTTCCATTTTTTTCGACGATTTTCAAAGTGCTCTCATTTCTATAAAAATGAAGTTATCGGAATGAATCAAACGGCACTCTCTAAGTTTCGTTGCAACGTTTGCGTACGAAAAAGAAATTTTTGAATCGGTTGAACCAAAGTGAAGTTACGCGCACTTGAAATTTCGCCATTTTGAGGTTTTCAAAAATAGGGCAAAAATTTAGCATAAATGTTTTTGATGAAATTTTTTTTTTTTTTTTTCAATTTATTCGCAGAGTTTCTTCTTTCGAACGAGTGTCAATAATTTCCGAAATCTCAGTATTCCATTGACCCGACTGTACCGTAAGGACCTTAAATTTCGGTAATTCGCCCTTTTTTCGTTGTCCATAAAAATAAATAAATACCCACGGTCGACCGGTAATTCTCGTTTACGTCGTTGATCGTTTTCCAAATATGTCTTCGAGTCCACGAGTCATTATTACCGAATCCTCCCCTCTTCCCCACTAATTATACTCCGGTTTAAAGGCTCTAAAATGATAATTTCAATCATCCGAAAACTTTCTACCGTGGAAATTTTATTCATTGCACACGTACGCATCGTTAAATGTCCCTCGCATTGGTGACTTCGGTAAGAGAAAATTCGACGATTAAAAAATAAATAAAAATAAATAAAAACGCGGGGTCATTTGAGTGTGAAATTTTTTTAATATCTCCACCGCGATTCTGCGTATCAGTCGTTTCGTCTTCTGGGATCTCGCGCAATTTCTCGGCTATATCTTTATTTTCTTCTTTTTTTTCCTTTCTGCTGCGTTGTCGATGAAGAGTTTGCGATTTGCACGCTTCTGGGCAACTCGTCTCTTCTCTCTTCCTCCTTTACTTCGAGAATCTCGGGATGTGCTCCTTCACCTTCGCGCGATATTCGCGTGCGTCTCTCGGGCTTTTGAGAGACGAGGGCCCACGGTAGGATACTCGTTACAACCAATTAACGCGAGTACGTACCGCGACACCGGTATCATTACCGAATTGCCTTTTTTTTTCTTCACAATGGCCATTTCACGCGCGTACATGCCTCTGTATACAAATAAAATACGTATACGACGTTTTCGCCCCTCGTCCACACTCTGAGATCTTTTTTAAGCTGTGTAAGCTCGTAACGAATTTCACGTTTACACGCTTTTCTGTGTTATCCCGAGTCGTTGAACATCGCAGGATTGTTGGACAATCCTAAAGATCAGGAGAGCTTCAGAATCGTCCAATAATGTTCTCGAAACGAAAATCATGTGCAAATTAAAAGTTTGCATATTACTTCTTCATCATACTTACCCATTTGCAAATCGTCCTTTTTCGTAGCTTCCAGAATTTTGGCTTCTCTCAAAATTTGATAAAGAACCTTACGAAAAATGGTCTTGAAAAACTTTATGCATCAAAATATCTGGCTAAATTTTAGGGACTTGAAGATTCGAACGTTCAACTCAAAATCGACAAATGTAATCTTTCAACGAAAAATCAAAATTCCCTGATGAAACTTGACTTGAATTAATTCTCAAAGTTTTTCAGTTATTTGAAAAAATTATTTAACAATAATCGCTGCAGATATTTCGATAATTCGTTCAAAAAATACATTTGTCAAATTTACGCTCAGTTGAACGTTCGAAACTTCAAGTTCATTCAATTTTTTTTATATCAGTAAACTCGAAATTAATCTCGAAGTAATCTTCTCAGAATATCTCAGGGTTTTAGGGGCTTCGCTAAATTTAAATTCTATAATTCCAATAAAATTTAAATTATAAAATTTATACAAATTTTTTAAATTCTAAAATTATGTTTGAAAATGAATTTTGTCAAGAATTTTTCAAATTGCTCCATCTTTTCAAAATCTCAAATATTTAGCAGGTTTTTTTTTCAAAGAATCAATATCAGAGTATTTTTACACGCAAATTGCAGTCGTACGGTGGATAAGGCCAGGAAAATTGTCACTTGCATAAAATGTATGTACGATGGAGAAGGAGCGATAAAATTGTAACGGAGACGTTCTGCACGAAGTAACCCATGTGGTTTTATATATATAGAGAGACGAGAAAACGCACGTTTACGCTCGCGGTGTATAGTTTTAGCGCACGTGACGTCGAAGTACGATGACGAAGACACGTAATAAATTTTGTAACGAGAAAGCAATTATATTCGTTTCTCGGAACAACGACGACAGAGGGAAAGAGAGAGAGAGAGAGTGAGAACGATAAAAGGCGCGAAGAATTTCACGGCGCCATGCACTTTGTAAATGTTGACTGTTGTCATTAGAAGCATCTAATTTGTGTATCCAAACTATATATATATATATATATATATATATATATATATATATATATATATATACTAGACTGATTCAAAAAAGACGACTATTTTTTGTTTTTCGAAACAACATATTAAATACTTTCGGCGAGATGAAAAAAGATGCCTCTTAAAAGCAGAGCTCTTAATATAAATATTTAGATATGTCTCATCGCAAATTTCTATTTCCCATTTAAATAACACAGGAAAAAAAATTGTAATACTTTGAAATTTTATATCTCGGCTTCAAGTCAATGTACCGTATCGAACGATACGTATTCTTGTAGGAATTAAACGCTCTACGCCTATGTGAAAGAAAGGAGAGGTGATCCACTAAAAATTTGACGCGTACTGATTAGAGATTTTTTGGTTGATAATTGCGTTTATAATATAATATATTATAATATATTTCGATACGATATAATAATTCTTAACCTTCCGTGGTCACACGGGGTCAAAACGACCCCACGACTACTTTTCTTTTTCTTCTTTATGCATTTTTTTGAATATGATTTTTCCAACCGATGTTCGGTCACAATACTTGTTCAAAAATGGACAAGGTCAAATCGACCCAGATAAGTGTGACCCTCATATATTTAACGGTTTCATTATCGACATATCGAATTATGCAAGTTAAATCGTGCACGCGTAATGAATTCGTGCGTTCGTAATGAATTTTCTATAAAACATAGTTGTGAATATAAAGCTCTGTATCTCGGATATAATTTTGTTGTTGTTGTTGAAGCTTGCAACGTTGTAATGCAACGAAAATAATTTTTTGAAACTCATTTTTATTGATATTCACACATTCATCGTGCATTTTGCATCCCAAGTCATTTATAAAGACCCCAAAAAACATTTCAAGAATTTTTCACTATGAAAACTTTTGAGAAAGAAGATTTTTTTAAAACAAATAAACTTTTTTCGTTGCATTTAAACGATGCAGACTTCAGCATCTTATTTTTTTCGACACATCTCTTTTCCATAAGGACTATTTTTGGTGAACAAAAGATCGTAATCCAGGCAGTTTAATACTCGAAAGTTATGCGAATCGTGAAGTTTTTACTCGTTGGTAATCGATACAACAAAAGTGTATCGTACTGACCGGTACGATCCGTATGGAGCAACGTAAAATCCGCTGCGGGTGTGTGAGAGCTCGTAAATAATAATTTTGGAGCTCCAAACCGCATATCAGTGCACTTCACATGTATATGAGGTATTCCCGCTAAACGCGATCCCTTTTAGGCCGACCTCTTTCGATTTTCTTGAAATTCGAGTGTGTTTTAGTATTGCCTGAAAGTATATTGTACACCAATTTTGAGATCTCTAACTATAATACTCTTTGGAATACACCAAAAGTTATATTTCAAACTTTTTGCGTATTCAGCGCTTCGGAGCTTTGGCACGGCGCGAAATAAAATCGAAATAATTTTTTGACAATAGCTTTCGATCGGAAATTTCTTGCGCTTTTCGAAAAAAATATCAGCAATTCCGAAAAAAAAGAATTCATCTAAATTTCGGCCAAAAACCGAAAAAAATTGATTTACAATAAAAGAGCATAATTTAATTCGGCGGAACAATTTTTTTCATGTTTTGTATATATCTGAGAAGTCACGATATAAATTTCAAGTTGGAACTCACATCCATTTACTAGTGCCAAGTCTTTTAGTAGGATAAAAATTCTTAAACATCGTGTTTTTCGTATTCAACAGTTCCCTGATGTATTATATAGCGTTTTTTAAACAAATTTTGAATTTAGTAAATTTATTTAATTAACTAAATTAAATTAATTAAAATAAATTTATTAAATTTTGAATTTAATTAATTTATAAAATTCGCAATTCGTTAAAAAAAACTATATAATATATCAGAGAACTGTTGAATACGAAAAACACAATAATTAAGAATTTTTATCCTACTAAAAGACTTCGCATTAGTAAACGGACGCGAGTTTCGACTTGAAATTTATATCATGACTTCTCTGATCTATACAAAACATGAAAAAAATTGTCCCGCTAAATTAAATTATGCTCTTTTTTTGTAAATCAATTTTTTCGGTTTTTTGCCGAAATTCAAATGAATTCGTTTTTTTCGGAATTGCTGATACTTTTTTCGAAAAGCGCAGGAAATTTTCGATCGAAAGTTATTGTTAAAGAATTATTTCGATTTTATTTCGCGCCGTGCCAAAGCTCCGAAGCGTTGAATACGCAAAAAGTTTGAAACTATAACTTTTGGTGTATTCCAAAGAGTATTATAGTTAGAGATCTGAAAATTGGTGTACAATATACTTTCAGGCGACACTAAAACATACTCGAGTTTCAAGAAAATCGAAAGAGGTCGGCCTAAAAGGGGGTCCCGTGAGCGGGAATACCTCATATATGTGCATGTATTACGTATAGAATGTCATGTAAAACGCATTTATCGTTTTTCAGTACCTCGTACGAGGGTATAAGTAGTGTACAGAAATGTGAAACGAATGGCCCTCGTGCGCGTCTTAATTTGCGGTTTCGTCAAGTACCTTGTATATTTGGCTTACATACCCATCGACCGCAGGAATATAATGCGAGAGATTACAATTTGCAACCCTCCGCCCTGCCCTGTCGATAATGTTCGGTTTACCGACCATAATGCAATTCCCCGTGTCGTAATTGACGATTTTACAGCATTTCCGCCTCTCTCGGAATTAGAGAATAAACGCGTGCATAATCGCGACTGTTCTTAAGATCCACGTGATCTCGAGGGTCCTGCGATTTTTCGCACAACGTTTTTAGTGCAGGCGGTGGCGCTTAATTTTACAATCCTTACGACGCTGAAATTGATGATACGATTTTTTTTCCAACTCCGCTCGAACCAAAACTTCACGTTCTCATCGAGCAAAACGAACGTTGAAGAGGGTAGCCCGATCTTTGAATCTAGCAATTTTTTAAAATTATTTTTGACCCTTAAATGATAACGTCTTTTTCGGGACCTTTAAATGGTATAGGGGGGTTACTCCTGCCTGGCGCTTTAAAAAGGGCTCTAAAGTACTCTTAAAAATTCCGCAAAATTCATGAAATCTTATCAACTATCCTAGTATAAGGACCAATAACTATATTGCTGATTCGATCATTTGTTTAAACAATATAATCATATAAACAAAGAAAAACGCGAAGAATGCACCATTTTGTTCAAAAAATCATAACTTTGGATGTAATTAATATTTTTTTTAATTTCAAACGGGAAATTAAAGCTTAAGAATGGTACTTTAAGAAAAAAAAATATCGAGACTCTGTACGAATAAAAGGAATGCTCAAGTTTTGAACATGAGAATCGAGTTTTTTCAAAGTACATAAAGAGGTTCAATTTCCAATAAAGTAGACATTGTCTTATTTTTTACTCAATTTTATTAATCGAAATGACATCAATTACCAAAGTTCACTCAAAAATGCAAGGAATATAAAGAAAAAAAAAAAAAAATGATTGCAATGCTGAGGCCAAATTACGTCTGATCGTTGCGTCATGATCTTCCCTGCAAAATAAAATTCAAATTTCCATTAAAATTTACGTTCAAAAACTGTTCGTTAACTTTGAAACAAGTTATAGTCGTTAAGCATTAAAATTTGGAGAAAAAAATTTCAGGAATGCGAATTTCCATTAAAATTTATGTTAAAAAAACTCTAGGGTAAGTTTAATTCATCGATTCATGATAAGAAAACATCGATTCATGATGAAAAAACATCAGAATTTGGAAAAAACAATTTTACTGATCTTACACTTTTAGTCAACGCGAATGATAACGGGGGGTCACTGGTGACCCAATGGTGTTTTCATCTGGCTCTCACAACAGCTGTTTACGGAATAAACTCATCGGCACTTGGGAAACTCATAGCCTGTATTGTACAATTATTTACGGTATAGTTTGTGCCTGCCCCCCCCCCCCCACCCCACCCTTCTCTCTAAGCTAGCAAGGGGAGACTGTTTGGGCGAGGCACGAGTGACCCCCCGTTATCACACTAAGAAAAAAAATGTTTGAATTAACTAAATCTACGATTCAATACGTCCAAACGAATACATTTAAGTGGCTTTAACTAAATCATTAGTTTCTTGAATAATTATGCTCTTCGGTTAACCAAAATATTATTCAGGCAAAAAAACATTGAATTGTACCAACTAAATATTCGTTTGGACGTATTGAATCGCAGATTTAGTTGATACAAACTTTTTTTTCTCAGTCCATTTAAGGGTCAACATCATTTATGTAGTAAACAAAAATTTCAAACTCGTCGTTTCACGAGAATGTTAATTTTTTATTTTTAGAGGGACAGATCTCTCTGGCAAAGCATTCTAGAGTTTCGTTGGTGCATTTCTATGCTCTACTGACTTTGCCTGGGCTAAAATAGAACTTGTCCGGTCACCAGGACCAAAAACGCTTCTTCCTTAATCAAATCCACCCCTTTCGTCCTCGTTACCCTCTCAAACGTATCGTTTTCTTGTTTCTCGCCATCCGATTAGTTTGTCGAAACGAGTGTATCATTTAAAAAAAAAAAACCCTGTTTCTCCCTTCTTTCCACTCCAATCTTCGGTCTATCGCGATGAGTATCTCTCATATAACAAATTGCCCGGTCTCCCACTTTTTCCGTGCCCTGTTCTCCTCGCGACTCTCTGATACTCTTGAGTCTTTTTTGCAAAAAAAAAAAAAAAAAAAAAAACGTTACACGTGTATAACACGCTTGTATCGCCGTCATGCGAATTCAAATTCTACAGCAATTGGCTCACGAGTTTTGTAGTCGGGGTATATGCAACGTCTTTTATACAGTGGATTGTAAACACACTCGAGGAAAAGAGAGAGAATGAGAGAGTCAGAAGGACGATGGAGTAAAATCGACCGTTTCATCGTGTTGCCTGTCGGATTGTTGACAGTACCAGTGACACGTTTAATGGGATTATATTAATGCCACTGAAGGAGATTGAAACGTGTGTCTGGGCGTCTGTTTTCACTCGAAGCGCGCACACACGAAGCCACATACACAATCGTCGAATTGTGTCCAACGAAAAGGCCGTAAACCCACGCAATTAAGCACGTCGGTTCGACGCTTTCGACGCCCTTATTCTCGTCATCGAACGTTTGTGCGCTGACGTTGATTCGAGCGTAGATACATCAAGGATCGCGCGTGCTCGGGTCTTTTCCTAATCGACATAATTATGCTACAGCGTGACGGCTCGTGGCATAATTATATGTCGACATACCTGAATTCCCAGCAGTCACCGCGAAACTCCTACCGTGTGATAAACTTGTGTGACACTGTATATGTATATATATATATGCGACCGCAAAAAGCGGAGACTGATGCCCTCTCTGATTTTGTCTCTCATACTTTTGCCGCGGGAACGTGTAAACTTCCGCGACGAATAATTGTCGCGAAAGATCGAGGCCTCACTCGCTCATAAATCATACAGTATTAACCGCTGAGACTCGATGAGAGAAACGGGATCGAAAGACCGTGATCGATTCGTCGTGAAATGCCGAATGATTATTTTTTCTTTTTTTTTAATTTACATTTTTTTTTTAAACCAAATGCATTCCCTGAAATTAATATGCTGCAAGAAAACTATATTTATATAGTTTAAGACGGTATTCTGGTCTAGAGACATACATTTTGAGCATTTTGTTGAGGTCAATGAAAAAAAAATATAATTTTACCATTCTTTTTTTAAAAACATATTTATTAATATTTTGACAATAAGCAAACAAAAATTCGAGAAAAAAAAATGAAACTTAAATAGTTTACAATCTAGTATAGTTGGGGCTAAAAAAGGGGTGTGCTTGCTGTCACGATTGCAACTTTTCTGCTCATCCGATACAAAATTTGGAAAAAGATTTTTAATTAGTAAGAATGTCGTTCTAGCTCCTACCTCAGAGAAAACGAAAAAAAAATCGCAAAATGGCGACTGTCTGAACAAAAAAAGGCATTTCGACTCTTTTTTTTCATAGCTTTTAATTTTTTTACAATAGTAAAAAAAATTATTTTGTTACAAAAGTGGCAGGGGCGATACATTGAAGATTGGTAAAAAATTTGAAGTAAATCGGTCGAGTAGACCTTGAGACATCATATCAGCCGTGTTGAGAAAAGTAGTTTTGAGAAAAACACGTTTAAAGTTTTGAGTCCGACGTGACGAGCGTAGTTGCTGCGTCACTAAAATAGCTGTAACTTCGTAGATTATTGGAATTGAAAAAATTCCTTTCGAGGATATATCCTTAAAGGTCTGAATTTTAAAAATATTTTAAAAAATAATAATTTCCTCAAAATTCTAGACCAGAATACCGCCTTGAAGAATATTTTATAGTAAGCCCAGATGAGAATATGGTAACAAAAATAAAAAAATCATAACTTCAAGTAACTTACTATAATAATTAATTAAATAATTATTGTAATAAGCTCAATATTTAATATAATTATTTACTCGAAGTTATGATTTTTTTATTTTTGGCTACCATATTCTCATTTGAACTTATTATAAAATATTCTTTAAGGCGGTATTCTGGTCTAGAATTTTACTACTGTAATAATTAATTGAATACTATAATACGATAATAATTAATTAAATAATCATTATAATAAGCTCAAATGAGAATATGGTTCAAAAATAAAATAATAATTATTTTAAGTAAATAAATATAGTTTGTGGTTCAAGTTGTAATTTTCATAGTTGTGGTTACGATTTTTTTCAGTTAAGGTTACTATGGAATGTAGGGGCTCAGAGTTACCATCATTTACTATTACAAGTTACAATTCGCTCTCAGAGTCAAGATATCGATTTTTAATCCTGACAGTCGATTCTTTTCAAATGAAACAGTTATTTAGCTTTTCTGTCAACACCACCCCTTCATCCACCCTTATCAGTGATACTTTTATTTCTGCATCGAATTATCGTGTGACTTCCAAAAAAGGTTTGCCGAACGGTGGGGAAAATTGCTTGAATCGCAGACCAAATTGTTTGTTTGTGTGGGGTTTTTTTTTTTTTAATGAAGGGTGATTTCGCGAAGTGCACATTTGCCCGTGTAATACACGTTTTTATAGGTGCATATATATATATACATGTTTCATTTGAAACACGGTATACGGCCCCATGGGCGTTCCCCCAGTGTATCGATCACAATAATGTCGCGCCGCGCGCCTCTCTCGCAATCGACTCGCGCAAATGCGGTCGACCATGCGGCCACTAGCCCGGCAAATGTACACAGCATAAAGGCACAAATACAGACAAATACATAAAAATACCCACACATACGTCAAACATCTCGGCAATGCCAAGAGTCATGTAGCTCGCAAAATCCGGTTTTTCGACGGGAATAAAATCCGTCCACCATCATCCGACCACACATAGATATCTATATATGTCTTCTCGAAAACGGTATAGCTTGCCATTCTCGTGAGAGCGCATATATTTCCTTAAGCTACGTTACAGCAGAATGTTGCCAATTGCATCCATGTAAAAAAAAAAAAATTTCCCGCAATGACAATGCAGCGATGAAAAATTGAAGCCTGCGTCGATGGAGAGAGCCGAATCGATAATCCCGAATCATTGGGCGCTTCATCGATGAGTCCGATTATTTTTTCGACGACCGATACTTGGTATGTCGTGCCGAGAGAAACCGCGGGATCGTGGCTGATATTCGTGAAATCGTGAAAGCGCGAGAATCGTCAGCGTCGTTGCGAGACTGAAGACATGTGGAGAGATGACCATCCCGCGATGACCACACCCATGAGTCGACTGGACAAACCGTATCGGCGATGCCACTCTGAGACAGTCTCTGCTGGATATTTACGGACTCCCAGAAATACCCAAGACTAAATTTAATATTGGATTAACCGCGTTCAAGTTTTTTAGAGGCAATTTGAAACACTTTTTCGCTGGACCGAAATGCCAATACATTTCGTAGGATCATTTTTACTATACTTTCTTATCATTATCTTTACAACGTTTTTCGAATCTGTTCCAATTTGGAATCTGTGCCAATTTGGCTATCAAAATTTTCTGATCCCTGAAACATAGAATTTTTCGTTAAAGGGTAACATACCAGAAGAAAACTATTTCCGCATAATCGCAATTACAAGCTTGGTATACTAAAAATAATACATCTAAAGAACAATTTTTATTTTTTTTTGTGTCGCAAAATATATTGGCGGAGTGAAAGCTGATGTTCATTCCAAAATGCGAATTCCAAAAAGATCTGTTTCGGTCGACTAAAATAAAAAGAGTGATTCATTATACTTATCTTTCAAATTTGTACTGTGATGCATAGAAGAATTTTCCGAAATATAAAACAAAAGGGCGAGTGTTCGGAGTGTCTTGATATTGCAAAAAAAGGCTCGGGCTATTGACTTTTTTTTGCCATGTCTCCAAAATTCCTTCCTTCCGACAAAATATTGACCGTGTTTCGAATTTCCCCTACTCGCCCTATGTATACATTTACAGTCTTCTGTGATTCCTCTCACATTGAATACTTTGAAATATCTGAATATCAAGTGGCGCCGATCCTTGCCGAGGTGAGTCCAAGAAAAGGTTGTAACACTCACAGTATTCAGGTGCGATTTGGGGCCTTAAGACGTTGAGGTCTCAACCGATTATATAAATAAATATATATGAGGCATTCCAGACCGATTCGACCTGGGTCTGACCCTTCACCTCTCCGATTTTATCCGCAATTCTTTATTTTTTTGTAGTACCTCTGAAGAGCACTCAGGATTTTTTTCAGATTTTTGTGGAGCGATTTGACTTAACTATAATTTTATAAACAAATTATTTTTAGCCGAAATTTAAAAATCTAAAAAAAATCACAAAAATCTCGTTTTTTATATGAATATTTCAGGCGTTGAGCCAAAGTGGGCAGGAGTTTTCTTCTGTTTATAATGAGCTTTTTCGAATTTTTTTTTTTAATAGAAGGAAGAACGTGAATTGAGTGGGCCGTTATCCAAACATTTTTGTATGAATTGAAGGTGTTCAAAAAAATGTTTAGATAAAGGCCCACTAAATTCAGGTTTCTCTTTCTGTTAAAAAAAAAATCTAAGAAGCTTGTTATAAACAGAAATAAATCCCTACCCACTTTAGCTCAACGCTTGAAATTTTTCATATAAAAAACGGGATTTTTGTGATTTTTTCAGATTTTCAAATTTGGGCTAAAAATAATTTGTTTATAAAATTATAATTAAGTCAAATCGCTCCAAAAAAATCTGAAAAAAATCCTGAGTGCTCTTCAGAGGTACTACAAAACCATACGAAATCGCGGACAAAATCGGAGAAGTGAAGGATCAGACCCAGGTCGAATCGGTGGGGAATGCCCCATATATATGTGAAGAAGCACACGTTCCCTTTAAATACATGATATATTCGGGTTGACATTGTCCAAGTTCCATCCCATCGGGTAAAGCTTACATAATGTATGGTTATAAGATCTTAGGGAATGATTGCCACCCGTGACTTTTCGGATTTTCAAATGTGGATCTCCCTCTTCTCGTTTCCAATCCCCCACCCATGCATCGTTAGAGGAATCATTTTCAAAAGAAACGAAAAGGTGACGATTGCGATATACCGCTATTTTATACACGCCTCGGGACGCACGCACATTTATACATACACAATATATGTATATGTGCATAAACACACGCCATATGTATATAAAATATGCTTTCTTGTTTATCTTCTTCGTTCGCTATACCAGACCCACAAACCGCTTTCATAGTGGTTCATAATTATCCCCCCGGGGGCAGAGCATATGCTTTATTAGGTGAGCAAATGAGACGGAGATATTAGCCCATGCCGTGAGATGATGAGAGGTGAATAAAAGAAAGAGAGAGGGGAGAGAGAGAGAGATTGTGGAGATACAGAAATAGATTTTCTATACGATCTCTTAGAGGAGCCACCAAGAAAACGGTGATTTGGTCTCTCCGGCGTAATTTGCGGAATATCATACGATTAGGGTCATCCTCCGTTATATACGGTTGAAAAAAGTGGTCCCGGTGAGGGGAAAGGAGTCAATAGAGATCTATAGACAACCTCTGCGATACGCCGCGCCGATAGATTTGATCCAACGGATTATTATATTGAATGGAAACGCCGTGAATTCCCGACGAGAAAATAATGTTTCGTCCAGCAAAACTGATATTCTGGTCGAAGGGGCGCGGAATATCGAATGATCAATAATATGTACACTGCCGGCCAAAAGTTTGGAAACACTAGCCTCGATTTCACGCCGCACAAAAAGTTTCACTGCTCTTTTAAAAATCAGGATATTTTGATTCTCCAAGCGGCGTTTCAAAGGGGACATATTCAGCTTCATTTGGCTTCTTCCAAAAAATTTTTGCGATTTTTTTTTCAACCCGGTACGCCCTTTGTAACATGGTCGTTTTGCAGCTTTTTTTTGGCATTGTAATTTTGGGGCACGACCCATAAAATTTTGTTTCGACTATTTCGCATGAGAAACGTGTGACGGGGAATATTAGCTTCAACTTTGTTTTTAAAAAGTTTAGTACGATTTTTTTTCACAAAAATATTCAATTTTTCGCAAAAAACGGCCATATTTATAAAATGTAGCGTAGCTCTAAAACTACTGGGTTTTCGTAAAATTACTAAGAGGATACAAAGTTGCATACAATCATTCTGGATTAAATGAAATTTTTTCAGATTTCTTTTCAAAATTTTTTTTTTTCTAATTTTTTTCTGTAAACGAATTTTTTTTATCTTAAACAATCGGATCTCTTACCTCATCTACACGTG
This sequence comes from Alloplasta piceator, assembly GCA_946863875.1. Classification (NCBI taxonomy): domain Eukaryota; kingdom Metazoa; phylum Arthropoda; class Insecta; order Hymenoptera; family Ichneumonidae; genus Alloplasta; species Alloplasta piceator. The sequence goes on from OX333079.1 coordinate 10,765,655, forward strand.
TTTTTCGATGAAAAAGTTGTGTAGATGATGTTTTTCGGTGAAAAAGTTGCACACAATCATTCTGGATTCAATGAAATTTTGTGTAGAATTTTTTGTCAAAATTTTATTTTTCGAAATTTTTTCCTGTCAACGAGATATTTTTTTAATTAAATAATCGAGCCCCTAACCTCATCTACACGGGTTTTTCGATGAAAAAGCCATGTAGATGAGGTAAGAGACCGATTAATTAAAATAAAATAAAAAGTCGTTTACGAGAAAAATTAGAAAAAAAATGTTGAAAAAATCTGGAAAAAATTTCATTGAATCCAGAATAATTAGATGCAACTTTTTACTTTCTTAGTGATTTCACGAAATCCAGTAGTTTTAGAGTTGCGCTACATTTGATAAATATGATCGTTTTTTGCAAAAAATTGAATATTTTTGCGAAAAAAAATCGTACGAAACTTTTTTAAAAACGAAATTGAAGCTAATGCTCTCCGCCACAAGTTTTGTATGCGAAAAACGGTTGAAAAAAGATTTCACGGGTCGTGCGCAAAAATTAAAATGCAAAAAAAAAAAGCCGAAAAACGACCATGTTTCAAAGGGCGTACCAGGTTCAAAAAAAATCGCAAATTTTTTTTGGAAAAAGCGAAATGAAGCTGAATATATCCCCTTTAAAACGCCGCTTGGCGATTCAAAATATCTTTATTTTCTAAAAGAGCAGTGAAACATTTTGTTCGGCATGGAATCAGGGCGAGTGTTTCCAATCTTTTGGCCGGCAGCGTACAATATATATATATATATCCATGAATGATTAGAGGTGGATATTTTCCCGAAGGATCGAGCGCTTGTTATCAGCGCCTAATTGGTAAATATAAGGTTATTAACGATTATGACGTTAATACGCATGCTTGGGTGCGTCAAAGAAGAAGAAGAAGAAGAGGAAGAAAAAACAAATATCGTCCGATCGATAAATGCGCGATCGATGATCGTTAATAGATCATTCTTCGTTACGACGCGACGCCGAAGGTGTTATGTACACTGCACGTCCGAGAATGTATTACCTTATATATACATTAGAGTGGGTCAAATAAAATGACTAATTTTTTTTTGTATATAATGAAAAATGTATTGTTTGACATCTCAAAAAAACCCTCCGCAAGTATTAGCCCTTCATATTTAAATTAAGAGGTCCCTCATCGCAAATTTTTATTTCCCATTTAAATAACCTAGGAAATTTTTTTTTTAACTCTGGAATTTTATTAGACTTTAACCGTTGAGGTTAGGAGAGTTTTCTCAGCACATCTTTGTAGAACATTTGATGCTCTACAAAAAAGCTCTCTTGTGTTTAATCGATAAAACTAACCGTTCAAAAAATAATCGGTGATAATTAGCGACAATCTTAATACAATAAATTATAGTAATAAAATTCCAAAGTTGCAGAGGGTTTTTTTCAGATGCCAAACAATACATTTTTCATTATACACTGGAACACCGATTTAGTGCCAGATTTATCTGATTATGTGATCTACGTCCTCGCGTTTCGGGCCATGCAGGGCCGTGCTCATCAACTCCGGTACCTTCAGAGATGAGACATAGTAAATGCTATATTAAGCCGCGCAGACACTTGAGTATACATGTCAACAAACGGCGAAAGACCGCTGCGAACGATCCGTGTGTTGATATGTATACTCGAGTGTATACGAAGACGACCGAGCGAGAGAGTGAGAGAAACCAGTGTGCCGGCAAGGGACACACCGGGTGGTATCGGCGGGGGGGGGGGGGGCATCTCTCGGAACTACGCTTCCGCACACCGAGGCAAAACATTTCCATCTCTCGGGACTACGCTTTCTATTCGCACGCCGAGACAAAACATTGCCATTTTCATTTTGGGGCCTGTCCCCCAAATTGTTACAGCACTATGTTTACCAGCGCTCGAGTTTCGTCTTATATATATATATATATCCGAATTAGTGCCGGTTCCCCCGAGCCCGGCACTAAATCGGTGTTCCAGTGTATCGAGGAAAAAAAAATTAGTCATTTTATTTGACCCACCCTAATATATATACATATATATACCTGTAAGTGTACCTCACCGCTTGTACTACTCATATCTCTTGGAACTTATCAATGATATTCCGCCTCGCGAACTTCTAGCGGAGCAAGGCTCTATATATACATACACATATATGTATATGTATGTAGTGCGCTCTGTATCGTCGTCGTTGATCGCACCTCTCGGTGACGTACGATCGATAGGAAACAGCGCAGAGTTACAAATACATACGGAACTCATATGTATACATATATACATATATACGTGTACACAAACATACACAAATGAACGACGGTGATATAGCTACCGTGACGAGATCGACGCGAGAGTTATCGATCCTCGAGATCGCCCGTGGGAGGTGCGAGAGAGCGATCGCGCTTACTCCGCGAGTTTATAACGCCGTGAGCTCTGGATGGTATGACCGGTGACGCCCGCGAGTGCTGTGGATATAATGCTTATATGTGTATATATATTATATCGCTCCCGTTGGCCGCTGCCTTGGATATATATATATATATGCTTGGGAGGAAGCAGGAAAGAAGAGCGCCCGCGCGCGAAACGATTAAGCTATTAATCAGCTCTCTCTCTTCGTTTCTATATATATGGATATGTATATACATGGGAGACGATTGTAGTGAATCGCGTTGGCAAAAATGTTAATTCACTACCGCCGCAATAACTGCAGCAGTTGGCCAACACAAATCAGAACTTGGTCGTCGCTGCAAAAGTGTACGAGAATCGATGGGTCAATTTCACCATACATGAAGAACCATATTTACCCAGAGATTTCTTCCTGATATGGTCAAGCTGGCTCTTTCACCATTAAACACTTAGCTATGCTAATAATTTCCTCAAACACATTATTGCTATGAATATCATGGAAAAGCTTGTTATATGCTTCTTTTTTTGCCATATATTTTTTTCCACTGAATACAAATGTCAATGATTTTCTCGAAAACTGGAAATTCTTATGAATTTTTATTAGAAACATGTTTTTTTAAATGTTTTTTCTTGTTCTTCTCATGAGTGAGTTTTTTTTCGACAAAAAATTGGTGTGATTTGGAATCAGCATTAAATTTTGGATCAATGCATGCTTTTGAAGGGCGGACAAAAAATGATTAAAAAATCTGCCCATTTTTGGCTGACTTTTCAAATACTTGGAAATAGCGAAATTTCAAGGGTTCATAACTTGACTTTGGTTCAACCGATTCAAAAAAAATTGTAGAAATGGGAGCACTTTGAAAATCACCGAAAAAAATGGAAAGTATTTATGCAAAAATTTGCAAAAATCAATGGTCGAATTTTAAAAATCTGCCAAAAATTGAAAAATGGTCCGAATCGGATGAACCCAACAGGGTTTTGAAGCTACAACGATTACAAAGAGAATGACTTCAAGTTCAAGCCGAAATCTCATGAAAAAAATAAATTACAGCAGTTTTAGTGAACAGATTTAATTTTGACCAAAATACAAAAAAAAAAAATTATCATTTTTTTTTAGAACGTTATGTCGATAAATTTTGCCCACCTAAACAGGAATCTACCAATAGTTTTCCCAAAAAATCAAAATTTTTCAAAATTTTCATTAAAAACATGTTTGCTCGATTATGGCCTCATTTTAAAAAACCTCAATATAGCGAAATGTCAAGTACCCAATTCACTCAGACAACTGAATTGTTGTAGAAATGAGAATAGTTTGAAAATGGCTGAAAAAATGGTATGCCTTCAAAAATTTGCTAAACCCGACGTTCGAATTTAAAAATCTGCCAAAAATTGAAAAATGATCAGAATTCGATTAACCAAGCGGGGTTTTGAAGCAGTAACGATTACAAAAAAAAAATAAGCTTAAGTTTAATCCGAAATTTTATGTTGGAAATCGATTACAGACATTTTAATGAACAAGTTCGATTTTTGTGAAAATGAAAAAAAAAAATCATTTGATTTTTTCGAAGGCTCATTCCGATCTCTCGTGGGACGCGAGATCATAATGTGTCACTGCAACGAACAAAGAAGAATTGATAATGTTACGTCTCTCGTGTCGCCTCTGCCCTTCCTCGCGATCCTTATTCGTTTGATATCGCACAACTCTCGCGCGCTGTAATTCTTCGGCCTCATTCTAAACATAGATGAGAAAATTTATGGCAGGTAACATAACCAATCTATGATCCTATATGTATTATGCGTGAGCATTTGGCGAAAAGTTGAGAATCACTGTGACGCTAAGCGGAAAGGGGAAATAATCATGGTGGGGGGGGGGGGATATGAGCGTATAGATCACATACACGCGACAATCGGGCGAGAGCGCTCTCATTAGCATACAATGCGGACTAATGGGATCGCGCGCCTGACGGGGCGGCTACCGCGATCTAGCTACTATCCTAGGTGAGTTTTGATCCTACCGCGTTTTGTTTTCTCGCACATTGTATATTTTACAACGCCCGCGTGAATATCATAAGAGAGTGAATCGATTTTCCCCGTAAACGCCTCGCAAGATGAATTATTACTGAGAAAAGTCTGAACGGGAGGAGGGTTAGAAAACATGTCGATTAACGAAAAAAATCTTCAATTCCATTCAAATTTGTATGCACATATAAAGAACTTCTCGATTCTATTCGTCGGCTAAAGAATTTTTGCGGTCACCTAAAAATCTATCGTATGCATAAAAAACGCAACGTTATGATAATGTTTTTTTTTGGGTAAATAACAACTATGATATTGTAGATAATTAATTTTGAAAATAATTAATGTTTGTTTTACGGGAGTAATTGCTCCAAATTCATGATGCTGAAGTTTGCATCGTTTTAATGAAATGAAAAGAGTTTTGCTTTTTCAAAAATTCCTTCATTCTGGCAAATTTTCGAAATGCAAAATGGTTAAAATATATTTTAGGGTCTTTATTAAGGATTTGAGATTTTAAATGCGCAAACAAAATTTACATCTCACTATAAATGAATTTAAAAAATTTATTTTCGTTGCAATTTAACGATGCAAACTTCAACATCATCCAAATTCCTCCTTCATACTTATTTTGATTTGGTAATTTAAATCATTAATTTTGAAAATCAATGTTCTCCTTACGGGAGTAATTGCTCCAAATTCCTCCTTCATACATATTTTAATTTTAGCAATTTTTCTTGGTAGACAGATATTTTGTAAAAAAAAAAAAGGTTTAGGTCAGAGGGCAGTAAGAAATTTCTTTTGGTGTCACTCGCGTCGAACACGCGGCACAGTGTAAGAGTGATAAAGAGAGATCCAGATAGGCGGATATATACATATATATGGCTCCTATTACTCTTCGTGTATTCTTTGGCTTCGGTGTTGAGGTCCCTCCTTAAGGTTCCCACTCAAGTCACGCATTCGACGACGACGCCGAGACCCATATAACGCTTATTGTATTACGTATAGCGCCATGATTGCGCTTCCTAAGTCACAATCAACCAAGTGCAATCTCCGGTCCAGCGGCGTATATAACCTCATCATATATATTAGGGTGATTAAAAAAAAAAAATTTCTTCTCGCAAACAGGCTCAAAGGTTTCATTTAGGTATAAAAAAAGGCCTATTAAAATATGAGCTCTCAGTATTAATATTAACATCGTCTCCATCGCACTTTATGATTTCCCATAAGAATAACATGGGGAAAATGATTTTTACGTCTTTTGATTTTTTTAACTAGCAAACCATTTATCATAAGGGCAATCTACAGACTACAGACATATTTCTTGTAGAGAATCGAACGCTCTACAAAAAAGGTTCTGAATTACTTTTTGATAAGTCCACTGGTTTAAAAGTTATTTAATCTCAAATTTTAATTTTTCTTCAATTTGGCCGATTTTTAGATTTTACACCGGAACTATTAGTTTTATCGACAAAATGTGGATGAAATTTCATGTGAAACATAAATTAAACTTTCGAGAAATGTTAACCAACGGTTCTCACTATAATAATAAAAAAATAGAACACGCTTTAAGAAATTTGTGCAGAAACAGTTGGCTTTATATTATTTTTCTATTAAGAAAATGACATGCATTGTAGTTTGACAGTACATTGGTATTCGATTTTATTTTTAAATAAAAAAAAAACAAACAAAAAACAAAATTTTTAAGCTAATTTCTGCGTCACAATTTTCTTAAAGTGTTCTATTTTTATTATTATTATAATGAGAACTATTGGTTAACATTTCTCGAAAGTTTGATTTATATTTCACATGAAATTTTCTCGACAAAAATACAAAAATTTCTCTAAAAAAATATTTTTGTACATTTTCCGTATGATAAATCATTTGTTAGTCAGAAGACGTAAAAATAATTTTTCCCATGATATTCTTACGGAAAATCGAAAAGTGCGATGAGGATGACGTTAATATTAATATTAAGAGCTCATATTTTAATGGGTCTTTTTTAATACCTAAATGAAACTTTTGACCCTGTTTGCAAGAAGAAATTTTTTTTCATTCACCCTAATATACATATATATGTACCATCCATATTATAACAGAAAGTTCCTCGACTCTATTGCCTCACTGTCATAGTATTAAAAAAAAAAGATTGAAAGTAATTTTATTCGAGTTTATGACTAAACTGAATTGTCTATGAATTTCGTTGAAATTGAAACGAATCACTAATTACAATACAATTTGGTCAATACGAACAAATCAACGGTTTTATTAATGAAGATTTTGTACTTTGACCTAATGGATTAAAAAATTATTATTAAATGATCGTTTTTCTCGATGCAATTTTATTCTCGCTCTTTCAACGAGTCTGATACAGCTGATAGTTTGATGCCTGAGAAAAGTTTTCCTCCGAGCTTGGAGAAAAACGTTATTGGGTGTGGCAGTTATTTTTTTCAGCTTCTCGATGCACACGCTTCCCTGTTTTTCCTCTTTCACAAACTGACGTTACTCACTGCATTTCTCACGTCGCCATTGCCACTCATACAGACACACTCTTCTCTTTCTTTTTCTTCTCTCTCTCTCTCTCTCTCTCTTTCTCTCTCTCTCTCTCACCCTCTCTCTCTCTCTATCTCTCTCTCTCTCTCTCTCTCTCTCTCTCTCTCTCTCTCTCTCTCTCTCTCTCTCTCTCTCGTTGTATCACAGAGAGCATTTACGTACGAAACTCTCGTTCTCCATATACAGTTTGCCTATTAACGATCGGACCTTCCGTCTCCCATATATGCATTGATATAAACAGAAAGAGTGATGGCGGAGGGGAGAGGAAGTATGAGAAATAGCGCGACCGAAATTGCGCTCACCCGAGGCTCGCGATTTTCACCGCCATCTTTCTCAATGCGTGCAATTATTCGCAAGGATTTACGAGATCTTTGACAATTGTAACAAGGGAACGAGAAAGATAGACTGAGATATGTGATGCGAAGAAGAAGGATGCGAGCAAAAGAAAATAATACTTGTGAGGGATGTATTATTTTACTTTGGTTGGGACGCGGTAATTATTTGGATATGGTACTGCGTGTGATATTTAGTATCGTCGGTGATGGGTGGCTTTTTATCACTCTCGTGATTCCCAATTTGGTGTTGTGGCTTGTTCCTTGTGCTCGTTCACTTTTCATTCGTTTGCATCTGTATAACGGAGAGAAATAGAGAGAGAGAGAGAGAGAGAGAGAGAGAGAGGGGGAGTGAAAGAGAAGGGAAGTATTTTCTGTTGTGTAGATACTTTTGTGCTATGTGCTGGTCACTCTTTGGCGGATGACCGGCGCCCTCGTCTGTTCCGGCCTTCCCCTTAAGAAATCGAGTAACCGCCACTTAAAGAGCATAAATTTAATGACGCACGCTCGTTCATCTCCTCTCTAACGCAGAGTACATATGTATACATGTATATATGGGGCATTCCACGTCAAATCACGTGGTGAACGGCTTAACTCCCTCGGATTTCATTGAGGAATTTTTTTGGTCATATTTTGGTCCAAAAAAAAAGAGGTTATTTTTTTCAGATTTTTATCACTTGTTTTACCCCACAAAATAATTTTTTTTCCATAACCGTTGAGTAAAAATTAATTTGGACCAGTTTTAGAATTCTCAAATTTTTTGTATAAATTCTATAACTAAAAACTAGTATTTTCATCATAGTTTGAGAGTGAGCCGAGGATAATTTATATAGTTTTTTTAATTGAAAAAATGAAATTTGTTTACAAATTTTTTAAATTAAATTTCAATGTTTTTTCCCTGTAGGATAAAAAAAGAAAAATAAATCATATCTTGGTAAAAAAAGTTTTTCCTATACTTTGATAATATATTTTCTGTATTTCGATAATAGATTTCCTATATTCTGATGATAGTTTTTTGATAATAGTTAGATAAAGTTTTGATATTTTTGTGGTGCATTCTCTATCCGAAAAGTAATACATTTTTTCAATGCCATAATTAATCGATTTTATGAAATCTATTATCAAAATATAGGAAATCTCTTATCGAAGTACAGAAAATATAACATTAAAATATAGAAAAAAAATTTTTTTACCATGATGTGGTTTATTTTTCTTTTTTTTTCCTTTAGGGAACCATTATTAAAATATTCAGTTTTCAAAATTTTTAAACAAATTTTTTTTCTTTAAAAAAAATGTATATAAATTATTCTCGGCCCACTCAAACTATGATGAAAATCTGAAAAAAATAATCCCTTTTTTTTGACCAAAATATGCCCAAGAAGAAATCGTCAACTGAATCCGAGGGGGTCAAGCCGATGATCGCGTGATTTGAGCTGGAATGCCCCATATGCAAACACCCCAACGAATAAAAGTGCGGCAATCTCTCTCGATTTCGTCTGAACGGAGCGCTTGAGCGCAGCGAGCGCAATCTCGTTCGGGGGATTTTACCGAGAGCGCGCGAGAAAACGTGTCGTATAGTCGCGCGCACACATGCATTCGCACATATGAGCGCGTATAAACGAGAGAAAATCATGTTGTACATCCATAAATATATATAATATGAGGAAAAGAGGGTGGATCGTGTCGAAGGTGTAGTCTCAGCCGGAATTTTATAACCGCGAGCTCGTGCTACACGAAAGAAAGCGAGAATTTTTAATGTTTGGTCAGCCAATCGGTAATTTACTCGTGCGAATACTTAAGTAGGATTGTAAATGGGGTAGAGGATATTAACATTGCGGGTCACACGGTAAATTCGGATTTACGATGCCATTTGGCCGAGGGGGCTGTTACCACCTCGTACCCCACCGTGGATTAGAAAACGCGCTCACAAACGCGTGATTGTGATCCTTTATCTGTCGAGGCATAATAATCGCTCGAGGCGACGTCGATAATTTGACTGTAACGATTCGTAAGTTTCCAATTATGCATTTCTAACATTTTTACCCCTGTTGAGTTTGGCGATGGAAAATTTGATCGTAAAATTTCAAGCAATTTTCAAGAAGGCTTTTCTTTTCTTAAGGGTGTCGAGTCAGCGCCGAAACGCCGATTTTGTAACATAAATATAAATGTTCGTTGAATACGTGCAAACCTGACCAATGGTCCATCATTTGATGTATCGAATGAAGAAATTTTTGACGCCAGTTAGAACCCTTAAGCTGCAACGGTTCTCTCATAAATCAATTTTTGAGTTTCGTTACGCTGTGCATGATCCTGACCTTGACGGATCTTGACGGATCTTATCCTACGACGTCGCATTTTCTTTGTAACACTTTTTCGGACTGCTTAAGTGCGGCACATTTTTTTCTAGGTCCTCGTCATGGAGTTGCAGGCCACTTTTCGATTTTTTCACCCATTTTTTGTTTCAAAAATTCAAAAAATGGCCTGTAAATTCGACTATATTTGTGTTCGATGCTCAGTCATACAATTCTTGAACTGTTGTTATTTGCTCATTGATGAATTATTAATTATTAATTTTTAAAATGTGTTATCAATAAAAAAGTATCAAAATTAATTGTGAATAATGAAGAAAAGACTATACACTGTATACAGTAACAAAAATTGATATTCATAATGATTTATAGCATTTTTTTTTTTAATTTTCAAAAAAATCAAAATATGCACTCACTTTTAAAAACAATGCAAACAATTTTTACGTGGACGTGTCCTCACTGACATCCAATTATTATCGATCTCACGATATTCATACCAATAAACGGTGGACAGTGTCGCGACATTCTCGATACAACGAGATCTCTTTTTTCCATGAATAATTCCAACTTTCTTCGCAAACTCTCGTTCTTTCTCTTTTATATATCCACAGACAGCGAATGTGAAAATTCCGTGCTGCGGATGTCATATCGCACACAGATCATGATCGAGATTCCTCGCGGTGACTTTCCCGCTATTTGCGAGGAAAATATATACGCGTCTGAATTTTCCTTACTCGATATAACATCGTGTGACGCAACTTTGAGACACAAGAACTTGTGTTAGCCTCACCAAGAATTCTCAGCCCGTTTACCAAACATTTTTGTCAACGCAAAACGAGACAAACTTTTCATTTCGTATCCACGAACGTTTCTCAGGATTATTTCACCTTTTTCCCTCATTTTCCTCTCATGATTGCGCTGCATTTGATAGATTTTCAGAAACATTTTTTATGTTTGCACGCTTGTTTGGTTCAACTTTGTGAATTTCTTCATTTTGACGAATCATAGAAGCGAGAAAGGTGCGAAGATTACGCTGTCAATTATTCTCTCGATGATTTTCTCCGCTCTCTCCCTCTTTCTCTTTCTATCTTTCTATCTGTCGTGCACAGAAGCTATCAAACGTGCTTCCAGTGTGTTTGTAGGCAAGGAATAGTGGGTTTGCTCGCTTACACGAGGCGCACAGGAGTTCCCCTTGCAGCCAAGTCCAGGCTGAAAACTCGGTGTGCCACGTACGTGACTCTCTACCGAGCATTTCGAAATAAATCGATAAGATCTCAATTGGACAGGTCTCAAATTAATGTCAAAGCACACCGAGACCGAAACGAGCAGTTCACCGAGCGATCTCTTCTACTCTCTCACTCGGCGAAGAAAAGAGTTTATTAATGTCTCGACGCACGCATGCTAGTCCACGTTGGAGATATATCTATATACATTATAAACTCACTGATATATAAGTATCCACATATAGATGTATATATAGCAATATGACAGTTAGTATCGTGTGCCCGTATTCCGATGTTATGACCGAGGGACGTATTACCTCGCATTTACCCCAACATTGCTATTTTATTTACCCGCGAGAATGAAAACGAGAACTGGACGGTACTTTAACCTCTTTTGTTACCTCGACATATATATGTATGTGAATGTAGGTACGTAAGGAATTTACAGCTGATGACCAATTTTTCAATTAAAAAAAAACAAGTTTTTCAATTTTTTAATTAAAAAAAAAACATTTTTTCAATTAAAAAAAACAAAAGATAATTTTACTCAAAATTTTAAGCATATAAAAGATATATTTTATTTGCTATTCAAAAAAATTGAAATTTGAATGTTTGGCAGAGTTGTATGCAAAACGATACAATTTTGATATAATTTTCACTACACATTCGATCATTTAAAAGATCGATGCTCTTGTTAAAAAAATGGATCTTTTGAATCTATTCTTTCCTTTTCGATCTTTGGGTGAATCGATTTTTGACCTTAAAAATCGACAATTCATTTTTTTTATTGAAGTCATTGTCTATTAAAGATTGGCAATTAAATAAAGATTGACAAAAGTCTATAAAATATCAACGTCAAGGTTAACAGAAAAAAGAGTGTGGGAATATGTGAGAACGTGAGAAAAAGAGTAAACAAAAAATAAAAGTTAAAATTTAAAATATTAAGAGCCTGATCTAACGAAAAAAATTATCGAAAGTAAAAACTTATGTGATAGAAAAAAAGTCTGATTTTTTAAATATATTCATAATATTTTTAAGAATATATTAAAAAGTGCAAATGTGTAAAAGAATCAAACTATGTTTAGCCAGAGTGAAAACTACTTTATATTTGTTATTTCGTATTCATCATCATTCATCATTATTAAAAATAAATTAATCCAATTCAATCATTTTCCATAGCGAAAACGATTCTTAGGAAATCGATTCTTTGGATTCGATTTTTCATGAAAATCGATTTTCTACGCTAGCTTTACATCAAGCTAGCGGTCCCTGGCAATTTTTCGATTTTCAACGATGTAATCGAAAAAAATTCGTTCAATCACTAATTAACCCTATTAAAGAACTGTGCAAAATTTCAATGAGATAGGGCATTAGTTTTTGAGAAGTCGTGTCCACCGACTTCAAAAATAGTGTTTTTAAATTTGCAGAATTTCCAGAGGCTCTTTCTCTTAGCCCTTTACTCCGATTGCCTCGAAACTTTGGAAAAATATTCCAAACAGATTTCGTATAAGATGTAAAAAATAAAAAAAAATTGTTTCCTTGACATTTTCAAGCTGATGTAATCCCTTAAATAATTATTCAAAAAAGCTCTTAATTGAACAATAGAAATAATTTGCTTTAGCAATGCTTTTCATATCGTTCCATAAGTCAAAATGATCTTCATCATAAAGGACCCTCCTCTCTTACAATGCGATTATTGGCGCTTTGGTTTGAGTTGATTCATTAATAATAATAATTCGATTAATTGTTCATAATTTTTTAATCGACTCGTCCCTCTGCGATGATGCATAATATGTATTCTAGAAACATATATCTATCATCCAGCAAAATTTCGAGTCCCAAAAAAAATGCGGCCCAAAGCCACAGACTTGGAAGTGCTGCGGCTATCCTGCAACTACGCTCTGACACAACAATGCCGGCATTGTTTACCCTCGTGTGTCTATATACAGAAGACTATTAAGGAAATTTAATCATTCCCATTTGATTTTCATGCTCTTGCATCGTATAATCTGTATACCAACGATGAGAGAAGAAGGGGAGTGCGTAAAGTTCTTCCGCGTTTTTTACGACTCGATATTGATTTCGTTCGAACGGTGAATACGTCGTTCTTATAAATTCATTTGCGTCCAATTATCCGCGGAGGAAAGTACTATAGGCGCGGGCGAGCGGGCGTATCAATTTAATTCTGCTGAGACTTAGACACGCTCGCGGGCGTGCCCGTTTAGCCTGTACTTGGGGAAACGAACTATAAAGAGTGCTAAAGGATCGAGAGAGAGAGAGAAAGAGAGAGGCACGTGTGCGTACGTGGTGGCTAGCTCATGGGTCACTTTCGCTTCGCTGACGCCGCGGACACCACAACGTCGGCGTTCTTGTCGACGTGTCGTCGTTGTCGTCGTCGTCGTTGTTGTCGTCGACGTCTCGATCCTTGCAATCGGCGTACACGCGCCAGCGGTTCTACTTCCATTCATAAATGCCTCGTGTTCTCACCGTGTGTATTACCATGTACATATATATATGCAATAATCGATGGGGATCGGAATTACACTTGCACGCGAGTAAAGATGTTACAAATTTTCCGAGATTGAGTCCGTGAAGAAACTTAGAAGTTTTCAGGTGCTTATTTGAGGCCCGATAGAGCTTTTTTGCGCTTTTTAAGGATGTTTTGCCTATACAGTCCTAGCCCAAAATGTTGTCTGATTGAAAGTTCCGCACTTCGTGATACAATAAAAATCTGAAAAAATTCAGCAACATTTGGCACGCCATAAACAACAATTATCAATAATAATATTGCCCAAAAGTTATTAATAAATTGTTTAAACAAATCATTATTCGACAATTTGTTCGTAAGTCGTTTTTTTTCTTGAACAAATCGAATGCGCTCATTTTCCTGAACGCGTATGAATTTTTTCAGATTTTTCTCACTAGATTGAAATATTATAAAGAACAGAAATACAAACAAAAAATGGCCAATTTTTTATATGTTTTTGAATCCAGGTTTATCGTCAGCTTTGAAAAGTTCCAAAGACACTAGGCAAAAAATGCATAAATACAGGCCATTCTGAAAATTTCCAAACGAAAATTTCAAAATTGAGAGAAAATTCTGAAAAAATTCATATGCGTTCAGAAAAATTAACGCATTCGATTTGCTTAAGGAAAAAAAGAACTTACCGAGAAATTGTTGAATAATTATTTGATTCAACAATTTATTAATAACTTTTGGGCAATATTAGTATTGATAATTGTTGTTTATGGCAACCCAAATGTTGCAGAATTTTTTCAGACTTTTATTGTATCACGAAGTATGCAAATTTCAATCAAATTCGGTTTTGGACTGGGACTGCATAGGGATTTTTTTTAAATTCTAGCTCTTTCCCACAATCATACACAAATTCAACTTGAATGGATTCAATTGATTCAACTTGAAGAGAAATTAGAGTGACCGGATATTATTTGAATAACAGAATTTATATTTGATAGAGAACAAAATCTGTAACAATTTTCATCTTTACACAATTTTTTACGAAATCAAATTCGCCTCATTTTAGTTTTCAACCAAACAGGAACCGATGATGTTGGGTTTGAATAGTTGATTTAATTGTTTAAATGCAAAGGAAATAGTGCAGAATGTGGCACCAAAAATAATTTTAAAAAAGTTTAAATTGAACTTCACCACAGATTTGTCAGCACGCAACCCAAGCTTAATTGACTCTAACTGGGGATGGATTAAGTTGAAACAGGTGAAACAAACGAAAACACGACGAGAGGATTTCCAGAGTTTTCCTTTCTCTCGGAGTTTTCCGTTCTCTCCGCAGAAGCAGGAATTTAGTATTATGTCGTGAATGATTGGTCATAACAACCTTGCTAATTGTTATAGCGATAAAAAATTGTACGATATACTTACATTTTTTTTCTTTCTTCCTTTCTCGTATGTGCGCGCGAGTCGTGCACCAGCGTTTTGTGTCTCACGCTTTCCGGTACCTATCGCGTTTCTTATATAAAAAAAAAACGCGGGCACTTCGCGCGCACGTGTGCGTGCGTGTGTCCGTGTACACGAGAAACACGCGGTCGAGTAATTTGCCGCAGAGAGTCATTAGAACCCGTAAACTCGTTAGTGCGCGACCATTTTTGTGCCTTTAAAAGTTGGACAAAATAAGTGTTCGTGTCTAACCTATACATTCTTATGGGGTATTTCATGTTAACTAAACCAACGTACGATCTTAATTTTTGCGAATTTGATTTATGACTTTTCTGATGATTTTACTGGTGCTCCAGCACACCCCGTCTTTTAAGATTCCACCTTTATCAGCCTTTGTATAAAAAATTTGTAAAAAATCTTTAGCGTACAAAAATGATTAAACATTTGGGGCTTTTATTATACGATAAGGAATCATTTTTGTATACTCTTAGCTTATGATGTTGCAATAGAAAGAAAATAATTTTTTTTATTTATTTTTATTGATATTCACGGCGTACAAAAAATGATTAAACGTTTGGGACTATTATAATAGGATAAGGAATAATTTTTGTCTACCCTTTGCTTATGATGTTGCAATGCAATGAAAATAATTTTTTTAAATTGATTTTTATTGATATTTACACTTTGATCGCGCATTTGGCATCCCAAGTCATTGATAAAGGCCCCGAAATACATTTCAACGATTTTTCACTTTGAAAACTTTTTAGAAAGAAGGATTTTTTTAAAATAAACTATTTTCATTGCATATAAACGATGCAAACTTTAGCATCATCTTAGCTTCTCAGCTCTAGCTAAACTTCTCCTTAGCATAAAAAGCTCGCTATTAAAGATAATGTAGTTTCATAATAGATTAATCTCTCCGTTTTTCGATATCGAATCGATTGGTGACTTTTAGTCATTCATTACACCAAAAAATATATTAAAAACATGGAAAAATAATTTTTTACAGTAAAAGAAATACCTAATGTATCAATTTTTCCTAATACATCAAAAAAATAATCAATGGGCATTCACGCATAAAACACGATCAGTAACAAAATACTGTCATTCCGTTCTTTCAAAAAAGTTTGGGCTTTCCCCTTAAATAGTCGAATTCAATTATGGAAAGGTTTCAGGGCTGTCTGTTTTTTTATGTGCTTTGGAATAAGCGTGAGGATTCCTTTTGTCAGTCATTAAGAAATATTTTATTTGTGTCAAAATAATTTATTAACTGTTCAATAACATTTATTTAATTTATTAACCGTTAAAAAGTAATTGATTTAACCGTATTCAACTTTTCATTCGTTAACAGTTATCAAATCCTGGTACCTTAATTGTTTTCTCTGTTCTCTAGAGTTTATTTTAGTAGGCCTGTTGTCTAGTGTTTTTTTTGCAAGTCTCTGATGATGATACAATTTTCTTGGGGATGTATTTCCGGTAAAGAAATAACTGGTAGAGCTGTTAATGGATTCTACAGTCAAGTAAAATAGTTTTTTCAACACCCTTTACAAGCAAAAGAGCATAGTTACATCAACGAAATCATGTATACATGCGGACTAATGGTTAATCTCATCCCACGAATCAAAAGTCTGCTTCATGTCACTCTCGCCCAATATATGATACCGCGAAAGCACCAGTCGCTAAATTCTCAGCCGACAGAAATATTCTGTTATTTTTTTGTCTCTCCCCGGTTTTCCATTTGCCATACAGTCGCTCGGACACTGCGGATCAAAGACAGCTGCATTCTTTGCATGTGTCTAATTAAAACTGGATCGGAATATCAGCCGCTGCGACAGCCATAGATTATATGGCTATGCGTGTTATATATATACAAAAGTGTTCTCCACGTTGCGGTGCTCGACACGCTGACACATACCCTATCTCGTACGCGCGCTACATGATCCGATTGACCAAAGTTGGCAAATCCGTAACCGAGACTTCTATTTTTCTTTCCTGAGAGACCGAGAGAGTGAAAAAAATGTGTCCTGTCTCATTATTTCGTCATGGAGCTAATGGAATCAATCGCGCACACTCCGTCGTCAAAGTCTCGTAGCGTAAAATGTTTTTCTTTTCCCTCCCGATCTCACTCGGTTGCGGATTGAGCTATCCTTTTGAAACAAACTGTTTTTCGCGCTTTGTTTATTAAATAACGTCGAAAATTGTATCTGGTTGGCTATTTATTTATTAGTAAATGACATCGTGTGTCTAAATTTGCATTTTAATTGTCATGATTGAAGATCGTGTAAATACACTGGACTCTCGATTTGGGAGACCCTGATTACGGTAACAAATCTCGCGGCCTTGGCTCAACGCGTTGCGTTCCGAGAAAAACTCAGGAGTGTGCGCGTATATATAAGGGTGATTGGTTTCAGGGCAACTTTTTTTTTATGACCCATCGTGCCCGAAAACCTTTAGTTGGTACCCAAAAACGAAGATTCATGAAAGGGGGGTGTTGTCAAAAAATATTTAGAGGTTGCTAATCGAAATTGAAGGTTTCCCATTTGATTAACACTGGAAAAAAAATGTCTTAGTGTTACCATTCCGCGAATTTTGATATCGCGAAATTTTCCAAGAGGGTTCTTATAGGAAATATGATACTCTATAATAAAGTTCATTGAGCCATGTCCGTAAATTCAACCGTTTCAACGGTATCATTATTTCAAGTGAATATTGTATAAAAATATCTATTTAAACGGCTGTAACGCCTGAGCTATTAGAAATATCAAAAAAATTGAAATGAGAATTTTGTAGAGAAAGTAATTTGCTACAAAAAAGTCTTATAAGCCGAGCCCGTAAATTCAACTCTTTCTTATCTATAGGTGGATGAAGTAAAATAAATAGATTTTTTGTTTTTGTTTTATTGATTTATTTGCATAGGGATTTCTTTGTAACATTTGTTGAATGGTTTTTCTGATGATTTTGTACATTCTGTCTCATAGAAAATGGAGTTCGTTTGATTGAATAAAACAAAAAAATATCTATTTATTTTACTTCATATACAGAAATTTTTTTTTCCAATGTTAATCAAATGGGAAACCTTCAATTTTGGTTTGCGACCTCTAAATATTTTTTGACAACACCCCCCTTTCACGAAACTTCGTTTTTGGGTACCAACTAAAGGTTTTCGGGCACGATGGGTAAAAAAAAAGTTGCCCTAAAACGAATCACCCTAGTATATATATTTGTGGCGCATTATATGTGTGATGTTTACATCGGCTCTGTGCCAAACGTGTCGAGTTCAGAACACTATATCTATATATATGCCTCTCGCAGTGGGCAACAAATTCCCGTTGTGTTGCCAAAATCGGGAGTCCGGTGCATGTTGAAAACTGGAATTGAAATAGACGACATACTGGATATGAGGATAAACGATCTTCATCATTTGATTATGCACATTTAGCAATTCCAATTTGAAGTATAAACATTCTAGAATCAGATTGAACAAAGAATCAATTAAAAAAATGATTATTATCTAGATGGGTTGGATTTCTAATAAAATCATAATTCGACATTTACTCCAAAAGCTTTTATACTTGCATCTTGATTAAATAATCATGGAAAATAAATATTTTACTTTCCACCAATTGCGATTAAATACAATTACAATCTCGTTTGTCTCCAGGAATATTTTCAAAACTTGCTAAGCGTTTTTGAGGTCCTTCCTGTCGTATTTTTCAAAATGTATTCCCTTCACAGAGAAATTGACAAACGTATTCCTATGTGATGATAAAAGATTACTCGGTGGACAAAATATGGTGGAAAAAAAATTCTTAGGGGAAAAAAAAATACTCTCAATGACGAAGAAAACGTCAACAATTTTTTAGATTAAAAATAGAGAAACACTGAAGTCGTAACACGAGTGTCTGTGTCGTCGTGACCGTTACGATTTCACATATCTCCCCGATTCGTTCACGACAAATCGTTTCTGCACGCAGAAATTCAAAGCATTCGCATTAACTCCGGCTGTACTGAGTGCATTGCACAGTAGTCGACCTCGAGAATAGCACGCTTTTCAGTACGCGTAACAGTGTTCTTGATGCGCTTCACTCTCGGCTCCAATGCCGCTGATTTCCCATCTCTTCGTGTCTGATGCGAGCAAACCCGTCCTAATACCAGCACACCTCTTGGCGCTGCGTTGATGCTCGCCCGTCATTACCTATTTTCATCAGCGAGATAAATCCCTCGCGGCCTCGGAGTCGCGTCATTAGCCATTATTTGGCATAGCCATGGCGTATACGGGATTTACGCCATAATACGTGGCATTCCAGCTCAGTTGAACCAGTGTACTCCTTTGATTTTCGCATCATTTTTAGCAAATGCTCTCTCGAATTTTTTCAGATTATTCGCATTTGCTCACTTTCTTTATGATGTTGAAATTTGCATCGTCAACGAAGTTTTTCAAAATTTGTTTTTAATTATATTTACGGTTCGTGCATTCGGCATCCCAAGTTCTTAAAGACCCCAAAATATATTTCAACGATTTCACTTTGAAAAATTGTGAGAAAGAATTAATTTTATAAAAAATTGAACTATTTCCGTTGCATTTACGGAGGGTATTATGGTCTAGAATTTTGAAAATTTTTTTTTTTTGCATATTCTTCAAGTTTTGGCCTTCAAGAATATATCCACGAGAGGAAATTTTTTAACTCGAATAATTTACGGAGTTATAGCTAGCTATTTTAGTGATGTAGCAACTACGTCCGTTTAAGACGTTTTTCTCAAAATTGCTTCTCTCAACACGGTTGACATGATATCTCAAGTTCTACTCAACCGATTTATTTTAAATTTTTTACTAATCTTCAGTATATAACTCGCTATCGTCCCTATCCAAATTTTGTATCAAGATTACTTTTTTTAATATTGTAAAAAATTAAAAACTACGAAACAAGAGAATATCTATTTTTGTTTAGACAGCCGCCATTTTGGGAATTTTTTTTTCTGTGGCTATAAGGACATTCTTACCAATTAGGAATATTTTTAAAAAATTTGTATCGGATGACTAGAAAGGTTGAATCGTGTCAATCAGCACACCCCTTTTTTGTACCCCCAACTTTACCAGCTTATACCTTATGCAATTTTCATTTTTTCCTTCATTTTTTTCGGTTTATTGTCAAAATATTAATAAACATGTTGTAAAAAAAGAATGGTAAAAATATTTTTTTTTGTTTGGAAACACTCGCATCGATTCTGCTTCGCACAAAAAGTTTCACTGCTCTTTTAAAAATAAAGATATGTCAATTCAACAAGCGCCGTTTCCTAGGGGACACATTCACCTTCATTTAATTTTTCCGAAATTTTTTTTAAATTTTTTTTGCACCCGGTACGTCCTTTGAAACATGGGCGTTTGTTGGCTTTTTTTTAGCATTGACATTTTGGGACACGATCCATGACAATTTTTTTAAGCTGTTCTTCCCATGAAAAACTTGTGGGGGGGAGTATAAGCTTCGATTTCATTTTCTAAAAAGTTTCGTATGTTTTTTCTTCGTACAAATATTCAGATTTTTGCAAAGAACGATCATATTTATAAATAGAAGCGTAACTCTGAAACTATTGGATTTTCGTGAAATCACTGAAGGGGTAAAAAGTTGCATACATTTATTGTGGATTCAATGACATTTTTTCAGAATTTTTTTTAGAAATTTTTTTTTAGACAAATTTTTCATTTTAACGAGATATTTTTTTAAATCTTAAATAATAGGGTCTCTGACCTCCTCTACACGGGTTTTCTGATAAAAAAGTCATGTAGATGAGGTTTTTCGATGAAAAAGCTGAGGTGAAGGTGAAGATGAGGTAAAACACCCCATTGTTTGATAAAAAAATATCTCGGTGACAGGGGAAAATCGAAATAAACAAAATTTTGGAAAAATTTCATGAAATTCAGAATAAATTAATGGAATTTTTTACCATCTTAGTGATTTCACAAAAACCCAGTATAGTTTTAGAGTTACGCTACATTTTATAAATATGGCCGTTTTTTTCGGAAAAATGGAATATTTTTGCGAAAAAAAATCGTACGAAACTTTTTAAAAAACGAAACTGAAGCTTATACTCCCCTCCGCAAGTTTTTCATGCGAAAAACAGTTTAAAAAAAATGTCATGGGTCGTGTGTCGAAATTTCACGGCAAAAAAAAAAGCTAAAAAATGATCATGATTCAAAGGGCGAGAGTCAAACACTAATGAGTGATTTGGCGTGGAATGCCCTATACGTAGTGCTCTTTCCCTGTCTTTCTCACTTTCTACATAACATTCTCGGGAAAACTGTAATTACAAATTCAGGAACTCCAGATGTCGACGCGGTGTTCCTCTCGGGAGAAGTCTCGTGAGAGATCTTTTCTGCAGCAGCATTGGCGCAAAATGCACGCATTTGCCCTGGCTTTATACATTCATCTCCCTCTTTCTGTGGAAGCAAGTAGAGAGATGTCATTTTCGCTTTTAACCAGCTGTTGGACCTGTTTTACGACTCGTTTTGCTCCCGAGTCGTGGAATACCTTTCACACACAAACACACGCACCCATTAATCTAATATCGATAAGTCGATATATACATCAAGAGAACTTGCAATTTCATTAAAGTACGCATTCACGACCACGCACTCGCTTTAACATAACGATATCGCGTGTATATAATAAATTAATAACACGCTGGAACATATTCCTTACCGTTAGAGTGCCGTTTTTAATGTTTGTAATGCGAGAAATGATTGACAAACAAAATAGCGTTTTCCCCACATTTCCACTGGGAAATGATAGCGATAGTTACGCCGTTCGTTTATCAGATATCGAAGTATATATAATTAAGGCACGAGTGTGTCGGAGATAAACGTTACGGCACTTATGCATTTGGTCAAATGACCCCGAGCCATAAGTGATAGATAGATTATTAATTTGCGTGCTTCGATTGAGATAGGAAAAAAAGTGACCGTGACAACGCGACATTGTAGCAAAATAGTCGCTGATCTATTGGATATTGAATGTTATTTCTATACACCGAAAAAAAGGTTTAGTAATATCAACTACCCAGCTGCGATTACGGCAAATTTGTTTGAATCAATCGTCACATATTTGATTTGTTTACTCCGTTGTTGAAATAATAAAACTGGTGTCGTTGTTTCGAATGTGTACTGCATTCAGCGCAATTACAACATTGGATCAAAATGATTTCAAACGAGATTGATTCAACAACTTGTTTTCTCATTCACTCAATTAGTCATTTACTGGAAATAAATACAATTGGTTTTACTCTACGTTTCGTCTCATCAAATATTTAAATGCGGCCACAATACATTTAGCCGATAGTACGTATAGTAACTACCACAATCTCGGCACTTCGCCCGAGATCCGTAAGGTGGCGACGATCGGCGCGCGCTCTCGCGCCAGCGAGACAGCCACTGAGCACCGATAAGTACCAGTGTATTACCAGCATCGGAGTCCTCAATTAAATTTAAATTGTTGGAACATTACCTGCGCTCTGTGGTCGCGCAGTTCTATGGACTAAAGACTACATATTTGAATGAGACCACCATTGCATTGGTGCTCATGCTCTTTATGGGCGCAAAGATAAATAAGTTAAATTTTCACTTAATTGTTTAATCTCACGATTAATTAGTTAAGTAAAAGCCCTCGTAGCTGAAACAAATAATGCATGTCATCAAATTATTTGTTAATTCAATTGAAGTTTTCTAGCTTTATATTGAATGCATTTTTTTTCCGGTGAACGACATCAGAATTGGATAGAAAATATAAACTGTTCATTCGACCAAACCATATTTGGTTATGTAATCGCACATTGAGTGCATTTTACCAAATATAGAATCAAAACAATGTATTTTTCAATTGAAGGGATTCTCTACTCTGTTGGGTCAAGGATATATGTATTTATGGGAATGCAATTTTTGTTTCCATTTTGATACACGTTTTGAGTTAACTGAATTCAAGCCAAATTTTTTTCACTTTACCAAACCTTTTTCTCGGTGTATATTTATATTTTTTTTTTTCTATTTTTTTCTGTTGCAGGTGTACTTTCAAACGGGCCAGTATTTATGCCAGTATGCTATTCAGAAGCCAGTAGGGACGGTCAGTAAATAGAATACGGATGAAGCGGTTGAAAAATGTGCCGAACGGTGAATAATCCTTCGTGCATAAATATAAACGCGTTAACTTAACTATGGAGTCGTCTAATTGAATTATAAATAATATTGCAATAAATATTCGATCGATTTTTTTTACGATCAAGAGGTGTTTCGCGATTTACGAGAAAAAAAACAAGAGATAAAGCGATCAAAGTCCAGTCGGGACTCTTTTCTCGTCGATAACTTTTTGTCACGTGGGTGTAAACGCGAGTGTTTGTGTTTGTGCGATCGAGAGACGAAGATAAATATAATCGGGGCGAGGAAACGCGGAAGAATTATAAAGACCGAGGAATATTCAACGATTGAGAGAGCCGGTGGCTGGGAAACGCTGACTTACATCGAGAGCGCCAACCTGCAATCAAGGTTCATGGTTTTCATGGTAAGTCTTTGCACAAATTTATTATAATATAAATTCGCTCATTTTCATCCTCGATCAATGCATTTATCTATAGAAAATAAAATTCATCAATCGTCGATGAACAATTATAATACATCATTCAGGTATCCATCTTCTTAAGGATTTTTTTTCAAGCAGCAAAATCGAATCGTGCTGCACATTTCTCGATGCAGATGCACCTGTGTCTCGTCTGATAGAGGTGCGCCATGCAAAGCTTACACAGTTGGCCTCTGTGTGTGCATTGATATCGCCAATCTGTCGCATTATCTTTATTAGCCGATCGATTTTATACCACACGTATCGGAAGCTTGCACTCGCGATAAAATGATGGAATCTCTTTCTTTCTCTCAGTAAACAAGCATAGCAAAATGCGTTTGCCTTGGTCCCTTCTTTAGTTCTCTATGAAAGGATAAAAATGATTCATAGCCGTGAAGCGACTCCTCCCTCTCTCGTGTATTTGAAATTCTGAACATTCAGATGAATGAGAAATTATAAAAAGTATTTATATAACGAAAAATTAGACGACCTTGGAAGTATTTGCAATAAAAATTAAGAATAAAAATTAAGAATTTAATACTTCCGTGGTCACACTGGGTCAAAATGACCCCACGATTACTTTTATTTTTGCTTCTTTATGAATTTTTATGAATATATAGTCATTTGATTTTTATAAACTAATTTTAAATACATCAACTAGAGTGTTTGAAGGATGCTCTGTAATTTTTTGAGATTTTTGCGATCGATAGTTTGGTCACAATAATTGTTCAAAAATGGACAAGGTCAAATCGATCCAGATAAGTATGACCGTGAAGGTTAAATTAAGGATGTCTATAGCTCCCAGCCAAAATTTTTATCTGATTGAAATTTTCGTACTTTGTGATACAATAAAAATCTGAAAAAATTCAGCAACACTTGATATGCAATAAACAACAATAATCAATAATAATATTGCCCAACAGTTATTAGTAAATTATTTGAACGGATAATTATTCAATAATTCTTCGGTAATTTCTTATTTTTCTTAAACAAATCGAATCCGTTAATTTTTCTGAACCCATACGAATTTTTTCAGAATTTTCTTTCTAGTTTGAAAATCCCGTTTTGAGATTTTTAGAATGGCTGTATTTATATATTTTAGTGTTTTTGAAACTTTTCAGAGCTGACGATAAACCTGTATGTAAGAACATATACAAAATTGGCAATTTTTTGTTTGTATTTTAGAATATTTTTATAATATTCTAAAATAAAGAGAAAATTCGAAAAAAATTCATTTGCGTTCAGAAAAATTAACGCATTCGATATGTTTAAGAAAAAAAAAACTTACCGAAAAATTGTTAAATAATTATTTGTTTTAACAATTTATTAATAACTTTTGGGCAATATTATTATTGATAATTGTTGTTTATGGTATACCAAATGTTGCTGAATTTCTTCAGATTTTCATTTTATCACAAAGTACGGAAATTTCAATCAGATAAAATTTGTGGCTCGGAAGCCACAATCACTAAATAACACTAAATGAATTGGAAAAAGTTTATTATCATTGCATTGTAACAATGCTAACTCCAAAATCATGCGAATACTTGGGTACAGATTTTTTGAATAATGTATGTAGTAACTATTTAAAATTAATTATCCAAATATTATCGAGGTCTTTTGATTTTTCGTTTTAGAGATAGATTTGTCAATTTTCCGTTCTGCTGAACGTTCGGAACTTGAAGTTCATCTTCTCTTACGGATACTCTCGATATCGTGCAGTAAATAATTTATCCAATATTATTGTTACGGACGAAAAACTTACATCTGGGGTACATAGAGACGTATGGAAAGCACGTAGATGGTACCCCGGTCGTTATAATCAAAGGCAAAAGTTATAAATATTCGCAAAAGTTGCTTTCCGTATACTGTTTGACATGTATATTTATATGGATGCAGTGTCTCAGATGTTAAAAAGTGCGCGCGGGTGTAAACGCATAAATATAGTATATACATGCGTTTATATATACATTTATACACCTATATGTATATTTATGTATCGGGGAAGTCGGGAGTTGTAACAAAATACGGTCGAGTATAAATTGGCCGTAAAGTCTTCTCTCGCCGTGGTCCAGCTTTGTGTGTAACGCACACGTTAGCTTCGCGACTACCGCGGATGCGTTCGTCGCGTTTTCTGAACATCTTCACGCGCACACGTGATTCACATACGATTTAGTTCTTTCCCGCTCTCTTCTTTTTAAATCTTTATCCGTCTCTTTTCCCTTTTCTCTTCTATAGCGAAATATCTTGGGATGGGAAGGATATCTCGTATCGTGGCTTTCTCGTGAGAAAGGTGCGGCTTCTTCTCTTTCTTTCTCTTTTTCTCTGATTCTTCCATGTTCAACTCGAGAGTTTATGCAGTAGCGCGTTACGCAAATTAGCGTTCTACCTCCTGAAATTTGAATATCGAAAACGTTATATTATACCCCGATTTGTCGGTGATACGACTCTTGGACTTGGTTAATTAAGAAAATTCACGTTGAATAAACTATGGGATTATACCGACAAAATGGGCGTAACCCACGAAATTTTAATCCCCGTGAATCAGTAAAACGAATGGAGATTTCAAAAATTGTTTTTACGCGCTTCGAAAGAGAAACTAATTTGACTGGAGGTGAATCTGGATTAAAGAGAATTTTGACTGTCGACTTTACAATTAAATAACTGAGTTTACTTCGGTAAGTCCGTTAGTGGGTATTTCCGCACACGGAAAAAACGACTTGGTTGGTTCAACCAAACAGCTTAGTGCTCTGCGCCAGACGAGAAATTGGTTGAATCAACTAGATAGTTGGTTGGGTCAACTAACCAACCCTATTTTTTAGTTACCACAACTAAATTGTTTAAAACGCCTTGATTGTGGTAACTAAGAAATAGGGGTGGTTGAACTAGAAATTGGTCGGATCAATTAACTAGATAGTTCATTCGGTCAAATAACTAACCTTATTTCTTAGTTACCACAGCTAAGGCATTTTAAACGACTTACTTGGTCAACTAAACAACCCTATTTTCTAGTTACCACAACTAAGTCGTTTGAAACGCTTGAGTTGTGATAACTAAGAAATAGGATTTGTTAGTTAACCTAACCAACTGTCTAGTTGATTCAACCAATTTCTTGTCTGGCACTCAACTCTAAGTTGTTTGGTTGAACCAACTAAATAGTTTTTTCCGTGCAGTTTCTTCGAAGTGAAATTTGCTACTTCCATTCGATATCGATGAGAAAACTTTCCCCGGGCTCCCATACTTTTCTCTTATATCTTTTTTTTTTTAAACTTAGAATAAACTACCAACCCATTTTACTATAGTCATGAAATTCCATGATCCGTAGGAAGAGGTCCAAACGATTATAAACAATGTAGATGAGGGCCTTCTTTATCGCCAGTGGATTTCCTCATATATTATGAATCAGTTTTTGGAGTCATTTGGCTAAATTTCATTTACGATTAGAGTAGAAAGTTGTTCCGATTGTGCGTTTGGTCGAGGAGACGATAACGCGCGATTAAATCGCTGGTATATATCTGGCCCTCGAAGGCACCTCTCGTCTTCGCTGCGTGAGATTTTTCTTTCCTCGTCCCTAATACGTGTGTATATATAATGTACAAATTCTTCTTTCTCGATCGCCATAGCACACACGCGGGTCAAGAGTCATCGTGACTCGGAACATTAATAATCGTTTGCTATCTTGAAAGGCTCTTGCGCTCACGGGGTGTGGCCGTATGCGTTTTCCTGTGGGCGATATAAGGAATTCGTGTATATATCAAGATGTGTATATATATATATATATATATGTATGTAATTTATACATTATACATATGCGAATGTTAAATTCGCGAGTCGAATAAAGTTGGTGGCCTCTCGGCGGTGAAAAATCTCACCTGATACTTCATCGTTTTTCTCGACCTTCATTAATATCGATCCTTACTGCACTCTCTCTTTCTTCCTCACCCGGAAAAAAGATCTAGTCGTAGGTACTATAATCGTTTATTTGATTATTTTTTAGTTACTTCAAAGAAAATTTTCTTTCCATCCAAATGTGGGCGATATTTACTTCCACTATATTTATTTATTTGAATTCCCTGTCATCGTGAAACAGGCGTTGAAGAAAAATTCTATTCGTTGTTACTAAATACCTATTCACCCGTAATCTCATCCGATCATATCTGCAGATTTGTCAGTACCCCAAAAATCCGCCAGGTGGCTACCTTTCGCACATGCGAACCTGCCTCTCGACGCCTATATCCTTTCCAAGTTCGTCTATGTTTGATATTCTTATTTTTCAGTATGGATATCTAATTGACATTGAGTTTACATTGAACATTGCGACAACACGCAAGATGGTCGAATCCCCGAAAAGGATTCCCATAAAAAAGGGTTTTTTTTCTTTTCCCTTCTGTTAAAGAAAAGACGAAGCTTTACGAAATTGTAGACTTCATATGTGTAGCTATACATTCAAAGATTGAAATTTTTAAAAATATATATTGTGTAAATATTAAAAAAAAATTATTTCTTTGAAATACATGTTTGTTCAGTTTGAAATAATATTTATTAATATTAAATAAAAATTTATTTGATCGCAATATATTTTCCTAGTAGGTCATTAAAAAAAAAAAAAATTTCGTTGACATGAATCGAATTGTATTAGGCCGGCCTACAACTAAAAAAATTTATTTGGCCTGACTAGGATTTAGTTAAATGTACTAGATCTTTTTTCTGGGTGCTTCCTTTCTCTTTCTCTCTCTCTCTCTTTCTCTGCGTGCAAGTATGACGAGCAGAGCCCTTTTCACAATTCAATAATTGCAGTGACACGTCCGACTTCACGACTGAAATCCATTTTATTGCTCATGTCATTCGATAACCATGAAACTAATTAATTCTCCATACTCTCCTGTGTTTACACCCTCGAGGAGCCTTTCCTAAAATGGTGGCATTAATTTTTGCTTAAACTTTCACCGCGCATGGAGTGACGAGGAAAAAAATTCCACCGCAAGATACACTCCATCGATTCCTGTGTTTTTGCAAGATGATGTTTTTTTTCTCTCCTTTTATCATTTGTAATTTATTTATCATATTTAAGCGGACTTACTGTTCTGGTTCGTATTGTAATTCTGCTTGCCGAGTAACATTTTTGGTTAGTAAATTAGAAAACCACTTGAAATTCCAAACGTTCAGCTGAACCAAAAAATTTACAAATGTAATTTTGAAGGAAAAATTAATAGACTCCCGCCTATTCTTGATACACCATTTTTCAAATAATGTCGTAAGACTTAATTATCCAAATACTATCGGGTTCCTCCAATTTTTACTATACATTTGTCGATTGTTCGTTCAGAAAAAAGACTCGGTTTTGGAAATAATTTTGAGACGTTTTTGTTTACAATAGTGAAGGGAGAATCGGCTGCGATTCGGTTTTTCTTTTACTTGTTGAATCTGGGTTGGAAAACAAATACGTTTTACTCATCCATAAAACTACATTTTCTGTCTGGCTAGCTCTTGAAAATTCTTTAGAGAAAGAAAACAAAATTTCGAAAGCCGTTGTTTTTCGACAAAAATATACGTTTTGCTTTTTTGTTTAGCAGAAATTATCTCAGGTAAATATTTAGAATGGCGGCTTTTCCGAAAAACGGCGGGCCATTTTTCTTTTCGCGATAATAAGCTTTATTATGTCTCTATTAATGATATTCCGTCGGGGAAGAATGACATTTTTTATTATCCAATTTTTTATAAACTAATAAATGTTGAAAACAGCAAAATCTAGAATTTTTGTCGCGTTTATCGTCTTTATGATATGATATAAATTTATTTTTCTTGATGATCAGCTTTGTTATGTCACTATCAAAGATATTTCATCTGGGGACGATGAAATTTTTTATATACTAATAAATGCCGAAAACCGCATAATCTGAAATTTTCGTCATTTTTATAATCGTCTTTCCAATGTCATATAAATTTATTTTTCACGATGACCAGCTTTATTATATTACTACCAATGATATTTTGTCGAAGGAGAATGAAATTTTTTAATATCCAATTTTTTATAAACCAATAAGTGATAATAAATAATAAACTAAATAATGATCTTATATCAAAAGATGACGCTCGCGCGCGAGCCAGTGCCATATAAAAATGGATCACGTAAATCGAAAATATACTTTTGTATTTTTTATGACATCGGAATTGTCAAATCATATAATAACCGTAAAAATAATCGTGCATTTGGGCGTTCACGAATTTTGCGCGAACGTTGCGGTGAAATTCGCGATCCCAGCAGCGACAGCAGTCGAAATCGTTCAGGCGCTCTCAACTGCTGTTTTCCACTCTCTTCGCCCCCGCAAATATATCGCTCTCTTTCTCGCTATATACCACCTGCAGCGAGGCGAATCAGCATATTTAGCATCCTCGTGGATTTAATGCCCCATCGCTCGCGCCCTCGTATATACACGTACGACATTAATTTGCCTCTGAACACACACACACACACACACACATATATATATATACATTTTTTCCATACCAAGCGTCACACGCATTAACTCTTCGCGAACAAAAGGGCGCATGTCGAAGAATTTTGTACCCTGGCTCGATTTCAGTAACACCCTAATTTTAGTTATACACGCATATATACCTAAAATACGGCATCTGGAGGGGGAGAGAGAGAAATAGAGAGCGAGGGACATTATTGTGGGTACCTGAAAAAATCCCCCCTGTGGACCACGCTGGTTTCGGCCGCGTGTGCATTCAATTAAAAATTCATTGCCCATCCTCCGGCACAAAAAAAGAGAGAGAGAGAGTTCACGTTTCTCTTCATTCTGTATATACAGTGTATTCCATTTCAAATGATACTGAATTTTGCATCGTTTAAATGCAACGTTAATTGTTTATTCACTAATTAAATTCATACTTTTCAAGATATTTTTAAATTAAAAAATCGTTAAAATGCATTTTGAAGTCTTTACAGAGGATTTGAGATTTTAAATTCACGAACAAAACGTGAATCTCACTAAAAATAAATTGAAAGAAATGATTTTCATTAACGATGCAAACTTCAACACCGTCATTTCAACTCAAGGAACCCTTCAAGTTGGTTTAATAATAATTCATGCAATTGAAGTATGTCAATTAAAAATTTCTTTGTTATTTTGTGTTCTCCAATGACGTACGAATTTATTGGATCACGTGAAGCTAAGATTCTGTTTTCAGTAATGAAGATCTTTTTGACCCAGCTTAAAGCAATTATTCCCTAAATTATAATTTTTAGCGTGCGACCGGATTACAAAAATGAGCGATTTGCAGAGAAAACAAAATGTTCCCTTAATTGCTCACAGATTACAAAATTTTCGATAGAATGATTGTCGACAAAGAGATCTTGAAAGAACTGCGAGCCCTTATTCGATTATTGGCTCCAGTAAAATCGTAGACAAACATCTAAATGAAATCACAGAGTGTGTCAGACGTTGGTTGAGTTTACTCGGAACAACCAATATGCTTTTCCTTCTCCTTTGGTATGCTACCTGACGCCCACGCCGTGTCACTAATTTCAATCGAAATATTCATAGGCAAATTCCCGGACGTCTGCACAATATGTTCTTTTTTTTTTGACCAGCGTTATTGTGATTATTTTTCGCAAAAAGAAAACCCTTATTTGTATAATGCATCCGATTATGGGCCTCCCTGGACAACCTGATTTATTAAAATTTGCCTGTCTGTGCGACGCGGCAGGATTTGCACATTTACATCTCTACCGGTTATAACTGACCATCGAAGGTCTCTTCTATTTTTGAAGAGATTTAATTTGGAAAAATTGTTTCCCAGGAGGCTCATGCTGCAGACTTGTTTTTGGGGGCCTTTAATACGGTAGAGATGTTTTCTCCAGTAGAGCTGACACGCGGAAGGCTTGTTTTTCGGTACAGTCCTATTTTTAGGGACTTGTTTTCTCGGGGATATATTTTGGAAAATTACTGGGTCGAGTTATCATGCGGTACAGTTAAAAAAAATAGAGATGTACCAAAGACGTATTCTGATAAACTCGTTTGACAAGAAAGCTTTAACCGGTAGAGATGTAAATGTGTCAGGATCGAACGTCTCAGGTTTACAAGACCGCTCTCTCTCTCCCACTTTTTTAAATCTTTATCTTCTGTATACTTTCTGCGTGTGCGTGCAAACTCATCGAGACACCTGTCCGATGAAGATACGCTCAAGAGGCACTGAAATAAAAATGCTCACACTGATGCGTATCTCGGAAAGATCTTATTTTCGACAAACGCGATTTTCGTTGCTCGCAACATTGGCTCGTGCTGGCAATTGCGCGTACCCCGTCTCGTGCATCATCATCGAAGTTTTATGCATATTTTTTTCTTCTTTCCACCGATACGTCTTCGTCGACGTTTTCGATCAGGGCACACATGTTCGTAATTTCGGGCGTGGTGCACTTGAGCCGTCCATTCTGATTTATGGCGATCCATGCGGTAATAACCACACGCGCGCTTTCGATCGAAAAGGATGCAAATCGCATCAGGAGAGCGAGAGAGAAAACCATCAGCACGTAAACCGCGAAAGTCCACACACGATCTCGTATAATATTGCCGCGAGAAAGGCCAGAAACGACGTTTCGTCGACGACGACGATTTCGTCGTCGCCTCTGCCATATATATGTATACTATGTATAGGGCATTCCAGCTCACTTCACGTGGTCATGGGTCTGACCCACTCGGATTCACTTGACGAATTTTTTTTGGATATATTTTGGTCCAAAGAAAGAGTTTATTTTTTTCAGATTTTTATCACTTGTTTGACCCCGTAAAATAATATTTTTCCCATAATTTTTGAGTAAAAATGAATTTGGACAAAGATTAAAATTTTGAAATTTTTTTCATAAAATCTGTAACTAAAAACAAGTATTTTCAGCATAGTTTGAGAGTGGACCGAGAATAATTTATATATTTTTTTAAATTGAAGAATCAAAATTTGTTTACAAATTTTGTAAATTAAATATTTCAACGATGGTTCCTCGTAGGATAAAAACAAAGAAAAATAAATCATATCTTGGGGACAACATTTGTTTTCCTATATTTTGATAATAGTAATTTGATAATCGTTAGATAAGGTTTTTATATTGTTGTGGTGCTCCGTCTGAAAAGTGATACAATTTTTTCAATGCCATAATTAATCGACTTTATGAAATCTATTATCAAAAAATAGGAAAAAAAAAATTTTTTACCATTTATTCTTATTTTCTATTCTTACAGGGAACCATAATTAAAATATTTAATTTACAAAATTTGTAAACAAATTGGATTTCTTCAATAAAAAGAAAATATAAATAATTCTCGGCCCACTCTCAAACTATGATGAAAATACTAGTTTTTAGTTATAGAATTTATACAAAAAATTTCAGAATTTTTAAACCGGTCCAAATTCATTTTTACTCAACAGTTATGGGAAAAAAAATGATTTTATGGTGTAAAACAAGTAACAAAAATTTGGAAAAGATAACCTCTTTTTTGGACCAAAATATGCTCAAAAAAAAATTCGTTAACTAAATCCGAGGGGGTCAGACCGATGACCACGTGATTTGACCAGGAATGCCCCATATACATGTGACCACGATAACGAAAGCCGACCGACGACACAAAGAATTTTGGGGCCTTCGGGACAGTAAAATGTGCATATATATATATTTATAAGCGAGAGAAGCGACCAAAATCGCTTCAAACGACTTCTTCTGCCCACACATATGTGTGTGCTGTACCATGCCGGAACAAAATGGCGTGGCTTTTAATTTACGAATCGTTAACGTCGCTTGCCGCCCGGGAGAATCCACCGTGTCCGGGCCCAGGTTGCACTAAAAGAGCCTCCTATCTTTCTCTTCTTCACTCTCTCGCGCACGCACTCTTAGTCATGCTTCAGAGAGAGAGAGAGAGCGCATACCCAAGTTTAGAGTCGAACATAAATTTTAACGGCGTTAAAGAGGTGCCAAATTTTTAAATCACCTCGCGAACGATCGAACGGTACGCCCTAACAATACAAGCTGAACGACCCTATATCCCTCGTCCTTACCCGACATACACGGTTCCAATATGTACATGCGGACCTCTTACATGTGTAAAATACAAAAGAATATTCATTCGCGAGCCCGACGATATCGTGTTATTTGCATGTATATATTTTTTCTTTTTTTCATTTACGATCTTGCGAAAAACTGAATGGGCCTACTCAACGACGTTTAATGAAATCGTTTAGTTATTTTTTTCTTCCTTCTCAGTGCAACATTTTCGAATTTTTGTTGCACTTAATTGAAGGCCAATGTTTATTCGAGTAATTTATTTTAATTTTTTTAATCAGGAAAGTTTCACGTAAGAAAATCATGACATCATTCCCTGAAAATTCAATTATTCGAGTCTTCGATTTGAATTTCGATTTTTTGCACTTAAATGTACTCCAATGTTTATTAGAGTAATTTTGATTTATGTCAATTTTTTTAATCAGGAACGTTTCATGAAATGAAATCATGACACCCTGAAAATTCAATTATTCGAATCATCGATTTGAGTTTTGATTTTAATGAACTTAAATGTACGCCAATGTTTACTCGAGTATTTTATTTCAATTTTATAAATCAACAACGTTTTACAAAATAAAATCATAACATCAGTCCCCGAAAATTCAATTATTCGAATCATCGATTTGAGTTTCGGTTTTGTTGCACTTAAATGTACACCAATGTTTATTCGAGTAATTTGATACAATTTTTTTAATCAGAAATGTTTCGGAAAATAAAATCATGACATCATTCCCAGAAAATTTAATTATTCGAATCATCGATTTGAGTTTCTCCACTTGAAAAGCAAATTCATTTTTTAAAAAAGCTTAATTTTGGAAAATATCGTTTTACAACTTTCGCGAATTACGAAAAAGAACGTATCTCAACCGATTTTCGTCAGAACATACTTTCGCGTTGCAAAAAGTATCAGTCAGGCATAACTTTTGGCACACATTTATCCCAGCCTCTCGCCTCGCCTCGCCTCGCCTCACTTCTCTCTCTCTCTCTCTCTCTCTCTCTCTCTCTCTCTCTCTCTCTCTCTCTCTCTCTCTCTCTCTCTCTCTCTCTCTCTCCCTCTTTATAGTTGATAAACGCTATTCGCGACATTAAAAACCCCTCGAGTTTATGTGAAAAGATCGCGTCGGCTCTCGCTGTACGTGTGACCCTTCAGAGAGGAAGAGGGAATAAAAAATTACACTTCTCGGCGTTATCGACGCTTCCACTCGTTTCGCGTAGCCGTATATACACTGTCGTGGCGCAGCGTGCGGCACTCTCCTCGACACTCTCGACGCCAATTCAATGAGGAATAATTGCCATCTTTATAACCGCGTGCGTGCATGTGCGAGCAGTCGGGGGGGGGAGGGGGGGGGGGGTGAAAGAGGTTCGCGGCCGCAGTTGTCGCGCCATTCAGATTCCGACCGCGACTCATTCGAGACTTTTGCGGGAAGGGAGCTTTCGCTCTTTCTCTCCTCAATTTCTCTTCTTCGGTGCACTCTCTTCGGGACATCTTTCTTTCTTCCTCTTTCTCTCTCCCTTTCGCCGCGGGATTTTACGATGCCCCCTCTTCGGTCCCCTCTTCTCTCGAGGAGGTTCTCCAGGCTCCCTTTGCTCTTCTGACGCAGCGATGAGGCCCTGGGGTGCATCCCTACACACACAAACATACTTATACGAAGATATTGGCTACTAAAAATCAAAAGGACTTATCCATCGCTTCGGCATTCGAAACTCGATCCTCGGTTACGTTCTTCTGATTTTCAACCCTCGCAATGTTAGACACACGTGAGTCAACTCATACACTCCCGCTCAAAAGTTTGGAAACACACCCGTTAATATTTCTTGCCGCACTAGAAGTTGCATAACTCCGTAAAAAAAAGATAATCGGATTTTTTTTAAAGCGTTTTGACGGAAAGGAATTCAGCTTTATTTATTTATTTTTTTTAAATATTTTTTATGATTTTTTTTCGATCCGGTACGCATTTTTGTAACGATTTTCGTACGATTTTTTCTCGCCAAGTTATTTTACGTACTTGATCGTGATAGAATAAAAATCTGAAAAAATTCAGCAACATTTGGCATGCTATAAAAAACAATGATCAATAATAATTATTGATTACTGTTCATCATTCCTTAATAAATTGTTTAAACAATTTGTTAATGATTTTTGGGCAATATTATTATTGATAATTGTTATTTATAGCATGCCAAATGTTGCTGAATTTTTTCAGATTTGTATTGTATCACGAAGTACGGAAATTTCAATCAGATACAATTTTTCGTTGGAACGTCATCATTAGAGTTTCGAGCAAAAATAGTAAAAAAAAATGTCATAGAAAAATTCTGAAATAATTCCAGATGATTCCGTGTACACATACGTTATTTTTTTATATTTAACATTTTCTCGTAAGCTCTATAGTTTTTGAGTTACGTTGCATCTTTCAAAATTCGACTTTTTTAGCCAAAAGTGAAATAACTTGGCGAGAAAAAATCGTACGAAAATTTTTAAAAAACGAAAATGAAGCATCTGCTTACTCTTTCAAATGTACCGCAGACAAAAAATACAAAAAAAATGTCCTTGAGTGATGCGCCCAATTCGCGATGGTTGACAAAAAATTCAAAGAACGGTCACGTAAAGAAATGCGTACTGGATCGAAAAAAATTATAAAAAATATTCAAAAAAGCAAAATAAAGTTGAATTCCCTCCCGTCAAAACGCTTTTTGAAAAATTCGATTATCTTTTTTTTTGACGGAGTCATGCAACTTCTAGCGATGTGGCAAGAAATTTACTGGTGTTTCCAAACTTTTGAGCGGGTGTGTATATCCGTGTGGTACTCGAGCCCGTTCCAGGGCCGGATAAGTGCCTATGTTACCGACGAATATCGGCAATAAATATCGTGTCAGCATGGCCCATTTACTCGTAAAACCTCGAAGTTGCCCCACGTTGCCCCAGCCCATATCCCAACAAGATATCGCCCTTCCTTCTGCGCCCTTCCCCTCAAATATCCGAACATCTCTCGTTCTCGCGTCTTTTTGACACTCTTTGATATTCTAGGCTCGACATTGTAACGCTCATTCGAAGCACCACGAACACGAAATATCAGCGATAAAAAAAGCTCCCTGCGCTCTTGCACCGCGAGATTATCTTCGACAACGTTCTCAAAGAAACGCGTTCGCGCGTGAGCTCTCCTTTGCGTACATCGATTTAGTCGCAATCTTCTCAAGAATCTTGATCGAATTGGGGATAAATTCTCGGGGGGAGTGTTACTTGAATCAATTTTAAAAACTCTTTTTTAAAATCTCTTTTCTCCTTTTTGCAATTATCCGGCTAATATGGGAGTTTATTTTCCATGAAGCAGGAAGTATCTCTGATCGATTTCGCGGGCATGAAAGCCCAAGACATAATCGTCTCCCTCTCTCTGTCTTTTATCGTTTTGCGGCTTTCCCCGAAATCGTTCGATCCTCCAAATGAGCGTGACGTTAATGCTCTCCTCTTCTGATCGATAAATTCGAGAGAAATCTGTTTCTCGATCCCTCTCCCTTTCTCTTTGGCTTCCCGTGTTTTTCTTCATCATTCGCGTGTGGACTCCACGAGATCGGTACATCCCTTTTCGACGGATAATACGTATAATATTTCTCGCACGTAATAGCGGTGGGCGTAAGTCAGTGTGTGCAACGAGAGTGAGAGGAAGAGCACAGGGAACGAGTACAGGGATATATACTTCGATCCCCTAATTATCCAGCCCGGGCTTAATAGATTTGTAACGCTTACCTCTTCTCTTCGTCCTCGTCATCGGGGTTCTTTTCCCAGCGGTAGAATCTCCTCACCAACTGAATCATTATCAATGTTTATGTACACTGAGAAAAATGTTGTTGAAAGTGCAAAAATTTGTTTGACTCAACCAAATATTTGTTTCCGGACGTTCAACGAGATCCTTTTGGTAATTCAACAAAGATATACACTGGAAGTTCTAGTTATATCGGTTAAATCGTTGCTTGAATGGGCAAAGTTTCAGTTCAATCAAATAAATGTCTTTGTACCAAATGAATTGTGTGATTGAAAATACCAATTGTTTTTTGGTTACAGCTAAATTTATTTAGTTAAAATATACTAGAAATCAACGAAATATTTCTGTACAGCAACTCAGTAACGTGTAAATTGGACTAAACTGTATCTGGAAATTGACCAAATAATTTCGTTTCGTGTGAAATTTTCGTTTTCGTGTGAAAAACTTGTGGGGGGGAGTATAAGCTTTAATTTCGTTTTTTAGAAAGTTGCGTACGATTTTTTTTCGCAAAAATATTCCGATTTTTGCAAAAAACAATCATATTTGTAAAATGAAGGGTAACTCTAAAACTACTGGGTTTTTGTAAAATCACTAAGATAGTAAAAAGTTGCATACAATTATTCTGGATTCAATGAAAATTTTTTTAGAATTTTTTTCTAAATTCTTTTTCAAAATTTTTTTCTGTTAATGAAATTTTTTTTATCTGAAACAATCGGGTCTCTTACACCTCCCGAGGAAAAAGTTTTCCGATGAAAAAGCCATGTAGATGAGGTAAGAGACCCGATTGTTTAACTAAGATAAAATATCTCGCTGATAGCAAAAATTTCTGAAAAAAAAAATTTGAAAAAAAATTCTGAAAAAATTTCATTGAATCGAGAATGATTGTATGCAACTTTTTGTCCTCTTGCTGATTCCGTGAGAATTCAGTAATTTTAGAGTTACGTTACATTTTATAAATATTTTCGTTTTTTGCGAAAAATTCAATATTTTTGAGAAAAAAAATCGTACGAAACTTTTAAAAAAACGAAATTGAAGCTCATCCTCCCTCCACAAGATATTTTCATGTGGAAAACAGTTCAAAAAAATTGTCATGGGTCGTGCGCCAAAATTGCAACGCTAAAAAGAAAACCGAAAAATGAACATGTTTCAAAGGACGTATCGGGTTAAAAAAAAAATCGAAGAATTTTGTTGGAAAAAGCGAAATGAAGCTGAACACGCCCCCTTTGAAACGCCGCTCGTTGAATTGAAAATATCTTAATTTTTAAAAGAGCAGTGAAACTTTTTGTGCGGCGTGGAAACGGGGCGAGTGTTTCCAAACTTTTGGACGTCAGTGTATGAATAAATTTTTGCAATCCCTCAGTTCTGAGCTTCTCTTTGTGGCTTGTTTCTTTGAGTTTATCCTCCTCGTCTCTCTTTAACTCCAATGGAACAGCAGTGCATGTTTCTCTCGTGCAAACAGCTGTTATTATTGCGCCCGAGAGGAGAAAAGTGGAGGTACACCTTAACTTTTATATACATATATACATATAAATTTATTTATGTGTGTGTAAATGTACGCGAAACTTACCGTTATTCGCAAACCACTAGTTATGCGACCAAAGTGTGTATCTAATGGAGAAACAATAACTAAACGCGGGGGAGTCGCGAGAAGGGGGTTTAAGAAAAAAGAATTAGAAAAAAATCTCGGTAACGGGAAAAGGCTGCGCAACGAGCACATGCACACTTACACACGTGTCACAGATACGTAAAGTGATGTTTTTTCTCCTGCAACCGCGACCAAACATCAGGCGGTCGGAGCTACCGTTTTTCTTCATTCTCGTTTTTTTCTTCATATTTTTACCGAACTTACTTTTCCTCCTACCGTCGTCTATTATTATGAAAATAATGATTGGTTTTTTGGTCCCAGTGCTCTTCGGTAGGGAGAGCTACGTCAAATGGAGCAATGCAATGGTGAGGGCAGCGGCTTAGCGGGCAGTCACGAGAAGTACATTCAAGATAATTGACGATAATTTTATGGCTCGCGGAACTATCTTTATAGGTACATTAATGCACCTTGATGATTTCGGTAAACGGTAAAAACGATTTATCGGGAATTTAAAGAATATTGAAAATGCATCATCGATGCCCACGGATATTTCTTTCGAGAGAAAGAACTTGCGAATTACAACTTTGAAAAAAGTGTAATTTTCAAAGATGCCCTGACGTCGAAAACCTTGAGCGTTGAGGCATTTCAAGCTTTTACAATGTTTCGTGTAAAAAAATTGGTTTTCAATGTCGAAATATTCAATGGCAAAAAATAATACTTTTTCAACTTTTTGAGTCACATTTCCTCATTAAATTCCATTTAACCCTTCATCTGTAAACCTGGGTCGTTCGCGTTTGGCCGTTTTCTTGTGGGGTTAATGAATTCGGAAAAATTGAATGAAATTAGCGCTACTGTTCGAAACCTTTAACTTGGTATACTAACTATAAAATTTGTGAAAAGTTTATTTTGACATGTACTTTTTATCAACAAAATAGTCCGTAAACTTTTCGAAAAATTGAGATATCTAA
Source organism: Alloplasta piceator (assembly GCA_946863875.1). NCBI lineage: Eukaryota > Metazoa > Arthropoda > Insecta > Hymenoptera > Ichneumonidae > Alloplasta > Alloplasta piceator. The sequence goes on from OX333079.1 coordinate 10,805,385, forward strand.
ATGGAAGCTTGTTCAGAAGTAATCGGTGGAAACATTTTTGGATAGGACAAAAATGACCCAGGTTTACAGACGAAGGGTTAATATAAAGCATGAAGGACTTGAGTTGGTGACGACGATTATGTTAGATTCGGAAATTAGAGGAATCGATGTGCTCCGAGACGACGTGAATTAATTGATCTCTCCAACGTAGAATCTTACACGAGAAGGATTGTGATACAATACATATATATATATTAAATGAGGGGCATCTTTGTGTCGCTCTCCTTTGGTCATTGGAAAGAGGCTCTTATATATATAGCGAGCAAAGGAGAACGAAGAAGAGAGAGAAAAAAGGAGTGAACATATGGGAGAGACAAAACTATGTGTGTACATTAGTGATGGCGTGTGTGGAACCGGTTATACCACCGAAACTGGAAAGATTTCTTCCTTAAGCATCTCTCCTCCTCCTCCCGCGGGGTTTGGCGGTGTCGCGGACCCAAAACGGACAAATGGGGACGAGTTGTAGTCGAGCCACTGTTCCCGTTCCCGAAGCAAAGCAGCGAGTCGTAGCAGAGACCGGGAGAGACAAATCCGCGTATAAAAAGGAAAACTTGCGAAAATCGTTGCGCCGTCCCGATCGCGCCTCGATGAAGAGAAGAAGGAAGCAGCACGAAGGGAAAAAATCCGGCGAGAGATCGCGCGATTGTCACAAGAATCGACAAAAGTGCAGAAGCGAGAGAAAGAGAGAAGAGATAAGAGGAGTTACGAAAATGTATATATCCGCGTCACGAAATCTAAGATTTAATTGACGCAAGCAGAAAGAAAGCCGGTTTCTTTACATCTGGTTTCGTGTATATCTGTACATATACAGTACATTTACAGTACATTCGACGTTGACGTTCGATAATTAATCGTCTCTCTTTCCTTTCTATTAATACAGCTATTTCAGAGATTCGCGCATTTTTCATCAATCGCGTCGTTTTCGAAAGGACGAGCCTTTCGAGAATAATGGCGCGATTCTGTTGGAATTGAGTAGACCTTGAAAAAAAATTGGCGCAACGAATTTATTGTATCAGACGATTTTAGATAGGAAAGTATCTATGCGATAGAGATAGTTTTTTTTTAAAAGGAAAGTCTTCTTTGTAGGAATGAATTTTTTTTATTGGAAAAAATTATATAAAAAATATTCTTGTTGTATTCTGACGATGGAAACTTGAACGTTGGAGGAAAAAGGACAAGCTTAATAAAATATTCATCGCTTCCTTCTAGCTATTTTTTTACCTGTGTAAAGTTAGCAGAGATAAGTTTCTAAAATGAATTTAAATTGTACCAGAATTAGGTACTTTTTGGGTTCTAATTTGGTCCGCAACTGGAAAATTTGCTGTAAAAAATTAAGTGCTCATTTGCTAACAAAATTTGAGGTCGTATTTTTATCTAGAGACATACATTTTGAGTATTTTATTGTCGAGCTCGATAAAAAAAAGCAAAAAATATTTTTACCATTCTTTTTTTACAACACATTTTTTAATATTTTGACTATAAACAAAAAAAATTGAAAATTAAATAATTTACAAGCTGGTAAAGTTGAGGCTAAAAAAGGGATGTGTTGGCTGACCCGATTCCAACCCTTCTAGTCATCCGATACTAAATTTAAAAAAAGATTCTCTATTAGTAAGAATGTCGTTATAGCCCCTACCTCAGAGAAAACAGAAAAAATAAATTTCGCAAAATGGCGGCCGTTTGAACAAAAAAGGCGTTTATCGATTCATTTTTTCATAGTTTTTAATTTTTTCACAAAAGTAAAAAAAAAATCATTCTGATACAAAAGTTGCAGGAGCGATCGGAAGTTATACATTGCAGATTGATGAAAAATTTGAAGTAAATGGGTTGAGTAGAACTTGAATAGAACAGAGACTCCAAAATTATTTTAAATTGTCTATGCTAACTTTACAGAAGGTACGTTTTTATAGAGAACGATGGAAATAACATTTTTTCGGCCAAGTTTAAATACAGTAAAATCTCTTGCGCGACACAATGCCTTATAAAGGATACATATAACGCGTTTCGCATCGCACATATATATCATTATGCACATCGTGTTTCACCGATACACATGTACGTATTACATCGCGATGCGAAAGAGAGCCCCGTGCGCAATTACAACGCTAATAACACCATTTGTATCCCATAAGGCGGTCGTGAGACAAATCGGCTGTCCAGGCCTTGGGTGAGTAATTATACCGTCGTAATTATCGGAGTCTCGCCCGCGCGCGCTCTCTCAGGCTCTCCCCTCCTCAGGAAGCTGAAAAGATTCAGCGGCAAAGAAGGACATCACGGGTGTAGCTAGGATACATGCACACGAAGAAGGAGAGAACGAAGATGCCCAAAAGAGGAGTATAAGAATTCAGCGTGCGATATTCCGTGCAAAATGCCTCAGGGCCATCAGCGGAAGAGTCTATGAATTTCTCATGGGCACTTTTTTTGTGCTTCATTCTTCATCTTGTTCATCAGACATTGCCGTCAAAAGCTCTTTTGCACGGATGAAATTTGAACAAATCTCGATTGTACGTAATACGACGGGGTTAGCCTCGAGCTAAATTCCAAATTGAATGCAACGAATTCGCCTCATTTGTGTCTGTGGCCTATATGTGTCCAATAATATATAGCTTTGTGTGCTTACACATGTATGGGATACTCCGAGTGAAATCTCAAATCAAAGTCCGAAAATTTTCATTTTTTGCATTATTTTTTTAATTTAAGAGTGATTGAGTAGTTTTCGGTATGCACAACGAAAAATAGTAAATTTTTCACGTTGGAAACTGAGATATTTTTCATAACATTGACGTCCATCTTGGATCGTTATTCGTTATGCCAACATCAACGTTGTCGTTGACATCGAATCAGAACGTTGATAGTTAAACTTTGTTTTCTGTGGGCGAGATTCAAGCTTTAAAAAAATATTTGAAGTATCAAAGTTCGACTTTGAATTTATCTGAGGAAACTTGTTTGGACCTGAAGAACAGTATCCTGCAGAGTATTGCAGAATGATGGATTTCAATGGGAATGCCCCATATATATGAATATAGAAGTGTCCAAAAATGACTGAACGCGTCTATCAATCTGTTTTAAAAGTCTCTTCATCTCCCTCTCTCCTCTGCTTGACCATCACGGGGAAGGCCAACTGTGGAGCACACTGTTTGTCTCGCGTTGTGGGCGGTTTATTTTCTGCCACCTGGCTCGTTCGTCACGATTTCGTGGGTCCAGAACAACCGGCTATCGATTGCTTAATTTTAGAGGGGCGTATTAATTGTGCACGAGCAACCCTTTTGGGCTTCCTTCTGATTTTGGAGCCAAAACGAGGGTTATCCTCGCGTGAACGGCGGAGTGAGACCGCCGAGATTTTCGTTCGTGGGTCACGGGTCATTCGTTATACTCTGGTCTCGTGTGGTAAAACGCCCACCCACTATAGACCCCATCAGTCTTCTCTTTGCCTCTCTCTCTTTCCCCTGTTTCCGTCTTTCTTTCTCTCACGAATTTTTTTTGAGCACCAAACAGCACCCACACCGAAAACGTTATTAACAACTTCCCTTAATTACCGTCAAACCGTTAATTAAAAGTAATCGTTGTCCGCACCTGATAAATACACTTCCGAATAATCGAGAGTGTAGGTATAAAACACGCGTGTTCAAAATCCTCGCTACCGCGTAGCCAAAAATAAAGGAGGCAAATGACAGGGTTTAAAACTTCAAAAAAGGTCTGGAACTTTTTTTTACGCATTTTGTCGGAAGTCAACGTAAACTAATTTAACAAACGGCATTTTAAAGGGGAAGAATTTGACTTCATTTCCTGTTTTTAAATTATTTTTACAATTTGTTTTTAGATTTGCACATGCTATTTCGCCGGAAGTCAACGCAAACTAATTTAACAAACGGAAATTTAAAGGTGAAGAATTCGGCTTAATTTCCTGTTTTTTGAATTATTTTTAGAATTTGTTTTAAGATTTGCACTCTATTTCGAAAACAACTGTTTTTCGTCTTGTTTCCCTCTGTTCAGGGGCACCTATATTTTAGAGGAATTTTTTTAAATATATTTTCACGATTGGATTCATAAAGAGGAAAGTTTGAGCTCCAATTTCCTTTTTTTAAATAATTTGATCGATTTTTTTCCAAAGTTATTTTGTTTTTTGTGAAAAAAGAGGAAATTTCAAAAATTCCGCATAACACGAAAACAAAGAGGATTCATGAAAAACTTCAAGATAGCCAAAAGTTGCGTCTGTTTTCGTTGAGTTCAGAGGAGTTTTTTCAGATTTTGTTTCCAACATTTTTTTTCTCATTTTCTGGGTTGGAGCTCAAATAATTCAATTACCATAACTCGAGGACTATGAAATTATTGATAAAACTTCAAGAGGGGGAAATACTTTATTTTACCATTTTTAACACATTAGAATTCTTTTCACATTTTTTTTCTCAATTTTTGTTCTCCTGTTTTCGATCGCAAAAAAAAATTTGGAAAAAAAAATTTGAACAAATTTCTTTGAACTCAATGAAAACAGACAACTTTTTGCTATCTTGGAGTGTTTTTCATGAATCCTCTTCGTTTTGGTGTTATACGGGATTTTTTAAATTTCCTCTTTTTTTTTTAACAAAAAACAGAATAACGTTGGGAGAAAAAATCGCTCAAGGTTGAAAAAAAAGGACATTTAACCTCAAATTTTCCGCTTTATGAACACAATCGTAAAAATGTATTTAAAAAATTTCCTCTAGAAGATGGTGCATGGGTGAGGGGAGGGGAAAAAAGGCGAAAAACGGTCATTTTGAAAATAGAGTCCAAGTCTAAAAACAAATTGTAAAAATAATTGAAAAAACAGGAAACGCAGTCGAATTCTCCTCCTTTAAAATGCCGTTTGTTGAATTAATCTACGTTGACTTCCGGCGAAATGGCATTAAAAAAAACGTTCCAAACCCTTTTTGAAATTTTATCCGGAAACGTTTCGCCGGTAGTGTATATTTATATTTATATATATATACTTATTTATAGGTATTCATTATAGGTTCCAGTTTACTGTAGAAAAGCGATTTTCATTGAAAGCATTTCTTTATCCATATCTCGACCACTCTGTGAATCGGTTTTTATTGCTCCTTCGGTCTCGTGTACGTCTTGTTGGAACGCATTTTCATAGCGCTTAAACTCACTTCTCCATCGGTCGTTCAAAGTCGATTTAACGTCGAAAGAACTTCTCGATCGAATTGGCATCTGGAAACGCGCTCCCGTGAGAGAAAGAGAGAGAAGCATCCCGAGCGCGATTTTACGAGCTTGAAACGAGCCCGCGCACACTCCTCTCTGCTCTCTTTCCAGCTTTATTCCCGTCCGCTGCGTTTGTTTCGCTTGTACATAGAACATACTCTCTGTACAATCGTTTCTCGTATAAGAACAACGAGAACACTGCCCGCCCGACCACCGTGAGCGATATTTCGCTGTGGCTCGCGCCACTCTCTCGCGATTTACCGTAGATGCGCGGCGCGGGGTACTTCTTTTCTCGTTTCCTCTCTTTCTTATTCATCTCGCAGAGACGTTTCCCTCCGGGCAATGAGAGACCCGGCACCGCTATATTCTCCTTTATAGAACGGTTTTATAGACTCCCACGAATCGCTATTTTAACAGCCATTCAGAGACGCCATTTAGAAAATTATTGCGGCGAAAGATATACATCTCACAATCCTTTTTCATCGGGCGAGCGTAAGAGTCGTAGACCGGAACTTACAGAATCATTTTTTACCTGAAATCGTAAATTTTGCAGTCATTCCATCGAATCAAAGTTTTTCCAATATTCAATTCGACGGCTTAAGGCGATACTCTGGTCTAGAGACATATATTTTGAGCGTTTTGTCGAGCTCGAAAAAGAAATTAAAAAAAATATATCTTTACCATTTTTTTACGACATGTTTGTTAATATTTTGTCAATAAACAAAAAATTTTCGAGAAAAAACTGCAAATTAAATAAGTTATGAGCTGGTAAAGTTAGGGGTAAATAAAGAAATTTATATATAAAAGATTGGTTAAAAATTTGAAGTAAATCGGTTAAGTAGAACTTGAGCTATCATGTCAGCCTTAAGAAAACTATTTTTGAGAAAAACGTCTACAGTCACTAAAATAGCTATAACTCCTTGAATTATTGTAATCTAAAAATTTCCTCTTGAGGATATATTCTTAAAGGTCTAAACTTTGAGAATATGCAAAAAAAAAAAACAATCAAAATTCTAGACCAGAATATTTCTTCATCGTTTGGTTTTCCATCAAAATCATATATTTTGATATTAGTCGAAAATTGGTATTTTCAACTCGTGAATTCCTTACTCGTTACGGCGACAAAATTGCTTTGCACATCGTGCGCTTCTTTTGTTTGGACATAACGAGTACAATAATGCTGTATAGCACTCCGTTGACAGTACCAATTGTTTTGTAACAAAAGAATGTTGCAGCGAAAGCGCAAAAAAAGTTGCTGACGATACGATTGGTATGCATTCTTTAGGAGCCGAGAGGGAGAATCCTTTACCCTTAATAAGAAAAACCTCATTATTATTATTATTATTATTATTATTATTATTATTATTATTATTATTATTTCCACGCATCCAAAGACTTCTAATAACACTTTTCTCCTGTACAAATTAATTATATTTAATTTGTCATTAATTTGCTGTTAATTAATAATCATTAAATATATTCGCCAGTCCCTCAAGAACTGTCTAAAACATCTCTCTAAAATACTGATCCTCTCCTGGAATCAAAGATCTCCATTATAAAATCATAATTTGATTTGCGCGCGATTGCGCATTTGTGCGAATCACAATGTATAGAAGTTGTTGAGAAAATTGTCGAGAAGGATGAAAATGTTGTATGAACAGGTGCAAAGTTATCTCACCTCTTTTTCCCAACGACTCTACTCACTATTATATTCATTTTATACGATATAATGTGTGCACCGCTACCGCAATACCGCGTTACATAGAGCCGAGCAATTTTCTAACGGAAGCGTCTTTATCTCACTGATGGCGCGTGCGAATAATCGCAAACGCGCCTTATGTGTGCATTATCACGTTTTATACGCCTATGCGATATATATGTATGAGGTATTCCAGCCCAAGTGTGTAAACCCGTGACCCTGACCCTCTCGGATTTATTTGATTTTGTTTCATATGATCGCATTGAGTCTAAAATACACCCTCATAATTTTTTTAGATTTTTCCAAACATCCGTTAATTTAAAAAAAAAAATTGAAAAAAGGCCTTTTTTTTAAATTTAAAAAAATTCTGAAAAAACCGTGATAATATATGAAAATTTTCAAGCTCTCACCCGTAGTAGGCAGATTTTTTTTCCTGTGTTTCACAAGCTATATTAACGTTCTTAAAATTCCAAAAAATTCTCAAATAGCTCACCTTGAGCAGATACTGAATTTCTTTTGGTACTCAAATTAATTTCGTTGATGATTTTCGAATAATGCAATACGATTTATAAACCTTAAAATAAGTAATGCCTCCTTATTTTATTCTCATTTTAAGGTTTATCATTCGTACTGCATTATTCGAAAATAATCAACGAAATTAATTTGAGTACAAAAATAATTCAGTATCTGCTCAAGGTGAGCTATTTGAAAATTTCTTGGAATGTTGAGAACGTTAATAGCTTGTAAAACACAGAAAAAAAACCTGCTCACTACGGGTGATAGCTTAAAATTTTTCATATATTATCACGGGTTTTTCAGAATTTTTTTAGATTTAAAAAAAATGGCGTATTTTCTCAACAATTTTTTTTCTGAAATAAGTGATGTTTGGAAAAATCTAAAAAAATTATGAGGGTGTATTTTAGACTCAATGCGATCATATGAAAAAAAATCAAATAAATCCGAGGGGGTCAGGGTCACGGGTTTACACACTTAGGCTGGAATACCTCGTATGTATATATACATATATAGATACTCGGAGTGCACGGTACTTTGAACCACGCGAGTCTAGAGTGACAGTGCGACTTTGTCGTTTGTCTATAAAAGCACATTTGATGGTTTCTCGAAAGATTCCACTTTGTGCATTGGAACATATCGATATTGGAATCAATCCAAATATCGATGTTGCGGAATTTACTGATTTTGTTTTTCTCGTAAGAGAAGTGTACTTCATGTGCTACTTCCGGGATTGGCTGAATATTCTATTAAATGTCAGAATTACCTTCGAATCTATGTTGAACAAATACATTTATCGACTTTTCGTTCAACTGAACGCTGGAAACTTCAAGTACATACGAAGTCAGGAAAAACTATGCATGAATCTTTGAAATCATGTTAAGTTTGCAATCAGTGAAATCATAACACAAAATTACGTGAAGTCAGATCCTCCCTGAAATCATTTGACATCAAATCATTTGAAATCAAATCATTTGACATCATATCATCTGACATCAAATCATTTGACATAAAATCATTTGGCATCAAATCATTTGACATCAAATCACTTGACATCAAATCATTTGCCATAAAATCATTTGCCATCAAATCATTTCATTTGACATCAAGTAATTCCATTTGACATCAAATAATTCCATCTACAATCGTCCTAGTGCCTCGGGCTAGGACCATCGCATCGTGCGTGCGATGTGATGCGATTTTGTTGACTGATGATACATATGTCGCCGTACTCAGGTCCATATTTTGGGGACTGCAAACATGGATCTTTAGTACATGGAACAAAACTCATATGGAACATGGGGATGGAGCGGGTCTGTCGGGCGTAACAGGAGACTCTGCGCCGAGAAGTGCTTGCACATATGCGACCATAGTGAGTAAGAGAGACACAGAGAGAGGGAGAGAGGAAAGAGGAACAAAGATCGAGCGATTGTAAGAGTGAGGAAGAGAAAGATTGACCAGGAGTGATCGCGAGGGAGCGGGACGTTGACCTCGTGTATGGCTAGCTCATATATGAGAGGACTGCACACACACACACACCCACACACATATATATATAATATACATATTACATATGTATATAAAGTGCATATATACAGCGATGCAGTTATGTACAATAGTCACTGCTGCTGATATGCACGAGTTCTTTTCTGCACTTCGTATCTCGGTCCCTCTCTCTCTCTCTCTCGTTGTCATTGCAAACGTCACACAAATGCGTCTCGCCTCGTTGAAAACGACGAGTTGACTACCGCGACACTCGCTACCGTCGTGATCGAGCCCGACACAGTCACAAAGATGAGACTTATCATAATTTCGTCATGCTCATCAGAAAGCTTCCACAATCAATATAACGGAGAGTTCCACGCCCGATATATATTCTCATGCTTGTCAAAGATACAATCGATTCATCCATCATACGGAAAAGCTTTTTCTTTCATTGATCGATTTGCTATCATTTTGTTTTTCGTCTCCCCGAAACGCTTTCAACGTGTAACAGCCGGACCGTGAAATTGTACTAATGCGTTTTGGCTTGTCGATACTCGAGACGTTATCAGTATCGATGCCGGGGCTCTTTATTCTAATCTATCGTATTTATGATTCATCGTAACCTTGCCATATTTACATTTTTACCGGTTGAAACATTCCTGTTGAACAACTCTACCGAAATACTCTGCCGTCAACAATTTTGAGACAAAATTTTGGGTACAAAAAAATTACACCTATTTTAGTAGATAGATTCAATTTTTGTCAAAATGTAAAAAAAAAACATTTCTTAAAATTTCAAACTTTATATCAATGTATTTTGTCCCCCTGAACATGAATCTACCAATAGTTTTCTCAAAAAATCAAAATTTGTATGAACTATCATCAAAAACATTTCTGCTCAATTTTAGCCCCATTCTCCGAAACCTCAAAATCGCGAAATTTCAAACGCTCATAACTCTTGATCAGTTTAACCGATTCGGAAATTTCTTGTTCGTACTTAAGTCTTGCCTCTAAACTTAAAGGTTGCCGTTTGGTTCATCTCGATATCTAAATATTTGTAGAAATGACAGCAGTTTGAAAATGGCTGAAAAAACGGAAATGGACGTATGTATGCAAAAATTTGCAAAAATCGATGGTCGAACTTTAAAAATCTGCCAAAAATCGAAAAATCATCAGAATCGGATGAACAAAGCGGCGCTTTGAAGCTTCAATGATTAGAAAGAGAATGAGCGCAGTCTGGAGCGGAAATTTACAGTAGACAAAAAATTACACTTGTTTTAGTAGACAGATTCATTTTTTGTCAAAATGCAAAAAAAAAAAAATTTTTTTTTCTTTCAAAAACCTCATATCGATGTATTTTTTTCCCTGGACATGAATCTACCAATAATCTCAAAAAATCAAAATTTTTATGAACTTTCATCAAAAACATTTCGGCTCAATTTTAGCCCCATACTCAGAAACCTCAAAATCGCGAAATTTCAAATGCCTATAACTTATTTAGACGAAAAAGTCACTATTTCTGTGAAAGATAAGTCACTATTCTACTATTACTTTGACCCTCTGAAATGCTGACAACACTGGCTGTCCCTACAATATTATATTTCTACCAAATATAATGATTTTTTTTATCTGTCAGAGCTAAGACTTTGAAACTTGCATCATTGACATGCAACGGAATCGGTCAATTTCTTAATAAAATGAATTCTCCCTGAGGCGTTTTAAAGGTGAAAAATCGTTGAAATCGTTTTTTGGGATCTCCATTGAGGAGATCAGACCCAAAATGCGCAAGAAAAGCGTGATTAACATTAAAAAAGAATTTAAACAAAATTATTTTCGTTGTCCAGATCCAAGTTTTATCGTCCTCAGAACCATTTTTGGGAGTCTCAAAATTCTCGGGCTTAGTCCGTAGGATTGTATTTTGGTAGAGTTGTTCGATGATGGTATTGTAACCGGTAGAGATGTAAATTTACTGTAACTATTGTGGTAATGCAACCACTCGCTGTATACACATGTCGAGATTGAACGAGGATGGTAAAAAACGTTCTCTCTCTCTCTCTCTCTCTCTCTCTTCTCTCTCTCTCTCTCTCTCTCTCTTTCTCTCTCGCGTCTGCGCTCTGATCGCGCGATGTGTTTCTTGATCGGCCGACGAGGGAGTCAAAGTGCAACTCCGCTGTTTCTCTGATCTATGTGGCCCTGGTTGGTATTTAATACACCGCTACTAAATTGTGATGCATACAAAAGCGTTGCGCAGTCGAGAATGAGAGGTTTCTCAACGTAATTTAATACGCATTCGGTATTATAATTATTTGTTGGAGAGTATAACGAGTGAGCAATGATTAAAACGCTTTTTTGCATTTTTCATCGTGAAGAAGTTATTAGTTTTTTAAATCCAATTATCAACGAATTCACCGACATTTTGCTGAAACTAAAAGTTTTGTGGGATACGTCGGCCTCCCTCCAAAAATGATTAAAAAATTGTTTTCCATAAAACATAATTAATGTAATTGTTTATTAGTTTAACAAAAAATATATATAGATAAATTAAAAATTCGTTAAATTATAACTAACTTCTATAATTTTCAACTATCATTTTTTTAACCTAAATTTTTCGAATTTTTTTAGATAATAGATCATTCTGATCATTCTGTTTTCTTTTGAACATTTTTCAGTTTCGTTGAAAATAAATTTTTTTCGATTTTTTATTGATGGTCGAACGATTGATCGAAGGGGTTATAATTTTTTCGGTCGAAAGTATCGAAAATATTCGAGTCGACGTGTAAAGGTCCTCGATCCAACATTTATTTCGAGAGCTTGTGTGGGTATAAAACTTCGCGATGAATCGAAGGTGAAGAGGCCGAGCGAGAGACGGACGATTCTTTTCCAATCATCGCACCTGTCGACGATTTCCGCGGCCTTTCCGTATCTACATGTCCACACCGATACATCTACACATGTTTCAGTGTAGGCATATGTCGGTTTCATTCATATGTATAGATATATTACCGTGAATGTGCGTCTTCAGCTTGACATTTATTCCCGCTTCGTCTCTCGTCAGGTCGATCTCTCTTTTGCAGCCTTTCCCTCCGTTCTCTTCTTTCTCTCTCCTCTCGCGCCAAGAATAATTGTGGAAATTACTAATCGATCGTTTCGAGAGCGTTGTTTCCTATTAATTTTCAATGTCTCTTCGTAAATCGCGTCGAATCGGGGCTTACGGGAAACATTGCACTCTAAGATGAGCCATTCTAAAGGCGTAGCAATTGGATGTCGTCGTCAAGACACATTTCGATATTACGAGCCGTTCGCTCGTCTCATTAGAATCGCGATCGACAAAACCCGGATGCACGTAGTGATTCCAGAGAAAGAGAGAGAGAGAGAGAGAGAAAATAGGAGAGAGACGACACAATAATGGACCAAGACGAATGCACAGATGCCAGAGGCGCGCTCGGTGAAGAAACGCGGTGCGGTCATCGTCACTTTTTGCGCTTGACTTTAACGCGCTCGCAGCGTGTGGGTACTCTCCGCTGCATCTGACTCTCTGTGGAATTTTCGCTCTCCTCAATCGCTTTTTTACGTCAACCTCGTTAAAGGAAAAACCATTACGGTATAGTCTCGCTGGAATATTAGGAATTGGATGAGGGGGAAAAAGGAAGAAAAACGTGAACATATTCTGCACAGTCGATAATGAAAAGAAAAGAATTGCTCCGAGCTCTGCGAGAGTGATTTATATCTTGTCTTTAACGATCGACCGAGTGACAGAGAGAGAGAGAGAGAGAGAGAAGGAGGGATAGGCTAGAGTCAAATCTTTGAATCAAAAAGTAGACGAAAGAGTGAAAAGAAGGGAAAAATGAGAATAAGAAGAGGAGTCGAAGAGTCCGTTACATCCTGGCTCTCGTTCCTCGTCGACGCGGTGCTGCTCTCCTCGTCAAGGACGTGCCAATCGTGGCGAACCTTGGCAGGCGGATCTCTCCGTTTTACCTTCGCCGCCATCCACGCTAACAATACGTAATGTACACGAACGTACATTAGAGTGGCACTGCTTTGATCTCGTTTTCTTTAATTTTGAGTCTCATCCTTAAATTTGTCTTGAGCCCAAAAGACATCCTTGCGAAAGACCTTACAAATGAAAAAAAAAAAAAAATAATGGAAGGAGTTTTGTATTCAGCCTGATGAGCCCTGATCAACTTTGGTTTTTTTTGCTCTATTTTTTTTAATTTTCAGTCCTACTCTCAAATTATATTTTTCTTGAGGCCAAAAGACATCCTTCCGGAAGACCTTACAGAAGAAAAAAAATAATCAAAGGAGTTTTGTATTCAGCTTGATGACACCTGATAAATTTTGCTTTTTTTCGCTCTATTTTTTGAATTTAGAGTCTCACTCTTAAATGTAATTTCTCTTGAGACCAAAAGATATCCTTCCAAAAGACCTTACAAGAGAACGCAAATTGAATTATCAGAAGAGTTTTCCATCCACCCTGATGAAACCTGATTAACTTTGGTTTCTTTCCCTCTATTTTTTAGTTTTCAGTTTCACCCTTGAATTTTATTCCTCTCGAGGCCAAAAGACATATCCTTTCAAAAGACTTTGCAAAAGAATAAAAATTACAAAGGAGTTTTGTATTCAGTCTTATGACACCTGATTGTAACTTCGTTCTTTTCCGCATGCTGGTGCTTGAGAAATTTTACTTGAGCCGCTGATTCATGGATTTAATGTATAAAAAAAAAATTGAGTGGAATATGAGAAAGAAGATTCATGAATAATCGATTTTCCAAAAAATCTCAATTTCTAAATTCTTGGAGCAAATACTGCATGTTCTTCATTCCACTAATTTTTTAGCGATAATTTTAGCCTCATAAAAAAATATATATTTTATGCGTAAGGTTCAAACTAAAAATAATCAAAAAATAAAAATAATTTTTAAAAAATGAATGTAGTGGCACCCTAATATACATGCGTTTATATTTTGACGCGATCATACATACAAAGAGTCGCATCACGAGAGTTCGTCTAAGCTCTCATAAATGAATCCGCCCACGTTTTCACCAGTGCCTTTCCCTCTCTCTTGCTCTCTCTGTCGAAGACCCGAATAAATACGCTCATCCTACGTTCAGCATTGTCAATCGATTTTCGTAAGAACGGGAAAGGAACATCGTCAATATTCTTGCAAGAAATTTCAAGATTCGTAGACGCGGTGTCTCAAAAACCTTGATTTTTTTTTCAAATTATTGGGACGCTTTCATCATAGACGAGTGCTTCCTTTTGTTGGTCATTGATGGGGAGTTTGTCCGAGAGTGGCATCGTGGTCACAGCAGAAGTTTGAGGCGTAGAGTGATGTATACGTACATATATATATAGGTAGGTGTTTTGGCCGGATATGGTTCGCCGGAAGTAGGGGGACCCCTGCAGCCGCGACCGCCGCCGACACGCTCCGCGATTCTCGATGCCGCTCTTTTCCTCCTCTCTAGTTTGCAGCCATCTCTTATCTGCGTTCGCCTGTAAATGTGTCTGAAAGTGAGAGACAGAGAGAAAGGTATACCGGATGAGATTCGCCGATCTTTTATCTCCGCGGTTTCTTTAGATTTACGTCCAATATACCGTAGATTAGGTTGTAATACACCGAAATTGTTTTTTTTTCGTACATTTTTACGTATTTAATTGAATATTTACTGTCGCGTATCTAAAAAATAAAAACCCTTCAGTTTTGTCGTCACGATTTTTACGGATTTTCCACCTGAGGTAGACACCTGATTTTGTAGACTGAGAGCAATGATTCATCATTTGTCTAGTAGTTTAGGGAATCCTCGCACTTTATAGTAAATCTAACTAACTTCATGGTAACCACGACTACCAAAATGATAACTTCAACTAAATGATTATTGAGGAACCATTTTTGAAGTTGAGATTACAATTTTTGAGTGTTTGGTTAGAGCATTTACATTGGAAGTATAATCAGGAATTTTTTCGTTGAAATTCAACCGACATGTTTCTCATGGCAGCGGTTTTACTGTAACTTACACGCGACTGTATTCCATGAGTTGTGAGGTTATCTGAGACGAGGGGGTCCTAATTCATGCTGCTTATTCCGGAGAATCAGTCATATGTAATCTTCACTAACTGCTATTGCTGCTACTAACTACCACCTATACGTAGCGCGTGTAATATGCCTCGTTGCGCGATACACACGATTATAGCGCGTGCAACAAACTGCGCAGTTGAACGACAAGAGCGGGGCACGCCCTTCTCGTATGTCGCGCACACACGATATGTCGCGTGTTTAGCCCACGTACCGGGTGTCCTTTTATTTCGTGCCAACCATCAATTTTTCGCCTTTCCTCCTACATCTACTTCCTCCTTGTCCAAATCACGATTACAATGATCAATAGTTGAAAAAAAATCGAAGATCATTGTAAAAATTCTGTGGGAAGTGTTTCTAGGATTGGGACTCGGTAAAGGTTGAAGTAAAATTCTGAACCCGATTTAAAAAGGAAAGTATTGGTTATTGACTCAATTGTCCCGTTACTTCTTAATTTATTCTTTAAATTTATAAACAATATATTATACAGAAAATTACTTTATCTCGGCATAAAATCATGTACAATTGAGTGAAGCACTTTGTGAGCGTTAGCAATTCGAATTTGATCAAATTGCCTGAAAAACGGCGGCGCATGCACATTTTCTCTCGCAACTTCGTTTGTTTCATAGTCCGGAGGTTAACGCGATCGGGTGCCGTGAACTGACTCCACTATCTATGGTAATATACATGTACATATATACATATATACGAATTATTAAGTGTGCACAGCACATATTCAACTCTACCAGTTATTTCTCTGCCTTACATCAATAAAACTACACGAACGTTTCTACAAAATAATAACTATACCGTATACACATTTTTGCTGACTAGAAGCGTATGTTATACCTTTCAAATCACGAGCCTTTCTGAATTGTTGAATAATCTCTACCGAATAATAACCCTATCAAACCCTAATCCCACAACTCTTAAACAAGGTTCCATTTCACAGACGTGGTGGAGTTGTTATCGGATCAAGATTTTAGGTTGCGATTCGGTGCGGTAAGGATATATTCCGGGTAGAGAAATTACTGGTAGAGGTGTAAATGTGACAATATCACGAAAGATAGAGAGACCTTGCGACCGCGTGGTCGTATAGTTGCGACGGCGGGAGGAGCTCCACGTGCACACCCACAGCGTTATGCAACTTACTCAGTTAACCAGCCAGCATAATGCTATCAGAGCTTGCCGATTACATACGAACGTCGTCGGGACGTTGTAAAACTCGTTCTTTTTCGAGCTGAACGTAAATTCGCGGAGGCAAGAAGAGAATATCAATTGAGATACCTTTTCACGTGCTTCAAGTCTCGAACTTTCAGAGTCGAACAAAAAATCCACAAGTGCATTACTTGACTGAAAAATAAAAAAAATCTTAACAGTCTCCATAAATGAGTTATTTCAACCATGAGAATGAATTTTTAGCAATGCAACTATTGGCGGGATCTCTTGATTTTGAGTTATAGTAAATTTAACTAAGAATATGGTAACCATAACCATAAAAATGCCAACTTCAATTATATGATTATCGGGTAACCACTTTTTGAGTTGAGATTACAATTTTCGAATTTTTGGTTAGAGCATTTACATTGGAAGTTATAATCAGGAATTTTTTCATCATAATTTCTCTAGTAGTTTAGGGAATCCTCACACTTTATAGTAAACGTAACTAACAATACGATAACCATAACCATCAAAACGGTGACTTCAACTAAATGATTATCCGGTAACCACTTTTTCAGGACGCCTCAGTGCTTTCATTGCACTCTTTATATTATTTATTACCATCACTATAGTTGTCCATCTAGTTATTGGCCATTGTCAAACTGGGCCATTGATAAAGATCGTCAATTTCTTTATTCACTTTTCTAATAAAGCATCAGAGTCTCGGTTGTGCCCCTATCTCGTCTGTCGCTATCGTACACACAAACACGGTTTCACTCTGATATACGAGGCAATTGTGTGTGCCTGTGAGTGTGTGTGTGAGAGAGAGGAAGATAGACATCGTCGTTATACTATTGCCACCGCGAGGCGAGTTTGCCAGTGCGGGGAGACCCCCGCGGGCGTTCCAATCTACATCTGGTAGCCTTCACCTCGTTTCAACCGGGCGTTTCCGCCGTGGAAATACGAACGGCACGTTTTGTGCCGTCGTCGCGGACTTCGGCCTCTCTGCAGCAATATCATAAACATGCACAAAACACACACATACACACACACACACACACACACACACACACTTGAACATGTAGCGTGCATTACACTCTCTATGTACATTGGAGTAAATGCTTGACTCTCTCCTCTATCGGCGTTCTACACGGCTCAATATTGTCTCGGTGCAGCCATGTTAGGCTCGCGTCGTTTTATTCGATCGTTTCGATTCTTGCGTTCTCCATGCCTTATCACTGGTGTTGTTGCTCCCTTATCGATTTTCGCCTTGAGATGAGTGGAAAAACACGATTTTCTCGGTCAAATATTGATTGCTCTTTCCTTGACCGTGACGTTATCATATTTCACATTGATCGGTACAAGAACTTGCCATTTCTCACCTCAATCCCCACAATCGTCACTGCTGGATACCAGAAGTATACTGCAAATTCGTTGGTCCTCTGTCCTATTCGCTGTACTCATTTTTAAGACGGTATTCTGGTCTAAGGACATACGTTTTCAGCATTTTGTCGAGCTCGATTTAAAAAAAAAAACAAAAAATATTTTTACAATTTTTTTTAAGAACATATTTGTTAATATTTCGTTATACAAAAAAAATGTGCAGAAAAAAAATGGAAATTAAATAAGTTATAAGCTGATTTAAATGCAGCGGAAAATAATTTACTCTTCAAGAAAACTTATTCTTCACAAGAAGTGTTCAAAATGAAAAATTGTCGAAATGCATTTTGGGATCTTTTTCGAGCATTTGGAATGCTAAATCTACGAGAAAAGCGTGAATATCACTAAAAATGAATTCAAATAAACTTATTAACAAATAAACTTAACTCCAAATAAATCACAAATTTAAAAAATCATGCAAATTTGAAATTTGCACATAGCTTCCTCATTTTTTTCCGTTGGTCGTTAACACTCTCTTATGAGGACCTCCTTGACCATTTTTAAGACATGTGTGTATTTATTATCATGCTTCCTCATAAAGGAAGTTTCATGAACGATGGAAAAAAATGAAGAAGCTATGTGCAAATTCCAAATTTTCATGTTTTTTTTAGCAATTTCGTTCAATTACATTATTAATTGTTTTTGTCGTCTTGTGTATTGGTGCTAAATATCGAAGTGAACTCGATAGCTGCTAAATTAGGAAACTTAGTGTTAACAAGTATTTTTCGAAAATTTCAAAAAAAATTTCACAACGAACCTCTCGAGCGTTTTTCACCAAATTCAACCCTAACCATTCTTGTCATCTCGTGTATTTGTGCAAAAAATTTTAGCTCGATACTTCGCACAGTGCGAATGTTGGAGCGTTAACGAATTTTTTTTGAAAATTTCAAATTTTTTTTTCAATCGAACCTCAGAAGCGATTTTTATGAGATTCAGTATTATTTTTCATTATCATTGAATGTATCGTCACAAAAAAAATCACCTCGATGGATGAAAAATTACAAAAGTTAGAGAACTTACAAATTTTTTGTGAAGAATTAATTTTTTTTTTAAATCGAACCTCTTGAGCGATTTTTTCCAAATTCAATCCCTATCGTCCTCATTACAAATTGTGTCTGCACATAAAATTTCAGGATAATAACTGCAAAATTACGAAAGTCAGAGGACCCACAAACATTTTACAAAAAATTGAAAGTCTCGCCAAATTGATAATTATTTTGCAATTTCAAAAAAATTTGCACTAACTACAGGGCCATATGTGGTCTACTTGTATACCAAATTTAAAATCGATCGCCCAAACCGTTCTTCAGACATATCCTTTTTAAGCAAAGCACAATGCTTACACACACACAAACATACATCCGGACATTTTTTCTAAATGCGTTTTTAGACGTTTTAGGACATTTTGAAAATCTAAAAGAAAAATTTCACGAAAACAAAGCTTCCTTTATAAGGAAGCAAAAATAAGGATCAACGAGCTTGCAACATTTCTACCTGATTATACATAAATACAGGTATATGAGTCTCGTTACATTTGAACTATTGCTATTTTTCGCTTTTACTCTTTTATTCTGCACTTACCTCAGCACAATGATGAATCAAATTGGCGAAAAGCCATTACGGATGAAATATTAAAATTCATGCTCGGATTGTGCTGCGTGAGAGACGTGTCTGATGAGAAGAGATCCCGGCTGAGGAACGGAGCAATCAAGCTACTGTTGTCTAATCGGCAGGGTGGTATAATATCGGTATCTATACCAAGTACAAAAGATAATACTGTATCGCGATGAATATACATATAGGCTTTGAAGGAGCAAGGCATTGAAAATCGCCCATAGCCGTAACACACATAGTATATCCCATCCATGCGAGAGAGCCTCGGTTAATGGCGCCAGCGGCTTGTATTTATTCCGACAGTCCATAACTCTACTCGATCCGTAATTGCCGTAATTACCGACGCTCGTAATCGACGTCGATCCAAGGAGTGAGAGAGAAGGAGAAAGAAAAAGAGAGAGGGGGAGAAGGAATGAAGAGTAAAGAGCCAAGAGGGGCGTCGGCAGACTGAAGGGTTTGAGTCAGCGAGATATAACTCGTCTCGACGGACGCACCGAGACGCGTTTCGCGTTTCTCTCTTTCTCTCGTGCACATTTTCCATTACACGTCGTCCTGACGACGATACACGTGCGCGCACACACACACATGCTTGCATTCGGACAAATATCGAAGGACTCAGCGATATCGTTATCCGAACGCTGCTCCCTCGAATTATCGTATATTTCGGGCTGCTCAATGCCGTCCGATAAATCGAAACGAGAATTGGGATGTGTTCCGGTTCGACGTGTTCGAAAGTACTCTCCCGGCCTCGTGGTTTGTTGCACCGATGCCAGAGTTAGATAATATCGCGAAACCGAGAGAAGAGTCTCGAAGCTTCGTTCTTTTTTCTTCTCGGTAATCAAACGGCCAAATATAAATTGAACTCGTCGAGGAGGAAAAAGCAGCGCAGCGTATTAAAAGAGCAAACGCATATTTTTCGAACAACGCGTTCGGTCGATGGGCCAAAAATCGATTGGCGAAGAAAAAGCGATAGAGATCGTTTGATTCGTTTCAGTGTGACGATTAGCGTTGCCGTCGAGCGAGACGAAACGTGAATTAAAAATATCTCGTCTCGTCTCAAAGCTCCGAGATGACATTTTTTGAAAATGTAATTTCAGAATGCCGCGCGTTTCCGCATTGAAAAAATAAGTAGAACAGTTCAGCATGTGATCAAACCAGAGTTGTAAATAATGCATTACTGTATTCACTGCATAATGCGAAATTGATAAGTACCATTACAAATAAAAAAGTAATGTGTAATGGATGCATGCGCCATTACAAATACAAAAGTAATGTGTAATGTATGCATGTTCCATCACAAATAAAAAAGTAATGTGTAATGGATGCATGTGTCATTACAAATAAAAAAATAACGTGTAATGAATGAGTGCTCCATTACAAATTACAATTGAAAAAAAGGTATTTATAGTGGAGAATATTCCGTTACAAATAGAGAAATTGCTGCGCTGTGCTGTGCATTTTGCTCAAAGGTAAGTCTATTAATTTTTCAATGAAAATAATTTGTGCGTATCAAGTTTTTGTTTACTTTACTATCGTAGTGGTAAATGTATAAACAGCGTATATTGAGTTAGAATACACTGACACCTATAAGTTTTTTTTTGAATTATAATTTTTACAACAATGGAGTCAAAATTACTCCAAAAAAATCACTGTTTTATACAGTTACCACTACGATAGTAAAGTTAACAAAAATTTGATACACACAGATTATTTTCATTGAAAAATTAATAGACTTACCTTTGAGCAAAATAGTAACTGCTCAAAATTGTCGTAGAAACACACTAATTCGTAATGGAATATTCTTCACTACAAATTAATTTTCTTTCAATTGTAATTTGTAATGGAGCACTCATTCATTACACGTTTTTTGAAAATTTCTAATGGCATATGCATCCATTACACATTACTTTCATTATTTGTAATGGAACATGCATACATTACACATTACTTTTTCATTTATAATGGAACATTCATTCATTACACGTTACTTTTGTAATTTGTAATGGAAAACTTATCCAATACACATTGTTTAAAGTAATGGGTAATGCATTACTTTTACATTACTATTTTTACAACTCTGGATCAGACACACATCAGCCGAGAGTCGAGATAGGTTTTTGCTCCATTCTTTCACTCTCCCTCTCTCTATCTCTCTTTTGCTTCCTCTCTTCTCCCTTCTCAACGATACAATTTTTCGAAACTGGTTTAGATTCCGGTATTTGTCGAAATATGCTTCTTTCGCTGAGCCTAAGGTGAGACGTGCTCATTACGTTTTGCTCGCGGCTCACGTGTGCGATTCGCTACCGGTATTTAACCGAATGAATGCGGATGACGTGGGAGAGATGGAAGGAAAGAAAGAGATAGGATAAGAGAAAAGTCTCGTGGCACAAATCGTACCGCGAACCGCGGTCGTGTGAACGAAAAACCCATAGACCATGAAGAGCTCCGACGTGTGTTATTTTTTTATTTTTATTTAATCTCTCTCCTCTCTCTCGCTCGCTCTTGATTGTGGGATAAGAGTCTGAGAGCTGAAAGGAGTGAGACCAAGTTGAAGGTGAATGGCGCGAGAGCGGGGCGTGGTGCACTCACAGGGTTTGTGCAACCGCGAGAATAGATAGAGCGAGAGAGAAAAGGAGATAACGATATATAGATATAGACACACACACATACATATATATATATAAATATTAGGGTGTGCGGAAAAAATCGATATCTTTTTTTCGGTTGCATCCACCAAAAAAGGTGAATTAAGGTAAAAAATGACGAATCCTCGAAGGAGAGCTCGGAAAAAATTATTTCGAACGGCGCATTGCATTTGAATATTTTCCATGAGAATAACACAGGAAAAGATGGGCACCTATGAACGTCGTAGTAAGACTCTTCAGAAAAAAATCTCACAAAAATGTCATTAAGATATTCTGATAGAGAATTGAATTCCCTACAAAAAAGTCCTTACGAACAATTAGCTTAGAACAACCGTTTAAGTGGTATCGCTGTTTATTGGGCATAGTGCAAAATCATTGACAGCAATACCCTAATTGCAACAAACAGACTCTTAAAAAAAAGGAACGATGATTATTAAGCATTATAATATAAAAACAAATTATTTTATCTTATTAAACCAAATTTATTGAATAAAACTTTTCGAAACACGATCAACGATAGACGTCGTTTCTTTTATATTTTTTGTTGTACTTGATTCTTTTTTGTATCAGAGAAATATTTTGAGAACGATTCTATGCAAATTGTATGTTAGAGCAGAACATTCTCTACAAAAAAAAACCCAAAAAGTTTTTTCGTAAAGCGAAAAATTTGAAAAATTCGATTTTTTGAGCCCTTTGAATTTCTTTTTCTATCAATTCAAATTCAGACAGCGATACCACTTGAACGGTTGTTCCAAGCTAATTGTTCGTAGAAACTTTTTTTTGTAGGGAATTCAATTCTCTATCAGAATATCTTAATGACATTTTTGTGAGATTTTTTTCTGAAGAGTTTTACTCCGATGTTCAGAAGAGCCAATATTTTCCTATGTTATTCTTATGAAAAATATTCAAATGCAATGCGCCGTTCGAAAATTTTTTTTTTGAGCTCTCCTTCAAGGATTCTTCATTTTTTATCTTAATTCACCTTTTTTTGGTGGATGCAACCGAAAAAAAATGTCGATTTTTTTCCGCACACCCTAATAAATATATATACTTTGTATATCGCGCGGCGAGATGTAATAGCGGGACGCAAGAGCGCATCCTGCTCTCTTTGTATGCGCCTGTGTTGCAGCCATAAGCGAGTGCATTATACTTATACCGCCTCTGATCACCCTCTTCCTTTATTCTACGCTTCCACCTTTTCTCTTTTTCATTCGTCGAGAGTAAGAGAGGCGAAAATGCTCCCGGTGTTCCACCGACGGCCATCATCGACGGCTCGAAAGATCACGAGAGTCTCTATCCATTCTTTCGGATCAAATGTTTCCTCTTTCGAATCGTGTAGAAACAAAAACCGGACGAAGCTTGTGGTCCATTTTTTTCAATAACATGGATTCTTGATTTAATTTAATTTTATCTTTAAGGCGGTATTCTGGTCTAGAGACATACACATGTTGAGCGTTTGGTCGAGCTTGATAAAAAAAAATTCTACCATTTTTTTTTAACTATTCTTTTTTTACAATATTTATTAATATATTTATATTTAATAATAATAATAAATATATATTTATTATTAATATAATTTATTAATATTTTGACAATAAGCAAATAAATTTCCGAGAAATAAATGAAAATTAAATACTTTATCAGCTGGTAAGATGCATGAGGCTCTAAAAAAAGGGGATGCTGGCTGACACGATTGTAACCCTTCTAGTCATCCGATACAAAATTTGAAAAAAGATTCTTAATTAGTAAGAATGTCGTTATAGATCCTATTGCAGAGAAAACGGAAAAACAATTTCGCAAAATGACGGCTGTCTGAACAAAAAAGGCGTTTTTCGACTCTTTTTTCATAATTTTTAATTTTTTTACAATTGAGAAAAAAAAACAATTTTGATATAAAAGTCATGGAGGCGATAGAGAGTTACCCATTGAAGATTGGTAAAAAATTCGAAATAAATCGGTTGACTGGAGATATCATGTCAGTGTTGAAAATGTCTACAGTCCGATTTGCTACGACGTGACGGGCGTAGATGCTGCGTCACAAAAATAGCTATAACTCCCTAAATTATAGGAAATTAAAATTTTCCTTTTGAGGACCTATTCTTAAAGGTCTAAACTTTAACAATATGTAACAAACAATTGATTTTTTCAAAATTCTAGAACAAAATACTCCCTTAAACTTACGCTCCGATGCGCGACGTGACGGGCATAGTTGCTGCGTCACAAAAATAGCTATATCTCCCTAAATTTTTGAAATTAAAAATTTCCTTTCGAGGATATATTCTTGAAGGTCTAAACTTTGAGAATATGCAAAAAACAATTGATTTTTTAAAAATTCTAGACCAGAATACTCCCTTAGTGTGTGTTTGCGTGTGTACCGCGTGAATTATCACCTCGTGTGTGTCCCCCTTTCGCCTCACGGCGAGCGCTCGTAAATGACCATTTTTTTTAAATTCCTCCATCACTCATAAGTGCCTCTCCCGCCTTTCTCTCTCCTCATATCGCGTCTCTCTCTCTCTCTCTCTCTCTCTCTCTCTCTCATTCCCCGTCGTCACTCTCATTCGACGATGTGTACGTTGAGAACGGGAATAAAAGAGAGGGAGAGGAAGCAAAAGCCTAGCCAGGATCGTTTGGAACTACCGTTTCTAAAGATCAGCGTGGCGCGACCTCGCCGTTAACGAACACGATCGCGAGTCGCACGCAACGCGCGCAAGGATATCTCTCGTGCCAGGATTCTCCTCCGCGCGCCATCAGCGGAGTCGGTTTCTGCGCTAAAGTTGCGCCGGAGCACACACCGACTGACTTCTCTCATCGCAATGACAAATCTCCGCCGGTATACGTTGTAAAAACGAACGCCGATGGGTCTAATGTACAAACGGTTTGTGGGATTTCCGTGCGCGTTTGCGGGCTCTCGAGAGTAATTTAATAAGTAATCCTCGAAGGAAAACGGGAATACACGATCGTCGATAGCGCGAGAGAAAGAAATCTCAACTCTCCGGGATATAGTAGGATAAGGTTGATTGGCCGGCTCCTCTGAGAGAGATATATATGGGGTATTCCACGGGTATCGAGACAGGTTTTGGCAGCGGGTCTCAAAATTTATCGTCCATCAATATATCGTCGCCTTATATCATAGAATTTCCATGTAGTTATGGACCCCAATTGAGTCTGGGTTTTTGTTGAGTTCTGATCGAAGAATAAAAAAATAAAATATAACGTACCTTTAATCGCGTGTCTCTTGACTGTCAATACAGCAAAATTAAAATCTGACCAGTGCTTTTTAACTGGAAAAAAGCTCTCTTTTCAATAAAGCAAATTGAATATTAATCCGATATGTAAAAAAAAATTGACAGCCGGAAATATGTGAAAAAAACCGTTTTTTAATTTTTTTCCGCCCTTAGAGTCTACTGAATTTGATCAAAAATTTTACTGAACATTGTTCAACATGGTAGAAACGTACGGTAAATTTGTCAGCTTGCCTCTATTTTTTGTTCCCTGGCAATAAAATTAATAAGTTTTGTATTGAACGAGTTCCGATGGAAAGGAAACGTCGGCTATTTACGGAGTAATTACGCATTTAATTGCCAGTGAACAAAGAAAATAGGCAAGCTGAAAATTTTACCGAACGTTTCTCACGTGTTCAGTAAAATTTTTGATAAAATTCAGTAGACCCTAAAGGCCGAAAAAAAATTTAAACCGGTTTTTTCTCTATTTTTTGGCTATAATTTTTTTTTACATATCGGATTAATATTCCATTAGCTCTATTGAAAAAAGAGATTTTTTTCGGTTAAAAAGCGCTGGTCAGATTTAATTTTTGCTGTATCGATATTTAAGGGATTTATTTAAGGGGTTTGTAAAATATTTTATTTTTTTATTTGTCGATTAGGACTTAACAAAAACCAAGTCTTAATTGGGGTTCATAACTACATGGAAATGTTTTTATATAATATAAGAAAACGATATATTAACGGACGAAAAATTTCGAGACCCGCCGCCGCCAAAACTTGTCTCGCTACGCATGGAATACCCCATATATGTTTTGTATTTATACATCTCCCTCGATCAGTGTTGTCCGCAGGATTAGCGGGAGAAATTCTCGCCACGACGTCACCTTTATACACGCGAATTGACTCCCGGTGTTAACCGAGACGTATTTAAGCTTGAATTTTATTGATTCTATAAAATGGATTTTAGACAGGATTGTGCGGATATAATGATCACATTAAAGCATTGAACATCCAGGGGGATTTGTCCATATGACGCCAACCCGGATTCGTTGGAGCGATGGCCGATGATTTGCTTGTTAATTTCAATGAGGAAAGCCAAGATCTCGAGATATCTCGAAGAGAAGACCTCGTAGTCAATGTCGTTTTAATCGACATTTTTTCATTTTGAATAATTGGTCCACCGTTGATTAGATCCGGTTTTTGGAAAAATAATTCGATAATCGTTGCAATAAATAGCCTTGCTGACGGACTTTGTAAACGTATTTCCGAGAAAAATGCGCTTAAAAGTTTCCAAAGCGGATTACGCGTAATTGCGGGTCATCAACGAAACAGCTTATAACTCTGTGTAATTAATTTTGATCCGATAGCCTTGAAATTACATTTGAAAGCTAGAGAACATTTATAGTGTGATATGCGATCGAAACATTTATTTAAAAACGTATGGATTTTTTTATTTTGATGACTAGGCATAATCCCATGAGAAAAATGATTATTTCCGGTCAATCGAACGTTGCGTTAATTTTTTTTATTGCATTTTAGCTCACTTCAGGGCATTCTCAAATCACGGTCATTTCAATCATTCAATTTTTTCTTACCTGATCTATTTAATGTGGATATAAATCGAGCACAAAAAAATTGCTTCTATTCATGATTGATCAACGGTAGATTAATCATTTTTTTCTTATCGCTCAATTTAATTATACGATCGAGCCTGATATTGCGTATTTCACGCTGCTGCAAGCGTACAACGTAATGCACCATTTATAAATTTATCCTCTCTCCGCAAATATCGATTCGAGAGCTCGATCATTTCATAGCTCATTTCGCTCAAAGTCTCCATCTGCAAAATTCAAGCTGAGCTTCAACTCCAGCGGCTTTCTATTCTAGTCTATCTTGTCCCTTCTCTCTCGGTGCTCGTAATTTTATTTTTTCATTGCTATACGAATTGCGATCCGTCAGAAGTTACGGGAGTATTCTGGTCTAGAATTTTGAAAGAATCAATTTTTTGTTGCACATTCTTAAAGTTCAGACTCTAGACGTTTTTCTCAAAACAGCTGCCATGATATCTCAAGTTTTACTCAACTGATTTACTCCAAATTTTTTTCTAATCTTCAATGTATAACTCTCCATCGCCACTCTACCACTTTCACATAATTTTTTTCTTACCATTGTAAAATAATTAAAAACTATGAAAAAAGCGTTGAACAACGCTTTTTTCGTTCAGACAGCTGCCATTTTGCGAAATTTTTTTTCCCGTTTTCTCTTAGGTAGGAGCTACAACGACATGCTTACTAATTAAGTATCTTTTTTCAAAATTTGGTATCCGATGACTAGAAAGGTTGCAATCGTGTCAGGCAGCACATTCCCCTTTTTTAGCCCCAACTTTACCAGCTTATAACTCATTTAATTTTCATTTTTTTTTCTCAAAAATTTGTTTTGTCTATTGTCAAAATATCATTAAATATTTTGTAAAAAAAAAAAAAGATTGGTGAAATCATTTTTATTTTTTTTGTCGAGCTCGACAAACGCTCAAAATGTATGTCTCTAGACCAGAATACCACCTTAAGCTTTTGGTCTCTGGATAGAGTTTGTCAGCTTTGGTGAGACAAAGGGAACGAAAGAATAGTACGATGAGAAGTACTAATTTAATAATTTTCATTAAACGTTGCTCCTGCTGTTACTGCGGCGAGACAGGCTGAAGGTCCAAGAGATATGCCGGAATAACATTTGCGGACGCCCGCGAGACGTTGGGAAGTTCTTGACCGCGAGATCGTTGAATAACCGTGACGATGAAAGGAAGGGAGAACAGCGAGTAAGAAGAGACGAGGACGAAGGGATTCAGGGATAGAGCGAGAGAGAGAGAGAAAAAAAGACAAGAGAAGGAACAGAAAGATATAGAGGGCAGCAGCAGCGAGAGCAGACTGTTTGCTCATTAGACCGGATAATTGCAGGTGGGCCTGGGCTCACCTAGTCTTTTTCTTTCCCTCTCTCTCTCTCTCTCTCTCTCTCTCTCTCTCTCTCTCTCTCTCTCTCTCTCTCTCTCTCTCTTTCTCGTGGGTATCCCCTTCGTCTTTTACCTCTTTCTCTCATCCCATCGAGACAGATGGAGTGAGTCTCGCAATCTGAGCCGCGGAGTTGAGCGCGAAATTCTCCGATAAGTCCGAGAACGGCGTTGTCGACTCTTCTAATTTTTCGTACTTGCTCTCATTAACGCAACATGCTGCCTTAAGCTCCGCTGAGCTCAAAATCTTATATGTTATTGGATGTTAAGGAATTAAAGCGAGATTTGCTATTAAAAAAAATCAATTTTTTCCAGTTCAAGATTCAAAGTATGGAGTAAATTGAACGAGCGCTACCATTCTAATTTATTTCGACTTGTGCAAGAGAAAAAGATTATATTTTAAGCTTAATTATAACAAGCCGACGATCTTCTTTCCCGAACTCTCGCATCCTCAGCCGCAAAAGCGCCAGTTTGTTTTTTTTGTCTTTTTTTTACATTGAGTTAATCCACTGTATGTAATGCTTTGCGGTACATCGACAGTCGACCGAGGCAATCGTTTTATCCTCGATATATGAAAATATGCGAAACGGCTTGGATAAAAATAATGGCAAATCGATGGGAAAGGGATTTAAGCCTGTTATTTAGTCCGATCGATTGTGAATTTTTTCTCGATTCACCACGAAAGAGAGAGAACGATCGAGACACCAGAAATTGCATAAAGGGGACGACATGAAGTCGAGCGAAATTTTCAGTTTCCCACAGTTCTCGACTGCTTAATCCTTGACGTCTCTGCCGAGGCGCCAACGTTATCTCATTGATTTGTTAATTTGAGAAAAATTTCAATTCTTTCTCTATATGTATATGGGGCGTCCCACGTCAAATCACGCGTTTATCGGCCTGACCCCCGCGGATTTTGATGTCCAATGAATTGTGGGTTTGGTTTGGCCCAAAATATGACCTCAAATTTTTAGAAATTTTTATTACATTTTTTAGGGGTTGCCCGAACTAAGAAATCATTAACTGAGGGAAAACATAAAGAGGGGCCTTTTTTAAATTAATGGAACTTTTTTCACAGAAACTAGGGCCCAAAACAAATATTTTCGTCATAGTTCGATAATGGACCAAAATAATGACTACTTTTTTTATATTTTATATTTTTCTCTATTTTTTATTTTGATTGTTTCTAGTAGTGAGAATAATAACAACAAAAGTGTTTTTCTAGTGAAACTTGATGTTTGTTTCTTGGTTTAAGAGTAAAACGACAACATTTTTCGAAAATTATTGATTAGCCTCGATCACCTGAAATAACACGGATTATTCAAACACAATTACAAAATTAAAATTAGAAAAAAAGTAGTAATTATTTTTGGCTCACTTTCGAACTATGACGAAAATATTTGTTTTGGGTGCTAGTTTCTGTGAAAAAATTTCATTAATTTGCAAAAGGCCCCTTTTTATGTTTTCCATCAATTTATTGATTTTTTTAGCTCGGGCAACCCCTCGAAATGAAATAACAATTTCTAAAAATTTGATGTCATCTTTTGGGCCGAACGAAACTCTCAATTGATTGGACATCAAAACCCGAGGTGGTCAGGCCGATGATCGCGTGATTTGACGTGAAATGGCCCATATACATATAATATTTTTCACCAGATAATTTTGTCCAACGATGCGGACTCGTTTCTTTTTTGTCTCTCTCGTTCTCGATGCACGGAATCCTCGGCGCCAACGTCGAGAAAATATTTTACCGTCAAACATATTCGCATGGACGGGTGAAAAGTTAATCAATTCCCAATAAGTTTCCGATAATATACGATCGTGTGTGTGTTTGTGTGCAACGAGGTAGATCGTTCTGAGCGACGCGAGCGCAAAATGCCAAGCGAAAGAAAAAATTTTCTGTCGATCGCGCATATAAGCGTTTAATTCTCACATGTACGATAAATTATCTTTCTTACGATATAAAAATACGTGTAAAAATTGCTTTACAGCGATATTCATGTATAGACGTAATAAACGCTGACGGTACGTGCTGTCTATGATCGACGTACGCGCAATGATCAGCCGTCACGATCGATTGCGACTGGATTTCGAGACGTGCTGACCACGAGTATAACACCCCGATAAGGAACACCGCGGTAGCGCGTTGCACCCCCTTCACCCTCAACCTCTTCGTCCATCCATCTAATCGCGTTTGTAAAATTTTTTTTTCGCTTTGCTCGCTCCGAACTACATATACGTTTTTTTCCATACACGCGCACGTGATATACCAGTCGTGGTTGTAAGAGAATTTAATTAAAATCTCACTGGCATTAATTAACATTATAGTCACGTTTTTTTATGCAACGAGCTACATTACACGGGTCGCGAGCATTACACGCGTATATTTGTGATCGGCATTCTGCTGGTAATAAATCGCCAACGGAAATTTTCACACAATTTTTCAAAAGTTCCCGAGATACTCTAATTTCGATGCATACACCGCCCTCCAAAAGTTTGGAAACACTCGCTCTGACTCCGCGCTACACAAAAAGGTTCACTGTTCTTTTAAAAATAAAGATATTTCAATTCAACAAGCGGCGTTTTAAAGAGGACATATTCAGCTTCATTTCGTTTTTTCAAAAAAAAAAAATTTTCGATTTTTTTTTTGAACTCGGTACGCCCTTTGAAACATGGTCGTTTTTTGTTTTTTTTTGCTGTTGAAATTTGGGTGCACGATGCATGAAATTTTTTTAAAACTGTTTTTCATTTGAAAAACTTGTGGGGGGGAGTATAAGCTTCAATTTCGTTTATTAAAAAGTTTCGTACGATTTTTTTCTGCAAAAATATTCAATTTTTTGCAAAAACGACCGTATTTATAAAATGTAGCGTTACTCTAAATTTTCGTAAAATTACTAGGATGGTAAAAAGTTGCATACAATCATTTAATCCAAAATAATTGTTTTGGATCTTTGTTTCATAATTGTTTTGTTCTTTCACAACGTTTTGAGCAATGAAAACTTTGAATTCTGTTTTTCTATTTTTTTTTCAATAATAGGGTAATTATATTTTCTCTTAGATTCTTGTGTCTTCGTGTCTTAACTTTGTTCTATTCATTATTAAGTTTGGTGCATGAAAAGTGTTCGTTAATAATTCTAAAACAATATTTTCGTTCATGTTTTGCTCAATTTTGGGAACGAATACTTGCACATTTTCCTCTTGCGTGAAAATGTTTTCTATTTATTAAAAAATATGTGTACATCGATTTAAGAAAACATCACGATTATGACATGATTATAAAAAACCATGATTATTAGAATGAAAAATTGAAGATATGCATGGAAGAAAATAGTCGAGAATAGAAGAGAAGGAACGTATGAAAAAATATTGTTTCGTGGCACGAATGTCAAGTTTCGAACGCTCAAGATATTCCCTAAAGATTTTTCACTTCAGATAGATCCTTTGTATGAAAAAAATGAACGTCAGAATTTTTCTGCAAAGGTCAAAATAGGTCCTAGAGTCACGTGAGCGTATCAGCGAACGTTCAACGTTGCATAGTATTATATCTAATAACAATAGTGATCTGCCGTTTTTCTCTTTCTCTCCCGTTGCCATTATCGGCGCGATGGGAGACACGCCGATGCAAAGGCCGGGCTTATGCATCTATCGATAATTATAATGATTGTTGTACCGCGAAGAGAGTGAACGAGTCATGCTGTGGGAACTTGAAAGGGGGTGCGCGAGCCAGTATAATACACACACACACACACACACACACAACTGCATTTGCCTTTGCAGTGTTAAACGTAATTGACATCACGGAAGTCCGAGTAATGAGACATTGGAGGAAGAATAATGAAGAGGAGTGATTCGTTTCGGGTTCTCGCTTCCCACGATGAACGAGTGATATCCTTGTAAATATCCTCTCCATTTCTCTATCCATTCAAGTTAAATGTTTACTTATCTCGAGAGCGAACATATAACTTTCCTACTTCGCCGAAAATTCGTCTAATGCTAATTCTATTCCGTTTAGAAAAATGTGAATGTTTTAATTGTCGAGCAGAATTTCAGGAAACGTCCTTTCCTGTCTAAGAATCAAATTTGTAATCGTCTCGAAGAAAATCAACAACCGCATTAGGCTTGCAATAATTATTTTTCTACATTATCCGCGAGATTTCTTCGTTGATTTCTCATTTTTACAAAATCGCCGTGAGAACATGAAGAAAAACTTCCATCGTGCTTTGTCACGCAAACTTTCCAATTCGCGGGTCAAGCGTGGGCGCGAAATGTTACGTCTGTTTTTTTATTGTTTTTTTTTTCCTTTATTTTTTCTTCCCTTGATGTCAATGTGTAACGCGTATGAGACGTGGTACGAGATGCACAAGCGCGCATGTACAATATGAGATTTGATACTGTGTGCGCCGGGAAGAATGAAATCGCGCACGATCTCTCTCGCGAATGCTCGCCCGCGAAGAGAAGAAGAAGATGATCGCTGCGGCCAAGAGGGAGCGGCTGTTCCTCTCGCGAGTTGATTCGCGGCTCATCGTGTGCCCTACCCATCTTCTCAGCTGTAAAATATACAAATACTCGCGGACACATGCGCGCTTGGGTCCGTGCGATGAAAAGCCTTTAGATCCCAAGAATATACGAGACTAGACGTTTACGGTTGCGCTCTTCCGCGAGGGCGAAATGTTCTCTCCATATCGTGTGTGTGTGACCAAGATTCTCCATTAGCTCTCATTATTACCGGAGTTCCTCACGTATCCGTGTATTTCCGTTGTGCAGGACAGGAAAATGAAAATAGAGTTCGTAAAGACAGAATGGTCATTTACGATCATTTGTCACGGAGCCCCAAAAGCGCATTTGTAATCTACAAATGCGCTTTTGAGGCTGGGCAAGAAGCGTTAATTGCTCGAATCTTTGAATGTCCGAAAGAGATTCGGAATCTACAAGTGGATATGTGTTGGTTAGGGCGATTTTTTTTTCGACTTATTTTTTTTTCTCACTCCCCACCTGAAATTTTGTTGGATATGTCTGAAAAGAAATTCCCTGAAAGCTACAGTCCTTAATATTGATATTGAGTACTTTCCCAGAGCGTGAAAAGATTTTCCATCTAAATACACGTAAATCAATTTTTTTTTTCAAAATTCTATAACTCAGCGGCATTTTATGCTATGACATTGTTTCTGGTCGCAATTTAAGCAAAATTAAACGATCTTCGAAAGTGTCTGAACAGCGTAAGTATTTCTCACACTGGTGAGATGGTACGGGTCGCTAAAGTTGATTTTTACCCAAAATTCTCTTTTTTTGCTGTTATCTTCGAAATGGTTAGCTTTACCGAAAAAATGTAAAAGAAAATTTGGTTGGAAATTTAATTTTCTACATAAAAGGTCGTTTGAACCTAATTGCTAAAGTTTATATTTCTTGAGATATTGAACTTTAACTTATTTGTGCTATAAAATTGTTATGATTTATCGAACCAAACGTTTTAAATTGTTGATATTTCAATATCTCAAGAAATATTAATTCTAGCAATTAGGTCTAAAGGACCTTTTTTTGTAGGAAATCGAATTTCCTACAAAACTTTCCTTTACATATTTTCGGAAAAGTTAATAATTTCGGAGATAACAGCAAAAAAAAAACGAGAATTTTGGGTAAAAAACAACTTTAGTGACTCGTACGATTTCACCAGTTTAAGTTACACTTACGCTGTTGAGGACACTTAAAGATCGTTTAATTTTGCGTAAATTGCAACCAAGAACAATGTGATAGATAAAATGCCGTTGAGTTATAGAATTTTAGGAAAAAAATTGATTTACTGGAAAATCTTTTCACGCTATGGGAAAGTACTTAATATTAATATCAAGCGCTGTAACTTTCAGGGAATTTATTTTCAGACATATCCGACAAAATTTCAGGTAGGGAGTGAGAAAAAAAATAGAAAAAAAATCGCCCTAATGTTGGTGTATAAATAGCAAATATGAAAGTGCAGGAGGCGCTGAAATCTCTTCGTGACTGACGCGAGATCGGGGAATTAAGAGTAGGTGGTATCACACTATTATTTTTTTTTTAATTTCGATTATTTTCTTCTCGCGTTCGCGTGTGGGTCGACCGATCGATCCTGCATCTATTCACCAATGACTATTATTATATTACTCGCTATTCTCCGATTTTGCGAAAAAAGAGTGCGAATGCGATAGAATCTATTCTCACTCGATTTTCTCGTTATCGCGATAATACCACAAAATGCAGCGAGCGACTCGGCCAAGCTTTGAGATGCATAATCGAACAAAATTACAGCTGCACTCTTCCTTCATGATGGGATAAAAAAGTTTTTCTTGAATTTCGTACCTTCAGACAATTAAAAAATTGAATAAGGGCGCTAAAAAGGTCACGTTATTTTTGAAAAGCGTACATTTAGCACGAGTGTGCATTAGCCAATTGCCAATTAAATATTCACGTGCATATTTAATGGAGTCCTAAAATCCACGAATGGTACGTTGAACGCGCAATCAAAGATTCTCGGTTCGCCTCATTAGTGACTCTCGGGCTCTGCTATTCTCGCGCCCTCACTAGAAATAGATTTCAGCGTTCGCAGGAGGCGCATCGGGCGATATGCGACCCGCGAAACGATCCACCGAAGAGTGAGATTTCGATTCTAAGGTGAAGTCTGCGTCAATCACGTTTCGTAGTCGAGATACGTGCAGGTATTCAAATTACACCGCGAGCAGTGAAAATCTTGTCGCGCTCTTTCCATACATCGGTATGGCTGCTCCATATGTGCGCTTTAGCTGTACGATGCGACCCGTAGAATAGGCTGGCTCTCTGCGTCTCTTTCTCTCTGTTCGATCGTTGGGTATGTGCAATAATTCGATATTTATAGGTACGCTGCGGGACGCCACGCCAAATGACGAGATATGTGCATATCTCTAGAAACAGCACTTATACATACATGGACACATACATAGAAATACGACACAATGCGAGACGAGAAGTCAAGTGGATGTGATTGATCGCGCCGCTGATTGGTTTAATAATGATTACCTGCATTGTGAATTATTCTCTCCTCGCGTACATGATGTTTCGTCACATTTACATCTTTGGTACTTGACGGTATGCCTCTAATCAGACGGCTGCAAAAAAGCTTATTTTTGAGAATTTTATTATTATTCATTATTATTGTATATGATTTATTTTATTAGTTATTATTTAATATTTTTTCAACTGTTTAATGGTGGCTATTTCAAATAGAAAGATATTTCCATTCAACAAGCGGTATTTCAAAGGGGATATATTCAGCTTCATTTCGCTTTTTCCAAAAAAAAATTCCGATTTTTTTCAACCCGGTACGCCCTTTGAAACATGGTCGTTTTTTGGCTTTTTTTTGGCGTTGACATTTTTTGCGAGATCCATGAACATTTTTTTAAACTGATCTTCGTGTGAAAAACTTGTGGGAGGGAGTATAAACTTCGATTTCATTTTTTAAAAAGTTTCGTACGATTTTTTTTTCGCGAAAATATTCAATTTTTTGTAAAAAAACGACTATATTTATAAAATGTAGGTTAAAAAAAATCCAATTTTTTTTTTTAAGTGAAATGAAGCTGAATATTTCCCCGTCGAACGGGCGCTTGTTGAATTTAAGTATCGCTATTTTTAAAAAAGCAGTGAAACTTTTTGTGCGGTGCGGAATCGGGGCGAGTGTTAAATTTCCAAACTTTTTGACGGCAGTGTATTGTATAAAAATCGATAATTATAAAGGAGTTACAGTTGATTCATGCAGAAAAATTATTCTTCGTCTCAATGGATCTCAAAATGGTTTTTTTTTTCACGGATGAAAATTTCAGGATCCTAATTTAGACACATCTATCACAAAACATATTTTATAAAGGTATTTTCTTGCTTTTGTACATAAACTCAACTCTTCATGAGCCTTTTACACGAAGCTGCTCTCTGTACATTTTTTTTCTTTCTCTTTTTTTGCAATATCGTTTCTCGAATCCAGGAAACCCCGTGGCTCTTGGACATCTTCCCTCGTTTGATTCCGTTTTATTCGGGTCCTTCCTCAATGTTTTTTTCTCCCTCTGCACATACAAAAGTGAGCGAAAAAAAAGTGTGGAGAGAAAGAGAGAGAAAGAGAGCGAGTCCAGAGCAAACCGCGCTCGCAGCGGCATAAACAGTAGTGCGGGTTTTCATTAATTTTATTGCCTCGTAAAGTCGTCCGCGAGTCGTACAGGCCGTAACCGATATATAGGCACTCTTCTGTCGTGAAGAAAAGTGCATTTGTGTCCGTGTGGGCTGCATGAGCAGCGCACACACGTCCCTAAAATGTGTGTGTGTGTGTGTGTGTGTGTGTGTGTGTGCGTGCGTGCGTGCGTGCGTGTGTGTGTGTGTGTGTGTGTGTGTGTGTGTGTGTGTGTGTGTGTGTGTGTGTGTGTGTGTGTGTGTGTGTGTGTGTGTGTGTGTGTGTGTGTGTGAGAGAGAGAGAGAGAGAGAGAGAGAGATAGAGAGAGAGAGAGAGAGAGAGAGAGAGAGAGAGAGAGAGAGAGAGAGAGCGAAGGAGAGGACGGAGTTGAAAAGAATAGCGTATATCGATGGTTTCTGATTGCAAAAGAGCGAATTGCAGGTATAATCGATTTAGAAATACGCCCTTTCCCACTCTGGACTATCGACATTTGTGTGCAAGAGTTCTCCCAATGACTGACAGTCGCTGCGTTACTGGATCGATCTTTCGCGCTTTCTCGCACTGCCAATGATCACTTCTCGAACTGAAATATGGACTTGAAGTTCTGAACGTTCAAATGAACGTAAAATGGACTTATTCTCTTAAAGGACAGTTTTAAGGACCTTTGACACTTTGGAAATAATTCTTTAAGCAGTTTTCAATTAAAAAAACGATTATTTACCAAGTATTTGTCTGGCTCTTCTAATTATTTGTTAAACAAATAAATTTGTCAATTTTTTCTTTAACTGAACGTTTCAAACTTCAAGTTCATCCATCCCCAATAAATCTCAACCATATCATCTTTAAAAAAAAACAACACTAACATATCTGCAGGGTAAAAGTGTTTAAATATCGTTAACAAATATGTTTGTCACCGCAATTAATCTCTATTGTATTTTCTCTGACAAAATTAATTACCAGAATTAATCTCCATTGTCCAGTCGTCACCCTGTCTCTGGATACGTGAATTTGTAGACTGGCGCAATCCGTTATACCGTGCGAACGCTAATAAACTCGATTCTGCGGTGTTTGCACCTTCACTTCGACTCGCCTCGACGTTTCGCTCGCTCCAAGAAAAAAAAATGCCGGAGAGAGAGAGAAAGAGAGAGAGAGAGAGAGAGAGAGAGAGAGAGAGAGAGAGAGAAAGAGAGAAAGAGAGAGCGCGAAATCGATGCTTGACCGACCGGATCGCAGATTTCGATTGATACTGAAAAATCGTCTCGCCGATGGCAGCGTGAACGTGTTCGATGATAAATTAGTGTACACGTGTCAATCATAAATCTCACATATAACCGGCAATCCTTCTCCAACCGGTCGCTCGGATCTCACTCCTTTTTTTCGACTCCGTGTGTATACGCTTGTTATTTTTTTTTTTATAGCAGAGAAATTTCTTGCGGCACACGCGTTCCAGGAACGAAGGAAATGAAAAAAAAAGAAACAAGATCGATTTGATGCGAATCAATTAGATCTGAAAATTGACGAAATGCAATTTGCATCAAATTTTCATGTTATTAATGGAAACTCCGATAGTTTTTAAAGAGGAAATTCTATTGACAGTATCGCTGGAATTCTGACTAGAATTCTTGTGATTGTAGATGATCGTGATGATCCTCCCACAGCAAATTTTATTTTATTTTCTCAATCCTCGCCATCAAAATCAGTAGATAATTCCATGTCTCCAGAGCCAGGAATTGTTTGGTTCAAATATTTTTTTTATTAAATATTTTGTCGTTGATTTTCAGTCGCAACTCCTAAATTTCCAATTGCTCGAGTGCATCTCGGTCGTGGAATGAGAATCGTTTGAATGGTATATCATATCGTTCTTGACCGGCCACGTCAGTTATGCGTTTTCACGCGAAAGGATATGCACAAGCTCACAGTGAGATCAACCCTTTTGCACTACACATTCTCGATATACATTGCCGGCCAAAAGTTTGGAAACATTCGACCCCATTCCGCGCCGCACAAAAAGTTTCACTGCTCTTTTAAAAATAAAGATATTTCAATTCAACAAAAAGCCTTTTAAAGGGGACATATTCAGCTTCATTTCGGTTTTGCAAAAAAAAATCATTTTTTTAAACCCCGGGACGCTTTTTGAAACATGGTAATTTTTCGGCTTTTTTTCGTTGTAATTTGGTGCACCGCTCATGCAAATTTTTTAAAACTATTTTTCGCGTGAAAAACTTGCGGGGGGGACTATAAGCATCAATTTTGTTTTTTGAAAAGATTCGTACGATCTTTTTTCGCATAAATATTCAATTTTTCGCAAATAATGACCATATTTATAAAATGTAGCGTCACTCTAAAGATACTGGGTTTTTGTGAAATTATTAGGAGGGTAAAAAGTTGCATACAATTATTCTGAATACAATGAAATTTTGTCAGAATTTTTTTCAAATTTTTTTTTTCAAAAATTTGTTCTGTCAACGAGATATTTTTTTACCTTAAACAAACGGGTCTCTTACCTCATCTACACAACTTTTTTTTTTTATCAAAAAACCTGTGTCGATAAGGTAAGAGATTCGGTTGTTTACGATAAAAAAAATATATCGTTAAAAGGACAAATTTTCGAAAAAAAAAAAAATTCGAAAAACAATTATGAAAAAATTGTATCGAATCCAGAACGATTTTATGCATCTTTTTACCTTCCTAGTGACTTCACGAAAACCCAGTAGTTTTAGAGTTACGCTACATTTGATAAATATGGTCGTTTTTTGCGAAAAATTGAATATTTTTGAGACAAAAAATCGTACGAAACTTTAAAAAAAAAACAAAATTGAAGCTCACACTCCCCCCCACAAGTTTTTTACGCGAAAAACAGTTTTAAAAAAATTCATGGGCCGTGGACCAAAATTTCAACTCCAAATGAAAGCCTAAAAACGGACATGTTTTAAAGGGCGTACCGGGTTAAAAAAAAATCGCAACGTTTGTTTGTAAAAACCGAAATGAAGCTGAATATGTCCCCTTTAAAACGTCGCTGGTTGAATTGGAATATCTTCATTTTTAAAAGAGCAGTGAAACTTTTTGTGCGGCGCGGAATAGGCGTGAGTGTTTCCAAACTTTTGGAGGGCAGTGTATCTGTAAATATATTTACGCATATCTTGGTCTGTAACGAGATCCTCATCGTAATTTCATACACGAGTAGCCTCTCTCTCTTGTTCTCTGCGTCACATTCTCAAAATCGCTCTCTCTCTCTCTCTCGCTCTCTCTCTCTCTCTCTCTCTCTCTCTCTCTCTCTCTCTCTCTCTCTCTCTCTCTCTCTCTCTCTCTCTCTCTCTCTCTCTCTCTCTTTTCTCTTTCGAGAGTCACCATCTTACAGCATCGTATCAAATATCATAAATATTATATTCGTTTTAAAACGAACATACGATCGTCCACGCAGTGGCACACAAGAGAGAGAGAGAGAGAGAGAGAAAGAGAGGACGAGAGTGATAGGGAAGAAGAACCTCGCCCGTTAAATCGTAAAACGTAATCCGTATTGGTATGCAAACACACGTCCGTATTACGAACAGAGGGTATGAAAATTTTACGCAAATGGATGTGCACATTCGTGTGCGTGGCGCGTATTGATTTATTAATAATCCAATTAGAATAATCGAGGCGCGAGAGAGCAAAGTCCTTCAATATGAGCACATATATATATGTACATTTATTATAAATGTGTATACAAGTATAGCGAAGAATCTTGGCAATCAGTTCGACCGCCCACGTGCGTCCTTTTTTTTCGCACGAGTGAATAAAAATGAAGCCTCTTCTCGATATATTATATACCAACTTAACGGTACACGTGTGTATCATCGGAAATACCCGCGATTCGTGTCTCGTACAAACGAGAACATTTCTCTTTTTCTCAAAGTTAAATGTAAATGCATGTCTAAAGTACTGGCCCACCTGAATGCGCTTTTTTTTAAATAATCAATGGTGGTTCGATGTAATTTTATAATTGCGTCAAAGGTGCAGTAAAAAAAAATGAAACAAGAATACAAGATGGCCATTACTGGGATAAACGGCCTTGAGATTTTCGGTCACACGTCCATTTGCGCAAGATCTTTTGGCTTTTCTTTATTTTTTACTCTTTTTCCTCATTCTCTTTCTCCTCAATTTTTGACGGGCCATAAGACAAGCGCGAACTTTCCCCGCTAACGAGCCTCCTCCGCCTCTCATCTCTTGCGGTCCACAAACAAGCGTCAACATTTCGTTTACGGCAATGAGAATCGCTGTTCCATCTCTGTTTCATCAGTTATAAATAAATTGGCGCGCGCGCGCCTCACATTTAAATATATATGGGGTATTCCACGACAAATCACGCAGTCATCGGCATGACCCCCTCGGATTTTGATGTCCAGTGAATTGTGGGTTTCGTTGGGCCCAAAATATGATGTCAAATTTTTAGAAATTTTTATTTCATTTTTTAGGGGTTGCCCGAGCTAAAAAATCATTAAATTGACGGTAAACATAAAGAGGGGCCTTTTTTAAATTAATGAAATTTTTTCACAG
Organism: Alloplasta piceator; assembly: GCA_946863875.1. Classification (NCBI taxonomy): domain Eukaryota; kingdom Metazoa; phylum Arthropoda; class Insecta; order Hymenoptera; family Ichneumonidae; genus Alloplasta; species Alloplasta piceator. The sequence continues at coordinate 10,846,154 of OX333079.1, forward strand.
AAACTAGGGTCCAAAACAGATATTTTCGTCATAGTTCGATAATGGGCCAAAAATAATTACTATTTTTTTTTTTTTAAGAATTTCCTATTTTGATTGTTTCTTGTAGTGAGAATAACAATAAAAATATTTTTCTAGTGAAACATCATTTTTTTCTCTTGTCTTAGGAGTGAAACGACAACATTTTTCGAAAATTTATCAACCTCGATGACCTGAAATAAAACGGATATTAAAAAAAAAATTTAATAATAATAATAATAATTAAAAAAAAAAGTAATTATTTTTGGCCCATTATCGAACTATGACGAAAATATCAGTTTCGGGCCCTAGTATCTGTGCAAAAATTTCATTAATTTAAAGAACGGCCTTCTTTATGTTTTCCCTCAATTTAATTATTTTTTAGCTCGGGCAACCTCTAAAAAATAAGATAAAAATTTATAAAAATTTGAGGTCATATTTTGGGCCAAACGAAACCCAAAATTCATTGGACATCAAAATCCGCGGGCGTCAGGCCGATAAACGCGTGATTTGACGTGGAATGCTCCATATATATGCTCTTAACACAAACACATTCCCATGTGGTAACTATGTAACCACATACTCGAGGTCACAAAACGCTATTTTTTTTTTCACAAAGCACATACGGTGCACATACATAATACCGGTTATTGTAAATACAGGCGTGTGTGCGTTTCCGGGCGCGGGATGAGGGCACAAACAGATCCTCCCACGCGTAATCGGCCTTGAGGCAGCGAAACGCACATATATATCTAGGGAACTCCTCAGTTTTGTTGGCAAGAGGGGGCAGAGGACGAAGTGATCTTGAGTGGAGAACGCCTTTAAGTACCTGGAGAACGGTCCGCTCGAAACTTCCTACTCCGATGCTCGGCATACTTTCCCCAAAGTCTCTGCTGACGAACGTAAAGTCGTAACTTGCATCATTCGACTCGAAGTTACGTTGTTTCCAGCTCTATCTCTTGTTCTCCAGCGGTCGATTACCATTCAAGCTTTTTCTAAGCGTGAGACGATCCGTCCAAAACGACGAATCGTCGAGTCTTACCATCTTCCTTTGTCTCTTGTCCGAGAAACGCCAACTCGAGTGTTTGACTGGACACGAAAGAAAACGTTGAACCGTTCCAGACGCGATGACACGACTCATCTCGGTCGATTGTTAGTGGGAGCGCGTCCTCGAGCTTTCTAGTTTTTCAAGATGTTTTCAACGAGACACACCTGATCGATTCTCGTGTACTTTGCGCTTACAATGAATGTTCCTCATCCGAAAGATTTCAAATTCAGAAATGTCGCTTTGGGAGACCCAGTTTGATCTTTCTTCTTCCATCTGCGCGCAATTTCTTTTGGGCTCGCAATTTATCGGCATTTACTCAGCATTGCCGCGGACTTTATTGAATTTATATTCAGGATTTTCTCGTCTTCGACCCGCGCGTGTGTGTGTAATACGTAAACCGGGAGGGCTCATAAATACGATCCGATCACGAAGATCCGATGAATCTTGTGCGGCGAGAGCGAGGGGATATATTATGTGTGGATGTAAGTTGGGTGTGGGCGGGGGCATATAATAGTAGGAGCAATATCTTCTCGAAGAAGAGAGAGAGAGAGGGAGAGATAAAGATAAAGTTGGAGAGAGAGAGAGAGAGAGAGAGAGGTCGCTGTAACGGCTCCTGACGACTATAATACTCTATCGCTTTTTCTCTCCCCGGGAGTTCGTTATTCACCACCTGCAAACCGGAAGAGTGCGCCGAGAAAAGGATCTGGTAAAAGCTAGCATGTGCTCTGAAAAAAATTACCATAACAGTTGGATAATTAATCCTCACACGAAATTTTGGGACGTAGCAGACCATCTTTGAATTTATACCATTTACTATGGTGATTACTTCTAATGATGAATTTTATCATAGCATCTTGTCGATTTTAATGTAATTTAACGGGGTAGTTTTGATTATGCACCAATTTGGCTGCTGCTTAGTGGAACCTGGAGCAGAATTTGATAATTTTGCTGAAATTCGAATTAATGCCCTGATTCTAGCAAATCTTTAAATCCCAATTGAGGAATTACTTCAATTAATTAAGAAATTAGTTTATCGGAAAATTAGTTTCGTGGAAGTTTTTGGCGTTAGTTGGAACCCTTAAGGTAGTAGTCCATTGTAACGACTGAAATTTCGACGTTTTTTCATTACTTTTTTTTTAATAACAAAATAAAATGCGATCGTTTTGAAAATTTTAAATGTTGTTACTTGTATCTTGAAAAGTATAAAAAAATTTTGTCAACTTAATTTTACATGAATTTGTTTATAATTTCTTACGTCAAAGTGGAGTTCCCGAAAAAAAGGTGACTTGTTTCGGGGAAGCACACAGCCTTCCGTATAGTCATCTGAAATCAAAAATCCAAAAATTCAAATACGAAATGGCGGACTTGTGAACAAAAAGGTCTTCGAAAACGATTTTTTTTTGATAAATTGTTTAAAACAATTCATTTATTATTAAAAAATTGAATGCTTTAAAGGTTAGGTATTTAGCTATGTGTGTCTAAAAGAACCGGTAACATTTTTAACCAAATTGGTTGAATAGTTTTTATTCGGTGCTTCCCCAAAGTTTCGAAAACGTAGTTTCGAGAAAAACGCGTTTAAAGTTTTGGGAACAGATTTTGCATAAAAAAATTATACTTACATTAATCAGCTATGCCTGGTCCTTCCATTTCCTGAAAGTTACCTCAAAGCTCTCTTCATTTCTTCGAGACGAGATTTACAGTTTCTGGTGATTGCCAAACCGTAGTAATTAATCATTTTTAATATTAACTTTTTAGTAAATTACTCTTTTCTTTTGGCTATAACTTTAAAAATATTTTAAATTTCGGTCTCAAACTTCACAGTATATTCTTAAGATGTTTAGCTTGCAAAAAATGTAAAAAAAAATCGATTGTTTGAACCCGTTACGGTGTACTACTACCTTAAGCCCTACGCGAAATTTTGGGACATACTATCAAAATATCTTTGAATCGATACAACTAACTACGGTGATTACTTCTAATGATAAATTTTATCACAGCTTTTTGTGGATTTCACTACAGTTTTGCTTAATGGAACCTCGAGCAGAATTTGATAATTTGGTTGAAATTCGAATCAATGCAGTGATTCTGGCAGATTATATAGTTATCGTCGTTTAAATTGCAATTAAGGAATTCCTTAATTGAGAATTCTTAATTAAGAAATTAGTTCATCGGAACATTAGTTTCTCGGATGAGTTGGGAGCATCGATTAATAGAAAATAGAGGAAAATGGTCATAACATAACATATTGTCAATCTCTTCGCTGCAACATTGTGCGATTCGAAAGTCTGCCAAATTAAAACATACAATTAGCCGTATCTTATTCTTAGCTTATTCTTACTTAGTATCTTATTAACATTTAAGGTAAATCATAAAAAGCAATTCCTGTTTCTGACATCATGAATTTATTCAAGATAGAAGCTGAATATTGCCATAAATATTAGACAAACATATTGTTTTGAATACTGTAAAATTTGTTCTCTTTCATGATCAACTCGATATACGCGAGAATCAAATTATTTCGTGAGGACGATCAGCACAAACGAGAACTGGCACTTACCCGAAAACTTCTTATTCCTATATCGAGACTCGAAGATACCACGAGATAAGAGTGGTTAAAACACGTTTTACAAGAGCATCGTTTCACCTCCTCCCCTGACTGTTCTTTTTCTTCTCTCCCTCTTTACTTACTCTCTTCTTCCTCTCGCAAAGAACCGCGAGCACATAGCAATGATTTACACGATTTTGCTCTCTCGCTTTCTCCCTTGAAGAGCGCGTGTCTTAACTCCTGCACCGCGATCCTTTTTCTCTTTTTTATCCTCATCCTCGCAACGGTCACCCTTTTCTTTACGACGCGATAGAATCCACCGGTCTTCTCGGATGAACGCGTTTCAACCACATATATATATATATATTTTTTTTCTCCATTCTCGAGAGTTCCGAATTAACGCGAACGAGCAAAAGTCCTTCTCTCGCGTTTTAAGAGCGACAAAATCTGTGCCGAAACTCGCACGCTGCGCCCTTCGTGCGTTCATTCGTTTTTCATTATCGGCGAATCAAGCGAGCATCGACGCGGATTCTCGAATTCGCAGGAACGTTTCTTGTTCACCCAGATCGCGATTTCCTCGATACATTTTTTGATTTTATTCGAAATAAAAGTCTTACATTATCAGTATAGAACGTCTTCAGGTATACGGTACACACGTAGTTTGGAATCTAATTAGTCGAATCTACATATATTTTGGAAAGTTGTTTATTTGCATGTCCCCAAACGGGAACCAAGGTTTTTTGAGACCGAAAATTGCCAAAAAATTTTTTATTCTGCGCTGGTAGTGAATTAATTTCTTTGGATGCCAGTAAACCAGTAAAATCGTCTACTATTTTTGTATATCGTATTACAAAAAATTTAATAACGACATTTTCGTAAAGTTTAATCGAATCAGCTGTTTCCTCGAGAAGAGTTTGTCAGATAAGCAGTTCTCGCGGTAATACACCGTTGGATATATGTGTTTCTTGGTTTTTCGCATATTTATATATATGTATATATATACAAGTACCATGCATGTATAACACATTCATATACGCGTGTTTTCTCGATGCTGCCTGGCGTAGAACGAGGTTAAACGACTCGCGAGAGGTGGTTATAAGATAATCTTCCACGAGCTAATTGCCCGTGTCGATACGCGGCTAATGACCGTGCAATTTCATGCTTACCACGGCGATACGTCGCCGATATTAATTTATCGGCTTCTTCCCCAAAGAGGAAGAAAGCAAGCGAGCGAGAGAGGGAGAGAGAGAGAGAGAGCATTAACTCTCTCGATGTGTGCGGGACCGCTTAATTTCCTCGATATGCGCGTGAATCTTCTCTCTGTCGCATCCTCCGGCATCCTGTCGTGCTATCGGAGATGCACGCGAGAGTCGCGACACGCTTAAATCGTCTCCTCGAAGACTCGTCGTTCCGTCTTTATCACTTTTGCGCACCGTGTGCCCGCGGTCATATTCATTATGCAAGAGAATTTTAACATGTCGTAGAGGAGGCACAGCCAACGGTCCCACACTTCCTCGTTTATAGCCCCGAAAAGTGAAGGAATATTGGCAATTATTATAATCGAGAAATCATCTTGCGCCCGTATCAATCGGGTCGTACGTGAATTCGATCTCGAACGATTCTTCTCGCTGTCGCTGCAGCTACAATTTTCTTTCGCCATTTTTAGGGATAGTTCAGATTTTATTATAAATTATAAATTTATAAACTTAAATTATAAACTGAACATTTTATTATAAAACTAGGATTTTATTATAAAAGTATTTCATTGTAAAGGGATTTTATCATAAAAGCAAAAAGACGGATTTGATTACAAAAGTATATTTACAATAGATTGATTCAAAAAAAGCAACTATTTATTGTCGAAATACCCTATTAAATACTTTCGGGGAGGTGAAAAAAGATGTCTGTTAAAAGCAGAGCTCTTAACATCAATACATATTTAGAGGTCTCTTATCGCGAATTTCTATTTTCCATTTAAATAACCCGGGGAAAAAAATGGTTAACTTTGAAATTTGATATACCTCGGCTTCCAGTCGATGTACCAAAATGTGCCTTACATATTTTTACAGGAAATTAAATGCTCTACAAAAAAGGTCTCTTATGATTTTTCGATAAACTCACTCCTTCAAAAGTTATTTACGATTTAATATATATGGGCCATTCCATGTCAAATCGACCACGTTTGAATCCGACCCCTTTCGTTTTTGCTGATTTCTTTTTCCTTTTCTACCCCATTAAAACATTTTTTCAAGAAAGATTTTACAATATTTAGTAATAAGTCTGAACATTTTGCCGAAAACTAAAAAAAAAGTGAAATTTACTCTAAATTTAATTTGAATCTTGAATAACTTTTGAAGGAGTGAGTTTTTGGAAAACAGAAATTCGCGATGAGAGACCCCTAAATATCAATATTAAGAGGTCTGCTTTTAACAGGCATTTTCGTTCACCTCCCCGAAAGTATTTAAAATCTACTAATTTAGTCTAATTTACAGTCTACTTTACAATCTACTAGTTTTTTACCTAGTATGTAAATTGAATGCAATTTGTCGTAAATTTAAATCAGTAAATTGTAAATTTCTCTTGGCCTCTAAATTCAGTAATTTAAACTTTTTTTGACTTCCATGTTTCGCATTCGTAAGATTTTTATGTTTTTAATATTTGGCATTCTTTTTCTACCTCTTAGAAGTATCTTGTGATTTATATATACATATATAGTATGCACGGAGAATGGAAAAATCAGTGGGGGTTGGGAGGCGTATAAATACACGCGAAATGAACGGGCTTCGTAAGTGCTTCGGCGATGGGTTTCAGAAAATTGATTGTAAGTTTGTCGATGCGTAATTTGTATTCCGGACTTGGAGCCCAACAGAGGCCAGACCAATGTGGCGCGGAGTTTCGCCTCTTCCCTCTCGCTCGTGGTAATCGCGTATAATGGCCGGTAATAAAACCTGTCTTTATATTAATACGCGCCTCTCGATATTACGACGACGAGGAAAAGAGAGGAGGAAGAAGAGAGAAAAAACTTGGGTTCGTGTCTATGAGATTGCCGCGTGTGTGCGCAAATCGCACTGTTGGTAGATAAGACGAGAAGAAGAAAAAAAATGTGCACATTCCTTCGTCTAGCGCAATGTGAGATGCAAGAAAAACGGAAAAAGGTCATCAAGCTCGTTTATAACTATATACAAATGTCGAATATATTATTTCATATGTTTATTACAAATGATAATGCAATCGAATACGTTTGAGTGCAGCAAACAGTGATTCCCGACGATTCACGTTTTTTAAACAAATGTTTAGACGGTGGATTGAATAAAACTGATGAATCATATTGACGGATTCAATTGTCGAAAATTTGGGTCACTGATTTTAATGATTCGTCAAGTTGAAAAATGCGCTCAACTGTTAATAACAATTATATATACAGTAAGGTCGTAAAATGTTCTTCGATGTTTTACGAGAGGAATTTCATTACTGCGATCGTTAGCGATATTATTCATTCTCAAATCGCTCGATAGCGGAATCGCGAGCGTGTATTCCGTATAAATTTAAACTATTCGCGATTCAGACATCGAACGATATAGTCTCTCGATTGCTCTCGCGGCAAATGTCATCGCACGTGACAGACTTGACACTGACGAGGGATGAAAAGCTACAGCAGCAAAGATCATTCTCCTGCGGATAGATCCAGAATCGGTGTCTGTGCGTGTGAGGAAAAGAGACATTCAGTGAACACGATACGCATTAGATACCGAGCAATTAACCGTCCGGGTGTCGGGCGTCAAAAGCGAGAACCGCTTGTCCTCGAGATCTCTCCGTCAATACGGTTTCTCTCTTCATCTCTATTCCTCTCTCTCTCTCTCTCTCTCTCTCTCTCTCTCTCTCTCTCTCTCTCTCGCCCTCTGATTCTGTCGATTCTCTGCGGAGGATCCGAGACCCTGTTCCGTTCTGCCTCGTGTTACGGTGAATCCTCATCGCGATCACACAGGACGTCACGATACATATTTAAGCAGTGTGCAACGTCGACCGCAGAGACACGAGACCCGCACATTTCTCGCGGTAGTGTCGCTCAAGTGGAAATTTATCGGATCCTCTCTCGGATATCGCATGTGCAGTCGCGTGACGAAAAGGGAATATATTTTCTCTCTCTTTCTCTCTTTCTGAAACCACATCCGTATTTCATCCGCCGCCAATACGTGATCCGAATGATCGGTAGTCCCGCGTCGTATTCCGCGATGAGACAGTCGTAGATATCGATGAGAGATCCCCATCAGGATAGTGATTTTATCCAGAAAATTTATTTATTAGGGGAAAAAGGCGATAAGAATGGGAGAAGTTGTCGAATTACATTCGTAACGTTTTATTAAGGCGGTATTCTGGGTTAGAGACATTTTAAGCGTTTTGTCGAGCTCTTTAAACACAAAAAAATATATATTTTTACCATTCTTTTTTTACAACATATTTATAAATATTTTGACAATAAACAAAAAAATGTTGAAAAATTGAAAATGAAATAAGTTATAAGCTGGTAAAGTTGAGGCTAAAAAAAGGGGTGCGCTGGCTAACACGATTGCAACCTTTCTGGTCATCCGATGCAAAATAACAAAAAAAGATTCTTAATTGATAAGACTGTCATTGTAGCTCCTACCTCAGAGAAAATGGAAAAAAAAAATTTCGCAATATGGTGGTTGTCTGAACAAAAAAAAAGCGTTTTTCGGCTGTTTTTTCATAGTTTTTAATTTTTTTACAATAGTAAAAAAAAGAATTTGGCTAAAAAAGTGGTAGAGGCGATAGAGCGTTGTACATTGAAGATTGGGAAAAAATTTGGTATTGAGAAACGTAGTTTTGAGAAAAACTATAGTCTGATTTGCTCCGATGCGAATAGTTGCTGCGTTACTAAAATAGCCGTAATTTATTGGAATTTAAAATTTTCCTTTTGAGGATATATTCTTAAAGATCGAAACTTTGAGAATATGCAAAAAAATTCTTTCAAAATTCTAGACCAGAATTCTCCCTCAAGATAAATCCATAAAACTGTAAATTTTTGTGTGATTTGAAAAAAATTGGTGAAATCCTCATAAAAGAAATAAATTTGAAATTGGAAACATCCCAGAGAACACGAATATGCAATTTGCTACTAAATGTTTCTCACGGACCGCGTTGAGAAATGTCAGAGCTCTTTGGTCAGGTTCAAGGAGTTTGACTAAGTATCAAAAAATATAAAACAAATATTCTTGATGTCCACGGTGACTTCGCCTTCTTATGCTTAAATAAAAGTTTCATTTTAAATCTTGAAAGCATTGAATGATCTAGAGAATGGTGCAAGATTCATCCCCATATCAAAATTTTTGCAAAATCGTTACTTCATTTCCCACTTGTAATTAATAATTAATTAATTGATGTGTAATTAATAAATCAATTTATAAATAATTAATGGATGTGTATAATTAATAATTACACATCATTTTGTCTGTATGCGATGCCATTGAATTCAACGAATTCAGCCTTTCAACGAATCTTAATTCAAGATCTGGACCCTCAAATGCGCGAGAAAAGTGCGAGCAATGCTGCAAATAAATCTCTATTTCTTGGTGTCTTCACAATCTCTATTTAACTTTAATATCGTGCGAGACGAAACTTGAAACTTCACACCCAGAAAAAAGATCTAGTACATTTAACTTAATCCTAGTCAAGCCAAATAAGTTTTTTTAGTTGTAGGCCGGCCTAATACAACTCTATTCATGTCAACGAAATTTTTTTTTTTGAATGACCTACTAGGAAAAATATTGCGATGTAATGAATTTTTATTTAATATTAATAAATATTATTTCAAACTGAACAAATATGTATTTGAATGAAATAATTTTTTTTAAATATGTACACAATATATATTTTTAAACATTTCAATCTTTGAATGTATATAGCTACACATATGAAGTCTACAATTTCGTAAACCTTCGTCTTTTCTTTAATAGAAGGGAAAAGAAAAAATACCCTTTTTTATGGGAATCCTTTTCGGGGATTCGACCATCTTGCGTTTTGCCGCAATATTCAATGTATTAAATATCTATACTGAAAAATAAGGATATCAAACTAGACGAGCTTGGAAAGGATATAGGCGTCGAGAGGCAGGTTCGCTTGTGCGAGAGGTAGCCACCTGGCGGATTTTTGGGGTACTGACAAATCTGCAGATATGATCGGATGAGATTACGGGTGAATAGGTATTTAGTAACAACGAATAGAATTTGTCTTCAACGCCTGTTTTTCGATGAAAGGGAATTTAAATAAATTTAGTGGAAGTAAATATCGCCCAAAATTGGATGGAAAGAAAATATTCTTTAAAGTAACTAAAAAATAATCAAATAAACGATTATAGTACCTACGACTAGATCTTTTTTCTGGGTGCACGCGTTCGTTTCACTGATATCGGCAAAGCAGAAAATTTTATCTGCACCTTGTAAAGCCCCTATAAAGAAATTATAATATACATAATATACCCGCCGGTAGAATAACTATCGCTCACTCGGCTCGTCGAGCTTAACATCTATGCAAACATAGAGGCCTCGCCCCGGTAGCTGGTACTTCTGGCAGTCGAGTAATTAAGTGTTGGTATTTACGCGCCCATTTCGCCGTGCATACAACGTATGTGCATATATTCCGTACTCGCAGCATTATATATGCATCTGTATTCATGAATAATGCGTTTGAGAAGCTCTGATGCGTAGGCAGAGTTTATAAACGCTCTCCCCGTGGTGTATATCGATAAATGTTCATTGTTCATCATTCGAGTCTCGTGGTTTAACTATCAATAGGATGATTAAGGACCACATGAGCTCAAATACTTTTCAATATCTTTTTTTGCGAAAATGTCAATAAAAAGCCAATATCTGGGTAGGATTTGCAGGTTGAAGGGGCAAATATAAAGACGAAAGTCTGAAGGATGTAAAAAACGTTCGGCTACCGAATTCCTTGTTCAGCGATATAAAAAAAAAAAGAAAGCGAGAGATTTCGAAAAATCCCGTTATTTAAATATGCAGATCGCAGCTGAAATTTCCAGTCTCGGCTCTTCTGCCTTTTGAGAACCCACAAAAATACATGAGTCTGGACCAGTGAACGAGACTAAATTTCGAAGAGATCAAATATTTGTTCGTAAGCGAAATTGGTATCGAAACCCCTCTCATTATCATCGTTTGGCGATACTGCTCAGCCTATTTACCATCGGTCTGCTCTCTTTCCTCTTTCTATGGCTCTCTGTCTATCTAATAGCATTCAGAACAATCTTAGAAACGGTGCTCTCTCTTGTCCAGATTTCTCGTGTTGCGTTGTATCGGTGACGTCGTCGAAATGAGACATTCTCAATAAAACGAGGTAACAGTAAGAATTTCTCGACTCGAATTTTAAATGAATTTATAGCCGCGGATATGTAAACTAAAATAATATATGTGAGTTTCTCAATAATATATTTTTATTTCTCAAAAACATTTTTTTAAAGTCATTTTTCCACTTGCTCTTACGAATACATTTTTTTTGAAACTCTTCGTGATTTGAAATCCGTGTTGACAATTTTCCACCAAAATATGATTTTTTTTTAATTGAAAAAAAAAAATTCTCATTCATTTCAGGTGAAATGTTAGAGAGGTATTAATGTTTTTCTTGCTTTTTCTCATGAAAAAATTTTTTTTCGACAAAGACTTGACGTGATTCGCTATCAGCGGTGAATTTCTCATCGAAATAGTGTTTGAAAACGATAAAAATAAAAAATAAAAAAATTTCTCATTTTTGGGCCTCATTTTAAAAAACCACAAAATAGCGAAATTTCAAGTGCTCATAACTTCACTTTGGTTCGACCGATTCAAAAATTTCTTTTTCGTACACAAACGTTGTAACAAAACTTAGAGAATGCCGTTTGATTCATCCCGATATCTAAATATTTGTAGAAATGAGAGCACTTTGAAAATCGTCGAAAAAAATGGAAAGGGGTATGTATGCAAAAATTTGCAAAAATCGATGGTCGATCTTTAAAAATCTGTCAAAAATTGAAAAATCATCGAAATCGGATGAACCAAGCGGGGTTTTGAAGCTTCAACGATCACGAAGAGAATAAGTTCAAGCGAAAGTCGGAATCTTATCTAGAAAAAATATTACAGTCATTTTAGTAGACAGATCCAATCTTGGCAAAAATGCCGGAAAAAAATGTTTTTAATTTATTTTTTTTAAACCTTTATATCGATGTATTTTTTCTCCCTGAACACGAATCTACGAACGATTCTCTCAAAAGCTTAAAATTTCAATCAATTTTTATCAAAAACATTTTTATAGCGATTCTTTATTCTCGGATAATCAATAATCTCGAGATTTGAGATTTTTTTCCTCATCGCTTTCCGACGAGACATTTTTATTCCTCACCTCGTCTCTCTCAATGGCAAGACTGGTATCTTCGCGAAACCTGCGAGAGTTGCTCGGGCGCGCAATTAGAGGCAAAGAGCAACATCTCCCGGTGCAAATAGAGGGAGGACTCAAAAACATTTTTTTAAAGTCATTTTTCCACTTGCTCTTACGAATACATTTTTTTTGAAACTCTTCGTGATTTGAAATCCGTGTTGACAATTTTCCACCAAAATATGATTTTTTTTTAATTGAAAAAAAAATTCTCATTCATTTCAGGTGAAATGTTAGAGATCGAGGTATTAATGTTTTTCTTGCTTTTTCTCATGAAAAAAATTTCTTTCGACAAAAACTTGACGTGATTTGCTATCAGCGGTAAATTTCTCATCGAAATAGTGTTTGAAAACGATAAAAAAGAAAAAAAAATTTCTCATTTTTGGGCCTCATTTTTAAAAACCACAAAATAGCGAAATTTCAAGTGCTCATAACTTCACTTTGGTTCGACCGATTCAAAAATTTCTTTTTCGTACACAAACGTTGTAACAAAACTTAGAGAATGCCGTTTGATTCATCCCGATATCTAAATATTTGTAGAAATGAGAGCACTTTGAAAATCGTCGAAAAAAATGGAAAGGGGTATGTATGCAAAAATTTGCAAAAATCGATGGTCGATCTTTAAAAATCTGTCAAAAATTGAAAAATCATCGAAATCGGATGAACCAAGCGGGGTTTTGAAGCTTCAACGATCACGAAGAGAATAAGCTGAAGTGAAAGTCGGAATCTTATCTAGAAAAAATATTACAGTCATTTTAGTAGACAGATCCAATCTTGGCAAAAATGCGGGAAAAAAATGTTTTTAATTTATTTTTTTTAAACCTTTATATCGATGTATTTTTTCTCCCTGAACACGAATCTACGAACGATTCTCTCAAAAGCTTAAAATTTCAATCAATTTTTATCAAAAACATTTTTATAGCGATTCTTTATTCTCGGACAATCGATAATCTCGAGATTTGAGATTTTTTTCCTCATCGCTTTCCGACGAGACATTTTTATTCCTCACCTCGTCTCTCTCAACGGCAAGACTGGTATCTTCGCGAAACCTGCGAGAGTTGCTCGGGCGCGCAATTAGAGGCAAAGAGCAACATCTCTCGGTGCAAATAGAGGGAGGAGTGTTAATCGGGTGAACAGGTGTGCTCGTTCCTCATCGTTTATACATCTCTTCCTTGCTCCAACTCGTACACAACGTCCATTTGTGTTCGAGTTTCAAAGACACGCACGTATAATTTTCACCGCTGTACTCGGCTCTGTGTCTCGTTACTCTCGCTGTTACATACACACACCTCGTTGAACGCTGAAAAATCTTGCACAGCACGTGCCCAACCATCGCGTCATTGAAATGTTGCTCGTGTCCATGTGTGTGTGTCTATTTAGCAGCAGAAGCAACACCGGTTCTTCCTTCGTGAAATACGACCTCTCGTTTAAAAAACAATCATCAGCAGGGAATTCTCTCGCGCATTGACTGATTGCCAAACGACTTCGAGTCCCGTGAATTCGTACGACATTTTCCCCTGTTCGTGAATTTGTGTCACTCGCATGCCGGACAACTTTATGGCTATTGCAGCTGCGAAAAAAGTCTTGGGATTATGGTAAAACTCGACGGAGAAACGAGATAGGCAACGTTATACTCGAGGATATCTCACGTACGATTTTCCAAGAGTACACGAGTACATTACCGCAAGTATTGTATGGATAATAAACTCCAGAAGAATGTACACACTCGTTCCTGTATATCTGTGCGTTTGTATAAATGTACGCTGCAATATATATCCACTTTGCTAGCATTTTGTGCCTGCTCTGCGGTCACCGCAGTAATGAGCTCGGTTCGCCAGGGTAATGAGGCCTTGATCCTCGTATCATCCTCGTGTCCTTTTTTTTACCTCGTCCTTGAAACATATACCTCGCAAGTCGCCATGCGTGAGACAGCAACGACAAGCTTTGCAAAAAAATGCAACCTATCTGAGGATAAAGATTTTTTTAGCGCATTTTCACTGTCAACCCCGGTTCATAAGCGACTTTAACTCAACTTTATATATCGTTTGCTTTGTTATTTTATTGGAACATTTCACGGTAAATTATATCCTTGAATCAAAAACAATTGCTCCTCTCAATGCGTGCTTCGCATATATGAATGGAATTGGTTGAAATTGTAAAAGTCCGAGAGTCTTCGGGGCGCCTGTAATTTCTTCCGGAGAACCACGCCCCTGTTATATTGTCAAACGTTCTTTGTTTCTCAGACAACGCCTCTGTGTCCAAGCTATTAGTTACTCAAATTGAGCGTACCAAGTTCCATCAGTTACGGTCGGTTAAACTTGGTTATAGATTGCACATTTAACAACTGTACCAGATATAACAATTGGTTGGAGAACGAAATTCTGCCGCAAACCGAGTCTGTGCAAGCAACTCTGGTAATTTGAAATTTTACTAAAAATTAAGAAGACAGCATCTACAGCATTCAGCTTTGTTCCACTTTTTAAAAATATTGTTTATGATTTTTTTTGAACCCGGTACGCACTTTTGTCCATGACAGTTTTTTTGGCCTTTTCTTGACCACTGCGAATTGGGCGCACAGCTTAAGGACATTTTTTTTGTCTTTTTTATCTACGGTAAATTAGAAAGGATCAGCGGACGCTCCATTTTTGATTTTAAAAAATTTTCGTACGATTTTTTCTCGCAAAGTTTCACTTTCGGCTAAAAACAAAAATTTTGAAAGATGCAACGTTACTCGAAAACTATAGTATGAAAAAAATAGCCTACGTATACACGGAATCGCCTGGAATTATTTCAGAATTTTCCTATGAATTTTTTTTTTTTACTATTTTCGCTCGAATCTGATGATGACGTCCCAAGGAAAAATTGTATCTGATTGAAATTTTCGTACTTCGTGAAACAATAAAAATCTGAAAAAATTCAGCAACATTTGGCATGCTATAAACAACAATTATCAATAATAATTATTGGTCATTGTTCATCAATAATAATACTGCTCAAAAGTCGTTAGAAAATCGTCATCAAAAATTGTTTAAATAATTTATCAATAACTTTTGGGCAATATTATTATTGATAATTGTTGTTTATAGCATGACAAATGTTTATTCCAGGCTTTTTATTTGATAGCCATATCCCAAGACATATTTTCCGAGCAAATTGTTATCTGATAGAGATGCGCATTTGCGTCGGGTACAGTTGGTTTTTGCTGACAATCTTGCTGGTAGTATCTTGCATTAGCTCGATATTCAACGTCGTATTACTCTTTCGCCTTAATAAATTGCAACTTCTCAACATCGCAATGCGCATATAATTTACCACTTTGTATCGAATATACGCGCGCACGAGTATTTGCGGTTGTTTTTTCACTCGTCGAATAATGCGTAAAAAGCGTGTTCAAGATATACGTATAGAGAAAGAGAGAGATAGAAGAGAGAGAGAGGCGGGCGATCGATAATTTTACATCGGTTCAATGCCACACGCAGACTCTCTTAACGAGTATATCGATTACAATCTACGGATCTTACGCACGTATAATATACTTTTGTCTATAATCGAGAATTGTATTGAAAAAAAAACGAAAAAACATTGCCGCAGGGGAAAAGGAAGAGCTCAGCGAGAGGAATTCTCTCACAGACGCAGGAAAATAAATAAAAATGCGTTTATCGCAACATTAAAAAAAAAAAAAACGAATATTGCGCGGTGCCTTTGCAACACTTGTCAAGGAATCTCCGGGATACTTCTCTCGATCCATTGTTCATTCATCCCTCTATCTATATCTAATCGCTATTTAATAGATCTTATCACTCCGCGCTTGTAATCCATTGAATGATCGCGTCGGATGAATCGTTAATTACCGCGCGTTATCGGACTCGCTATTTTATAATGTCGTTTATTCTTTGCTCAACGAATAGCAATTGCAGATATCAATCTGCGTTTTATTATTCCTTGGCATGAAAATAATAGTAACGTTCCCTTGTTTTTCGTCCTGTGACGACGTTATTTTCATCCTGCGTCCGTATGTGCCCATTAAAAGTGCAATGATCTTTAATTATCGTCGTGCCACTTTCTAAACTCCTATTTAGATTATACAATTTGCTTTTGAAAATCTCATCAATAATATTTTTATCTCGAGGGTCGTATAATGGTTTCAATAATTTATCATTCGTTTTGTCAGTCGGATTTCACAAAAGGTCAATCGAAAATTACAAATGGTTGGAGAATTAATTATTCTAGATTTTTTTTTAATCCGTATCAAATTTGGAGAGGAGGCCTCTATATTCTACACGTTATTATTCTACACATGACACTTTTAGCACAAAAGTTTCTGCGTACATCATTCTACTCAAGAGAAGGTGGCAAGAAATAGTATTCTACACGTATTCTACACTTTATTTTCCTACACATTACTGCAGTAAAACTCTGCATGCGACGTTTTTTATCCAACCCAAAAACCGACAGAAACTCTGCAACGTGATTATCCATTCCTGTAATAAATTTTGCTAAAGGCTGTAATGTATCGGAAAATAATGTGTAGAATAATAATATGTAGAATAGAGACCTCTTGAATTTGGAGCGATATCTTAAAGCTTTCTACACTCTAAAAAATGTTATTAAATTTAATATACATGTTGTTGAAATTTTAGATTTTTTTCTATATTAAAGTTCAGTAACAAGTATACGAAATCAAAATTAATAGACATTGACTGGAAAATGAACAATTTTAATTTAAATTCAATATTCGTATATTGAAATTAAGAGAATAAAGTTCGAAAATTAAAATTTATATTGGAATATTATTACATTTATTGGAGTATTACTGAACACATCTATATGAAAATTAATATGCTGTATATTAGGATGGTCCTTATTTAGGGCTCGAACAAATTTTTTACCAGAAGCTCTCCAAGTCGACTCCAAATAATTCAAAAATAATACCCTAATTTTTTCAGATTTTCATCTAGACTCTAACCCCTCCCGAAGAGAGGGTAGATTTCCCCATTTGAAATACACGTATTTCGGCCATATTCTCAGGATATATTTTATTTTAAGTGTAATAATTTTTAAAAAAATCCGTAAATGCAAGATCTTAGCGTTTATTGGTGCTACACTACTTGAAGAAAAATTCACATTAACATACGGGTCAATCTAGACGAATTGCAATTCGTCTAGATTGACCCGTATGTTAATGTGAATTTTTTCGCAAATAGTAGCACCAATGAACACTAAAATCTTGCAGTTACAGATTTTAAAAATAATTATTACACTTATAATAAAATATATCCTGCGAATATTGCCGAAAAACTTGTAGGTATTCAAATGGGGAAATCTACCCTCTTTCGGGAGGGGTTAGAGTGTAGATAAAAATCTGAAAAAATTAAGGTATTGTTTTTGAATTATTTGGAGTCGAATTGGGAAGGTGTCTGATGAAAAATTCGTCGGGGCTCTAAATAAGGATCCTTCTGTATATGCATAAAAACTTCGTATTTTTTTATGAAGTTTCAACAGAATGTTTTTCACAGTGTATTCCTTTATCGGTCTCGATTATTGTAGACTAGCAAAGTTGTCAAGCCCTTTCTCGCGGGTGAATTCACGGCGAGAGTACACCGAAAAAAAGGTTTAATAATATCAACTACCCAGCTGCGATCACGGAAAATTCGTTTGAATCAATCGTCACATATTTGATTTGATTACTTCGTTGTTGAAATAATAAAACTGATCTCGTTGTTTCGAATGTGTACTGCATTCACCGCAATTTCCACAATGGATCGAAATGATTTCAAACGTGATTGATTCAACAATTTGTTTTCTCATTCAATCGAGTATTTAGTCATTTACCGGAAGTAAATAAAATTGTTTTAACTGTATGTTTTGTCGCATCGATAAAATCTAGTTTTAATTTGAGGTATTCATCCAGTTAAAAAGAATAGTGAATGCTTTCAAGTCGATCAAATTGTTTGATAAATTTGACTAAATATTTCAATGCGGCCACAACACATTTAGTCGATAGTATATATAGTAACTACCTCGATCTCGGCACTTCGCCCGAGATCCGCCAGGTGGCGACTATCGGCGCGCGCTCTCGTGCCAGCGAGACAGCCACCGAGCACCGATAAGTACCAGTGTATTACCAGCATCGGAGTCCTCAATTAACTTTAAATTGATGAAACATTACCCGCGCTCTGTGGTCGCGCAGTTCTATGGACTAAAGACTACATATTTGAATGAGATTACCATTGCACTTTGGTGGCAGTTAAGTTTTCACCTAACTCTTTAATCTCACGATTAATTAGTTAAGGAAAAGCCCTCATAGCTTAAAAAAATATTGCATATCATCAAATGTTTTGTTCATTCAATTGAAATTTTCCAGTTTTACATTGAATGCCTTTTTTTCCGGTGAACACATCTGGATTGCATAGAAAATATAAACTGTTCATTCAACTAAACCATTTGGTTATGCAATCGCATATTGAGTGCATCTTACCAAATATATAGAATCAAAACAATGTAATTTTCAATTGAACGGATTCTCTACTCTGTTGGGTCAAGAATATATGTATTTATGGGAATGCAATTTTTGTTTCCATTTTGATACACGTTTTGAGTTAACTGAATTACATATTTCGTTCGCCACCCGTAACCGCCTGGTTTAGTTAATTCAAGCCAAATTTTTTTCACTTTACCAAACCTTTTTCTCGGTGTAGAATCTGTGCATTCGAAAGATACATTGCATGTATATATCTGGATACGATACAGATGCAGATGCTTTCCGAGGCATATAATCCCATGGCTATGCTCTGTTGAACAATCTGCTACGACTGCAGCGTACCCAGCAGCCAATCTCAAGCTTTGCACACTATCTCTTCTCTCTCTCTTTCTCGAATGATAGGCAGAAGAAATAAAGAAAGAGAGTGAGATAAAGTTCCAAGAGAGATATTTCTCTGGTTTTCTCTGTGCGCTGAGACACACGAGAGGCGTCGAGGACACCCTTTTGGACCGACGCGACGACGAGAGAGCGGCTCGTTAGCGACCACGGGGCTCTCTCCGGACGTGTCATACCCTGGTGCCTCGGGTACGTATACAGGACATTTGCTCCCGCTGGCTCTCTTTCTCGTGTGCCACGATCACCCACCGTCGCGACTCGACTTCATAAACTGCCCTGACATCGTGGAGGAGCACCGAGAGCAAACAGAGAGCAAGAGAGAGAGAGAGAGTTCTCGCCGCTTTTGCACGAGTATATATATCGTCGGAAACTCGGAAATATATATTCTCGATTTACCCGAGATACACACATATATACTCAATTCTCCGCAGGGTGCACCGACCGCGTGCACCGGAGCGAGAAAGAGAAAATTTGCTTTCGCTTATTTTCGCCTCCGCGGATCTGCGAATATAAAGTGCATTCATTTGCAAGTCCCAAAAATCTTCGTCCTTCAATTCAATTGCTAAACGAGATCACGTTTGAGGATTTTTATTTGTTCTCATTTTCAACAGAACATTTTGTTCGAGGGTAATTTTTCACTGACGTTGAATGAAGTTTTTTCAGCAGTTTTGTTTTAACTCGCTCATGTACATTTCTGCATATACTTTCGAACGATTGGAGTTAGCTTGCATATCCTCTGTGGTTGGAGGTGCACGCCCACGCCCGCACTCTTGTACGATCGATCGCTCGTGCCCGCATTTGTCGATTGCGACTCGGACTATTGTACACTTATAGTACACTACTGGTAACGTTTTTTTTCTTTTTTTCCCTTTTTTTTTTGTGTACTGACGTGTATAGTTGGCCGCTGCATGCTTGTCACCTGCGACTTACCGTTCTTACGATCGTTCTCCCGAGTTTATCTCTCTCTCACTCAAGTATTATTATGGCACAGAATTAATCTACACTAATTCATTGTGCGCGCTCTGCGACCGAAAGTGCGTTACATGGGTTGAAAATCTAAGATCACTCAGAAGAAGGAAAAATTTTCCTGAATTCACCGTGAACTTCCATTTTATTACAAAATAATCGATCGATCAATTCGAGACGGAACCTGTTTTGGTTTTTTGATCTTGACAATATTTCTATGCTACTTCATTCAAGCTAAGTCCAGACTGTTACTTGCTCTTTGTTGATAAATACATGAACATTCAAATAATCTTGATATGACAATTCCCATAATGATCGAGTTCACACTTATCGCATCGACGTATCTTCTTTCATTGACATTTATGCATATTTAAAAATGTACGCTGCCGTCCAAAAGTTTAAAAAATAAAGATGTTTCAATTTAACAAGCGGCATTTCAAAGGGGACATATTCAGCATCATTTCGCTGTTTCCAAAAATTTTTTTCGATTTTTTTTTGTACCCGGTACGCTCTTTGAAACACTGTCGTTTTTTTTGGCTTTTTTTTAGGGTTGAAATTTTAGTGCACGATCCATGAACATTTTTTTAAACTGTTTTTCGTGGAAAAAACTTGTGGGAGGGGAATATAAGCTTCAATTTCCTTTTTTAAAAAGTTTCGTACGATTTTTTTTCGCATAAATATTCAATTTTTCGTAAAAAACGACCATATTTATAAAACGTAGCGTAACTCTAAAACTACTGGGTTTTCGTGAAGTCACTAGGACGGAAAAAAGTTGCATACAATCATTTTGGATTTAATGAAATTTTATCAGATTTTTTCAAAAAATTTTTTTTCGAAAATTTTTCCTGGCAACGAGATATTTTTTTTATCTTGAACAATCGGGTTTCTTACCTCATCTACACGGCTTTTTCATCAAAAAACTTTATCTACATGGCTTTTTCATCGAAAAACCCGTGTAGATGAGGTAAGGGACCTAATTAAATAATGAAGATAAAAAATATCTCCTTGACAGAAAAAATTTTAGATACAAAATTTTGAAAAAAAATTCTACGAAAATTTAATCGAATCCAGAATAATGATATGCAACTTTTTACCCTCTTAGTGATTTCACGAAAACCCAGTAGTTTTAGAGTTACGCTATACATTTTATAATCGTTTTTTGCAAAAAATTGAATATTTTTGCAAAAAAAAATCGTACAAACAATTTTAAAATACGAAATTGAAATTTTTATGCAAAAAATGGTAAGAAAAAAATTCGCATGGGTTGTGCACCAAAATTTCAACGCCAAAAACAGGCCAAAAAAAGACCATGTTTCAAAGAGCGTAACGGGTTGAAAAAATACGAAAAAAAAATTTTGGAAAAAACAAGATGAAGCTGAATATGTCCTCTTTGAAACGGCGCTTGTTCAATTGAAATATCTTAAATAAGGACCCTGAATGTTACAAGGAAATAAAAAAATAATATAGTTAATTATTTGCAATCGTAGAATCGGTATAATCTTTCACGGTCTATACGATAGCAAACCAAAGATGTTCCCGTGCAAACCCTTCTAAATGTACGTCCAGATATACATAATATACATATATCCGGATCCAAAGTTACCCGCGGTGTGGCTCTATTATCATAGTCTCGAAAGAACTGACCGCCGTGCGCGCCTCGTGGCCAATTAGAACCAATAATCGTACAGTTAAAAGCCGAGCGAGACTCTCCTCCGCACGGAGCCATAGGTGAGCACGAGAATTGAGTTCGAGGATCGCGCAAATCACAAAACCGCGTGTGTACACGTGTATGCGAAAAGCCGGAGTTCCGCCGCGCCTTATATTCTTATAGCTCGTCGAGAACAAAAACGGACAGGTCTTGTGCTCTTTACGCACGCGGATTTCTTCGTCAGCTGCGCTCATATTGGCAAGTATACGAGATAGAAAGAGGGAGAAAAAGAGAGAGAGACAGGGAGAGTCCGGCCGAACCGTATAAGCCGTTGGGTTACACCACCTGGATTATTAATTTTTGTCTAATGACTCGCGTTCGGACTCTTTCATTAGAGCTCCGCGAGGGGTCTTACTCGCAAACAGTATAGAGGAATAATTTACGCGGTTAATTAAATCCGAAGCTACGCTGCAGTCCCCTGAAAACTTCAATCTCGAAAAAAGTTTCTCACTGGTTGGCAATCCGCCTTAAATGTTCCTCTACGGTATAAACTAACCTGTATTATCGTGAGATTATTCCGTCGAGGCAACGATTTTCACCGCTCGATGCGTAATTTTGAGGAATTATTTTGTTCAATCTACGGGAAATCAACAGTAAAATGAAGCTTGTGGCCAATTGAAAAATCTAGTCGGAATACCGTTCATCCTCTTTTATACGTCTCTTTATATTGTTTACGATAATCTTTGTTGTTCCAAAGGAATTTCAACTTTTTATTCACTCATTCGTTTCTCAGTTCAAGGGCGTGTTTCCTTCGAGAACAATTTCGCAGCACATGTATAAAACAAATCTGAAGAAATTAAACTATGAAAATAGATTAGCGAAGTATGAAAAGTATTTCTAGTCCGCCGTTTTGAACGTGCTCTGATACTTTGAGAAAAATAATTACAGCCTTATTGAGATTATTATTAGATTGAGGTTTAGAATTTGTAATTATCTCGATATCCTGCGAATTGCAAAAGGTTTATATTATTATTATTATTATTATTATTATTATTATTATTATTATTATTATTATTATTATTATTATTATTATTATTATTATTATTATTATTATTTCACCATCATATGGGAGTCTCATTTTGTAGATATTTTTCAAAAAGTATTTTTTTTTCATATTTTCGCCATCATGGAAAAATGCACGTATTTGCGTGCGTAATAACAGACGAAACGAGAGTGCCGTACATAATGTACTGTTTCCATATCCTTATTCGTACCGTATGTGAGGCATCCCACATAGATTCGACCTAGATTTGATCTTTCACCTCTCTGATTTTGTCCGCAATTTTTCATGGTTTTCTAGTACCTCTGGAGAGCATTCAGGATTTTATTCCGATTTTTTTGGAGCGATTCGACTTAACTATAATTTTATAAACAAATTATTTTTGGCCCAAATGTCAAATTATGAAAAAACCATGAACGAGGAACTTGAATTAAGTGGGCCGTTATCTAAACATTTTTTCATAAATTGAAGGTGTTTCAAAAAATGTTAAGATAAGGGCCCGCTCAATCAATTCAGGTTTTTCATTCTTTTTTTTCTCGAAAAAGCTTGTTATAAACAGAAGGGAACCCCTGCCTAAAAAAGGGATTTTTTCAGATTTTTAAGTTTTAGGCTAAAAATAATTTGTTTATAAAATTGTAGGTGAGTCAAATCGCTCGAAAAAATCTGAAAAAAATCGTGAGTGCTTTTCGGAGAGACTACAAAAAAATAAAAAATCGCGGACAAAATCGGAGAGGTGAAGGGTCAGACTGAGGTCGAAACGGCGTGGAATGCCCCATATGCATACGTGAAATACCGAACGGCGATTTTTCTGCTAAACTTCGTATTTGTACGTGTCGCACGCGGTCTCTCGCACGAGCCCCTCAGAACGATTCGAGCCAGCGACGGAAAAAGCCTAGAGACCGACAGTCAGGGACACCCGGTATGTGCATATAGTTATATATGTGTACAGAAGTGTCTATAAAGTGTGTGGCATTCGTAAAATGAAAACCTCTCGTGTTCGCCAACTCCCTTGCACTCTACGTTGCGGTGAATATGTGCCAGCAAATACACACATATATATCTTTATATACATACACCGTGCACTGATTTGAGTGAAATTGCACGTGCGCTCAGGTCTCTCCCGAGACATTGGCTCGAAACTGTACGGAGTTGGAATTCCCACTGGAAATACAAGGCCCATAGTTTCGAAGCAGGGCAGCCATTTTTCGTTTGCGAATCGTCTTGACGTCATCGAAATTTTTTTAATCCCATCCAATACCTTTTTCTTTGCGAAAGTAAAGCGGAAGAGACTTTTTTCTTCTATTTTTTTTCTAAATTCGTAAATATTTCGTCTCTCTTTACATCTTGCAAAAATAATCGGACAATGATCAACGTCAGAATTCACATGATTCAAAAGCCTCTTTTTATCCAGCCGACGAAATTCAATTTTGGTCTTCGATACATCGTTTGCAAGATTTTCCATACATTGACTCCGATCCGGAAAATCATTCGGATGATGGATCTTGTCGTGGATTTTTTTTTATCTCATTGAAAAGTCGATTTCATCTTCGGTATGTCATTTGCAAGTTTTTCATTCTTCTTCAACGAAACTCGAACTTGGACGATTTATTTGCGGTGCATTGAATATAAAGAGAGACTACAAATCGAGGGTAAGTCTACCGAGCAGCGAGCGGAACGACCAAATCGGGATATTGTCGCGTGAATTTAAATTCCTAATTGCTGGTATCGGTTCGTGTATGTACGAGCGGACGAGCGAGAGAGGAAGAAAGAGATATAGCAAACACGGGTAAAAATAAGGAGCGCAAAGCTCTTTTCTCGTTGCAACTGTTCAGCTGGATCTGCAATATGCGGCAGGAGCAGCAGCACAATCCTCAGCAGAGTACATGACGTGAACGACGACAGTGATCGCGAGAAGAGGAGGAAATCGTTGCAAAAGGGGCAGAGAGCTCGCGCGCCGCGTCCCAGTGGGGGGTCATCTCTTGTAACCGGGGAACGTAAAGTTGCCCCGCATTAGCCCTCACGTGTATTTACGGCCGTCGTTGACTTAACATCACCGGGCACACTTTTTCCTTCTTTCGCTTCCCTTTCTCTCCAAGAGTCTTCCCACTGGAAGACTTTGCCTTTCAGGTCTCTCGACATGGGAAAAAGATTTAGATTTTTGAGTCTTTTCAGACAGCGACAATCTTTTATCATAAAAAAACAGAGTTATGGGAGTATTCTGTCCTAGAATTTTGAAAAAATTAATCTTTCTTTGCATATTCTTAATGTTTGGACCTTTAAGAATATGCAAAGATAAGAATATATCATCGGAAGGAAATTTTTTAATTCCAATAATTAATTACGGAGTTATTGTTATTTTAGTGATGATGTCACGTTGGAATGTAACTTTGAAGCAGTATTCTGGTTTAGAATTTTGAAAAAATAATTTTTTTCTGCATATTCTTAAAGTTTAGACCTTTAGGAATATATGCTCGAAAGAAAATTTCTAAATTAAAATAATTTACGGAGTTAGAGCTATTTTAGTGATGCAGCAACTACGCCTTTTTCCCAAAATTACTTTTCACGGCTACACGGCCGACATGATATCTCAAGTTCTACTCAACTGATTTACTTCAAATTTTTCACCAATCTTCGTCGTACAATTCTCTATCGCCTCTACCACTTTTGTATGAAAATTATTTTTTTTACTATTGTGAAAAAATTGACAACTATGAAAAAAAGTCGAAAAACACCTTTTTTAGTGCAGACAGCCGCCATTTTGGAACATTTTTTTCTGTTTTCTCGGAGGTCGGGACTATAACGACATTCTGACTGATTGAGAATCTTTTTTTAAATTTTTTATTTAATTTTATTTCATTTTAATTCTTGTTTAATGTTTATTCTTTTTCTCGACTTTTTTTTTGTTTATTGTCAAAATATTAATACAAGAAGTTGTAAAAAAAGAATGGCAAACATATTTTTTGTTTTTTTTATCGAGCTCGACAAAATGTTCAATATGTCTCTAGACCAAAATACCGCCTTAAAAATCGTTTTGCACTTTCGTTTTCTCACGTCTTCATGATATTTATCTGAAACACTATAACTTCTTATAATATAATATTTCTATAGATTCTTTGTGGCCAGATATTTTGAAATATGCGAAAAGTAGACCAAGTTTCGATTTAACTTTCCCGTGTATAATTCAGAGTCGCATAAAGAAGAGAATTTCTTCAATAAGTCACAGCAAAAAAAAGAGGATGAGATGCCGAAATCGTCTGCAAAATCTCAATCGGTGCTCGATGTCTACATGAGCTTTTCAAAATTATCTCATTTATGATTCCTGACGATTTGGGGAAGAATTTCGAACATTTCAAGCGCACAGGCATGAAAATGTTGAAAGAAAATCATGAAAACGAAGATTTCTCCGTGAGGAAACGAAAGAACAACAATTGTCAATCGGTTTTCTTCGTGGACTCGCGTATTATCATTTAGAGCGCTAATCTTGCAGCTGGAAAAGTTTCCGCGATGCGAGCGGCATCGGCGACTTGTCGCGCCAAGTTCGCGAATGCGCAGCCTCGGAGAAGGCGCGCAATCGAGCCCGCGGAACGTAATCGCTGCGGGAGAAACAACACACGGACGAAGACTGAAGCAGCTCTATATAAGCATGGAAAATATGGTATATATACATACACACATATAGATATATATATATGCAGAGCGAAAGAAAGAGAGAGAGAGAGAGAAAGAGACGAGGAGGTGCGGAGGCGACAGGTGCGTCCTTGACGATCGCGGCTTCTCACCGCGAGATCTTGCTCTCTCGTTTGTATACCGCAACTGGTGAAATATATATATTGTGTCTGTCTATAAACTCCACTATTTCTCTATCCACTTGCCTGTACAGTGTACCCACGAGATCCCCGTCTTTCGACGCCTCTCGTCCCTCGATCCTTGTGTTTACACCCAGAAAAAAGATCTAGTACATTTAACTAAATCCTAGTCAAGACAAATAAATTTTTTTAGTCGTAGGCCGGCCTAATACAACTCTACCTCCTACGAAAATATATTGCGATCTAATAAATTTTTATTTAATATTAATAAATATTATTTCAAACTGAACAAATATGCATAAATGAAATAATTTTTTTAAAAATATTTACACAATATATATTTTTAAACATTCTAATCTTTGAATGTATAGCTACACATATGAAGTCTACAATTTCGTAAAGCTTCGTCTTTTCTTTAACAGAAGGGAGAGAAGAATAAAGACCCTTTTTTATGGGAATCCTTTTCGGGGATTAGACCATCTTGCGTTTTTCCGCAATGTTCAATGTATTAGATATCCATACTGAAAAATAAGGATATCAAACATAGACGAGTTTGGGAAGGATATGGGCGTCGAGAGGCAGGTTCGCTTGTGCGAGAGGTAGCCACCTGGCGGATTTTTGGGGTACTGACAAATCTGCAGATATGATCGGATGAGATTACGGGTGAAGAGGTATTTAGTAACAATGAATAGAATTTTTCTTCAACGCCTGTTTCTCGATGACAGGGAATTCAAACAAATAAATATCGTCCAAAATTGGATGGGAAGAAAATTTTCTTAAAAGTAACTAAAAAATAATCAAATAAACGATTATAGTACCTACGACTAGATCTTTTTTTTGGGTGTATTTCTTTTTTCATATTCTTTTCCAGCTTTTCCTTTCCATGCACCGACACACGCAAACACTGATCGAGCATTTACACTTTCACCCATTTGTCAATTACCGTCTATTGCATAATACATAAACAACATAGTTTGTCCACGATGGACAAAATATAAATTCGAAATAAGAGTGAAATTATGATTATGCCCACGCGTCGGTGCTCCCCGTTTTCCTGGGACGCTTTCTTCTCGTTCGATATGTGCGTGCTCTTGCATTTAATTCTGGGACTCTCGCATACACGCGCAAAGTGGCAATCGTTATTTTTAATTGGGCCGAAATACCGCGCCCTCCAACGAGGTCCGACTGTGCCCAAGTCCCCGGGATCTCGTTTCCGACTTGTCCCGCGAACAAACGCATCTTCGCGGAATATTATAGCACTTTGAAACATCGCGCTTTATACACAGGCTATTCCATGTCAACTTGAACAAATCATTGCAATTGGTTCGTCATTTCTTCGATGATTGTTGTGACAAGTTTTATTTTCTCTGAAGATCAGATGACTTTTTCACGGATAATATTTTTATATCTCAATAGTAAGTCATTTATACAGAAAGGAAAGTGAATTGTTAAAAACGACAGAACGATAAATTTATTATTGTTGGAAGAATTATTTGGGTAATCTATGGACAATTGCTTGGCTATTCGAAATTTAAATCCTCACTAGTTGTAGAAATGGTGATTTAATGTTTTTCCTTTATTCAATTATATTAATTCCAAGTTGTATTCATTTTTCTTAATACTTTCGACGTCCGGATAAACGATCCAGGTAGAAACAAATTTACATTACAAATAAGGGCTGATAACAAAAATCTACAGAAAATTATTATTGCTCGTAAGTTTGTGTACTTCAATCGTAGGAAGAATTATCAAGGTTTTAATGATGAAAAGTTTCAGTCGATGAAGAGTACCCCATATCATTGAACCTTCATATATACATATATATATACGCTGACCGAGAGTATAGAGGAGTCGTTAAACGTTCTTCCAACGATCTCTTCGTTCACGCGAGGAATTTTTCCCATGCGCCTGGACCGAATCATTCGGTAATTAATAATCGGGCAATAATTTCATGGAATCCCTCTGCCCGCTGATTTTTATCATTGGGATCGATGTGACAAGTGGGCATGTATTTATTATCAACGGAATTTCGCATCGTGGGCGATTTTCAGAGAGCACGTTTATCCGCGTTATTATATATTTTTCCTTTTGGTCAATATGCGCGTAATATACACCAGTCGGATAAAACGAGACTCTTGTACGATTGCAATTAATTACGATGATTAAAAAAATATAATTAGCCGTATATCTCTCCGGTGTTTTTTAAGCGATTTTTCGACCGTTTTTTTTTTCGTTTCTCGCAAATTATACAAGTGTAATGCACATCCATATATATGGGGTATTCCACGTCAAATCACGTGGTCATCGGCCTGACCCCCTCGGATTTTGATGTTCAATGAATTGTGGGTTTCATTTGGCCCAAAATATGACCTCAAGCTTTTAGAAATTTATATTTCATGTTTTAGGGGTTGCCCGAGCTCAAAAATCATTACATTGAGGAAAAACATAAAGAGAGGCCTTTTTGAAATTAATGAAATTTTTCACAGAAACTGGGACCCAAAACAGACATTTTCGTCATAGTTCGATAATGGGCCAATAATAATGACTATTTTTTTGTATTTTAATTTTTTTTATTTATAATTTCTCATATTGATTATTCCTTGTAGTGAGAATAACAACAACAAAAATATTTTTCTAGTGAAACTTGATTTTTTTTCTTGGTTTAAGAGTGAAACGACAAAATTTTTCGAAAATTTTATTGGCTTCGACGACCTGAAACAAAACGGATAATTCAAAAACAATTTTAAAAAAAGGAATTATTTTTGACCCATTATCGAATTACGACGAAAATATCTGTTTTGGGTCCTCGTTTCTGTGAAAAAATTTCATTAATTTGAAGAAGGCCCCTCTTTATGTTTTCCCTCAATTTAATGATTTTTTAGCTCGGGCAACCCCTAAAAATGAAATAAGAATTTCTAAAAATTTGAGGTCATATTTTGGGCCAAACGAGGCCCACGATTCATTGGACATCAAAAACCGAGGGGTTCAGGCCGATGACCGCGTGATTTGACGTGGAATGCTCCATATATACATATATATGCACGAATTGAAACGAAATCGCCACTTGAGCGAATTACCTTTGCCAATGTACACTTGTATACAACTTGGTTTTCCCAGCGATTTCTTCCCTCCTCCCCCCCTCTGCCTTATCCATCGATGTGCCGGGCAGTTGCGTCACAGTCTCGAGAGAGGCGCGAGCGGATAAAAAAGGAAAGAAAAAAAGAAATATTGGGTTGCCCATCGACGGATCCAAAAACGTTCCCACGTTCTTTCTCGCGCTTCTATATCAAGAAACAACACCGCGCGCATTCGCGTTTCTCGTTCTCTCGCGTTTCGCGCCTACCGCGCGATAGTAATGCACCGATCGCGAGAAACAGCGAGATACAGAGACAGAGAGTCCCCGCAATAGCGATTCTTGCCCCCGTTCTCTCGGTATTCCGGGGGGGGGGCGGGGGTAGAGGGTGGGGACCTCGACATCGATATTTCGTGAACGTTAAAACGCCTGCTCAAGATCCTGCGGGCTATCCTATCCGCGTGCCTGTTGGTCCCATTGTTTATCGATGGTTTCTCGTTGTCTATACAGGTCTCCGCGAATATCCCAGTCTGTATCGCAACGTTTTACGATATTTTATAAACTCTTCACGGCGCGGTGTAGAATTAAGTACACTGACTGGTTTTTCGCGCTCTCGGATCTATCATCCTGGTCCTGGCGTCCGCGTGAGCCTCGTCTCGTTTCTCAATGTCTCCTGAAAACGTTGCTTCCACTCTGGCACTGCACATTCTCTCTTCATCTCTCTCTCTCACACTATCTCTGTCTCTTTCGCTCGTAATGGCAAGAGACCGCCCCCGCTATCGTGCAGATTCTCCTTGAAGTATCGAACTCTTAGAATGAGGAGGACGAGGAGGACGGCAGAAGAGAGGGACAGAGAGAGGAGGTTAAGGGGGATATCCCCATTAAGCTACACCGATGAAAACTGTATACATATAGCTGCCATTCACGACACGCCGTTCTCTCCAGCTGACTCCTCGATGTCTTTCGTTTGCCGTACAATTGCCTCCGTATAACCGCACATTTCTTGATTTAAAACAACAAAAAGGAAAACCCCCTCTGGCGTTGTCAGATTCGAACGAAAAACCTCTTATGTTCAATTAGCGTGTAAGCGTTATATTGTAAAACGTTCGAGATAATGACGGGGGACGGTTTAATCGTCGAGAGCACTTTTCGTTTCGTTCTTTCTTAATTAATGACCGAAAAAAATGATAAGATCGTTCGAGTGGTCTGTGCTGGTCGATCATGGGTTGGTATTTGAATGCATTGAGTTTTCGATGTGAATGGAGCCATTTCACCAGATTGACGTTGAACACAAGCTTTTAGGTGGTGGAGGAGGAGGATCTAGGCCCAAAGAGTGCCAGATATATCGATTGCTGAACGACTCTTCGACTTTGCAGAGTTGTACGTACATACTGTTACATTTGTTTCGCCCATCGTCGCAGTATATTAAGCTAATAGCCGAACACACGTTAACGATCTCGAGTCGTTGAGGTTGCGGGCGTACCACCGATCCAGCTCGTTATACCTAAGGTACCGCTGGTATATATATATATGGCAAATCGGCGAGACGAATGCAACGAGGGAGATAAAGACCTGTGGGAAGGAGGAAAGGGAGAGGGACGAGAAAAGGCGACGAGAGCGATATCGGCATCTCCGAGTCCTGAATCCCGTAACGGCTCACGGCACGCTCAACGTGACTCGAGCGACTTCTCCCATTATGAGGAACGACTCAATTAAATCCATCGACTCTACAACGTGTGCTTTCCGTTCGTTCGACTACCCTCTGCCATGTATTTTCTCGCTCCTCTGCCTCTCTCTCTATCTTTCACTGACGCCATTTTTCCCTCATTCGTTGTCATTATTCTTTCCCGTCTTAACGTAGCACGATTGTGCTTGAAATGATATATTTTCTCAATGAAAAATAAAAACACTACAGCGTGACACCTATTCCAGGCGATATACTAGAAATGTGAATTGGCAGAGATTAAGTTTGTTTAGAAACTATGAAACCTTTGAATGTTAATTGTTCAATAAATAGCTTCTTAATCGTAGTGAAATTTTTATACGACCTCCTGAATACTTCATGTAAGAACATATATCAAATTTTCAGAATTCTATCATTATTACTTCAACCTCCTCAAGGGTTAAAATAAAAAATGATGAGAAAATTCTGAAAATTTGGTATGTTTTTGTATGAGGTGTTTAAGAGGTCGTGTAAAAGAAAATATTAAGAAAGAATTATTAAGAAATTAACGTTTTGTTAAAAACAATTTTTTAAACAAATAAAAAAAATATTTATCAATAAACTTCGTTTTCTTTCCGTTGCTTTCAGTATATTGTGGATATTAAAAAATTGAGAGGTCAACAAAAAAACTTATCGCAAAGTTATATCAGTTTCCATAAACTACATTTAATTTTATTTAATTTGTTAATCTTAATTATTCGATAACGAGCTTCCAAATCGTCGTGAAATTTGTACACGACCTCTCAAATACTTCATTGAAAAACATACCAAATTTTCAGAATTTTCTCATTAAACGTGATTTGCTTCTAAACAACCTTAATTCCTCTTTGCCAAGAATATTAAGGTTGTCTACCTATTTTAGAAGGCAAAAAAAAGCAAATTTTTTGAATTTTTTTTCTCAGCTCCTTTATCAGATATGACTATGGACCTGTTATTACAGCATTGTTTGATCCTTCGAAAGTACAAAATAAATTTTTTTTTTCATTTCGATTCTTTGAATAATTTGGATTGCCAACTCTGAAATAAAAAAATAAAAAAGCATTTTAAAGAGAAAGGTTTTTTACATAACAACTTACCATCGTCGACGAAAAAAAGATTTAAACAAAAATGGCGGACAGATGTTATTTTGTAGAAATGGTATGATAGCATTTATATAAGGATGTTTTTCTGGCAGAGAAATAATCGGTATGAATTTGTGCCTAAATATCACCGATTCAGGTATGTTGAGAAAAAAAACCATTTTCAACGTTCGCTCATTGATGATCTTCATCTCCATTTTTTTGAAATCCACGATTATCGTTAAATCAGCTATGGTTGGTTCTTTGCGCACTATTATCATCGGACTTCCCAGACACAAAACCAATTCGGCGGTTCGTCCCACCTGACGCGTCTCCTTCCTGAAATCGGTCTTTCCTCCTAAGGGATAGTCACTTTGGGCCTCTGCACCTTCGCGATCCTTTCCCGGAAAGCGATTAAGTCACGTTTCTGGTCTCAGAATTCAACAGCAGCAAAGCATATCGCGCGAAGGAACGTTTGTGCTGGATTAGAGACGTTTTTAGCGGACCGAGAAGCAGAGAGAGACTGAATTTCGGGTGTGTGGATCGTCGTATAGCGATCATATATATTCACGTGTCACAATGGTCGAGAGTAAATCCGGGCAAAGTATATATACTATATAGGTATACAGTACAAAGGGGTTCCTCGACGCCTCCGCAGCCCTTATTAATTACGTCCATTAGCATCTATAATACACAAATCATGATAAGTGGGATTCTGTCGGTATGAGAAATTTTTTATCCGTTCATCCTCTATCTTATCCCTCGCTTCTGCTATAAACTCTCTCTGGCTACCGCGGATTTTCGGGTCCGGAGAAATGGGGCTTCGTAACTTTTAGTCACGCAAAGTTATTAGGGATCATCCTCGTGTTTTGTGCTTTCTCGTTTTACCTTTTATACATATACATATATATATATATATATATATATATATATATATATATATATATATAAAGAGAGCATATTATATACAGCCATGGGAAGACGAAGACGTTCGAGATCGCAAGATCATATTATCTATGTATATGTATATATTTTTTTTAAACGCTCCCGCACGCTCGAGACAATGGAGGATCTATCGGCCGTGGGCGTAAACCGACGACCCTGTTTGCCGTTGTGAAGAAGACCCAGTTTCATGACGTGAAAAATGTACCGTTACATACTATATACATATACAGAAATATCACATAGCGTGTGTGTGTATATTCATATATCTATATATAGTATATATCACATCCCACGATAATCTCAGCACAACAAATTCCCGTCGTCAACGAGGTCATCAAACTAAAAAGATGTACGTAACGCGAGATAATTGACGAAGTTTTCAATCTTCGGTGAACTGAAAAGTCCCCGGCATCGATAAATCGAACGAAAATTGTTCGAAAAAAAATTAATCGCGAAAATGAATATAAGTGAGAAATTCATTTTGCACCGCAAACAACGAGAATATAACTATATACAGAGACCGGAGCAAGAGGCCATAATCTGATCATGGAGGTACATCTGTACGGAATGTCGAGCGAGTGCGCGGCTTGCCCAAGAAAAGTTGCAACAACCGCGAGAACGAAGAAAAAGACGGAGAGAGACCCTTTGAGCTCTCTCCTGTTGGGTTTAGGGCGATTCTCGTGCGGCAAACTCCTGCGGATTTTATATCATATACGTGTATATATGTATCTGCAGTCGCGGTGGGTTCATTAACGCTCAGACGATTCGAAGATAACGAGCTTATACAAGCGGGTGGTGCCACTGAACATCGCGGTGCTCGCTCCCTGTGCTCTCTGCACAAGCGATCACACGCCCAACACGAAAAAGATACGAACAGGACGAATAAAAAATGTACATGCACAACCAGAGAAAAATTGAATAATTTAACACCCGCAGACACTTTGCGAGAAGCGAAGACCCGCAGAAATAAATTGAAAATTCCGCCGAATGCGTAATTGTTTTGAAATATCGATAAATTTTGCATTTAGCGCCGGAAGGGTCGTTTACTTTTGTACCAAATTTCGACTTTGTGAATCTCTCCCGGTGTATTTATTTTTCGTTGAAAAGAGATAGGGAAGATTCTATTTTAGGCACAATAACTCTACTCTTTATTTCTCTATTCGTAAATATCTCTAGTCCAAATAACTCCATTCGTAAATATCTATATTTAAGGTAGACACCCATTGTGACGACTGCAATGTCGACGTTTTTTCATTAATTTTTTCAAATGAAAAATGAAGTGCGATCGTTTTGAAAATTTTACATGTTTTTATTTGTATCTTGAAGAGTACAAAAAAAATTTGTTTACTTAATTTTACATGAATTTGTTTATGTTTTTGTACGTTAAAGTAAAGTCCTCGAAAGAAAGGTGGCTTGTTTCGGGGAGGAAGACAGCCTTCCGCAGTCATCTGAAATCAAAAATTCAAAGAGATTATTGTTTTGTAGGCTTAATTCTCGTGCTCTAACCTATAATATGCATATTGTAAGAAAAAAAAAACGAAATGGCGGACTTGTGAACAAAAAGGTCTTTGAAATCGTTTTTTTTTTGATAAATTGTTTTAAAAAATTCATCTATTATTAAAAAATTAAATGTTTTAAAGGTTAGGTATTTAGCTATGTGTGTCTAAAATAATAGGTAAAATTTTTAGCCAAATCGATTGAATAGTTTTCAGTCAGTGCTTCCCCGAAATTTTAAAAACGTAGTTTCGAGAAAAATGCGTTTAGAGTTTTGACAACAGATTTTGTATAAAAAAATTATGCTTACATTTATCAGCTATGCCCGGTGCATAGAGCAATCTTTTCGTTTCCTGAAAGTTGTCTCAAAGCTCTCTTAATTTCTTCGAGAGATTTACAGTTTCCGGTGATAGTCAAACCGTCGTAATTAGTCATTTTTAATATTAACTTATTAGTTAATTGCTCTCTTCTTTAGGTCTGAAACTTTTACAGTATATTCTTGAGATGTTTATCTTGCGAAAAAAGTTTTGAAAAAATCGATTTTTTGAACGCGTCACAGTGAGCTACTACCTTAAATAACTCGACTTTAAAATTAACATTTATTTAAAATTTATCTGTATGTAAATATCTCTACTCTTAAATATCTCTATTCTTCCGTCTACCCTGAAACTCCTGAATAACCAAATTTGTGACATTTCATAATACGGTTATTCAGGAGTGACAGGAGAATAGAGATATTTACGAATAGAGAAGTAAAGAGTAGAGTTATTGTATTGCCATATTTTAAAGACAGATCAAATATATCAATTTCTACCTCAAATAAAAAAAATTTCGTCGAAATCCTAAAATATATCTGCTATGCATGCAGCTATATTTTCTTTTCAATGAAGGATGCAAGTACACGATACAAGGTTCTTCAACTTCCAGAAATTTGGGATTTCGATACTCTTATCTTGTTCACCAGAGTTTCTCCTCTGTCTTTCTTTTCCTTCTCTCTTTCACATCGACTGCTGGCAAACAAAACGGCGCAGTCCACACGATCCAAAATGTTCATAAGGACACGAGTTACGTCCTCGAGTCTATCAACGAGTGTTGCGAAGCAGGACAAAACTCGTGCCCGCTGAACGTCTTTTAAAAAATCGAAAATTATCCCACCGGTCGTGCAAATTTTTCACTTGTCCCTCTTGAACCGGCACAACGACCGCGAATTACAGGGTGATCCGCGCGAACGAAAACGGTCTTTGAAGAGGGGAAAAAAAAATACTCAAAAATGTCGAGTACCATCAAACTGCTTGGGATACTTCCGATGATATTTTACGATAAGTAGCTGGTAAAGAGAGAAGAGATGCGCATGAAGGATAACGGAGATTCGAAGATCTTTTGAATTTATCGATCAAGCGAAATAATAAAAGGAAGAGGGAGGATGGGATACCCGACGAAAACTGATGATAATTCGCTTTACCACGAGCAAATCGGTAATTGGTAAAGAAGTCTCGGGGATATAAAATTTGAAGAAATATAAAGTGAAGAAAGAAAAAAAAAAATCTCGGGCGTAATTGTACATTTCTCTGAGATGCCCGATGTGAAGCGGGCGAATTATTCGCCAGGGAATTATAATACCCCACCTCATCCAACGAGAAAAAAAAGAGAGAGAGAGGGACAGGGAACCGGAGAGATTCACGATGAGAGCCGTACCACGTACGGTTAAACGTTTTTAAAAGGCGCTACGGTGGTGCGATTCTTGGGCCTTTTTCACGAACTTACACGCCGCGCGACTCTCGGCTGGATATCGACTGGTTGCAGGGACCCGCTTACCCGTATACGCTTCTATAGATATCGATTATCTAATGGCAAAAAGGCAAATCGGCATAGTTCTGCATGCAGTCAATACGCCTTTTTTATTTTGAGCCGACGATATGTGTGTATATATATATCGCAGAAGGCTTCTTTTTGCCAAGGACGAAAGAGGGCAGGGCCGTCCGCCAACCTGCACTTTACCTGGTACACCGAAAGAGAGAGGGAGAGAGAGAGGAAAGAGGTAGGAACAGAGAAAAGAAAAGAGTGGAGAAGCAGAGCGCCGAACTCGTTGTCGTAATTTAGCCAGCTTCTTCTTCGGCTCTTTTTTTCCTTCTCCTTCTTCATGATCTGCAAAGAGTTCCTCGATTCCGCGGTGTTCTTGTTGCATATGGGGCATTCCGTACCAAGTCGACCTGCGTGTGACCCACGACCGCGCTGATTTCGCTTACGATTTTTTATATAATTCTTCCAACTCAAAATAGCATTCAGATTTTTTTTTCAGACTTTTAAAAGCAAATTTCAGTGCGTTATGATTTTTTGAACATTTTTTTCGAAAACCTCCAGGGCCGTAATTTAAAAATTTGAGAAAATTCTAAAACATCCGGTGTCAAAAATGGAAATTTTTGACCCAAAATTTGTGATGTCCAGGATTTCCCTTCCACCTCGATTTTAGGTTTTTATGAAGAAAATGTAAAAAAAATAGATGGAGAAATTTATCTACCGTAAAAAGTGGCTTGAACATTTTTATCGTTAACCAACAATGTCCAAAAATAGTTGGTTAATTTCTGCATCTATTTTTTTTACGTTTCCTTCATAAAAACCTACAATCGAGGTGGAAGCGAAAGCCTGGACATCATGAAATACGAGTCAAAAATTTTCATTTTTCACACTGGATTTTTGAGAATTTTTCCAGATTTTTAAATTACGGCCCTCGAGGTTTTCGAAAAAAATGTTCAAAAAATCATAGCGTACTCAAATTTGGTTTTAAAAATCTGAGAAAAATTCTGAATGCTATTTTGAGTTGGAAGAATCATATAAAAAATCGGAAACGAAATCAGCGAAGTCGAGGGTCACACTCAGATCGACTTGGTATGGAATGCCCCACATACACCAACTGCGTTGGAACGGCAGTCGCTCGCTTAAGGGAGGCCCCACACGCCCACGTGAAACACAGGATTTATCATGTTTTCCGTATCAAGAGGAATTGTACATTGGGAAAAAAAACTGGCTGCTATACTAAAACGCCGAAACACTCCCTCTCTCTCGCCCTCTCATTCAATTTGTGACCAATGAAGATGGCGTGATTGAAATTAAATAATTTATATACTAGGGATGTTCGATTCTTTGGAAAGAATCGAGTCTCGAATCGATTCTGAATCGAATTAAGAAAATCGATTTTCATGAAAAATCGAATCCAAAGAATCAATTTCGTAAAATCGATTTCGTAAGAATCGATAGTTAAAAATCGTAAAAAAGATTGATTGCTAATTAAAGCTAACGCAAGTGTTTATTAAGTTTTTGCTATGGAAAATGATTAAATTGAATTAATTTAGTTTTAATACAAAATAATGAATACAAAATAACAAATATAAAGCAGTTTTCATTCTGGCTAAACATAATTTGATTGTTTTACGCATTTGCACTTCTTAATGTATTCTTAAAAATATGAATATATTTAACAAATCAGACTTTTTTCTATTAGATAAGTTTCTATTGTTTTACGATATTTTGTATATTTTTACTTTCGATTATTTTTTTTCGTTGAATCGTGTTATCAATATTTTAACGTTTATTTTTTGTTAACTCTTTTTCTGACGTTTTAATATTTTCACATACTTTCTTTTCTTTTAAGCTTGACGTTGAAGTTTCATAGACTTTTGTGAATCTTTATTTAATTGCAATCTGTAATAGATAATGAATTGAATAAAAATCGAATTCTCGATTTTCAAAGTCAAGAATTGATTCACCTAAAGATCGAAAAGGAAAGAATCGATTCAAAAGATCGATTTTTTTAACAAAAGAATCGATCCTTTAAAGAATCGAATCGGAATCGAACATCCTTAATTTATACAGAAAAGTTTATTTTTTTTAAAAACCGATTAGCTTTCAAATTTTTGAAAAATAATCTAGAAAAATAATCGATCGGAAAACATAGATTTGGAGAAAATTTAGAGCTCATTAAGGTTGACGACTTTTATTGTTTCAAAAAACGATTTATTAAACAATCAATTTTTTAAATAATGTTATCTCGCAGCGCAGCATTTTATAAATGTTTTCACTACCAAAACATTTTACTACCACTATTTTTTTTAAATTTTATATCTGGAAATTCTCTTGATTTTATAACAGAATAAATTAAAATTATTAATCAAGAAATTGCGATTAGCAATAAATGAAAGAAATGCTTGTTTTTATTTTATTTTTTATCTGGTTTTGGAGTTGCTTTGCTCACCGCCAGAGACTTTTTTAACCGAATCCCGATCGACTGTAAGTTGTAATTATATATTGGTGGAATACAAAGAAAGTGAGTATTTTTGGGTTGTTATTTTTTGCATTATCGGACTTCTGTAAAAATTTCTGTTTAAGAATTTTGAAAAAATCGTGAAAATCCGCTTTTTCACCACCTGCCTAGATTATACCCCATTAAACCGCTTGAAACTTCGTGGAGATTTCCCGTTCACGAGATTAAAGTGATTTCGAAATCCATTTGCACCACATCTCCGTACCTATATTTCCCTCTTTGCAACTTACAATTTTATACGTCCCAAGGAGGCTGTTAACGCTTGCTCGCAAAAGTTTAACATCCTTCATCCTCTCCGTCTCTCTTTCTCTCTTGGCACTTTCGCTGCTAATATCGTGAGACGAAAGTGAGGAAGTACGAGGAGGAGAGTATCATCTTCTACATATACATATATATACATATGAGTCCTCCCATGTGCGTTCGTTTTATGGAAAATCATTTGCCACGTCGTTCGCTACTAATTGTACTTGCTTGACTAATTGTAAATGGCTTGGCATGATACGCCGTAAAAACGTTCGTATACCATGAACGTGATTCCCAACGAGCAAACCACGAACCACACCTCCGTACATACACGCACACACCTTTTTATTCCAATTTCTCTCTTTTTCCTTCTCTCTTTTTATCCCTCCTGCTGCCCCCGTCTTTCGAAATGGCAATATTTCTTCTTTACGTGACACAGGAATTTTTTCAGTTTCGTCGAATTAGCTAGGCATTAAGCCCCTTCCTAACGAAGCACCGGAGAGTGCCGAGAGAGTGCAAGATGCACACATATGCCTCTCTTTGCGGTCGCATACCTTCACCGCAACCCTTTTCTCTCAAGCTCTCTTTCTCTCGTGTCTCTTGCACTCTCTTGGTCGCTTTTCCACGCATTTTTGTATTTACGGTGCGTATGTATGTGCACCCGTACATGAAAATACCTTCAGACCTCCCCGCTGCAACACCTTTGCATTCCGCAAATATTTTCAACCACAAAGTTCAAGCAACACGAACACTCACACATGTACAGTTGTGAGATTTTTCTTCTTTTATTGAATAAAAATTATAAAAGTATATAAATATCGCCCCAATCGACCCGTAAAGAATTTTCAATCTTTTACCTATCATTCTCGACAAATGATGGGATAAGGATTCGATTATTATCGGATCAGAAGTGAAATGTCGAACTTATAATGAGCTGCAGTTTTTTTCATTAACTCTCAAGACTACCTTTATCATTTTTTTTTTGGGATTATGAGCCTGATAAACACCGGCGTATGTGTAGATTGTGCGTTTTTGCGTAGAAAATAATATAAAGCACACTTTATATTATTTTCTACGCATCATTTGGGATTAATTGTGAAACGCCACCTCTTTCATTTACTTTTTTGTGGCTTTCATATTTTTTTTGTTACATTTTGCCGAAACTAAAAAAAAAAAAAAAACTTCTGGGGCATGACGGCCCTCCTGTAAAAGATGATGATTCTTTTTCTTCTTAAAAAGTCGTTTTCAACGTTATAAATGTTTTTCTTTATCTAAAGTACCCTATTTACTTTGATTTTACTCGAAATCTAAGGAATCATGGATACAGTGTAAAAATGTGTAAGGGATGGTCTCATGATTCCTGTGAAGGTATAGACAAAGCTTATTCCGACGAACATATTTGCGATTATTGTGCAAAGCAATTTATTACATCCTTCATATAATTTAATGTTTCATTGATAATTTTTATTTTCGTTACGTTTACAAATAATTATCATAATTCATAATTAATGTTATTGTTTATTTGTATATCATAAAAAATATTCAGATTAATTTAAAAATCGTTGACTCATTAATAACTTCTATATATTTCAACTATTATTGTTTTTAACCCGTAATAAAAGTTTTAAAAAATTTTAAGATAATAGATAATTTTGTTTTCTCTTGCAAATTTTTCAATTTTGTTCAAAATAAAGTTTCAACATTTTTTTTTTATATTGCATTTTACCTCGGATGTAGTGCATCGGCCTAAAAATGGATTAATGGATTAGATTCATCATAATTTGAAGAAAAAAAAAAATTATGACCTAATTTTTTAGGGTGGTCCGTTATGCCCCAGGTATCGCGGATCGGCCTAAAAATGAATCAACACATCAAATTTATGATAATTTGACAAGAAACCAACCAAATTTTTTAGGGGGGCCGTCGTGCCCTACCTTCCTCTACGAACTAGGTTTAGGTTTCTTAACATTTGCTGTCACTATGGCGCACATACCGTGATACTAATTGTGCCAAGCGACGAAATTCTCTTTTCCCACAGTGTTACATGCCGATCTTGCTGTGAGAATATTCGCACGACTTGAATTTGAGTGCATTTTGTTCCCACGTCTAATTGAACAATATATTGACTTAATTTTTTCGAGATATTCGATAATGAATCTCGCTGTTTGAGTTCGATTAGGGTGTCTTTTTTGAGATAGGATAATGTGACTTGTCTCAAAGTATCCACCGCGCGTCCACAAGAACGCAATGAGATAAGCATACCGCGTGCTTTAAAGCACAACCACTACTTTTGTTTGTATACGAGGCAGACACACCGATCGCTTTTTTTTTTAAACGTATATAGT
The DNA here is from genome assembly GCA_946863875.1 of Alloplasta piceator. NCBI lineage: Eukaryota > Metazoa > Arthropoda > Insecta > Hymenoptera > Ichneumonidae > Alloplasta > Alloplasta piceator. Next base: position 10,887,754 of record OX333079.1, read on the forward strand.
TCCGCGTCCCATGACGATATTTCTTCTTTACGCGACATCGGAATCTTCACAGTTTTATTCCGAATTAGCTAGGGATTATGGGATCTCTAACGAAGAGAGACCGCGCGCGCGGTCAGCTCTTTGCACGCATGCCTCCTATGCTACGGGGCATTTTACCTCCTTAAAATATGTGTGTCGCTCGTGCGAGTGTCTCGTTCTTCTCTAAATATATATATGTATAAACCCGAAGACTCTCATCGTTGTATGAGGGTGACGTGGCGGCGCGGTGGATTCGCTGTCCAGTTTATTCCACGAGAATACCTCTGGCACCTCGTTGTCTCGTCCCACAAATTGTCCTCCGCTCGCGCTTTTTCAAGCCCGCGTCAAAAAGATACACGTCGGAGACGCGTTCCAACAACTCCTAAACACGCCGATGCCCTCGACTTTTGCCGCCCAAAGAATATTCCCTTCTGCCTCTCCACCTCTCGCCTTCCCACGGATGAATGTCGCGAGATTTCTTGCGGCAAAGAGAAGGTGAAATATACATACTTTATGTACATAGTGCACCTGGTATCGGACGAAGAGTCATTCCAATCGTACGAAATTTTGTCTTCGTAAACTTGAAGAAATCGAATATTGTTTAAAGCATTTATAAATCTCTTTTAAATTGATCACAATCGTATTTTTCTTCTTATCGAAGAATCGAACTTCAGTGACTCGAAGAATCGATAACTGCATCTTTACGCCGTATAAATTCAATGATTTATCCCACTTTTTTCCGAAAAATTGCCTCCTTCAATGCATCTGTCGATTTATAGACAAAACCAGTCTTACTCTCGATATAAATTTTTACGTTTCTCCTGAGGGTTATCTTATAAATAGGAATACTATTTTTTTAATTTTTTCTTTTTTTTTTTAATTTGCGATTCTGCGTGCGCTTGTGTGTGCTTGTGTCGGACGTCATACAACGAGCAGAAGAGCACGTTCATTCTGTTCGGGATCTTCAGCAGAGCCCGCGCTTTTCTCCGTGTGTGCTGTGCGCGTCATCCGTGCCGAGAGGGCTTTGGCGCTTTTTGCTGTGATTGATTTATGGCGTAATGGGATCATTCATTTCCCCGTGCAAGCGCTCGCGCGCTCACTGCAGCGCATACAGCAGCCAGGCAGTAGCGCAGAGCACATCTTTCTCTCTTCTTCTTCTTCTTCGTCTTCTTCTTCTTCTTCTCCTTCTTCTTCTTCTCTCGCTCTCCTCCGTTCCTGTTGTTGCCGCCGCTCCCGACTTCTTTCCTTTTCCTTACCGCCGGCGTCTTGAGAGCGCACAACCGGCAAACGGAGCCACGGTTTATATCGGCTTGGTTCGTCGTCGTTACAGGGGCGCGAGCGAAACCCAAGATGGCGTTACAAATTGCCCCGGAATTCGCTAATACGGTCCACGCTGAATGTGTAAAGCGCGGCTTTCTGACCCTCTTGGTAAATCATCCGGTGCAGCAAAAAAGAGACGAAAACGGTCCTACATTTTTTTTCAACACTCTCCTTACATTATCTCTTTGATATAAAAAAAAGAAATTCGTACCAAACTCGAAGGATTCATCGATCCATTTCGTTGAATTGCATCAAGAGTATATATATATATATATATATCGATTCGAAAGTTGCAGACGAGATAAGCTATTGATATACAATGTTTATTCTGTAATGTACTTTTTCAGATTTACTTATTTACAATATTAAAATACTAGAATAATATGTTGTTAATATTAAAAAAATAAAATTGTTTGGTTAAAGTAATGCTCGGAGTATAAATAAATGTATTTTATTCCTCGAAGTTACATCGCATATATTTTGAAATAAATATTGGTTGATATATGTAGGCGAAAAATATTTTTCAAATATAACAAAAATAAATCTTTCTTATATTAATGTTCCAAATATTGAATATGTGAAATACATGTCTGCATGTACACTGCTATCCAAAAGTTTTTAAATACTCGCCCCGATTCCGCTTCGCACATAAAGTTTCACTGCTCCTTAAAAAATGAAGATATTTCAATTCAACAAGCAGCGTTTCAAAGGGGGCATATACAGTTTCATTTCGCTTTTTTCAAAAAATTGTTTCGATTTTCTTGAACCCGATACGTCCTATGAAACATTGTCGTTTTTGGATTTTTTTTCACAAAAATATTCAGATTTTCGCAAGAAACGAACCGTAACTCTAAAACTAATGGGTTTTCGCGATATCAATAAGAAGGTAAAAAGTTGCATACAATTATTCTGGATACAATGAAATTTTTTCAGAATTTTTTTTCAAAATTTTGTTTCTAAACATTTTTCCTGTCAACGAGATATTTTTTTATCTCAAACAATCGGGTCTCTTACCTCATCTACACGAGTTTTCTTATAAAAAAGCCATGGAGATAAGATTTTGGATAAAAAAGCCGTGTAGATGAGGTAAGAGTCCCGATTGTTTAAGATAAACAAAATCTCGCTGACCGGAAAAATCTCGAAAAAAAAATCTGTAAAAAAATTCTGAAAAAATTTCATTGAATCCAGAATAAATGTATGTAACTTTTCACGCTCTTAATGATATTACAAAAACCCACTTGTTTTAGAGTTACGCTAAATTTGATAAGTATGGTCGTTGTTTGCAAAAAATTAAATATTTTTGCAAAAAACAATCGTACGAAATTTCTTTAAAAACGAAATTGAAGCTAATATTCGCCCCACAAGTTTTTCATGCGAGAAACAGTTGAACAAAATTTTCATGTCACGGACGCTAAAATTTCAACGCTAAAAAAAAAAATACCAAAAAATGACCATGTTTCAAAAGGCGTACCGGATTAAAAAAAAATTGATTTTTTTTAAAAGTAAAATGAAGCTGAATATGTCCCCTTTGAAACGCCGCTTGTTGAATTGAAATATCTTCATTTTTTAAAGAGCAGTGAAACTTCTTGTGTGGCGCGGAATCGGGGCGAGCGTTTCCAAACTTTTGGACGGCAGTGTATTTTGAAAGTGAAACTAATTTGCGCCAAGAATATATTTTGCTTATACAGATGAAATGTATATGATGATTACGTGAAATATATCACATACAATTTTGAAATTGAATTCTCTTTGAAAGAATTTTTGAAAAAATTCAAACTAATAATTTTTTCACACAATTGTTCACTTCATTCGAATTTCGAATTTCTGAAAAGTGTCGTACTACAAACGCACCTTTACTACTCGATTCTAACCTCTCGATCTAAGCTCAATTACGAAAGCGTGAACTTCTCTAAAAACACGCGTGAATTTTCACGTATCACTCTTCAATTCGACGATGACTCGATCGATACACGCGGTGTACTGAAAGCAAAAAATTTGCTCGCCGTAGAATACGCATATGTTCACGGATATACGAGTGAGGAACTTCTTCAACATAGTGCACACTTCCTCTGTGCGTTTCTCTTTCGTTTATTCCGGAGTTTATCGACGCGGCATATCGATAAAAGCTGCACAGTGATTGGCCACTTTAACGGCGAGAGTTTTTCCGCTAAAGCTCGCTCGATCATTAAGGGATGCGGCCAATTACTGTAAGGATTATTAACTCGGACGTACAACGTGCGCTGTTAACATTGCATGTGTGCAAACTTTTCGCTATGCGTGTGTAAGATGCATATTACAACGATACGTACTCTGCGTGCATCGCAAAAACAGCCGCTCGAGAACCATCGCAGCAATGCCGCGCAACAATTACACAATCCATCGCAATTAACAGCATTAGCGGCCAGTTTAGATCTAATCGTACTATATCTCTCTTTGTCTCTCTCTCTCTCTCTCTCTCTCTCTCTCTCTCTCTCTCTCTCTCTCTCTCTCTCTCTCTCTCTCTCTCTCTCTCTCTCTCTCTCTCTCTCTCTCTCGGCCGCTCGCTCGCTACTGACGTGTGTCACTTCGCACTGTCGTTATCACTTCATTTACAGCCGAGTGAGAGTTCAGTTTTTTTTTACTACTTGAGCTTATTCTATTCAGTAGTGCGTGTTCTATTCGTGAACTAAAAATGACTATTCTAGTGCATAAATTAGCCTAGTTACCGCTACATTTAAAATCGTTTACTGTGAACCATCAATCCGTTATTTTCTTCGCATCGCGTCGAACCCATAATTTCATTACCGAGTTGAATACTGCGCAGGTTTATATTGTATCAGTTCTTCGCACGAGTATCGAAATTCTCACCACTACCGTGAAGCTTTGCCCAGCGCGGGCTCTCTCGACATAACTAACGTGTGCGCGCACCACCACAAACTATACTTTATCTGTGTGTCAAGTGCCACGTGCCGTTCGTCAACTTTTCGCGCCAGCTGTGTTGTTGTTTTCGCCTCTGACCGCGGTCGTCGAACTCTTTAAATCGGTCCGATCACTTATTACACAGCTATACCTATAACAGTAACCCCGGTTATTAACCCGAATTCTGTGGACATGTATCCGCACTCACTACCACTAGTGTATTGAGGTTCGTGCAAATTCGCGCGTATATTCGCGCATTTATAACAGATATTAAGACATAATAAAATTAAAAAATTAAGATATGCACCTATCAAAGTCGAAATAATCATACGGCTTGGTGCTTATAGTGTTTGAACCATCGTGTGCAACTTTTATGTCAACTAATCACGACTTTTTTCTCAACGATGTCGGGTCGGTGCACTTTGTGCGGGTTTACAAATCGTGGACGCAGTGACATTGTTGAGTGCTCGGGTGAGTGCGATAGAAAGTTTCACTCTACCTGCGTTGTCGATAAATTGGGGTATGACCTCGCAAATATCGACACTTTTCGTTGTGACTCTTGTACGATGCAGCGTTCAACGATTATTCTACACACACCACCTCTTGATAATTCATCAGCTCGGACCACGACTCATCACGCCACACCAGCGGCAGGTGCTACTTCCCTCGATTTTGCACAAAGCACTCCCAAGGCTACAACCTTGGAAGATATTGTCCGCATGATGCAAAAATCTGATGCCAAGTCGGATCTCAACTTCAGGGAATTACAGAAGTCCTTCACACGAGTCGAATCAAACATTGTGGAGCTCAAAAGCGACGTTTCCGAGCTCAAAAGTGATGTTTCGAAGCTCTCGGCCGTGCAAGTCGCCTTGACGTCGCGTGTATCCACGCTCGAATCAAATTCAGCTGTCGTTCGCAGTGATATCGATGATCTATTCACCGAAACTCGGCATTTAACGGATCAACTCAGTAATATTTCAAACCAAATAACAGCAATGAACTTGAATTCCACTACCTCTGAGCTCACAATATCGGGATTGCCAATTACACCATCTGATACGTCTGACGTGATGGTTCAAAAAGTATTCACTGCTCTGGGCATTCCACAGCTCTTCTGTGAAGTACTCGAAATCCGGCCATTGCCTTTGAAGCAACCTCAGAATGCAGTGAATTCTTCGGCTTCCGCTCCGGCATCTAAGACTTTCATCGTTGCACTCAAATCATCTGCTGTGCGGGATCACATCATCGCCAAAAAACGGGGCAAAAAAGATTTGTCGGTACGCGAAGTTTTCGCCTTGGATCGTCCTGGCAGGATTTTCATTAATGAGCTTCTACCTTCAGCTACTTATAATCTTCTACGGCTCACTAAAGCCAGAGCAGTGGAAGCCGGATATAAATATGTCTGGGTGAGATCGGGCGTTGTTTGTGTGCGCAAGGCAGACAAACAACCGATTATCTACATCAGCAATGACTCGGATCTCAGAAAGCTGGTATGACGTCCGGCGAGGGACCCCATGGACATAGCTGTTGACCATCTCAGCGCTCAGTGCTCATTGCCCTCTTCGATGTCTCCGATCACTACTTTAAATGTCGCACAATTTAATGCAAATTCGCTACTCAGCCACATCGACTACGTGCGCGCCCATCTACAATCGAATTTTTATCATATAATCTCTATCTCTGAAACATGGCTTCATTCTGGAGTGCCTGATTCTCTTGTGATCCTTGATAATTATTCACTCATTCGCAATGATAGAGAAGGCAAGCGAGGGGGTGGCGTGGCGTGTTATATTCATGACTCTTTGAAGGTGAAAATTTTGGCGGCTTCTCCGAAAGAATTTTCGAATGCGCCCGAATACATTATTCTTGAATTACGTTGTCCTGGCGCTGAGTCTTTGCTCTTTACATCCATGTACAGGAGACCAAAGGGACTCTTATTCAATGATTATTTGAATACATTGCTGCGGTTTTCTTTCGCATACAAAAATATTATCATTGGTGGTGATCTCAATTGTAATATGTGCACCTCTAATTACGAATCCCGTTTTTTGCGCGAACTCGTTGATTCACTCTCGCTACACTTAGTAATATCTGATACGACTTTTCATACGGCCTCAACCGACTCTTGGCTCGACGTCTTTATTATCGACAATTCATCAAAAATTGCATCGTTCAAGAAATCGGACGCTCCGTTTATCGCGGGCCATGACCTAATAGAGCTGAGATATGTATTTGATAATGCTCCACTGAATGATCGCGCCGTCACTCGTCGTAATTTCAAAACATTTGACGTCGCTGCCTATCTCACCACGCTATCCTCGATTCCTGATGTTAATATTGACCACGGACCAGAGTACTCTTACTGCTCATCGCACATACAGATCGACCACTTGTCGAATTCTTTATGTAATAAAATCGTATCAGCATTAGATATTCATGCACCTATTCGAACGTTCAGGGTTAATAAACCACATGCACCGTGGCTGTCTGACTCTCTTAAACTTCGCATTAAAAAACGCAATAATCTTTACAAGCAGGCAAAGAGAGCAGGCAGTCTACTAGGATTGGCTATCTACAGAGAATATCGAAATCAACTAACCATTGACATTAGACAAGCCAGAAATCTTCACACAGTACAAAAACTTTCCGGTATCTCAGATGCCGCGAGACTGTGGAGAGAACTTGCGAACATTGGCCTCGTCAAACTCGCTCAAGCTTCTCCCTTGAATTTTTTTTCGGCCGAGGAACTCAACTCCTTCTATGCTGGCATCTCACGAGCTGTCATTGGTGTTGATCCGGCCTCCGCTGATTTAACACCATACTCACCACGAGACCTACCTTCGTTTGAGTTTAGCTTTGTCACGCCTGAATTCGTCACAGCTCTTATCATAAGCTCCACATCAGCCTCTCACGCAGTTGGTCCTGACGGCATATCTTTATTTGCCATACATAAGGCTCTACCGATTATTGCGCCTATCCTTGCAACGTTGTTTAACGATTCACTGAAACTATCCTATTTTCCGGAGCAATGGAAGCGAGCATTCATTCGTCCGCTGTTAAAGATAAATCGTCCTCTTTCTCCGTCCGACACTCGTCCTATCGCCAATCTATGCGAGCTCTCAAAAATTCTCGAGAAAATTGTTCATGATCAAATAAAAAAATTCATTGATGAAAATGACATCCTCGACCCACGTCAATCAGGCTACCGTAAAGGCTTTAGTACGCAAACAGCATTACTCAGAATTTGCCATGACGTAAGGCGAGCTGTGGATGACAGGCGACTTACGATCCTCGTTATGTTCGATTTTAGCAAGGCATTTGACCTGGTTTCTCATGCTTTGCTCCTATACAAACTACGCAAAATTGGTTTCTCAAATGGCGTGCTTAACTGGGTCCACTCTTACCTATCGGGCAGATCGCAGGCGGTCATTGATGAAAACGGAATCACATCGAACTGGCTAGCGACTACTTCAGGGGTTCCTCAAGGGTCTGTCCTAGGTCCCCTGTTGTTTTCTCTTTTTATCAATGATATTGGCGCTGATTTAGTATACTCTCAGCACATAGTTTTCGCAGATGATACTCAGATCTATTTAAATTGTCTCCCTGCTGAGCTTAACGCTGGTCTGGCGCGAATAACAACAGATGTTAACATAATAGCTCGTTATGCGGAGAAAAATGGACTTAAGCTCAACCTTGCGAAGTCAAAAGTCCTTATTCTAGGTAGTGCTAGGTACGTTAACTGCATAGATTTAACTAGTCTAGTCCCCATCTCAGTAAATGGGACCGTGCTTCCTTATGTGAATGAAGCGAGAAACCTCGGTGTTGTCATGGCTACGAATCTCTCCTGGAGGAGTCACATTTTGTCAATTTCGCGCAGTGTTCATTTCGCTCTCTTTAGGTTGAAGCATCATAGGAATGTACTATCAATTGAACTTAAAACGATGCTCATAGTCTCTCTCATTTTTCCGCATTTCGACTACTGCTGTCTCGTCTACAATGACTTAACCGATGAATTAAATCGGAAGCTTGAGCAAATCATGAATTGCTGCATTCGATTCATCTTCAACTTGAGGAGAGATGAACATATAACTCCTTTTCGCCGGCGACTTGGCTGGCTCACCGTACGATCACGACGCCAATATTTTCTAGGAATTGCTGTTTATAATATTCTACACGGCAAGTCCCCGCTTTATATTACCGAGCTTTTCTCCGTACCCTTACCACAAACTCGCTCCACTCGTAGAAATCCGATAAACCATTTTTACATTCCGCCGTTCAGGACTTCTATCTATGAGCACTCGTTTTTCCTTGCGGCAATTTATTTTTGGCACTCGCTCCCCGTCGAAGTCATGTCTTCGCCGTCTTTAGCGTCATTCAAGTGTCGTCTCTTTGCGTACCTTTTTAATCAAGAAGCGTAAGAGTTATTCGCTCTGGTTTATTAAGACTAGGTGTAAGTTATGAGTTGTTCGCTCCAAGTGTATCAATACTAGAGGTATGACTGTAGTCATTCGCTCAAGGTTTACTATTAATACTAGGATTAAGATTGTATAAAATAAGATCGATAATGCATCATTATGCACAATATTGCATTACAATATTAGGAGTAATATGTGTTTACTCTATGTATAAGTTCTTGGTAATAAGATGTTCATTGTTGTAAGACGTTCATTCCATTAACGATTTCAATGCTTCTGCTCTATGTTTATTCATCTATCATAATTATATACTTTACGGATTTATTATATCCAACTTATATATGTACAAATAATATGCAAACATTTGCCTCAAGGATTAATCCAAGGCATAATAAACATCAATCAATCAATCTCTCTCTCTCTTCCTCGCACCAACACCAACCCTTCTATCATGCTGTACTCCCACCGCGGTAATTATACAGCTGATGTTTAATATTTCACGTCTAATGGTAGCATTCACTGTGGCTTATACCAAAGTCTACGAAGACTCCGTTATAGTATGAATCCGTAAACGCTTCTGTTATTGCCCCGTACACGACGTACGCGACTTTTTATTACATATAGCTCTTTTCCAACCGACACCTGTGTGTTGTGGCGTGCTCACTATTAGCGTCGTCCACCTTGACGTACGCTTACGTCGATGCCCAGTTTATAAAGCCAATTTTACCGCGCAAACGGTGCGCGTATTACGTTATATGCACTGTACTGACAAAAGTACTTTGCGTATGTATATTTAACGTCTGTTAGTCTAGGTGTGTGGGTGCGTCTGTGTGCGTTACACCTACCGGACGTTCTTTCCCATCGGGGAAGCCCTTTTTTTTTAATCATTTCGCGAATAGCAGCAATTACGCCAAGCGCTGTTTATGCAAAAGGGTTTGGGATTTACACATGAATGTCGATGTCGTCCCGCGAGAGAGAGAGAAAGGGAGGGAGAGAGAGAGAGAGAGAGAGAGAGAGAGAGCCAATCGATGGAGGCGTCTCGGACAAAGGTGAAAGAACCTTCCTGCTTCCTCGAAGCTTCTCTTCCCTGTCATAATCGCAAAGTAAAAGGAGCCGAAGCTCTTGTCCTTTTTTCCCTTCATTCTATCAACCCCCTCGTTCGCTCTTTGCTGAAACGCCCTCCCCTTTGAACCTGAATTATTTTCCAAACGTTTTCATAATAACGTTCGTCAACGATGTTGCCGTCGTTCGAGCAAAAAAAATGTACTCGATTGAAAGGGTTGAAGAGTATATAGCGTGCACCTTTGACACACCATTCAGGCTTGCCGGCCTGTAATAAAGGACAGATAAGTGGACTAACCACGCGGATGTGTCGTGGATACTTTTATGGAAAATCGTATGATGTTTTTTTTTACATACCTGCGATGAATGGGAGTGTCGCAGAGGCTATTCAGAGTTGCAGTGGAGAGGTGAGAGATTGAAAAATGGGGTTTTTCGGAGAAAAATTTTTTTTAGAATTTTTTCGTTCGTCAAATTTTGTTGATATCGGTGGCAAATATTTGGCGTCTAAAATCAGTGATTACTCAATAAGTTTTGCTAATTTTCACATGTTTATCGGTGTTATCGATGGCCTTTTGTAACTTTGACGTTGAAGGTAATGAATTTTTCTTCGTACGAGAGGAAAAAAATGACAAACTCATAAATATGGAGTCACCGATGTCATGTGGACACTAAAGTCCTTTTTCCTCGATAGTGGACGGATGTGAAGCACGTTCGAGTGCTCCCGACGGGGGGCCAATCGACTTGGCGCACGTGCACACGTCTCTCGCGCGCGGTCAACTCACGAATATAATGGCACAGACAGTGACTTTTTCTCTTGTGTGAATCTGTCTCGTACATAGTCTTTTATATACATTAGACTGATTAAAAAAAAGCAACTATTTTTTGTTTTTCGAAATATCATATTAAATACTTTCGGGGAGGTGAAAAAAGATACCTGTTAAAAGCAGAGCTCTTAATATAATTATTTAGATGTGTCTCATCGCAAAGTTCTGTTTCCCATTTAAATAACACAGGAAAAAATCAAACTTTATAATTTTATACCTCGGCTTCAAGTCAATGTACTGAATCGAACGATTCGTATTCTTGCAGTGAATTGAACAGTCTACAAAAAAGGTCTCTTATGATTTTTCGATAAACTCACTCTTTCAAAAGTTATTCACGGCCTAATATATATGTATATTAGACTGTGAATATGGGTGAACTACTGTTGGTCACTTCTTTAAAAATTAGGTTATTTATGTTAATGCAATTCAAGCTTTTGTTTCAAGAAAGATTTTACGATATTTAGTAATAAGTTTCGACATTTTGCCGGAAACTAAAAAAAAAAAATGAAATTTATTCTAAATTTAACTTTAACCTTAAATAACTTTTAAGGGAGTGAGTTTATCGAAAAATTATAAGAGATTTTTTTTGTAGAGCGTTCAATTCTCTACAAGAATATGTATCGTTTATTTTGGTACATTGACTTGAAGCCAAGATATAAAATTTCAAAGTTTGACATTTTTTTTCCTGCGTTTATTAAATGGGAAATACAAATTCGCGTTGAGACGTATCTAAATATTTATATTAAGAGCTCTGCTTTTAACAGGCATCTTTTTTCACCTCCCCGAAAGTATTCAATAGGTTATTTCGAAAGACAAAAAATAGTCGCTTTTTTGAATCAGTCTAATGTATCTACCGTCGAAGAGACAAATCTCGATATGGTGTCGTGGCTGTATGGTGCATGCTCTCGTATCGGCTCGTATCGTTGCATCGTATTTCGCGATGAGCGCGAAAAGGTTTGCGTGGCAAAAGTCTCTTTCATCGTCGTTGTCTCTCAATCTTTTTTTCTCAAAGTTAACGAGTATATATAATGCACTCGGGTCTCTTGACTATGGCTTTTGCAATGAGAAAAGCCCCTGCTCCTCTTCTCGGCGTGCAGAATAACAGAGACTCTCTCACTTCCGTCGTCGTGGCGAATGCTTGGGTCGTGTATTTGTACATGTATGCGTGTGGTTGCATTTGTATTTCCGTTTATTCCCATACGGAGAGGGATGCCCTGACGATCGATCGTGGGAATCCCATGGGAACCGAATGAAGTGAGCAAAACTTCAGAGTTTCATTCGAAGCCCTTAACATTGAGAGGAGTGTTTACAGCGTTGATGTCGGGATCGATGAGTTATTGATCGATTCACCATCTTTCGATGAGATATTTTGAATACTGAATAAAAAAACATTGATTTCAATTACCTTTGTCTCGCCCTTCGGTATGTTTTAAATGTATGATTTTTCTCTATTTTTCACCCGAGTCGAAATTTGTAGCCTCCCTTGAATGCCCGTAGGTCTCATTTCCTTTGTAATGTACAAGCCGCCGGCCTCCGTTGGACCTACGGAACCCCATTTGTCGAATCCGGTGCCTCCGAGAGGCCTCCGTTCGATTCCACTCAACTTCGGGTAGGCCTCCTAGGCCTCTTTTCGATCTAACGTATCAGTGGTACAGGCCTCCGTAACCTCCTTTCGATTCCAAGTCGTTGTCTCCATCACTTTTTGGTCCGAAACCCTTGGTTCACCCTCAGAGGCCTCATCGGTAACCCATTGTGTGTTGATGCTCGTAGTGTTTTTGTGGCATTGCCGCAAAGGCGACAAAGTGATGTTGTGCGTCGTTCACTAGCGTGCGAATTCTGTGTCTGTGTGTATGTGCCTGTGCCCTTTTCTTTCTGTGTGAGTGCGCGTCTCTGCTTGCTTGAGCACGTTACGACTTCCCGCCATCCCGGCACCAGTCTCGTGTAGTCTCTTGTCTCAAGCGCACGTATAGTTTTTCATATTTTTTCATGTTCGATTGGATATTTTATAGTTGAGGATAATTAATCGTTGATAATAAGAAAAAACAATTCGACGATGAGCACGAGAGTGAAGAGACTTGTGCGCCCTTGTGGTTTATCAAAACCTAGAAAAAGATCCAAAGAAAAAAGGTGGTCGAGACTCGAAAACTTGTATGACGCTTTGGAACTTATTCAAATTCCGAAAAATCATTGCGTTGTCTGTGATCGAACGAGAATCACGTGGGTGGACTCGTAGACGAACAAGCGTTCCTGCTACTACGTCATTGTTCAATAATTGGTAAGAAAAAAGTCGAAACGCCGGTAGTCAACTTAAGTAAACCTAGCAAACTGAACCCTTGTGAACACGTGGTGGATTATATATTTCAGATAATCGTGACGAGCTGTGAAAAATATCTCCCGCCAATGCGTCTACCGGCGAGATAGCGGGTCCGCAAGCGAAAATTTTCACCACTGCAATCATCAACGAAAAAAAAGATGGAAGGTGTGCAAAAAGCCGAAAAAGTGGCTTGTATTGCTGCGTGGATGGTACTTGCAGAGGAAACTTCAAAGGATCGTCGGGTATGGGAAGACGTGCAATCTTCTGATGCATACTTCCCCGTTCAACAACCGTTCGACACTAGTGCGAGAAGAGGAGGCAAGTAGTACACCTGACGAGGTAGAAAAGAAAAAATATATTTAAAAAAAAATTAATATGTTGTTACGTTCAAATATATATTTAAGAGATATTATAAATTGCAATTCCTAGTAAGCCTTATCGCATTAATTATAGTTGATACGAAAAAAAAATTGGTTTTCTTTCTGTCCATTTTCAGTAAGTTTAATTTGTAATAATGTTGAACGTGGATATAACATAAATAAATGATACTATCCCTACATATGTGAACCATTCATATATATATTCCCGTTACTTATCCCTACTCCGTGTACCATTGGTCAGAGGGTCTGAGGCCCTGGAGGGTCTACGGTACATTCGCAGCAGGCCGAAAGGAGGGCCAGGAGGATTTGCGAGAGAGCTGCAATAGGCCTAAAGGAGGCCCAGGAGGTTTTGGGTGAGAGCTGGAATAGGCCTAAAGGAGGCCTAGGAGGTTTCTAGGGAGAGCTGGAAGAGGCTCAAGCGAGGTTCCGGAGGCCTTGCGGCAGGGCTAAAATAGGCCCAAGCGAGGTTTCGGAGGTTCTATTCGTACCCTCATGGGCCTCCTTTGGGGAAAAAGTCTACTTTCGAGACTTTTTGAGGCTTTACCGAGGCCCTGACATATCCCTCATCTATACGCTGTACCCTCGCTTCGATGCCCGATACTCCCCTAATCTTGTGACGAAGCCTCGGGGTTGAAGGGAGGTCAAAAATTTCGACTCGGGCAGGTAAGTCACGGCCAGGACGATCAATTTTGGGTAGACGTACGGATGGTGCAAGTGGTATCGTTGACATTTTTTAATTCATTACTTAAAATGACGGTTCAATCCGAATTTGGCAAATGTTTTTTAGCGTGTTCCCAAACAGATGTAAAAATTTGAGCGAAAATGTAAGATAGGAGAGGTAAAGCGTGAGAGGCGGTTTTGCAGATGAAGTTATGAGATCAAAAGTCGATCTGACTGAGTCACTGAGTTATTTTATAGCTAACAAGTCATACCTTGAACGTTTTGGAGAGTCATTTGGACGGTCTGATCAATTTTTATAGAATTTTTAAAATTTATAATTTGAATCAATAGGCAGGGAATTCTAAAAGAAATTTAGAATTTCTTCAAATCCGCCCACGTCGATGCAGTTATTGAAAGAATATAATGGCGGGAAGGTAATGTGACTATTACGTTCCGTTGATGGAGATATGAGATCAAAAGTCGATCTGACACGCTCATAAATCATTCGGCACTTCATTGGAATAAGAAAAAGGCCATTCTCTATTTAAGCTGACGGAAAAGCTCTCCCTTTCTCGATACTCCGAGACATCCAGGTGTTGGTATACGTATATATATATATATGAAAGTGCGTCAAGGGACCCATGCGAAGATTCTCGAGAATTTATTTCCAGGCCGCGTGCCGGTCAATTTCACGGGCCATTCTCCGCTAACTCGAGGTGCTCACGGCGGGGCCCGTTACCTCAAGGCGACGAAGGAATGGTTTTATACAGCTAGCTTGCACGAACCATACCGTACAATGAGGATGAAGGGGCGCGTGTTTATTGTTATGCTCGCTTATGAACGTGGGAGTCGCGGAACAACGATTAAGCGCCCCATTACCTCGATATAATTCGAATGAATTTTTTAAAATCCAACAATTCAATTCGCAGAATATTGTTTGGTATCAAATGAAATCATTTTTTCTCGTTACATTCACATTTTAGGGTAACGGAACATTAAGGCGTAGCAAGTGCGATCCAAATTAATTTCATTTTGGTCATGGTACATTTTTTCAAATAGTAGCTTTCTCACGATCATTCGCTGAGGCATTCTTCTCTTCATTTTAATTAATTGATCCTTTGAAAAACTCTCTTTCTTAAGCCTTGCTCGTCACCGTGGGTCAAATTGACCCAAGCTCTCACTTTGAGCTCAACTATCTCCAACTATCCGGTTTTTCCCGACCCTCTAGTGGAAATTTGCCGCATCTATTGTAGGCAGCTATCATAGATTTTTTTCGTCTTTCACATAGCGGAGAGCAATTCCTGTGTGCATTATACATAAATTCCATTTTGCCGGCATCGTTGAACAGGTTGTATGCATTTCTTGTACATCAAGCAGCTCTAAATACGCTTTTTCTGTGAACGAGTTTTCAAGAGCGAATATGAACTGCATAAAGCATCGTGTGGTCCACGGGAAATACGATTACGACAGAGAGGGTAGTTCTTATTGTACGAACAATAGACGTAGTGGGCATATACATATATATTGGAAACCCCTTAGAATCTCAGATGCATCGTCGTCGTTTTCCCCTTTTCTCAGCCCCTCATCTCTACCCCACTCTCCCTCTCCCTCACTCTTTCCAAACAACGCGTAACTTATATCACATGCATGAATATAATATGAGCATTAATAAATTCAAGTAGGTATTAATGCGGCTAATGCATGCGAGCCGGGCATTTGTTACGCGTCGTCGTTGTCGTCGTTGGAGTATAAATGCTCACAGCCAGAGCGTTTCTCCTCTTGGTGTGCATGATTCAGTGTCGGAACTCTACTACTGGACAATGGTTTAGAGCCTGTGCGTTGTTAACTGTCCACCGTGTTATTTGTGCCATTGGAAAAGCACCTTGCTGCAACACACTCGATCTCGCATATGCTCTTGTCACCAAGACATTATTGCACCGGTTTTGTTGTTCCATCTCCTCTTGGAATACTTTTTTAAATTTTGCGTTCTTAATACCGAAAAGCTCTTTGCCATTGCTATGTCCCGGCATTAGAAGCTTCACCACTCGTCTCCACTGTTTATTTCACAACCAGAAATGTAAGGAAACTACTATGTTGATGTTTCCATAGATAAAACGCAATGCAGATACTTTTTTTTTTTTAAACACTTATGTCGATGTATTTTGCCTGACTGAAAACGAATCTACCAATCGTTTCCTCGAAAAATCAACATTTTCATGCATTTTTCGTCAAAAACATTTTCGCTCAGTTTTGGTCCCATTTTCAGAAACCCCAGAATAGCAAATTTAAAGTGCTCATAACTTTCGATCGGTTTGACTAATTTGAAAATTTTTTTTTCGTACTTAAACCTTGTCACGAAACGTAGATAGTGCCGTTTGGTTCATCTCGATATCTAAATATTTGTAGAAATGAGAGCACTTTGCGGAAAAACATTGCCGAAAAAAATGGAAAGGGAAATTTTTTGCAAACATTTTCAAAAATCGATGGTCGAACTTTAAAAATCTGTGAAAAATTTAAAAGTGATCGGAATCGGATGAACCAAGCGGGGTTTTCAAGCTACAGCGGTTGCGACGAGAATGAGCTCAAGTTCAAGCCGAAAGCTCATTTAAAAAATAAATTACAGCTGTTTTAGTGAACAGATCCAATTTTGGCCAAAAAAGCAACAACAAAAATCTCGTTCGGTAGCTTATGCTCAATTGGTATAGGAACTTGATAAAACCTTTTTTTTTTATCAGTTCGAGAACTTATCCTTGAGAATAAGTGTTCTCGTCGAGCGTGGCGAGACGAGAAATAAAAATGTCTTGTCTTGTCTCGTCTAGAAAAAATTTGGACAAATATTTCTCGTTTATATAAAGCAAATTCAAATAATAATAAATAAATAACATAATATTCGGGGTAGATGCATGCAGGATATTGTGTTCGAATTTTATGATCAACGTCCCTCGCTCGCATGATATATTGGTCAGTGAAATCAACTGGAGCGTACAATCTCTGTCATCCCCTTATTTTCCTATTACCATTACAATGGTTTACAATAGTGTATCATAGTCGGATCTTACGCTTGCAAAGTTAAGTAGCTAAAGGACGACACTGCACATACCCAGAGACCATGCAATGTTAGTCCCTTCGTATTTTTCCAATGTTCCAGGCGTTGTCCTATCCGCATCGTGGCCAATGAGCTAGTCCTCCCTTTTATGTATGTATATAAGAATACTCCAGTGAGGATGGGGTTCCTCGAGATGGGTCGCAGTGTCGCGCCCCGACACCTTCCAAGCCACCGAGAAGTGTCCTACATGCATAATGCATCTGATGGTAGTTACATGAGGTGTATAATATACATATATAGAGTTTGTATATACTTATATGTACCATCTATAATATATATGAGACAAGGGAAAGAGGCCCAGAGTCATCTTCCCAGAGCTCGATGATACACTGGACCAAGTCGAGGCTGTTTAGTGAGCAGAAACCAACTTATCGGGTTCGCTGTATGGACTCGCGAGCTGGACGTGTCTACCTGTCGCCACCGTTCCGCTCGCGCGCACTCTTGATCCCTTCTCCGGGCTCCGTGTTCCAGGTACTACATCGCTACCATTTGCCAATGTCGCAGCCTCTGCGCACGCTCTTCAATCTGTTCAGTGGTCCATTTGGTTTTTATCCTTTCACGCCACTCTCATTATCATCGTCGCCTGTCACATTCTCTCTGTCTGATCAACAACGCCGCGGGGCCATCTACTTAACGCCCCGGACGAATCAAGCATGTTCAACCGAGAGTTCATGCGGACCAGAGCATTCCCATTGACCCCAAGACGCTTTCGATGTCGCGCTACGGTCTGCTCTGTGAAACGCTTTTTCAAGCACCGACTGAGGAGTTTAATGAGTCTCGCTCATTGCCCCAAAGTTGGTCTGGGACATAAAAATAGATCCCCATCTCAACAGTAGAGCCATGCTTACTTTTCTTTTGGTTACGTATTAAAGCCATGAGAGATTTTTGTAGCTAAAGAAAGGATTTACACGGAAAGAAATAATGGTCTGGCTTAACCTACTAATGAGTTATAGGCCACACTTATTTTAACCATGATTACACGAGAAAACAAATTTTTTGAGATGACTAACGAATTGTAAAACTCATTTATTGTCATTCCTTTATTTATAAATAAGGTAACCAAAATTATACAGAGATTACAACTTTAGATGGGAGATTATCAGATTATAATCACGTTTTGGTTAAAGTGTTATTTTTATAATTATGTTTACCATATTTTTCAGTTACTTTGAAGGCGTTCCGAGGTACCATAATTTTTGTCATGGTATAAGCCATCATGGTACGGTTAACCACAATTTTTTTCTGTGTTACATCCCAGAATACTGGGATTGGAAAGTTTCGAATGACACAAACTTCGGGACATAACGACTATGAACTGAATTCCTCTTAAGCATCGGATTCAAGCCATGTTATTTTTTTCTCAAACTCATTTATTATACCTATTTATGTAGAATCGGTTGGGCGTTTAACATGCGCCAAGCCCTACGAAATCTTCGAATAATCTTTATTGCTTACATTATCGCTTGGAACTATCCACGTCCGTTTTATTATCCGGTACTGTGACTGCTACCTACGCCTTCGGTAATATTCGATTTAATATTCTATCTTCACAATCCTCGTGCCCGGATTTGCGTAACTCTGATAATATACCAAATGTCGGACGACCTGTAAGATATACCAAACGTTCGTTTCTTAGATCCATTCGATAGGCAGATCTTTCTAGATATTTTCGGAACGAAAAACTAACGTTTGCTCGCGTCTAGATAACAGCGATTGCGCGTTATCAAGGACAAGGCAAAGAAAGAGAGAGTCTCAGACGATGTATGCCATCAATAGAAAAGAATCTTACATTTGCTTTAAAATCCACAATCTAATACCAGACGGGAATGTATGTATATTATCACATATATACGATTGTCAGTGCATTGCGACTGCTGACTAATCTTTATTAGCTCCATTATCTTCTCGCCCATCCCTCCCGCGTTCCCGAGCGTTTTATCGCTCGGGCTCAAGCTACCAATACACGCTAGCGCATGCACAGACAGAATGCCAGACTCGTTTCTATGTCGTCTAGCACAGCCAAGACAAGAAAAGAACACACTCGATGGCGTTGATTTTCGCAATCGGCACACTCTGGCAACTGGAGCTCCCTTTGGTAGCTCGCTCTGAGTGTATATAGTAGCCGCGGCAGCACAATCACCATCGCAAAAGCCGAACGAGGAAGATAACAACGCTTCAGCGAGCACCCGATTCATGTATCCCGCATACATGAATCGGGTGCTCGCCTGTATGTGTCTGTGTGCGTGTATTTATTGCAGTTGCATGTGTAAATCGCGTGCGAATGCCGCAGGTATCTCGTAAATCGAAACACCATAACGATCTATCGATCGCGTATATATTTCAAAGCTATTAACACTTTAATCGTGCGATAAAAATCGCGTGAATCATAGCGCAGCGCCCGGGGTAAGGGCAATATTGGCATGTACGGATAAATTCATAGATATCCATTGGCAGCTGAACATATATCGATTTCACAACGATTATATTATCGTTATGAACGCGCTCAATCGAGAGGCTATGATAATAAAATCAATAACAATATAATTATCAATAATTGTTACGTGAAATCATTGATATTCATCGTGAACTATACATATTGTGAAAATATGGGTCACATAAATTATTCGTAATTGCATGGGTATTACATTATGTCTTTATTGTTCAACATCGTACATGTACATACCGATGATTAAGGACAGTGCGAAGGTGTCGTGGTAGATTCGACGATTCATGACAAATGCCATTCAGATAAGAGTACCGATTATATAAATATTATCGAAGTATCATAATTAAAAATTATACAAATACGAATTAATCCAAATGAGCAATATACGTCAAAACGGGGATGCTTAATTATAATTTTTGTAGAATGCCTCCAACCCAAATGAACAATTTTTGGGAATTAGTTAGAATTCTTAAGGTGCACCAGTTTCCTGAAAAACCTAATTTTGAGGTTTTACACTCTGCGCGTGATCCAGAAAGAACCACTGGACGGATTTTGTTCTACAACGTCTTATTTTCTTCGTAACGCTTTTTCCCACAATTCCTTCCTAAAATTGTAACCAGGACAATGTTTGGAAATATAGGCTAACAATTTCAAAACAGGCCTGCAACGCTGAAATAAAGGGCTAAAAAAATGTGCCGCGTTCATCCCATAGGAAAAAGTGTCACGAAGAAAATGAGACGTCGAAGAGTAAAATCCGTCGAACGGTTTGTTCTGAATCACGCGCAGAGTGTAAAAACTAAGAACTAGGTTTTTCAGGAAACCGGTGCATCTTAAGCGTTCTAATTAGTTCCAAAGAACTGTTCATTTGGTACCACAAATGGTGGACGATACATCATATTTGAAGGCATTCTACAAAAATCACAAATCACCATTAAATATCAGCGTTTTAACGCTGACTCCTTAATGCATAATTTTATCAAAATCATTTTTGCATGATATTTCATTCAAGTACCGCTGATATCAGAGAATCTCTTGTGAACGTTACGTGGCAACGACTAATGGACATTACAACATAAATTAGAGATCGCAGGTGTCGAGTGTTCGCAGAGTCGATAAACACACGTTTTGCGTATCACATGCAGTCTGTTCTTCGTCTCATTGTCGTAACAGAGTGAAAAAAGTCGCAAGTCCATTTGTACGGAGCATAATGTTGTAGTCGAAGAAAATTTCAAAGGTCAGCCTGTGAAACGCCTCCTTCCTTCATCATCATCATCATCATCATCATCATTATCATCATCATCATCATCATCATCTTCTTCTTCGTCTTCTTCGTCTTTTCTCAGCATTATCTCATCTTGTTCCTCTCATGCTCCCCCCTCTGTCAATCCGTCTTTGCTACTCTCACATCTGTGCCAGCTGGTATTACTACTATGGATCATAACTAACCCTGGGACGGGACAGTCTCTCTCTCTCTTTCTCTCGATCTCTAGCGAACCAGCATAGGAGGTACCTGTGCGGCTACACCTTGGTCGTTTACGAGAATCTTCGCGTCGAGACATCGAGAGAAAGAGAGAACGAGAGACACTCCTGCTGTTGGGCTTGCTCCTTCAATGCTGTATCGTGCACACACGCGATACACCTGGGTATACGGGATCATCATCACGCGTATATGATGTTGCGTAATCCGAGCTCCTCACGCCGCGAGAATCAGCTGCAAAAGGTGCAAGTACACGAACGAAACGCTTAGACACCTCTTTGCTCTGTGAGCCTTGTTTTTTTTCTTTATTTATTTCTATCCTTCTGTACCCTGGCAAAATTATCGCTCGGCTCGCTCCTCGTCTCGTCGCGTCTCTTCGTCGTTGGTGCAATATCGCGCGCACTGGGAGCGTCCATCACGCCATCATCCCCCGCGCGCTGCACGTGCATCTCGACACTACGAGCTTTGTGCTATATTCATAAAATCTTAACTGCCGTTAGCAATATAGATATTTATCCATGGTGAACGGGCGTGCTCGGTGATTAGAGTTTTGACGCACGAGACTGAATCACCTTAATGATACTAACGTCACCGCGGATCGGTGAAATACACTCTCTATGTCTTAAGGCGGTCTTGTGGTCTGGAATTTTGAGCAAATCAATTTTTTTGTTCATATTCGTAAAGTTTAGACGTTTGAGAATATATGCTCGGAAGGAAATTTTTTAATTCCAATAATTTACGAAGTTATAGCTATTTTAGTGACGCAGCAACTATTCTCCCATCACGTCAGAGCAAATCGGACTATAGACATTTTTCTCAAAACTACCTTTCTTCTTTTCCGATTTAGTTGAAATTTTTCACCGATCTACGATGTATAACTAGTCATCGCCTCTACCACGATTGTATCAAAATGCTTAAAATGTACACTGACGTCCAAAAGTTTGGAAACACTCGTCCTGATTCCGTGCCACACAAAAAGTTTCACTGCTCTTTTGAAAATGAATATATTTGAAATCAACAAGCGGCGTTTCAAAGAGAACATATTCAGTTTCATTTCGCTTTTTCCAAAAAAAAAAATCGATTTTTTTTTACCGATCTATGATGTATAACTCTGAAACGCCGCTTGTTGAATTGCATTATCTTAATTTTTAAAGGAGCAGTTAAACTTTTTGTGCAGTTCGGAATCGGGGCGAGTGTTTCCAAACTTTCAGAGGGCAGTGTATGCCCCTAGATCAGAATACCGCCTTAAGAAGGAACTGAGGAGGATATAAAAAGGTGAAGACATTCGAAAACGTGAGGTATAAAAGCGGGAAAAAACGCTACGTTAAAGTCGGCGGTTTTGCGGGTAATTTTGTTTTTCTTTTTTATAATCACGTCATTTTTATCTCAAATGCCGAAATAGCCAGTCAAGTTTTTTAAATACTTGCGCCACGATGCAACCCACCAGCGTTTAATGGTGTTTATCGGCGATTCTCATATTCGAGCTGACGTGGAGTAAGCGAAATGTGGGATTTTTTCAATAATGAAGTTTGACTGAGCTTTGTCTAGTCATCGCGTGTTCGTCTCGGAATATTAGTTTTTTTTGCAGTTATTAATTTACCATTTTGTTGTGCGAGCTACACATTAAAATTTGCGAATCGCGCAATCCTGTTGTTCAAGAACGAGAATGGTTTTGTTTGCGTCGGTGTTTTCTCAAAGTATATCCTTTTCGGAGTCTTTCGGTTCTACCTTTAATTTCTCCGTGTTCCTCTCTCTCTCTCTCTCTCTCTCTCTCTCTCTCTCTCTCTCTCTCTCTCTCTCTCTCTCTCTCTCTCTCTCTCTCTCTCTCTCTCTCTCTCTCTCTCTCTCTCTCTCTCTATTTTTTCTCTGCGTGACCGACGGTCCTTCCCAGGATTCTATAACCATAGGTGGCATCTCTTTTCGAGGTCCTCGTGCCCGCGTGGAGGAAGATTACCGCAAGAAAGACTCACCCACTCATTAATCTTGTCTTTTGTCCGGTTTCGCGCACAGGATTTCTATCTCGAAAATCTTTTATCACAACTGTGAACCATATATATATATAAACGGTCATAAACGGTATAAGAATGGCGAGGTCAGGAGTGAGAAGTTCTGACATTCACCAGACATTCCTTACTTTTTCAAATCTCGAGTTATCAAACGGGAAACGTTGAAGTGAAAATATTACTTCTTGTAAGAAAGATGTTTTTCGTCAGTATATCATATTTAAAATTTCCCTGGAAATTTTGGGTGACACAAATAACAGATAAGTTCGTTATAGTTGTGTACTATTTGAAATAGTTACAGCCTTTTATGGCCAGCACGGAGAACAGCGCGGCTTTTAGACCAGACGATCTCTTGTAAAACATAATATGGCTTTTAGCTTTTTCAAAACAGGTAGCGGTACATATGAGCCTGGACCGCGATGGAGTTTCGTGTGTTTAACTTCCCGTACGTCGAATATATTATGTACAGAAGTAAAATTCGCAGCCTCAGTTTGTAAGGTGCCGTCGCGCACTGCAACATTTAATTTATCACGCGCAATCTCGCGGAGCGCGTGGTGCGATCCATTAATCACTTAACTCTTCGTGGATAGTCGCGTCGTTGTCCTGGTCCCGCGAGAGAAGAGATCAGTCGCTCTATCCCGCTTTTTTCTTCTCTCAGAAAGTTCCCCTGAATGCTCTGTACCGACTGATCTTCACTGCCGTACATTTTTGTCCGTGTGACTTCTTCTCTGTATATTCGTTTCGGCAATGCCAACAACTGAGGTTAACGGTAATGCTTTCGAAAACTTCGCCTACTGCGAGAAGGACGCACAATCAGGTTCGATAGTTCGGTATTGCGAAAAAAGAGTGTGTGTGAGGATCGAAAGATCAGGCAGCATTTTTTTTAACATGTTGAAAAAAACACTCGGTTTGACCAACTCGAAATTTGAGACACTCAAAAATTTCGATTTGAAATTTAATATACTCGTATGGGATGTTCATTTGCATAGATCGTTTATTACAGTTCGTGCATGGCATGGCTATCATGAAATCTTAATTACTGATTTGAAAAAAAATGCTTGGTATATTGAATGTCGTATTCATCATTGTCGAATATTTAATGGTTGATATTATTTTCAAAAATGTGCGTTTCTATTAATTAAGTATTAAGAAGTTTGTAGGCATCGGTTAATTAAAATTAATGACGCTCATTGAAAAAAAAAACAGTTATTTTTTCTATCAAAAGTACCAACGGTATTTTTAAAAACAGAAAACGAGGTGTGTGAAATTTCATATATGTCCTTCTTGAATAATTAACGTAATTAATGGATAATTTTTATCCAATTCTCGAGTATGAATTTTAGGAGGACGGGGAGTTTAGCCGAACCAATATATCGTCGATCTACTCGAGAAGGACGTCTACGAAATATATGCACGTATAGTTTGTTAATATTCATAACGGTACATAGAATATCCAAATTCAACGAAAAAATTCGAGAAATTAATAAGCGACTATTAATTACACAATCGAGTTCATTAATTAAGATTTCGTGCGCCAAGTTTCGTTGACTCAATTTTATGTATCGTAGTTAGTTCTCAACAATTTTTTACAGTGTACTAAAAAAACGAGTTGCAATAAACGAGGGAAGATCATAAGTTAGAACAATAGAAATTCAGTAACGATTAAATGAACTATATAAAAATTCATCCGAGAAATGTGTGGCTTATTTCTACCTCTGTAAAGTTAGCAAAGACAAGTCTCCAAAATAAATTTAAATTGTACCGGAATTAGGATTTAGATACTAATTTGGTGCCCAGTTGCAAAATTTGGTGCTCGTTTCCTCGGTGCTCGTTTTCCCAGAACTTTCAGCAAAATTTAAGCAAAAACATGTTGTCTTAATTTTTTTAAACATGAAATTTTTAGATTCATTTCTCATAGTCTTATTGACTAAGACACTGCACTAAGAAATATATTTAGTTGAAACTTTTATTTAAATATTCCTTAACTGTTACAAAATTTGTTAGTCGTTAAGAAATATTTTATTTGTGTCAAATTGATTTATTAAGTGTTAAAAAATATGTATTTAATTTATTAACTGTTAAAATTAATTTTTCCATATTCAACTTTACATTTGTAATTAACAGTTAACAAATCCTGGTACATTGTTTTCTCAGTGCAGCTTAAAAAATAGAAGTGGAGAACTAATTTCTTACTTACTCCCTTCTTTCTCTCTCTTTCTTGCGCATGTAATTTTTTCTACATTATTTACACGAGAAATCATCACGGATAAAACTCGGCATTGCAAAAGTGCCATATAAAATACGCAGGTCGTTGCAATTACAAATGCTGATGAGTCTCCCTTATCTCTTTTTTCTCTTTCGTCACTTTGTCCGTCTCTCTGTCTCGCTTCGTCTCTACTTCATTAGGTTAAAACCCGTAAATCTCCACGAGAATCCGAAGCGAGAAGTCTCGCTGCCGTTGAAATTCGCGCTTACACCTTTCGCGCGATCGCGGGATCTCTTCGTCGCGGATCTTGACTCGCACGAGGTGAAAATCTTCGCGGAGCGATGCTACCTCCGTCATAGCCGACAATCGCGAAAGCGCGAGCTTTCTCCCCCTGAAACGAGAGAGTCCGAAGCTCCGTACGGGCGCGTCTGCAAAGCATTACTTCAGGGACGAGTTTGGTGGCGGCGCGCGCGCGCGCGCGCAAGAAATCCCTCTACAGTAATTCCCGTTTGGCTCTTTTTTTGATCTATCCTCTTGTGTTTCTCCGGACGATATGCGGCGAGAGACCATAGGAGACTTTTCTTCTTCGTCTCTTCTGTGTTTGTGCCTCCCGCGATTGATGTACCGCCGCCTCTTGTTCCTTCTTGCAATCGGCGAGAACGCGCGACAAACGGCGTTGAATTTTTATACGAACGTCCTTTCTGAAGCGATGCGCACACCGCGGCATCTTGTTTATGTCTGTCAATAATGTATTACCAACGGTGCGGACAGTGGCAAGAGGCGAACCTCTCTTTCTTGCCGCGTGTTCTTTCACTTTGCTGGATAACCGAGCCAGAGTATATCAATCGACTATAGGTTCTCATTACGCCGACGATTCTCATAAATCTCGTCATTATCTTCTCATGAATAGAAGTATCCTTCTTATACGTCTTATCGTTGTTTCCGCTTTTTATTCTGAGCTTTTGAACCATTAACCCCGGATTTACGGGACATTTCACTGCTGGAACAATTGAATGGCTCAGTGAGCCTCCCCTAATTGTTGCATCGCTACTTGACTTTTCTTCGATTCAGACGACTGAAAGAAAATGTATATTTACACGTTTGTTTTACGTCTTGTCCCAATGGTAATGCTATACGGCGAGCAAAAATTGATTGATTTCTGTACTGTCTTGATCCGCGCGAGAGGTTCAGAGACGAGAGTGTTTACCTACCGCAAACGAACGTCATTTTCATTCGAACGGTCGGATATATTCCGCTGCAGATCGAATAAAAGGCAATGCAAGTTTTTCCATGACACCCCGTCGCGAGAGTCGCGTTATAACCCCGCTTCTTCCGCACTCATCTCTTTCCCTTTGATCTCCGCTGCTACTCGAACGACCCGCGCCCGCTCGCGTCTTAAGATCGAGTCACGATCGGTATTATCATTGTATCGGATGCGATACCAACGCACACGTGTCCAATATATACATATATATACATACATACATACATCATTGATCGTCGTAACGATCGTCATCGTACGAGCGTCTCTTTGCGCGGTGGATATATTCAGCGACGACGGCACGGGGTTCGTTAAACCGTAATCGTCGTCGTCGTCGTCGTCGTCGTCGTCGTCGTCGTCGTCGTCGGCATCATCCATTGCGTGTGCGCGCGAGGATGAGGAAAAAAGCTTGTGTGTGGCATTCGTTAAAAGTCTCTCTTATAGCGCGGTATAATAAATAGCAAAGGAGTCAAGAGGTGAAGGAATGGAAGAATAAAGAAAACCGTAAGGTGGTCACGCCCGTTCATGCACAGACGCTTTTTTTCCTTTTTTCTATGCGGACAACACACAGAACTGGCGTTGTCTGTTATCCTCTTCGCATAACGAGAGCTCTGAATCCGCGACGAGAAAAGATTCGCGAAGAGATGAGCTCTCGCTGTGGGCATTGGTCGTGGTCAAGGGCACGTATGCAGCTCTACCGGTTATTTCTCTACCAGAAACACGTCGCTGCTGCAATAAAACTTTACCCAAACGCCTGGAGGAAGAAATAACCGGATGAGCCGGACATCCTAATAATAAGATTTATATCAATAAATCAATGCGAATATCAATTCGGTATCGTTATGGTGACGTGAAAGGTTTTTTCCGCTCTGTCTGACTAATGAATTTCTTTCAACGAAAACTCTGCTTGATTCAAATACAATAAGAATGTTTGTGCAAAGCTGTTTTCCGGTAGATGTTTCTGCGGAGAAGATGCGATCCGGTAGAGTTATTATTTAATAGGGACGTATTCTGGGAGGTTTTTAATTCTGCAGGAATGTAAAGTTTGGCAAAGTTTCAGACGTGTTATGGTCGAGGGTTTTTTTTTCCATTGAAACACCTGTAATTGGGCGAGAGTTGTTGTTATTCGGTAGGAATGTTATGGTCAAGTTTTATTGCTGTAGAATTTTATTTCTGGTACAGAAATAATCGGTAGAGCTGCAAATGTGCCGTGGTCAAGGTAATTGCATTGTACGCCCGTTGTCCTTTCAAACGCCAATCACCGGCGACAAAACGCTCGTCTCGACGAGGCGCGCTCCGAATCGCTCTCACATGTCACGATAATGTGTGCATATATATATTGTTCACGTATATACAGTGCCATCGGTATATATGAGGTAATCCAGCCCAAATGTGATAAAAAATTTTTTTAAATCTAAAAAAATTCTGAAAAAACCGTGATAATTGGGCTGGATTACCTCATATACATTAGACTGATTAAAAAAAGCGACTATTCTTGTTTTTCGGAATAACATATTAAATACTTTCGGGGAGGTAAAAAAAGATGCCTGTTAAAAGCAGAGCTCTTAATATAAATATTTAGATATGTCTCATCGCAAATTTTTATTTCCCTTTTAAATAACACAGGAAAAAAATTTCAAACTTTGAAATTTTATATCTCGCCTTCAAGTCGATGTACCAAAATAAACGATACATATTCTTATAGAGAATTGAACGCTCTACAAATAAGATCTCTTATGATTTTTTGATAAACTTATTCCTTCAAAAGTTATTCAAGGTTAAAGTTAAATTTAGAGTAAATTTCAGTTTCTTTTTAGTTTCCGGCAAAATGTTGAAACTTATTACTAAATATCATAAAATCTTTGTTGAAACAAAAGTTTAAATTGCATTAAAATAAATTACCTAATTTTTAAAGAAATGACCAACTGTAGTTCACCCATATTCACAGTCTAATATACATATATATTAGACCGTAAATAACTTTTGAAGGAGTGAGTTTATCG
Source organism: Alloplasta piceator (assembly GCA_946863875.1). Taxonomy (NCBI): domain Eukaryota; kingdom Metazoa; phylum Arthropoda; class Insecta; order Hymenoptera; family Ichneumonidae; genus Alloplasta; species Alloplasta piceator. The sequence goes on from OX333079.1 coordinate 10,916,147, forward strand.
AAAAATCATAAAAGACCTTTTTTGTAGAGCGTTCAATTCCCTACAAGAGTACGTATCGTTCGATACGGTACATTGACTTGAAGCCGAGGTATGAAATTTCAAAGTATGAAATTTTTTTTTTCTATATTATTTATATGGGAAATAGAAATTTGCGATGAGACATATCTAAATATTTATATTCAGCGATCTGCTTTTAACAGGCATCTTGTTTCACCTCTCCGAAAGTATTCAATATGTTATTTCGAAAAACAAAAAATAGTCGCTTTTTTTAATCAGTCTAATATACATGTATGGATTGTATACTACATGTATCGAGTATAAAAGCAGTAGCCGATTATTGGCGGACGTGCGTCGATCTATTGCTCCTTTCTTGGAGGAGCGTCTCGCTTCTCTCCAAGTTTCTAACTTTTCCTCATTTGCATCTCATTCTCTTGGCTCCCCTTTCGTAAATAAATGAATAATCGTCGTGGCGGCGACGATTCACGGCGAACAATTTATTCGCGTAAATTTAACGCGTTGGAAGTTCCTCGAGTATGTGGATGTCAGGTATAAGTGTCAAGATATGTATATGTTCTGGAACCGCGCGTGTATGGAGACCGCAAGGTGATAAAGTTGTTCCCCTATCGTAATTATTGAGATTAGCTTGAATAATTCCGAAACGTGTGTGACAGCGCGACGGCACTTGTCCAAAAAACGACTGCCCGGAGGACAAGCGCGAGAATAAGGTCCTCGGTTGGGTGGTCGCTCGAGTGCACATAGAAATTCACACACGTATGGACTCTCTTGCATACGCGAAATCGCATATATTATTCACGTATTGTGTGAGTATGGATGTGTGTCTGTGTGTGTGTACTGGGAGCCCTCGCTGAGAACAGAAAGCGGTGCTTTACCGTCGCAACCGAAGACTCCGGGGTCACGTCTTGGTTTTCTCCCTAGACCTCTCGTACTCCAAAGGGACACATAAGCGTTCTGTCCTTTCCCTTCAACTTTTTTTTTTTTATTCTCCCTTACATATAGGTATATGCACAATATACCTGTACGATCTTAGATTACGCGCAGTTATACCGTGGTTCGCGGCTATGCACCTCGAGGTAACGGCTATCCTCCCAACGACGAAGAGGACAGAGCGAGAGAGTTGTGATAACGACGCGGACCCTTTGGATATCTCTCTATCTCACTCTACGCGTTTTAACGTATAGGTTCTCCCAGCGCGTTCCATGTGAGCTTCAGCCGCGAGATTTTCCGCGTATATTATAATACGTGTAAAAGTGAGAGGAAGAGAGAAATGTGCATGGGGCCCATGCTCATACACGTCTATATATATATATATATATATGTATATAATAAGCGTTTCGCAATCCTCGCTATAAATCGAGGAAGAGGACGTTGGGTCAGAAAACCGTGGAAGACGAGCGCGCGTGGATCGTTGCACACCGCGATGAAAAAGATATAGTCACTGCTCACCTCTCGCGAACATGGTGAATATAAATATATAATAATGTGGTTGTGAATTTAAAAAAAAAACTATTTTTTTTCAAGTCTTGAGACACCCGTGGGACATTGAAAAATGAAATTTTAATGACCACGTAGAACGAGAACGCCTATGAGGATACGGCGATGAAAAGCTTTCCGAATAATTAATGAAAACGGTTGCGATTTTTATTCTCATTTCTCAGAGTCAAGTTTCGTCGCTTACAAGCACCGACAAAATTGGTCATGCACATCTTCAATGTTTAAGGTAGTAGTCCACTGGGACGACCGAAATTACCACGTTTTTTCATTAATTTTTTAAAATAACAAAATAAAATGCGATCGTTTTTAAATTTTTATATCTTGTTATTTGTATCTTGAAGAGTACAAAAAAATGGTTTGCTTAATTTTACATGAATTTGTTTATGATTTTGTACATCATAGTGGAGTCCTTGCCAAAAATGGTGACTCGTCTTCCGTAGTCATCTGAAATAAGAAATTCAAACAGATTATTGTTTCGTAGGCTCAATTATAGGTCTATAACCTATAATATGCATATTTTAAGAAACAAAAAACGAAATGGCGGACTTGTGAACAAAAAGGTCTTCAAAATCGATTTTTTTTTGATAAATTGTTTAAAAAAATTTATTTATGATGAAAAAATTGAATGTTCTAAAGGTTAGGTATTTAGCTGTGTGTGTCTAAAATAACGGGTACACTTTTTAGCCAAATCGGTTGAATAGTTTTTAGTCAATGCTTCCCCGAAGTTTCGAAAACGTAGTTTCGACAAAAACGCGTTTAAAGTTTTGACAACAGATTTTGTATAAAAAAATTATACTTACATTAATCATCTATGCCTGGTGCATAGAACAATCCTTCCGTTCCTGAAAGTTATCTCAAAGCTCTCTTCATTTCTTCGAGAGATTTACAGTTTCTGGTGATTGCCAAACCGTAGTAATTATAGTCATTTTTAATATTAACTCATCAGTTAATTACTCTCTTCTTTTGGGTTTAAAAATATTTTGAATTTCGGTCTGAAACTTTTACAGTATATTCTTAAGATGTTTATCTTGCGAAAAATGTAAAAAAAAAATTGATTTTTCGAACCCGTCACAGTGGGCCTTACTCACTACCTTAAGATAAAATGATTTTTTTCTTATTCGAATAATTTTAAAAAAATGTTGGAACATTGAAATTTGCGAACAATTGCCTAATAGAGGATTTATTAACTGTGCTCTTACACAATTTAATTTTATTATTTGCGTATATTGGCCGAGGATATTCGCATTATCCAAGCATACATCTCATTTAATGTGGAGGGCTCGGGTCAGTATTTTGTTCTGCTTTGTACTCAATGTAATAAATCATGGTTTTTTATTTCCATCTTTGCCTAGTCCTATAATTAATCAATTAGTACACGTGATTTGGATTTCCGTGTCTAATGGCGAGAATTTTTGATAATTTAATAGCCAGCGGTCTTAAGCAATGGAGAACTGTCTTGAACGGGTCGTTTCGCACACATGTGGCCTCTGTTCCTTCTGTGTGTATACTTTGGCAACAGCTGAACGACGACGAAGTGCCTTACCGCAGACCTTAAGTAGTTTTCCTTCGTCGTCTTTACACCAGCGTTACGTACATAGCCCTGTACTCCACACTCTCTTCCTCTCTTACATCGTTACACCTGCATTTGCATTGGTCTTTCTCTGCAATACTATTACTCGTAAACTCGGCTATGCCAGGAGAGCAGAGTTGCGTTTATTTCGACGATAAATCGTGCAAATATCGCCGGATATACGTCTAAAGAGGGTAATTCACTGGCAAGAATCTCGTAAACAATTTGCCACCATACGAAACCAAAGAGGTAACATATAAATGAATTACTTGTAAAGCGACAAACTCGTGGATATACAGGCGGATGTTCGTATCCTAGACATTCAAAAAAATACTATTCGTGTACTCGCTTTTTGCTTTGAATCTCGTAAAACGAAGTCAGCGTACAATTATAACCCTCTCAAAGGTTTATTCGATCCTTAAACGTTTCTAAGTTCTCATCAATCATCCTGTGTTCATTACCTACACGGTTGTGCACAAATTTCAATCTACTTTCGTGCGTTAAAAATCATCTTTAAAGTACGACAGAGAAGCGAGAAAATTTGTGATCATGGGGATTTTTTTTTTTTTAACTATATGGCTTGTTTTATACACACTTTACAAAAGTAATGGCTTGTTCGAATGATTTAACATGCGCATGTTATTAGCCAAAGATAGACCACCTCTCGAGAGACTAGAAAATCGTCCCTTGCTTTTCGGCTGACAGTAATTTTTGCTATGCCCTCGAACTGAGAAGTTACCAGCGAGATCCTTCATGAATTTAATGTGATATATGTATAAGCCTCATGAACACGTGCCATGAGAGCTTGTTGCATGATTTACCCGATTGCTATACTCACTTTCTCTCTCACTCGCTTTTTCTGGTGCACTGATACATTCACAGGGAGTGGGAGCGAGATAGCAGATGATATAAATTACAATTCATAGGCTTGTAACTTGGCGTTCAGAGGCGCCGTTTCTTATACCCATCTGACGTTATACTCTCCCTCACTTTCGTATTCAAAAGTGCATTCGCGCGCGAGCGTGCGCGCGCCCTCTCTCGCTCATACATAGCACTCTCGTGCTGATCGCGCGCCAACGATGAAGTCAAATCCTCTCCGCTGTTCGGACTTTCACCTCGCGGCGCATCTTTTGCTGGCAGCTTTGAGCCAACACGTGTACGTGTACATGTTCGTGCCCATCATGTGCAGTTTTATACTTATCGCGAGATAAGAACTGCGCCTGTAAGGAAAAACCGATGCTTTTGTATAAACTGCTGTTTTTTTGGGCTAAGTGGTCCCAATTTACTTGTTACAAGAATGCGTGTAATTTATTAACTACACTACAATATCGGATGCTTACATGCGTAAACACAAATTTACACTTGAGAAAAACCTTATTTCTACCAACAACCCATGACTAGAGGACATTTTTGCTAATATTGTCATTCTTAACGAAAAAATATATTTTATTCGATAAAATATATTCATTCTTAACGATAAAATATATTTCTGTTGCCCTAAAATATATTTTATCTACATTAAAAAAATCCACAGTACACTCGCCCCGATTCCACGCCGCACAAAAAGTTTCACTGCTCTTTTAAAAATGAAGATATTTTGATTCGCCATGCGGCGTTTTAAAGGGAACATATTCAGATTCATTTCGCTTTCTTCAAAAATTTTTTGCGATTTTTTTTAACCCGGTACACTTTTTGAAACATCGTCGTTTTTCGGCTGTTTTTGGCATTGTAATTTTGGCGCACGGCCTATGCAAATTTTTTAGGACTGTTTTTCGCATCAAAAACTTGTGGCGGGGAGTATTAGCTTCAATTTCGTTGCTTAAAAAGTTTCGTACGATTTTTTTTCGCAAAAATCATCAATTTTTCGCAAAAAACGACCATATTTATAAAATGTATCGAAACTCTTGAAGTAATGGGTTTTCGTGAAATCCTTAAGAGGGTAAAAAGTTGCATACAATTATTCTGAATTCAATAAAAAAACATTCAGATTTTTTCTAATTCTTTTTTTTTTCTAATTTTTCCTGGAAACGAGATATTTTTTTAATCTTGAACAATCGGGTCTCTTACCTCATGTACACGGGTTTTTCGATGAAAAAGTTGTGTAGATGATGTTTTTCAGTCCAAAAGTTACATACAATCATTCTGGATTCAATAACAAAATTTTGGAATTTTTTAAAAAATTTTTTTTTTTTATTTTTGCTGTAGATGAGGTAAGAGACCGGATTGCTGAAGATAAAAAAATATCTCATTTACAGGAAAAATTAGAAAAAAGAAAATTGTTGAAAAAGAATCTGAAAAAATTTCAGTGCAAAATGTAAAATGTAAGAAAGCGGCAGGGAAAATAATCGAAAATAGAATATGAAAAAGTTAATAATTTTGCAACGTGCGCAGCGCTTTGATTACGGAAAGAAAAAAAAACACAATTTGCGTAATAAAGTTTTTTGTAGTACAAATCAATTTATCATCTCAAATATTGACTTCCACACCCGTAAACGCAGATTGAGTTGATTTTACGATGCCTTTCTCTCAGTTAATCGATTAAATCGATTTTTCCTCATGCGCACCCAAGATTCTAATGGGAAAAATGGATGATTTTGCAATACCGTTCGATGGCCGCGATAAGACTCAATATTTTCGCTCCCAAATTCGAAATTTCTCTCCCCTTTTCTTTCTCTCTCTCTCTCCAAAAAAATACGCGTTAAAATAAATTGCTCAATTATTTCATCGAACGTGAGCGTATAATTCCGCCTTCTTGCTTGCAAAAGGGACGAAAAATGTGCGTCAGAGGTATATATAGACACTCGCAAAGCCGAATGAGACGTCGAACTCGCGAACGACAGTTTCTGGAACGCCAAAAAGAGTTCCACCTAATTGCGCCGCTCGGGCTGCCCAAGAGTTATGGACCATCGACGAGTTTTTGACGAATTTATCGACCGGTGAACCGCGCGAGGATGCTCGGGCGAGAGGTCCATCAGTGGGTCCGCGCGCCGCTGCTAATTGAATGATTCTCATCGCGATGGTGCAGAATAAAGAGAAGGAAAATAAAAATAAAAAAGAAGATACGAGCTTGCTTCGCTAACTATATGGGAGCTCTGCGCGACGCTGCAGAGAGCTTCGAGATACACTTTGGATTTCGCGAGACTCGCCGGTGATTATGCCAGAGTCAGACCGGGAGAATAAAAAAAAAAAAAAGATGAAAAAACAAACACCAGTAGCGCGGAGTCGAGCGTGAAGAAAAAATTAATCGCCAGCGATATCGAAGCTCCTGCGAGAACGAGTCGCTCGCTCCTGGGTGCATTGGTTCGAGTTATTTTAACGAATGTAATTACTCGTGAGATTCCCCTCCTCTCTTTCTCGCTCTGCTGCGATAACTGTGCGAATATATACGCACAATTCGAGTTGGAGTCTGCCGATAAAAAAAAAGAATGTGGAGCGAGTATATGCTCCAAGATTGTACGTATAAAGCGTCATCGAACGAGATGAGAAATTCGATTGTAACAAATGCATTCGCAAAATACCGAAATGCATCCCCACCTCCCGATCTCGTTACCTCAATTGCAGTTAACATGTTGAAAGAATTGTTTTTACCTGCTTATATGGGAATACAGGAACATGTGGAAGGGACCACCCGGCGTTCTTGTACGATTACTATAATAATGACTGATCGATAAACCCTTATTACGGGATCCCCGCCTTTTCTCCCGATATGCCCGCAAGTTACATTTTCTTTCTCTTCATTCTTTTTATGCCTCGATCGTTTCCCGCGAAACGGCAATCATGTATGCCCTTCGTGAATTGGATGAATACAGGGATATTCCGACAAATACAGGTACTCGAAAGTGCACAAAGTACGTGCGAGTTCGGTTTATGTTCGTGGTGAACCTTTCGCGAGGGGAAATGTTGCTCGTTTTCGCTGTTCGCGTAGCGCGGTAGCTACGTACCGAGCTACATATATGTGTGTATACATATATCTCACATATACTCATGAGGGTAGTAAATGTCGGAAACTCGTTTATAATGCGACACATAAGTGAATAACGCTTTCAAACAAAAGGGCCGAACTTACGCGCTCGAAAAGTACAAAGTGATTTGAATCGTGCTCTTACGTTATTCACTAGATAAATACATATGTATATATTCGGTATAATGTCACTGGCATAAATCACGATAGCTATTGTTTTCCTCGCCTCTGAATAATACTCATGGCCGAACTATGTGCAAAGTTTCGTAGCCGTACACAAAATCGTCCCGCATGGATTCGCATCTCCGTATTTGTCGTCGGTGGAAGATATTTTGTACAATTTCGTGATCAAGGATAGTGGCACACTCGAGATATAAACCGAGGTACCGTTGAAACTCCATCGATACGATTATTACCAGTGGTAATGCATTTTATTCTCTCCCCCTCGTCTCCGAGAAGTTTTTACAATTTTTTAACAACAATAATTAGAACTGGGCAAAGTACCGAAAAGTACTTCAAGTACAAAGTACCGAAAAGTACTTCAAGTAGAAAGTACCGCAAGTACTTCAAGTAGAAAGTACCGTAAGTACTTCAGGTACAAAGTACCATAAGTACTTGTAGTATCATGCACCGGCAGTACTTGAAGTACTACGTACTTATTAATTGAAGTACTTAATATTTAAAGGACTTGAAACACAAAGTACCAATTATCAAGTACTTTTCGAGTTTTCAGGTATATCTCGTAAGTTCTAGTACTTACATTTGATTTCTTATTCTCATTTGATTTTTATTCGAGTACTTTTTGTATCGGAACATATTTTTACCTTGTGCAATACACTGAGATTGTAATTACGATTTATTTTGATACAGGTTTGAAAAAGAAGAAATAAAGAATTGGATTGTTAAAACTACTCCAACTTCGTGTTTGTCTTCAAAAAACTGCCCCAAAAGCGACAGTTGAAGGACAGTATGTCCATACGTCACGAAATATTGTTTTCAATTACATATTCAAAGGTTTTGTACATGCAACCATCGGCAGGACACATTCAAAAGTACAGGCCAAGAACTTGAAAATTCAAGTACAATACTTGAAGTAGTTTTTAAGCACGTGAAAATTTAAGTACAATACTCGGAGTACAGGCCAAGTTCTTGATAATTCAAGTACAATATACTTGAAGTACTTTTTAAGTACTTGGAAATTCAAGTACAATACTTGAAGTACTTTTTAATTACGTGAAAACTTAAGTACAACACTTGGTACTTTTCAAAAACTTGGAAATTCGAGGACAATACTTGAAGTACTTTTCAAGTATATGGAAATTCAAGTACAGTACTTGAAGTACTTTGTTAGTAATTAAAGTACGTCGCAAGTATCGGGTACTTCAAGTACTGCCCAGCTCTGATTACAACTTGTCAGTATTATGATAGCACTTGCGTATAAAAGAGCTTTTCTGCATGTTCATGTGCCCACGTGCATGCGAAATAACGCGTGCATAGGTGCATAATGGTGGTTTGAAGCGCCGTAGAGCAGGTTGCTGAGGCACCGACGAGAATTATGTAATTGAGTCCCGTGTGGTACGAACAATTGGTTCGATGTATACAAGCGAGGAAAATCTGAGATTATCTATGGCTCCCCCGAGAGATAATCGGTTCCGCGTAAGACCAGATACTCGAAGAGAGCACACACATACATTGGTATTGTACATATTAAAGTACGTATATATACATATATGTATGCTCCATTGAGCGCGGTCAGTTGCTCGCGAATATGGGCTCTCTTTATCTGTGGTCGGTTCGTACTAAAAGCTGCATATACGCTCCGGCCTTTCTAATCGGACACTCTCCTGGCTGCTCCCCCTTTCCCTGGATTATTCCCGTCACGTGCGTGTGTATTATAAGTTTCGTTGCACAATTAATATTATAAATATTTTGCGCTAATACGCGCGCGAAATAAGTTTCGCAAAATCCCCCGTGGCAAAAGAGAGCCCCCCAGCGTGATATTTCTCATTTCTCATTATGTACCATATTGCTCTCGTGGGTTTCGTACGCCATTACACATTACTGGTAAAGAGAGGCTGCTGATCGTTCCTCGATCTCTGGCAAATATAGAGCTAAGTAGAGAGCCAATGTGTATTACACACGGGAAATAGTATTACCGAGGGGAGAGTGAGTAGATCGTTCGGGCATAATATCGAGGCTCGATTCTGTTTCGTTTGTGCATATAGATATTTGATATACACTGTCGTACAAAAGTTTGGAAACACTCGCCCCGATTGCGCGAAGCACTGGAAGTGGGACTGCTCTTTTGAAAATGAAGATATTTCAATTCAACAAGCGGCTCTTCAAAGGAGACATATTTAGCTTCATTTCGCTCTTTCCAAAAAAAATTCTCGATTTTTTTTGAAACCGGTACGCCATTTGAAACATGAGCATTTTTCGACTTTTTTTTGGCGTTGATATTTTGGCGCACGACCCAGAAAATTTTTGTAAACAGTTTTTCGCATGAAAAACTTGTTGAAGGGAGTATAAGCTTCAATTTCGTTTTTCAAAAAGTTTCGTACGATTTTTTTTCGCAAAAATATTCAATTTTTTGCAAAAAAACGATCATATTTATAAAATAACGCGTAACTCTAGAACTACTGTGTTTTCGTGAAATCACTAAGAGGGTACAAAGTTGCATACAATCATTTTGAATTCAATGCAATTTTTTCGGAATTAAAAAAAAAAAAAATTCAGACTTTTTCCTGTCAACGAGGTATTTTTTTATCTTAAACAATCGTCTCTTTTACCTCATCTGCACGGCTTTTTCATCGAAAAACCTTATTTACATATCTTTTTCATTGAAAAACCCGTGTAGATGAGGTAACAGACCCGATTGTTTGAGATAAAAAATATCTCGTTAACAGGAAAAATTTTTGAAAAAAAATGTAAAAAAATTCTGAAGAAATTTCATTCAATCCAGAAAAATTGTATGTACCTTTTAACCCTCTTAATGATTTCACGAAAACCCAGTAGTTTTAAAGTTACGCTTCATTTTATAAATATGATGGTTTTTTGTGAAAATCTGAATATTTTTGCGAAAAAAAATCGTACCAAACTTAAAAAAAAACGAAATTGCAGCTTATATTCACAAGTTGTTCACGCGAAAAAAGCCAAAAAACGACCATGTTTCAAAAAACGTATCGGGTTAAAAAAAAATCGAAAAATTTATTTTGAAAAACGAGAAATGAAGCTGAATATGTCCCCTTTGAACCGCCGCTTGTTGAATTCAAATATCTTTATTTTTAGAAGAGCATTGAAACTTTTCAGCGAAGTGGAATCGGGGCGAGTGTTTCCAAACTTTTGGAGGACAGTGTATATGAATATTATGTACACGTATAATAATGTGTTCTCTTTTGGGATCGGCCCTAGGCGTTCGCCAATATAACACGCGCCCATCGCGGATATGTACAGATCGGTATATAGGCGCGTTTGGATACGCCGCGTCGCAAATCATTTTCATAGTCATGTTTTTATGATCGCGGGTTATAATTTATGACCGCACTGTGATGGAGAGGGGGCAAAATGAGGAGTCCGCCTGGTTATACGGATTACGCGCGCGGGTGCTCGTGAGCGCGCAAAGCGTTAGAATATCCATTAGGATGCTCGAGTTTTTAAAACTCGTAAGCCATTAACGACTATCTTTTTCTCTCTCCGTCTCTCTGTACTCTCTGGACGAAGGTAAAGATGCATATGCCGTGGGAAAGCTGGATAAAAGACGAGTTTTTGTACGGAGTTTAAAAGTAGACGAATGAGGAAAAGAGGATACTACCGTAACTTTTTCTTGTTTTCCTCCGAGATTTAAAAACTCTACTGTATCTGCAATTCTCGCCGCCGATCCTTTGGTGTTTGCGTTCTCATATCAGTACGTACAGATACGCGTAATAGCGTAGGGTCGCATCTCCAATATGTCGCATGCATATCTGCATAAATACATTTTTGTGGTATTTTATTATAACCGGTTTATTTACGGTCAAGTGCATCTTCCACTCAAAAAGTAATAACCACTTGCACATTATACAAAATACTCATCTTTATAGTCGCATAATCCGCACTTATCGATGCGTTATCGTTTAGGTAGAAATTTTTCATTTATAATTCTGCACGATGTGTGCATTGTCGGGCACACGTGCGTGTTCCAGCGGAAATTTCTCTCGTCTCGTACAATTAATCGAACGATTCTGTCGTACCATATTAAGCAAATTTTACAGCGCATCATTTCCGTGATGGTAAGCTTTGGGAAAAAGTCAGGGTTACCAGTGAGTCACTATTTTAAAATCTTGTCACTTTCCTCACTATTTTCGAAGTTTGGTCACTATTATCACTATTTCAGAGCTCAGAAGTGGTTAGAATAGAGGTGCCGGTTAGAATAGGAGGCAAATTAAAAAAAATCATCAAAATCGGACGAACAAAGCGTGGTTTTGAACCTTTAACGATTACCAAGAGAACGCAGTGTAGAGCCAAAATTTTGAGTAAAAAAAAATTACACCTCTTTTAGTGGACAGATTCAATTTTGACTGAAATGAAAAAAAAAATTTGTTTTATTTTTTTTTCAAACCTTATATCGATATATTTTGTCCCCATGAACACGAATCTACCAATAGTTTTCTCAAAAAATCGAAATTTTTATGAGTTTTCATCGAAAACATTTTTGCTCAATTTTAGACGAAAAAGACTATTTAGACGAAAAAGTCACTATTATGTCACTATATCGGTAAAAGATAAGTCACTATTCTACTATTTTTGACCCTCTGAAACATTGGAAACCCTGGGGAAAGTTGAAGTGAAAAAATTAAGTATGAACCATCTGGCGTATGACTTAGTATGTGAAATCGTGAGTTAGTGGCCTGAGAAACATTAAAAAAATTAATACGTACCTTTCTTCGCTTGCCAACTTGACGTCAAACTAGACGTGCGGGCTTCTAATACTGTCGACGTTTTAACGAACCTTCATATTATGCTTCGCCCGTAAGATGATTCATTATAGTATATCCAACATGGTATAAATATATATATCTATGCGCTCGAGACACATTTGGGATTTTTCCGGCTCGATGAACGGCTCGTTTGCGCAAAAAGTCGTAAAGAAACGCGCGCTTATTGTACGTCAGAAAAATGATGACGATCGTGGGAAAATTTTAGAGTGAAGGCTCCTGACACACTGTTCAATATATCCTAGTTTGCATACGCATTTTTTTTACGTTGCACTTTTATTTTCCGTTCATAGTTGGATTTATAAACGCACCGAAACATAATTCACCGCAGCGATGAGATCTGCCGCGTGCGTTATTTATTTTATAGATTGGGTAACTCCGAATCGAGCTGTAATAACTTCCTGATCCAATCGTATCGGGAAGCTTTATAAAATCATTAGCGGCAGCCGTGGCGCTCCTCAATCGCGATATTTTGACGCGAAAACGTGATCGTCGATCTCATTCGTACAAATTCACGCGGTCTGTATAACCTCCCGCGGATACGCACACTTTACGATTCGGACCCCTGGCATATCACTATCTTCCTCTCTCTCCCTCTCACTCCTAACCTGGCCGATTCAATTTCGAATGCAATCCTGGTGCATTACGGAAAATAGGAGAAATCTGGCGAAAGTAAGCGTAACATCGGTTGCACTACAGCTGCGTAATAATTCCTCTGTGTGCACACAAATGTATATGTATATGGGTCGTTCCATACCAAATTGACCAATAGTTGGAATCGACCCCTTTCAATTTCGATAAAGTTTCGTCAGAAGTTTTCTTTTATTATAAAACGAAGTTCTTCCAAAGGAAAAAAGTAAAAAATTTCTTTTTCAAAAGTTATGCAAAATTCAAAATTTCACCATTGTTTCAAGTTTATTTTTTAAATATCTCGAAAACTATTAGAGTTACGAAAAAATCGTTCTGGGTTCGTTCTAAAGAGTATACTTGGAGCTACGAATAAAAAAATATTCCGAAATTTTTTTTTGAAAAATGATGAATTTGGAGAACTTTGAATTTTTAAAAATCGTGAAAATCCACGATCAACATCAAATTTTTTATTCAATTTTTGTTATGTAATACTTTGTACTGATCTAAAAAGATCTTGAAATTTTCAGAAAGGTTTTTTTTTGTTTCAAAAATATGAATTTTTGAATTTTGGTAAACACCATTTTTTCTACCTCTAAGTTAAGTAAAGTTGAGCAATCATATAATTTTGTAATTTTGAGCAGTGAAAATTCCATGATTGCTCAACTTTACTTAACTTGGAGGTAAAAAAAAATTGTGGTGCAAAAATTCAAAATTTCATAGTTTTGAAAGAAAAACCTTTCTGAAAATTTCAGGACTTTTCAAGATTGATAGAAGGTATTTTATATTTAAAAAATGGAACAAAAAATTTAATGTTAATTGTGGATTTTTACGATTTTTTTAAATTAAAAATGCTCCAAATTCATCATTTTACAAAATTTTCGGAATATTTTTTTTTCGTAGCTCTAAGTATACTTTTCAAGACGAACCCAGAACGATTTTTTCGTAACTATAATAGTTTTTAAGATATTAAAAAAATAAACTTAAAAAATTGTAAAATCTTGAATTTTCAAAAAAAAAAAATTCCTCTCACAGAACTTCGTTTTATGATGAACGAAAACTTCTGACCAAATTTTATCGAAATTGAAGGTGGCTGATTCCAACTATTGGTCGATTTGAGATAGAATGACCGATATACGCTCATATTTATATTTCTGTAATATCGGAGATCACGGGATATCGCTCTGAGTTTTCGGTTTATGGGCATCGAGTCTGCAGCCGAACAAAGTGTAACCTGCGAAAGCAAAAGTGTGCTGTACTCACATGAATACAGTTCCATTTATCAGATTGATTATTTGCATAATAAATCTCTCGAAAAAATCGCGGTTTTCTTGTAACATGAGCCGGAAGTGAATGTACGTATCAAGGGAACGTATATGAAATGAATGACGATTCAATTCACACAGCTTTAAGACTTTTGGGAGACTCGAAGCAAACTCTCACCGTGCTCGATTGATAATTTTCTAAGCTCTCCATCTTGCAATCGATTTATCGCGTCGCATTCGCCGGTGGTCCGGTTCTTTGGTTGTAGATGTCCCTCTTGAAAATTACGAGCCTGGTTCCCTCCGTGTATACCGGCCGCAAGAAGTCTCGCGGAGTAATTATTATATACGCTCGCATATATGGAGAGTCTCGCGCCACACAGAACTTCGTGTGTCGCTGGCATATAATTGTTTTAACGTTTTAATAACTACGCTCGCGTGCGAGTAAGCCGGTCTCCGAGCATAATAAAAGAGAACGCGGGTGTGTACGTACCCGCGGTGTCCCGCTCTTGGGGGGTAATTCCCTGCTGAAGCTCATCTGTGTAATATACATATGTATATGTTATATTTGTACATACAGCTGTATACAGGTATAGGTATTTGCAATCTCTGGTGAACTATTCGTCGTAAAGATAGGCATACAGAGCGATGGTACGCCGGGACAATCTCCGTTGACACCGTGCCAAGATGCGATCTTAATTATTCTGCCATGACACCATCAGCATCGCACCCACGGGGAAACCCTCTGCTGACTTTCATACAGGCGTATGTGTAGGTCCCACGATGCGCTACTCTGTCTTTGTGTCTTTCTTTGTGGCTTCTGGAATACATACCACCGGCAGCAAACCGGCAACGGCAGACACTCTATATCCTAGTGATGTGGTCTCCAGAGAGGGAGAGAGAGTAAAGGAGTGAGTGAAAGAGACCAAGAGAGGTAGCACGGGTAGCACGAGAACTCTCCCTGTCTCGCGCTTCGTTTCATCGCACTGACGACTAATTGATTCATTAACGTGCCCCGGTAAGGTAAGCAGAGAACAGTCTCCCGACTCTCGGATGCCTCTCGAGCGAGGTAGATTTTCGTGTGCATGGAATCATTAAAGAGGCCATGCATTAATGACCCCCCCGTTTCGTAAGGTTCTGTTGCCTAGAATTTAGATTTTGATAAATATTTTAATTGTACTATAGTCGAACCTCGTTTGTTTGAGGTTATTTATAGGGATCCTGAGCATTTTTGCATCTTCGCTAATTCGGGATTTTTGTAACCACGCGAAATTTTTGAAAAGTCGCTGGAGAAAATTGAAATGCGGGATTAACCAAAGTCTTGGGTAATCGTAAGTTGAATTAGCAAGATTGCACTGTAGGAGGGTTTTTATAAAAAAAAATTCATGATTTTAACGTTGGATTTCTGCTCGTTTCAGGAGGAGAGCGAGCTCTCGAGCAAGCGGTGGGCCAGCGCGCCCCGCCGCCCGGACAGCCCCTGCATCCTAGGGGCTCCAACGTCTAGGGAGGTGAGTTACCCACTCCAACCTCTGTTACATCTGTAAGGCCCGAATTTCAAGTCATAAGTCCTACCCTAAGATCGAAATTTCCATGGAACTTAAGATCGAACTTAAGTTCCAACTTAAGATGAATCGTAAGTTGAACTAAAGTGCCATTATAAGTTCATACTTAAGTTCAATAGTGCGAACTTCAGATCGATCTTAAGTTCAAATATAAATTCGGTTTGAAGTTTGAACTTAAGATCCATCTTGAGTTTAGGATTAAGTTTGATCGGACTTAATTATTTTCACAAATAATTTAAAATAAAACGGTTGAGGGAGACGATGTAAGAAGTTTGATCGAACTCAAGTTCATGCTCAAGATGGATCTCAAGATCGAACCTCAAACCAAATTTAAGTTTAAACTTAAGATCGATTTGAAGCACGCATTAAAGTTTGAACATAAGTATGAACTTATAATGATACTTGAGTTCAAACTTAAGATTCATCTTAAATTTGAACTTAAGTTCGATCTAAAATTCAAATTTGAGTTCAATAGAAAGTTTGATCTCAAGTATGATCTTAAGAACTTAAAATTCGGGCCTAAGTATTTGGTATTTTTGTGTAAAATATTTCTTCAATAAAAGTGACGAATTAATTGTCAAAAATCGTTGTTTTTCTTTTATTTTCATGTATAATGTGTAAAAAATTATTGTTTTTTTTATCAAAATGATGTCAATGCTGCATTTACGATGTGGATCTTTGACATAAGTTGCATTTCAATGCCTATCTCCAAAGTAGCCCCACACTCGGGGTTACTTTGGCTTTTTTTTCTAAATATATAAAATTGTGAGGGTTTGGTGGGGCTTCCTATTGTCATACATTTTATAGCCAAAGGACATATTGTTCTGTTCGAGCAAAAAAAATTAATTCTGGACGTTAAATAAAAGTTACGATCAAAAAACTTCCGAAACACGAACAAAGTAGCCCCGTTTTTCGGTACTTATTTTCACACCAACGGTGTTACGATACGAATTTAAGTATTTATCAATCCCAATAAAATTCAGTACAATGAGAATAAATACAAAACTTTTGGAAGGTAGGGTACGGACTCAACATCCTTAAACTCAAAATATTATCCACACTGTACTTACGTATTTTTGTGAACGACTCTGAAGTAGAAATTCATTTTTTCCGTTTTCGCTATAACGACATTCTTCCTAATTAGGAATCTTTTATTTAATTTTGCATCGGATGACTAGAAAAGTTGCAATCGTGTCAGCCAGCACACCCCTTTTTCTAGTCCCAACTTTACCAGCTTATAACTCATTTCATTTTCATTTTTTTCCTTCAAGATTTTGTTGTCTATTGTCAAAATAAATAAATATGTTGTAAAAAAAAGAATGCTAAAAGGATATTTTTTGTGAAGTCTTATTGCACATTCAGTAGAGATTTTACATATTAGGAAGTAGCATTTTTTTTTGGGCTCTCCGTTGGTTTTTAGATCTTACGTTCGTCGCTGCGTATATGCACCGGGTGCTGCATATCAACGTACCGGGTCACATTTACACGTGGGTTAGCTCAGCGTGAAGTAGATATGCAGGTTACCCGTGCGCGACATTGCGCTGGGTCGGCGGTTACATCGCCCGGGATGGAAACTCGCTTGTCCGCTTCGACGCGACACGATGCCGCGTAGAGTTGCGCCAGTGTGGAGAAGAACGTGACGGCACCCGAATCGTAAACCCTGTTGCTGTTGGTCTCTGGCACCCCATCCACGTTTGGGTCGCTAATGGACTTAGGGTCTCGGAAGAGAAAAGAAGAGATAGAAGGAACGATCGAGCAAGAAGCTCTGTAAAAGAGCGGCGTGCCGGCACGCCACAGCTACTTACAGGTATACGCGATCGGCCGTAAAAGATCGGGCGGAATGGAACGGGAAAATAAGTGGCGATGGGGAGAAGTGTAGAACGACAACAACGACGATTAGCACTCGACACTCCGCGTCTCGAGGTGTCGATTTAGAAACGTCGTGCGATCGTGCTAAGAATGGCCAAGCCTCATTATTATACCTATATCGATTGTCCGCTGGGTTGAACGAGATGCAGGGAATCGTCACTTTAGAATGTTTCGCCGTCACATTTACGGAATCATTAAGAGTTTTGTTGACAGTAAGTGTATCTGTATATTTGTGTAAAGTTGTGCAGGAGATGACCACCAAAGTGGACCGAATCCCATAACGATGAAGATCAGTGTTAATATTGGACAGTATAAATTAACTTTTTATCTGACCAGTTGATAATGGAAAAGTTCTCGTGACTTTGATTTCTTCTGTACCGGAATTGGTTACGGTGTCATGCAGAGATACCAGAATCATATTGTATTAATTGAATGATATGAGTTAGTCCATTTTATTACTTGGATCGACTGATCTATGGAATAGTAGATTTTAGGCTGAAGAAATCACGTCATATGTAATGTCAGCGTTGAGCTTATGGAACATCCTCAACATAACTGTGCAGGATGTATCGTGCGCATAATCCACGATGGGTGTGACTCCTCGTCGAGTTGGCGCATTCTTTGTATGGAATATATCGAGACTCCTTGGATATCTAACGACAAGGCACACACCCCAAGCTCATATAACATTTTTATCGTGAGAGGCAGAGAAATGCATTTTTTCTGCCGTTTTTTTGTTCCATTTCTTCTATGTCTTTGATTCGTGCAGACCTTTACTCAGATTAACATTTTTATAACATTTCCCACAGCATCGCAACGAGACAGTAATAATGAATCATAATTATCAAACGTCCAGCTCGATTTGTAATGTCAGCTGACAACTTGCCATTCAGGCGTATTCTTTTTCTGCGGGAAAAGACGTCATACACGTACACTCACACACATGTACCAGCGGACATTTGAATAAAATCTCCTCATCCACTAAATCTACGATAGAATCTTCGAATAGTTGAGCAACGGTGCATGAAACTCGACAGCCGTGGAGAATGAAGCGAGCTTCAAAGGGCTCTCCATGGTATATATACGCACACATCCAATATAGCGTCGACATTGACCGTGTCCACCTTTGCATCATAGAATCCCAAGACCGTAACCAAGATTCCTTCCTCACCTCTCTGCTCGTTCTCATCTTCTCGAGTACGAGTGAACAGCGCTTGCATCTTGTACATGCATTCGCATACGTTTGTTGTGGATACGGATAATGTATTACATGACTATACTGTAAGTTAGGTATCAGGGTGGTTTACAAAAGCACGAGGCTTTTCAATTTTTCGTCTCACCAAAATTATTGCACCATTCAACGGTAAAAGGGGTTCTGCATGATTGGAAGATTTTTTGGATCCGCATTTCTTTTAAAAATTCATACATATCATTAAAAGTAATAAAAATAACGAGTTTTGACACCGCATTGAAAACAATTTTACAATGTACGTGGTCAAATAAACAGACAACAATAATGCTTTCTGCAAGGATGTTAAAAGTT
The DNA here is from genome assembly GCA_946863875.1 of Alloplasta piceator. Classification (NCBI taxonomy): domain Eukaryota; kingdom Metazoa; phylum Arthropoda; class Insecta; order Hymenoptera; family Ichneumonidae; genus Alloplasta; species Alloplasta piceator. The sequence goes on from OX333079.1 coordinate 10,935,026, forward strand.
AAATTGGAACTTATAGACACAACAATTATTAATGTCAATCTTCGAACTATATTTTGTTGCAATTTTCCTTAATTCCATAATTTGTTTTAAAGAATCTGCAGAATTGTGAAAAAAATGTATATTTTCGCAAACTAGAGACTTCAAGTTGGCTAGTTTGGCAAAATCCATCGCACTGTCCCTTCTTCTGCGGGATTAAATTTCCCATCAACCCATTTCCCATCTCCAGAAAAAAGTATATTTTGGAGCCGCCCTAATGTGTGTAGAAATGCATGCATCTAAATTGAAGATACCCATAGAAAAGAATCCGCGTGCGCATCAACTGTGCGGGCACACAGGCGCGAGTGTCGCGGTATTCCGTTACCGGTGGTTGTGCGCGCGGATGCTTATATCCGCGAGCTTCCCACGCCAATTAAACATGACTCATTAACGGCGAGAAGAGCGCCCGGCCAGAAGAGCAACCGAGAGAGCAGTCCCCGCCCGGCAAGTCTCGGGATCGATGCCTCCGCGCTTGGGGCCTTAGAGAGCTTCTCTTTGCAATCGCAATAGTGTTCACGGCCCAAGCAGCAGATAGTACTTCACCGAAGTATACCCTCAACGTTGTTCAGGTTGATACAATACCGATTCGCCGAGTGTGCTGCTCTTCTATTTCACCGTGCATTTATACACTGACAATTTCTACCCTGGACTACTCTCTCGGCAAATCGTACAACTCAGCAGCGTGCAGAAGCAATCGTAACTAATCTCGAGCATCATCCCTTCATCCTCAATTCTTTATTCAATGCTTTCGTCTCTGTCTCACTTCTCACTCTCGGTCATCGCGTCTTCTATATTTTCCACCATGATCCTTCGATATACATATATTACAGTCTCTCTCTCGTCGTCCTTCTCTCTTCCTTATTCCACTCATTCGATCCGCTGCATTATGCCGTACGTTTCGCATGCTGTACCTTTATACCTGCCTCTTTCTTTCTGCCATTAACCATTACCACTGAGAGTGAAGAGCATGTTTTTGTATCTTTCTCTCTCTCTCTTCTCTCTCGATCTGTTCAAAACGGACGTGTGGGTATACAGTAATGCAACGTTGTTTCTGCGGTGTACATCGTGTGGATATTATACCTCTATGCGCCGGGGTGTGTCCTGTGGGAATATGCGATTACAATTTCTCAGCGATGAGTCTGCCTGCTGAAGTATGCAGAGTCGTACGATGAGCGAGGGTAGCAAACGGACTGAGCATTTAATTTCTACCCTGTTGGATTTATTTCCGTTTACCAAAAAAGATTTGTTTTTTCCTGAATACATTTTTATTACAACGACCAAAATTGAGGGCAAACGTGAACGAGGTTTGATGCAATTTCCTGGGTGTGTCTTGTGGATTTATCAATATCGGAGGATGTATTTAAAAACACTGTATGTATAACTTAGTGTCTACGGCAACAATGAGAAGGCGTCTCTATCTCTTTCTGCGTCTTTCTTCCTCGACGTTGTCTTCTGACCCTCCCAAGAGAAACTCCCATATATGAGTATATATATATAGAGGTATCACGGTGAATCGTCCTTCCGGATCGTCGTCGTCCACGTCTTGAGCTTACCATCGGCAAAGCCCGGTGAACTTGCGAGGGTTTCCCATTGCCTTCGCGATTCCCAGTGGTCTCTGTGCTATTATACTTCGATAGCACATACAGTTCTATATAAAGAGTCGATCTAGCCAGTGCAAAGAGGAAGGTCGAGTATCCATCGAGGACTCTGGAGAAAGAGCCCACGGCGTTGGCGGCAGCGGGCGAGGATGCTTCTACCTACTACTTCTAAATTATTGCCCGACCATTTCGCGATTGCTTCCGATAGTTGGAATTCCGAGTCTCCTAGCAAGCCAGCAAACATCAGCATCAGCTATACAGGCAGGGATGTACTCGGCATTAGCGCATTTCTTCTGCTTCTTCTTCTTCTTCTTCTTCTTCCCTCTTTTCTATTCCACTACTTTATTTATTTATTTCTTTATAATATACATCCTCCCCTTCTCACTCTTTCGTCGTCTTCATCTCTCCCTCTCCCTCTCTTTCATTGGCCATAGTATCAGACTTTGTATACCAGCGTATACGCACACCTGCAATATTCACCCCGGCGTATATATCTAGCACCATTCGATCGGGGCTCTTATTCGCGCTACTCTCACCACGGGTGTCCGCGTGCGCTGTCCGTTAAAGGAAAACGTTTGGACAGACTGTGGGATAGCACGGGGCGTATAGAGTGAGGAAGAATGAATATAGGGAATAAGATAGAGAGAGAAAGAGAGAAAGAGGGAGGAAATATGCAAGGGTGAGTGAGAGACACTGATCGACGCGAACAAACACCGTAACAGTTCCCAATCCTCCGACGATTCCACAGCGATTGCAGCTATATATAACCCACTTAAGGAAATTAGCGCGAAGCGGATCTCTCCATTCTTCGTTCGATTGAGCCCATAATTCTTATGTTGGGCTCTACGAAATTCTTGATAAAATGTGTTCGTTGAATTGCAAATAGAGCAATTAAATTGAGTGAGTTTCAATCGAACATTGCTTCATTTGCACAAACTTCATTTCAATGAAATCAAAATATTCCCCCCCCCCCCCTGCAGAAGTCTCTAAGACCAGCCTCAATTTTTCGAGCCTCGCTGTAAACTTTTGTCTTCGCCGGATGCGTTATCGGACGAGCCAAGTGTGAGAGAGAGTAGGTAGAGGAAGGAAGAGAAGGATAGCTGCTAATTAAAAGGAATCTCAAAGGCACTCGTGATATTCGCGAGGTATAAAAGACGAATACAACACACGCGGGCGCAATTCTTGAGCTTCTACATTGGCTCAAGATGTATTCTACCTGCTGAGTTGTACACAACTCTGCGCGAGCCCACATACACGCTCTATGTTGGGAAGCAATCGCTCGTTCCCTGGAAAACTCAGCCTCTAGAATTCTTACAGTAAGTATCCTTCTCGTTGCCTCGTTGCTCTCCCGCTATATTGCGCAAACGTTTCGCCGACTATTTTCCTGGTACACGTACCACGAACCATCAGCCAGGATAAATGACTATGAGAGTCCAAGGGGCTAACACGATTCCGGCGGATCAGCTGTGTTTTCCTCCATTGTGGCGACTTTACGCCGACGATATGTATATCCGATGCGATTCGTAACGAGAACGACAAATCGATCGTACGCCATGAAGAATCCGTCACTGGCGTCGATAAATCGGCTCGTTGAAAGAAAATGTGTAGGATTGATCTATAGACTGATCTGCCGAACGTCTCTTGATTGAAATAGGAATTGATTGAAAACTAGGAATTGAAGGCTAGGATTGCAGATATGCACTTTACATTGGAAAAATGTCTTTTAGAAGTCAAAAAACAGTTGAGCTTCGGATAGACGATTCAACCGGACTATCAGTCTCTGAAAAGTCTATCAAATGTTTATATTAGATGGCGAGTAACAATGTCCCTTTGAAAATGTCTCGAGACGTATGAAGAGGTCAGAATCCGAATAATATTCAACTACCAACTTTAAAATGTTCCTTTCATTGTCAAGGCTGAATTCAAGTCCACATTTGTTTCAATCAATATAGTGCATCCGGGATTAAATAGTTCGTATTTTTTTGACCTAGTATATAAACCCTTTCCTTGCTCTTAAATCAGTAAGCTAATGAAGCGCATCGTTTTTAAATCTATGATCAGTTATTCGTCACTCTTTTGCCGCTAGGTTTTCATCCGTGCACCTCTTTCTTAACGAAATATTGTTTATTCTTTCAAGAGATGGACGTGTAAGATTTTAATAAATATCTTTGATTACACGCGCGAACGCGAGACTTTTAATCATTTTCAACGGCGCCCCCATCGCCGATGTTGACTCCTCACCCGGCATAACTTGTAAAATCGTCGAGATCGCGGACTTCGTGTATAATATATGTTGTGAAATTTGCGCTTGGTGATCACCGCATTGCGATAACGGTAACGACAACGAGCGAGGTACCTATTCGCGGTACTATCTTGCGTTGTGTATAGAGAATGGTATATACGAGCGCACGCCCCATGTCCGAGAGAGCTCACCCAGTCGTCCCAACAAAACGGCAGACTCCTCTTGGACTCTTGGCGAACATCTTTCACTATCATACAGTAAAACGCTTTTGCTCTTCCACCGTCTATTTCTCTCTCTATTTCTCGCTCATTCTCTGTTTCAACTGCGTACTGTGAACCTTTGGGAGAATTGCCATGAGCCCAGAAGTATAAAATCCCTGTACTGCGTGGTGTGTATCGCGCGCTCAGCAGCCCCAACGGCTCAACGTTCACGGGGTCGTAGGTCAATCGCGTATCGTAAACGCGCACTCTGCACTCTCTTTCACCAGCAGGATACTTCCGTCTGTAAAACGTTTATATATGTATATATATGTGCACACGACATACGCATCTTCAGAACAGCTTCGCTCGTACATGCACGAGTGTACTTTCACGTGAAAATCGTAGGAATCTCCAACTTGTAAAGACGCGCGTGTGTTCGAGAATCTCTTTGCCTCTATGGCGAACACGCCGTGTTTTGAGATCGTCCCGACGGTGAAAGAACCCCCACAGGCTTTAATCCACGTGTCGCGCGTGGAAACGAGCATTTTTTTCGAGATCTTTCGATCCGCGCAATAATCGTGGAAAAGAGCTTCCTTCGTGGACCAAAAATTTGTCAGGAATCTTATGAGGGAGGCTCGCGATCCACCTTGAGACACACTCCTGCTCAAAAATTTGAAAACACCAGTCAATATTTCTTACCGCACTAGAAATTGCATAACTCCCTTAAGAAAAAGATAATCGAATTTGAAAAAAGGCGTTTTGACGGGAAGGAATACAGCTTTATTTTGCTTTTTTTAAATATTTTTTATGATTTTTTTTCCATCCGGTATGCATTTTTGTAAGCGACCGTTTTTCAACTTTTTTTCGACTATCGCAAATTGGGCGCATAACATAGAAACTTTTTTTTTGTACTTTTTATCTGCGGTATATTTGAAAGGGTTAGCAGACGTTCCGTTTTCGTTTCTTGAAAAATTTCATACAATTTTTTCTCGCCAAGTTATTGCACTTTTGGCAAAAAAAGAAAAATTTTGAAAGATGCAACATAATTCAAAAACTATAGAGTTTTTGAGTTAGAACTATAGAGTTTCAAATCACCTGGAATTATTTCAGAATTTTCCTATGAAATTTTTTTTTTGCTATTTTCACTCGAAACTCTGATGATTACGTCCCAGCGAAAAATTGTATCTGATTGAAATTTCCGTACTTCGTCATATAATAAAAATATGAAAAAATACAGCAACATTTAGCATGCTATAAAGAACAATTATCAATAATAATATTGCCCAAAAGTAATTAACAAATTGTTCAAAAAATTTATTAAGCAATGAAGACCAATGATCAATAATTATTATTGATCATTGCTGTTTATAGCATGCCAAATGTTGCTGAATTTTTTCCGAATTTTTATTGTATCACGAAGTACTGAAATTTCAATCAGATACAATTTTTCGCTGGGACATTGGAATTTCGAGCGAAAATAGTTTTAAAAAAATGCCATAGAAAAATTCTGAAATAATTCTAGGCGATTCCGTGTATACGTGCGCTACTTTTTTTATGATTGACATTTTCTCTTAAACTTCATAGTCTTTGAGTTACATTGCGTCTCTCAAAATTTGTCTTTTTTAGCCAAAAGTGAAATAACTTTGCGAGAAAAAATCGTACGCAAATTTTTATAAGACGAAAACGAAGCATCTGCTAACCCTATCAAATGTACCGTAGATACACTTTTTTTTAAAATTTCCTTAAGTTGCGCCAAATTCGCGATGGTCGAAAAAAGGCCAAAAAACGGTCGCGTACAAAAATGTGTCACGGATCGAAAAAAAAATCATAAAAGATGTTTTAAAACGCAAATTAAAGCTGAATTCCTTCCCGTCAAAAGGCTTTTTTAAAAATCCGATTCTCTTTTTTTTGACGGAGTTATGCAACTTCTAGTGCGGCAAGAAGTATTGACTGATATTTCCAAACTTTTGAGCGGGAGTGTACCTTGTGGCGGAAAGTACTATATCGCATAGGTGCACTTTATTTATATCACGATATATTGATTTTGTTTGGGGGTTCAAAACATTGTGTAGGATTGGGCCGATGGTTAACTCCCACCCTCGGAGAGACTTCTGGATTACCATGAAGAATCCCATTCCCGCTTCGCTTCAATCTTCCATCGCATAAATATTTAACCCACAACTTATTACTGCCAAATTCGCGAAACATTTGCAAAATTTGTCGGAAAAGCATCTCCAAACGCGCTTTCTGAATTCTCTCGCTGTTTCTGTCTATCTCTCGCGTTCCTTCACGTCGCGATTGGAAATCCGCGAGACCCCTCGTGAGAGACTTCCCTCTGTCCACAATTTCACTCTCTCTCTCTCTCTCTCTCACTCTATCGAGCGTTTTTCTTTTTCAAAGCCGTCGCGGATTCTCGAGACGCCGACATCACGTCGACGCTAACACAATCACACGGACACACATTGGCAAAAGAATCGACGCGAGAGTAAAGAGAGGAGTGAGAGATAGGCGTCGTTGTAGCCGCGTTGAGGCGTCCGCGAATTTACATTTATTTCGCGCACACCAGCATCACTCTCGTGAGAGAGAGAGAGAGAGAGAGACGTGGAGAAAGAGAGAAAAGCCGGTGATCGAAGAAGGTGAATCTCGTGCGAGGTGTGGCAGCCCCGAGAGACAGACACGCCGGGTATTCCACCTTCTCGATCTCGCTCTTTTACTCGTCGCGGCCAAACACAGACACACACGTCGCTCTCTCATCGAGGGACAATGGAGAGGTGAGTCTTGGGCTTCGCGGGCGGCTGTTGTATATATACGTACAGGGAAGGCCGTCGGCGAGGCTGCCAGCGAGAAAAGAGAGGCTCCTCAAGATCCTCCACCTCAACGGAGCACATATGGGCCATTCTCCGGTATTCCAGCAACTTTTTCCGTGACCCTTGCAGAATATCTTGAAATTATGCCAGTTTCGATCGTCAGCTGAAAAGTCTTGGCCAGAATTATTTCAAATTCCTTTGATCCATCGATTTTGGAAATTTAGCAAATTGTTCTCCAACATGAAGTTGCAAAAAATTAACATCCACGAGTGATTAGATCTAAAAATCTGAAATAATTTATAGGGATCCTTTCCAAGTATCGTACCGCAGACAGATGGAGTTTCGGAAACTTCTGAGTCGCGAAAAAGAGTGATTGGAATACCGAAGAATGCGCCATATCCGTCATAGCCTGAATACAGAGAAAAGGGTAAAGAAGCATCGCTTCTCCGGCTACGTTTCGATTGTCCGCATCTCGCTGTCGGATTATATTGTGCGAATCCAACGTTTTTCCATCATCCGACGACTTGGCGTCGGTGTTCTGGGCACACACATATGTGTATGTTTTATCCGGCAATGCGCATTCGCTGTGAGAGAATCGCGCGAAGGCGTGAATCCTCGTTCGATTCACACGCGACCCACACGGAAATCTCTCACGTACACTTTACCTCTATACCTCATCTCGGTGTTTCTCTCTCATATTCTCATTGGCTCTCTCATTGCTCGCTCCCGAGGGATTTTTCTTTCATTCCCGCTATCATCGATTCTTCGAATGCGGATACAATGCCTAACAAGAAACAAGCCCCCGCGTTCTTGTATTCCTCGTCTGTGCGCGCCAGATGAGAATTGAGAAATTCAGACGGATGTAGGAGTGACGCTTTTTTTCACGAAGAATCCAATAAGCCGTATGAATAGATTTTTCTTTCAAAATCAAATCGCGATGAAAAATATTCCAGACAGATCGGGAGGCTTCATCGTAAGAGACTGAGAATAACGCGTCGAATCATGAATCACAGCTGCGAAGTAAGTTTTTTTTTCCTTTTTGTTCTCCACGTTCATTCGTTTTCCTTCCGGAAAGGTTCGAGCAACGGTATGACGTATTAGCATCCGCGAGCCTCGCATGAGCCCGTCAACATGCGGAAGTCGAAGGTAACATCCCGAGTCGAAATTTTTAGCCTCCCTTGAATGCCCGTAGGTCTCATTTCCTTTGTAATGTACAAGCCGCCGGCCTCCGTTGGACCTACGGAACCCCATTTGTCGAATCCGGTGCCTCCGAGAGGCCTCCGTTCGATTCCACTCAACCTCGGGCAGGCCTCCTAGGCCTCTTTTCGATCTAACGTATCAGTGATACAGGCCTCCGTAACCTCCTTTCGATTCCAAGTCGTTGTCTCCATCGTTTTTTGGTCCAAAACCCTCGGTTCACCCTCAGAGGCCTCATCGGTAACCCATTGTGTGTTGATGCTCGTAGTGTTTTTGTGGCATTTTGCCGCAAAGGCGACAAAGTGATGTGCGTCGTTCACTAGCGTGCGAATTCTGTGTCTGTGTGTATGTGCCTGTGCCCTTTTCTTTCTGTGTGAGTGCGCGTCTCTGCTTGCTTGAGCACGTTACGACTTCCCGCCATCCCGGCACCAGTCTCGTGTAGTCTCTTGTCTCAAGCACACGTATAGTTTTTCATATTTTTTCATGTTCGATTGGATATTTTATAGTTGAGGATAATCAATCGTTGATAATAAGAAAAAAACAATTCGACGATGAGCACGAAAGTGAAGAGACTTGTGCGCCCTTGTGGTTTATCAAAACCCAGAAAAAGATCCAAAGAAAAAAGGTGGTCGAGACTCGAAAACTTGTATGACGCTTTGGAACTTATTCAAATTCCGAAAAATCATTGCGTTGTCTGTGATCGAACGAGAATCACGTGGGTGGACTCGTAGACAAACAAGCGTTCCTGCTACTACGTCATTGTTCAATAATTGGTAAGAAAAAAGTCAAAACGCTGGTAGTCAACTTAAGTAAACCTAGCAAACTGAACCCTTGTGAACACGTGGTGGATTATATATTTCAGATAATCGTGACGAGCTGTGAAAAATATCTCCCGCCAATGCGTCAACAGGCGAGATAGCGGGTCCGCAAGCGACAATTTTCACCACTGCAATCATCAATGAAAAAAAAGATGGAAGGTGTGCAAAAAGCCGAAAAAGTGGCTTGTATTGCTGCGTGAATGGTACTTGCAGAGGAAACTTCAAAGGATCGTCGGGTATGGGAAGACGTGCAATCTTCTGATGCATACTTCCCCGTTCAACAACCGTTCGACACTAGTGCGAGAAGAGGAGGCAAGTAGTACACCTGACGAGGTAGAAAAGAAAAAATATATTTAAAAAAAAATTAATATGTTGTTACGTTCAAATATATATTTAAGAGATATTATAAATTGCAATTCCTAGTAAGCCTTATCGCATTAATTATAGTTGATACTAAAAAAAAAAATTGGTTTTCTTTCTGTCCATTTTCAGTAAGTTTAATTTGTAATAATGTTGAACGTGATATAACATAAATAAATGATACTATCCCTACATATGTGAAACATTCATATATATATTCCCGTTACTTATCCCTACTCCGTGTACCATTGGTCGGAGGGTCTGAGGCCCTGGAGGGTCTACGGTACATTCGCAGCAGGCCGAAAGGAGAGCCAGGAGGATTTGCGAGAGAGCCGCAATAGGCCTAAAGGAGGCCCAGGAGGTTTTGGGTGAGAGCTGGAATAGGCTTAAAGGAGGCCTAGGAGGTTTTGAGGGAGACCTGGAAGAGGCTCAAGCGAGGTTCCGGAGGCCTTGCGGCAGGGCTAAAATAGGCCCAAGCGAGGTTTCGGAGGTTCTATTCGTACCCTCATGGGCCTCCTTTGGGGAAAAAGTCTACTTTCGAGACTTTTTGAGACTTTACCGAGGCCCTGACATATCCCTCATCTATACGCTGTACCCTCGCTTCGATGCCCGATACTCCCCTAATCTTGTGACGAAGCCTCGGGTGTTGAAGGGAGGTCAAAAATTTCGACTCGGGATGTGTGTAAAACATATCGACCTTTTTTTTATTAATTTTTTTCTTCTTTTATATTTAGTTCATATCTTCCGTTTTTTTTTCACGCTGTGCGTTCAATGCGTTTGCGAAACGTGTCGAGTCAGTCGCGCCGCAAGTCTCCTTCGGTAGTTTGTAACATCTGCTTCGAGCTCGCACTACCTTCGTGCTGATCTCGTCGAGAACCTCGTTTTATACAACGCGCCGTTTCATACAGGCGTTGGTATTCCTCGGGCAAACTGCAACTTCGATCTTTTGCCATTTTATTGCAAGTATATGCACCGTAAGTAAAACGATAAAACGCGCGTGCCTCGTGTAAGTCTTTTTTCTTCAATTCATATGGCGCCAGGCGAATCGTTTGAAAACTTCATTCTTCCAAGATCTTCATTCTCATTTTCAATGAGCTGTCATATTTTGATCGTCGTTTTCAACTGTAATTGCGTGCACCGCAATGCTCGTCTTGCGATTTCATTAAAATCAGTCGCTGCATCGACACGATGGTTTTTTTTTTGACGATAAACTGGGCGAGGCTTTTGCAATCGTGTTTATATTGTGGAAGTAAAATTGCACGATCGTTGCGCTCACCTTATAGAAACTGTGCAACTCTCCCGTTGAGCATCCACCAAAGGCGGGGACGCCGTGTGGCAAAAGCAAGGCCGACGTGATTTATCATCGCGCGTTTTCCTTCTCTCTCACCGACTTCTTCGTGTGTCGGATGATGCACTTCTCAAGCGCAAGATGCTGCTCGCAGCGTGCCCCCCTGGCTCGTAAACACACGTTGCATCAGGGTAAGGTTCGCTGAGAGAGCAGAAGAGATGCTATATAACGCGACGGTTCAACAGCTGGTAAACTACGCGAACACCATCGGCCATAGCGCGTTGAAGAGCTTCGCTATCACTCTCTCTTTCTCTGTCTCTTTCTATTTCCCAAGACGTTGTCACTCATCGCAGGTGCTGACTGTCGACTTTATCAGCGGACATTGACGACCATCATTAGAGACCCGATAGACGAAACAATTGTGTCCATGTATATACACTCCCGTCCAAAACTTTGGAAACGAATCGAATTGAAATATTTTCATTTTTAAAAGAGCAGTGAAACTTTTCGTCCGGCGCAGAATCGGGGCGAGTGTTTCTAAACTTTTCGTCGGCTGTGTATACCATTTACATATATGGGGCATTCCATCCCAAATCGGACAGTTGGAAAAACTTTTTTTTCTATTTCCTCAATTTTTTTATATTTTTGAGTACCCATCAAAAGACCCTTCCTGTTGAATTTTGAGATTTTTTTGATTCCCCGTTCAAAAGATATTGAATTAACAAAAAAATCGCTCTTTTTTGGTATTTTGGTCATAACTTCTTTAATAATGGTTCAAATTGAAAGTTTTTTTTTCTAAATTTTAGTTTCTTTATGGCCTTTTCGGAAAAAAATACAACAAAAATATTGGACGTGTTTTTGAATGAGTTTTTTGAGTCTTAAACGTTAAATCGCGTTTTTAAAAGTGAGTGTCATTTTTAATTTTTTTTTAAATTTTTTGTTTCAAACATCTACCTATTCAACAATTTTCAAAACTAGTCCGATCGTGGGATCTCAATAACTATTATTTTTGTCCGATTTATGAAAATTAAAAAAAAATTTTTTAATTAATTATTATGAACAACAATTTTTGTTACTGTATAGTATTTTTTTAATCATTTTGAATTAATTTGGACACTTTTTCATTGTTAACAGATTTTAAAAATTAATAATTAATCGATGAGTAAATAATCACAGTTCAAGAATTGTATGAGTGGGCATTGAACAGACTTAACGATTAATTAACAGACTTAACGATTACCTAAACAGACTTAGGGATTAATTATTAATTTTAAGAACCTGTTAACAATAAAAAAGTGTCAAAATAAATTCTGAAAATTGCACAAAATACTATGCAGTAACAAAAATTGGTATTCATAATAATTTATAGACAAAAAAAAAATTTATTTTAAAAAATCACCTATGAGCAAAATACCAAAAAAAGAGCGGTTTTTTAATTAATTTAATATCTTTTGAACGAGTAATCAAAAAAATCTCAAAATTTCATAGGAAGGGTCTTTTGATGGGTTCTCTAAAATATAAAAAAATTGAGGAAAAAAAAAGTTTTTCCAACTGTCCGATTTGGGATGGAATGCCCCATATGGAAGTATGTATCCTTTAATGCCCTTTCTCTGCTCATTCAATGTCCATCGAATTTACAAACGCCTACGATCAATTTTTAAATGTTATATTACGTTATAAATGAAAAGAAAAAACCTTCACTACAATAAACGACCCTGAGAGACATGATAAAGAAGTGTACGTAATTTACGTAATAGGCAACAAACTCGAACGAGATGAGAGTTGGGCGTGATTTTTCGTATCAAGTAAGACAGACAGATAGGGATAATGGCGAGAGGCCTCTGTCTCGCTCTCACACTCTGTATATCTTCCTTCGCCGCGTCCGGCTGTCAATCATTCAATTATTTAGGATCTAGCTTGGGCCTCTTGTCAGATCGATCCACGCGCGTAATTGTAGGTTCTCTTGCGAACGGCGCAAGCGCTGTTTCCCTTCGCCTTTCAGATCGTGAAGGTATATTCATTCGCCCGAAATGAAATTATGTACAGTACACAATGAGTTGACACAGAATTGCTCGTTATATCGACATGTGCACACACGATGACTGGATTTCGATTCACTGACTCTCGAATCGAGGGATCTCTCTCAGAGCATTGGAAGAAAGCTTAAACCACACGAACGTTAATTAATTTAAAGAAAGCAGCTCACGAAATTACGGATCGTATTTTGAAAAGAAAAAACCTGAGTCCGTCGATAGAGTGGAGGATAGATTTTTGCCACTGCGATTGTGAAATCGGGAAGGTTATGGCGCATCTGAGCGGAACGAGAAAACAAGTGCAGCATCACGAAACTGCGGAATGTATTCTCCATCACAGTGGCTGCTACCGAGGAATCTCTTTGGTCAATATAAAAATTGCAACCGACAATTTTCCGCGTTTGTTGCTTTTTGCATCGAGAGCATTTTAATTGAGAGCTACTCTTGTCGATATTTTTTCTCTCGTGGCGAGATCTAATTCGATCTTACGGCAATGACCCGCAACTGTTGCTTGCTCAAAGCTGATTGTATGTGTGTGGGTTCGTGTTCGTGAACTTCTGTATTCAGAGAAGTACGACCACCGAGAGGTTCTCCGTGATGGACGAGTTATTTCGCAATCAGGATGAGCTACCGCAAGATCAGCGAATCGTACCAAAACGCGAATCATAATCGATTCATGAAACGTTCCGTTGTACCGCGACTCTTATTATTAAAAGTGCTCCATTAAATGACCATTAATGGCGTGTATTATTCTGAACCCTTTCACGATCCAGAGCGATATAATTACGGCAGTACGCATCATCGATTTTGCTTGCTCCCGTTTTTCGACCCTCGGGAATTATTTTCTTGCTCATTATTCTTCTCTCTTTTTATTCACATGAAAGTGCAACTATTAATTACACGAAATTTCGCATCTTTCCGCCGGACACTCTATTATTAAGGCAATTAATAATTATTATTGTATGATCTACATCTGTCTGCGTGTATGTTTTATATATGCGCCGGAGAACGGGGTTATTCTTTATTTTTTCGTGGCGGTTTGAAGACCCTTCGGACGATTCGGGGTTTCTTAACGATCTTCCAAATCTTCGAATTACAGACATGGTTTTTTTTGTCTATGCTTCCGTATGTGAAAAGAAACTGGAGAAACTCTCGATGTGACCACTTGTACGAGAGCGTTCGTAAAAAAAAAGGCGCACAACCGTTGATTATAGGATCGACGCGATTCTCGAGATGAAACGACGAAGAAGAAAAAGAACGAAATTTGAGATGAAACGCAAAGCTGATACAAGGCCTCCCTTCCTCCCCGTTCACGAATGATTTCACGAGGAGCTCTCGGAAATATTATTTATCCTAGAAATCTCTCTAGCCTCGCCTAGGGCGATAATTAAACATGAATTTGGGAAAAGAACGAGACTCCTCGCAAGGATGAACAGGAGAATGGCCCGCACGCGCGATCACGCCACACGCGTTTATCTTTTTATTCGTCGTTTGTGAGATTTAACATTTATATGTCGGAGATGAAGAAAAAAAGAACGGAATTACGAAACGTTTAACCATACGCACAAATGTAAAAAGAATGAGGTTTCGTTCAATGTATGCCGATGAGAATAAAAAATATAATCATTCTTCGCTTATCGATCTCCGCATTGCTCTTTCGCTCGCTTTCTCTCTCTTCCCCTCTTGATTGTCAGAGAAAATTACCGACGTCGTATTTACAGATGCATCGCACATTTGCGATGATGACCCGTCGGTAATTCCGTACATTCCTTTTTCTCTTCATCTTCGACATATACTTTTTCTCGAAATTGACGAATAAAAAGGTCACCGCGCGTGCGGACGTTTTATTGTCCATCCTCAAGGAAGTCTTGTTTTCAAATTCATGTTTAATCATCCGCCAAAGAGGCACTACCGGCATCCTATTTGCAAAGGAACACGAATTCTCTCTTCGGATTCGGTGTATCTCAACATGTTCAGCTCATGAAAGAAAGACCCAAAATTTTCAACTTTGACGCTCTTCATAAAAAGATTAATGCCGTGAGAGCGTTTGCCACTGAATATGTTGCTCGGATTCGTACACATTGTAATTGTAACGGCCATGTTTTTGCTTCCGTGACTCGTTTCATATGGATAAATGTGTGAATGTATTTATTCGTGAATCAAGAATACGGAATCGGAGCCTGCGCGTCCGGTCATGAGAGTTCACGCGCTTTTATGCTCAGGTTTCACACAGAAGCTTGAATCAAGGGACATCAGACGCCAGAGTCTTCCTTTTCGCAGACTAGTCGTGAGATAGCGATAACGAGCCGATGATTCTTCTTCTTTCTTCTCTTCGTCTCAGTCTTCTTGAACTTGCAAGCTCGCACATGTACGTGCAAGCTTTTTCGACGCTTTTGCGCATGAAAAAACGTTGGGAAGCGGAAAGCGTTGAAGTGGTGAGATCGGTATTACAGTCAGAGTGGCTCAAATGTCATTTATACTTTGCGCGTGGCACAAGCTCATTGTCCGTTCGATTTTCTTCAGTTTCTTTGCTTCTCCGTGCACATGCGGCTGATCTCCCTGCGCGATGTCTCTCGCGTATATAATGCTTGCGGCTGGTTGAGAAAACAGAAGTTGCACGAAGGTGCGCTCGGTTATAGGAGCCGGTGGAGCCGCCTTAACGGGATCCTCTGAAGGGACACCGCGACGGTGAAAAAGCCTTCGGCACACGGTAAAGCGCGAATCTCTCTTTTGCCGCCTGATCGTCTCTCCAATCGGTAGTATTTTTCTCTTTTATCCAATATGTATGTATCCGATATACATATATTGTACAGTAGATATCGAGAAGAGTGAGGCATGTGTAGAGTCGTGGTGAAGCCTAGTTCCAATGCTGCCGATCTTCTCTATGAGCAAAAGAATAGCCTCTCCCGTAAGTTGCATCAATGAGAAATCTTTCTATTTCTTTGTATCTCACGTATTATTGTATTGGCGCAAAATAAAGTTTTACACCTTAACACTGATCTCGCTGTTTCTACACTTTGCATGCTTTTCTTCTTCTCTATTTCTGTACTTTTTTCTTAAATAAATCTTTTCATTTTTCTCCATCCCACTTTTATTTCCATTAGCATCTCGCGTATCAAACTGGTTTTTCCTCGTAGAATTTACGCCTCCGTGTGCACTATGGCGCGCATGTTTGGAATGAGTATATAGTTGTATATATAAAAGTCGTGCGTAACTTACTGCAAGCGAACAGGCGCGAGATTACGGTAAATTTGAATGAATTCTCAACAACGATGAGGACAACGACGAAGACGACGAGAACGACGACGAGAACCCGGAACTCCTAACTTCGATACTCGCGGATAAGCAAAATCTTTCGAGGCATCTTACTCCGCGCAGCACGACTGTGCGAGAAAAGACTCTTCGTCATTTTGACGATCACGATGTGTGGGAATACCTTTTTTTTTACGAGGATCATCATTGACGCCCGAAGGCACGATAATTTGGCACGTCAACGCACGGGATTAGTGTCCCCTCACTTAAATGATCTGACATCAGCGATCGTTCCAATTAGAGATCATTAAACATACATGAACACAATCCTCCATCTGGAGCTTTCGTTTCTAGCGGCTCATAACTTTATGTTCGTCAGCCGAAATCGATTCGTTTGCTTCCGCCTTTCAACGCTTTGAGAGATAAGATTTCTCATTGAAATTATAGAAGATAAAACCGATAAATCCGTCCACGCTCGATAAAACGAATCACGCTTTGCCATTAAAAATCTACCATTCTTATGGCTACCGACAATTAACCGCGAAGTATAATGACTTCATCATGTTATATATGTCAACGATTATACGTCAAACGCGCTTAATGATTCAATCGTGCCAATTACCCGATCTCTCGTACATCTTTCGCGGGTAGTTATAAATATATCTCGAAATACTCTCGTTTGCCAAGTACAATACCGTCAGCATCATCCACATCCCTGTATCCATCTCTTTCTCTCTCATGCAGGTGTGCTCCATCTTAAGGAGCATTCAAACAGCAGCTCCCCCTAATAACGGATCATTATTTTCGTTGATTTTGATGCTGACCGACGCGAAACGCGTCTGACACAAAAAATAATTTCTGACCATTAAATATTATTACTGCCACGGGAGTGTGCGTATATTGGACGATGTTTGTGTGCGTTGTAAAGAAATTTAATTGGACCGAAATATAATATATCCCCCTACTTGGTAGCATCGAAGAATCTGATTTCTTCATGCAATCATCACTATATAATCTCTCTATGTAGCCTCATCGTTATAACTCTGAAAATCAGGTTATCAAAAATCTCAGCATGAACGAAGCTCGTTCGATTCCGTTGTTATTTTTTTCTCGTTCACTCTATCAATCTGTCTTGGCGCTTTGTTGCGATTCGTTTCGCAGGAATTCGACCATCGATGATATTGGACACCCATACACACACGCATATTGTTATTTCGTCCCCTATTGTTATACATGGCGTATCGAAAAAAGTGTTCTACTCGCGGTCAACGGTGCGCGTAAACGAAGAGGTAATTTGAAGTTTGCACACTGAGAACAACGATTATATCTTCACTGACCGCACGTAATTAGATCGAAGAACGTGTTAATGGAGTTGTTAAGCGAGAAAAGAGGCGAGGACTCGCTCGTTTGCTCGTGCACCAACGGTTTGCGTTTGCTTCCTCGATCTCTCGGTAGCGCTTCCAGCGTCTAGAGTATAACCGGCAGCACTGAATGCTCCACGGAGTACAACCCATATAATTAGAGCCTTCCCCGTATTTCCTACGTAGGTATTCACACTTCTTTTTCTTCTGAAATCTTCCCTACGTTACGAGCCATCCTACACCTATCTTTATGTTCTCTCCTGTACCTCTTAACGTCTAATCTCTGCAGCATTAAAAATTTCTCACGATCGCCCAAGCACACCCCGTGAATTCGCTCTATTCCATCTCTCCACCCCGTTTGTACATCAATCACTTATCATCGTGATGCAAGAATGATAAAATGTGGTCGGTATAAAAGGATACACTGAAACTTACCTACCGTATATTTCGCTTTCACATTTTGATCGACAGTCTCGATCGACTCGTCCAGAGCGATTAATTCACGTTGAGAACGATCGGTTAACTAATTAGCATGAATTTTGCGTATCAAAAGATCATAAGTCGGCGGTACGTCAATTCGTTTTCATTATTACTTTTTTGTTTTCCCTTCGGGATCGATTCGCACGATTGAAATTGCTCAATCATCTCGCGTATCTCATGGTGAACACGCGTTTTTCACCATCTTCTGCGTTGGGTTCACGATCGTGTTTGAACGTTTGCAGCATTTTTTTTTCTAATTCTGAGAACAATAATTCGTGGAATTTCTACAATGAATTTTTCAAGACCGCTGAATCTGAATAGTCATATTTGATGATACGAGAGACTTCGTACGCTGCTTGATTACCCAGAGAATAGACATTCTCGTTTCTTCCTCATATCGAATGAAAAGTCTTGTAGTCACGATAGATTTGCAACGTCTGGGAAAAGGGGTATTTGATTTATCATCGCAATCGAAGCTAAGGAGTACACAAACGTGCATGCGTTGCAGTGGTTTGAGCAAGGCGGCACCCCGATCGTCGCGAATGAATATTGTAATTTCTCCTTGCTCTCCCTCTTTCTCCCTCACGAGTCTTGTAATGTATTGCTACTTATGAATAGTATTTACTGCACACTGTACCCTTTCGCGTATACATACAAACACACACAGTCAGAAAGTAACAACACTTAACTAGTCATATAGATATACCGTTGGGGGCAAGCTAACTCGTTTCAGCATCGTACCGATACCTGATATATTATGATGTATGTTGTATACCCTATAATATACTCGAAATGAAGAATGATGGGGGAGAAATAGTCGGTGTAGTCCACCGCTGTTACAGACGCATGTGAATTCCGGTTTGAATTTCTTGATTGCACCATCAGTCATTTTTTTCTGATTTTGGCATATAATAATATTGGCAAGAGGCAAAGTAATACCGTAATTAAGTCGCTGCGATATTTCACCGGGAGCAAGACGAGGCAGAGGGAATTTAAGCGACGCTCAAAGACTTTAAAATCAATAAAGCAGCGGTAGCTAAACAAAAAAGAGAATGAAAAAAAATGCGGTACGTCGATGTCGAAAGTATCGAGACTTGGTTAGCATGATCCGACGTTCTCGAGCACGCGCACATAATAAATAATTGTATACGGGAGGGAATAGAGGGAACGAAATTTCGTTCGTTTTAATTAAAGTCTAATTACGTACTTGTTAAACAAGTCACGCGGTTCCAACGCTCTTCACCTACTATATTTAGAGCTTTTTCTTTTTGCAGGGGCTATCTCGAGCATTCTGAAAAGTATATGAATACGTACATACGTTTATATGGATCTACCCACCGGAGGTTTGTACGTGTTGTGAAATAGACGCTCGAGAGCTCTTTCCTTCACGCGCCTGCTTTGATCTTCCTCAGCGTAGCAGCTCTCTTTATTCGCAAAGGGTTGGGCCGCACTCTGTACACTCCGCACTCATATTCTTCCTGAGTATATATACTCAAAAACACAGAGAGGATATAGTAGCTGGCACACAGAATACTCGGAACTAAGGCCTTCACAAAGGGGATGACTTTGCGATAGAGAGCACGCCCTCCCGGCCTCGCTTATTCATATTTTCACAGCGGATGAAACCGCTCTCGTTCTCGCTTTCTCTGAGCGTGGGTGCCCAGAAAGCGAGCAAGGAAATGTACTATCTTTCCTCTACCGCCGCCACCGTCTTCATCTTCTTCTTTGGTTCCACTGCTTCTTCATCCCGAGCCGCGCTTCCTGCTCGCTCGATCAATGACAAGTTCGACCGAGTTTTCCCGAGATGAAATGCTTCTCATCAGTCCGGTCCACCGTTTATATATACCCCACGAATGAGACGCTTTCATGCTTCTTCAAGGCAGTCTCTTTCAGACCTCTTTATTGAGCTATTAGTCACGTTGACTATTAATTTTACATCTTTTTTCTCGTATCATTGTTCGTGGGTACCATTAAATTGCTATTCGCTAACGGCTCTTGCCGTTCACTCTTTGATTCTCTGTACGAAGAATTTCATCTTTCAAAGTATATTCTCACCCTCTGTTGGTTAGTCTTGGACAACCGAGTCGAGCATTGCTAATAAACTTTCCATTTGACGCTTGCATGTGCCGCAATAAATGTTGCAGATAGAACAATGATAAGAAAAAAAATTGCCCGTAATCGAGTACCTGTTATTCAACGAGGAATCTTCAGAGATATTCACGAATCAGCATGAAATACTTGTTCTACGAACGATTCGAAATGTAATTAATACAGCGAACCGATGGTAACTCCGACAGTTCGTAAGCTATTACGACATATTTGCAGAAATACTCTGGGTAAAGAATGATGGAGATACAGTTTAGGTAGGATGGGAGATAGAGAGAGCGAAAGCTTCACAGGAGATGATTTGTTGCTACGGAATATATATTCTACCGCGCTTTCGGTCCTTCTCGGCAACGCTGATGTCTCTATTTATAACAGGTAAAAGACGGTGGCAGAAACGCTGAAACCGGATTAACTGTAACCGCTGTATACGCGGGCCTTCCTCTTTCATTCCCGAAGCAATATAACGCGTCTCTCTTCCTTTAGGAATTCTTGAGTTTCCCATAATATGCGAGCTCACCCGCCTCTCTGGTCCTCATTATCATAAAACTCCGATCAATCCGGGTGTGAGGTCCAGCCAAGTACGAGAGGCGACTGTACGCGCGGTACATTCCCTCGTACCTCTTTGGCGATTCGGACCCCACAAATGGCATTGGCTCTCGACTCTTCGCCAAGAAATAGTAATAAACGCTGCCTAGGAGTTAAGGAAAACATTGCAATAGTACATACATCAATGGTACAATGATTGGAAACCCTTTGTGGATGGATCAAATTAACCTGTTTCCAAATTTAGATTCAATTATCTACAATTAACGAGGCGCTTCGATGAGAGTGAATATTTGTAGGAATGTTCCCACTGGATATATTAGATAAGACATCTATTCAATTGCAAAAAGCAGTGCATTTCAGTAAGACAAATATACTTTCGAAAGGTGAGTTGCCTTTGGTCCGGAGGTTTTCTCAGATATAAATATAACGGATCCCCGTGCGAGGAACCACGAAACACGATGACGAGATCATCATGGGAATCGCCGCCTCGGTTTCGCTAACGAGTGTAACAAGCCAAGAGAATAAGTATCTGCCAAATAAAGATGTTCATAATGGGCGTCATAAACATCTCTTTCTCCCCGGAATTGAGCCGTTTGTTGCTCGTTGATCGCCATCTCTCGCGTGTAAACCGAGTTTGCCTTCTGTAACGAGAGAACGCGCGAACGTGGTAGGGATTCAGATCGAGACTGACCCTTTTCACGATAACTCGCGAATCGAATGAGCGTTTGATCCAGAAAACCAGATGGAATCACGCTCGACAAAACGGGAGTTGTGAGGGGTGTCGCGGGGAAATCTCCAAACCTGCTTGCTCCTTATCCTGCTCCCAAGGGAGGAAAGCAAGTTCTCGCGAAAAGAGAACGATCTCGTTTGATCTCTCGAGTCTTCAAGCACCTCGACGATACTGTGCACTCTCAGGGAAGAACTCGCGGGTACCTGTTTGCCGGGTGCGCTGCGTCAAAACTCACGGGAAAAAAAGTTGAAGGGATATTCCCGGCGGAATCAGCACACGGAGTCCGGAATGAAAAAGCAGAAAGGTACCGCGGTGGTCCGATGTACATGCGGTTTAAGGAGCGTGAAAAAGTTGGAGAGAGAGAGAGAGAAGGACCAACCCAACTGACGTGTCTGGAAATGCTTTCGTTCCAAACAAATTTGTTAGTCATTCCAAGACGCTTTTTTTTCTAAGCGCTCGTTATTGTCGATTTTCCGCCGTAAACTTTTTTTAGTTTTTATCTGTATCTACGATGATTATCTTGCTAATTCGAGATGAGAGAAAGGCGCGACAAGAAGACCAGAGGTGGGGACAGAGTGCCTCAAAATAATAATGTTATTAAAAGTCGTGTGGCAGATGATAGTACAGAGTGTATGTATAATAATCTTCGGATATACGTTATGGCCTTTCCCCGTAAGTTCAACCGAGCGTGTACAGAGCGCAGAGACGTGCTTAGAATTATCGACGGGGATCGAGCATGCTCGGGGCAATTACGCGTTATTACGTAGATAGGCTCATTAGGTATTATGCACGGTTCTTCTTCTTCTTCTTCTTCTTCATCATCATCGTCTCGGGCTTCATACGTCGGGAATAACCGACGTCCCGTGACTCCCATTTCTCCTATACGTTACCCTGTGCATCCTTCATTTTCTATACAATATTATAAAGCCGAGAATCTTCACGGAATTAAGATCCGATCTTTGATACAGCCACTATATGATTCGGAAATAAGGTGTTTATAGAGCAACTTTTTATTCGCATAACCGTATCAGATTAATCTATTTCTTTATTTTCTCGAGTCATCCTTGGCAAATAAGTAGATTCCCTGCTAATCGCACCGCAGATTTATGCGCGATCAACGGGGCGTTACATTGTTACTACCACATTAATTTGTCTTTCATTCTACGACAGGATGCCGGATTTTCTCACAAAATTATATTTTATGAGGCAACAACGTTAACGAAAAATAATCCGCACCTCATTCAGGCTCCTTTTCAATTTCACTTGGCATTCAATTGTTGACGTGCTCATTTGTATCACTCCATGCCAGAATTATAGATTCCTTGAAAAATTTTATACCACGCTAAAATTAATAAACAAATAATTTCATCTGCAATAGTGTTAAATGAGGTTCTAATTTTTGTTCATTTAAAAAAAAATAGGCGGCGGGACCGCCGGTACAGCTTGAACCCGTGGACCTGTCGGTGAAGACTCCGGTTGTGCTGCAGGTGCCTCGTTACAGTCCAGCAGCGGCATTAATTACCGCAGCTAGGAGAATTCCCTCGCCATCGACGACGCCCACACCGCCCCCGCTCTGCGCATCTACCGGTGAGTTTATATGAAAATTTCATTCGCCATGTAATAGAGTACAATACAACGACCGGGGCAAATTCCCCAGGCTCTTTCGATCAGTTGAAGTTGGCTTTGGAGAAAATAAAGGTCAGGGGTCTGTCGTTGGTGCATATTGAAGATGGTGCGCCTCGTGGTAAACTCGCACGACCATCGTATGTACACGTATATAGGCCCATGGTTTCCCATCCTCGATGGACACGATCGATAAGCCGAACATTCGGAATTCCGGCACCGGAATTCCGCATTCTTCTTCGCGAGCAATTGCCACTTCGTGCCTCGCGTATACTCGTATATATATATGTATATATATTCACGTACAACGATGCACAGATGCAAGGCATTATATCTTGACCATTCCCTTACCTTCTCGGAGGATAAAAATTTGTTCGAAAGTCCCGCAATGAAAATTCAATCAATATGAAATTTCCATCATTTCCATCAATTGAAATAGCTTTTATAGCGATACTGCCCTCGGCATAGTACAAACATAGTGTGACCGATGTTGGGTGTTCCGCGTGTGTAGGTTCGATAATCGAACGCTCGCACCCTGTGCGCGTGTTATTACAACGATGCGTCGCAATTCTTCACGCTGCCGATGAGAATGCGCTACGGTAGTACCCAAGCGTCTAATCTCCGCGCACTCTTGGTATGTTTGCCGTTTCGCACGTACCAGCTTGTAATTTTCTCACCGGAGACTCTTTTTCTTTGTTTTTCTTTCTCGGCATTCAATGTTTCGCGTCAACCGTAGCAGGTTATTTAGCAGATTTAGAGACTGACTTGTTATCGAGCGACTTGACTTACATTACACGGACGCATTAAGCTGTACCAATTATTTGCTTACCAGAATTCTTTAAATATCGTTTTAATATCTGTATCAAATAAAAATTCTCCCATAATTGGTACTTATAGAATTATTACTCCATCAAATACTTAACCCTCCGTGGTCACACATTCCAATCGTAACACGGTGATCACACTCGGTCATGCTGACCCCAGTCATCTTTGAGTGCTTGCCATGTTCAGAGTGTTATTGAAAATGACTTCAAAAAATTCAGAGTGATGCTTTCAATCATCCTGAATATGCAATGTACACTCTGAATTTTTTTTTCAATTTTTAAGATGGTGAAAAAAATCACGAACGAGTGAATACGCGAAAAAAATTATTTTTTACGAAAAAAATCATAACTTTTGCAATTTTTATTTATTTCTCATAAAACTTTAGGATAACACTCTTGAGATATGACACTTTAAAAAAAAATGGTTCCATACTGGGCGTTTCAAAAAAGTAATTAATTTGGACATTTGGAGGAGGGTTTAGGGAACTCTATTTTGGAGTAAAAAAACACAATAAATACCAAAAATCCTTCATTTATTACACAATTTTCGTACATAAAAATGGAAAAATTGCGCGTCTTTGGAGAAAAGAACTGTTATTGGAGAAATATTTGAAATTCCAAAAACTGTAAAAAATCCGCAATTTTCATTTCCGGAGTTCGGAATAAATTTTAATAGTTTATAAAAAAAAACTCGACTTTCACGATGGTCTTTACCTTGTATGCTGATATTCAACACAGAAAAAAAAGAAAAAATATCAAAATTGCCGCAGAAAATTACAAAATGGTCACACTGGTGGTCAAACTGACCTCAGCTCGCGTGCGATTTTTTCTTTTCGAATGCCACAGCGAAACTGTTGGTGCCATTATTTCTCTATTACGCTGTGCTCACTAAGGGAACTCCAAAGCATCCTTAGATAGCAGGCCAGTGCTCTTGGTCGCCAAGAACAGATTGAAATTTTGGCTCAAAGTTGCACTGGGGTCATTTGGACCCCCGGTGACCACGGAGGGTTAATCCATAACAAATCTCCCAGAAAACTTCTCGCCAGAGATGGATTTATGCGGTAGAGTTGTAATGATAGAGTTTTATTGCGGTAGAATGTATTTCTGGTTGTCAGTGTTTAATGGTAAAGTTGTAAATGTACCATTAAACGGCTACATGAAACGCGTGAAAGTTGAAGCACCTGCGATTGGAATGCGTTCCCGTCGGTAGAGATTGATGATGGTGGTGAACTGCATTATGCCAAAAATTCGACGTAATTTGCAGCATTTTATCAGTTCGAGAGCATAATAACCCGTGTAAAAAAAATTAGTCTATATTATGTCTACGATTAGTCTCTCACGTAGTCTACGAAAAGTCTCTCTAATGGAACAATATAGACTTTGGATATAGACTTTCCAACGAAATTTACATTCCACAATAAGTGTCTCATAAGTCTATATACTAATAAGTCTATATTCATATAGACTAATAAATCTATATGAACATAAATTCATAACCCGCTCTTATTTAGGCTTTCAAAAGTCATTTTTTAAAATATGAATATCGAATTATGAGTATTATTCGTTATTTATGTAGACTTATAAGTCTACATAAATATAGACTTGGGTCGGGACTTCACAACTGAATGTGAATTCAGGAATCGAACTTATTTCGTCTCTTAAAAGTCTTTCAAAAGTCTCTCTTTTAGAATAAACACAAATGATATTTGTATTTATTCGCCGCAAATGTAACTCCAGGATTCCTGACCCCTCATAATTTAATTCGAGGATTCCTGAGCCCTCATAAGCCCAGTGGCCGTTCATAACTTAACTTATGAGGGTTCATGAATCCTGGAATTAAGTTATGAGCGGTCATTTAACTCATGAGGGGTCAGGAATCCTGGAATTCAATTTGGGCGAAAAAAATACAGATATCATTTGTATTTATTCTAAAAGAGAGACTTTTGAAAGACTTTTGAAAGAGAAAATAACTTCGATTCATGAATTCTCATTCAGTTGTGAAGTCCCGACCCAAGTCTATATTTATATAGACTTATAAGTCTATATAAATATTGACTTATGCTCGTAAGTCGATATTCATATTTTAAAAAAATGACTTTTGAGAGCCCAAATGAGAGCGGGACATGAATTCACGTTCATACAGATTTATTAGTCTACATGAATATAGACTTATTATTATATAGACTTATGAGACACTTATTGCGGAATGTAAATTTCGATGAAAAGTCTATATCCGAAGTCTATATTGTTCCATTAGAGAGACTTTTCGTAGACTACGTGAGAGACTAATCGTAGACTTAATATAGACTAATTTTTTTTACACGGGAACTACCATCATTACGGCTATCGTTCAATCCTCATTACATCGGAATACTTTTATTTTTAATCTTCGTTCACGAACACGATTACGTGTCTTTGGGATCGCCAACATACGAATTCGCGTCTCGCCACGATGTGCTGTGAGAATAATTTGAACACGGCAAGCGGGGCCATTATATATCTGCCTACCAAAAAATTATGAGATGAGAGCGTGCATCCTCTCGTTACGTTATTCTTCCTGATATCAACGACGGGTGGTCACGCGGAAAAATGTATCTGGCGCATTCACGCGGCACGCGATGTCAAGCTCATGACGTCAGTTCAACTGATGAACGAGTGCAACATCCCTGCTTCGATTTTACGAAGAAAACGACGAGAGATATGGACGAGGCAAATACAGTAGACTCGTAACTTTCACCCGCTTAAGCGAAGGGCGAATGCACGAGGTAATTTTCTCAGGCAAAGTATACCGCATGTATGTAGCAACGACTCTTCGCTCATTGTTGGTGAAGCGCGAGCTCGCCCCCGAGTCAGAAGTCTCGAATGGAGTCTGTGCATATGCAACGGCGATGCATCGATTGGACGGTCGTTTAAAATTCCGCATTCCCTTGCGCTCACGGGTAAGCGCGAGGGAAGAGTCTAAAGAGAATCGAACATTATGAACTTAAAGGAGGCATCGAATACCAATTGCTTTACGTGTGTAATATCTACGTACTTTGCCGTGAAACTGCTGTGGGGCAGCTCGGGGCGAGTAAATTTTCTTCAAGACTTTGGCACGCAATGCTTATTGCAGAAAATATTTCTTCTGGAGCCTCTCGGAGAGATTATCTATTTCTTCGCGAAGAGTGAATTTTTTCCTTCATCGATTCACAAACGATCGTAGCACACGTACTGTTTCCCCAGTAAGGCACCACAATCTTGTGGATTCTGTGATTCGCGCTTCATGTTTTCAGCAATCGTGAATTTTCATAGGATTCATTGTCATACTTGAAGTCCCTCACACTTTAATTCCTTTACAAATGTTTCCGTTTCTTTCGACGCTAAATGACAGGTGCAGTGTTAGGCCAAAATGGGTATCGAATATTTAAGAAAACTCGAATATTGGTGCCCAAATGTAAGAAGTGACATCCGCGTACAGAAAACTGTCTCGAATGGCTTCTTCTTGTTTGTTCGAGGTTTTTTCTCGATCGTGCCGAAATTCTATTCTTTTCCAGCAAAGACGACGATCCCGTCGAAAGAGAACCAAACATTAAAGAGAGCTGCAATGTCTCTGATAACTTTGACGAAGCGATATTCTCAAAGTTCCAGGAAACAGACGTTCGGCGTTCATAGTCATAAATTCTGCGTTGCAGTTCTAAAAAAAATTCTATCGGCTCGTCGGATACACACATAAAAACTAGTGCGCTGTGATATGATGCAATCGAATATAAAACGCCTGGAGAAACACTCGTTTTTTCAAATGTCGAACGCACTGGACGGTCACTGGACTTTCGTGCGAATAGCACAGAGAAGGAAAACCGGCGCCATAAAGAGCGCTCGGACTTGCTCAACTTTGTAAAGCGAGACCGGAGACTCAGCGAGTCAACCGTACTTGTACGTTCTAGAAGTGAGCTACGTGTACGTGAGTAAAAGTTGTAATCACAATTGAGAAGGTCACTTTGCAGCCTTTTCTCCAACTTGGCGTACCGTCTTCGCACATTATTAATTCCAACTCGTGCATTCGAGCATTTTTATAAAGCACCTCGGAATTGCTCCTTAATCAGCGAGATGCATTGATATCGAAAACCGCTAAGTAGTGAGTTTGTAAAAAACTAAATGATTTTTCAGCCTTATCGCCTGCGGAATAAAGATGATGGATAGTAAAGAGTACACCGCGCATCTGTGTACGTTCGTATGCTGCACGTTTGTTGGGAGTCAGTGCGAGTAGTCGCTCCCAGAGTTTGATTGTCTTTGATTAATTACTCATGCTGTTTCACGTCGGGGCTCGAAGCCCGCCGGAAATCACAGTCAGCGCGCGCGCTAGTAGCAATCTAGATAATGCGTAACCGTATTAACGCGTACCGGTACTACGGTCATATAACGTAGAGATATACACTGTACGGTCGAATGCGTATCAAGAGCTATCCAGCTGATGACGGACTAAAAAGGGTTAACTTGTAGCATATTATACTTACTTGTAGTATCCAATGAGTATCTAGTAAGGATAATTGAAAACAACTTTATTCTTTACCATCGAACAGATACGATCGCAGTCCCTTTCATCTGACTACGATGTCTTCACGTTCTAATCTATAATATACAATACCTGACAAGCTTCCTCTCACATGAAACCTGAAATCCTCACCTAATAATTTTTCGCCTCCATACTTTTTCCAAGATCCTTACGCAGACAATGACCGAGGACCAGAACTGTTTGCCAAATTCGTCGCCAGAAGTAAAATGTTGTGGGCAAACGCTGAAAAAGAAATAATTTCTTCTGCACTCCGAAGCATTTTCGTGCTATTCACCGTACAGGAACCATCATTCACGTTCAATGAAATTGAAGTGTCACGATCGAATCATCGTGAAAGCGCTACGAAGACCTGATGGCTCCCGCAGTAGTTACGCCACCCTGAAGCCCAACGGCTTGTCGTTACTCCAGCACACATAAGCACCAGGACTAACAGAACAGAGCACGCTTTGTCGATCGAGATAAATCGTATCGAACCGCAAACGTATTGCGAGTACGAGCGTGCAGAAAGTGCTAGTTCGCTGCGGTTGTAGCGGGGTGCAGTAGCCGCTCTCGGCGTAAGACGAGTAGCAATAGGCAATGTGGTCATATCGCGCGGGTTTCCCCCGCAAGCATAGTGCGATAGAATCTATCGGATCCACTACACATATATACGGTATATATATTATGTCTAGAGATACAATACCGTCCTCCCTATAGCACTCTCTCTTTCTGAAGTACAGATTACAATGACGACGAAGTCCCTCCGCTATACGCTTATCGTACTGTCGGGCTTGTAAATTCGATTACGAGATCTCAAAGAATAAGAAGAAGACAAAGGAGGCTCGAAGCGGCCGTCGGATCTTCGATTACACCGTCTTGCCAATCGTTGGAACAATCGTTACAATACCATCCCGTTTCTCTCACTTAATTAATTGGATAATTATGCAATGAGATCGGATTTTTTTGTTTTACTCGAGAGTATTGTTTCAGCAGGGAGACAGAACATCGGTGGAAGTATTTGATGGAAATATACAGTTCGACGATCACGTTGAGTCGTTTAGGTTTTTGTCCATGATAAATCTCATCCTTAAGTTTCTCTACTATTCTTCTGCGCTATGTACCACGATAAACCACCATTAATTAGAACAATAGAAGAGTTTCTCCGTGCAAGCAAGTTTGCAGAATCATTACTTTGATCGCGTTTGAGAACGCGGGGGCGTGTGTCGTGAGAGACTGATCGCTCGATTTATCAATCTTTTTTGTTAAGAATCCGATGACTATTCTTATTCGAAGCATCGTGGGCCGTACGGAACTAATCTCCATTTAACTATTGTGTTTTCGATATTCGCTTTTACTTCGACGTCGTGTATCTTGCGTGATGTCTTTTTTGGGCCGGTAAGACGTTGCATTTTTACAGGCTACAGAAACCACTCGATGAATCGTTCATAACAGCGACTCGGTTCGACTAATCTAGGATCGTGTCACCGTCACTATATATTTGTGTTCTTACGAAATAAAATATTGCTTCCTTTTGATGTAGGCATCGGTGAATCTACATCCAAGTTGTACCGAACAACTGTACTTCAGCATTTATAAGACAGACGATAGGTCGGAGAATAATCATGCCCTCCCTCATTCTGACTCACTCGCTGGTACATCGATGCTTTTTCATGCGCTCTGCTCCGGCGAGAAAACCCTGGATGATCGATACCTACCGTCACGCACGCACGTTAACGGCAATTAAGCACGTATACTAATCGCTCGCGTTAAGAAGTATGTACGTATGTACGGCTCGTCTAAGTGGGGTGTTTCACCGACGCGGCGAGGGCGTGAGAAGTGCCTTAGCCCTGTGACCTTCGCGGCCCCACCGAGTATCTCGTGCCCTCTCTCTTTCTCTTCTTTTCTCTCCCGGTTTCTCCTATCTCTCTGCAGTCCGGACTTCCCATCGGCAACCGCTCGTTGGAAGGGGAAGAGTCTGCTATCTCGGGGCTTTTCTCTCTCTCCCGCGCATTACTACATGTACTTTCATGAACGATTTATACATCGTTGCGGAGCCTGGATCACGTCGTGGAGAGGCGTACTTGTTCGATCAAATTTTGACAAGCTGGACGTTTCACCAGATCATAAGATTCCACGACAAGATTACATCCACGGGTAGATATGTACACGGACAAACACGAGATGGTTAAGTGACGACGGTGAGACTTGAGATTGTATGGAAATGTAGCACTAACGTGGGAACCAAATTTCGGACACTGGTTGAACGTTCAGTAAAACACCGATACTTCGAGGAAAATTACGACGGTAGATCGAACTCTGGTTCATTACACTGAGGTTCAAGCTTGCCTGAATCTTCCTTTACGGTACTGTATTGATTTCTCAACTAACTTATCTATAACGCCAATTTAGTTCTTCATCTCCATCTGCAATGGGAGCACGAAGAGTTAACCTTTGAGAAATGACTGTTTCACGGCCGCACTGCCCGGGTTCAATGCTCCCCGACTATGCAGACCAGACAGGCAAGCAGGTTGGTTGGTAGGTGGAGTTCTACTGGAGCCCGAGTAAACCAAGTTTCCGCCGCTACACTATACTAATATAATACTTAGTGGTACTGGCTTAGCGGTGGGTCCCTGTATTATTCTGCGTGTTCCATACAAGTGAAGTCTTCCCGACGTCCTCCTTGCCCGTGCTCGCATGATACAAGACCTTGTGTAGTCTGCCCTTCCCACACTTATCATTGCCGCTTCTTCTTCTGTTCACTTCCTGATCTCTGCATTTCATACATGGAACTGTATTTGCACTACCAACAGATTGATGCGATGCAAAGTATAACTTTTTTATTCTCCAAAGGTCAAAGGATTCGAGCACCAAAAGCATAAGATAGGGAAACTAGCGAACAAAAAAGTGAGGAACTATGTGCAAATTTCCAATTTTCATGATTCTTAAATCATGATATTACTGATTAGTTATTATAACATTACACTTTTTATACCCCAGTCAGATATATGCATCCGAAAGAATGCGTGAAGGGCTTTTGCTTTGATTTTCTCCGACTAATTTGCGTCCTGCCTTTTTATCATCGTGACCGGCATCCGTGCCCGAAGGTACTCATGGTGATGAGTCTTCAGGCAGGGTATATCAACCGGTGCTCGATCGCAGAACACGCTAGACGCCCTAGGCTCAAAGCCGTGGAGTGTCGAGCGAGAGTGCTGGTAGAGCAGCACACTGATTGTACCCAGCGAGTCGGTGTATCGCGGAGGGGAAGATTGCCGGGTTTGGTGGGATATTGCTGTTGGGGGTCCCGTGAACGGTGAGGCTTGAGGGGAGATGGAAAGGCCCGAGGTAAGTCAGCGGGGGTCAGAACGAAGATGCTCCGCGGTCGTGTCGGGCGGGGCTGTCCGCTCACGACTTGAACTATCGCACGCCCCCACTAGCATAGCACCAGCACTCGCACCCGAGCAGCATCATCCACCTTGGCTCCTCCGAGTACCGGCGCTCTCCATAGCTAACAGAGAACCAACGACGTCTAAAACAGCACAGATAGTACGGTCGCAGAGAGACGAGATACGTTCCCGTTCCGATCCGCTCAAATCCGCTCATTCTGGGCGACGCAGGACAATAAACGGACATATCACACAAATGCTTAGAGTCATTTATCACGCAAAGAACGTTTAATGGGATAAGTATGTGCAATCGAGAATAAGAGAAGTCCGACAATTTGACTTGAATCATGAAGTTGCAATAATGACCCGTATAGCCCAAAATGTATACACGGCTGAACCACATGATCGAAGTGTCCAGTATCAAGCTTTCAAAACGCCTTACTGATATCATGAGCCAATATCGATGCGGAAAAGAAAAGATTTAATGCGAATGGTTTACCAGTCGATCAATCATTGAGAGCATCGGTAGGTCGTCTGATTGATCTTTTCACTTCTCTTCCCATCAACGGCGTAGGTAGAAAAGGCATACCGGATCAAGAACAATCATTCGGAACGGCCATCGATCGTGTTGGGTCGGTCTGGCGTGGCGGAGTTACAACCGACGGACGAAATTACGCGAGACGGTGAAACGATCTCTCCTTGAAGCGGAGGATACATTTCTCGTAGTGTGGCAGTTGTGGCCTCAGCCATTGGAATTGCAGGAAGAACGGGAGGAAAAGAACCTGAAGAAGGAAGACAAAGAACCGCACAAGCAAGCGAGAGAGAAGAGAATAAAAAGGATGAAGAGTGAGCGGGTTCCCGTGCCCCTAAGCGCTGGCGCTTGACCCAGTAGCAGTGGCGGTCTGCACATTGCAAGTGGAGAACCGGCATGGAAGATCGCATAAGTTTAATTCTGTAGCACTAGTTTAGCAGTCTCCGCACTTGAAACTTTTTTTTATCATTGAACATTTTGTACCTTTATATCCTCAACTTTAAAAGTGTTTCATAGCATATTCTATAGCACCCGGATGCTGCGCTTTCGAACATGGACGGAAAAGTTTAGTTACACCCCTGTCAATCTGGAACAGAATTTCATTAAGTCTTTATGCATGTTCACCCAGTTTTAATGTTCTTGGAGACATTGTTCGGCTACTCTGGTCCAAAGATGCAAAAGCCGCTTCAATCTTGGTTTTGCTTATTTTGATTGCTATTTTTTTATTCCTTTGTTTCTCTTTCTCCCGTCTTGAATATCTATATGGGTAATTCCATGCCAGATCGACCAATAGTTGGAATTGACCCCTTTAAATTTCAATGTAATTTGGTCAGAATTTTTTTTTTATCACAAAACGAAGTTCTACCAAAGGAAAAAAATTAAATTTTTTTTTTTCGAAAGTTATGCAAAATTAAAAATTCCATCATTTCTTCAATTTTCCAATTTTTTTTTTCAATATCTCGAAAACTATTATAATTACGAAAAAATCGTTTTGGATTCGTCTTAAAGAGTATACTTGGGGCTACGAAAAAAAAATATTCCGGATTTTTTTTTTGAAAACTGATCAATTTCGAGAATTTTGAATTTTTTAAAATCGTGAAGATCAACATTAAATTTTTGGTTGATTTTTTTTAAAATATAATACCTTGTACTGATCTTAAAAGATCCTGAAATTTTCGGAAAGGTGTTCATTTTTTTCAAAAATATGAATTTTTGAATTTTGGTAAAAAAAATTTTTGTTTGACTCTAAGTTAAGTAAAGTTGAGCAATCATGTAATTTTATAATTTTGAGCAGTAAAAATTATATAATTGCTCAACTTTACTGAACTTAGAGGTAAAAAAAGAAAATTTTTTTTACCAAAATTTAAAAATTCATATTTTTGAAAAAAAAGAACACCTTTCTAAAAATTATAGGATCTTTTAAGATCAGTACAAGGTATTATATAAAAAAAATTGAACCAAAAATTTAACGTTGATCGTGGATGTTCACGATTTTTAAAAATTCAAAATCCTCCAAATTCATTATTTTTCAAAAAATTATTTCGGAATATTTTTTTTTTCCGTAGCCCCAAAATACTTTTTCAGACGAATCCAGAACAATATTTTTGTAACTATCATAGTTTTCGAGATATTGAAAAAATAAACTTGAAAAATTGAAAAAATTGTGAAAGTATATGAATTTTCGGAAAAATTTTATCAATTTTTTTCCTTCAGTAGAACTTTGTTTTATGATAAAAGAAAACTTCTGACCAAATTTCAACGAAATTGAAAGGGGTCGATTCCAACTATTGGACGATGTGACATGGAATGACCCATATATATAATGCCCAAACATATGTTTATTTCCGAAAAAGCGTCAGTGGGAAGGCAACGAATCTTACAGACCCTTGAACGATAGCACCTGCATGTTGTTCGACCACACCTGCCTGCCGTTACTTTTTTCATATACTTGTTGCTCTTTCCGGTCTTCGTAAACTTTATCTCCTGAATTCCACACGCTGCCTTTGTGGCCAAGATTTCTCCCAGAAAAAGCGTAGTTCAATATTTGGATGGATGAATACAGAATTGTTTCGGCGACAACGATCGACACATCGATACGTAGGCTTATCACCGATGGATGTCTCCCTTTTTCTATGGAGCTTGATAAAAGCTCTCAGCACAATGTGACAATATTTTCCGTAATATGATGATTAGACGTTGGATTTGATTGATGGATGAGCCGCTGATACGAGCTTGTAGGTTTGCGTTTAGTACACAGCGTGATACGCGCTTTTTCATTATCGACAACTGTTTCCGTGGAGGTGCAATAACCCCTCTGGGTATATGATAGCTGTTTGTAGTATATGGTACGGCGCGGAGCGTTACACGGGAGACACAGTCATGACCGGAGGCTGACCCTCGCGGGTGCACGCTACGAGAGCGCAATCCTGGTTTGCATATTCGCGACTGCGTCCCGGTGGCGGATATACATCATGCATCCACTGGTCGTGGTGCAAGTGCAACGTTGCAGCAACGACGATGAGGACGAGAGTAGATAGAACATCCCTGCCGCCTTTTATTCGTGGGTCTCTCCGTTGTCTCTCGCTCCACCCGGAGGCTCACGATCCGACGATAGCTCAGCCGGCGAATTTGCATCTGTGGAATCCCCGCGCGTGGGCCGACCAGTGCACGTCCTGGGCTACTCGACGACAAGGTGGAGGTGGCGAAGCAGAAGAAGCAGGCAACAACAGCAGCAGAAGGACACAGAGTGTGCACACCACTGAACTATGCTTATTCGCTGTTGATACTGTGGTGTACTTTGCTGGACACGGTGGTGCCCGTTCCAAAGTTATTCGAGAACTCCGGACCATCCTTGTCTTTCGCTTTGGTGCGCTTCATAGGTTTTTCAACGTCACGCCACTTATTTCACGATTTCCGCGAGTGTTCGTGATCGTGTCACGACACATGGGCAACGCGATAGATACGGATCATTGAAAAGCGACCTGGCTAAAAACTACTCGGAGATAGAGAATATCCACTGGCCGCTTTATCAAAAATACTGTTTACTTGCAAAAAACTAAATTAACTTTTGAAAAAGTCGAATTAACAATGGCCGAACAGCAATCCCAGAAAAGGCAATTGCTTAAGCACTCAATCCATCCCCCGACTGAGCCTTTGCATGAGTAGCCGATGAATGTACTGTGTATTTTCCATTCGTGCTTACATTTCAATCAACCAACCATACCGGAATGCCATGCCCGTTTCGCTTCAGTGATACCGGCAAAGAACTTGAAGAAGTGAGTGTATCATCCCCATGGGAAAATAGAAAGAGGACGAGCTCGTTCGAATGCGATCAACCCTATAAGGCACCAAACCTCTGGAGGGAGAGAGAGAGAGTGCATCTGCCCCGTAACTCAAAAAAACTCACGCACCATATACGCATCGTATTATCGTTAATTCATCTCCTTCGGACGATCCTGTGTCTCTATCTTATCGTAATCGACAATCTCTACTGGACATTTTACGGATTTGATTCGCAAAAATTTCCCATGATCTACCGTCTAAAAGTAGAGGGCGTTTGAAAACGAAACGATTGTAGGAACTGTTGGTCATCGCACGGGTATCTTCGCACAAGTAGCATATAAATGTATGTGTACCATATAAATGTATGTGTATACATATATCAGGTCCCAGTTTGCACGCGCGCGCGCCGCGCGACTTCCTGTATTGTTGCATCTTATCGGATAGATCGCAGATATGGGCAACGGCGGGAGCAGGAGCGCTGCAATGCGCGCGACCGTAAGCCTCGGAGCAACGAGTGAAAGAGAGAGATAGCAGGCTCGAGCACAACCAAGAACTAATAGACCACCTTCGTGAGACAGGATAGAGGACCGCATGGTGTGGTTTGAGACACCTCGGGTGCCTCTACCTCTCGCCATCTACATACGCGCACGATCTCCCGAGTTCCCATGGTGTTGAACCAAGCAGCAGCCTCCAAAGCCCTGTACAGCGTTCAGCTCAGAGTGCTGCTGCTGCTTAACCTGCACACCAAGTACTCTAACAAAAAAGCAAAAGAAGCAGAAGACGAGGAAGACGAGATGTGCCGAACGCTCGTTACTCCCTAGATCGAAGGGCCATATCCCCGCAGATCAAGACTATACATGCTTATAGATATATACATGTATATGGGGTATTCCATACGAAACCGACCAATCCGTAGCTCCGACCATTTTTGATTTTGTTGAAAATTTTTTATTTTCTTGTACGTGCTGAAAGCTGTCTTTCAGATTTTTTTTAGATTTTTGTCTCAATTCCTTCCAACCACAATTAAATTTTCAAAATTTCGCACAATTTTTTTAAAATGCTCATAACTTTTTACAAAACGGAGATATCAAAATACGACCAAATGTCTTTCTCTTTCGTCTTAAGTTGTAGTTTTACTTAAAAAATACAAAGAATATCGAAATTAATTTTCATATGTTTTTTTTTATATTTTAAACCCAAAATATATATATTTTTTTAACTTGGACCATTTTGATTTTTTTCAAAAAAATCACCACTTTTTGATAGACATTTTTAAAAATACTCAAAAATTTGCAGTTTGTGATATACATAACTTGTATTGTTTTAAATCTATTTTTGGATTCATACGTTACACGTTATTTTTTTTGGTGTGAAAACTTCAAAAATAGATCAAAAATATAAGTTATGAATATCAAACGCTGCGAATTTTTGAGTACTTGTAAAAATGTCTCTTTTTGTTCAATCAAAATGGTCAGAGTTGAAAAAAAATATATTTCGGGTTTCAAACTGAAAAAAAAACATATGAAAATTGATTTCGATATTCTTTTTGTATTTTTTAAATAAAATCCCAACCCAAGACAAAAAAAAATAATCTTCTGTTTTGTTTTGATATGTTCGTTTTTTTAAAAGTTATGCGCATTTGAAAAAAAATTGTGTGAAATTTTGAAAAATGTATTATGGTTAGAACGGTTGAGACAAAAATCTCAAAAATTTCTGAAAGACTGCTCTCAGTACCTACAAAAAAGTAGAAAATTTGCACAAAAATTGAATAATCGTTAGGGTTACGGGTTGGTCGCTTTCGTATGAAATGCCCCATATACGTGTACGGATGTTCATATGTTTTCATCGTGATAGAGAACATAGAGGCACCTAGAGATTCTCCGGGGAATCGTTCTGAGGCTTCGCTCCGCTATCGTCCTGAAAAGTAAAAGATTTATCTATCTGCTCTCTCGTCTCTTCCATCGGGAGACAGATATGAGAGAATCGCAAGATTGATTTCAAGTTGCGATTCAGATCGTGATTTATCCCGATCGATATCTTCCAGCAATCGTGTCCCCTCGAAAGCCAAACCGGAAGAGCGCAACATTCGTACATGTAGAGACCAAGAGAATACATATACATATCTAATGCCGACAGGTATCGGTCGCTCTCGCGCTGTATTATATTCCCAATGGGGAGTATGTATATAGAAGGGTTATAGTATCCATACGAGAGAGTAGAACTTAATGGAAAATCGGAGTAATGACTCGCGAATAGGCCACTCTATCGAGGGCGTAACGAATTTACAATTACGTTGGATAGTTATCATTACCATTGGACGGGGAGGGGGGAGTCTCTGGTCTGCATGATTGCCGTGTATGGTACAATGTGCATACACGTATATTCCATTGGCAAAGGGTGCGGGCACTTCCCACGAGTCCGGTCTCTCCTACAGCATATGGATTGTTACAGCAGTGGTATTCATATGCATTTTCTGATACGTCTAAGCACCGCTGTGTCCACATTATTTGTATGTGATAACGATAATAATTGTAATTATCATCAGCATACACGACCACGTACATCATACGTGTGAAGAAAAAATACTCGTCGTACACTTGAACGTAGTAAAATCGTATTCTGTCGCATACGCACCTTCCAGCATAACGTATAAACATTTGTACAACAAACTGAATATTCTTCGTGACTAGTGTTGTAACGCATGAGTTTGTGGCGAAGTGTGTTGCACTTGCGAGAGGAGACGAAAGAAGCCCGAGGCTCCTGAAGTCGCGTGAATTAGCGAGAACGACTACTCGACCAGGAGTATATAGTTACCCAGGTACTTTCGCATGTGCACGCATGCAACGCCCTCCAGTGAAGAAATAAACATCGGGCGTCCGCAGTGCGTATGAAATATCCGTATGATTTATACGTCTTCCCGCGTAACTAGGGTGTGCTCAGTGATTATTGAGCTATCATTACTAATGAACCGCCTAATCAGGATGCTTTGGTCAAACGTTGAGAGTCGTTACGTCTTCAACATGTTGAACGATAAATTTAAATGTGGCGCAAGTGCACGTAAGCGCGGTTGTGTGTTTATACGCAAAAGGTATTATTACTAGATCAACTGCTGATCGTGAGAGAACACTCATTGGAAGCTTGCGTACACGGAAAAAAAGAAACAGCGGAAATCACAGCATAAACTGGATACAAAATAGAGTGATGTATATAATTTTACAGTGGAACAGAGTAATGTAGATCCTTCCCTACAAAAATGATGACTTTTCCTGTACACACGGAGATTTTGACAGCGTACACTGGCTTAATTAAAATTTGGTATGTGAATAAATTAGTGTTTCCAGTAAAAAATTTCTACCGTAAAATTTAAATGAGATCACCGATTTTTTTCCTACACGTAAACTGCAAGGGTTACAATGTAATGGTTAATGGGAGTTATTTCGATTAACCATTAAATGTTGATGGTTAATGGGAGTTATTTTCATTAACCATTAAATGTTAATGGTTAATGGGAGTTATTTCGATTAACCATTAAATGTTGATGGTTAATGGGAGTTAATGTATACTGTATTGAACATAGAGTCGATTCATTAAATTTTCCAGTGTGACGCTGTAAATTAACCCTTCTTTCGACAATTCATGACATTATCTGTGCACGCTGAGATTTTGACAGCTAGTGTACAATGGCTTAATTACAATTTGGTATGTGAATAAATCAGTGTTTCCAGTAAAAAAAATTCTACTGACCGTGTATTTTGGATTATGCGTTCCAGTAAAAGAAACAGCAAGGTGGCTTGAGTCCAAGGAGGACAGTGTAGAAACTTTGATAATTTACTTTGAGCTCACTGCATTTTGAGGAGTGTATTTCAGTAAATATCGCTGCGCATGATTACTCGAGTCCAATGCGAACTACTTAACCTCTGTATTTTTAACTGTTCATTTGTTCCCGTGTAATCGAGCATTAAGTCTCTCGTTGGAATTGGTCATTTTTTTCTTGAACGAAGTTGAAAACGCTCGTGATTATGAATCAACGCCTGCTAATCTTCGATATTCTTGGAAAACCCGTAAAGATGAGTCCGTTAGTCCAGCGATTGTCCGCGTAAAAACGAATAATGAACGCTGAAGGATTCCTTCCTCACGGTATTTTTGACTCATGACTATTCAGCCGAATGTGGGGACGCAGTCACGTCCATCTGATAGAGTTTATTCCGCCTGCCACCTCAACGAGCTATAATCGCGGATACACACTGGCCATTGTTGCAAATAACAGCTCACACCACGCAGTGTGCTGCGCCAAGCTCGGAACAAACGACAACGAAGATGACGACAAGAGCCCGGGATCCTGGACCCTGAGAGGAGGTCCGTTCCGTTAGATCGCTCTGCACGAGCTGGCCACGCGTTCTCGCACATCAAGCCTTCCCCGTATCATGCTCAACGCTGCAATCATCTCAGGACGGCGTCTAATGTCTCTCCATAAAGCGTCGTAACGCGAGAGATATACTTGATGCTTCCTCATCACCTGATATACCACCCGCCTCTTCCGCGGTAATATCCGTAGGTTTTTCAGGCTTTCCTCTCGTGCGAATGAACCAAAACGATTGGGACGAATCGATCCTCCAAATACTGCATCTTCTGTTTCTCACGGCCTCAAAATATTTGTCAAAATATGGAAAGAGAAATAACGTAGCGTGTACATTTGTCGCAGAGCCGCGACAGCAGGACAAAAAGAACTCGTACTTTTTGTTCTATATGAAGCGAATAAAAAGCTTTGGTGAATTCGAACGTAGAACGTATTTGGACAAGAAACTTTTTCCCCTCTCGTCGTTTTTTTTCATACAAGACACAAAACTGTTCGTATTAATATCGCATCGAATAGGCTACTGTCATGGATGAAAGAAAGGAAAAAAAGTGTTGTTGAAGGCGTAACGCGAATCATATATTCGTGAAAATGACGCACTCCGGTGTGTCCCTGGACGTCTCATGGGAGACGAACTGCTCGGTGTCACGCGAATCTATATTCCGGCGTCTCGTTTTGCTCAGCTCGACGGTAGAGAACTACCAGTGACGAAATCGATATTCCCCGTTATCGTGAACACGGCGTAAGGTGTGTATATGTATGGATATACACATGTACACGAGAAGAGGCAATCCTCGAATACCTCTCCGCGATAAAGCAAGAATCTCGCGTGCGACAGTCTGGAAACTTGTCGTTCTCTCTTCGTCGTCGTAGTCGTCGTTTTCCGCTAAATTCGTGAATATTTTAGGAATGTCGCCAAGCTGAGAGACATAATCATACTTTATTCACAAAGTATTTTGCTTATGCGCTCTCTCGCTCTCTTCCTCGCTGTCTCCTTCGTACAGAGACACGAAATCGTTTTTTGTAATAAAAACTAGTAGTCGAAATATAGAGAGGGCCACGAAAGATGAATGATCATCGAAGAGTTGAACTCAACACGAACGATTCGAATTCTTTCAGGTGAGACGCGAGACCGCTTTGATGATGAGTCGGAATGGAAGTTTTTCATTGTCCCCTTCAATTCTCTATAAAATCTCGAGACTCGAGAGCACAAACGTAACGTCTCATTACAGTTAAAATCATTTTCTATTTCACCCGCGGCTTGACGAAATACAAACGAGCCGAACAACTTGTAATTATTTCTGCAATCAGAGCTATTTTCAAATTTTTTTGCTACCCTTGATAACGACTCGTTTACGACGATATCCGGCAATATCATTATCCGCCTAAAGAAAGGATAGAAAAAAGCATCGAATCACATGACTGAGCGGATGAATTCTCAGTTTTCAGCGGGGAACAATTGCATATGGGGCTTTCCTCCCCAAATCGGACAGTTTGAAAAACTTTTTTTTATTTCCTCAATTTTTTTATATCTTTGAGTACCCATAAAAAGACCCTTCCTGTTGAATTTTGAGATTTTTTTTATTACCCGTTGAAAAGATATTAAATTAACAAATAAACCGCTCTTTTTTTGGTATTTTGGTCATAATAATGATAATAATGATCCAAAATTAAAAGTTTTTTTTTCAAAATTTTTGTTTTTATGGCCTTTTTGAATTTTAAACGTTAAATCGCGTTTTTGAAAGTGAATGTCATTTTTGATTTTTTTTTTTAATTTTTTGTTTCAAACATCTATCTATTCAACAATTTTCAAGACTAGTCCGATCGTGGGATGTCAATAACTACTATTTTTTTCGATTTTTGAAAATTAAAAAAATTTTGTTTATATATAAATTATTATGAATACAAAACTTTCAATTTCGACCATTATTAAGGAAGTTATGACCAGAATACCAAAAAAAGAGCGGTTTTTTTTGTTAATTTCATATCTTTCGAACGGGTAATAAAAAAAATCACAAAATTTAACAGGAAGGGTCTTTTGATGGGTACTCAAAAATATAAAAAAATTGAGAAAATAAAAAAAAAAAGTTTTTCAAACTGTCCGATTCCGAATGAAATGCCCCATATACGTATGCGGAGAATGAAGTCTCATGAAGATGCAAGCTGGTGCATCGAGAGTCCGTATTGCGGTCACGCACTTGGTAATATTACTGTACGATGTCTTTTCAACTGCATTGAGCTCAACATTGTGCTTTGTGTATACGCAAAATGCAGTTGGGGTACCGTTTTGTTTACGGTGACAACTTCTTGCCCGGAACAGATGAAAGGAAAAAATAAAGAAAAAGTAATTTGACCAATTAGTAGGTCCCTTTTCGAGAGAGTAGTAACATGCTACGATATTGCGGTAACGCGTGCTTTCAGGATTCTGTTCCTTCCATCACGAGGAAACGTGTGTAACCCGTGCGCAATCTCTTTCTCGTCGACTTGAGGCTATCGCCGTAATGCTCACTGCACAAAGTGCATCGCGAGATCAGTCATCCGAGCAATGTATAATTCATGAATCGTCCCCGCGCTTTAACGTACATATATAATAGTTAGGCATATACATACATATTATGTCTGTACATATTTTTTTCTCTCTCAACCGCACGCGTGTTATCCTCGCTCGATTCGCACTATTAATTTGCATCTGTGCGATAACGGAGGATTATTCCATCGTCGGTGAAGCGTACGGGCGCGTGTAAGC
The DNA here is from genome assembly GCA_946863875.1 of Alloplasta piceator. Classification (NCBI taxonomy): domain Eukaryota; kingdom Metazoa; phylum Arthropoda; class Insecta; order Hymenoptera; family Ichneumonidae; genus Alloplasta; species Alloplasta piceator. The sequence continues at coordinate 10,977,355 of OX333079.1, forward strand.
TTTTATTACCGTAGCTTTAGCATTGCACGACACAATTCACAGCTGAATGAACGAACGAGACTCAAAGTTGAGTTTAATCGTACGCGGACTTAATCGGATGGTAAATGTTCGATAATCCATTGATCCCACAGTTTCTTAGGTTTATTTAAATTATTATGCTAGCATGACGTATGGCAATTAAAGTATCAATAATGGTCGGGGTTCCGAATTGTAATTACGTATCCCGGTGATTAGAAAATATAACGATGTGGAGGATGTCAGCGTACGAAATAAAACGTCGTTTTGTAACGCGTGTTTAATCACCTCCGATGCGTCGATACTACGTATAACTCGGTAGTTACAAGCATCGGTAGTGGTGTATGCAAAGACTGATGCGGATAATATGCAAATTCGTTGCGCATTAACGATCCCGAGAGGGTTGAGAAACGCCTACGTTACCAACAGCTTCGTATGCTCAATGTACGATACATTTTCGAGCCACCAGGGAACGGTCCGTGAACATAGAGTGGAAAAAGACTGAAAAGAACGACACGGACATGTAGGGGTGCGTGTCAGATCGAAGAGCCGGCAATGCATCGATGTTCTCGTGTCTTCTCAGTCTATTAAAGAGATTGGAGTACTTCGCACCAGTCAAATCAGTGCTATGTTTTGGAAATTATTTTCAATTATTTTATTTTGGAAATTATTTTCAATTATTTTATTTTGGAAATTATTTTTATGTTTTGGAAATTATTTTCTTGTTTTGCAAATTATTTTCATGTTTTGGAAATTATTTTCAATCGTTGACAAAGGTGAGTGCTTTGCATATGCGTTCAGAAAAATTAACGCATTCAATTTGTTTAAGAAAAAAAAGTATTTACCAAGAAAAAGTTGAATAATAATTTGTTTACACAATTTATTAATAACTTTTGGGCAACATTATCTTTGATAATTGTTATTTATGGCATGCCAAATGTTGCTAAATTTTTTCAGATTTTCGTTGTATCACGAAGTGCGGAAAATTCAATCAGATACAATTTTTGGCTGGAAGCTATAGGCATTACATTCTCAATTTCTCGTGCTGCGATACAAATTGAGTTTCATTAATGGCATTTAAATTTAAAATATTCGTTGAGAAGATTACTAATATTTAGAATCTATTTGACAGGTGCAAAATACTCGAAGCTCCTTAACCTCGAATTCGCTTCATGGTGAAAAGTCATTGAGGTCGGTTGTCTATCTCAATCGTAGGAGCACACCATGATTAATAAAAACGATTTTTCATTACTTCTTCCGTCGTGGAAATGATTTTTCTTTTTATTTTGTAAAAATTCGAGATTCGCGTGATCGGTTGAAATATTGGAATGAAAATGATGCGAGAAATCGGCGGTGGAACGAAACGTTCCATCTGTATATAAAAATATTTACACGTGTATGTGTCTATTTGTCTTTCACTCGTGCACATCGACTCTTGCGCTGTGCGCGCGAGAAGGTAATTTCGCGTTTTGGCACGTACAGAGCGATCATTAGGATTTGCGAGAGACGCGGATAGTGATATATATATATATATATATATATATGTACATATATATGTGTGTGTTTCTATATATGTGTATATAGTGGTGCGAGGGACAGCCGATAGAAGCAATGCAAGGAATATGATGTTATTAATGCATTCCGGGAAGCAAGGTGGATTCTCATTTCCCCCGCTGATTACCCATAATTTGTACGTAATCGTTCGAGCGGTAGTGGTGGAAAGGTTCGTACGTCTCGAACTTTACCTTTGATAACGTATATCCATACGCTCTCTGTACAGTACACACGTGTGTTTCTACTTTCCATCAAGCGGTTGCACACCTTATGGTAAATCGACGATTTAAACGATTCCCCATGGGAAAATAACACTTAGAGAATTGTATGTACATAGCTGTGTAAAATTATATTGTGAATTCTACGCCAAAACGTAAGAAATCCACGATTATTACAGAGTTACATTGATACTACGATAATCGTGAATTTGGTATTATCATCATTAAGCGTAAATTCTCATTCGATGTTATAGCCACGTTTACATATACTTATGGGATTTATATTTCCTCACACGTGTGCGGTTTGGAAAAATTCATCCGTACATCCGAATTCATACCAAACTGCTTTTGCCGCGCACAATGTCCAAAGAAAAGAAGTACACAAGTCAAGTCAGCAGCTGCGGACGATATTTATAGTTCTCGGTGTAATGTTGGAACTCGCGCAAGAAAAGAAGTGTGAATTTTTTTTTCTCCCTTTAAGCGGGTGAGTCTCTCTCTTTCGCTTTTCTTGAAGTGGAGATTCTCGGCTGAAGCGGCGGGAGCGCTTTCTATCCGCGCGCACAGCGCGCGATTATCGTTTTCCCCCTTCGTTTGTCTCCTTGGCGTTCACCAGGTGATCCTTGGTACGATGTGGGCACACGACGAGAGGAAGACCAGAAGGATGAGAGGAAGAAGAAGGGAAGTGGGCTGTATTGAATCGCGCGGGAGCACAACGGGGCACGTCGCGATCCGGGCGCGAGCACGATCTCTAATTGCGCCGCCGGACCGCGACTCCGCGGGAAGAACCGCTCGAAGACCAGAACTCGAGGACGATGCGTCGATAATAAATTGAATGTTTTTTCCTCGTATTATATATACCTTGGCGGCTTGTCACGAATGCTTTGCGCGCGCGAACTTTTCTTCACGCGAAATCTGAGTCAGCGAGAGAAAGAGAGATCAGCGCATCTACGAAGGACATCTGGATACTTGGTGGAATTAACGAAAAAAAAAAAATTGTGGAAAAGAGCCAGAATATACATGGGGCTAAGAATGAGAAGGGATATATTTGTATGGTGTGCCCTCTGATTTTTTAAAAAGATTTCATAATTAATTCGGCACGCGTTATTTTTCTATACTGCAATTAACTTTTACCGTTATCTCTGCCAAATAACAACAGCAGAGTTTCTCTCCCAATGTTCTTCACGTTGCAGTAATCAGCATCTCAAGCTCATCCGAGAATCCTTTCGAAGTGAACGTGCAAAAAACTCGAGCAACTTTGAGGCCATTCTCTAGCGTCAATTTCCTCGTGGCCTTGGATCATATCGTTGAGCCAATTTACTCGCCACACATCTCGCGAACGAAGAGATTTTTCAGTCTCTGTTCCTGATGTTTATCTTTAGATGTATATGGAAAGTTTCTGATTCCGACACAGTGCAGGACAATCTCGTTGTCACTTACTTATGAAGCAAAAAGTAAGGTTTATGGAGGCATCTGCTTGATTCGTTAAACTTTTCCAATGAACGCACGTTTTCTTCGACCTCGGTATCTTTTCGATTACTTTTAGACGATGCGTTGACTCTACGTTTTTTTTTTGCGTCAATCTCACGAGAAAAAGTGTCTAGATGATACGTCTATATGGGGGAGGTCAGGGCACAACGCTCCCCTCAACAATTTCGTCAAAAACATTTTTTTTTTGGTTTCTTGTTAAATTATCATAAATTTGATGACCTGGAGCATAATGAACCACCCTAGAAAATTAAGTCAGAATTTTTTTTTTCTTCAAATTATAATGAATTTGATGTAATCATGGATCATTAAGCCGATGGGCTACATTTGGGATAAAATGAGCCATCAAAAAAAATTTGAAAAAATCTATCTTTGAGGAGATTGAAAAAATTTTCAAAAGGAAACAAAATTATGTATTATCTAAAAAATTATTTTTTTTTGTGTTAAAAAAATAATAGTTGAAAAATATAGAAGTTATTTATTATGTAACGAATTTTTAATTAATCTATATATTTTTTATGTTAAACAAATAAACAATAATATTAATTTATGATAATTGTTTAAAAATGTAAAAAAAAAAAAATTCGTATATGGATCATTCGATTACGTTAAGAATGTAATAAATTACTTTTTACAATAATCACAAATACGTTCATCGGAATAATCTCTGTCTATACCTGCACAGGAATCATGAGACCATGCCTTACAATTTTTATACTGAATCCATGATTCCTTAAATTGCGAATCAAGTCCATTGCAATAAAGGCAACGGCAATAATTATTTTCAACTTTTAAGCCATTTTTTTAAAATTCTTGTGTGTGATAAAAAAAAATTCTTTATCATTTTTTAGAGGAGGTCTATCGTGACCTAGAAAAAGAATTTTAGTTTGTTTTTTTTGCAAAATTTCAGTGAATTCGTTCAAGATAGAACAAAAGTAAACTGATTTGATGGTTGAAAGCCACAAAAAGTATTAACCGACTTGGGGAGGCCGTCGTGCCCCAGCCTCGCCTATATACCAAACGCTTACTCTCATCTCTTTCAGAATTCTCTTTTTTTCCTTATAATTTCTCTGAAGCGCACGCGTTTATCTAAGATCGGGATGTGTGGTCGTCCGGTAATATATATCCCGGAGTTCTCGCGGATAGTATGTTCCTGCTCATCTCTCTCTCTCCCTCTATCACAGGGGAAACTTTGTGTGGCGCAAAAGCGTTATAGTGCAAGTAACAACGTACTAGGATGCTAACCTTAAAGGCGGAATCCCCTGGCATAGCGCAAAGCACAGAGAGAGCATCAAGCTGAGAGGGCGCGCACGCCGCGTGATAAATATTACAATGTGAATGCATGTTAATGAGCGGCGTGTAAAGCTCGATCGCACATATAGATATATATATATATATATATATATATATATATATATATATATATATATATATGTACATATGTGTATGTGTTTACATAAGATGGGAGGATCGGACGAGAGCGAGAGAGAGAAGGAGCGACTAGACTGTTTCTATGCGCCTCGCTTATGATTAGACACGACTACGAGGAAAAGCGAGATTACCCGGTGCATTATCCACGTCCATGTGTATACATACCTGTATTTGAACATAAATATACATGTGTGAATCTTTATGCTCTTCGCACGCTCGACTGCGCGGTTTTGCTATACGGCCCCGCGAGTAAAATCCGTCTCACCTATAACCGTAGATCGTTGTCCCTCTCCTCTCGTCTCTTTCGTTCTTCGGGAAGACACGTCGCATAAATCCGCTTTTTCGGCGAGCTCGTTAGAAGCGCAGCCAAACTGACTCGCCTCGTCTAATTCCACGTGCAAGAAACATAAGCCAACTCGCAACTTCCTTCGTTACTCGTTCAGTCTCTCACATGCTATATATATGTGGATATATAAGAGAGTACTTGGTCGTAACAGAGACCGGATAGGAGCAAAGACCTAAATGTTCTCTCGTTCTTCTCGCTTTTCGCCTCGACTGTCTCACCTCGAATAATGCTGCAGCTGGACACTTGTCAGTCGTAAACATTACGGGCACTCTTCTTCGCCCGACGATTCGTCGATATAAAAATGTTTTGTCGTTCATTTATAATACAGAGTTTCCGCGGGACGAAGGCTTTGCGAGAAAGTTGATGACTAACGAACAGCTCGACGACATCCGTTTCGCATCTGTGTTTGATTGCGCTGAATTGTTGTAAAAAATGGAACGCGCGGAAAGAAACGCGAAGAATAACGATGGAGAAGAAAAATGAGAACGCCGACGAATTAAGTGTCGGGTCGAACATTGATTTGTATGACGTGGATTGGGCCATCGTTGAGAATCTGGGGGTGTGTATGTTTTATGCCCGATGGAGAGGAGGCGGACGACATAGGCAGACACACCGTATATATTCTAATGAGATGGAAAGTGAGCGCTAAATTTATCAGATTCGCTCGCTTGTTCACTCGCTCGTTCGCGATACTCGGCAGCGGTTCGCGTATCGTCGCTATATCTCGATTGCTCGCGCGCGAGAACCGATTTTGCATTATGCATGTATACGTAAACACGTAATATGCACATGTGGCACACGTTACGTTTTGCAATTGCGATAGTGCATTGAGTACAGAACGGAAAGGGAGTCGAGAAGAATTTTCAAGTGTATTGCATTCATATGTTCGTAAGTGTGTTTTGCATGTGGAAGGAGGATTTTAGTGCGCCCGATGTCAGCATGCGAACACGCCCTAATCCTTTTGCGGTCGTTCTGGCAAGAAGCCCGAAGACTTTGTATTATTGAGAATCCTATTCCGCATTCGTCCGTCTCAAATATCGAATTTTATTCAACGTCTTGCAGTAATGTGTATGTACAACGGGAGACCAAAAACGACAAGGATAAATGTATACATCGCGTGATGCGATCAACGTATTCACTCAAGAAAATTTGGTATAGTCGTCGAGTCGTAGGTCCGTGTATATAGCCAAAAGTAGTGCATGGGAATTACAAGCTTTTTAAAGACTGTCGAAACCCGTATGGAAATTTTTTTAGTATTAGTAGTCAATTTTTTTTTTTTTTGCATTTTGGCCAAAATTCAATTGGTTCACTAAAATGGCTGTAATTCGATTTCCAGATGGAATCGCGGCTTGGACACGAGCTCATTCTTTTCGTAATCGTTGAAGCTTCAAAACGCCGCTTTGTTCATCCGATTCTAATGATTTTTCGGTTTTTGGCAGATTTTTAAAGTTCGATTTTTGCAAATTTTTTAAGCATACCCCTTTCCGTTTTTTCGGCCATTTTTAAACTGCTCTCATTTCTACAAAAATGTATATATCAAAATGAACCAAACGGCATTCTCCAAGTTTAGTGACAAGGTTTACGTACGAATTTCCGAATCGATCGAACCGTTTGAAAGTTATATGAGCGCTTCAAATTTCACGATTTAGAGGTTTCTGAAAATAGGCCTAGAATGGAGTAAAAATGTTTTTGATGAAAATTGATATAAATTTTATTTTTTTGAGAAAACTATTAGGAGATTCGTATTCAGGAAAACAAAATACATCGATATGAGGTTGAAAAACATTTTTTTTTGTTTTGCATTTTGGCAAAAATTTAATCTGTCTACTAAAACAGGTGTAATTTTTTTCTACTCAAAATTTTGGCTTTAGACTCAGCTCATTCTCGTCGTAATCGTTAAATTTTTTAAGTTCGAGCATCGTTTTTTGCAAATTTTTGAAAGCAAACAGACTGGCAGAAGAGAATGTCCGAAACAGTAATTAATTCAGAGATGGTAAATGCGGGTAACAACGAGAAGAAAGAAGGAGTCGAAGAAGTGCACCGGTTATTTATTGAGCACGAAAACATCGTGAAACCACTTGATAATAATATGTAATTAGGATGTATTGATGTATACCGATGCCCCGGTATTTTAGCGATCATTAATCATTTGTCACGGTGTTAAAGCGTTCAGCACAAAAATTTCGTGTAAACTATGTTGGGATATAATATGGTTGTGTCGCAATGAGAGTAGCCCCGTTGAGATCACACAGTGATGCGGGTCATTACGTTTTTTGCGTGTTTATTAGTGCCGATGCAATTTACAGCGAAGACACGCGATATTACATAACCTCTCGTTTGCCTCGTATACGCATTCACTCTCCACAGGAGATGGGAAAAACCGCGGGCGTGGTCGAACACTCCTTCGACGCTTCGGGCGAGTTTCATGGTTTGTAATTCGACTCTTCCAATTTATTCCATTGACGAAGAGATTTATCGCTGTCCAGACACAAACACGTTCATAAAGACTCGGAGATTTTGTTTCGCTCATGAGGAAAATGTGGACAAGCAGCTAGCCGCCAAGATCACAAAGTATGACTAGGATGAGTCATAGACGAAGGGAGGAAGGTTATACGATTGGGATGAAAGCAAAAAGCCGCGAGAACATTGGCTGCGCCGTTTCGCGAGAGATTTTCGGAGCGGAACGAGAATGATACCTGCGACGAGAATTCTGTGGCTGCTGGGCTCAATTCCGTCTCGTGGTCTCGTAATAATCATTGCCTCTCCCCTTCGCCTTCCCTCAACAATAATTGCAATGCGGTACTCTCCTTTACCGCGTGCTCTCTCTGGTAATAATAATGTTTCGATAAACGAGCGAAAAATGAACGAAGGAAGCTTATAATAACCATCTATCGTGAGAAGTTGATCGAAGACCACAATGAGACCTCAAGCGTTCGCCTTCTCCGAGCAGCTCGTCCGATAACAAATTTAATTGTGTTCCTTTTAAACTGCACAATCGGTCTCTATCTCCTGCCCCTCGCTTCTCTCAATGTACTATCTTGTATTTGCTCGACTCTAGACACGTTTCTCGCGTGTTACAGCTTCCGGTACATATATACAGCCCGATATCTAATATCTTGGGAAAAAACAGAGAGCTAACGATATTGCCCTCCAGAAAAGAGACACGATCTTCGAAGATCCTGGTTTGGAAGAAAGGAGGAAGAAAGAATGCTCGCGGACATCACAGTTCCGAGTAGAAAAATCCATATGCATCCGGACAGTGTATCGTCATTTCCGGCTTTTTTTTTTTATAGACTTTCCACTCCTTTTCCTTTTTCATTCATTCATGATCGAGACAAGAAGTGTTGGCTACTACTGGCATGAGCGCTGAGTCTCATCAGAGGGCTTTCTGCGCTCGCGCGTGAGAGATCGAGACGAGATTCTAGCGACTCTTCTCTTTCTCTCGCTTTACTTTATCTATTTATCTATCTCTTTATCTATCTCTCACTCTCTCAATCCGGCTTGCATTCAATTAAGACGGAAGAGAGAAGAGACCCCGAGCTTGATAAATCACTCGACGAGAGCTCTCGTAACCTTTTCCTCGCTGAACGAACGAATCCGCGAGATCGCGAGTCAACGGGCAATTAGTTTCGCTAATTAAGGATTAATCCCACTCCCGATAGACACAGTTTGTCGTGTTAATTTGGCTCTCACGTATTTTTCACCAATGAAACCGTACACACTCTCGGATATAGACGGATGGAAAGCGCCAGATGGTAAAACTGTGTCACTGTTGATGGTGTGGAAAAGTTAAGGGGATCAACTCAACTGTAAAAGTTACAGAAACATTTTTTAAAAAACCGATATGAATATCATTTAACAGATATTCCCTAAAAGTTTCGAGACACATTTGTATCGGATACGATTTGTTCCATCAATTCTCGGGAGAATCAAAGCGACGGATGCAAAAAACCCTGCAAATTGGACATTTGCACATTGCTTCCTCATCTTAATCGCATAGCTTCCTTTATCACAAAGTATGGCAATCAAATTTGGCTTCCTCATAATGGAAGCTTTGTTAACTATCGAAAAATATGAGTAATCAACGTGCAAATTTGCCAAATTCATTCAAATTCACTTCTTGCCAAATTTGATTTTTGCCAAATTCAATAGCGAACAACCTTGATCACTATTTTGAATGTGTACAAAATTTCAGTACAATATCTCAAATTCATTCAAATTTACTTCTTGCCAAATTTGATTTTTGCCAAATTCAATAGCGAACAACCTTGATCACTATTTTGAATGTGTACAAAATTTCAGTACAATATCTCGCAAATAGCCGAAGTTGGAGTACGCTATTAAAAAAAAAACACCAAATTTGATACAATTTTAATCATTCGATCGATTTTCGCCAAATTTGATAATGAACATCATCGATAGCTATATTAGCTCTGTGTAAAGTTTCAGTGCAATATCTTAAAAATTGCACAAGTTATCGCGTTTACGCTATTTTTCAAAAAATTAAAAATTTCATAAAATTTTAATCCCTCGATGGATTTTTGCAAAATTTAATAGCCAACAACCTTGATAGCTATATTAGTTCTGTGCAAAGTTTCAGAACAATATCTGAAAAATTTCACAAGTTAGAGTGTTTACGCTATTTTTTAAAAAATTCAAAATTTCGTAAAATTTTAATCCCTCGATAGATTTTCGCCAAATTCAATACCGAACAACCATGTTAGCTATATTAATTCTGTACAAAGTTTGAGTTCAATATCTTGAAAATTGCAGAAGTTAAATCGTTTACGCCATTCTTGCAAAAACGAAAAAAGTTGATAAAATCTGAACACCCGTTATAATTAAGACAACATTTTTTCATAATGAAGAGCAATTCGTGCACGACAAGTGCGTCAAACTTTAGCTCGATATCTCGAAGCGTTCTCGAGTTATTAATTATTGACATCTGAAACTCAAGACACACACACACACACACATCCGACATTTTTTCTAAATATGGTTTCTCGATGTTTTAGGACATTATTTTTAACACATTGGCATAAAAATCTCGGAAAAAAATTGTTTAACGAAAACCAAGCTTCCTTTATGGGGAAGCGAAAGCTGCAACAGCCCACAGTGAACGAAATCTTTTGAGGGACTCTGACAGTGACGTGAAGCAAGTAGCATTTTTGTTTGCTCAAAAGTTCTCCTGTTTCCTCGCTTCCTCGCATTTATATCGACAATGTATAAATCAGGATCAAGTGCAAGCGCCTTTTGCAAGATAGCTTGCGAATCAAGGAGAGAGTTTTGTGTGCACCGCGATGTTCGACAACCGCAGGGCAATCCGGTGTGCTTCGCTGCCGTGTGGTTTTCGCGTGCTCACGATCACGGCACCGGAGCTCATCGCGCTCGCGCGTCCTATCCCACAGTCCCCCAACTGCTTTAGCGCCCCACACTTTGTCCCAGGGACCCTCTGGCTATTTATTTTCACGTCTTTCTTTTGTGGACGTAATCCAGGACTCGAGAGAACGTGGGAGTCACAGAAGAGACGCAAGAGTAATTCCAGAGATACAAGTCTGCACGATTTTTTTCGCAATACTTTTCCGATCTGCTGAGCAAAAATAATAATAAAAACTAAGAAGGAATTGTCTTCTTGGATTATATTGCATATCTGTCTGGAAAACGAGCGACCCCGTATCATCTTGTGGGAGGAAATTTTGAACACTATTTCTCGTATTGACGAGGTCAATGCTGCAATCCCAAATTCAGGGCATTAAAGCAAAATGCTCATACGTTTGTATGAAACCGTGAGCATATATGTGTGAACTATAATCGTAAAACCACGCATGTACACCTCTCTCGACGAGACGCTTCTACTATCGTCGTAAATTCAAACTCTTCCTACGCGTTGGATCTCCCTTTCTCTCTAAACTGCGCCACGCACTGTATGGTATTATAAAATGCAGCGTACATGAGCTATATAGCCCACCGCGGATGAGATATATGTGACAAATTTTATTCACCCGTCTGTCGCGTTTCCTCGCTCTCGCACGCCGGCATTAAAGTAAAATTTATGCATTCTATAACGCGTACTCGCGTTAATGGAGGCGCCTCCAGGGAGGGGGATGTTTAATGGAAGGTTTCATGACTTCTCTGGTATATAGTCCAATCGATTTACCAGGGAAAACGAATTAAATGTTTCTCTATGGTGGCGTTAGAAATTGTTCTTTCATCTTTCAGACTCGTCTTATTATGGTGATTCGACGATGCTGCAAAAAAAACTGTGAAGCATCGACCGAGCTGTCGGAAATGCGACGGTTTTTTTCGGAACCGTACTGAGTCAAAATTATAGATAGTCAATCATCGTGTCGAACGAATTGAGAAATAAGAATCTGATCGAGAGCATTACCCCGCACGCGTGCTCACAGCCTTTATAGTCACGCTGACTAAGCAATAAAATTTCCTCATCGCCATACAGACCTTCTCCGAGTCTCGTCCCGTTAAGTCGTCCTGTTCTCCGCACGATATATATGTATGCAGACGGTTGCACACGTATATACACTGTCGGCCAAAAGTTTGGAAACACTCGCCCCGATTCCACGCCGCACAAAAAATTTCACCGCTCTTTTAAAAATGAAGATATTTTGATTCGCCGAGCGGTGTTTTAAAGGGGATATATCCAGCTTCATTTCGTTTTTTCCAAAAAATTTTTGCGATTTTTTTTAGCCTAGTACGCCTTTCGAAACATGGTCGTTATTCAGCTTTTTTTGGCATTGTAATTTTGGCGCACGATCCATGACATTTTTTTTCGGCTGTTTTTCGCGTGAAAAACTTGTGGCGGGGAGTATTAGCTTCAATTTCGTTTTTCAAAAAGTTTCCTACGATTTTGAAAATTTGAAAATTTTGAAAAAAAATCTGAAAAAATTCCATTGAATCCAAAATAATTGTATATAACTTTTCACTCTCTCTTAGTGATTTCACGAAAACCCAGTAGTTTTAAAGTTACGCGACATTTTATAAATATGGTCGTTTTTTGCGAAAAATTGAATATTTTTGCGAAAAAAAATCGTACGAAACTTAAAAAAAAAAGCAAATTGAAGCTAATACTCCTCGCCACAAGTTTTTCATGTAAAAAACAGTTGGAAAAAAATTGTAAGGGCCGTGCGCTGAAACTACAATGTCAAAAAAAAATCCGAAAAACGACCATGTTTCAAAAAGTGTATCGGGTTAAAAAAAAAACGCAAAATTTTTTTGGAAAAAGCGAAATGAAGCTGAATATGTCCCCTTTAAAACGCCGCTTGGCAAATCTAAATATCTTCATTTTTGAAAGAGCAATAAAACTTTTTGTGCGGCGTGGAATCGGGGCGAGTGTTTCCAAACTTTTGGACGGTAGTGTACGTACAGTACGATAATCTGTACCGAGACAAGTCGCAAGGTAGAATATTGTTAACGAAACACATTAGTCGGATTCACGCCTCGTGCGGTGCAAGATTGTACAAAAGGACATCAGCGCCTCGCAGGATCGAATATCATTATTCGACGATTCTTTTCAACGGTGATTCGGAAAAATAAATAAATGACACAAGACAGAAAAACCCGTGGTTAAATATTCGAGGGAATTATAACGTGACTATTGATGTGCGATAAAATATCTGGTCATAGCCATTCAATTATGCAGGGGAGAATGGGGCAAAACGGCCACCCTAAGGAAATAGAGCTGCTAAAAAAAGAGTGAACTCATGGCTTGTCATTTACGAACAAAATTGTCATCTCACGACATAAAAAAGTCCAAAGCAGAACGGCCATTCCTTTAAAATATAGACCTATAAAATTGACTACACAAAGTTAAATACTTTCATTGTCTTTTAATGAAGTGTCCTTCTTAATTGTCAAGTCTAAATCAAAATTTTGAGTCATTAGAATAATCGCAGATATATTCTCACGATTGACTGACGATTCTACTAAATATTCTAATGAACCTTTCTAACAGTTAGTCCTAGAAATTTCTATTGAAACGAAAAACTTTCGGCATCTTGTTTTCTGGTCGCACCGATTTAATTTCCATATAGCTAAACGAGCCATAGCTTCATTTGCAGTATAATTTATTCAAAAGAGAAATATATTGCCTCCGTGGTAAACTATACGAGGAGATTATAATATCTTGATCGGGAACACACGTTGGGCGCGGGAAAATCTGCCGGATAATAAACCGGCCATTAGTTAATAAACGTTGCACACACATGCCCGTGTCTGTGTGTAAAGGCCGAGAACAAGAGGGCGCTGTATACTCAGTCGCATCATCTTGGACGTTCATCGTAAACGCCCCTATTCTCGTCTCTACGAGGAAAGCCCTCGCGAGTCTTCATCGCGAGACGACGAACTACACGCGAGAGATCGTAGAATATGGCCTCTCTCTGTTCTCGCGAGCGTTTAATCATCGTATTCTTCGCTACGAAGAGAGGACCTATATAATACGTATAAAGCGCTCTAATGCGCGTTTCGGACGACGTCTTGAGGCGCAGCCTAGTTGTACATATCTCTCTCGAGGTCCAGCGCACCAGAAAATTCCTCTCTCTCTCTCCCTCTTCTAATGTATTCTAATGTTATGCCGCCCCGACAATGAGGCACAACTCATCCAGCATCCACCTACACTCGTGATCCAGCGAATAGGACATGGACGATATGAGCCCATAATGGAAGATGCCACGGTTTCTATATCGCTTATCTCTTATCTTCGGGATACGCATTTGCCATCGTTCACTCGTTTCGTTCCGTTCCGTATAGATGAGTGACGCAGTAATGGTTTTCCAACATTGATACCGCGAAAGATTATCAACGTGTTCGCTTCGAGCATTGTTCGGACAATCGGCTTTTGTCTAATACACTCGCGTGTCCAGCGAGGTTTATCCCACGCGATATTGCCAATATAGTCTCGTTGTGCAACACGTTTCAAGATCACAACGCGTTGAATCGAGCCATTGAATAATAATAAAAAAATATTTCACTGAAGCACAATGTATTTATTTTTAATCCGTCCTCCTCTGTATCGCGGTGATTCGTTCGAAATTTTGCTCTCATCCAGAGACAATGACTATATTGGTCAATTAATTTAGAATCGAATTAATGAAGCTTGACGATTGTGGCGCAAGAAGAATTTAGGCTATATTTGGCAAAGGTACCAGCAGAACTCCCCGTTTAACAGCGTTAATAAAGGCTGTTGGATCAGTGACAGATGGTGGGCCTTCGTTTTTCGATAATTCGTATCAACTCCAAAGCAGAGAAAGAGAGAGAGAGAGCAGGGCCGAGCCCAGGCCATTTGCCCGCAGCAGTTCACTGCTGTATGTGCAATGCACGAACTGCATTGCGGGTGTATCGCCAGAATAGGGCGAAAGAAAGAGAACGAGAAAGAGGGAGAGAAGGGCTTGTGAGCAACGATCGTGCTGGGTTTATAAAATGTTGCCGTGAAGAGACGGAGGGTCTGTGGGGATAGGTGGGAGGAACGGCTCAACCCCGGGACGTGCCAGGACACTTTACCGTGGTGCTGCGCTTCTGTCGGTTGGCAAGATCCATGCCAGCAGCAGTGGCAGAACCAAAGTGGAGCTCGAGCGCGGGCGCGATGCCCGCATTGCGGACAATCACCGTAATTGGAGCTACGTAAAATTGCAAAGCGAGGGTGACCCCTCTCATTGTGGCCGTCCGCGCGAGCTCGTCGGCTTAATCGTCGAACGATTGACCGAGGGCGCGGACCTGTGGGATACGGTTAAAGATCCATTTCGCTGTGTATATATCACATACCCTCACGTTGGCTTTTGTGTGCGCGGCACAACGACGACAGTGAACAAGAGATAGGTGAAACATGAGAGAGGAAGGTACACACGTAGAGCTACATATATAAATATCGTACCGATGCAGAGGGCCATGCGGGTCAACCGAGGTCTTCTCTCTTTCAGGTCCTGCGCACATTATATAATTCCTCACGTATTAGCACACTGCATCCGCGGCAATCCCGCGGTAAACCCTAAGCCTTTTTCACTTCCCCATCTCCATCTCCCCTCTCTCTATATATTTTCTCATCTGCAATGTTACGGAGTGCGATGCTGCAAACTTCCGGAGGCGTGACAAGATTGATTAGGTCGTACTTCATCTCTTTGCATATCCTTCCTACCTAATATCCCACTTGAAGCTCTTATATGAGCCTTAAACTTTTTCTTTCTTTATTTTTCCTCAAGTCCCCACCAAGGTTGCTTTTGTACGAGGTATCAAATACCCGTAAAGCCGCAGATGCGACTATCCGTCTTTGCAGCAGGATAAATTTAAAAAATGTGTCCGCAAGAATGTGCGGAATATGCCCATTATCAAGTAGAAGTCCGATTGGCACTCGGAGCTTGGGAAAATTTTCAATTTGTTGGACGGGAAGGGTCAAAAATGGATATTGTGGTTCAGAAGAGATAGCGGGATAAAAAGATAGTCGAGTGAATGGGAATCGTACGCACAGAGATGTACAAGTACCGGTGATGATCGAGAGGATACATTTATATAAATATATGTACAGGCACAACACGATATTTCTAACCCGAGGATGAGGCGAAACGCGTTGCCGCCCCCTCTTGGGCCCTGTGCGCCTGACCTATACGGCATATGGTAATTTGGCCGAACGCTCGCGGGTGCTCGTCCTCGACGTGAACTTTGATAATAACGCCGGGAGTGAAAAGGCGGCATGTCGCGGAGGTGGTACCGCGCGGCGGGAGTGGCGCTGCAGCCAGGTGCAGCGCATATACACAATGCGCGCGAAACTATCGTATATATATATTGTATATAACAATATGTATATATGGGATCGAATACAGTGCACAGGTGAACCAGGAACTGTTCGACGGTTGCCCGATCGCTCGATCTCTCGATCCTCGAGCCGTGCCCCGCGTGCACAGGTACCTCGGGCTATACCTTTGCAGGACCTATATGCACTTGCATATAATACAGGGACACACTATAGATATATCTGACTTCACGATGCGATAGATCAAATAAACTCTCTAATATGCTCACGTTCACATCGTCGTTCGCGGAATCGTCGTGTCATTGATGAGAACCAGAAAATATGTTAGTTCAACCCGTAATGATCACCGTGGGTCAAATTGACCCGGACTTTTTTGAAATCTAATATTAAAAGTAGAAAACCGGCGAAAACCGGAAACCAAGGTTTGCGGTGAAATGTCTAGTTTATGCTAAATAAGAAGTAATATTTTTTTATAAACTATTTTTATTATGAAAGTACTATAATTCAAGAGTACCGTGCTAAATTTTTACGAAAAAATATTGAAAATTGAAAAAGTTATGAATTTTTAAGTAGAACATTTTTTTTCAAAGACACTTTTTTCGGAAATTTTTGTTAGTACTGAAAAATAAAAAATTTACAGTTGCATCGACGAGAGCTTATTTTTCAATGTTCAAATTATGCCTCAGAATTTTTTTGCGGAAATATAACGCGTCGTCCTGTTTCAGTGATCGCTCAAAGTTGGCTCGGGTCAAATTGACCCAGTGTGACTATTATGATATTCTGGGCAAGTGTGATAATTACGGGTTAATTATGTTGAAGTTTGCATCGTTGCGATGCAACGGAAAAAATCAAATGAGTGCTGAAATTTGAAAATCAAAATATATATTTGTATGAAGCCATGTCTTCCAATGTATCTTTGGTAAAAACAAATATTTCAATAGTTTTTCAATAATATCGAACGTTTTATAAACAATTCCAACGAAATGTATTATCAGTTCAGTCAGTTCAAAAATAACTTACCATTTCTAACGCAGAGTTCATTTTATTTTTTCGAAGCATCTGTAACAATTGTTTCCAGTATATTCATATCGTTAATTTTTAAAACTGAATTGCAATTACTGGTCTATCCGATAAAACAAAATAAAAAGGTCATAATTTATAGTTTTAGAAATAATTGTGAATGTTTATCGACGATAATAATGTTCACTTGCAATCGAAAATCGATCGTAAAGATTAAGGCTTGAAAAATTAAAAAAATGTCTCTGTTTTTTGGTTGTTGTCTGCATGATTGAGCTTATATCTTGACGATATACCAAAGACATTGCAATTTTATTCTGCTCTTGGTTTCTGATGATTTTCGATGCCTTATGAAATTGCGAGGGTGCTTCAAGGTTCTCAGCACCCCTTCAGAAAAATTTATTTTCCGGTATAACAGAGTCGCGCAAAAAAAAAAATTCATTATGCACAAAAATTGCCCATAAAAAGTACAACATCCAAGCTTCGTTAAAATATACTTTCAACATGATGTGGGGGTGATAATATCGCAGACCTGCTTTGTGCATGTATGATGCACAACTATAACTCCGTATAATCGGGTGCGGCTCGTCTCGGAGCGTTTACATATATCCACGTGCTCGTCCATATATGGCAAAGATCTCGTCGAAGCGCGATCCTCCGATCGCCGCGAACGTTTTGCTAAAAGCTGCACCCGGGTTAAAGTCGCATCTCGCTCGATTAAATGTCGAAGGCCGCGTGCTCGCGCGAGCAAAGTGCTTGTGTAGGTATATATATCGACTCTCTCTTCCCTCCTTCGACTTTTTACCTCGTCGTCTTCTTCATCGAGATTTTATTTATCTCTCGGCGAAGCCATACGTATATATCTCTCTCTCACTTGACCCTACCTACATATTCCGAGGTGCATCAGGAGCAATTCTTTGCTGCTGAGCGGCAGCGAGGAGCCCATCATCGAAAGCTAAAACTCCGAGCACAGAGTGAGAGTATAAATACTCACCTCCCTCATTCACCCACACATATTTATACCTGTATACCGACATATCGAATCACGAATTCTTTAGCGAGAGAGGGCCTGACACGAGCTTCGCTACGCGTTGCAATGATATCTGGCACACTTCGTGCAAACTCGTGGCACACGTATCCACGAGTTCATACATGGTGATCGCGCACGAGCTCGAAAATTTACGGCACGCGAGCAACATCACTACTACTACTACTACTACTACTACTACTACTACTACTACTACTACTACTAGTGGTACTAGTAATATACATTCGCTTTCTGCGCGCCGCTCCTACATATAGAGATAAAGAGAGAGATTGAAAGAGAGGGCATATAAAATCAAGAGATACAAGTCTGCGGGGGCCCGTCGCTCGCATTCGCGAGCATCGTCATCTCTCGTCGCGCTATCTGTTTGTATGTGTGTCTGTACCAATCCCTCTCATCCGCGCCCGCGAACTGGTATATTATATCGGCGTGTGCGCCGTCCGCGAGTCCTTACGCCGCGATGCAGCCGCATGCAGTTGTCGCGTTTGCGCAACTTGTGTATATGTTTTTGCGCTGGGATGCGCAACAGCGAGTGCAGCAGAATGAATATAAAAAAAATGGACAAGGGAAGAGAGATCTCGTTGCACCGGCTGCACCCAGAGTCAGTGATTTCTGAATCCTCCAGACGTATTTATACCGGGACACCGATGAATGTACAGTATCATATGAATTTTATACAACATTCATTGGCATGTTTTGAGACGTGTACCTAGACTATATTCCTTTGATGGTGGAATTCGTCAGCATCTTATTTGTACGAGGAAGTCTCTCAATGGTCGAAAAACATTTCAGCCTCACATAAATGACGTAACTCATTTAATTTCATGATTAAGTCCTTCTCGTGATTTTATGGCGAAGACGTCTGTAAAGTCTATAAAGTCTGTAAAGTCAGCAAAGACAAGTCTCAAAAATGAATTTAAATTGTATACCAGAATTAAATGCTTTTTAGGTGCTAATTCTTTTTTTATTTCAGAAATTGAATTAAAAAATTTCTCTGCTAGATTGATGGCAAGCTTTTGATCTACACTGAGGTCCAAAAGTTTGGAAACACTCGCCCCGATTCCGCGCTGCACAAAAAGTTTCACTGCTCTTTTGAAAATGAAGGTCTTTCAATCGAATAAGCGGCGTTTTAAAGGGGGGATATTCAGCTTCATTTCAGTTTTTCCAAACAAAAATTCTTTTTTTTTTAACCTGGTAGGCCCTTAAAAACATGGTGGTTTTTTCGATTTTTTTTTGGCGTTGAATTTTTTTCGTCCGACCCATGCAAATTTTTGTTAACTGTTTTTCGCATGTAAAATTTGTGGGGGGAGTATAAGCTTCAATTTAGTTTTATAAAAAGTTTCGCGCGATTGTTTTTCGCAAAAATATTCAGATTTTTGCAATAAACGAGCACATTTATAATATGAAGCGTAACTCTAAAACTACTGAATTTTCGTGAAATCACTAAGAAAGTAAAAAGTTGCGTACAATCATTCTGGATTTATTGAAATTTTTTCAGAATTTTTTTCAACATTAATTTTTGAAAAATTTTCCTGTCAACGAGATATTTTTTTATCTTAATCACCCTGGGTCTCTTAGCTCATCTACACGACTTTTTTATAGAAAAACCTTATCTACATTGCTTTTTCATCGAAAAACCTGTGTAGATGAGATAACAGATCGAAAATTTTTTTTGGACAATGCAAAATGATGCCTAATATATCTCCTTTAAAACGCCGCTTGTTGAAGTGAAATATTTTCATTTTTAAAATAGCAGTAAAACTTTTTGTGCGGCGCCAAATCGGAGCGAATGTATCCAAGCTTTTGGACATCAGTGTATATTAAATTGAACCTCAAAATTTGAGCAAAAATATATTTTTAAAATTTTGGCATGGAATTCTGGTGAAGTGGCATTGATTCAAATTGTCCTGAGCTATTTTTTCGAGACTTAAACCGGTAGCATTTCGAAAATGTCAAAAACATTGACACACTGACTCTCGCCTATACTTTATTGTATACAGGTAGCGAAGAGATGCATCTCCCTTTTTCCTGTCTTTTCATCGATTAATGTCCCTGTGCAGAACATCGTGCGGCAGTGAGCTCGCTGCTGTAAGGTCCTGATTAACGGCCCCCTTCGGATTATCCACAGTGTGTTTATCCGCGAGACACGTGATGCTATTGTCGTCCACCAGATATTCCTCAGGGCATAAATCCAAATTCCGCGCTGCGGGATCTTTCCTTCGTAGTCTCTCGAGTCCTCTCGATTCCTCCCGGGGTAATGTGAGGTGGATCCTGCACATCGGTAAATGTATCGGGTCGTGGCATACGAAGCTTCTCGAGAAGCCCCTGGCGCTCGATTCTCCAACAAGGAAGACAGTACTCGCGCACAAATTCACCTGTATGTTAGCAGCACACGATACGTCCAGAAGACGTACAATATAGTCAGGGCGCAACGACGATAATCCGTGCAGCGCGGCATATACCCTACTTTGTTCAGTTTTATCGATGGACTCCGTATAAGAGCAACGAAATGAGATTCGTCCGATGCGCGTGGGCGGATCGAGGCTTTCAAAGGACAAGGAATAATGCATTATATAGAAACGCACACGCTATTCGATCGTTATACCTATTCGTAAGCTATTAAGCATTCGATTCGTACATACGAGTCTGTGCGCACTAGTTCGCCCTTTCGTGCTGTGTGTTCCAAAGCGCGATGCATTCGGCCTAAGAACGTACCGCAATCCTCATGACGTTCCTTCGCGTAACGAACGGGCAAATCAGAGCTATATGGAGCGTCGGAGCGGGAGCGGCTCGTGCAGTTCTTCGGCGGAGTGAATACTGTGCATTCAGAATGCAACCAGAGAAGGGAGGATATAGATATATATGTGTATGTATCCATGTGTCTCGTCGTTGATCCACCGACTCGCCTCGCCTTATTCTCTCTTTGGTATCTCCTGGAACACTTTAGTATTCTACCTGCGTCACATGTTAACTCGTGCCACTAACTATGCGCCGCTCTTCTTCTGCTTCTTCTTCTTCTTCTTCTTCTTCTTCTTCTTCTTCTTCATTTTCTACTTCCCTATCTTTCGCGGTATTATACGTATAGTAGGTAAAACTGAGCACGTCGGCACAATATTATGGAAATATCACTGAATGTCCTGCTGCCCGCACTGCCCTTCCCCCTTGAATATAATGACAGAGACTCGTAGACATAAAGTGAGCGGGTATTTTGTATCGTCGATGTAACTCGCCAATCGCAAACTAATAATCCTTGCTCCTATCGAGCGCTCTTTGATGTCCAAATGTGGATATTCCAGAATTGCATTTGAGTTGTAAAGCACGAATTTATATTCATCGATATATGCAACATAATTTTGTTCAAAATGACCGATATACTTGGAGCATGAGAACACCGTGCGAGAAACCTTGAATTTTCGAAATTTCAACATATCTCCTTGCAGCGAGATACGGATCATCTTTCGATCTCGCAGCGAATGGCGCCTATGAGTCGGCGATCTCGCTGATTCGAAGCCCCCATTCGCGGTTGCGTTTATCATCGAATGGACAGAACAGTGGCGGATGGCGCACGAGGAGGAACTTAGCCAAGGTGCGGAAGCGCATTCATTCTTGATTTACCGAACTCAGATCTATTTGTCATTTATATTTTCTCTGTAATTTCACGTCCGAGATCGCTCCTATGGCGTACTAGCTCTGAGATTCGAAACCTCGTAATTCGCCAGATAAATATCCACGCCGACAAACGTTGAGCAAACGTGAAAGAAAAAAAAATAACTATACTCGTATGATTTATAATTATCCAACGTCGTACGTAACGCGCCTTTGAATCATTTTGTCTCTAATGATTTGTCTTTGATCTTTGTTGCGCGCATTGCATATTGTGATTGAAAAATCGGCTTATGCGTATTGCGTGTGCCCCGCACCTCGGATTTTTTCATTTCTAATGACAGAGCGGCTCGATTCTGTATGGGATCGATTCTATCGGGTGCCGACTACCACCAGACTCCATCGGAGACCAGCGAGTCAGGGTATAAGTATTCAAAACTACATGGAGGAGTTAGGCAAGGGGAAGGGATATGAGGGAGAGAGAGAGAGAGAGAGAGAGAGAGAGAGAGAGGAGGATGAATACTGTATGGAGCAAGGAGTGTTTCCTCTTTTCATCTGGGAATATAAATTCAATGGGCCGTGGCTGGGACTCATCCTGGCAGCCGACAAACGGAACCTCGCGAAACGAGCACGTACGGAGGACGAGCATTTGCATCTGTACCGTTCTCGAGGAGAACTCGGCGGATTCTCTCGCACTCCCCGATCTACTGTACACTTTTGCTTCTGCTTTCTGCATCGTCCTGCCGACGCTGATACTGCGCCTGTACATACATATATATACACATTTTGCATTATATCTTTTATTATACGCGAGGAAAATATGAGAGACCGGGGCGCTTGTCCGATGCGGCTTCTCATCTCGCGACGCGGCGACGCCGGCATCGTTCCGCGAGAACAATGCGCGAACCAGCCCGCCCGAGACTGTTTCCACTCTGCATGCGGCTCCTTCGTTCAAGTTGGACATCAGACACTGTCGTGAGTTTTTTGCGTTATGGTTGTACCACCGTCTCAACTTGAACATCGGAAATAGCGCGGCGACTAAATAGTTGATTTTCAATAGAGGCTCGGCTTGGACTGTCGAAACCCCGAAAGCGTAGCTCCGGGGCAATCTCGTCTAGCTCGAATGAAATTAACTGCTGGGCCGAATGAATGGATGAGAAACAAAGCGGCAAAATTGTGTTAAATTAACAATGCTCCGGGAGGTCAATGACTGGGCTCTATTGACAATTTTCTAACCCGACAGACGAAAGCTTGGCTAGTGTTTTGGTACTTTGGCATAAGACTTCCTTTATGAGGAAGCAAAGCGGAAAGTTGAACAAAGAATCATTGCAGATAAATGTTTCATAAATACGAACTTACATTTCTACAAGAGATTTGCTCGAAACGAAACACACTCATGTGACGTGTATGAAATTGCTTGTATTGCACGGGGATTCCCTTGGCTCTCTCGTCCAATCCCTGCCAGAAAAGGCCGTTAGTGGCCACTAATGTCACCTCGCGCTCAACCCACGATTTTCTTTCTCTCACTCGCTGTTTCAATCCTATCTATCTTCATGCTCTCTTTCGCGGTTGTCGTTAATGTCGCGATAAACGCACAGATGATGCGAAAGAGCGAGACTCTTACAAGTTCTTTGCCTTACACATGGACAATTTCTCTCTCCGTCTTCCGGCTCAGATATGAGTTCAACAGTTTCTCTGCCTACGTTCTTACGAGTTTACCGCACGAAAAAAGTTACAGAATATGAAGGCTCGCGTCACCACCGTCAAACACATGCACGCATACTCGTTTTCTCGTTACCCCGACGAGACACATAAACACACACGTTCTCATGCATACTGACCAAAGGATACGTGTGTGTGTGTTTTGTCAAGATGCTACTCGAACAGAGTGGAAAAGGCACAAGATCGAATCTTCGTCGGTGGTTCTGTGGCCGTGGAAGTTTTCCGGTTTGACAGAAGTTTCTTTCTCTCTGTCTCTTTGCCTCTCTTTCTACCTTACGATAGCGAGAGAGACGAGGATTACGAGAAAATGGCTCGTGCGACGATTTACCGCGAAGAAAATACGTTCAAAGCCACATTCGAGCTGGTGCAACCGAAGAAAATTCTTTCCCTCGCAAGGGAGAGACCGTCGTCGTCGTCATCGTCGTGTCGGAAGGGAGGAATCTCACCACAGGAGGCCAATTATACGTGTGCCCAGTGCACGTACCCGTAATTGCGGCAATGAAAATTCTAATGACACCGCACGCTGTCAACCGCGATGCTAGAGCGTGTGCCTTGTGTCCTCTCTCTCTCTCTCTCTCTCTCTCTCTCTCTCTCTCTCTCTCTCTCTCTCTCTCTCTCTCTCTCTCTCCCTCTCTCTCATCTCTCTCTCTCTCTATCGTTCTTCCTTTATATATATTCTACGTGCCAGGGTATATAGGATCTCCAGGATACGGCCCGAGCAATCGTAAAGTTCCGCAGAGTTCGCGCACTCCATCGTCCCAACCTCTTCCCTACTTTGCGATATACATATATCTATATATATGAAAAGTGCCTCTTTCGGTCTCTTATGAAATGGCGAAGCCAATAGTCGATCCCTCGCCACTTTTCGTGCCATCCGTATCATGCGGCGTCTTGCTAGAGTGCGCGCGTATTCGCATTTTAACCTTTAAAGACGCGACACGGTTTATGCACGTTTATGTATATATTGCATATCCACAAAGATGGCGTATGTATATAAGGTGCGGACGTCTTCCAACTTCGTCTCGCAAGTCATACAAAATTTATGAACCCTTCGATATCATGGTGCCGCGCAAAACTACCTTCAGCTCTCCGTGCTTTTAAGGCTGTGCCAGACTTTTATGTTGTCTATCGGGAGAATTTCACGATTTTATTCCCGCCCGAGAGACACGATTAACCTCATCACAGATTTTCGAATCAATTGAACATCAATTAATTATGCAGATTTCAAGCGCGATAACGTGCCTTGGTGAATTCAAAAGAGTTCAGTATACGAGACATTTTTTTTCATTTCAGGTTAGTTTGAAAAAAACGTTCACGAAAGAGTGATGCTCGAATGATCGTGAATCAAAGTAACGACTATGACTATAACAGAGGCGAATAGTTGTGCGTTTATGAAATTTTGCATTCAGAGCTGTAAATGTGCCCATTTACAGCCCTACTCGTTATTTCTCTACCAGAAATAAATCCCTGGCGCAATAAAACTTTACCATCACGTCCCTACCAAATAACAACTCAACCATATATCATTTCTGTCAAATTAAAAGGTTTCAAGATTTTTACCAAGTACAAACATGATCAATCTCTACCTTATGATAACCCTATATCGAATTACAACCGTGCTCTACAACAAATCCCATAGACTTTCAATCGCGAATTTTTTAATTCTTGTACAATGAAAGAGTTGCCAAGCCAATAACATTATGTGTTCAAGATGTCTCTGGAGAGTTATGTGAGGGTAGAGTTGTTACGGGGTAGCGATGTGACTGGGTACGATTATTTTTTGATGGAGATTAATTCCAGGAAGCTTGTTGATTGGGAGGAATTTTAAGATGTATTTATTTGACACATATGTTGTGCGGTCAAGTTGTTATTGCTCTGGGATGTGTATTTCTGGTAGAGCAATAACTGTTAGAGCTGCAAATGTGCCCGTTTGCCATCGCCATTCACGATACGAGAACGAAACGACGCAAGAAGAGTCTCTGGACATTCGCGATGCGGCAAATAAGTCGGAGAAGGTGAGCGTGTATGTAAGAAGAGCTTTTTTTGCTACCGCGCCGCGTGACTGACAGGCGTGGCTGTAGGAAGCTTGATTAATAACCGAATAATAATATGGCAGGCGTACTCGGGTATTGTTTATATATATATATATATAATACGTACGCGATGGGAATAGATAATCCATCCCGGGCCCACTGCGTTTACCAGTAGTTAAGTGTTTTTATGCTTTTTTTAATTATTTTTAACCGCGCGACGCCCACCCTCGGTACACTCTTTGTTGATAAATAATAGAGAAACGCACCACCACGCGTGGATACGCGTTGAATTCCACTTTGACGTTTCAGCAACAGCTCGTATAAAATCCACACATAACCCGTGTAGAAATTTTGGTAGGGAAAAACTTCTGCCCCTGACTTGCCCTCCCTAACTGATGTAGGGAAATGATCCGCTCATCCTAACAGGCCCTGTTATGCCATGTAACACCTGGCTGGCCATTTCCGGATCCGGCGGTCATGATCAGGCCCCTATGACGATATGATCCGGCCCTAGCAGATCCTGATCAGGCCCCTAAGATTTTTAGAATCATGCCCTTAAAGGCCCTGATCACGGCTATGAAGTTCCCGATCATACACCGAAGCGCTTTTTGAACAATTCGCTTTTACGAGGTACTCCTTTTTCAATGTACGCATCTTATTATTTATTTCGAAGCAACCCTTTCTTAGGGTACACTTTTCTTTTGGCAATCTTCGAAGAGAATATTAGATTCCGAGTGAACGGAAATTCTCTACGAGAATTAAATAAATAAGTACAATTACATAAGACGGCAGGAACTCCTTGTATGGATTCTCCCGACACCGACGTCTGCTGACATCCGTGCTCGCACCCGTCTATATAAGCATACTGAACACATTATCCGTATGGGAGTTCAACGGTTACTGTCCTGCGACATCTCGCGCCAAGTCTCGGAACTAACGCGATGCGGTTCGTGGTGATAATAATAATAATCCTCTGCCTACGTAACGAACTTGTGACAGGCGCACAATTGCTTGTTATTCTCGCGGGATAAAAGTGATAATGTAAATAATAATTAAATAATAATAATAATAATAATAATAATAATAATAATAATAATAATAAAAATAATAATAATAACAAACGCAGCAATGATTGTTAATTTATTGTTATTGTTATTACTATTATTATTATTATTATTATTATTATTATTATTATACTGAAAGTCGATATACAAATAATTTTATTTTAATAAATACTTAGGGGAATCCAATAGTTTTCACATCAGAGCCCTGCCAGGGTAATAAAACAAAAATATGTTTTGCTTAAAAGTGTAAAAATAACATCGTCGGAAACTGTTCATATTCTGATCATGCAGGGCACTGGTAATAAGTGATTATTTCAATGTAATAACTAGGGACCAGGTCGTTAAGTTCCATGTCAGGGCCCTGCCAGGAAAATCGGATCAGGCAGGGCGGATCAGGGGCAAGAATCAACTAATGGTTGCCCTATCACATTTCTACACGGGAAGTTTCACTGTGAAAGGAAGAAACAAAAACTCGTGGCTATCTCCATTGTGCAATAGATCGACGATTTTACGAGCCGCTGACGGCTGGTATTAGAAAAAGAGTCCTGACCAATTGATAATGGGATGAGTAATGGCGCTATGTGAGGCTTTTCGCATGGGGCGTAGTACATATCTCGTAAAGAATTTTCGTGAGTGCGAACCCCTTTATACTTGCAAATTTCTTCTCCACATTTGGGCAGACTCTGTGTACGGTATTTTCTCTTTATCATAAGCAGACACATGTATCTATTTATACGTATATTTAAGTGCTGCATAATTGCCAATTATTATTATTTTTTTAAATTTTGTTGTTCATTAAGATTCTTATACTTTGCGGTGAAATCATTTTTTTAAGTGGGGTTTTGATGAGGATGTTTTTAAACGTCATACGGGTCACTTTGTCTGGACAGTTGTTTGTCATTATTGCATAACTTTTTGCAAATGATCGTTCAAAACGTTATTAATCCCAGGTCTCTTTGTGCGTGAGAAGAATTTCATTTTCAAAATGGGCGAAAATTTCCATGAGCAACAAAATTTAATAAAGTGCACTTTTTTCAGCACCCAAATGTACACGTAAAACAGATATGTCTGGATATCTTTCTCCTGATCCTTGTGCTCCTTTTTAACCCTGTTCATCTGGCAAACACGCCCTCCTCGCGGTATTTACTCATCGTGCCACGAGTTTCTTTTCGCGCTTTCTCATTGCGCCTCCGCGTGTCATAAATTCACGTTACTCGGTCATTCCGAGATGAGAGACACGCAGTGAAGGTAGATCCGTGGAGGCAGAGCATGAAAAAATAAAAAAATAACAGCTCACGCAAGCGGTGGCTGTTCGTGAAAGTCATCGATCATCGCAAAGAAGACTCGAAGTAGCCGGTGAATAATTAACAGTCCCCCTCTCTCTCTGTCTCACGTTCTCGCTTTTGTTGCACAGCTAAGAGCCAAAAGAGAGAGGAAGGGAAAGGGAGCAGGGAAAAGATGCGAATCGATAATCGATCGTTCGCGATTATTCGATCGCAGTGCGAGGACTTTGATTACGGGATCGTCCGAACACTTCCTTGCTTTATTTTGGGTTATTTTTTTTCTTCTTCGAAGGATGCGCTCTCGAATCAACCATGCACCAAACTACGGTCTGGCATGTCTTGCACGCTCGTCGACAGCTCCGAACTCCAGGCGCTGTACAGATCGCTATACGATTGTTCACGGCACACACACACACACACATTATATACACAATCGTGATAGCGCGAAAGATGAGAGAGTCAGAGAGCGTCCGATCCGTAATTTTTCAAGCTGTGCCTCTTCGAGACTTCCGGCACGCGCCCCGCCTCTACACCGCCGGCCATATAGTAGCACGCCATAATATAAGTGTACCACGCCGGTTCTTCTTCTCATTTTCTGAAGCGATAATAAATTCTGACGTGCCCTCTCTACCTTGTGTTTCTCAACGGTCCACCCCACCAACCCTCCTCTCCGATAATCGTTGCTGTTTTTTATTTTTATTTTTTGCTCCTCAGCTTAGCAGTATAATCTATGCATCGGGGTGGTCACTACTTTATAGTTTCAAGCAAACCATTTAACTCTAAACTACGTACTGCAACCCTTTAAGGCCTTAGGCCACTCTAGGATATTCAAAATATCGATTTTTTTCTTGTTAAAAAGGTAACTTAGTCTCTTTAGAATTATATTTCAACAGAATATGTGCGTGAACTTCTTACGAACTTTAAACGCGTTTATCACAAAACTACACTACAGGTGAAAAGTTTTCGGACAAAACTTCAAAAAAGGTCTGAAACGTTTTTTTATGCCACTTCGCCGGAAGTCAACGTAGACTAATTTAACAAGCGGGTTTTTAAAAGGGAAGGATTCGGCTTTATTTGCTGATTTTTTAATTATTTTTACAATTTGTTTTTAGATTTGGACTCTATTTTGAAAACAACTGTTTTTCGCCTTTTTTCCCCCCTCTTCTTCAATTTTCACATCTTCGAGAGGCAATTTGTTTATACATTTTCCGATTGAATTCATAAAGGGGAAAGTTTGAGCTTCAATTTTCATTTTTTTTAAACTTTGAGCGATTTTTTTTCCGAAGTTATTCTCTTTTTTGTGAAAAAAGAGGAAATTTGAAAAATCCCGTATAACATGAAAACAAAGAGGATTCATGAAAAACTTCAAGATAGCAAAAAGTTTCAGATTTTTTTAGATTTTTTTTTTTCAAATTTTTTTTTTCTAATTTATTGGGTCGGAGTTCAAATCATTCAGTTACCATAACTTGAGAACTATGGGATTATTGATAAAATTTCAATTTCATTTTCAACACATTGGATTTTTTTTCACATTTTTTGCCCAATTTTTGTTTTCTCCTATTTTCGGTCGGGAAAAAAATGTTGGAGAAACAGACGCAACTTTTTGCTATCTTAAAGTTTTTCATGAATCCTCTTTGTTTTCGTGTTATACGGGACTTTTCAAATTTCGTCTCTTTTCACAAAAAACTGAATAACTTGGGAAAAAAATCGCTTTAAGTTTAAAAAAAAAAGAAAATGGAAGCTCAAAATTTCCCCTTTACGAATCCAATCGTAAAAATGTATAAACAAATTTCCTCTCGAAGATGGGTGCACATGGAGAGTGGAGAAAAAGGCGAAAAACAGTTATATTCCAAATCGGGTCCAAAACTAATAACAAATTGTAAAAATAATTTACAAAACAGGAAATCAAGCCGAATTCTCCCCCTTCAAAATGCCGTTTGTTAAATTAGTTTACGTTGACTTCCGGCGAAATGGCATAAAAAAAGTTCCAGACCTTTTTTGAAGTTTTGTCCGGAAACTTGTCGCCGGTAGTGTGTATCGCCGTGAAAAAATAATTTTGCATTGCCAATTAGTTGTACAATAAAACACTTTTTTTTTGTAAATCCATTTTCATTTATGGTTTCGCTGAAAAAAATCACGAAGTATGCCCTTTTTTGGCCTGTAGAGTGGCCTGGAGCCCGAAAGCAAAATTAATTAATGATATCAAAATATTGAAAACAATAGTCTCGACTTATGATGTAGAAGTTAGCGTCATTGGAATGCAACGAAAGTAGATTTTAATTGAATTTATGCCCGTGAGGATGAGAATTCTTCGTGTCAGAGAAATCTTTTCTCACGACGCGTTAGATAGGCGAGACAGGGCGTATTCCTTTGACTCAAATCAGAGCCTCGTTAATCCCCGGTAGCTAGTGAGTATCCTGAGTCAAAATGCACGTATATTACCAAGTCACGACAGAGAAAGAGAGAGAGAGAAAAGAGAGAAGGAGCGGGAGATGATTTATCGGCGAGTGTGGTTCGCGCGGTGTGTCCCCTCGCGGGTTAATAGCGTGTAAGTATCTCTCGCGATCACGGGACCCAACAGATAGGGCGACGAGCTAACAACGAGAAAACACACAATCCCTCGAGACCCCGCGCGTTTTATACACGATAGGAGAACGAAATGCTCGGGCTCGTTAAACGAGTTATTCGCGCAACACATAAGATCTCCGGTCATTGCGACGATGCTCGCCTAACCGTGGATTGTGTGTCACGCGTGCACTCGTCCTTTAGCGTTATTCCATGACGCCGTATCGTCGAGTGTCTCATTAGCGTTGCAATTAATTAGGACCCAATGGCCGGAAAATCTGGCTTCGAGCGTACACATCTCGTACAGGGATAATACATAATGCCACCGCTATATATATATGGGGCGTTCCACGCCAAATCGGACACGATTTAATTTTGCATCTCCGATTTTTTTGAAGATTTTTTATGTTTTGGTATATGGTTGAAAGAAGCTTCCATGATTTTCGTCAATTTTTCTTGTCAAACTGTTTTCAAGATATCGATTTTTCGAAAATTACGTAACTTTTTTTTCAAACATCCAGTTAACAAAAATTAGCACTACTTTTTTGTGTCCATAGTTGGACGCCTTGTTTGGGTCCTTGATTTTTAGTCTAAAAAAAAAATTCTCAGCTCTTTTAGTTTCGAAGAAAATCGAATTTTTAATGTGGTGTTGCTAGCTTGAGGTTAACAAAAATTAGCGTCTCGTTCTTGTTTCCAAAGTTGGACGTACGTTTAAAAACAAAAAGTTTGAGAAAAATGTCCCATTTGTCGCAACGTTATGGACGATTTGACCAAAAAAGTAACGTAATTTTCTGAAAAATCGACATCTTGAAAACGGTTCGACAAAAAAAATTGAAAAAAATCATGAAAGCCTCTTTCAACCAATAATAAAATATAAAAAATTTTCGCAAAAAATCGGAGACGCAAAAGCTAAATGGTTTCCGATTTGGCGTGGCACGCCCCATATATAGAACTATGTGTTTCAGTAATCCTTCATTGTCCTCTTGAATCACGAACGTACAATGCCAAAATAAAATGATTTACCGCTGAATTAATTAGCCTCCGGATGACGGAATCAATTCAACACGATAAAAGTGATTTGGAAAAGAGGCAATAATAATTCTTGGACTACATACTTTTTTGTCCGATTGCCACGTCCGTTGCCAAACTTTCTTCTTACCCGGCGTCACCGAGAATAATCCGCATTGAATATACTTCACGCTTTCATACGTATCGCACACACAATGCGGCTGTATCTACTTGCTCACATATATGAACTCATAAATCACGGCTCGCCGGAAGAGCAAGACACCCGTTGTTCTTTCAATTCCATTTATCAAACTCTTCCGCCCGTGTGGACCCTTCGACTCTCGTTCTTGCTTTTAGTCTCCTTTTTTTTTCACGCCCACCCGCGTCCTCGGATCGCGAGCAGCAGCCGACGCTGCTATCGGAATCAGTGACGAGATCGGGGCGGGTTAAGCGGCGAAAGCTGCGAAAAGAGGAAAAGAAAGAAAAAACTAAAAAAAAAAAACGGAATACGAAAGAGCCCGCGGGACATTATGTGCGCGAGAGTGGAAGCACGAATAATTCGGTCGAGTGACAGAAAGTACGGAGTAAAGAAACGCCTGGGCGAGACCGGTAATTTTTCAATTTGGTTGGGACGAAATTATGAGAAGAGAAAGATCTCACTTATTTTCTGTATGGAAACCACGAGCCTTTCGACTGGTATTTCATGAATGATTATGGAGGAGACGTGAAAAAACGAAGTCTTCAACACTCTGAAATGAAAGCTTGTAAATGAGCCTTCGGAGACACTTGTGCTAATTTTTATTTTACTTTCCTGAAGTTCGTTTGCGAAGCAATGATCGAAAAGTAATATGTAAAGCAAATTGCGTATATGTGAAAGGACAAAGAAAAAGTTGAATGAATCGTATGCGTCAAAGTGACGACGGCCATGGACGTATGCATGTGTTTATATTATTCTCGTTTTTGCCAATCGAATTTTTTAAAACGAGAAGTCTCGTAAGCGATTTTCTTCCCCCACGGGCAAGAAGAGTTGCTATTTACATATATATCTTCTCGTTTCTTTCTCGCGTCCTCCACTTGTATTTCTGTGAGAAGAGAGTCCAGGAACGGGGATCCGGGACTCCCGCTTGCGCACACCCATAAGTCAAGCTAGGTGTTCCTCCCGTAATGACCCCCGGCTTCTCGTTTCACTCATAACTCCCCTTCCCTCTACGTCCCGGTATCTTTGCCGATGCGAATTACTACCGTACTCTGGCTTCTCCCTCTTTCCTTCTGACCTTCTTCCTCTTCCTCTTCTCTATACTCCCATCAACCCCCTTCGTGAGTTCCCACGTGAATTCCTTACGATCTCCACGTGACGGTACGTAATTAAATGACTCAGGCATTTTGCGTATCTAAAACACGCGAATTTAATTGTAAATGTGCATTCTATTTGAGCCGAATGAGATATTATTCGAGCAAAACAAAATTTCTCGCAGAAATGTGGTCAAATTTCCTGAAAAGTCATTAAAATATGTTCACATTACGGAAAATGTTGCCTATAGGGTGACGCAAGAAGAAAGTACATTACCGCTCAAAAGTTTGGAAACACTCGCCGCGATTCCGGGCCGCACAAAAAGTTTCACTGCTCCTTGAAATTTTTCGATTTTTTGTAACACGGTGTGTCTTTTGAAACGTGGTCGCATGAGCCATGCAAATTTTGTTTAACTGTTTGTCGCATAACAAACTTGTGAGGAGGAGCATAAGCTTCAATTTCGTTTTTTAAAAAGTTTCGTACAATTTTTTTTCTCAAAAATATTCAATTTTTCGCAAAAAACGACCTTATTTATAAAATGTAGCGTAACTCTAAAACTATTGAGTTTTCGCGAAATCACTGGGAGGATAAAAAGTTGCATACAATTATTCTGGATTCAACGAAATTTTTTCAGAAATTTTTTTCAACATTTTTTTTCGAAATTTTTTTTCCTTTAACGAGAAATTTTTTAATCTTAAACAATCGGGTCTCTTACCGCATCTACATGGGATTTTCGTTGAGAAACCTCATCCATACGACTTTTTCACTGAAAAATCCGTGTAGATGAGGTAAAAGATCCGATTGTTTGAGATACAAAAAATATCTCGTTGACAGAAAAACTTAAAAAAAAAAAAAAAAAAAAATTTCAAGAAAAATTCTGAAACAATTTCTTTGAATCCAGAATGATCGTATGCAACTTTTTACCCTCCTAGTGATTTCACAAAAATCCAGTAATTTCAAAGTTACTCGACATTTTATAAATATGGTCGTTTTTTGCAAAAAATATAATATTTTTACGAAAAAAAATCGTACGAAACTTTTTTTAAAAACAAAATTAAACCTTATAATCTCCCCCACAAGTTTGTTATGCTAAAAACAGTTTTAAAAAAATCCTGGGTTATTCGCCAAAAGTTCAACGCAAAAAAAAAGCCGAAAAACGACCATGTTTCAAAAGGCGTACCGGGTTAAAAAAGAATCGGATTTTTTTTTGGAAAAAGCGAAATGAAGCTGAATATATCCCCTTTAAAACGGCACTCGGTGAATCAAAATATCTTCATTTTTGAAAGAGCAGTGAAACTTTTTGTTCGGCGCGAAATCGGGGCGAGTGTTTCCATACTTTTTGTCGGTCCAATTGTCATTTTAGATTCCAACTGCCAATTAAACTGTTATGATAATTCTTTTCAAACAAGTGACACAACTAATCAGAGCCTTTTCTCTCCTTACAATAAAATTAGGAATTGAGCAAAATTCACAATTCCCATTATCATTCTATCTCATCAGCCGTATGTTTAAAATTATTCAAGTTTTTTTTTGTCAATTTTGTTCCTCCGCATAATCTCGCCGGACATACAGTAAATGCACTGAGAAAAAAGTTCAGTTGAAACAACTAAATCCATTAAGTTGAAAAAAATTTAGTTGATTCAATATTAATTTGTTTGAAATAACGAAACTATAATTAATTCAAGAAATGGATTTGGTTAACCATAAGATATGAGGTGAACGAAATTATTTGGTCAATTTCCAGATACAGTTTAGAGCAATTTACACGTTACTGAGTTGCTGTACAGAAATATTTCGTTGATTTCTAGTATATTTTAACTAAATAAATTTAGCTGTAACGAAAGAACAACGAGTCAAACAAATTTTTGCATTTTCAACAAAAAACTATTTCAGTGTGCGTCCTGTCATATTGCCACGATCTTCCAGTTCCAGCTGTACTCGTATCCGGATAGAAGCAAAGTGGTCTTTTTCCCGGATGTTAATCTACCTCCTTCAATTTTGTCGCAAT
This sequence comes from Alloplasta piceator, assembly GCA_946863875.1. Classification (NCBI taxonomy): domain Eukaryota; kingdom Metazoa; phylum Arthropoda; class Insecta; order Hymenoptera; family Ichneumonidae; genus Alloplasta; species Alloplasta piceator. The sequence goes on from OX333079.1 coordinate 11,011,799, forward strand.
GCTAGCCGCCGTATACCGGCAATTTTTGAGCTTTCTCTACACATAAAAGTACGTGTGTTGGTGGAATTGTATGTGCTGCCGATGGTGTAGCGTTAACACTCGCTGCCGTTTCACCGTGTGTATCTCGCAAGATGCTACGGAGTCAAAGAGAAAGAGAGGGACGGAAGTTTATATCGGTTCAAGATCTTCGCCGGTCACGGGGGTTAACTCGAGATAACGCGATTAGTCGCGCTCGACCGGTCTCTCGCGCGCGCAAAGTCCGGCGAAATTTCAAGCGAGGACGCATCAGCAAATAACCCGGCAGCAGCAGCAGCTCGAACACCGCGAGATGCGGTCCGGCTCTTTCGCGCGAAAAGGCGCGCGCGCGCGCGGGTGGAGTGAAAATTGAAGAGGAAGGATTCTCTCTTGCGGGTCGGCTGTATCAGTTACCGTTGGCTACTATCTGATCTTGTACACACGGCGACGGAGATACACACGAGCGTGAAAGAAAGAGGACCGAGAGAGCCCGGTTTGTTTTATAGTTCATGTGTGTTTATATAGGCCCGTTTTCAATGTTGCTTCTCATAAGCACGTACTACACCTATAGAGAGTCTCTATGTTGGGCAATATTTCTTCCACGTGTTGGATAAATGCACGTTTGCATCCCGATAGATGTACACGTGTATCAAAGTTTACAAGGATACACCGCGTATCGTCATCTTTTGCTAATCTTTGAAGCGAGCCATTCGACGTTTGTTTTATCGTTCGGACTCGGAGTCCTCGCTCGGTTACGTACAAACGCGGATATACTCTGGCGCTTCTCTTTCTCTCTCTCTCTCTCTCTCTCTCTCTCTCTCTCTCTCTCTCTCTCTCTCTCTCTGAGATTTGCCGCACAGAATTTTCTCGCGTCGTACATCAGCGTGAAATCTTCGAGGCTTCTCTTCCGCACGTACAGGCGCTTCGGGCGCAAACGAAAGACATTAATTTGCCGAGATTGTCGAAAAAAAATTCGAATCCCTTTAACCCTTGACTTCCCGCTCAGATTGAAAGCGCGACTGTAATAGCCCAAGGGCTTTTCTAGCCATCTCGCTTCTGTACAGATCCCTCCGAAAGATGCGATTTTTATGCTGTCGACCGATTCTTCAATTTTGTAAACTAATGGATCGTAATTTCCGGAAAAAGTTAACTCGTAATGGAAACTTTATGAAGTGATTTTTCAAAACAACAGCGATGAAATTAATTTAACGATCAACAAATTGCTGTTTTATTGAACCAAAAGGACTTTCAGTTAATGTTTCTCTTTGAATTGATGATTGAATTGATGAACTTTATTTTCTCAAAGTCAAATGGAATTTGAATGAAACAAAAAAGAGATTTATTAACATTAAAGGGTTAGGCCACTCTAGGATTTTCAAAAATTGATTTTTTTTGTTGAAAAGGTAGCTTAGTGTGTGTAGAATTATATTCCAAAAGGTTATTTACGCGAAAAATTCATAGGTACTCGATTTTCGTATTCTAGTGCAACCGCTCTTCATCCGCAGCGGGCTTTTTACAAACTTTAAACGCATTTATCTCAGAAATACATTTTTCAAGTTGGCCGAACTCAAAACTCGAACAAATTTCAACCGATTTTTATAAACAATTTCCTGACGATTTTCCCGTGGCATTTAATAGTTTTTGATTTAGAAATGCGCCATTTCTACAAAAAAACAACATATCAAAAAAATCCTCCGTACTTCTATAGCTATTCGTATATATGACCGGAAAAACTTTGGTGCCTCATCTCGGAACTAAAAAATTATAAGAGCCGTTGGTTCGGTCGTCGACCTTCCAGAAATAAAGGCGTCATCGGAATAATGCTGCGCAGTCGCCATTTTGACATATATCGCCTTGACAAAATAATTTTGTACTGGCAATTAGATGTATAATAATAATTATTATAATTAGATGTAAATAAGAATGTAATTTGTTCATTTTATCTATTTATTTCTTTGAAGCCACGAGGCACGAATTCATAGTGACTGATAAAAATTAATTTTACATCAATGTGATGAGCATGATATTATAAATCAGCTGGTATTCGCATCTGCAAATGGATGTTGTAAGGAATAAAATTTATCGTGAAATTTTTCAAACCGGGACCGAACGTCTTTGGTCAATGACCCTGTCATCCCCTTTCTCCTCTACCATTTAATTAAAATTCGAATTTGTTATGAGCGTGAGATTTCTCTTTTTTTTTTTACTTGGCACGGTGACGTTTCTTTACATATTCGTGAGTGATTTCTCAATTATCTGATCACGCGATTATAAATAACGCAATTAATTCGCGAGCAGAAAACGGTGAAACGCTGGAGAGTCGAATGAGAGACGCGGAGAGAAAAGGCACAAAATTAAAAGGCGCAGCGAGGTGGCACCGAACAGGTGCGCGTCACGATGACTTAAAGAAATTCTACTTAATGCATACTTTGACATTTATGGTATAGGCGTGCACACGATGCGAAGTGAGGTGCACGGGTCGGTGCACCGACGAGGCGTGCTCCGGCTTGCTTCTTCGGTTACGTGCATTCTCGAATCAAGATCAATTTATCAAAACGTTTCGCCCTTTTCACCGTACACGTAGAAAAGGTAAGCACGAGATACAACGTAACGAATCAGGGAGTTTGTGTCACGCGTTCGAAAATAATCGGCGCTTCGATACTGAACGAGACATTGAATTGGCATTTAATTACAATTCATCCGATTCGCGGAGGAAAATGAAACGTTGACTCCACGACCAATTATTCATCGTATCACGTTCGAGCTGAATTAGCACACACGTTTATCCAGCGACACAAATCGTATTTGTCTTTTTCCGCATATATCATGGATGTGAAACCAAATTAGAGCATCGAAGGAATATATCAAGTGGATCGAATGAATTTTCCATCAGACACATAAACTATCGATGAGCGAACCGTCGCTCAAATCGTGAATATTCCCGAGCTGTCAGAGCTCGAATCTATTTTTGTAGCGACGAGTCGAGAGTGGAAAATCGTCAAACTGATGGCCATTGTCGCGTAGATTTATTTATGGAGGATTTCCAAAATACGTCAATTTGAAAATTCACACGTAGCCGTCTCCTAAAACGCTTTTAGCTGTCCGCGCGTCCGCGATCTAACATTCACGGGATATGCGCGAGATGGGGGAGGTTAACCACGGGTTAAATTCATCAAGCCCTGTGTCAAGCTGGGATTTCGACGTATTGGAATAGACGAGCATATTCACGAGAGTCAGAGGTGGCTTAATTGAGGATTTGATTGGCGGTGAATCCCAAGTGAGGGAGATCCACGTTTATTACATTCACCTGCTGTTGCTATCGAGAGAATATCATCTTCATAGCGCGTGCGTGTGTGTGTGTGTGTGTGTGTGTGTGCATGTGTGTGAAAACAGTGAGATGGTCTTGGAACTTCCAATTCCGAGAGGTATCCTCTTGCTTCGCTCTTCCCCACCTTGTTATGAATTTTTAGCACTTACCATAAATATACGTATCCATATATATATATATATATATGCATAGATACGACATTGGGAGAAAAAAGTAGAGAGGATCTAGTAAATAGTTGGTCAGAGGCAGTCGCAGCCAATCGGAAGGTGAAGGAAAGCTCAGGTGCGAGTCTTGGTTCCACCCCCACCTGAACGAGGCGACGGGGGACCGAGAAAGGAGGACGCTGCTTACGGCTAAACGTACACACACATACACACATATATATATTGCATTAAGAAGCTGGATAGAGAGAATCTGCACGAGCTCACGGCCTCTGTACTCGCGCTCAAACTCGCCGTGCAAGAGCCGAGAGACGCCACGTCGAGATATGGTATAGGATGACCTACTTAGACCGTACTTAGGCTCCTCCTAAGAAGAAGGGGTATCCGCACGGTCGAGACGTTGGATCTTGAGCGCTGAAACGATCGGAAAAGTTGCGCATGCCGAGACCCCCTCGCTAGATCATCGCTTTTGCTGCACCGCGAGAACTCCTCCGATGCTGGCCAATCACCGCTCTTCGCTATACTTGCACATACCCCTTCCTTCACACGGCGTTTATACTTTGAGATTCCCGTGCAAAACGCGTTTGTACATGCCAAACGATCCGTTTTATTTTCATCGCGAAAACTCGGACTCGTTCTTTACCGCGATTATTCGACGTGGGTGTAACGCCATTTTTGCCATCGATTTGCATACGCGCAATGGCCAAATTACCTCCGTCACGATTTCGCAATGGGAAGCAAAATATTTGCAATACTTTTTTTTGCAAGAAAATCAAAATTTCATATATTTTATAACTTGACTGGTTACAACTTCACCGTCAAACTACCAACCAAACTACAACTCTACTAATGATTCCCTAGAATTTTATAACAAGTGTGAATAAGATCTTTACATTGAATATGCAGAATATTTCTCCTGGAGGCTTTATTTCTGGATGAGAAATTTTTTTATATTTGGCGGAGTTATGAAAAATTGATTAATCACCGCCGTAAATGTTCCTGAAATTTCGAGTCTCCTAAAATAATAGTATATTAAACTTAATATCTACTATTTTAAGATAGTTGTCAAATTCGATTTAAAAAAAAAACGTTTGCTGCAACATTGTCGCCATTGATGCCGTAAACCTTCGAGACTCTTAACGCTAATAATAATTCGTCTATTCACAGAATAAAATGTTTTCTCGTGCCTCGTCCTACTCTTTATCACCGGGAGATATCGCAGACGCGATAATACATTCTCGCCGATGTCGGCTATTCTTTACCTCGTCGCATGCCGAGACTGTAATAATTCGCGGTAATTAACATGGATATTATTTATCGTCGGTAGACGTGGTCGATGATATTATCCAATAATGCGATTGCGAATGGAGTGTAAACGTCACAGCGGACATTGTGTTTTTTTTCAATAATATCTCAGGAAAATTATATTATTATAATCAAGATTCGAATGTGTGTCGATTCCGGAAGGAAATTTCGTTCCGAGGAATTTTTGATTGTACATAATTCGGGATGAAAAAAAAATCTATTTTATACGCTTTTCGCGTTATTGCTTCGATCGGGATTGTGATATTATCAGGTGGCTTGCGGTGTGGATATCGACGGGGTATAACGATTGAGAGATCGTGAGCTGGGGAAACGAGAAAGAGAGGGAGGAAGCGGGAGAGTACACGAGGTCCGTGGGAAACGCGATGGTCCATCGCGCGGCGTCTCTATATAAGAGTCCGGCAAACACACAACCACCGACTTACTCAGTCGTTTTTGCAATCTCCAATAAATACAAACACACGTAAACAAACACACAGATCTCACGATTGAGATTGCGCGACTGTTGGTCTAGCAAAAATTACGAAATCCTTTTTTTGTTTCCAATAAAAATTACGCATCCCAAATTGTACGCCATAAACAATGTCTGCGCCGGTATGTTTCGTACATTTCAGAATATTTTATGCTATTATTAAATTCGGGCTCAACACAAGTCTGCCCACAATTTTCTCAGACTCCAAATTTTTATGAATTTCTTACACTCTTTTGATGTCTTTGGATTTCTTTGGGATTTCATAAACGACCGGCAAATCTCTAGTTTCGTTTCAGCCGTAAATCTTTATGGATCGATAGTTTTTTCGTCACCTCACAACTTTGTGAGAATGACAAATTCTTGCTTTTGAGACGAGTGGAGACATTTTTATTCATCCTCCAGCTCAACAGCGACATTCTGATGTCTTTCATGATCGGAAGAAGCAAAATCGCGATAGTGGCGCCTCTAACAATATTTTCGATTGTTCAGAGAACAAAATAATCACTCATAGACCGCGAAGAAACTATATATTCTATGCCGAATTGATTGTTGTCGATCATTGAGGACGGCACACGCTGGGAATGAGCTACTCAGTTCCCTCTCACAGCGCATGACATGAACAGAGCATTGTGCTACATAGATATAAATATAAATGAAATCAGAGGGACTGTTGGTGCAAATCCGCGGCGACGGAAGCTAGCCTCGAGCGTTTCTTGTTGTATTTGGAGTACCGAACAATCTTCGAAATGTTTTACATAGCTCTCGAGTGTTGCAGCAATATTTCGTCACGAATTCTTAGCTCAAAGTAAAACCGTTAAATTATAAAGGTTATCTAACGTCAACAAACATCAAAATTAACATAAATAACAAAATTAGGGACAGTATCAAATGCCAATACGTTTTTAAGAAATGCTAATGATGTTGTTTCGCCTAAATCACTTTTTAATAGTTAATAGTTCATTAAGGTTTTCTTAATGAACCCTTAATGAACCAAGTCAGCGTCAAAACGCCGATTTTTGAACATGAATATAAATGTTCGTTGAATACGTGTAAACCTGACCAATGATCCATCATTTGACGTCTCGAATGAAGACGTTTTTGACGGTAGTTAGAACCCTCAAGGTGCAGCGATCCTCTCATAAATCAATTTCTGCGTTTCACTCGCTTGACGGATCTTATCCTACGACGTCTCATTTTCTTCGTAACACTTTTCCGGACTGTTTAAGTGTGGTTAATTTTTGTTTACGTCCTTATTATGGAGTTACAAGCCACTTTTTGAATTGTTGACCCATTTTTTGCTTAAAAAATTCAAAAAGGGGCCTCTTACTCTATATTAACGACCTAAAAAAAATGTGCCACACTTGAGCAGTTCGGAAAGGTGTTATACGAAGAAAATGTCTAAATCTATAGAAAATATCTATAGATTTGGCTTCAAATTTGGAAGCCGGTAATAATTGATTCAATGTGACTACAGATTTGATCGTCGTTCGAACGATTTTAATATTTATCAATGATGCTGGAGAAGTTCGATGTAATAGGATTCTCCGGTAATAAGCAGCTTACAAGAGCATAACATTATTACAACTCCCTTGGGGAGGCTGTACCGCGCTCTCTTCCTTTCTCTTACGCTGGCGAGAGTCAACGATACACGCCCCGAGCGTATAAAGCGCAAGAGCCCATACGACGTTATGAGCGCGGTGTAACGCGGCGATCAAGGTGAGCAGGAGCTCACGTTAGGCGCACAGGTATCATCATGAATAGGGAGCAATCAGATATCATTAGGGTTTTTATGAGGTGGTTTGTACGAGTCTCCTGAGGGCAGACAGGCGGGCGCTATATTCCCACGATCGCAAATCTCCGACTACCTGCTAACGCTCGTGCATACTATCATTTATATATTTATTTATATAATATATACATCGAGCATTGAGGCTCCTGTTCACACAATTCCACCGAGGATATAATTTTTCTCTCAATCATCGCGGTTAAACATCGTACCAAATGCCTGGTAGAATAATTTAGATGCATTTCAAAGAGGATGAAAATTTATGAGCATTCATTCAAATCGGCTGAATATTTTATAAATGTGGTAACTTTAGCGAAGAATAAAAAAAAAAAGTCTCTCGCTCAATCGTCTGCAACGTCAGTCAATTTTAACGAGACGACAGACACTTTTCTTCCCCTCTTTCTCCCTCTCTGTCCGCCTGTCCATCTCTTTCCCTCTCTCTTACTCTTTTTTTCCCTCTTTCTCTCTTCCTCAATGTTTGTACAGCGAGAGCTTGCAGCGCGAACTTTCCTAATGGGATTGAAAAGAGATTAAGGCGTTTCGTCCGAAAGAGAGTGGTGAATACAAGTTGGTGCACAAGCCAAGTTAGTACAGAGAGAAAGAACGTGGCGTGTATGATGCGCGAGAGAAAAAGATGGATGGAAGGGTGAGGAGGAGGCGAAAGACGCTGATAGACTCGCTGAGAGGGGCTCACGGAGCTCGCGGATAACGAGAAAATCTCATCGACTCTCGCAGGGCGAACGAGCGCGAGAAGCGAGTCACGACGAGCGGAGAGACGTCGCGCCGTTTGGCCACAGCGTTATACACCATATTCCTCTTTCTCTTTTTTTTTCTTCTCTATTCATCTTTCGTGCGAACGGACATATCTCTCACGAGGAACGAAGAAACTCCGCGCGCGAGCGAGCAAAAGAGCCACGGCAGTTTGCTAGACAGCGTTTGCCGTTTTCTCTAATTCCACGTGATTGATGGCGATTCGCTGATTTTTATTAAAATCCCACCGCGGCGAGAGCGCGCAAGACTCGAGGGGTGCATGTATACAGAGTGAGAGCATTTATTGCGACAGAGTGGCAGCTATGTGAATGCCCGTGGAAATCTGCGTGCCCTCGTGTCCCGAGTGATGAGAGTAGGCGACACACTCTTGGCTCAACCAATCTTAATGAACGCGTATCCTTTCTCACGTCCGCGCTGATCGATCGAGCGAAAATGTAGGTAAACGTGAAAAGTCAAGAATTTTCATATCCCGATTTTATAATTTGAAAAATCATGATTTGATTTTGATTTAGATAGCATCTGGATTCAATACCAAAGACTTCGCAAAGTTTGGATCATTTTTATCTCTTACCAATTTTTTATGATTTTACGATCCGTGATCCAGGAATAGGTCTAAAATTATTGTCCGATGAAATAATTAATAACACTTGCACTCCACCAATTCCAAAAGGCTAAAAAAAAATTGAATATATAAATAGAATTTATTCAAATATTATTTGAACAATATCTGTCCTTTTCAACGTGAAATTTTACATTTTTTAATGTTTTTTTGCTGAGGACTAATACTAGATCTTAGTTTTACGACGGTATTCTGGTCTAGAGACATACATTTTTCGAGCGTTTTGTCGAGCTCGATTCAAACAAATATGTTTACCATTCTTTTTTTTACAATCTATTTATTGATATTTTAACAATAAACAAACAACAAATTCGAAAAAATAAAAATGAAAATTGAATAAGTTGAATAATTGAAATACGATTCTTAATTAGTAAGAATGTCGTCATAATCTTTACCTCAGATAAATCGAAAAAAAAAATTCGCCAAATGGCGGCTGTCTGAACAAAAAAAGGCGTTTTTCGATTCTTTTTTTCATAGTCTTTAATTTTTTTACAATAGTAACAAAATAATTTTCATAGAAAAGTAGTAGGGGCGATAGAGGGTTTTACATTAAAGATTGGTAAAAAATTTGAAGTAAATCGGTTGAGTAGATTTGCTCCGACGTGACGGGCGTACTTGCTGCGTCACTAAAATAGCTACAACTTCGTAAATTTTTGGAATTCAAAAATTTTCTTTCGAGGATATATTCTCAAAGGTCTTAACTTCAAGAGAATTAAAAAAAAAATGATTTTTTAAATTTCTAGACCAGAATACTCCCCTAAGTTTGTCGGATACCCCCCCCCCCCCCCCCCAGAATACTCCCCAAATTGTTCATCGGAATTGCTTTTTCCAATGAATTCTTTACAATGTGATACACAAAATTTGCGATTTTACGTGCCGGAATCATACACGTTGGAGAAATTATTTTTCGCACAAATTCCACAGACGTTATAAGCTTAAAAAACAGTGCAAATTTCAAGACCGTTATACTTCCGCCAGACGCGAGACACACAGCTCGTGGGTATAAGTTTGTTTTTCGGCTCGTTGAATTTAAAACAATGCCTGCCGGGTGTCGTCGCCGTCGTGGCAATTATAAAAACGGAACAGTACGAAAACGCAAGTGCGAATGGATGAGAGAATCATCGTGCGATTTTCCCGTTGTGCGAGACACATAAAGCGCGTGCGTTGAAGAGCCGCGAGCTCACGTCGCTGGAGGAGGTTTAACAACCGGAGGATATTTCTTGCTCGAGAAAGAGAGAGAGAGAGAGAATACGATATGCACAGCAGAAGCTACACATACAGAGACGTACACAACACGTAATATCTACGTGAGGTGATGGCGCTGACGGCGTTAATTAGTATACTCTCAAGGAAATGCATTCATTCAAGGCCAAGTTTCATTATACCCGACGCTGAAGAAGGATATGCGCATACATATATCTATATAGAAGCTCAGCAGAGACGTTGAGACGTTCGAGAGGGACGAGTGCAAAACGCTTTCTTCGGGCAGACTTGTTACGAGTCTCAGCGGCATACAGAAATGACTTCACCTTCGCGTTTCATTATAATACAACCATATACACATACATAGGTACGTTCTGGCGTATAATATCCATACTGTGTTGCAAGCCCTATGAAAATAATACGTTCGGCGCCGAAACTTCATTATCTCCCAGCGAAGTACCACGAGGGAGTCACAGAGAAGTCTGTCTATTATAGAAATCCTTTGGGTTTATCCGCGGAGAGGGTGTAATACGTGCTGGAAAAAACGAATATCAGAGAAGCTTCATTAAGCCCCAGCTGGATATCCGTGAGAGGGGGGGGGGAAAGACTGAATATCCTGAAACGTAGGCACGTATCCGATATTCCGACATTTCTGAGATAGGAAGGCGTAATGCGTATTCAGAAATGGAATTTCATCACTGTAAAATACAACATAATGTTCAAGCCAAAGACTCGAACCGCAAGTCGAAGATATCGAAAACTGTTGGTTGATTACGAAGATCGCGGTATTTTAATCCTGAAGGATCGTATCGAAGACGCATGCAGCTACTATAATCGTCTAATATCATTTATCCTGACCGTATCCTTTGAGTCATTGATTCAAAAAAAAGGAATGAGACACAGCCCATCCGTGAGAACGAAGGGGTAGATTTCTCTCTTCGTCTCTCTTCATCTCTCGCTCTCTCTCTCTCTCTCTCTCTCTCTCTCTCTCTGTCTCTGTTCGCATTAATTTATTAAACATAATGAATTACCGTGGGTACTCACGCATAGGACCCTTTACACGAGTAATTAACATCGTGCCGAGTCCGCGCAGGACGATACTCGAGAATGTGCACACCTCTACTCGTATACAGATCCTAGATATATCTGTCGCGTATAACTCGAGCACGTTGCAAAAGGGAAAGAGAGTCCGCGAGCGAGAGAGGCACTGCTGCAAGGAGATGAGCTGAATAAAGGTGAATTCTCTCACGCAGCATCCTCAGAGAGTCAGAGAGTCCCTTTCGTGTCGTGAACACCAGACGTCGGTGTTCTGCACAGAGCATAATGTATAAGCTTCACCCATGCTTGTGTATGATAAATCCGAAAGGTTGGGGGAAAAAAAGGAGAATAACGAATCGTGTACGCCCTCCTGGTTCGATCAACGATATCGAAAGTAGACACGTCTCTTCGGACGACTCAAGTCGTTTGAATATCTTCCTCGCAATGGTTAGCGGAATGAAATACTAAAAAACGAGAAGTAAGAATCGCCGCACGAGTGAGGGCGTATATGAGAAAGAGAGAGGGAGGGAGAGAGAGAGAGAGGGTGCATGGATACAAAGACACAAGAGGAGGAACTGAATGGCGGACAAGGTTCTTATGGTCACTCTCTCACGCACCCGTACCTAATATACATGCTGACTAACCTCCCCGGTATATAATATACCACCCCTCTTCCTCCGCATAGCAAAGATATACGTAGCGTACTTTATTCATTTATTTATATCCCTCTCTCTCATGATTCTTACGAGCTTCTCTCGGGCCCTATCCACAATTTTCAGCTCCCTCTCCGTCTCACCTGGAGCTTTCTCGCACGATGAGATAATCCCTCCCTTCGACCCTCGTATACAAGTCAAGGTCCTACGCCGGTGGTGCTTTCCCGAGGATCTCTCTCCCTCCTCGCCTTTCTTTCTCGCGATAGATCTTTCTCCCTGTGCATGACCCCACTTCGGCCCTCTCCTCCCGCTGATAGTACAACCGCATGAAGACTCTCTTCGCGATCTTTTCTCACTCGCTCGGGCGTCCTCTCGATCCCTTGTATTTCAGAGAGAGATGGAGAGAGAGAGAGAGGAGCAGAGGGCCCACTCCCTCGTATCCTTTTTCTTTCGGCTATTCCTCGCTCGCGAATCTTCCTCCTACTCCTCCTCGTTCGTCTAGTCCTTTATGCCGAGGCATCACAGCGGCGGGTCAGTGTGCGAGAGCGTTGCATCTCTTGCTCCCAAAGAGAATAAGAGAGAGAGAGAGAGAGGGTGAGGAGAAGAGGAAGAGCGGGAGGAAGAGATAGATGCACCACAGCGTGTGCAATGCTGCAGCGCGACCTACCGTTATGCGGTTAACGAGCTACCCGCACAGCCTACACTATCCTCGCGAGTCTCCTCTATCCCTGTGTTTCTATTATACGTGTAGACGTGTTTATATGGATGCACATGTACATATGTACATATCTATAGGTGTATATACCGTACATTGAGAACGTCCTCATCGGTAGAAGCGGCAGCATTGCGCATGCACGAAATGTAAACGTGGGAACCGGAATTGGCCGGCCTGTTGGAGGGCTCGCTCTTCGTCTTCTTCTTCTTCTCCTTCTTCTTCTTCTTCTACTACTACTACTACTTCTCTTTCTTCTTGTTCTTGTTCCATCCTATCCTCGTGAACATCCCCGTAGAGCAATAGCTGATCTACTGTATAACCTACGGCATATCCTCACACGGAACTCACCTCCGGCTCTCTCCCCTTCAAATACCCGAGAGCTCACGGATAGATTTATCGCGAGTAAGAAGAGAGAGAGAGAGAATCACCTTTGCCATCTCTCCACACGACAAAGTTCTTTTCGTTCCATATGGCCATGACGAAAATTTGCGAGCTCTTTGGAAGGTAACTTGAGGACACTTGAGGACACTTAAGGACACTTGAGCCAATATTTCAGCAAATTAAGCGTTCACTTGAGAGCAATCTTGAACTGTGACTTGATTTAGTATCCAGGATTCATAATCTACGTATACGACACTACTCTTGATAGTTTAAAAATCGTCTGTAGTTTAATTTTGAATAAATATGACAGCACACGTACACCTAGAAAAAAGATCTAGTATATTTAACTACATCCCAGTCAAGCCAAATAATTTTTTTTAGTTGTAGACTGGCCAAATACAACTCTATTCATGTCAACGAAATTTTTTTTTCGAATGACCAACCAGGAAAATATATTACGATCTAATAAATTTTTATTTAATATTAATAAATATTATTTCAAACTGAACAAATATGTATTTAAATGAAATAATTTTTTTTTCAATATTTACACAATATCACAGATATGATCGGACGTGATTACGGGTGAATAGGTATTTAGCAACAACGAATAGAATTTTTATTCAACGCCTGTTTCTCGATGACAGGGAATTCAAATAAATAAATATAGTGGAAGTAAATATCGCCCAAAATTGGATGGAAAGAAAATTTTCTTTAAAGTAACTAAAAAATAATCAAATAAACGATTATAGTACCTACGACTAGATCTTTTTTCTGGGTGCACCTTGGAATGAGTAGTCGGTTATAGGGTCATAATGTGTGGTTATAATTGGGTCATCTAGAAAAATCACTGCTTGGGTACTGGTACATTTACATTTCTCAGTATTTTCGATTATTACGAATAAAAAACTAATTGTAGCAACAACTGTACCATGAGTTTTGGAAACTAGAGACTTCAAGCTTTTCAATAGTCATAGTCGTTATCGAAAATACTTTATTTTTAAACGCGAAAAATAGGTTAACCTTTTCGTCGCCTCTTAGATGGTTGGGTATTGGGACGATTACCTTACTTCCCTCTTTTATTTTCTTTAGTGTTCATCATCGATCGATCGGTTATATATATCTCGCGAGATAATGTAATTTTTATCTTTACCCGGTAATCGATATAACGACTGATTGCTTTTAACACTTGGAATTGAAAGCCCCGGAGGTTCGAGCCTCCGCTTAAGAGAGCGGCGGAGAAGGAGAAGCGATGATGAACGCGTGGAAGCGAATGAAGCCGCGAGATCCGATGATGAATGGTGGTGCATTTATTATTTTCGTTATTACAACACCCTTTTATTAATATTTATTAAGCTTCCGCGCGGCGAGCTTATTCGGACCTGTTTCTTTTTTTCTCACTCCCATCTTTCGCCCTCTCTCCCTCTCATTTTCTCACCTCTTTGCCTACGGTATCATTCATCGAATTTGGGGTTAATTGTATTTTAACTGATTTTTGTCAGTACACTACATATACATACATGTTCCTGTGAGTTATTCTTACATCGTCGCAATAATGCGCGTGTCATCCATCATTCGTAATATTAATTTGTCGTTTTGCTTTATTTTCTGTTACAGGTGAGTGTTCCCGAGAGAGTTTCCACTCTTTACCAGTGTGTATAACGGTTCAGAGCACATCTCGTGGCTTGTCGCGCGCGCGAGAGCCTTCTCCTAGTAAGTGCTTCTTCTCTCATCCCCCTCGCGTTATAACTCAAGCGTGTCACATATATTTTCAACACGGACCAACGGCCATAGTCTTCATACACGTTTATGTGCCTCTTTACATTGTGTATATATATGTATATATAGCTATATCCTCATCCAACCGACTCTATATACCAGTCTGTTGGGCGAGAGTCGAGTAGAGTGGAGATAGATATTGTCAATAGCTTTTTCAAGTGGATCAAAGAAAAATTCGCGAGATACCGAGGCGGAGCATCTATTCAACGAGAGCATTATGCGAACACACACACCGGAGACTATATCGTCTTCCTTCTCTCTCTTTCTTCCTCTTCTCAACCGGCAAGACATCAAGAAGCTTGAACACTTTCATGTAAGCGCACCGCATAAAGAAGAGGTCCAAAGAAAGAACGGAAGAATTCTTGAGACTTGTAACATCGCGAGAGAAGAGCTAGAGCTTCATGGTCCGCATCCGTATTCCCCGGGCATCACTCCCTCTCTTTCTCTTCCTCTTTCTCTCTCGGACACTTTATCTCTCTCTCTCTCTCTCTCTCTCCCTCTCTCTCTCCCTCTCTCTTGTGTCACAGTGCTGAGTCTTTCGCGTACCAGCAATGCATCAGAAACCTTGCACCGCCTTGGCTATCATGGCGGTTCGCTGATGTCCTCTTGGGGCGCGCACACAGAGCGTCGAAGACCCTTTGGACCCGTGCGAGCGCGCCCGCGCGCGCCTTCCACCGGTTTTCCAACTGGACAACCTGTTTACACGCTCAACAACCGCGACATCGGCGTTATATGTATTTTGTACATAGATATATACGTGGGCTTCGGTGTATAAAACTTACACAAGCGAATAATGATTTTCCTATTAACAATACCGATCTCGTACAAGCGAGATTAGTATCTCCGTCGTACGTGCATCGGATTGAGAATGAGAGATATATTTCCCATGTATGTACGAACACACGCGCACTCGAACATACACACGCACACAATCCCGGCCAGAGAGATCAAGCACGGCGTTCATCTTTCTGCGGGATCCTCCCCTCTTGTCCTTGCGATCGATCTATATATCCGCCAAAGTCGTGTACATTTGAGCTAACATCCATTTGAGATCCATTTTTTTTAAATTCCATCATCTCTATTTTTCGTGAGCATCTCATTCAGGATGTCGATCGATCAAAGTTTGATGCAGGGTTTAGCGTTGGAAAAAGTGTCCGCGACTGAGAGGAAATACGAGCAAAGAAGTAAAAGAAAAAGTCTCGCCGGAGAGACAAGAAACAGGGGGAGGGAGCGAAATGGGCATAGATAAGGGGGAAAGAATCGCGATGAGAGTCAGCGATCAACGATCGATGACGCGAACTGGATGGTGACGGGTGATGCTGGATATCCATCGCGAGAGAGAAAGTACACTGCCGCTATCGGACCACCTTATCTCCAGGAGCACCGAGCATAATTGAGTGTACCACCATACATCCAGTTCACCTTGGCTTAATGGCATCTTGGTGGAATTGCAAAACCGTTTCTCACACTCTGACTTTGCGCACATAATATAATACAATGTAAACTCGAATTCCAGCGCTCAAAGAAATCTGCGATTCAACCCCTTTCGACATTGATTATATGGCTATAGACTAAAAATTATAGTGATCAAGATTCAGATAAGTCGAAATAAAAATTCAATACAAATCCACGTAGAAAATAGCTCAACATTACTTTCTACAACAAAAGAACTTTGAAAATTAATTTCATTTGGATAAATCTCCTTATTTTTTCTCTCACTGTACAGTGGATTCAATTATCTACAAAATGAAGGTCACTTAAAGAACAATGACAGTTTTTATGAGACAATCAATCGAAGAAAGATCCACAATCATTTATCGAAGTCCCGTATCGCCGAATCGTTAGGCCAGCTCCCTCCCTCTCTGGCCTCTTATTACGTATACCTATATATGTTCAAGGTGCTTCGACCCTCGGGGCTCGATTTCGCTCGGCAATGTCGGCGCGACGATGTATTACGGTAATTGCGGAGGAGAGACACTGCCATGTCGGCTCGGGCGAGCCTGGGAGCGAGCAAGAGAGAGAGAGAGAGAGAGAAAGAGAGAGAGAGAGAGAGATAGATTGAGGGTTCTCCCAGGATATACACGCGCGGCGGCATAGGGCATTCTCGCGAGAGAAGGGACGTTGATTTGCCGGCAACAGGAGTAGAAGTAGCAGCAGCAGAAGGCAAACGCGCGGTGCCGGAACCGGTGGCGGCGTCTAGAACGCGGCCGCGTGGGAGAGCTTCTCCACGCTGAGAGAGTAGGTAACTTTTGCTCCAAGGGGATTTCCCTCTTATTGCCAATTCTCTCTCTCTCTCTCACTATCTGTGCGATGTTCGCCAGAGAAGAGCCAGGCTCTTCTTCGCCGGTCTCGCCCTATGACTCGGCCCAGAGTATCAGCTATATATAGCAGCGTCCCGAAGTACAACACATCCAAGTTGGTCCCCCCATCCCCTGTATTATCCCCTGTGTCTAGCCCGCTAAACTCCGTGCGGAGTTAAGCTCTGCCGGCTAGTTCAGTGCGGTGTATCTTGCTCTCTTGGTTGGCCGTGTTAGCCCCATGGGAACCTGGGAAGATCCTTACCCACTGGGAAGATCCTCGAAGCTACCTCTCGCGAGAAGGATCGAGTAGAACCGCGACGGTAAGAACCCTCGAATAAGTAGAGGAAGAGCGAAAGAGGGCAATGGAGAGCCGGTGGAGGGAGGAAGGGAGACTAGATGAGACCGCGCGCCGCAGAACTCCGGAATATATATTGCCATTTGTTCTGCCCCGGTATAAGGCAATATGTTTGTCAGTATCGGGGAATCGAACCTGAACCCCACGACCGGCGAACTCGCGGCGAGCTACATCACTGGCAATAGAGAGCGAGGGAGGGAGCGAGATAAAAGGGGAGAGCGAGAAAGAGGGAGAAGGACTATATGGTCGAGATCTTGACCGTTATTTCTCGAGTCGATGGGCACGCTGCCGGCTAGAGATGCTCTCACTGCCGTGTATAAATATATATCTATATATATGTAGTCACTGCTATTATAGCCACGGGTCTTCGTGGTGCATCGATCCTCCCGAGCATCACCACCACCATCAACGACACTACACACGTGCATGATTGGTGGCTGTGTGTACAAGACACCCTCGAGAGTAGATTCTCGTACGCGAGAAACTATCCCCGCGACAGAATCTATATATATATAGCATACGCGAGGGGATGACACGGGGGGAAAGAGCATCAATTTTACTCTTATCCAATTCGCACACCGCTCTCTCCTTACCGTGTATTTTCCTATCGTGTCACCCTAATAAGGGAATTAGCAAGATAAACTCGCCAGGCCACTGTTTCCTGAGAAATTCGCTAATAGCCCGTATACTTGTATCAGAGAATATTTATTGCCCACTCTCCTTACAATCATACGAATGAACGGAAAATTCTCTCACGGTGTATCTTCACGTGAGTTGCGCAATTTTTTTGCAAAGAAATAATTTTTAAAAAAAGTAAACGAATATTGAATTTCAGAGGTGAAGCTACTTTTTTGTAAACTGGATTTTTTTGTTTTTTCCTCGAGTACGGAGCCGATGAACACATCGGGCGTGTCTCGTAATTTCTTATTACCTTACATTACCCTCGAGGACGTTTTAAAAGAGGAGGAAAATCGCTCGTGTGTATCTGTATGTGCATATATATGTATGGGATAATAGTTAGTCAGCGGCGGAGCACGAGTTCGCTAAACGGCCGGACACGCCCAGGCGCCCGTGTGAAACGGGTATAATCTACTAACGTTGATCGCGAACTATCTCCACTTTCGTCCATCTCCCCTCTTGCTCTTTATCTCGTACTCGCGGGATTTTCTCGACGAACGCGCATCTACGCGCTGCCGATTCCGCACGAGAGTCTGGAAGATCCCTCGAAGCTTCACTAACCCTTTCGTAGCCATATATATATATATATGGGTTCGGTATGCAGAAGGCGCGAGAAAGATGTGCATAGAGATACATGTAGATGGTAAGCAAAGAGAGAGGAGGAACATTGTGGCGAAGAGGATGAAGCTTCCGCCGCGGTAGCTTCACTCGCACGCCGCAAAAGCCTCGGGGGTCTCTCCAGACCAAGAGTAGAGAGACGCAAGCGTGTGCTGGCCGATTCAAGTTTCTCCTGAGATCTCCGCGACTCAGACGTCGCGGGTTCAAGTATATAAACCTGCGGAATCCTTCCTCGCGCAAAATAGACGGAGAAAATTCGACGTATACGCGCGAAGAGCTCTCATTGCGGGATGAACACACACGCGCGAGAGGGTTGAAGTGAGGGAATATGGGCAAAAGATCATATCTTTCTTCGCTGAAGCGGAACGCTCTCTCGCGTCCCGGAGGGTGGTGCGAGCAACGAGCCGCATCTCCTTAACTCTCTCTCTCTCTCTCTCTCTCTCTCTCTCTCTCTCTCTCTCTCTCTCTCTCTCTCTTTTCCTTCTCTTTCCCTCGCACGAGTTTCGGGATGGCTACACTCTGTAGAAACGCGAGTGCTCGAGCCACGGTAGTTTATACTTTTCTTAACACTTGTATATATGGGTATATGCGTTTATATACAAGCCCTTACTGGCTGCCGGCTATACGCGGTGATGATAGCAGTAGCGAGGAACTGACGTGTCCGCGACTACGAGCAGAGAAGGAGAAGGGAAGGAAGAAACGTTTCATCGCGAAAGCGTTTATAAAGACGTACGTACTTACAGATACATATACGACGGATACGTGACACAGTTTTGTGATAAACGCGTCAAGCTGAAGGGTTATTATCATTGTCGTTATTATTGTACAATAATTCTAGGCTCACATTTTATCCTTCCCACCGGTTATTTCTCTACCACAAATAAAGAGTCACGTTAACGACTCGAAATAATTATATTTCTCCGGTATACCGAATTGTTGAAAGAAAAATCTGAAAAACGTCAATGAAACAATATATTTTTGTGATATTTCCTGAATTATAAAATGGTGACATACATCTCTACCGCGACAAAACTTTGTCATAATATCTTTACGATATAATAATTCTACTGTGCAATGTTTTTACAATTTATTCCTGGCAAAAGAATTTTTCAATTTTTTTAACTCTCTGACTTACAAGTTTCCGGTTGTTTTATTTGGCAGCACATTCACCGGATACAAAAGCCAAAGACTTGTAATCCTTGTATAGACTTATAAAGACGCAATTTGAAATGATAAACGAGTCGAATCACAAAAAACTAAAACTAAAAATGTGATCACTAATTCAGGCAGTGTTCTGGTCTTGACATACATTTTGAGTGTTTTGTCGAGCTCGATAAGAGAAAAACAAAAAATATTTTACCATTTTTTTTTTACAACATATTGATTAATATTTTCAAACATAAAAATTTTCGAGAAAAGAAAAGAAAATTAAATAAGTTATAAACTGGTAAAGTTGGGTTTAAAAAGAGGTGTGCTCCCTAACACGATTGCAAACTTTCTAGTCATCCGATACAAAATTTAAAAAAAAATTCTTAATTAGTAAGAATGTCGTTATAATCCCCATCTCAGAGAAAATGCAAAAAAAAAAATGTTCGCAAAATGGCGGCTGTCTGAACAAAAAAAAAGGCGTTTTTCCACTCTTTTTTTCATAGTTTCTAATTTTTTTACAATCTTTAAAAAATAACTTTGATACAAAAGTATTCGGGGAGATACATTGAAGATTGGTAAAAAATTTAAAGTAAATCGGTTGAGTAGAACTTGAAATATCATGTCAGCCGTGTTGAGAAAAGTAGTTTGAAGAAAAACCTGTAACTACGTCCGTCACTAAAAAAGCTATAACTCCATAAATTATTGGAATTAAATATTTTTTTTTTTTAAGACAGAAAGGTTATAGAGGACTAAACTTTAACAATATGCAAAGCAAATCAATTTTTTCAAAATTTCAGACCAGTATACCCTCTTAATCATTCGTATTTATTCAATAAATTATTTTACAACAATTATTCGCATTTTCTCGTTCATTCTCGAATAATGGATACCACTATTTTATTTCTAAGGAGGAAGAAAAAGTTGCATTGCAGATCGATCAAATACGATAATAAAGGCACGAGCCAGACGCTAACCATGTAAACAGACACCAGCTGAGCAGACAGATTTTTCGCCAAGTTCGTATAAACTCTGGCGAGTGGCACGAGTCTCAATTACACGTTTAATGCTAATTATGACCATTAACGGTCTGCCAATATTCCGATTACATCAGTCCCACATCCGTACTCTTGACCATATCGGAAGCGTTATTCCGATCTCTTTCTCTTACTTCATCGTCGTTTCTCGAGATCGAACGTGCACTTCGCGAGCACTCAACGAAAGTCGAACGAAACGATGCCTGGGTTGAAAATTGCAAACAGTCGCGCCGATAAGTTTTTTCTCGCCCATTTTACCATTTTTATGGTTGGCGTTCCGGAAGAACGAACAAGCTGAGAGAGAGAAACTGCGTGAGATCGACATTACGCAAGTTTCTCTTTTATCGGCATTAGAATACAGACTCATGTGCGTATAAATATGGGTTATGTATAGAAAATACGTGTGGATCTAATTACGGTAAAAAATAGTGCAGTCAACAAGATTGATACGCGAATGAAACTGTAACATAGTTACAACGCTGTCGTAGAAAGGGGTCTCTGCTTATTCGCGGAGACGATGAGAATTATGTGCCGTTAGCAGATATAGGCATCAGCCATCAGACACTGTATCTAATACTTATTACACGAAACGTCCTACGCATTGACTCGAACACCAGGAGAAACAGAGCGAGAGCAAGAGAGTGAGGGAAAGAAGGGTTGAGTGTTCGTAAGTCCGGACGAGGCAACAAATGTGTATGAGCTAATGCGATATACAACCTCGTAGCGAGAAGAGTCTCGGCAAACGAGAGCACTGAAAATCTACGGGCTCTCTCCCACCCGTACCGAGATTCCTACAATGGAGATACGCAATGAATTATGGACTATCGGCTACCGATAAATTAGCCTTTGGCATCGGGGATAATCCACACACGGAGAAGACTTTACGATGAAATCTCGCTCGGGATTACATCCCGCTCGTTGCCTATTTTCCATACAGCTGTGCTGTATACATTATCCGGTAACGAGGTGCCCTCTGATAGATCTTGATCAAATAAGGCGGGCACAGAGAGAAAGAGAAGTGGAGAGTAAGAAAAGCCAGAAGAAATCAAAGAACGAGAAGGAAAGAGAAGGATCGTGGAGGGTTATTACACGTTCTCATAGATTATATCGGATTAAGATCTAAAATGCGTGTGTAAAATAAAGATACGTAAATTGGCGTACGTATGAGCTAATTCTATGTTCATCCGTGGAGAATTGTAAAATAGGTGCCCTTAAGCCGCGAGAAACGACGAGCGGCATATCACGCACGCTGGATAAAATGTGCAGACGGGCCAAGTAGTAGCGCTGATATTGGGTCAGACGTGATAAATTCGCTGCCTCGATGGGCGAACGCGAAGACTACTGTGAACAAGAGCATGCAGATTTCGTGGTGTGAAAATGCACTATTGGCGAAATGAGCTCGCGGGAAATATATCTATACGTGCACCGGCACGTGCATACTTATTGGCACTCGACAATCGTTGAATATATTTGACATTTTTCCTCTGTTGCTCGGGTGTTCGCTCGCGTGAATCATGCAAAGTGCCCGTAGGCGTTATCGTGATGGAGATTACGTGTGTGAACGGGAACGTCGGGGACTACGACACACATCGGTGTGTGCCTGCCGTCAAACGTGATTCCCTGCACCGTCACGCGTTTGTACGGTACCTGACAAGAAGCACAGCCACCGTGACTGATGCATTTGAGAATGTAGAAGTGATTCGGAAAAATATATATATATTTTTACGATTTTTTTTACAATCATAATTACATAATTTTGAAGACTTTCAAAATGTAGCATTCAAGGAAAAATTGATAAAATAAAAATCAGATTATGAATATATCACTTTTTTTAAATAGACAAAAAAGTATAAAATAATTTCTTCTACTCGATACAGATTCGTAACCTAGTACAGATTGTCCTGAAAAATGTTTAATTATGAATTTTTATTTTCTATGAGAATATACTTGTATGATTTAAAACGAAAAACGTGGGGCACCTGAAATATATAATGATGCTTCATTTTCACCTAAGTCACTAAGGATTTTATGAGTGCACTGCAAATGATATGAATTGTTGTATGAGTTTTCTCAACGACGGCTACTCTCTACACTCTTTAAGGGGGGAAAAAGGTCTGAGATACAAAAAAAAAGCATATTTTTGTTATTTTTTTTTTAGAGTACCTTATTTATTAATATTTTTTAATTTTTTTTTTATTATTAAGCATTATTGAAAAAACTATATGGAGTTATAGGAATCTGTATGGGGCGAGGAGAAATTTTTCATAATTTTATTCCAGTTTATAAACGGTATATTAACAAATTTTATTTTTATTTCAGTAATTATTTTCTGCTTTTTAGTTTTGTGTATGTATGAAAAAGATGAACAGACAAGCAAAAAATCTGGTTATTATTGCATTTCCATCCAGTTCTGACCTATGTTGAAAATATCAAATCTCTAACTCATCGGGTAGTTAGTTCGAAATCGATTGAAAAATTTCAAGCGAATATACAGACAAGGGAGCGAGCGAATAAAAACGTGATAAAACTTTTTTGTGTAAAAATGTATAATTATAACGAAATCGCAGCCGATATCTGAGAAGTTCTTCTCCAAAAAGTATTCTTTGGATGAGCAATGTAATTCAAAACCGGTTATTAAATGAATTTCTTAAATTAATTAAATTATTAATTAATTAAATTATTAATTAATTAAATGATTAATTAACTAAATTAATGATTTAATTTAACGAAAAATTAACAAACTTTAGCATATCAATTTATCTCGATGGTTAATCAAAAAAATGTCCGCAATGTTAAATTAACCTGAAATATTGACGAGACTAGATTGACCAATTAATTGTCATCCACCGAAATCCATCTTATTCGAGCTTAGAGCAGAATTGAATGGAAATGAAGCATTCAAAGCTGGCGATATCGATCGATTATGATTAATTGATTGATTGTCAAGTGACTGTGATATGTGTCTCCTCAATTCTTTTTCGATAACAAGTATTACACGTCTCTTGGACGCGCATGGAAATTTAAGCTTGTACCTTGTGTCTGGCGGCTCGCCGGAGAATGGGAAAGTGAGCGCGAGCGAACCTGAACGTCGTATGTATCGTTTACCACTGAATGGAAGCATTAAAAAAAAATTTTAAAAAATAAATAAGTGGAGCAAATTACATATACGAGCGGTATACGCGACAATGACACACCTCGGGCTCTTTCGCGGCGTGCACACGCGTGCAAGAGAATAGCCGCGGCGGCAGCGCCGCATCTAGAACGCGGTAAGCAGCGCGACAATGACGCGAGAAGAAGTAGGAAAAGTGCGGAGCTCCTAGGCGAGGTGCGCACACTACTGCCGAGCCCTTGCAAAGTATTCATAAATAAATTTTAATGAAACTATCCACATACCTGGGGTACATGAGAGAACGCGACCGAGAACGCGCCCGTTCTTTTACACCGCGCTGCATACCATATCTGTATACATTTTTTTTCTCTCTCGATAATTCTGTAATTACGTCGGGCGTGCTCCACTCCTCATCCAAACGCAATGGGCAACGTGTGGCTGAATTCCCCCCCCCCTCCCCCCCGCGTAGCTTAGAAACTGCTAGAATGCATTTGAAAATGCATTTTTGGAAAATTTATTTTGCCATTCAAAGGATTGGTCGATTTATTCTTCGAATTCTTCGATTCAAACTAGCTGATAATTCATAAAATTTATCTCACAGTATTTCCTCGATACATAAACAGGGGAATTCGTTTTTTGTAATTTGAATTGTCTGATGCAATTTTTCTGAGCATTTTTCAAAGTAATCAATTATCTTATCTAGTCGATATGTGAATTTTCGAAAAGTAACAAAATTCAATGTGCACAGTAGACTGATTTAAAAAAGCGACTATTTTTTTTTATATATTATTTACTCTAAATTTAACTTTAGCCTTGAATAACTTTTGAAGGCGTGAGTTTATCGAAAAATCATGAGAGACCTTTTTTGTGGAGCGTTCAACTCCCTACAAGAATATACATCGTTAATTTCGGTACATTCACTCGAAGCCGAGGTATAAAATTTTTAAGTTAGAAACATTTTTTTCCCTGTTTTATTTAAATGAGAAATAGAAATATGCGATGAGAAACCGCTAAATATTAATATCAAGAGCTTTGAACAGGCATCTTTTTTTATCTCCCTGAAAGTATTTAACAGGAGATTTCGAAAAAAAAAAAAATAGTCGCTTTTTTTGAATCAGTCTAGTGCACGGCAATGGTGGGAATTCGAAGGAGCGTAGAATCTGCAATAGGCCGTATCGCAAACGCTCTTTCTCAGAGCCTTCTTTACGCCCCTTGACAGAGAGCAGGATGTAGTGAAATCCCCCGGACACATAATAGATACAGGTACATATACGTATCTCGAAATAGCTATACGTACTCGTATTATATGCTCCTTGAGATATTTAGTTGCGATCGGAAAGAACAAGCTGCTGGTCTAATCGCCGATCGACGTATATGCTCTGGGCTTTTGCTCCTCTTTCCCGCGGGAGGGAAGAAAAAAAGCTAAAAAAAAATAGAGTCCCTCTTCGCGGTCTATTCCATACATATGTGGGCAATATCCCTCTTGGCCGTTTGAAGAGGCGAGAGATCGTGTGAGCGCCCGCGGTGGCCACACAACTGAATCACGCTACTAACTAGACACTCCGAACGGCCACTCGCTCAACGCCGAAGACCACCACAGAGCAAAACACGCCGATAGACGTGCTTATATTCGCGAATAGAACGAAGGAAAGGTGTTTGCGGGGAATATCTTGCGAGGGATCAATGCAGTTGGCACATTTACACCTCTACCAGTTATTTCTCTACAAGAGAATACGTCTCCACCGTAACTCTACCGTCGTATTACTAAGAAATAATAGCTCTAACTCATGAAGTCTCTGCCAAATGATGTTTTAATATCCGGTGTCAAATTACGAGCCTGCCCGAATTAATATCCACTAAATGATAACTCTACAACTCTACCTGACAGAATTGCTGCCCTATGAAATAAGTCTCTCAGAAAACTGCTCTTCGGGGGTATTTTTACTACATTTGCCAATTTTAATATTTGATGAGAATTGATTCTGGTAGAGACTTGTTGTTTGGTAGGAATATTCAAACGCCTTTATTTCACAACAACTTCAAATTTCAACTATGTCAATTGGTGAAAATTTAGGGATAGAAACTTGACCTTTCTTTCCGAAAACTACACCCACAAAAAAGGTCTAGTACATTTAACTAAATCCTAGTCAAGCCAAATAAATTTTTTTAGTTGTAGGCCGGCCTAATACAACTCTATTCATGTTAACGATTTTTTTTTTGAATGACCTACTAGGAAAATATATTGCGATCTAATAAATTTTTATTTAATATTAATAAATATTATTCCAAACTGAACAAATATGTATTTAAATGAAATATTTTTTTTTTACACAATATATATTTTTAAACATTTCAATCTTTGAATGTATAGCTATACACATATGACGTCTACAATTTCGTAAAGGTTCGTCTTTTCTTTAACAGAAGGGAAAAGAGAAAGACCCTTTTTTATGGGAGTCCTTTTCGGGAATTCGACCATCTTGCGTTTTGTCGCAATGTTCAATGTATTAGATATCCATACTGAAAAATAAGGATATCAAACATAGACGAGTTTGGAAAGGATATAGGCGTCGAGAGGCAGGTTCGCTTGTGCGAGAGGTAGCCACCTGGCGGATTTTTGGGGTACTGACAAATCTGCAGATATGATCGGATGAGATTATGGGTGAATATAGGTATTTAGTAACAACGAATAGAATTTTCTTCAACGCCTGTTTCTCGATGACAGGGAATTCAAATAAATAAATATAGTGGAAGTAAATATCGCCCAAAATTGGATGGAAAGAAAATTTTCTTTAACGTAACTAAAAAATAATCAAATAAACGATTATAGTACCTATGACTATAGATCTTTTTTCTGGGTGTATAGATTCTCAGAATGACAAAAACAATCCAACCATCATTCTACTACAATGATCGACTGATCAGCTTAGCCAATTAGTGAAAACGACCGATCCACTTAAAGTCGTTAACATGTCGATCCAATATTTTCTCAATTACTTTAATTTTTCATTCCATCAATCGGTCTCACCGTCCAATTAAAGAAACAAAATAAACGAGCCAGAGTCTCGGGCAATTGCAATTAGACACGGTGAGCCCGATTCGCGACCAATTTTCATCCCCGTCACTCTCTTTCCTTCGTTATTATACGGTAATTTTCACGTAATAAGTTTTACGTACAGATACAATGAAGCTCGGAGCCCAATATCCTCGTAACAATATTATAGCCCTCTCTCTCTCTCTCGTGCAGAGCCTGTATCGTTGCTACACGATCGGAGAGGCCTCTCTCGATGTTCCGTCCCTATAACGCTCGCGCGCGCGCTGTTACATTGCCTTATCGGCAAATCGCCGGCTAATCATCATCAATCACTATCGAGTATCGAGACTATAAGTGTATGAACAGTGCGGTACTCTCTCTCTCGCTCGCTCCCTCTCTCCCTCATACACCAGAAGAGATATACGATGAAGAGTGAGGGGCACATTTTTTCTTCATACATACATCGCTCTCCTACGAGACTCCACGGATTTTACAGTGATACTCGTATACAGATAGAACAGCAAAGAGCCCACGACAGGGTACATCGTCTCTGTATTATATCCACCGAACAAGTGACTTTCATCTATGGGCATTAGTGAAAGACGCTCGAGTTTTTTGCTGACTATCTCGGTGAGAGACTTGTTCGATTTATACACGCACGTATATCTATATACATCAATGTATATGTATATATATATAAGTACCGTGCTTTGACAAAACACAAAGTCTCGCGGCGACTCTTTGCAATTGTCAGAGCCCTTTTTTCTCCCTCATCCCGAAGGATGTCTATATTTATAACGAAATCCCTCTCGTTGATTCCAGCAGTGTCTACCACCTCCATGAATATACGTGTGTGTGTGTGAGTGTGAGCAGAGAATCGTGAGAGCAAAGTTTGCCGTGTACGACTGAATATTCCACCCGTATTTGCACCGTGTTCCCACTCTATTGGAGCGCATTGCTGCTAACAAGTGCGAGACAGAGGGGTGTCCTCGTCGCTGGAGCTCAGGAATAATTGGGACTGTTCGAACATCTCGCTGGACCGTGCATAAAAGCCACACCTGACCGCATATATACAAACTGCCCGACACCAAGACCTCGGTGCACACCAAACTCCGTGTCCAATTCACCAGTTCACAACACAAACGCTCACTGAACTAGCGTGTGCAAATTTATGTGCGGCTGTGCGTGTGTAAGTATACGGTGGCGAATCGCTGGCTTTCCGCAGTGTCGTACGTTGACACCAGTGACACGAGCGCGAGAGCGAATCATCAGCTAACGAGAGGAAGCCCTTAATGAATTGCTCGCTTGTTTAATAGCTCTCTCGGTGTGGACGGATACTCATCTCGTTTGCTCTGACCGTATATTAGATCACTGCATCTGTATATGCAAAAGAGCCAACGGACTAACAAAAAGAAGAGGAGAAAGCGCGTGAGAGCTGCGCGGAAAGATATGGGACAAGAATCATTACGAGGGTGAACAAGTACTTGATATTACACTACCGGCGAAAAGTTTCCGGGCAACACTTCAAAAAAGGTCTGGACCGTTTTTTTATGCCATTTCGCCGGAAGTCAACGTAAGGTAGTTTAATAAACGGCATTTTAAAGGGGAAGAATTTGACTTTATTTCCTGTTTTTTAAATTATTTTTACAATTTGTTTTTAGATTTGGACTTTGAGCGATTTTTTTCTCCAACGTTATTCTGTTTTTTGTGAAAAAAGCGGAAATTTGAAAAATCCCGTATTACACGAAAACAAAGAGGGTTCATGAAAAACTTCAAGGTAGCAAAAAGCTGCGTTTCGTTGAGTTCAGAGGAATTTTTTCAAATTTTTTTTCCAACATTTTTTTTTTTTTCATTCTGTGGGTCAGAGCTCGTATCATTCAATTACCATCACTTCAGAACTATGAGATTATTGATAAAATGTTAAGAAGGGAAAATACTTTATTTTACCATTTGCAACACATTGGAATTTTTTTCCCAAATTTTTTTTCCAGCCTCAACATAAGAAAAAAAAATTTTGAAAAAAAATCTGACAAATTCATCTGAACTTAACGAAAACAACTTAACGAAACAACAACGAAAACAAAGACACAACTTTTTGCTCTCTTGAAGTTTTTTAATGAATCCTCTTTGTTTTCTCGTTATACGGATTTTTTAAATTCCCTCTTTTTCACAAAAAACCGAATAGCTTTGAAAAAAAAATTGCTCAAAATTAAAAAAAAAAGGAAATTCAAGGTTAAACTTTCCACTTTATGAATACAATCGTAAAAATGTATTGAAAAAATTTCCTCTGGAAGATGGGTGCACCTGAAGAGAGGGGGAAAATGGCGAAAAACAGCTGTTTTTAGAATAGAGTCCAAATCTAAAAACAAATTGTAAAAATAATTTAAACAACGGAAAATGAAGCCGAACTCTTCCCCTTTAAAATGCCGTTTGTTAAATTAGCTTACGTTGACTTCCGGTGAAATGGCATAAAAAACGTTCCAGACCTTTTTTAAAGTTTTGTCCGGAAACTTTTTGCCGGTAGTGTATAAGCTCAACATGCGTTTTTGTTTTAGATACAATCGAATCAGTTAACATGAATAAAATTTTCTGATTGTTAGTGTTGTTTGGAGGAACCGAGTAAATCCTACTCCAAGCCTACCCCGACAAATTTGATTCCGGTTACAAGATTCGATTTAAGTAATCTGTGAGAAATACAGAATCAATTTGCTGCATGAGATTGATAACGGAATTGATATCGGGATGATATTTTTTCTGTTGGGTAAGCCGACGAATAGGACGAGGGTTTGTCAATGCGAACGATAAAGAGAAAAAAAGGCCCGTGCAGTCGCGATCAGCCACCGGACCAATCTACCTTAACGAAGCTTTACGGTCGCTCCACCCCGTTTCTCGCTCGACACAAATACTAGTTGTACGCGTACCTACTGGACACACGTGTGTAGATAGTCACGAGGATAAAGGAGCCACGTGAAATAATCCTCAGGATCCCCGCTAGCAGCGACGAAGTTATACGATGTACCGTAAATCCATAATGAACACCAATAGATCTCGCGGTAGTAACCCCGCCGTAACGAACGGGATTTGCGATGCACACACACTTCGCTAAATTGTGTGTATGTACGACCCCGAGGAATCTATAAGTGCCGATGTGTAAATAGAGAGAGAGGTTCGGCTGAATATGCGGCGAGAGTTCGATAGAAGCGAAAACACAAATTAGAGAATACGAATATGGATGGATGGGTATTTAGGCTCACTGATATCTCCACCAGTTAAGTAATACTGGACTGGATCGTCCAATAACTCTCCCAAAAGACGGTCTTGCCGATATGACCCTCAAAATTTCTGCATCTGCACTTTTCTATTTTGGCTCAGCATAATTTATTAATTGTAGCGCCGAGAAAAATAAACCTACTAACCTTTTTTGTCCCTCGTTCAATTCTCCGATGGCCGATTTTTTCTAAAACAAAATCGTACCTACAATTAAGATTGTTTTGACCAAGTTCAACGCTGTATGATCTTATACCGGGCATTTGGAGAACTGAAAGTTCAAGACCTTGTTTCTTTCTCCCTCAATTTTGCAGTGGTTGATATTATTAAAAAAAAATTAACTCTCCTTGATAGAGGAGATGAAGAAGAAGAAGTAAAGGTTACACAGGTACCAACAACTAAGAAGACGCTACCTTAATTTTTTATTAAAATTGCGTGAAGGCAATTTATTGTTTTAAAATATATTTCAAAGGGAAATTCACCACTGATTGCGAATCACGCGGAATTTTTATCAAAAAAAATTTGTTTATGAGAAAAAGCGAGAAAAACATACAAAATAAAGTTATTTTCAATCAAAATTCATAAAAATTTTGAGTTTTTGGAGAAATCATCGGTAGTTTCGTGTTCAGGGAGAAAAAATACATCGATTTAACGTTCTAAAAAAATTAATTAAAAAAAAAAATTTTTTGCATCTTGGCAAAAATTGAATTGCTTCGGTAAAATGGCTGAGATTTTTTTTCGAAATCCCATTTCGACTTCTAAATGCGCTCACTCTCTTCGCGGTCGTTCAAGCTTCAAAACCCCGTTTGGTTCATCCAATTCCGATCATTTTTCAATTTTTGGCAGATTTTAAAATCTCAACCATCGATTCTTGCAAATTTTTTAAGGCATACCCCTTTCCATTTTTTTCGGCGATTTTCAAACTGCTCTCATTTCTACAAAAATTAAGTTATCGGAATGAATCAAACGCCATTCTCTAAGTTTAGTGTCAGCTTTTAAATACGAAAAAGACATTTTAAAATTGGTTGAACCAAAGTGAAGTTATGAGCACTTAAAATTTCGCTATTATGAGATTTTTTGAAAGTCACCAAAAAATGAGCAAACAAAATTTTTTTTTTAAATCGTTTTCAAACTTTATTTTAATGGCAAATTCACCGCTCATTACAAATCACGCAGTGTTTATTTCGAAAAAAATGTATCCATGAGGAAAAGCAAGTAAAAACATCAGTCTCGAGAAATATCAATTGGACGATTTATAGAGTGAGAATCGAAAGATTTTTTTATTAAAGAATGATTCCGTTGTAGTTTTGTCAGTGAACCAAATTCATCGCTGAACGTAAGCAGGAAACATGACGAGAAACTTCTACCAGGATGCGAGTAAGATTAACGAACTTGGCGTCACACGCCTGCACTGTATTTCAACCCTTATGAGTGCATGTGCGTATGGTTAAACAAGAAAAAGAGCAAGGAAAAAACAATGCAGAACAAAAACTTGTGCTAACTTTTTACGAGTGGATGGCTAAGCTCGCTGGTAACGAAGTAAACGATCCTTAAAACCGGTGTATATACATATATCCTTAGTTACTTCCAGCGTCTCTGCCTAGTTAGACACTCCTAGTGATTAAGGAACATTTATTAGTCTTCTCTCGCGCTGGAGCCACAAAGTGCGCGAGCAATCTCGTGAAACCGTCTCTATGTTTGTATACGCGATCACGACGATGATGAGCAAACGTGAGCTTCAAGCATCACGAACGAGATGAAGCTCGAATGACGGATTGAAAGCCTTCCAGCGAGAGTACATGCACGGATTCTTCTTCCAATCGTGAATTTCTCGAGGGCAAGTGAAAGTAATTACGAGGAGGAAAAAAAATCTCAATTTCCTTTTTTGGACAAATGTATTCGGCAAAAATATATATTTTTGGGGATTTGTTCTCAAAATTCAATCTCACAAGAGCCTGGGCTCAGATGCTAAAATGGACTCTGACGGCGAAATTCATTTCCTTAGGAAAAATGTGCAAACATCCTGATAAAGAGGACAACCAGAAAAAATGTTTTTGCTCTTTGCCGCTGTAATATATAAAAATCGATTGAACAATCTCTCTCTTGGTATAAAGCGGGTATGGCCCTGAGCGTTTTACCATCAAGGAGCACAAGGGAGGGAATAAGCGAGAAGCAAAAGCAACGAGAGTACTCCTAGGTTTAATACCTAGGTATATATATATATATATATATATATATATATATATATATATATATACCAAAGTCCTCTTGTTATATACGCGCTGGGATCCGCAGCGGCGGGGTACCTAGTTACATGGTGCCCGGTGACTAATGAACCTTTACAGTCACCTTATGTCCGACTCGCGGGAGTACCCGAGTAAGTTTATTGCCGATGCTAATTCACGAGTTGCGGCAATTAGTGGACGTTGCGAGCCGTACACAGACATACACATACCCACAGAAATTGTTATACAGTCTCGAAGGAGGAATAGATCAGCGAAAGGGAAAAAGGGAGCGAGACAGAGAAGAAGGTAAAAAGTGAGAGAAGAGAAGAGTCCCCTGAGATTACTCATTGCGAATTCTCGATTGAGCATCGATTCTATGAGAACGAAGTTAGCTCACCATATTCTGCTTTTATGCAGCGAGTAACTTGGAATCGTCTCATTCATATAATTCTTTGAATTCGCGAATCGAGATTTATTCAGATCTTCTGACATGAATTTTGATTCTCTGCATTTCTGATACTCAAAATTAATTTTATCGTCAAAACGAATGTTAATTTTAGAACTAATCGAATAATTTGAATAATCTACATTACAGGTAATATTAATATAATATAATATTAATATTCTTATATTATTATACTATATTATATTTTTTATTATAATACAATTTTTTCACAATTTATATTGATGTGAATTTTATGGTCATGTCTTTCATGGAAAAAATATATAATTCGAGATATATTATATCTTGAATATATCCGGCAGGATATTTATCGCCACGATATAAACACGGATGTTATTTTAGGTGTAAAAAATATCTCTGGATA
This sequence comes from Alloplasta piceator, assembly GCA_946863875.1. Lineage (NCBI taxonomy): Eukaryota > Metazoa > Arthropoda > Insecta > Hymenoptera > Ichneumonidae > Alloplasta > Alloplasta piceator. Next base: position 11,044,639 of record OX333079.1, read on the forward strand.
CAATTTTTCCATAAGCTCATCTTGAATATTAATATTATAATAATAATATTCAATATTGATCATTGAATATTAATTAATATATATTTATTATATATTAATATTCAAGATGGCCTTATGGAAAAATTATAATTAGTTATATCCAGAGATATTTCTTATACCTAAAATAACATCCATGTTTATTATGACGATAAATATCCTGCGGAATAAATTCAAGATATAATATATCTTGCGATATATTTTTTTTCCATGAGAGACATGACCATAAAAATCACATTAAATGTTGAAAAAACTGTTTTGTGGATTCCTTATCATCGCTAAGATCTCGAAAGCGAGTATTAAAACAATGATAACTTCGAGCATACCCGAAATGATGGCTTCCTCGTATAAAAACTGAAATACACACTGTCGTTCAAATAATGAGTATTTGATTGCAGGCCTTGTGACGTCTCGTTGAAAATGTGAGAATCTGGGAGGACGCGCGAAGCGTTTCGTTGAAAGAAATTTATTCGCAACGTGTGTCACTTATTTCTCATCAGGCTGAAGGGCATGTGAAGACGCGTATAAATAATGCGCCAGAGGGAAGCATTAAAAGAAAATCGTAAAAAAGAAACGTACGGGCAACGATTAATTATAATTTGCACGGTAGCACGATACTCTCATCGCGTCGTCTTCGAAGTTCGCCGATACATATATATATGGGGTATTCCCGCCCAACGGGAGCGCTTTTAGGCTGACCTCTTTCGATTTTATTGAAACTCGAGTATGTTTTAGTGTTGCCTGAAAGTATATTGTACATCAATTTTCAGATCTCTAACTATAATACTCTTTGGAATACACCAAAAGTTATATTTCAAATTTTTTGCGTATTCAGCGCTTCGGAGCTTTGGCACGGCGCGAAATAAAATCGAAAAAATTCTTTGACAATAGCTTTCGATCGGAAATTTCCTGCGCTTTTCGAAAAAAAAATCAGCAAATCCGAAAAAAAAGAATTCATTTATATTTCGGCCAAAAACCAAAAAAAACTGATTTACAAAAAAAGAGCATAATTTAATTCGGCGGAACAATTTTTTTCATGTTTTGTATATATCTGGGACTTCACGATATAAATTTCAAGTTGAAACTCATATCCGTTTACTAATGCCAAGTCTTTTAGTAGGATAAAAATTCTTAAATATCGTGTTTTTCGTATTCAACAGTTCCCTGATGTATTATGTAGCGTTTTTAAACGAATTTTGAATTTAGTAAATTTATTAAATTAATTAAATTAAATTTTTTAAATCTAATTTATAAAATTTTGAATTTAATAAATTTATAAAATTCGAAATTCGTTTTAAAAAACTATATAATATATCAGAGAACTGTTGAGTACAAAAAACACAATATTTAAGAATTTTTATCCTACGAAAAGACATTGGCATTAGTAAAGGGATGCGGATTCCAACTTGAAATTCATATCGTGAGTTCTCAGATATATACAAAACATGAAAAAAATGGTCCCGCTGAATTAAATTCATTGAATGAATTCAAATTAATTCATTTTTTTCGGATTTGCGGATATTTTTTTCGAAAAGCGCGGGAAATTTCCAATCGAAAGCTATTGTTAAAGAAATTTTTCGATTTTATTCCGCGCCGTGCCAAAGCTCCGAAGCGCTGAATACGCAAAAAGTTTGAAATATAACTTTTGGTGTATTCCGAAGAGTATTATAGTTAGAGATCAGAAAATTGGTGTAGAATATACTTTCAGACAACACTAAAACATACTCGAGTTTCAAAACAATCGAATGAGGTCAGCCTAAAAGGGGGTTCTGTTGAGCGAGAATACCTCCTATATATATAGAATATGCATAGTATATGCACGTACATTTACGCGGTTTCACTTACCCCAAGTGTCGCGTTTCTGGCTTCCTCTTTGGAACGGTGAAATTTTCGACGACAACGTCGCTCGCGCGGAATTGCGTTAGGCCCTCGGCGACCTCTGTGCGGCTTTCGTCGTGTGTGGCCGATTAAGATTTCGCATATATAAATTTATACATATATGCATATCTGTGCATTTTTCATGAACTTGCGCCCTCCGAACCGTCGTCGCTGCTCCTCCACCTTACTGATCCTCCTATAAATGAAAGAAAGATAAATAATAATTAAAAATTCCATCAAGAGCTCACTATCGGCGAGTCGACGAAAAGTCACGACGACACTTGCTCGAGATTTTTATCTCCCTCGTATTTGCTCGCTCTCGACATCGTTAGCATCGCACATATCTTAACGAAAGATAAATTCGTCATGAATATCATATACATCACGATGCTTGTATCAAGTGAAAAGAAAGTCAAGTCGGCAGTGGAATATTAAATTGATTTAAGCGTGCTAATGCATTTTTTGATATTCGTCATTGATGGATTTTTGATGATAGAAAAGTATATGTGGGTTCTGGTATGAAAATAACCCGCTGGAGCCAATGCGCAGTGGTAATAGTGCCTCTCATCGTCCGAGAACTCACCCGGGGGGGGGGGGGCCATGTGGGCTTTGATAAATTATTGGAAGGCCTCGGGTATAACGGAGATGCAAAAGAATATTGGACGGTTTGGCGCGATGATGTCTCTCGCGCCCGATTCTTCTCTTTGCCCTTTTATTTTACAATCCAGTGGCGAAAAACGCATCGTTAACCGCGTCTCGGCTCGTAACGCTTCGCATCGCGCATAAAGCGATACGCACACGCAAAGGGAACTCCGTGGTGAAAAAAAACTCACCCCCTCGAATTATCGCTCAATTTTCGTCTGAATTATTGAGCCACCTACCAGCACGGTTCCAAAGGGCTTGTATATATATAAACATATATACAGGTATATGTATGTTACTCATACGCGCATAAAGCGAGCACGGGTTAATGAAGATCGGCGTTTCTCAAGGGGGGTCAGAGAAGAAATATGAGAAAGAAATTATGCGCCCATGCAATATCCTCATCTCCCTTATGTACTGTGGATGCTGCTGCGCGATTCTTCTCTGTAACGAGGTGACTCGCGAAGCCGTGAAAAAAATCATACGAGTAATGACAGTCAATTACGCACCGTGCGAATATCATTACAATGGACATATCTTATCATTTAGACCCTCTTTTTATTTTCAATACTATATTATGCGGCGCGTGTCGAGAAAGAAAGAATTCACCAAAGTGAGAATCACACGTACCGCCGAAAAGATTGAAAGTGCCGAATTAAGACGAAATTTTTCAACGCAGTTTAATATCTCTTTAGTTCTTGAAAAATACAAAGAAGACCTTGATCGTATAATGCTTTTACGAAAATTGATAGGGGTTGAATATATGGTGAAAATACACTACCGTCGAAAATTTGCGGACAAAACTTCAAAAAAGGTCTGGGACGTTTTTTTATGCCATTTCGCCGGAAGTCAACGTACACTAATTTAACAAACGGCATTTTGAAGGGGAAGAATACGGCATCATTTCCTGATTTTTTAAATTATTTTTACAATTTGTTTTTAGATTTATACTATTTTGAAAACAGCTGTTTTTCTCCCCCCCCCCCCTCTCTTTCCCTCTCTTCAGGTGCAGCCATCTTCTAGAGGAATTTTTTTAAATACATTTTTACGATTGGATTCATAAAGGGGAAAGTTTGAGCTTCAATTTCTTTTTTTTTTTTAACTTTGAGCGATTTTTTTCCCAAAGTTATTCTGTTTTTTGTGAAAAAAGAGGAAATTTGAAAAATCTCGTTTAACATGAAAACAAAGAGGATTCATGAAAAACTTCGAGATAGCAAAAAGTTGTGTCTATTTTTCTTGAGTGCAGAGGAATTTTTTCAGAATTTTTTTCGGAATTTTTTTTTTCTTATTTTCTGGGTCGGAGCTCGGATCATTCAATTACCATAATTCGAGAACTATGGGATTATTGATCATATTTCAGGAGGGGAAAATACTTTATTTAACCATTTTCAACACATTGGATTTTTTTTCAAATTTATTTCCTTAATTTTTTTTCCAGCCTCAACATGAGAAAACAAAATTTTTGAAAACAAAATCTGAAAAAATGTCTCTGAACTCAACAAAATCTCACGCAACTTTTTGCTATCTTGAAGTTTTTCATGAATCCTCTTTGTTTTCGTGTTATACGGGATTTTTCAAATTTCCTCTTTTTTCACAAAAAACGGAAGAAATGAAGAAATTTGAAAAAAAAAGTCGCTCAAAGTTCAAAAAAAAAAAGGAAATTGAAGCTCAAACTTTCCTTTTTATGAATCCAATCGTAAAAATATGTAAAAGAAAATTCCTCTAGAAAAACAAATTGTAAAAATAATTTAAAAATCAGGAAATAAAGCCGAATTCTTGCCCTTTAAAATGCCGCTTGTTAAATTAGTCTACGTTAAATTCCAGCGAAATGGCATAAAAAAAAGGTTCCAGACCTTTTTTGAAGTTTTGTCCGGAAACTTTTCGCCGATAATGTATAACATATAAGGAAAATAAGTCTAATCAGACGATAATGATGGCTTTTTCTCAAAACTAAATTTTTTCTCCAGTGAAAACTCTGGGTGATTCGAAATGAGCGTTAAATTTTCCACGAAAATGTGGTTGAGAAACGTTTGAAAAATGGGTTATCGTTGGAATAACCAAACCGTGATTAAATATATTTGAAGCAGCCTCTAAACCTCTTCAGATAATGCGTTAAGAAACCACTTTATTGCCAAAAATCACGCAAACCATTTAAAAAAATGACAAAAATACAGAAATCAAAAGTGCGCCTCACAGCCCCACCCTTCCCCATATATACGTGCACAAGAAGTCACGGTTAGTCTAATCTATGTTGGTAATGCGGGTTCTCGTTTTCAACGTGTTAAAATCTTACGAAAATCAATCCATGTATGGAATATGTATTACCGGGACGAATATATTCACTCTGAATATACATTATAGCGAAACACTCGCACGCAAAAGTACCATTTTTTCCCTCTCATTTCGGGCATGATTACAGAGTGTGGATACCGATACGTGCGTCAAACTTGCAGTCTCTCCCTCTCTAAGTGCGCGAGTAAGAAGCGGCGCGGCTCGTAAAAGACCAGCAAGTACGAGACCCGCCCAGATTTTAGCTGTATGGACCAATTCGTTACGGTTCTCGCGAGTTCCGAGTCAGCGACCGGATTCCTCTTTTGGCGCAACAAATCTTTGCAAGTCGATACACATATATGTATATGTATGAGGGGAGGGATATATACGGCTAATGCGTACTTGTACATAATAAATGTACGACGTGTCGAACGCGATTCACTGGAGGAAGAAGTGGAGGAGAAAAAAAGCGGCAAACATAATCTTGCGCTCCCTTCTGGAGAAAGAGAAATGCCAAATGAGCCGGCAAATCAAGTGGCATGACTAGACCGGAATTATTCAATTCGACGGTGGAATAATCGACGTTCATTAAACGTCCACCAAACGCGGATTCTCTTCCTCATGATTAACCGCTGTCGTGACCCTTTTCTGGTCACACAGCGCGGACGCGAAATTCAACGCCTCGTCGTCTTCGTCCATCGGGTCTGACCACTCGGTAATATGGACTACTTGGAACGTGCCGTTGGCCCACACGCAAAATCGATGAGCGAAAAATCAAAAAGAAAAATGGACCGGTCCGCAATTTCCCGTTGGCAAATTGCGTCTCGTAAAAAATGCCACGCTCATTTTTCGCTACCTCGCAAAATGAATCTTCGTATCCGAGAGCACGTGCGGTCATTACGAAGGATTTCAACAATGTGCCTGGCCAATTGACGGAATAAATATCTTTCGGTGAGCAACCGAGAAGGCAGATTTCTTTCCCTTTTTTTGTTGTTGTTATATTATTTCTCCAATTAATCCACGTGCTCGGGCCTCTGGTAACGCGCGCTCATTTGAATGAATTTTACGGCCCTCCGCCCGAGAGAGCTTCGTGCAGCGAACATTAATAATTTCGGGGCAGAACAAAAGTCCAAGCCTCAATTTGCATTTCGCGAATTCCACGCTTTAATGACACCGCTGTACATTGTGTTAAATTATTGTTACTCTCGTAACTTTTCACCAATTTTTTTACCCTCTTTTTTATCACTGTCTCGCGAAGATTTATTTTATGTATCTCGTTACAGAGTGCTTTTTTAAATGAAAAGAACGATTAAGGTGACTCTCGCAAAAAAGTGTATGAATTAATGTAAATTGGACGATTGCGCAGTTAAGAATTTCCAATGACAAATGAAATTAATTGTGATAATAAAATTACGAATGTTCGGAGGAACAGCGAGTGAAGAAGTTGAATTGTTGCTTCCCGATTAATTTGATAATTATTTGTACAAGTTGTGCTTGCTTCTTATCTAGTTATCTTGGGCAAAATCTCTTCTTGCATTCTCAATGTATATTTTCGTAAATATGATGCCGCACAAATTGGCTCCGAAGATACAATTTTGAAAAATTGAATTATCCAACTCTAGAAATCTTGCTTCTCAACTTTCATACCACCCTCAAAGCGAGAACACACATGTCCGTATGATATTATCGAGGGGTGACGCCGATATAAAGTGAATTTAGTTCCCACCCGAGAATATTTTAGTGCCTCGATTCGAATAATGTTAACAATATAATTAGCGATGGAAATAATCGTGGTATAATCGTGTTTCTTCGATTGTGTGTGTGTGTGTGTGTATTTGTATGTGTATGTCTGTAAGAAAGAGGAAAGGGAGAACCGCGCGCGCGCGCGGCGTGTTTCCAATTAATTCGTGAGCGCGGCTTTCATTGCGCCCGCTTCGCGCATTCGCCTGGCGGTGCATAATTAGCATCCGCGGATATAAATGCGCGATCTGCTCAGTGTGCCAAGAAGGAACACCGGCGCGTTTTGGAGTTAAACTACAACATCGCTTACCGACTCCCGCAGATTCTTTCGTGTCACGCACACATATACGCATTTATCTACCGATATTACCATCCTGAGAAGTTATTGCTCGATAGTTGTTAAGTAGCGGAGCGAAGATTCCAGTAGCTTCACCGAGTACATACTTTGCTCGCGAAATCGCATATGCTTAACCTCCCGATATACGACTACATCTAGGCATCATCTGTTTCACATGGACAGAATGAAAAAAATCTGTGTATCATCGCGACGTCATTGCGGCAGAAAAAATATAATAAAATAAATAATGGAGCGATTTTAAATAAATACTTTAATTTTCGCATTTTACTTAGTTTCGCTTGTCCGCATCGAGGTTCAAATTTGCAAAAGGTGACTTTTAGAGTTACGAAATTCTGATATGACAAAATATTTCTTTGAATTGTTTTTTTTTTTTTTGTTAGAAACAATACTTTATGTCAATCCTGAATCTCTTGCGATTCTGTTTGGGCAAATCATCGCTGAGTCGAATTTCCGCAATTTAAATTCTTCACTTCTTAATTACATTTTTTTCTAACGCTTCTTCTAACTGTACGTTTATCTCTATTAAACGATAAACTCGTGTGAAACCTGCAGCAATAGTAAGCATATCAATTACGCAATAGGAAAAATTGGCACAGATCTCTGTTTATGCGGGATCTATTTTTAAGAGAAAAGATAGAAAAATTTCGACGCGGATCTTAATCGGTAAACAAAAACTCGTTTTATTTAACCACCCTAATATGTATATCCACAGTTATTTGCGCTCTGCTCGAAAGAGAAACAGCGAGCAGTGCGGCAATTTCCCGATCAAAGGCTCAAATACTCTCAACATGGGTGGTGCAGAGTTTTCCTTTTTTCCTCTTTTTTCATCAGCCACGACACTTGCGCGGGTTAATTTATGCTGACGTTTAGAGACCAATATTATGCTAATGAATTCTTCCCTTATGAAAATTGTTTTTTCTACAATTCTCCGTGTCTCCGTGGAAATTGATTTTTTCTGATCAGGAACGATTTCCAATGGTACTTCAAATTTTTAAAAAAGTCGAGTATAGAAAAAAAATGTTTATTTGCCCACCATAGGGTTATATTTTTAAATCGACGTTTGTTGATCCGTGATTCAGGCTGGGAGCAAATTTTATATTTGATCTTTTAGGGATTCATCGAGAAGGTTTAGAAATGAAAATTGCTTGGAAACGACGATTATCCAATTTGCGATGGATCCTTGTGGATCATGTATAAAAATGTCAAAAACCATTTTGGGGGGGTGCATTTTCGAATTGACTTCTACTGTTTCATCTCAGGTGGTTGAAAATTATTGTCCGAATAAATAATTAATAAATAACGAATAAATAATGAATTTTCTCTCTACCGATCTCAAAGAATTCACTATAAAGTACTTGGTCTAGGATGACAGCTCTACGACGACACCACGATCTGTCAAAGCTAGTAAACGTAAAGGGCTAATAAATTTGTTCATGGAATAACTATTATTTCCGCTCCTTGGATCGGCGAATCAGAAACCGAATAAAACGCCAACGATATACTTTATTAAATTTGCGAGACATTCGAGGCGTGGATTTTTGAAATGAGGATAAGTAGCAATCCTGATCCCTGATCGTAAAAGGGACCGCCTCTGTGGATCGCGAGTCTCTTTACACGATGCAGCGTACAGTAGATCGCAATGAGTACAAGGTTATTACGGCACTCTCGCGATGGTTTGTGCACGCGCTCTCGAACTCCACATGGTGCATATATATATATATACACATGTTACAAACAAGTCTCCACAATCGTGGGTAAAAGTGCGGTGGCTGTTTACGACACCAGTGCGTTTACTTTTACTCTGAATTCACATAACCTCCATTACGCGTATCAAGGGATGGCGAAACCCTTCTCCGTTGTGGAGGAAAATTGTCCGTTACTCAATTAAATCAAGTTGATTAGTGAAACGCCAAAGTTGTGGGCAATACATAAATAAAAATTGACGACATTTTGAAAAATGATGATCTATGTAAACTCTACTGCCATATGTTATACCATACTTTAAACAAGACGGCAAATTATTTATGGAAACTGTATGCGAATATCGAGTGCAGTTCAATCAGTTTACATTCAATTTTGAATGAATCAATGAATCTACCAATAGTTTTCTCAAAAATTCTGTCTGAACGATAGAGAGTAAAGTTACTCGAATTAACTTCATTTTTTTTTAATTTCCTGGGGAAAAAAATGTGGACAAGTATCGGACAATTCTCTGGGACATGTCCGAATATGAAAGAGAGCGAATAAATTTAATGTGTTTGTACTAAAATGTTGTTTGTAACTCCGATACGTTTTTCTATGGACTATCACCCAGAAATTTAATTTTAGAATAACTTAAAATTGATTATACTGAAAAAGTCTTTCGCTGATCTCTAAGATTTTTTAAAAACATTTTATCATTTGATTCTCTTTACAATCATTTTTCTCACAGATCATACGATATTCAAAGTGAGTTAATTTTTTTCGTTTAAATTGGGCTGATAGGGTTGAATTGCCAGATGTTCAAAAATTGGTTGGGTCAATTGGACTTTCTGTGTTTCCTGCAAGTCACAGCACAGAAAGTTCAACGATGGGCCAGATGATCTCAGGTCAGTGAATGTATAGAATTACTACTCTGAATCATGGCTTTTACAGCATTATTTAGGTAATCATGGTTTGCACATTTTTAAGACCCAGAGCGATCGGCACGCGGTTAAATTTCCTCGGCTCATGACTATCCACGAGTCAAAATACCCCATTCTCCCCTATCTGTAACGAGAGATTGCAATGAGAATCGTATGGTCCACCATGAATGTTCCAGCGGTGCGTGCATTTTCCATGTACCCTCGTGTATAAAAGTCCGCGACTACGTTGCGCAAAACTCTCGTATGTACCATATAGCATAGTATCTGTACTATATCGGATCGGTGGTTGTTTCTACACGGTAACTCTCGCGTTTGCTCTCTCGCCCGCGCTGCCGTAACTCGCCCGCCGTTAATTACGCTAATTGACGCATCGATTTCGTGAGGGACTTCCAAGGGGTAACCGGAGTGAGGGAAAGGGGATCGCGGATAGTGAGTATCTCGCGGTCTGAGAATCGGGACGTTCTCGTTTCGGTAAGGCAGTCCATCATTCGACCAGAGAATCCGTCTGGTGAATGCGCGTTACATTAGTCGATCTTTGCGTCTATTACATACGGAATACACACGGATCTCGTACGAGCTTGTGCCGGAGCACTTTCATTTTCAGTTCTCCGATCGCCGAAGGGCGATTGAGAATGAGCAACGACGCGAGTTTTACCACTAATACGAGTTTTCGACGGGATATTTGCATTTGAAATTTTATTGATCGATAGAATCAATCATTGTTCCGATACCTTTTATATCAAATTTCTTTATCATCCGAGTAGACTAGAATAAAAAAAACAGTGACAACGATTTTTCTACAGCCGGAAGATAATTATAAAATTATAATCATAATAAGATGGTAATAAAATGAATAAGAAATTAAAATTATACCGCCATGAAACTGGTTACCAAAACCATGAAAAAAAAATATTTTAATGAAACTATAATGTGCCTGGTAATAAATGCGTGACGAGCGTAGTTACCGCGTCACTAAAATAGCTATAACTCCATAAATTATTGGAATTTAAAATCTTCCTTTCGTGGATGTATTCTTAAAAATCTGAACTTTAAGAATACGCAAAAAAAAATTGGTTTTTTAAAAATTCTAGACCAGAATACCGCCTTGATAGAAAAATTAAAAAATGCCTAATTCTCCAGGTTATTATAATTATAACGCCGATAATAGACTAAATTGATAATCGAATGGAAATTGCATCCATTTATCCGGAGTTTTAGCGTATATTATATATTTCTATCCGATCTACATGCATATATGAGAAGTTCTTTTTCAACTATTCATCAAACCAAAAAAACATAACGATAAAAACTTTTTTATTTTTTCCACTATATCGAAAAAAATAAAAATCATAATTTTTCTGCATTAAGAAAATGGAAATTTGGCAAAAAAATTAGAATAAATTCTTTTAAAACCTAATAACACACTTTCGATTTCGGTACAAATCTTACAGGACGGCTGCCATTGGGTAAAGAGTCTGCGAAAAAATTTTCAGAATGGCACCTGCAATTGTTTTCGCAGACTCTTTACCCAGTGACAGACATCCTGTAAAATTTGTACCGAAATCGAAAGTGTGTTATTAGGTTTAAAAAAATTTATTCTCATTTTTTTGCCAAATTTCAATTTTTTCAATGCAGAAAAATTATGATTTTAATTTTTTTCGATAAAATGGAAAAAATAAATAAGTTTTTATTCTTATGTTATTTTTTGTTTGATGAATATTTTTTGAGATACAGTGTTCGTAATGGAAAATTGAAAATCCTCAACGGACGACTAAAAAAATCTTAAAAAAATCACAGACGTTCCTTTTGACTAATATTTCAAACTGGCAGATTTTGAAAAAAATTGGAGAGGGTGAAAAAAAAGTGGCCTGGTTGAAAAAGAACTCATCATATATGTATATTCATATATTTACTCAACCATCGGACACAGGCATATGTATCTTTGGTATCCAGAGTGCACAATCGCTCTGATGTACACATATATATGTATAGATGTAAATGCGGAGCCACCGCATATGCATCTACTCTTCGCGTGGCTCGTCTCGAAGAGCCAGCCTGAATTATTGCGCTCTTCTCGCGGACCGCGGGCGCGGGTCGAGTTCTCAGCGCATCGCGGTGTGCATACAACCCGAGAGTGAGACATAAATGGGCGGAGTAGCTAAGCTACGGTTCGAGATTGGATCGAACGCATTCCACAGACGCCACATCACGAGAAGATTTAAATTGATGCTTTGCCCTTCGTGATTACGGTGCATCTGGACTATCGTCGAATTAAATTTTTTTTTACCACGATTCATCAGAATCTCCGTTTCCAGATCCCTAAATATTCCTGAAATCATCAAACCCAGAATTTTGTGAAATTCACCGGCACAAAATTAGCTCGCTGGAACAATCAATTTAAAATAAATTTCACTTTAACCTCGGAGTATATTTCCAATTCCATTAACCATCAAATCATCGATCAATTTCAGAAGAAATTGATATCATTTTTTCAAAATCTTCCGGAAACGATTAGCGTTCGATCGCGAATTTTGCATTGTAAGCCCCGTCTCTCGCGAACATACGACAAGCAACTTAAAAGTTACACACGCTGTAACGACAGTACATACTTGCTGTACAGTCTTGTCGCGTTAATCTAATTAATCTTTACGAGTGTAATTAGCGAGTAAAGCGTCGTAGCTTTGGTCTCTCGCAAATCGCCAGAGAAAAGTGCTTTGAGATGGACACACGTGTAGAGCTCAAAGTTCCATTTCGTCCTCAGCGAATGAGAGAGGAAGAGAGAGGGAGAGAATGAGACACTGACGCTTTCCTTTATCTTCACGAGAGTAGCGAGGTACACGGGTATCCCATTTCCAGGCAATTTGGCGATCGGTTGCAATACTTTTGAGGACGATCAAACGTTGCAAAACGAGAGAGCGCGGCAGCGGCAAAGCTCTTTCGGGCGCGAAAAAGCCTCCGCCCTTTATTTTTATTATTATTTTCACTCGGTATATATCCGCACATTGAGTCAGCATCGTCGTTCGAAAGAACATTCACAACTCCCGCGTCGGTCTTGGCAAACGCGAGATGAGAGAAAGATAGTATGAGAGAAAGAAAGGCATCCTTGTGTTTTATCTTAATGCACGTGAGGCGACGGCTAACGTGCGAATATTCTCATATCGCCGCTCTCGGGAGCGCGCGACAAACATCGCGGCCTCTCTACCTCGCAGCAGATATATTGGGCAGTTAATATGCTGACATTTTCTAATTAGTTTGCCGGCACTCTCTGGCATCAATGTTAATATACACACGCACGCGTGCGATTGCGCATACTTAAGGATGTTGAGTCCGTACCGTCCATTCCAACAGTTTGGTACCGCTTTTCATTTTATTGAATTTTATTGGGATTGATAAATACTTGAATTCGTATCGTAACACCGTTGACGTGAAAATAAGTATCGTAATTGTGCATATAAATTATCGAAAATTCTTATTTATGTATTGTATCAAGTTTTAACAATGTTTTTCCAAGCGAGGATTAATTTTTGGATGTTTTTGTGCAATCTTGGCAACGCTAAAATCTTGATAGCGGAAACTGTTCATTCTCAAAAAAAATTTGATTATTTTATATCGCCATTATAGAAATATAACTATGAAATTACTTTGAACCGCAAAAAAACAATATTTATAAACAATATTAATATTAACGTCGTCCGTGAACGAAAATGGGTATTTGAATTTCCCGCCATTTTCGGTCTATGCAACGTTGCCGCTATATTCTTGTTTCTCGCTATGAAAACCACGTACTTTGTCTTTATTATTTTTTTTCTCGAACACGAGCTTTCTGAATGCGTTGAAAAAATTACCCAATGCTTCTTATATGTTTTTCCTCGAGTGTGACTTTTTTTGTATTTCTTGCATCATTTTTTTATAACAAAAATAATAATTACAAAGTTACTTCAGTTTTCATAAGGCTGCGTGTAATTTGTTAATTATAATTTTTACACAACCTTTCCAGTGCTTTACATAATGACACATTAAATTTTTAATATTTTATCATCATTTTCAATATTGGACACAACGTCCTTAAAACTTAATACTCGATTACAAGCGTGACCACACCTTCCAAGACCATTTTGGCCTTTTTTTCACAACCGCTGAGTGACTGCACCCAATTAAGTAGGATAACACGTCCAATTTCTTCCGGATGTACGAAATCTTTTTTTTTCCTCGTTCGATTTTCACTCTCTCTCGCTCCCTTCGGTCAATATCATAAACAAACGCAGGAACGAGGCTGAAGCGATATCTCGATATCTCCTCGATCGGTTACATGCTCGATCGCGAATCACCCGATTCGGATTTTCGAGTGCCGAGAGTCGGGATTAAACCGAAAAAAAAGAAAGAATCAGGAACAGCATTGGAGAAAGAAAAAAAAGAGTCGCTCGATGTGGAGGATGTTTAATTTGGGAGAGAAGTCTCTTTCCTCGGGTGTTTTTTTTCGAAGGAGAGAGAGTGCATGAAAATGCGGAAGAACCTTGTTTCACGTCATAGAGGGGGGTTAAAAGGAGGAAAATAATACTGCAATCGCCACCGGCGCAGCCACCGACGACGTGAAATCCGCGAGAGTGCGTTTTACACGTATTCGATCTCGTCTCGCGCGCGCGGCTCTGGCACACACGAGACTTTACAGTCACTTTACTCTCACATACATACAGGTATATGTATATAGATATTTATACATACATAAGTACAGCGTCGTACATGCCGGGCTTTTCTGATAAAATAATGTAAATGAAGTGGCAGGACGGGACATAATTTCAAATGGGAAGCATATGAGGGGGGTCCCTCTCGATCCATATAGCTATATGCGCTTCTTAAACATCGAGCAGCGACATCGAGGGGGTTTCTCTTCTCGCTTTTAACCGAGAGCATCTGACCGATGCGCGCAGCTGTGGGCCGCGATCTCATGCCGGACCTTACCTCCACCTATGTGTCTCCTTCGCAAGGCATAAATACGATTTGCCCGGATGCCTCTCTCGGGACGTTACATCGTTGAGCCCGCCGACTCTCTCCTACACTTTGCAATAAAAAAAAAGCGGCAAAAAAGCACAAAATGTGTGACTGAGATGACTCGGACAAGGGTCATAAAGTACGGCCCGATCGTAAGGCGAGAGGGAGAGGGATTCAGAGAGGCTAAAAGACGAGAAGTATCTTCGAGATTCGCGTAACCTGTCGCGTTTTTATCACGCGCTAAAATCACGGACGATCTTGAAAAAAAAATATAAAAAAGATACGAAAAATTTGAAAATAGCTTGTGCGACGTCACATTATTATGACAACTGCGAGTAAACACACAGCTGTGACGAAGATTCAAAAATATTTGAGCCCACCCAACGCGAGAGATCGGAGTCGATTGATACGGAACGATTGGCGATTGATTGATCGATAAAATCGAGAGTACTGCTGCTAGACATATTGTCTCAGCAGCGGAGAGGAATAAATCCTGTGGAAGAAATTTATACAAATACACTGTCATCCAAAAATTTGGAAACACTTGCTCCGATTCCGCACCGCACAAAAAGTTTCACTGCTTTTTAAACAATGAAAACATTTCAATTCAACAAGCGGCATTTCAAAGAGAACATATTCAGCTTCATTTCGCTTTTTCCAAAAAATTTGTTCGATTTTTTTTAAACCCGGTACGCCCTTTAAAACACATGTCATTTTTCGGCTTTTTTTGGCGTTGAAATTTTGGCGCACGACCGATGACATTTTTTTAAAACTGTTTTTTACGTGAAAAACTTGTAAAGAGGGGTATAAGCTCCAATGACGTTTAAATAAAGTTTCGTACGATTTTTGTTTGCACAAATATTCAATTTTTCGTAAAAAAACGACCATTTTTATCAAATGTAGCGTAACACTAAAACCCAGTAGGTTTTTGTGAAATAACTACGAGGGTAAAAAGATGCATACAATTATTCTGGATTCAATGAAATTTTTTCAGAATTTTTTTTCAACATTTTGTTTTCGCGATTTTTCCTGTTAACTAGATATTTTGTTTTCTCAAACAATCGGATCTCTTACCTCATCTACACGGCTTTTACATCGAAAAACCTCATCTACGTGGATTTTTTATCGGTAAACCCGTGTAGATGAGACAAGAGACCCAATTGTTTGAAATTAAAAAATATCTCGTTAACAGGAAAGATTTGAGAAAAGAAAAATTTCGAAAAAAAAATCTGAAAAAATTTCATTGAACCCAGAAAAACTGGATGCGACTTTTCACCCTCTTGGTGATTTCATGAAAACCTAGTAGTTTTAGCATTACGCTACATTTGATGAAAATGGTCGTTTTTTTGCAAAAAATTGAATATTTTTGCGAAAAAAAATCGTACGAATCTTTTTTAAAAACGAAATTGAAGCTTACACTCCTCCCCACAAGTTTTTCATGCGAGAAACAGGTTTAAAAAAAATTCATGGGTAAAAAGTAAAAAAACGACCATGTTTCAAAGGACGTACCGAGTATTAAAAAAATGAAAATTTTTGTAAGCGAAATGAAGCTGAATATGTCCTCTTTGAAACGCCGCTTGTTGAATTGAAATATCTTCATTTTTAAAAGAGCAAAAGAGCTTTTGGTCAGCAGTGAATATCCTTTAACTTTGTGGAGGGCTTCTCCTTATAATTGTGCTGAAGGGCACTGACGCTATTCTCCTTGCAACATTTGCCTGTATATATATATGTATGCATACACGAATCGAATGAGAGAATCACGGAGGAAGCGAGAAGAGTTCCTCGCGAATGTATAGCGATTTTCTCACGGTTACTCGGTGCAGTCTCCCTCTCTCGCTCTTTCTCATTGCGGTCCCGAAGACTTCTCCACGATATCTCTGCTACTTTGTTCGCGCGAGAGAGAGAAAGGAAGAGAGAGGATCCTTGCGACGAACGGCGATGGGAAAGAAGAAGAAGGAGAAGAAGAAGAAGAAGAAGAAGAAGGACGAGAAACGAGCGACAGCGCGCGTTGGCGATCGCAAACGCCGGCGCAGGATCCAGAAGCACGAGAAGGACGATTTTCAGCGGAGATGGATCGATGAACGCCTTCGCCACAGCGTAAAAGAATGCGGGAGTGAAAACAACGAGCAGAAAAGCCCGTAACCGAATATATACATGCATGAATATACCGTCTCACTCGTTCTTAAGCGCGCGCTAGAAGTGCTCGAGAGGTAAAATCGCGCGAGAGGGTTGACTGATTTGTGTGAACGAGACTCTGTCGCCTTCTATCCGACTCTACTTAAATGGGAATAAACGACACTCGGCAGACTGTTGCACAGGTGTATTATATATATATATATATCTACATATTCCTTGCAACGTGTGTGCAAATCAAGGATAAAGCTAAGGAAGGCAAAGAAGGAATTGCAAAATCATTTGCAGATCGCGACGAAACGATCCAGGATGTTCTCCCAACTTGCCCTTAAAGTTCCTCCAATATATAATCCAAATGAATCTTGAAATCTGTGCCCAAAGCATTGATCAAATAGACTGATCGCCACGTTTGTGTGATGCTCATATTTTATTAAAAATGATTGTATCAGCTTGAAAATTTCGAGTTAAACAAAATCAGCAGCTTTTATCATCAAAGCTCCATTATGAAATCCCAAAAACAAAGTTATTCGCGGGACTGCGTCTTTGAGAATGCGTTTGATATTACGACGATGATTGCAAAGCGGAAAACCGATTAGAAGTGCGCGAAGGGAAGGGAGGGGGAAGGGGGGGGGGGTACCTCAAAGGACTCAGGTCGAGGATTAATTCGAAACTAATTTCGCAGTGTAATACCCTGTGCGAGGATATTCCCTTCGCTGTTTACACGTATATGGAAATATGTTTGTGTCTGTATGTATGTATATACAGATATACGTCGCCCGAAACGTTCCCGGGACGAGATCCGCGCAGCAACTGTGTTTCTCTCTCTCCATAATTGCCGCTTTGCCGTACACGCAATAAATTACTTCTCTCGCGAGAACCAAACTCCCGCCCGCCTTCTCCCCCAAGAGTCTTTATACTCGGATATATGTACGAGTGTCCTGCGCCGCTTCGCCATTCCCGGAAGTCAAAACTCTCGGTCGATTTCCTCAATTATTTCGTTTTTTTTCCCATCGATTTTCCCTCCTTCCAATATAATCGAAATATAATCAGTATCCTTTTTCATCTTCGTCGAAAATGTTTCCGCGAATCGGGCCAGTGGGTCAATCTTGAAAAGCGGAGGATCGTACTTTTTATATCTTTTTTTTTTGCCGTCGAAGGACCCTCCAACGATTCGCCCGATCGATCTTCGAAATTGTACCGATTCACAAAATATATCAAATGAACATTGATTCAATTCTTAAACTCTCCTATTTTGAATAAATATTAATGGTTCTAAATTCCATAAATTAATCATAAGTTAATCGAAATGAATATATGAATATATTGAATGAAATAATCAAAATAAATTTATTGATTATTCTCATTATAAATCCAAAATTTCATTCTCATTATAAATTCGAAGAGAATTCGACGTAAAGAAAATGATAAATAAATAAAAGGTATTGTAAGAGATAAAGTTAATTAAATTAAATTTCTATTAAATAAAATATTAAATAAACAGACTTTAATAGTTAATGAAAAATTATTGAATTAGTAATTTCAAATAACTATATTAAATTCCAAGAACCTTTAAAAATCAATAATCTAATGAAAAGAATAATCATAATAACTCCAATCCGATTTTTTAAAACCGTAATTTTTCTAGAATTGAATATATACTTTAATTTTGACAAAAAATAACTAAACAATAACATAACAACCCTCAGTTTCCCAGCCAAATAAAATTCTAATTATGTTTGGAATGGAGAAATATTTGACGATGTAAAACAAAGCTCGCTCGCGATATAGTTTAAAGTTACAAAAAATTAGCGCTCCTTCTTTGTTTCCGTAGTTAGACGCATCGTTCGAGTCCCTGAATTTTGAGCTATTTTTGAGCTCTCGAATACTGTTGAAAAAAATTCTTAGCTCTTTTTGTTTCGAAGAAAATCGAATTTTTAATGCGGTGTTGCTACCATCTCTTTTCTTTCCGATTCCATTGATCCCATTGATCGAACGTGTACCCTTTTTCGCCCGTCCACTGAAAAAGAGAAAGAGACAGAGAGAAGGAGATGGAGAGATGAAAACAAGACAACGACACCCGAGTGGCCAGCCTGTACAATCGGCGATTGCAATAAAAATCAGAGAGGATCTCACAAACGTGTGGGCGCTCGATCCTCCCTCTCTCTCTTCCTCTTGGCAGGGATCCGCTTGTTTCGTATCGACGGGAGATTTTTTCGTTTATTTTTCTCCCGGATAGCTAAATGGAAGAACGGTGTCGCGCCGCGCCCCAGAAGTACCAGAAGCACGGAGAAAACGTATTAAGACTCTGAACTCTCTTCTTCCCACTGTGTTATAAAACCCTTTCCTCCGGATGACACACTCGACCACAATTATATCGATGTCGCGAATTTAAGTGCACGCGAGGCGAGTTTCCGCGCTTTGAAAAATTATCATCAGCCGAGTAGAAATTTCTAGATGTAAATTGGCAAACAACTTGCCAAGATCGGGCGATAAACGATGGGCAAAATTGGCAGATCTTTTCTACCTTCGATCAGTATATCCGCCATTCATTCTGCTTTCCTCAATTGAGGCTCCTTCAATTGTATTCTGCATTTTTTAAAATTTTTTTTATCAATTTTGATGTCACATAATTTCTTCAATACCAATCTCAATTGGATTCTATCGATTTAGCTCCCTTTGCCTCAAAGTATTAGCCACTCCCGCCCTCTCCAAAGATTAATGCGGATATCGCAAATGTATGATGACTCGCGGTGAGTTTCACATCTACTCGATTTTACTGTGTAAGCTTTTTGCGTGGCTAACGGGAGGTTTGTTTCTCGCAGAGAATATTATACATAGAGAGCACGAGAAATCGATGATGATGATTGGGTCATTCGCCATTGCGAGGAGTGACCGGTGGCCTCGATCGTGTGTTTATAACACTGGCATTTACAACGTACATCGTACTGGTTAATCACTCTATTTATCATTCACCACGAAGCTTTTCGCCTTGTATGATAGCGATGGCCCACCCATTGAGAAACGAATATTGGGAAGCATGTACGATAAATCCGCGGGAACGAGAATCGAAGGAACGACACCACCTATACTGAGGTATGTATGACGATAAATCGAGAGTTGAGTCTCGCAGCTCATACTGGAAGCCTCATGCAGATAAAGAGAGAGAGAGAGGGAAGGACAAGGGAGCGACATATCGCGAGATATGAACAAATGTACTCTGAATATCTAATGTCCCGCAGTGAACGACGAACAATCGCACAGCGCACATTCATCTCGCAGACTATACTCAAAAGGAAGTTTCAGGGCGTTTGCAATCCACCCATACGTGCATAAACTTTGTAATTACGTGACTCACGCATTGCGCACCGATCTTTCTTAAAAGCTTCAGAAGACGTCATCCATGGGTATTTCGCGTAGAAAGTGATGGCATCGCGTGATAGCTACAAACACACGAATGGGCGTATGGAACATTTGACGAAGCTTTCTTGCTTATAGCATATACGGAACTCAAAGCTGGAACTTAGCGAGAATGACTGTGCGCTTTTGGACCAGAGATTTCCATCTCTCTTTATCTCTTTTTCTACATCTCAACCCTTTGCTTCCTCATCTTCCTCCTCGTCCCATCTCTCTCCCTCTCGCGATGAGCCTCGTATTTTCCGTACAGATGTACTCAACGCCTCGACTGACAAGTAGCGTCCCTCTAACAGATGGCGCCATGAGGATATTATCCGCGGTACACTCTGCCGCGAGAATCAAGCGATGATCGAGCACCAGCAGTGAGAAGAGGAAGAGTAGAGGAGCAAGATGCTTCTCGATATAATCGATCGTTTTATTGATCTCTCTGTCTCCCTCTCTCGCATGCTTTTGGCCGATGAAAGTCGCGAGACATACCTCGAGAATATATGAGAGGTCTACGCCTCGTAAACTTTCATTGCGCCAGGTGCGAAAACATTTCGCGCAACCTGCGCATAAATGTGCACGCAAGTTGGATCAATTAATTTTTCAACAATGCATTCCATGCGCCAGAGAAATGAATGGGAATCGCCATAATGATCCAGACGCTGCTGGGCGAGCTTTGCATTGCCTCTTTGGCATCGACAGCTCGACGCGGTATTTTTGCACGATGCGACAATAATTCCACGTATCGAGGAGGAGAAAGAAGTGAAATATGAAGTGAAGGAAAAAGGAGACAGCGAACGCGGATTGCAAGTGGGCAAAAATGCATATGTGCCACGTGGTTTAGGTCGTAAAACATCGAAGGAATCTGGTGTGCGCTGGCGCTACCGCCCAGCAGCAATCGGAATTGCGATTCGCTACCGCACCATTGATATATATATATATCATGGAATCTTGCGGGGTAATAAGAGGAGAAGGGGGAGTACATCGCAAGAGCCGGGTTATACGGCGCGGAGGGCTATAAGAGAGTGTCCCATTGAAACGTCGACGATGCGCATAAGAGCATATTCCGATAGCCCGTAATTCAAATTAATTATTTGCATAACTCTGTGGCCTGCCTGTTTACCGTTCCTCTCTGTCTCTTTTTCATTGCCCGCGAGAAAGGCAGAAATAAACGATTAACGTCACTTGGACAATGAGAGTTTTATTACAACGCCACTGCAAAGAGCGCGCTGTTACGATAAAAATAAAAGTGTCAATATTTTATTCGTATTTCTCGCCCCGAATGAAGAAATTAATTCCTTTCTGTTTTTTTCCCCTTTAATTCTCAGCGCACGAGACGTTAGAATTCATTCCTCGAAAGATTACACACGACGCAATGAATAAAAGTGCACATTCCACGATTCAAATTAATTACGACGAGCGTCGAATGCAATTATTAAAGTCATCGACTTGATGATTGGAATTTGTATTTTTTGCTGCATTAAAACCGAGCTGTAAATTGAGAACGATCGATTTTTTGTGACATCCTCTCCTCGTCAATTTAATCGCCACTGGCGATAATCGATTCCACACGATGTATAAACAAAATTCAATTGCATTTTTTTTTTGTTGTTTACCGAACGCTTAGGATAATTATCCTATACACGAGAATCCATACAGTGAGATTTTCTTTCATTTCGTGGATACGGGCAGAGGTCAGCAGAAAAGGAGGAGTCCCTTTCCTGCATAATGTATATATCTATATATGTATGTGTGTGTATATTTCAAGCGATAGCGAACATACGGTCAAGATAGCATATCCTTCTTGAGGAGCAAGGTACGCCCTCCAATAATCATAAAGTACACGGCGGCTTCAGTGGCGGTATGGAGCGCGTATATAGCGTATCTTACACACATATACTCCAACATACATGTATATATATATATATATATATATATATATATATATTTAAATATATATACATAGACCTAGGCGCACGTATAGGCTCTACCGAAGGAATATAGCCCGTAGAAGTACGTAAGTACACGGTGAGTTGAGTAAAAATCATTGGAGAGGGTATCCTTTAGCTATTCATAACCAGTTGCGCGGCATTCATTATCAGGCGGTCATACTTGCGCGAGCGCGCGGCAGGGATTAAAATTTCTTGCGATCCTCGTATAATGCTGGTTCTTATATCCTCTCTCGGTCTATTCGCGTACATGGCGGACCACATGCCAATGTCTCTCGACCATGATGCCTCGTCGTTTGGCTCTTCACTTTCTCATCTGTTTATATTAGGGCGGTTCGGAAAAACAACGTTATTTTCCTATTGAGCTCCTTATGGAGATTGTTTCACCTTTTCTCTAAAAAAAAAAAAAATAAGTCTCGCACGAGTCTCTACGATGTCCGTAACTACTGCAACGTCTTAGTGAGTATTTAGGAATTTAAATATTCCAAAATTTTTATTTTTTCAGAAAACACAAGTTTTCTCATAAACTCGAAACTTATGGTGTATTACTTTCCAACGAGTTATCCAAAGTTTTTAGAATTTTGATTTTTTATCGTCAAGGACGTTCAGCCGAGAAAACATGATTTTATAACTCAACTGATGGATGTGAGTCATTCTATGTCACATCGACCAATAGTTGGAATCGACTCCTTTCAATTTGAATGAAATTTGGTAAGAAGTTTTCTTGTATCATGAAACGAAGTTCTATCAAAGGAAAAAAATTAAATTTTTTTTATTTTAAATTTTACCATTTTTTCAAATTTTTGAAAAAAAAAAATTATTTTTACCTCTAAGTTAAGTAAAATTGAGCAATCCTATAATTTGTACTGTTGAAAATTCCGAAATTGCATGATTGTTCAACTTTACTTAACTTATCGTTAGAGGTGAAAACATTTTTTTTTACTAAAATTCAAAAATTAATATTTTTGAAAGAGAAAAACTCCTTCCTGAAAATTTCAGGATCTTTTGAGATCAGTACAAGGTATTATATAAAAAAAATTGAACAAATAATTTAATGTTAATCGTGGATTTTCACGATTTTAAAAAATTCAAAACTCCACATTCATCAGTTTTCGAATTTTTTTTCGGAATATTTTTTTTTCATAGGCCCAAGTATACTCTTCAAGATAAACCCGGTACGATTTTTCCGTAACTATAATAGTTTTCGAGATATTTAAAAAATAAACTTGAAAAATTGAAAGAATGGTGAAATTTCGAATTTTGCGTAACTTTCGAAAAAAATTTATTTAATTTTTTTCCTCTGGTAGAACTTCGTTTTATGATAAAAGAAAATTTCTGACCAAATTTCATCGAAATTGAAAGGGTTCGATTCCAACTATCGGTCGATTTGACATGGAATAACCCACATATCAGCTACTCAAAACTCGCCTCGTTTTCTCACGACATCAAAAAACCTTTTTTTCGAAAATTGTAACTCCTAACTATCACTGAAAGATTCGAAAGTAACGGGCCAAAATTGCTTGTCATCGAAAACAATTCTGTCTATTGAGCGGCTCTTTTGTCCCTATAAATCGTCCTTCAGAAGGTATAAAACAGCGCGACGAATTTAAGAAGAAATCGTGGGTGCTCTCCGTGAATGTTTGTTTCACAAGGATCGTATTAGCGCTAGTAGTAATGGCAGTAATAGCAGGGCATACCCGGAGAAGGTTTTGCTCGCCTTTGTCAAAAGAAACCACGGAGCCGCCGTCTCTCTCTCTCTCTCTCTCTCTATCTATCTTTCTCTCGATATCAGATGAGAAAGCAGCAAGTGCTTCTGGCCAACGCACAAATGGACCGATGAGAGGAAGGGAAGGGGAGCCAATGCCAATGGTATAGAATATGTGGCCAAGAGCGCGGGAAAAGGAGACAGAACGAGTGAAGAAGTGGCTGCTCGCTGCTGGTCGTTGTTGGCCTCCGGACCACAGCGGGACTCCTCGGTTATCAGTGACGCTACATCTTATTTTACGCGCTCTTCACCCCGAGGGACATTTCTATGCTGGTTCTATGACGTCGGCGCTTGCCCCGGAGAACGAGCGTCCCGAGAAGAGGGGCCTCTTCTTCCTCGCTGTCTCGCGCTAGACGCAAATTGACCGCGTGTGCGCCTTCTCCAGCTCGATTTCTGCGCGAGGTATAAACTGGCAACGATCAGCGCGCTTATATTACTATGTGTGGAAACGCAGTGGCAACAAACTGTGCGCGAGAGACGTCGCGCGATTCGCCTGTGGGAAGATAAAAGCCGAACTACCGGATAATACGTTGTATGCCCGGTAGTTGAGAGTATATAAGCTATGTACACAAGCTATACGGTAGATTATGGTACCAACAGCCGGATCAGTTGAAAGGGAATGATTCTCCACTCTTTAGCTCCTGTACAACCCTCTCAACGCTCCCTCCTCCCTTCTGCAAATACCCCGCATCTGGTTGTTCAACAAGGCGAAAGAAAAGCTGGAGCACCTTTATCCGCATGCGCTTCTCGCATACTTTACTTCTTCTTGCTTTATACGCTCCAACAGAACTTTTGCTCCTCCGCGTTGTCGAGAATCGCGATTCTCACCGGTGGATTGTTACCCGCAACTCCTTTTCGAGAGAAATACACGTATCGGTAAGTGACACATGGCAAACTGTCGAACGGGGTATGCGTGTGTTGCCAGAGGAATCTCCTGAATCCGATTGAACGGCTATTGGGAATGGAAAATGTCCAAAGGGGTGTCGAATAAAAATGTTCCAAAGAGACGGAAGAAGGATTAGCCGGAGTACAGTTGATGGAGGAAAAGAAACTCCGCTATCCTGTAACTGCCGACTGTTTCAACGTCGTACAACGTGATGAAATGAAAAGAAGAAAAAAAAAGTTGCCGAAGCACTTTAAAGCGGTTTTATCCATTTCGTTGCTCGCCTTGTTACACAACTTGGACACCGAGAGAATTCCCGACACCCTCGCACTCCTTCTTTAGAAAATAAAAGTAACTCTCTTGCCACGAGGGAATGTGGTAAACGTTCGAATCTGTTTGCCAATGAAATCACTCACGAATAATCGTGTAAAACCATGGGATATAGAGCATGTTTCACAGGTGTTGAATAAAAGTGTTTCACAGCTGCTGAGAAAAAAAGAGGGAATTCGAACGGAAAAGGACGAGAAGACAAGATCGTAGGAGGGCTCTGAGAGAACTCTCGTTGAAGGTTTGAAAGGAATCTCCACTCGAAGTGTTTGGATCTTCGACACGATCTTTCCACTCTTATGTACGGAGTGGAAAGAGAGACAGAGAGCAAGAGAGAGAAAGGTAGTGCTTCGGTGCTCCTCTCATCGAGTTGTCTTCGACTCGCGAGATACTTGAACTTAACGATTTTTCTTCTGCTCCTTTTTCTCACCCCTTCACTTTCGAGGGCGGTCAGCTTGTCCCACTAGAGGGCTATATCCCCGAGGTGGCGGTGTATCGCTATCGCGTTTGCGAATCACCGAGAGAGGGCGCTGACCAGGATCGTGTGGTCAAGCGACCAACAACGATGGAGAATCATGCACCTACCGGTCCAGCAGGCGTTAATGGTCACCCTCGGTTCTGCTGGCCACCGCGCACGTGCGGTGTGTGGCAAAGAGATTGCGAGTGCATCCGAGATTATCAAGTTTGTGGCTTCCGTAACCGTGAAAATATTAACCACTGATATTCCAAACCGCAAATTTTAACAAGTACACCGTCGGGCGCAAGTTTTAGTACTTTGTAAACGACCCAAATGGGAGATCTCATTTTGGGCGCATCTCTACCAGATGAGACTCACTCCTCGAACAATTTAACCGAAGTGCGGACTTCCTGGCACAATCCCTACCATTTTATAACTGTGAGGAAAAATGTCTTTGTGGAGAACAAAAATAAATTTTTCTGCCAAGAAAACAAGCCCTACACCCAGAAATAAGATCTACTTCATTGAACTGAATGCTAGTCGAGCCAAATAAATTTTTTTAGTTGCGGGTCGGCCTGATACGACTCTATCCATTTCAACGATATTTTTTTATTTGAATGTACCTAGTAGAAAAAACATTGCGATCTAGTAGATTTTTATTCAATATGAATAATTTTTTTTCAATCCAGCGCATATATATTTGAATCAAATAATTTTTTGTTTCGATCTACACAATATTTTTAAACATTAAAATCTTTGAATAGATAAAAATTTAAAATTCAAATGTAAAATAACATTTCATGTGAATGTCGCTACACATATGAAGTTGAGAGTTTCGTAAAGCTTCGTCTTTTTTTTTTTAAGGGGAGGTAAAAGAAAAGAGACCTTTTTTATGCACTGAGAAAAAAAATGTTTGAATCAACTAAATCTGCGATTCAATACGTCCAAACGAATAATTATTTGGTTTTAACTAAATAATTAGTTTCTTGAATATTTATGCCCTTCGGTTAACCAAAATATTAGTCAGGCAAAAAAATATTGAATTGTACCAACTAAATATTCGTTTGGACGTATTGAATCACAGATTTAGTTGATACAAACATTTTTTTTCTCAGTGTGCGAATCCTTGGCGGATTCGACCATCTTCGGTTTTGGCGCAACTAAAACATGATCAAATAAACGATTACAGTACCTACGACTGGATCTTTCTTCTGGGTGTAATAATAACTCGGTAGAGTCGTAACAGGTAGAGATGTAAACATGCCTATTCGTGGCCCTCGCATGCAGCAATGCTGCTGCATCGTTATCTCACATTTAAACGGTTTCTGAACCGAAATATTTTTCGTAGTTTCTCTCACTTACTCTCCCGCTTGATGCCGAAAAGTAACAGACGTATTCACACGATTATGGATAACGGACATGAGGGGAAATAAATTATCATTGGCGTGTTTCACGTGTGTGATGGATTTGTATATACATGTACGTATATTCATATATTTATATATAGATATATATCGAAAGTAGACTTTATACGTGCATTACGTACTTCGCGTAAGACCAGCCATTATTTCCATTACACAGGCCAATAATCATTGTATTTTCGACGTTGTAAAAGCGGAGAGACGCTCAAACTGTACATCACGTGTACTTCTGGCGACGCGGCTTTTGCTGCATGGGGAACCCGACTCTCTCTTTCTCTCTCTCTCTCTCTCTCTCTCTCTCTCTCTCTCTCTCTTTTGCTCTCTCTCTCGCCATCTCAAAGTTTTCCCATCTCTCTTTTAAACGTACCCTTCCCCATTTCGTAAATTGCACATTATTAGTAAGTTAACGTACGCCCGTATGTACCACGCACTGCAGTTTCTCCCTATTCACCGTACGAAGAGCGTGCGTGTATTATAAATAAAACGCAAACGAGCCGATGCCACCAAGCGATTTTTTTTTGCCTTTCGATCTCTCTGTGTCGGACTCCCGCACGGAGGCTGCGGATGGTAAAATAAATCATTGCTTCGCCTTTTTTATTTTCTCTGTCGCACGCGCCCAAGTTTCAATGCACGGCCAACATTGAAATATACTTACACACCGAGTTACGGTAATAATCGAAAATGCGAGGCGTATTTTCGTATTATCGTTAAAATTCTTGTCATTCTCTCAAGGATGCCATCACGGTACCTTTCGATGCCTCGAATATTTTCAATTTTTCTTTCCCGCGGTTTCTCCAAATCGCGTGTGCAATAAGTACGAGCCGAATGAAGACGCATGAGGCATCTTCGTATGTACCGAGGTAAAACCCCATTGACAGCCATTACACGCATCATTTACCTCGGATTATCACGTCGGTTAGATAGTGAATTACACGCGTGCGTATGTCTGGACCGGAGAAATCCCTTCTGGATATGTTCGTTACCGTGGTAAACACACCTGTAATGCATCCCAGGACGGACCACCTGGAACGGATTACCCGATATTATCGATTATCTCAAGCGATCGATTAACTCGATTACCACCGTCGACTTGTGTTCTTTGATCTATCGTAAAACTGGATCTCCTCTCCGCTCTCTCTCTCTCTCTCTCTCTCTCTCTCTCTCTCTCTCTCTCTCTCTCTCTCTCTCTCTCTCTCGCTCTCTGCGTGGCATACACCTCCTCGTAACACAGAAATTCTCGCATGTATTTGCATCGGGGTTGCTCATTTTTCCACTCTTTTTAATACCAGACTGGCACATAAATAAAAATAAATGTATTCATGTTAATTAGAATCTAGTTACATCAGATAGATTTTTTTCCCTGGGTGTATCAATTAGCGTAATGAATCAGCGTATTTATAATAAATTTTTGCACGTATCGCGTTTACATCGCAAGCCTATTCCCCCGGCTGAATTGCCCTCCCATTCAAGGAAGATCTATTTAAGATCCGAGTAAGAGAGAGAGTGAGAGAGAGAGAGAGAGAGAGAAAATCTGCATCATACTCGCTCACGCGCGATTACATCTGTCGAAACGTATAATTGATTTCTCGGATTGCACAATTCTCGACGACCATTCCGATTAATGCGCCCGCGTATAAAACGTCCTCGTATTCGTGCAATGCCTCCCGTAGATGCGGAAAAGTCTCTGTCTCTCGAATCGCCGATACCACGCAGAGCGAAAGGGAGAATTAAGCGTTTGTCTTATCTTCTCCGAGACTGCTCTGATCTCGCGGTTTATATACGCAAACGGGAAAAGAAGAAGGCGGAAAATAACGCATTGGTGCACGCGCTAATATATATCGAGAAGCGTCACTTTACTCTTGCTTTCTCTCTTCTTCTACTCTAAAAGCTGCTGCTGCGCGCAAAGAGAGATACCCTTTCATTCCAACAAGCCTTCGGTATAATTTTGCGTATTTAGGAGAAGTGGGGGTATAATAGACACTGGGGGCAAAATGGACATGATAAAAAATTGAAAAAAAAAATTAGAGAATCAGGGAATTATCATTATAATTGGCATTAATCCTTACTTGACACACTCCTGCAGAATAACGTACTTGACACACTGGGATCGTTTGTACCCCAGTGACAAAAATTGTTATAAAAAGTATACCATTTACTATTTTAACTTGCATTTTTTTTAGAACTTCTTACGAGGTTACTTCTCAAAGTTATACAGGATTTATAGTAAAATATTAAAGTGACATATGATAAAAAAAATTTAAGTATCCAAAAAACTGATAAAATGACAACTTAATTACGAAAATATCATAACTTTTTTATTTTCCGATAAAAACGGTTGAAAATTAAACTGAGTTTGCTTAATATATAGCACTACAAGAAAAAGAATAGTGGTAGTAAAATAATATAACAGGAAAAAATGTGCACAATAGTATAGTCTTAGAGTGATGTTATATAAGCTTGAAGGAGTAGTAAAATCCTCGAACTAATGAGAAATGTCGCTATAGGTCCCATTTTTTAAAATTTAGGTACTTAAATTTAAGGAAATTTAGTCCTGAGGTGTTTTGTACCCCAGTTTATCAAGTAAGGATTCATATACCTAAATAAATTCAACACGCACAATCAGATCTAGATTTGATATGTTCATGACAGTTTCCTATGAATAGTTGGAATTTTTTGAAAATTATCATTCCCATTGCATTAAAAAAAAAAACCCCCAACATACTCCAATAGTATTATGATAACCCAGATGATTACTAATATAATTGGATGATCCGGAGACCAAAGCAAAATTATGTAACTTCATAATCGTAAAAAAAATACACTGAGAAAATAATTTATTTATAGTAAAGAAATATATTTAGTTGGCATTTTTATTTAAATATTCCTTAAGGCAGGATACCATGATTTTTTTAATGAGTTTTTAATGCATTTTTTTCACAAAAAAACGGGCAGAAACAAAATCAATTTAAGGCATTTATTGCTATATCATTGATGTTGAAAAAAAAAATTTAATGTTGAAAAACTTAAAAATAGCCTCTTGTAAGTGGCGCCAAACTTTGAGGAGCACTTTCGGTCTGCGTGTCAAAAATCTCCTTGAGCTGGCTCCTAGAAAAAAAATCAAAATTTCTACTTATTAAGAGCAATATATTTTATGTCTGTACGTAGGGCTTTTTCGTAATTTCAATTTTTTTTTAAATGGCGGTCATTAAAAAAAAGTGAAATTTTCAGGGTAAAACAAGTTGCTTAAACTGTGCACCAAAAATTTAATAACAATTGTACCGAAAAAATCCTACGTACATTCTTAGATTATACTATGGAGAAGAATTATGCAAATTTTCGAGTCAATCCGATGAAAATTGGATGAGTAATTTGACACGCAGACCGAAAGTGCTCCTCAAACTTTGGCACTACTTACAAGAGACTATTTTTAAGTTTTTCAACATTAAATTTTTTTTTCAACTTGAATGATATTGTTATAAATGCCTCAAACCGATTTTGTTTCTGCCCATTTTTTTGTGAAAAAAAATCCATTAATAACTCATTAAAAAATTGCAGCCAAAGGTGGTATCGTGCCTTAACTGTTACAAAATTTGTAAGTCATTAAGAAATATTCGTATTCTTATGACAATATTTTATTTGTATGAAAATAATTTATTAACTGTTAAAAAATATTTATTTCGCCATATCTAACTTTACATTTGTTAACAGTTAACAAATCCTGGTACATAGAAATATATTGTTCTCTCAGTGAATTAGATAATGCAACTTACGATAAAAATTTAATTTCGTTAAAAGCGGTACAAGTACCTTGGATATTACTGTGATGTGAGAAGCGAAGGAAACCGTTTTTTCAACCTTATTCCTCGTTTACTTAAATTTTCGGAATGAAGCTAAATTTTTAGGGCGTCTACTTTAGAGAATTTATTTTTTAACGACCAATATAATCGATAAAAACGGCATGTCTAGATAAGAAGCAACGAGTTGACACTATGCGTAAGCGTCTTAGCTGCGTTATTTTCTTATGGTGTCCATTTTGCCCCCACTTCCTCTATACACAAGGCTATATATTCAATAAGCTTCTCGCATGTTATTTCTCGATTGTGAAACTCGTAATTTTCGCGTGCGCTGACTTCGCGAGCATATCACGCACACACACACACGAAGAACCTCACGAAAAGATTTTTTGAGCAGCATTATTGCCATTCGGGCAATATTATGCTGAACGCCCGCGCGCCGTGTGTTCGGCAAACGGTTGTTTCAGCATCCCGGAGCGAACGAGCAGCTTGACGATATATACATATTTTTTTTAAACCTCGTTTTTCTTCGCGTACCTGCCGCATGTATATTTCATTACACAGCGAGAGGGGAGAGAGATTCACTTTTTCGAGGCGCGGCCACCCCGGCGAATTATGAGAAAGAGCCGCATTATTTAAACGTTCGCATACCACCTGTATCATCCTCACCGGTGCCGCTGTGCATAGCATTAAGGTATATCCTTATCCCCGAGGCGATGTCCTCGCAGAGCCCTCCTCTCTCTGCGTCAAGAACAAATTCACGATCGCTTATCCGCGGACACACCGCGGTCATTCCGTTTTCGACGAGGAGCGCGAAACACGGCTGAATCATCGAAAAGATCTTACACAACGCAAAAGATGTGCCCGGCGTCATTTTTGGCTGCGTTAAAACCATTATTATTTCGTGACTCTCAGTTTTGCGACGCGCACGATTTCTCGTAACGTCTTCAAAGTCCCTGGCATGAATATATATTTACGAAGACAGATATGGTGACTTTTAGAGCGGAAGAAATAAATGAAATGTCAACGATAAAACGTCCGTCGTTATCGCGGAGATCAATGAGGAAAAACCGGTTTATTTATGTATATGTATATTATATATCTGATACGGAGCTTCTGCTGCGCGTATCTCGAGCGACAGAACGGACTTTCGGGACGAGAGCCCAGATACTTTCATGAAGAAAGATTACTATTTCAATTTGTCAACTTCTCTCATTGTTGGTTAATCTTGCTTCCTCATAGCGGAAGCTTTTCGTAAAACAATTATTTTCGAGATTTCGCAAGTTCAAGAGATGTGTACATATATATATGGGATAGTTTTGTATGTACAAAGATACTTGGTATTGAATTTTGCAAAACTCGATTGAGGAGTTTGGATTGTATGAAAGTTTGCAGTTTTCAAAAATCAAATTTCGCAAATCTTGCAATATGGAGCTGAAAAATATATATTGAACACTCAATCATACGCAAGCTACAGTTACACAGGTAATTAATTTTTAACAGGTAATTAATCTAGGAAAATTAGAAAAAAACTTGCAAATTCAAAATTTGCATATCACTTTCTCATATTTTTTTAAAACTCACAAAGCTTCCTCCATGACAAAACCAGTGAGAACTTTTTGCTTATAAAGGAGGAATTGTGAATTGTACCATTTTTTTGTTATATCTCATTTGAGGGAGAATTCTGGTCTAGAATTTAAAAAAATATATTTATTTTGCATATTCTTAAAGTTTAGACCCTTTGAAATATATCATCGAAAGGAAATTTTTTAATTCCATCAATTTACGGAGTTACACACTGAGAAAAGAAAATGGTTGAATATACAAAATCGTTAGTTGAATACGGGCAACTAAATATTTATTTGGTCTAACTAAATAATTAGTTTCTTGAATAATTCCGCGCTTCGGTTGACCAAAATATTGTTCAGGCAACAAAAATTTGGATTGTACAACTAAATATTTAGTTGCACGTATTCAACTAAACGATTTTGCATATTCAACCATGTTTTTTTCTCAGTGCAGTTATTTTAGTGACGCACCAACTTTGCCCGTCACGTCGGAGCAAATCAGATTATAGACGTTTTTCTCAAAACTACTTCCAATTTATTTTACCAATCTTCAATGTATAACTCTCTATCACCCCTACCACTTTTGTATCCAAAATATTTTTTTTACTGTTCTAGAAAAATTAAAGACTATGAAAAAAGAGTCGAAAAACGCCTTTTTTATTCAGACAGCAGCGATTTTGCGATTTTTTTTCCGCTTTCTCTGAGGTAGGTGCTACAAGGACATTCTTACTAATTGAGAATCTTTTTTTAAATTTTGTATCGGATTACTAGAAAGGTTGCAATCGTATCAGTCAGCCCCTTTCTTTACCCCCAACTTTACCAGTTTATAACTGGTCTAACTTTCATGTCTTTTCTCAAAAATTTGTTTGTTTATTGTCAAAATATTAATAAATATTTTGTTGAAAAAAAGATGGTAAATATATTTCTTGTTTTTTATCGAGCGCGACAAAACGCTCAAAATACATCTCCTAGACCAGAATACCCCCTTAAACTAAGCGAATTATCATTTAACATACCTCAATGGTGTATGATATTCTGGCAAATATTGGGATTCGATAAAGAATTATAATTAATCGTGAAAGTCGAAAAAAAAAATTTTTAAACGATATATGTGTACTAGTTAAGCTTAAACTTCCGGTTGATGCGATTGAGCGCGATCGTGTTGTGTCTTGATGCGGGAGGCACAGAGAAGGATCTCATATAGGGCCTACGGTCGCGCGATTGCGTGTCACGGAACTGTTCGTGGATTATCCGCATGACGACGAGGCAATCATCGTCTCCGAGCACGACACGCCAATATCGTTTTCCTTACTCGTGCCTTCTTTTACACTCTGTGAACTGCCCTATAGATACACATACATATATCCGTATGAATCTCGTGTACACCGCTTGATTCCACGTCCCTCATCTCTGCCCCCTCTCACGGTTCTCGGGGGGCGCACGCAGACGCGAAATTTCACGTGAGCGATGAATCTCACGTTTCTTCCCTTCTCGCCGCCATTCCCCTCGATGCATATCGCTCGCGGCCATCGTCAATAGAGATATTACGGCCACGTCGATTATAATAACCGATCTCGGCACTTTTTTCATCTTAAATTCGCGACTAACATGCCAATCATTTATATCGTTCAATCAGGAGCTTCACACATTTTCGTTCATACCTGGACATTTGTCAATTGAGAACAAAATATAACAAATTTAAACCAATGTTCATTAAGGGGGTCGTCCAGTGTGAAACCTGTTTTTTAAATGTTTTTTTCGTGATTTTTTTTTGACAAACCATTAAAATAAAATAATTTATGAATTGCGTATCATTTTTATTAACATTTGAACAAACTTTGTGTATTTTTTGCAGTGAATGTATTAAATATAATCGGAGATACACTGCCCAATAGGAACACACATAAAAAAAGGTGCTCCACTGCTGCCATGATTCCGGCTGTTCTGCTTATCTGAAATCAAAAAACCAAACGTCATTTCAATTGTGAGACTTGAGGCTCTACCGTGAACCAAGATAAAGTCAGAATTCCAAAAAAGTCATTTTTTTTAACGCTTTAAAAGGAATATTCAATGCGAAAAATTGAATTTTTTTTCTAAAGCGTAAAAAAATCATTTTTTTTTATTCTGCCTTTATCTTGGTTTACGGTAGAGCCTCAAGTCTCACAATTGAAATGGCGTTTGGTTTTTTGATTTCAGATAAGCAGAACGGCCGGAATCATGGTAGCCGTGGAGCACCTTATTTTTATATGTGTTCCTCTTAGGCCGTGTATCTCCGATTATATTTAATATGTACATTCACTTCAAAAAATGTACAAAGTTTGTTCAAATGTTAATGAAAATGATACACAATTCACAAATTATTTCATTTTAATGGTTTGTCAAAAAAAAATTCCCGAAAAAAACATTTAAAAAACAGGTTTCACACTAGCCGACCCCCTTAAAACGACATAATGAGGGTGAAAAGGCGTTTTTATTTTTTTCATTTTTTTTTTATTGGCTCAAAAGATGGATGAATTGTTCAAACGTAGTACTCAAAAGCTATTTTGAAGGGACAAGCTTTTTAATAATTTTTATAGCTTATTTTCTACGTCGCGAGGGAAACTAAACGTGTTTTTTTGTAAACTATGTTTTTCAAATTCAAATACGCCGTAGCTCGCTCATTTTTTATCCGATTGATTTGAAATTTTCAGTGCAGCTTCTCAGATAAATTATCTGTCGAAGTACACACAATTCTTACGATTGATTAATAATTACATTTGCAATTAATGATTTAAGCTTGATGTTTTACCAAAAAAAGAAAATATAAATCAAAATTAATGCCAATTTGTGAATTTTCAATCAAAAATTAAAATCTTGCGTGTTCCCAGGGAAAAACTAAAGTATAAATAAAAAATATTTTTCTATATCTCAATACATATAGAATAAAATATTAAAACTCGATTTTTATTAATCGTTAAATCGTTTTATTAATCGAAAAAAAAAATCGAAAAAAAACGCCGTTAATTATTTACCAGAGCGCATTAACAAAATTGCTTTCCTAAACGATCACGGAGAAAATCGCGATTTCTCATTGAAAAGTCCCGCATCTCGCGTTATTCGATGCGCTATTTTACGGCTCGATCGAGCAGCAAAGCTCAGAATCGCGCGGATTTTAGTCCGCTAATAATCTTTATTGAACGAGCCGATCGAAATTGACCGCGCGGGTTTGCACACACGCGGAGAAACGTATGTAAACGCGGATTAGCTATCTCCGCGGCAGCTTTCAGAAGCGCAACGAAAGTACAGTAGAGTATCCCATAACAATACTGAATTCCCCCTCGAGGGAACTCGCACCCGGATCGTAACCGCGTGATTTTATGTATATTAGTTGCCGTATCTATATGCGCTTATAGACGTTGAGAGAATATCATTTCTCGCACGTGCGAGAGACAAGAGAGTCCCGATGATACCCAACTAGCCTCTCGCACCTATATAACGTAATAACTATGAGATTGCGTGCATATATATGGATCTCATATTATGCAGTACATACCTTCGATCGCATGTGCCAGTTACCAGCATATATATATATATATATATATATATATATATATATATATATATATATATATATATATATATATATATATATATATGAATATATATGTGTATATTATGTACACATGATACGTGGACTATGGCGAATTTCATATATGGTGTGTAACACCGCGAGTCAGAGCACACTATATGGTCACGACGAGCCTAGTACTCGACCCTTGACCGCTTGACCCCTTCGATCTTCTCGTGGCCTCATCGCGGTATGTTCGCCAGAGCAACCACCATCTTCCCGTGTACCACGCGTCCACTATATCTATAAATGTCTACATATATATGTACACTAGCGGCGAAAAGTTTCCGGACAAAACTTCAAAAAAGGTCCGGAACGTTTTTTTGTGCCATTTTGCCGGAGGTCAACCTGGACTAATTTAACAAGCAACATTTTAAAGGGGAAGAATTTGGCTTAATTTCGTGATTTTCTAATTATTTTTACAAATTGTTTTTAGATTTGGACTCTATTTTGAAAACAGCTGTTTTCGTCTTTTTCCGCTCTCTTCGGGTGCACCCATCTTCTAGAAGAAATTTTTTAAATACATTTTTATGATTGGATTCATAAAGGGGAAAGTTTGAGCTTCTATTTCCTTTTGTTTTAAATTTTGAGCGATTTTTTTTCAACGTTATTTTGTTTTTTGTGAAAAAAGCGAAAATTTCAAAAATCCCGTATAACACGAAAACGAAGAGAATTCATGAAAAACTTCAAGATAGCAAAAAGTTGCGTCTGTTTTTGTCGAGTTCAAAGGAATTTTTTCAGATTTTTGTTAAAAAATTTTGTTTTCTCATGTTGACGAGGCTGGACAAAAAATTAGGGACAAAAATTTGAAAAAAATTCCAATGTGTTGAAAATGGTAAAATAAAGTATTTTCTCCTCTTGAAATTTTATTAATAATCCGACAGTTCTCGATTTATGTTAATTGAATTATCTGAGCTCCGACCAGAAAATGAGAAGAAAAAAATTTAAAAAAAAAAATCTGAAAAAATTCCTCTGCACTCATCAAAAACAGTCGCAACATTTTGCTATCTTGAAGTTTTTCATGAATCCTATTTGTTTTCATATTATACGGGATTTTTCAAATTTCTTCGTTTTTCACAAAAAACAGAATAACTTTGGAAAAAAAATAGCTCAAAGATTTAAAAAAAAAAGAAATTGGAGCTAAAACGTTCCTCTTTAGAAATCCAATCATAAAAATGTATTTAAAAAATGTCCTCTAGAAAATGGGTGCACCTGAAGAGAGGGGGGAAAAAGACGAAAAACAGCTGTTTTCAAAATAGAGTCCTGAGTAGAGTCCGAATCGAAAAACAAATGGTAAAATAATTAAAAAATCAGGAAATGAAGCCGAATTTTTCCCCTTTTAAATACCGCTTGTTAAATTAGTCTACGTTGACTTTCGGCGAAATGGCATAAAAAGACGTTCCAGGCCTTTTTTGAAGTTTTGCCCGGAAACTTTTCGCCTGTAGTGTACGTATACATATCACACATATAAATGTATATAAACGCGTCGGCGGTCACCGACGCCGCGAGATTTCTACCCGCGAGAGAAAGAGCTATCTTGAGAGACGTAAAAGGGGGAGAGGCACGCATTTATATTACGAGGCGGGAGAAAGAGAGAGTCGAATTCAGATGGATCGGCAGAATTTCTATGATATAGGGAGAGAAACTGAGAGAGAGGCGATGTTGGAGGCGCATCAGCGATGATTTGCACAAGCAAAAATATTATGCGCGCAGTGAGATCGAGGCAGGATATGCGATCGTGGATGAAGGAGGTCGCGCGATATTTTCCTCTTGCGCTAATTGAGAAATAATTCGTTTTTCCGAATATACACTCACTCGCGAGCTCGCTTGATAATTGCGTGAATACATACGTCTATATATAATATATGTATAGAGGTATGTATATGGGGCATTCCATCCCAAATCGGACAGTTTGAAAAACTTTTTTTTTTTATTTCCTCAATTTTTTTATATTTTTGAGTACCCATCAAAAGACCCTTCCTGTTGAATTTTGAGATTTTTTTGACTACCCGTTGAAAAGATATTAAATTAACAAAAAAACCGCTCTTTTTTGGTATTTTGGTCATAACTTCTTTAATAATGGTCCAAATTAAAAGTTTTTTTTCCAAAATTTTTGTTTTTTATGGCCTTTTCAGAAAAAAATACAACAAAAATATTCGACGTGTTTTTAAATGAGTTTTTTGAGTTTTAAACGTTAAATCGCGTTTTTAAAAGTGAATGTCATTTTTTATTTTTTTTCAATTTTTCGTTTCAAACATCTATCTATTCAACAATTTTTAAGACTAGTCCGATCGTGGGATCTCAATAACTACCTTTTTTTTTATTTTTGAATATTAAAAAAAAAAAATTTCTTATAAATTATTATGAATACCAATTTTTGTTACTGTATAGTATTTTTCTAATCATTTTGAATTAATTTGGACACTTTTTCATTGTTAACAGATTTTTAAAATTAATAATTAATCGATGAGCAAATAACAACAGTTCAAGAATTGTATGAGTGGGCAATGAACCTTAATAGTCTACCGAATAATGCTATCAAATTTTCACATTAGAAACATTATTCAGATGCAAAAGAAAGATTTTATTTGCGATAAAATACTGCGAAGTCATCACAGGGGAACACACAAATTTCATTCAATTATTCCAATGAGCAACGGAAACGTATTGGCAAAGGAATTTTCTAATTCAGGAAATAATCGTATATGTAAGGTTTTCAAAAAAATACGTGAATAAATAAAAACTGTTGTTGTTATTGTTCATAAACATACCTAACGATTAATTATTAATTTTAAGAACCTGTTAACAATAAAAAAAAGGGTCAAAATAAATTCTAAATATTGAAAAAAATACTATAAAGTAACCAAAATTGGTATTCATAA
This sequence comes from Alloplasta piceator, assembly GCA_946863875.1. NCBI lineage: Eukaryota > Metazoa > Arthropoda > Insecta > Hymenoptera > Ichneumonidae > Alloplasta > Alloplasta piceator. The sequence continues at coordinate 11,083,362 of OX333079.1, forward strand.
TAATTTATTAAAAAAAAAAAAGAAAAAATTAATTTTCAAAAATCGAAAAAATAGTAGTTATTGAGATCACACGATCGGACTAGTCTTAAAAATTATTAAGTAGATAGATGTTTGAAACAAAAAATTAAAAAAAAAAAAAAAATGACATTCACTTTTAAAAACGCGATTTAACGTTTAAATCTCAAAAAACTCTTTCAAAAACACGTCGAATATTTTTGTCGTGATTTTTTCTGAAAAAGCCATAAAAAACAAAAATTTTGAAAAAAAACTTTCAATTTGGACCATTATTAAAGAAGTTATGACCAAAATACCAAAAAAACAGCGGTATTTTGTTAATTTAATATCTTTTGAACGGATAATTAAAAAAATCTCAAAATTTAATCGGAAGGGTCTTTTGGTGGGTACTCAAAAATATAAAAAAATTGAGGAAAAAAAAAAGTTTTTCACACTGTCCGATTTGGGATGGAATGCCCCATATATATACTCCCGTCTTTACTCATGGCTGTCCGAAAGCTCAGGTTCAATATGTATACGGCGTTTACATTCCCAGCTCGTCCATCAATGATTTTAACGGTTACGAAGAAAGATATTTCAAAGAATGCGCGCCTCACAGGAAAAAATTCAGCTTAGAAAAATTCAAAACAATATTGAACGATATTCATAAAATTCTGTTGATTCGTATGATTACATAAATTTTATCATGAAAATCATGACGTATTTCCGGGTTTTAGCGTTTTTCGACTCTTAGTTCTCCTAACTCCCTACAGATGGCTACGTTTCTCGCGAGCGAATAAGACCTGGCGTGACGATAAGTACGAGACGAATGATCGTACGAGCCGTCCTTGTCTTTGGGGAGCATAGTATACAATGATCGTATAGTGAGGATACTGATGCTGAAACCCATTATAAACGTTATACCGCATCCGAGTAATTCTCTTTGACGAGTTTACACGTGATGCAATTTTTGCGAGCCCCTTTACTTTATAAGGGGCTTCTAAAATCATAATAAAAAAACAAACAGTGTGAACAACCATTGTTAAAATAAAATAAAAATAAAAGTTTTGCCCTATGGATGTTCGATTCTTTGAAAAGAATCGATTCTAAATCGAATCAATCGATTTTCATGAAAAATAAAATCCAAAGAATCGATTTTGTAAGAATCGATTTTTAAAAATCGTAAAAAAAAATTAATTGCTAATTAGAGCTTACGTAAGTGTTTATTAATTTTTTGCTATGGAAAATGATTAAATTGAATTAATTCATTTTGAATACAAAATTATGAATACAAAATAACAAATATAAAGTAGTATTCATTCTGGCTAAACATAGTTTGATTATTTTACAAATTTGCATCTTTAATATATTTTTAAAAATATTATTAAAGTATTTAACAAATCAGACTTTTTTTTGTTACATAAGATTCTATTCTTTTACGATATTTTGCATACTTTTACTTTCGATTATTTTTTTCGTTGGATATTTTAACTTTTAATTTTTTTTTACTCTTTCTCTTACGTTTTCACATTTGCGCATACTTTTTTTTTCTTTTAACCTTGACGTTGATGTTTCATAGACTTTTGTCAATATTTAATAGATAATGAATTTAATAAAAAATCGAACTTTCGATGTTCAAAGTCGAGAATCGATTCACCTAAAAATCGAAAAGGAAAGACTTAAACTTTTAAAGAATCGAATCGGAATCGAGCATCCCTAAGTTCTGGAGTTCTAGATACTTTTTAGGAATAATTATGTTGGTTTTCCACTCAATTTTTTTTTAAATTAAGGATGCCCGGAGCTTCCAGCTAACAATTGTATCTGATTGAAATTTCCGTACTTCATGATAAAATAGAAATCTGATAAAATTCAGTAACATTTCTCATACCATAAATAACAATTATCAATAATAATATTGCCCAAAACTTATTAATAAACTGTTTAAACAAATAATTATTGAACAATTTTTCGGTAAGTTCTTCTTTTTCTTAAACAAATCGAATGCGTTAATTTTTCTGAGCGCATATGAATTTTTTCAGAATTTTCTCTCCATTTTGAAATTCCCGTTTTGAATTTTTCAGAATAGCTGTATCTATGTATTGTTTAGCCTAGTGTCTGAAACTTTTTAAAGCTGACGATAAACCTGTGTGCAAAAACATATACAAAATTGGCCATTTTTTGTTTCTATTTCAGAATGTTTTTCATAATATTTCAAAATAGAGAGAAAATTCTGAAAAAATTCATTTGCGTTCAGAAAAATTAAACCATTCGATTTGTTTAAGAAAAAAAACAACTTACCCAAAAAGTGTTGATTAATTATGTATTTCAACAATTGATTAATAAGTTTTATGCAATATTATTATTTATAATTGTTGTTTATGGCATGCCAAATGTTGTTGAATTTTTTCAGATTTTGATTGCATGCCGAAGTACGGAAAAATAGAATTTTCAATTTTTTCGATAAAAAATTAATTGAATCCATATATGAACCCAATTAAAAATTGTGGTGCACTAAATAATCCGACATAGCCTACCACAAAAATTGATAAAGTACCTTGATTTTCCCTGCAGTGTGTGTCTTGTTCACGAATCATGCCTTTCCCAGTACCTTTCCCCAAAGACTCGTAAATAAATTTTTCGAATTCTCTCCTTTTTTTTTAAATCCCTATCAACGATTAACGCCACTAGGGAATGGCGCTTGCATGCTTCTCGAGGCATTCACGGTTGCTCCGGTTTTTATCGACGTGGACTTGATGCAACGCGACTGAAACGATCGTGTTTCATGCCATATATGTTTAATGAGCGAGTTAGATAACGAGAGAAAGAGATGATTTTGCCTGATGAGAGGATCTTCGTACGATCGCTCTCGATCGTTTAATTCGCTCACGCAAACTCCTCGTCCCGATTGTGGCGATACGTGAGATCCTCGGCGCATGGTTGTACGCAAGATTCACTCTTATAAGCCACACACAGATACACATGTACATTACTCTCATGAATATACTCGCGTCACACAACTCCCCATAAGATCCCTCCTGTAGATCCATCGCGCTTCTTGCGTAATCCTCGCGCATGCCCGAGTCTCCGTTCGATATATTACACACACACACACGCACACAATCTCTCTTTTCCTATCTGTACGGGGAGGCCATTTAGCACAAGATAAACCTTCACGCGTTTACATTATGTATGGGCTCTCGCGAGCCAGTTACATTATATATGAGCATTACGAAAAAGTACGACATTTATGTGCGATGGACGATGGTAAATTGAGGCAAAAAGTGATGAAAATGCACTGCCAAATAATCTTTGAATAACCTTTGTTGATGTTATTATCCAAAAATCGAATAGAATAATTCCAGGAGAGATGGGATAGAAAAAAAGGCATAAGCAGGATGGAATCATGGTAGAAAATGGCCCTGAAAGGTCGTCGGCTCGATAAATTGAATTTTTGTTACTCGAAGTACGAAAGATATCAGGAAACAATGTCCCAACTGTCTTAAATTTACCGTATGCTTCGTTATAGTCCAGGAAATTAATAATTTGGATCCCCACGATGGAAATAGCGTAGATTCTGCACAACATTCCTTATACCTCAATTCTGGATCGATCGAGAGAAACGAAAAATCATTCGTTCCAATTGCCATTAATCTGTAAGCTTCCATGTGTCGTATCGCTACTTTTACACGCGGGAGAGGGACTTGCCAGTGTGTCGATTCGCCGTGGGGTAACATCCCGTGAAACTCTGACCGCGATAAACACGCTGCACAGTATTTTGATTGCGAACTCGGGACATCCGTAAATCATCGACGTACGCCCGCATAAATATATCTTCCTTGCCTTAATTCAGCATTAACGGCTTAAATTATCGGTCCAGCGTGAAGAAGCGGTAGACAGAGAGAGATAGAGAGAGAGAGAGAGAGAGAGAGAGAGAGAGAGAGAGAGAGAGAGAGAGGGAGAGAGAGAGAGAGAGAGAGAGTGAGAGAGAGAGAGAGAGAGAGAGAGAGAGAGAGAGAGAGAGGAGAGAGAGAGAGAGAGAGAGAGAGAGAGAAAGCGAGAGAGACGACGCCCACGGCGTGTCGGACATACACGGGGGAGTAATAAGAAAAAAATGGACAGGGCCCTCCGAAAGTCGATATATATATCGGTATTTGCTTCTGCTCTGTGTGATACTTTGCGCATGTTTAACGCGTGTATCTGTGTGTGTGTGTGTGTCTGTGTGTGTGTGTGTGTGTGTGTGTGTGTGTGTGTGTGTGAATGCAACGAAAAGAAAACGAAGTTTATTGATAAATATTTTTTTATTTTCTTAAAAAATTGTTTTTAACAAAACGTTAATTTCTTAATAACGAGCTTCCTAATCATCGTGAAATTTGGACACGACCTCTTAAATACCTCATACAAAAACATACCAAATTTTCAGAATTTTCTCATCATTGTTTATTTTAACCCTTAAGGAGGTTGAAGTAATGATGATAGAATTCTAAAAATTTGGTATGTTCTTACATGAAGCATTCAGGAGGTCGTGTAAAAATTTCACTACGATTAAGAAGCTATTTATTGAACAATTAACATTCAAAGGTTTCATAGCTTCTAAACAACCTTAAAAGAACGTGATAAATGGCTGAATAGGTTCCTATTCAGACCGATCTGCATTTCCCTATTTTTTCAAAAAACTGCTGATTGTCCCTCCAAAGAAAATTGGATTGTCACAGCATTCATCATCCAATTTTAGGAATCCTTCACTGACAAAACAATGTACCAGGATTTGTTAACTGTTAACAAATGTAAAGTTGAATATGGCGAAATCAATTATTTTTTAACAGTTAATAAATTAAATACAAAAATTTTAACCGTTAATAAATTATTTTGACACAAATAAAATATTTCTTAACGACTAACAAATTTTTTAACAGTTAAGGAATATTTAAGTAAAAGTGCCAACTAAATATATTTCTTTACTACAAATAAACTGTTTTCTCAGTGTTGAATCTCAGGTTGTGAATAAAATGGCGGCTCATTATTGATAATTCCTTTGTAAAAAGCAGGAGCAGACGATGAAGTATTTATTAATATGTTTAAAAAAAGTTAGGATTTGGTAAGGGAAAAAGCAAGAAAAAGGGCAGGAGAGTGGATTGAAGGAATTGATGAAGTGGCAAGAAAATGAAAAACGATAAATATATTAAGGGATTTGCATATTTTAGGAGAGCAGATGTAGTTTGAAACAAAAAATAGAATGCGGATCGTGGAAAACGGGAGGGAAGATGAATGAAAGGAAAAGAAGGGATATGTTGTTTGTAAGAAATGCAGCTTTTGAATGTTAATGTCAAGAAAAACGGTATTGTTATTATCTTTGTAAAGAAATTTTTCAAAAGTTGCTCAAATAAAACTCTATTTGATTCGATATTAAAAATTTCTAGAAATATTGCTCCATAAAAAGAATCATAAAAATAATCAATCAATTTACTCGAATTGTACTTTTGGGATCATCTTAATTCATCTTCTCAATTTATTTCTCACTATATTTCCATAAAACAGGCGAAAAATTACCAGTGGGTCAAGTAGCCCCATTCTCCCTTCATATCACGTGTGAAATATACTCGCAAAATCGATGCCCGTATCGCCCTAATGTGTCTATCTCAGCCTGCAAAAGTTCATCGTTGCAATTTGTCTGACCCGTCTATTCCAGAGCCTCTCTTCTGGTAATAACGATCGGTGACGTGAATTATAATGATCAATCATACAGCTGTGAATATATATGTGGACATGGCTCGAGGAAAATTCGAGAGAAAGACTCTCGAGCAGATTACAAGGAGTGACTTACCGTGGATCGGTACTGCGATTTATCCGGTTGTTGATACATTGAATCGTAAAACGTGATGTATCGCGTAAAAACGTTACTCAATCGGCTGACAAGTTGATTGTGTAAACTTAAAGAGAAAATAATTGAAAGAGCAGCGGGACAATTCGAGCGTGTACGTCGAAGTAATTAATAGTGTCATTGTCTCTATCGTGCGAATTTCACGACGTTTCTCCCTTAATACCTATATCGATTCTCCCCATTATTTTCTTTCACCCTTTTCCTTTGTATGTCGATCTTTATCTCTACTCTCTCTCTCTCTCTACTTTCCCATACGTTTGCAGATAAGCGTTTCGATCGTGCGTATATATGGGGCATTCCAAGTCAAATCGTGGAGTCATTTCCCCCGGATCATCAGATCCTTGCATAACTTTTTTTTCGCATTGATTCCACTTCAAAAACAGCCTAATTTTTTTAAAGAATTTTCTCGCCAATCGTCAGGTGGCGCGACGTTCATGCAGCTGCCTCATATTTTCTTTATAATTTTATTTTTCTCAGTTTCTAAAATAAAATAAACAAATTAATTCCTAATACCCCTTACATGAGTAAAAAAAAAGAACAATAAAATATGTCTTGGAAAATATGCAAAATATCAAAATTTTGCGAGTCATCTTTTATTTTTTTCTTACTCCTGTTGGGAATATTAGGAATTAATTTTTTAATTTTATTTTAGAAACTAAAAAAAAAGTTATTAAAAAAATATGAGGCAGCCGCATCCCACTTTCTAATCATTATAGATATTACTTATTTATGACCCAGAATCTGTGGGAAAAATTGCAGAATTTTAAAAATTGTGTTTTTTTTCAGTTATCCTTTATTGACGCAAAAACGATCGTCGCCACCCGAAGGAGTGGCCAGATAATTCTTTTCAAAAATTAGGCTGTTTTTGAAATGGAATCAATACGAAAAAGAAAGTTATGCAAGGATCTGATGACCCGGGGGAAATGACTCCACGATTTCACTTGGAATGCCCCGTATATAGACAAGTCCCTGGAGTTCCAGCGGTTAATACATGGCGAGTTTCCCTATGTGCATCACATGTGTGAGTGTGTGCTTGCGTATATGTATTTGTGCACGGGTTTCACTAAAAGATCGATAGCAAGGGGGGCACCCCCCTGATCTAAATCAATTACTCAACGCACGCCGGACAATCGTAATTGCCGTACGTGCTGGCTCGGCCGCCCGCACTCGATCCTTTCCTATCCTCTTACTCTCTTTTCCTCTCCTCTATATCTCATTCCCTCTGATCTCCGTAGATCGCTTTTAACGAACTATACATATACTATTACAGAAGCTCACTGTAATACACACACACACATATACGTGGGGCGCGGCGCGTTCGCTCATTAACCGGGCGCGCGCGAGACAATCGACGATAATTAATGTTTTATTAATGACGGGGTAACGCGCCGTGCGAAAGAAAACCGCTCGCTGGTCCGCTCACCTATATATATATCTATATATGTAATACACATGCACGCAATCGTAGGGGAAGCTGGGGTACGACGGCCCCCCTAAGCCGGTTAATACTTTTTGTGGCTTCCAATCATCAAATCAGTTCACTTTTGTTCTATCCTGAACGAATTCACCAACATCTTGCCGAAACAAAAAAAAATGCTGGGACGGCCCCTTTTTAAAAAATGATCTTTTTTTATTACATACAAGAATTGAAAAATTTGTCACACAAAAGAATTTCTTAAAAAATTGTTCAAAAGTTGAAAATAATTATTGCCATTGTCCTTATTGCAATGGGCTTTGCTCGAAATCTAAGGAATCATGGATTCAGTGTGAAAATTGTATAAGGGATCGCCTCACGATTCCTATGCATAGATTATTGTGAAAATTAATTTACTACATTCTTCACGTAATTTAATTTTTCATTAAAATTTTTTATTTTTGTGACATTTTTAAACATTTATCATAAATCATAATTAATGTATAATGTTACTGTTTATTTGTTTGATTCGTTACATAATAAATAACTTCTATATTTTTCAACTATTATTTTTTTTAACCCAAAGAAAAAAATTCTAATTTTTTAGATAATAGATAATTTTGTTTCCTTTTGGAAATTTTTCGATTCTGTAAAAAATAAATATTTTCCAAATTTTTGTTATGGTTTATTTTACCCCGGATGTAATGTATTGGCCTAAAAATAAATGAATACATCAAATTCATCATAATTTAAAGGAGATAAAAAAAAATTCTAACCTAATTTTTTAGGGTGGTTCATTATACCCCAGGTATTGGCTAAGAATGAGTCAGTGCATCAAACTTATGATAATTTGACAAGAAATCAAAAAATTGTGTTTTGAAAAAATTTTTTAGGTGGGCCGTCGTGCTCCGCCCTCCCCCATATTGTTGGTTAGAGTGCCGTATATACTTTCGTCGACATTGCATTACACGATACAGATATAAATCTATGTGTGTGTAACTGCCGTTAGATGACGGGAGGCAAACGTTGGGAACTTATTTATCATGGAAAATGAAACTGGAAAACTTCAGAGCGATACGAAATAATATATTCGATGGTATCTCGAAAATTGAGCTACTGACTTATTGGTACGCGACAAGACGCGTTATCTTATATCTGTATATATATAGCTGAAATTATAACGCGTGGGTACAACGCGCCCTCGATCTTTTCCCAATGCCAATGCCACAGAAATGACGTGTGTACTTTACAGACAGTTATACGATTGTGTGTGTATTTGTTGATTTTTATTTCGTTTGTTCGCGTCGTCGTTTTCTCGCGGAACTCCTAATCGGGAACGAGATTTGCCCTCGAGTCACAGCGAGTTTTCGCGTGTGTATGTAGAACGACACATTTACAGCTCTACCAGTTATTTCTCTATGCCAGAAATACATCCCTACCTCAATAAAACTGTACCACAAGATCTCCATAGAACAGCAACTCTACCGTAGGATACTTCTGCCAAATACAGTGAAAACAGGTTGGCCGGGGAAATTTTGGGGAGTGCGAACTTTGAATAAATAGAATCTCAGATGACATAGACATTTTTTGTTATTCAATGTAAGATTCGAGATGAAATTTTAAATTGGGAAACACGAAAAACGTTTTGAAGTTGTTGTGACGGTCCATTTACTCAAAAATTGCAAGTTTTACCAGCCAAAAGTAAAGATATCCCCGGAGAACTGTTTTTTGATAAATTTTCTATCCAGTAGAGACCTGATTTGGAATAATTATTATTTAATTGAGGTTAACTCTGCAAGGTTTGTTATTTTGCTGAATATCGAAGCCCTTTTATTGAGTAAACATATGCTAAAATAGAGTTTTTGACACATTTACGGATATTTAAAGGAACAAATGGTAGAGTACCATTTACTTCTCTACCGGAAGTAGATCTCTACCACAATGAAATACTTACGGTAATATGACTATAGACATTAAACAAGCCTACCCTATAACGTCTCTGCCAGATAGAAGCTTTTGCAAGCTTCCTACTTTACAAGTCTACCAGGTTACACGTTTCCTGGTCTCAAATCGTGCGATTCCCTACTTACCGACTGCAGGGCGACATTTGCATTGGGGCAGGCTCCAACGTCGATAAGTGTCCGGTTGAATCGTCAAGCCGGAGGCTTGTAACCCAGTGTACTTATAAAATGGGAGAGCTTTCAAGTAGTGGAAAGATTTTGTAGTAGAAATGTTACCGGTGAGCTGTTTACTGGGAAACTTGTTTTGTGGTAAAGATATTATTTTAGAGAGTTGTCATTTGGTGAAAATTTATTCTGGCAGGGTTATTATTTGGTAGGATGTTTGAAACCCTTCTGCTTAGAATAAATACATTCGGCTATTCGGTAGACTCGTTAATTGCTAGTCATATCAGTGTTTTGTTGTGGTGGAGATGTATTTTCTGGTAGAGTAACAAGTGGCGGTAAATGTGCCGAGTTTTTCGTGCCATCAAGATTTTTGTATGGCGGAAAAACAACGTAGAGCTGCGAATATACCCATGCACAGAGATAAAAATTGACAGTAGAAATACAAAAGCGCATATACAAAGACCGCGTGAGATATCACTGGGCGGCGCGCAGAATCCCACAGCCCGATGATCATCTCTCCTCTCTCGTACTACGTATTTCATTGTCCCTCTTTCCTCTGAATCTGTTACCACATGCGTACCTGTGTCTGTGTGTGGGTGTGGGTGGATGTCGAGACGCCCCCGTCAACTCTCAGTGCATCCTCGATTCATACAAACTGCAGGACGAGCATCGTCGGACAGAGAGTAAAGCTCGCACGAGGACACGTCCGGCACGCCCTTCCACAATATCTCTCGTCGTGCTCTTCGGGAGATAAGAAACGTGACTTTGGGACGATCATAATTGGTCTCACCGATCTCCCTCCCGTAAATCTATCATAAATCGTTTATATCTCCATTCGTTATTTCTCGAATTTCAGCGTCCATTTTTTTTTTACTTCTTTTTCCCAAGACAAAAATAAGATTTTATGTATTCTCGATTATTCGCGGATTGCAACCCGATAGCCGATGATAAATCATGAAGCGGGTTAATCAATTATTTACAGCTACATGTACCATATATTGATTGTGAATGATCGAGATCCTACGATTTATCTCGAAAGTTTGTGCACGCAGCCTATCGATATATATATATATATATATAGTATGTATATATATTCTATGTATTATTTTGCGATTATATTTTTTGTGCGTGTTTGTGTACGTGTGCACATCCGCTGTTATAAACGAGTGAGGTGGATCGATCGGTATGGCGATTAATCAACCGATATATATATATTATTATTTATCGTCCTTCGTGGCAGAGGGCCGTGCTCGTGTGCGCGCACTCAACGCGGTTCGATCGAACGTACAAATATCGGGGCCCATTGTGCAAACTCCTCCCGTGGTGGAGCCACACAAAAGTATGTATACAGGCGATACCACGACGCGTGGGTGTATACCGAAGAGATCTGCATATGTAAATAACGAATGGACGCAAAAGTCACGGGACCATTTGTTAACAACGCGGATGATCCGGCTTCGGCTTAGAACCGACTCTATACTTTAGATATGTATATATATATATATATAAGAGACCGTATGTGTTTACGGACACAGAGACGTATGCATCGTTGTTGCACATTGATGATACGAGCTCGGATATCGTATTGCGGTTTTTGTTAATCCTTTTGTGGAATTAAGACCAATTTGCAAACGCCCTCACGAGCGTAATTGAATTGTCGACACGATACGAATTTACGAGCCAGTGGAAAAAAGGGCAAAATAGTCACTTGGAAAGAATTTTTAAATATTTTTAATATTTCTTATGAGGGGAAATTGCGACCCTGATCTCGTTGAATTTTTCACATAGAGAAGAATCTAGTTTGATCTTCCCCGAATCTTTTGAAAATAATTTTAATATTAATGAGAGATGCTCTGACAGAAAATTGCATAAATTTATATAATTCATATTGATTATCATTAATAATTCATCATACACTGAGAAAGCAGTCTATTTGTAGTAAAGAAATATGATATTTAGTTGGCACTTTTACTTAAATATTCCTTAACTGTTACAACAGTTATTACCTTACTGTTAAAAAATATTAATTCAATTTATTAATTGTTGAAAAATAATTGATTTAGCCATATTCAATTTTACATTTGTTAACAGTTAACAAATCCTGGTACATTGTTTTCTAAGTGTACGATCTGGGAATTTTTACTACAATGTTCAGTACTTTTGATGGAAATATTTTCCATCACGTTTTTTGAAAAAGAGCAAAATTTCAATCGTTTGATACTCTTACAGTTCTATCACTTATTGCTCTAGATCTAGATAAATCCCAATAGAACGCTACGTTAATATCTCTACCGGATAAACAATCCTCAACTCGGAAATTACAGTTTTTTAATGGTACATAAACTTAATCGGCGGTGAATTTCTCATGGTGGTAAGGAGAATATGCCCGGGAGCCGATAAACCAGACGTGTCTCATCAGAATCATCGTAATTACACAATTAATCGACCTGCCTGATCGCACAGACCACAAGAGCGAAAAATATAGCCAGCTTCTGTTATATTAGAGAAGAGGTCGACTCTCTCTTCGCGTCTGATGAGTCTTTGCATTGGCATAACAAAAAAAAATTGGCCTCTCTCGACACTAAATCGTCAATCATTCTCACCCTCTTTTTTATTACGCTTCGATCTCCAATGTCTCTCTCTCTCTCTCTCTCCTTTTCTCCTTGTTTTCTCTGTTTTCGGCCTACACAGCTTTCTCAAACTTCTTTCATCTTTGATGCATAATTCCTCACTGCTCACAAAGTTGTATAGTGCATTAATACGCTTAAATCAGGCGGCAATACACATACAGATCTCTCACCTCGTGCCAGGTGTGTTGGGCATATTATATTATTGACGTGCTGGATCATTTGCCACTCACGCCTATCTTCGAGTGCCGACGAGGGAGATGGACGATGAAAGTTGGTGCCGGTGGTGAGAAACTGCGATGATTGTAGCACTTTACGCTCTGCTCTTGGCTGTATATATATATGTACGTTATTCTATGTCAAATCGACCAATAGTAGGAATCGACCCTTTTCAATTTCGATGAAATTTAGTCAGAAGTTTTCTTTTATCATAAAAAAAAGTTCTACCTAAGGAAAAAAATGGAATTTTTTTTTCGAAAGTTACGCAAAATTCAAAATTCACCATGTCTTCAATTTTTCATGAATTAATATTCTTGAAAAAAAAAAATCTTTTTGAAAATTTCAGGATTTTTGAAGATCAGTACAAGGTATTATATTTTTTAAAAATAGAACCAAAAATTTAATGTTGATCGTGGATTTTCACGATTTTAAAAAATTCAAAATTCTCCAAATTCATCACTTTTCAAATTTTTTTTTCGGAATAACTTTTATTTCGTAGCCCCAAGTATAATCTTTGAGACGAACCCAGAACGATTTTTGCTTAACTATAATAGTTTTCGAGATATTTAAAAAATAGACTTGAAAAATTTAAAAAATTGTAAAATTTTGAATTTTCGAAAAAATTTTATTAATTTTTTTCCTTCAGTAGAACTTTGTTTCATGATAAATGAAAACTTCTGACCAAATTTAATAGAAATTGAAAGGGGTCGGTTCCAATTATTGGTCGATTTGCACGGAAGGACCCCATATACGTGTACAATATCCATCTATACACATATTGCAATACGTATTTACCGATATACAACGATGCCCTCGATACACAAGCGAGGGGTAACGTCTTCATAGTGTGAATAGCGTAATCGAATCGTCGAAGAGGCAAAAGGAGAGTCTCTTTTCTGTGTATATAACTATACGCGCCCTGCGGCCATTGGGAAAGGCCGTGTGGTGGCGTGTCTCTTATAATCTTCGACAGAGACATATATATATATATATATATCGACATGCATTACGGAATTTATATAGAGAGGAGGAGACCGAATCGCGAGATACATTTTCTACGAGACGCGAACGCGAGGGCGCGAAAAATAGAAAAGAGCGAGCTCATTCTTGTATTTCTACACTTTCGGCAATCGTCCCGACGATGTGCCGTGACGAATTTCGACTTTGATTCCATTCAACGTGTGACAATGACGAGAGCGACGAAACGCACGATCACACACGTAAACATTATAATAATTTTAAAATGACCTCTAACTGGCGACCCGGACTCCTCTTCTAGAGAGAGAATTTTTCTCGTCGAACGTCTCATTCAATACGCGAAGTGATATCTATGATCAAAGATTTTCACTTCGCTATAATGTATCGAACAGAAAATTGCCGTATACGAATCAAGGCCTCGCTTTTTTTATTTCTACATCTCACGGGTGTGTGTATCTGTGCTCTCTTCCTCGATCATCATCGAAGCGCGTGGGCGAGAGGAACTTTTCTATTCTCTTGGAGCGGGCAAAACGGCGATCGCGAGGCACTGATAGACAGATAGAGGATGATTCTAGAAAAGTATCTAGCTCCCACACAAGAGGAGAGAGAGAGAGAGAGAAGCGAGAGCCAGAGAGAGAGAAGAGAGAGAGAAGAGAGGAGCGAAAAAAGTCTCATCCGCGTTTGTGCCAGAACGTTTTCACAACGAACCTTCGACAATCTCGCGAACGATCGTTCATTATCAATCGATATGGGATAAAAAAGAACTCGGAGTGACAGAGGGGAGGACGTTTGGATCATTTATTCGAGAAATCTAGAAAGGAATCGGCCATGAGCGTGTTACGCGCTCTGCCCTCGCGCATTTAATCGCTTTGCGCGCGAACACAGACACAAACGAATGTCAAATATATGAGAATGCCTGAACGAGGATCAAATGTATTGTGTACTGGATATATATATATTATAGGTGAGCTATAACACCGCGCTAATACGAGTATCCATTTTTATAGCTTGGCTGATGTATTCGCCTCTTCTTGGAATTCGAGGCTCGAATATCCTCCGCAATAAAATACAACCCCCTCTCGCTCCCTTACTCGCTGAGTTACAGCAGATTTTTCTCTCGATATTACAAGGCATTCTAATATGCCTCTTTCTTTATTACAACTCCCCAGCTTCCTTTTCTATCTCGCTCCCGAGTAATCCGAGTATCGCGCTTGGTATTTTACGCGGTGCGCGCATACGCTGGAAAAAACGTCGATTAAGCTTATCGCGCCTTTGAATTATATCAAATATATGTATGAATTTTTCGCACCCGTTTTACCGAGACACGGGCACAAGGTATGTGTCACTTTCAACGAGCGATTTAGAACGGTAAGATAATTCCTAATAGGTCTGTACTTGTAATACGTATTGGTAATACGATAAAAATAAACCCATTAAAACGTTTGAACATATAGGAGGGTGATTGGAAAAAAAATATTTTTATAATTGACGTCAAAAAATAGTACTCGAGGAAATGAGGTTGCAGAGGTGATTCTTTTTTTTTATTAAAGCATATTAATCTTGGAATTGGTGGTCGGATTTGGTAAATATCTATCTTACATCGAAAAAAAAAATGGCATCAGACAGAGTGACTTGATATTTACAGAGAGCACTCGAAATTTTGCTCCTTTGAGGTTTTCGAAAAGTGGCTTGGAAAAATGTTTTTCGTAAAAATTTCGATCGTTTAGGAAAAGTATTGGTAGATTTATCTTGAGGTGGGAAAAATACATCGATATGATATTCTAAAAAAATAAACAAATTTTTTTTTTTAATTTTCACCAAAATTGAATCTGTTCACTAAAACAGCTGTAATTTATTTTCTAGATGGGATTTCGCCTTGAACTTGAGGTCATTCTCTTTGTTATCGTTGTAGCTTCAAAACCCCGCTTGGTTCATCCGATTCTGATAATTTTTCAATTTTTGGCAGATTTTTAAAATTGGACCATCGATTCTTGCAACTTTTTGCATACATACCCCTTTCTATTTTTTCCGATGATTTTCAAAGTGCTCTCATTTCTACAAAAATTAAGTTATCAGAATGAAACAAACGCCATTCTCTAAGTTTAGTGTCAACCTTCAAGTACGAAAAAAAACTTTTGGAATCGGCCAAACCGGAGTAAAGTTATGAGCACATGAAATTTCGCTATTTTGAGGTTTCTGAAAATGTGGGACCAAAATTGAGCGAAAATGTTTTTAACGAAAAACTCTTGAAAGTTTTGATTTTTTTACAAAACTATTGTAGATTCGTGTTCAGGCAGGCAAAACACATCGACGTGAGGCTTAAAAAAAAATTAAATTTTTTTTTTTGCATTTGGGCGAAAATTGAATTGCTTCAGTAAAATGACTGTAATTTTTTTCCCAAATGAAAAAACCTTCACGTCAAAAAAAAAATGTTCACCTCATAGAATCTTATAATATCTCCATTCTAATATTCGCATAAATGGCGTTTCTATCATAGTTTAAAAAAACCATCGATGCTTCCGCTCGGACGAGATCTTTTTTTCAGAAAATAAGTATTAAAATCTCGATGAGTAGCTCAATCAGGAAAACATGTTTTCTTCACCTGCCCTTGCAACCATAGAGTAACACCTTGAGAATAAATTTTTCATAAAACTTATGTGCGTCGGAAAGACGTCGAGAGAAAATGAGTAAAAAGGAGACGAGCCAAGAGGAGGCCGCGTCGAAGGTGCGTTAATCGTACGAATCAATTATCATAATTAATGGTGCAGATTCTCGAGCCTCTTTCTCCCTCTGTGTAAGTTATCGTTGCGGTCGGCGCGACGCGTCGCGTTCACGACGCGAGTCCATACAGATATTCTTCATTGCCTAGGCCATTATCGGCAGAATGTACTATATCACAATGAGTGTATGTCCGCGAGGAGACACACACACACATGGAGAAAGAGAAAGAGAGAAGAGCATCCAAGATCGAAGGATCGAGACACGAGAGGCTACGAAGGAGCCATCGATCGTTCCGTCGTAGTTTTCGCTTTTAATTAATCGATCGGGACTATTAATCCAACTCTTATGCCAGAGTACACAAGCACAAACGTACACGTATACACTTATATACCCATTACATTGGATTGTCACTCGTGACTGCAGTGAATCCACTTGTATATCCTTCGCTCTTCCATACCAGTCAATGTGAGATAGACAAGAACGCGAGAGCAGACAATGGCTGGAATAACGTGACACGATTCTCACACTCTTGATTCCGCAATTATTCGGTCTCTCCTTGCGAGGGCGAAACGCGCGAGCATTACTCTATTCCTACAGCAAAATCCGATGTACTATACATATATACACTGCCGTCCAAAAGTTTGGGAACACTCGCCCCGATTCCGCGTCGCACAAAAATGTTTACTGCCCTTTTAAAAATCAAAATATTTCAATTCAACAAGCAGCCTTTCAAAGAGGACATATTCAGCTTCATTCCGCTTTTCTCAAAAAAAATTTTAGCGCATAACCCATAAATTTTTTTTAAATTGTTTTTCATATGAAAATCTCGTGGAGGGGAGTAAGCTTCAATTTCGTTTTTTTAAAGTTGCGTATGATTTTTTTTCGCAAAATCATTCATTTTTTCGTAAAAAAACTACCGTTTTTATAAAATGTAGCGTAACTCTTATGAAACTACAGGGTTGTTGTAAAATCACTAAGAGGTTGAAAAGTTGTATATGATTATTCTAGATTCGATGAAATTTTTTCAGAATTTTTTTCAAATTTTTGTTTTTCGAGATTTTTCCTGTCAACGAGATATTTTTTTATCTTAAACAATCGATTTTTTTACCTCATCTACACGGCTTTTTCATCGAAAAATCTCATCTACATAGCTTTTTCATCGGAAAACTCGTATAGATGAGGTAGGGGACCCGATTGTTTAAGATAGAAAAAATATCTCGTTAACAGGAAAAATGGTTGAAAAATAAATTTTGAAAACAAATTCTTAAAAATGTCATTGAATCCAAAATAATTATATGCAACGTTTTACCCTCTTACTAATTTCACGACAACCCAGTAGTTTTAGAGTTACGTTTCATCTTATAAATATGATCGTTTTTTGCGAAAACATTTTTTTTGCGAAAAAAGTCATACGAAACTTTTCAAAAATCGAAATTGACTCCCCCCTATAAGTTTTCCATGCGAAAAACAGTTAAAAACAATTGTCATGGGTCGTGCGCCAAAAAAAAGCCAAAAAACGACCATGTTTCAAAGGACGTACCGAGTTAAAAAAAATTCTAAAAATTTTTTTTAAAAAAGGGAAATGAAGCTGAGTATTTACCTTTGAAACGCCGCTTGTTCAATTGAAATATCTTCATTTTTTAAAGAGCAGTGAAACTTTTTGTGCGTTGCGAAATCGGGGCGTTTCCAAACTTTTGGATGACAGTGTATGAACTCGCCAATTGTCGTCTATGACCAATGACATTTTTTATCATTATCACGCACCATGTCCAAAACAATATAACGGGCTCTAACGTTTTGTTTTTTGTTTCTCTGTTGCAGGTAAGATTTCGTCCTACGACGAGCATAAATAGAAGCGTATTTGTGCATATAGACAGTGTCCATTGCCGCATGAATGACTCCTTATCGGTGAGTCACTTCCTTTTACGAGTAATCCGAGAGAAAGAGAGGCATACAATAAAGAGAGATTTGCGCGTTACGCAATTGGCGCAATTCGACTCTCTATAATGAAGAAAAAGGCCCCGGATCTTGTCCGTCTCTCCTCATGGCAATGCATATCAACGTACACGTATTATGCATATATATATATATATGTATTCGCATGTATGCCGAACACGGTGAACAAAGTATTCATGCTTATAGACACGTGAGCAGGGCCCATATGGCGCGCATGCAATCGAGTAATATACCACGATCGCTCCTAACGATTTCGTGAACGCGCCTCCCCGAGAACAGCAGCAGCGCCCAGATCCTTTTGCCATTTTCTCGTTGCTCATTGCTTATAACTGCGCGTCCGCGGATAACTATTCAACAATTTTACACGCAACTCGGGATCCCGAGTTTTGCGTGGGTAGACGTTTCGTCGTCGGAAATTGCGGTAGCTGTTAAAGAGTTCTTCCTAACTCACGCGCGTAGGCAATTGGGCGTTCTTGCATGTTCATTCGTCAGTTTCAACTATGATATTGTATTTTCACCTGCGTTTGGCAGATTCGTATTTAGTGATAAAAAATGCATAAAGTTCTAAAAAAATTAATAAAAATTTGTTTTTGCCTTTTGCACTGAAAAAAAAATTTGTGTGAATCAACAAAACGTTTTGTCAAATACGTTCAACTAGATATTTATTTGGTCTAACTAAATATTTAGTTTTTTGAACAATTCTGCGCTTCGGTTGACTAAAATATTATTCAGGCAAAAAAATGTTGAATTGTACTAACTAAATTATCTAGTTGAACGTATTTGACAAAAGATTTTGTTGATTCAACCATCTTTTTTTTCAGTGTGGCCACATGTTCACTAAACTGGGTGTCATTTTTTTTGTAAATAACATTCTGGCTTCCACTCAAGAACTCCGTGAATTTGAACCATTTTTAAATAAAAACAAATCGAAAATATTCTTGAAAGTATATATTTATAAGTAGAAAAACCCCCGTTCTGATCATTCCAATAGTTTCCCCGGAAAAAATTCTCGAAAATTACCTTTTTTTTCTGTTTTGAGGTGTATATTCCCCCTTAAGAGAAGTAATATCAGTCATGGAATTTCTTATTGCCGGTATAATCTCAATAGAATTTGGAATGATTAGCAATTGTAATAAAATGAAACGTATGAGTATAACGATGCAGAGTCTGCGAGTAGTTATTAATAATAATTTATTAAATTATTATTTTTTATTTTTCCCAATATTCTAAGCCAAAATTACTTCTCAACTTTTATTTCAACGTATAAACTGAATATCTAATTTTTCTAACAAAATAAATTCAATATAATTGAGATAACGTCCACATGTCTCATATCTTGTGTTTTTCATGAGGGGGCTTCAAGCATTATGACGTTACGCAGAACGATTGATCCGAGAGTCCGAGTGCTTTGGAAATGCAAAATGAGCATGGAGAATACACGATGCGAGTACGCGCGAGACATTATAAAAAATCGCGTAACAAACTGACGTAACGGCGCGTTCGAGCAACGCCTCCGCCGGTCGGCAACAGTCAAATAAGGCGAATCGCGGGCATTAAGCGCCGAGAGCGAAAACGCGAGCTCTCTCGTATATTATAGGGTCGACCCGATTTTCCAACCGCCATATGCCGAGGATACGTGTGTGATGAGAGCGAATAGATAAGACATAAGAAATGGAACGCTCGCGCGCGCGAGCGTCTCTAACATTCGCGCATATGCGCGCGTATGTTTAGTTTGGAATCGTTGGATTTTGCCACTCTCGGGGTAAATTGCGTAAAATCGTATGCAGCGAGCATATGAAGCTTAACTACGAAATACTTGCAGAATTGTTAAAAAAAATTACTCGCATGGAATAAAAAATTACTTGGCGAAAGACTGGCGGCAGATTTCTTCGCGTATTTCAATCGATCTACGGTCCAACATAGTTTTTTTTATCTCTCGTTGGTAGAAACAAATGTGAGAGATAACAGTCGAGACGAAACGATAGGAACGAGAAATCAATCGATCAATCTGAAAATCCTCTTTCAATGCCAGGAGGGAAGGAATAAATGAATCACCACGAGAATTTCTCATCGTTTCTCTCATAAATCTCGCAGGAACAACTCCAGCATCAGGGAAATTTAAAACACATGGAAAGAGAGGAGAGAGAGGGATTATTGATAGTCGCATAAACGTCATCGAGTCGTTGTGCGCTGTGATTTTATGCTCATTGCTGCTCGTATAGCAGAGGGGATCAACGAAATCGTTAGAGAAAACGAAGGGGAGATCGTTAGTCGTCGTAGAAGCGGGATCGATGGGACAGTATAGTAATTTCAGCGAAAGAGGCGCAAAAGAGTCTTCGTTCGCGATGATTTTGCGAAGGAATAGGAAAATAACGTAGAAAGAAGCTTCGGAGAAATGTTTAACTCGATGAACAAATTTAAAAAATTGTGCAAATTAAAATTTGCCCACCATTTTTTTCATTCGTTATTTCCTTAAATGCTCATTTACTATTTCCTCCAACAAGAATCATAAATCGATTGCGAAAGCTGCCATGTTAACAAATATAAAGAAAAAGTGGTTGGTTCCTCCCAACAACTAACTTTATGTAAAAACGAGGGACTTTGAAAATCGCAACAACAAAAAAATGTGTCTGCGTTCAAAAATGTGCGAAAATCGATGGTCCAACTTAAAAAAACTGCCAAAAAATGAAAAATCATTGGAATCGCATGAACCAAGTCGGTTTTGGAAGCTCTAACGATCACCAAGAAAATTAATAACCTTAAAAAAAATTTTCTTTCCATCCAATTTTGGGCGATATTTACTTCCACTATATTTATTTATTTGAATTCCCTGTCATCGAGAAACAGGCGTTGAAGAAAAATTCTGTTCGTTGTTACTAAATACCTATTCACCCGTAATCTCATCCGATCATATCTGCAGATTTGTCAGTACCCCAAAAATCCGCCAGGTGGCTACCTCTCGCACATGCGAACCTGCCACTCGACGCCTATATCCTTTCCAAGCATGTCTACGTTTGATATCCTTATTTTTCAGTATGGATATCTAATATCTAATATGGATATCTAATACATTGAACATTGCAGCAAAACGCAAGATGGTCGAATCCCCGGAAAGGATTCCCATAAAAAGGATTTTTTTTCTTTCCCCTTCTGTTAAAGAAAAGATGAAGCTTTACGAAATTGTAGACTTCATGTTATACATTCAAAGTTTGCAATGTTTAAAAATATATATTGTGTAAATATTAAAAAAAAATTATTTCATTTAAATACATATTTGTTCAGTTTGAAATAATATTTATTAATATTAAATAAAAATTTATTAGATCGCAATATATTTTCCTAGTGGGTCGTTCAAAAAAGGAAAATTTCGTTGACATGAATAGAGTTGTATTAGGCTGGCCTACAACTAAAAAAATTTATTTGGCTTGACTAGGATTTAGTTAAATGTACTAGATCTTTTTTCTGGGTGTAACGATACCGTGACATTCTGAATTCTTCGAAAACACTTGATACGATAAATAAAATATAATTGTACTCATTTATTGCGCACTATACATATACAGAATATATACATATATGTATATGTATGGACGTGTATGCATTTCATACGAAACGAGCCCGGAGAGCTCGTTGTTGGAAAGTCTCTCAATTAAGGGTCTCTCAATTTGGTGTGTCGAGAGTACCGCGACTTCGGGGCAAGGGTATGCGAAGAGAAGGGGTCTCTCCGAGAATAGTTTCCGTGATTCGCGACCTCGCAAACGAGGGCCTATATAGCCATGGGCACACCGATTAGGTGCACACTGTGTGCGCCAGAGCGAGCACATTTGAATACAAGTACAAGGCGGAGGAACAGAAATATATACATATATATGTATTTGCAGGTCGAGAGGCTCGCGGACGCGCGCGTGGTTATCCTGCAGCGATCGTTATCCGTAGAAAGTCACTATGTGCGCGCGCGAGATTATCCTCCAGCTCTCTGGCCTAAAGGAGTGTCTCTCTCTCTCTCTCTCTCTGTCTTTCTCTAAATTGCCCATAGGCTTTAATTGCTGCTCCTGCGACCAACGACGAGGACGAATATAACCAAAGAGGAGCTCTTCACAAATTTTCACAATAAGCATTATAATCCTCGCGCTATATAGCACATACCTTACCCCCTCTCTCTTGCCCCCTGCCTTTTAGCTGTGTGTGTTACTCTCGTTCACTCGACAAATAAATAAAAGCCCCGTTACATAATATTCCAGCAAACTATGGAAGACCCCTCTTACATGTCAATTTTCGAGTGTCATTGCCGACCATCCTCTCGATTCATCGCTCATCCCTCTCCCTCTAACTTTCTAATTTCAAGACTGTAAACATTTTTGCCAACAGCATCGTTCTTTTCAATTCAAACAAAAGGAGTTTTGTTCCCTCGATGAATCGAAACGGCGATTTCAAAACACCGTGAAATATGGTGTCGAAGTATTTGTCGTTTGGAGGAAAGATCCATCGTGACTGGATTGTAAAGTGAAGGGCGAAAATAGTGTGCCAAAAGTGTGACCGAAGAAGCTTCGCCAAGTGCAACCTCTGATAAAATGATGGACGAAGAGATTTGAGATTCTAATGCGAACGGTCGTGCATGCACAAAGGTTTTCGAGAGACGTCATCAGTGAAAGGGAAGTGACTTGCGTCTCATTCCCGCTTGGGATCGTTACCAGTGCTTCTCCCATCGATTCGTAATGTATATCCTCTCTCCTCGCCTAACCTCCATCTCGGGCTGTCTTCGAAAAATTATCGATACGTTCATTCTTCCGAGCATTATTCTCACCGATCATTCTCGATAAGTCAACGGAATTTTCATCATCGCAGTCGCGTCTTCGCGCAATCATCGATCGTTCAACCAATCTTCTTAATAATCGCTCCGGGGGCATGACGTAAATTATGAATAACTTTTTATGGTAATACGTTGTCATCGGCGTTACATTGTGAGCTATTTTCGAAGACGCCTCGAAGCGTATCGACCTAGTAAACAAACTATTGATACATAGATATAATGTGTCTGTCGGCTTGATATAAACGTTTATTCACATTATAAATTATATTTCTTTCTCGTTTGAGATCGTAAGACCGGTGGCAATCGCCGCAATACGATTGAGACGTGTTTTCTCTCCCCCGAGATAACGAGACATCGAGATCTTGACGTTTGGATAGTTTTAAACTTCTCCTCGAACTTGGCTAATCTCTCTCTCTCTTTCTCTCCTTCATATTCATCGTGCAGTCTTCTCGCCTCACTTTTGATCTTTTGACTCGAGAACTATCCCTCCCATCTGGTTTTTCTCTCTCGCAACTTAGTGTCTGCCAATTCACAGCTGTTTTCATACCGTGCATGCACAGATATATTATGCATTATATGCATACGTACACCATAAATAAGTTTTCACCGTCTTTAGTGTTTTCGCAGTGTAAATGCAAAATCCCGCGTAATTTATGCTGGCAAGCAACACGCCCGCCGTTAGGACCCCCGCGGCGAACTTACAACGGCTTCATAAAGCCGCTCATGCCGAACGCTCAGCCTCTTTTATACGTATGCATACACACCTATACATAGATATTAATACACGGATACGTATATTCATATTTATGCAAGTAACATCACGCTCACACTCTCGTTATCGTTCTCTCACTCTCTTTTAATATCTATCTGTACGCGGACTAAGTTCCCGCGCGTGTTCGCCACATTTGCTTCCCCCTTAATTTCCCCCTTGTACGTACAATTATCACCGATTATGATAACTCAACTCCGAGTGTGTCTTTAAATCTTTTGTGCATGTGCGCGGCTTATTATCGCGATATACAAACGATATGACGCTTTTATACGTATCAGCGTCTACCGGAATTTGATGCATGAGAGTGAACAAGTTTTTCGATCGATGCAAACTTATCGCCTCTTTTAGCAGTGTCAGGGTTAAAGATCCGCAAATGTAGGGCATCCACGTCATCTTAACCAACATTTGAAGGGTCGAATCGGTACAATTCGCGAATGCTACGCTCGAAATGGTCATTTTGACCAGTGTTTCGCCCCATAGCTCTGATTTTGCAATGAGATATTCCAAAAAATTACCCTGGAGTTGTTAACAAAGTTCCTAAACTTTTATAGATTTATCCAAGCTTATCACTATCAGTAGGTTGACTATCAATAGACAATAGATTCTGAGGCCATATTTCAATTTCAAGAAAGACATTGCGTAATTTCGCACGTTGAATTGATCTGGAATATCATAGTATCATTTCACGCTAATTTACAGAAATATTCCATGAATATATTTTTCTCCCGTGAAACAATGTAAGAGTTGTTTATCGACGTGATATACAGTAAATGACCGTAGATGGTGTATTGCGCGTATACTGGATCCATGTATAAACAAACGCGTGATTCGTGAGACTGCGTTACCGCATCGTTTCAACGTGATTCGTAATGTTGTGAATAAGGTGACGCTCGAGTTAACGCAGAATAAAGCACGTGGTAGAGTGTGGATAACAGGTGAGGCTTTGTTTTTCGCGTTATCAAACAGCCCATAACTGATATATTCTTGTCTTCATACGAAGAAAATTGGATGCCAATGTTCGGCTAAACAAAAACATTGTGCATATAATACAATATACAATATAGTTAGATGCATCGTTCGGGACCCTGAATTAAAGGCTATTTTTGAGCTCTCAAATACCGTTAAAAAAAATTCTTAGCTTTTTTTGTTTCGAAAAAAATCGAATTTTTAATATGGTGTGCTAGCCCAAAGTTAACAAAAATTACATTGTGAATACATACAATACAGATCACTAATTCTTTACTTAACACAAAAGAGGCCATGAAGCAGTTTATTTTCACTCATTTTGCTAAATTCACTAAAATTCCATATTGCAATTTGCCTTAGTTTGCCTTGATCTATCAAATAATACGATTTGTTTGGAACAAAAGAATAATTATACAATATAGATCACTAATCCTTTACTTAACACAGAAGAGACCGTAGATTATGTTCACTTATTTTGCTAAATTGACTAAAATCTGATATTGCAGTTTGCCTTATTATCACTTGCTCTTATGAAATAATACTTTTTGCTTGATTTAAAATAATAATTATAAAATATAAATCGCTAATCCTTTACTTGACACAGAAGAGGCCATGAAACAACTTATTTTCACTCATTTCGCTCAATTGACTGAAATCTAATATTGCAATTTGCTTCAGCATCACTTGATCTATTAAATAATACGATTTGTTCGATACAAAAACATCATTACACAATATAGATGGCTAATCCTTTTCTCAACGCAGAAAATACCAGAGAATATGTTATTTTCATTCATTTTGCTAAATTGACTAAAATCTGATATTGCAATTTGTCTTACTATCACTTGGTCATAGCAAATAATACGTTTTCTTCGATATAAAATGATAATCGGGCAATATAGATCACTAATCCTTTACTTAACACAGAATAGGCCATGAGAAATATTATTCTCTCTCATTTTTCAAAATTAACTAAAATCTGATATTGCGATTTGCTTCACTATCACTTGACATTATAAAATAATACGTTTTGCTTGATCAAAAATTATAATTATTCAATATAGATCGCTAATCCTTCACTTAACACAGAATACGCCATGCAAAATCTTATTTACCCTCATTTTTCTAAATCAACTAAAATCTGATATTGCAGTTTGCTTCACTATCACTTGATCTTATAAAATAATACTTTTTTCTTTATCCAAAATAATTATTATTCAATGTAGATCACTAATCCTTTAGTTAACCCAGAATAGGCCATGAAACAGCTTATTTTCACCAGCATCTTGCAAACATTTTTCCCAAAGTACGCACAATTAATACACGTGTCCAATATTGCGAGATCATATATATTTATATCCGTGCATGATACTTTCACGCGCGATATCACGTCTCTCCTCGAATCGTAACTAACATTGCGCACACGCTGAGAAAATTAGAATTCAAAAAGCGTGCGGGCCGCCTGACCCACGATCTATCGGCCTCGTGCATGCCTCTTTCTCTCTCGCTCCCCACATACATCGCTAAACGTACATTCGTCAGAGAGATACACCTAATATACACCCGCGGTGAATCCGAGCGCATAATCGATGAGCTTGCATTAATTCGCACCGACTGACTGATTCTCGCCGTATGCGTGTGCACATGCGCTCGTCAGGATCGATCGAGGAGGGCCCACCTGGAAGGGTTCACCGTTGGGTTCACGGCCCCAGAGATGCGTGCATATAGCTCTTTGGAAAATAGAGTTGAAAAAAAAAATCAAAAAGGGAAAAAAACACACCTCAACTCTACCTAAATCACGTAGCGCTCTCCCATCGAATTGCCGGCCATTTTTTCCGTTTGTTTGCTCTGCAGACTCGGGCCGCGCACGGACTTTGCCAGAGTCGAACATCATTGAATATATCCACGTATTTATATGCACACAAATACGTTTTCATGACGCAGAGCCGCGATATAATGGCTGCACATATATATGTATATGCACGAATAGTATCGGTGGAGGATAATCCGCGTGCGCGAGCTCGCTCTTGAGGCTTATACAGCTCTCGCCCGTTGCGGGGAGAAATTAATAGCCCGATATTAATTCTCACTGATTTCCTCGTGAAATGACTGGTTGCTTGATTCCATCAATCTACGAGAGGAAGACAGAAACGGAGATGGAGAAGGGGAGAGAAGAAGGGACGGAGATAGATAGTAATAACATAGGCGTGCCTCCATACTGGCGAGACTCCCTCTTGATGCACATTAAACGCGCGTGTATCTGTGCATACAAACTGCAAATGTGCATGCACGTGTGTTCTTCCGCGAAGTTTGTTGGTTGCGCGTTCAAGAGTCGGCACAGACACCATAAATACGGGAGAATCGCCCGCCGAGCTTTGTATATTAGATTCTCCGGGCATCGCACACTCCGAGAGAGGATTGCACGAGGATTGCACCTGCATGCGTGGGTAACTATGAGCAACTTTTCCGTGCGACGAGACGTCGAGACGAGAGTCACCAAACGACACTCAACGATCTTCGTCGTGAAATTTCCCCGGCGCACATTATTCACGAATTCTCGTTCTCAATTGTCAATATCTCTTTCGCTCTATCGATTTTCCGTCTTTCTCGTACAATGGGCAACTTCCCGGATCGTGATGTATCTCGCAAGACCAGGGAACTATATAAATTCGCGTAAAACGATAAAGATGAATGGCAGCTCCGATCCGCTATCCGATGCAATTTCAGCGGCCGTAATCTTTTGCCCTAGTACAGAAGGAGAGAAGAAGAGTCTCCGCTGCGGAATATATGTGCTGGTATTCCGGTGCGGAATCCTCTCTTGTGGCGGAGACTCGCACAGTGCTGGAGGAAGTGCATTGAAGAAGAGAATGAAGAAGACGAGGAAGAACGAGAGACTGAGAGAGAGAGAGGGCGAACAAGAGAAAGAAGCAAAACAGCAGAAGCCAAGGGATCAGAGAGTCCCCGGGACGGACACAAAGCCCACGTCTCCGATGTTCCGAGCGCACTGGGCTTATAATGGAATAGTTCGTGGCGCGCGGAGGCCGCCCGAGCGATTTATCGCGACTATTTCCGTGTCTTTGCGAGAATACCCTTCCCCCTCCCCCCGCACAACTCGCGTCTTTTGCCATGCGGTGCTCACAAGACCGGGTGAACACCAAGGTGCATCCGACTCGCTCGCTTCATGCACATACTATACCACTGAGGTCGTAAAACCCGACGCGCAGACGTTGGCCATCCGACAAAGTGATCGAAAAGTTCACCAAAGTTGACCATAGCCCGTGATATCATGATTCGCGTTAAAAAATCAACGTAATTGTGAGTCGATGATCGAAACAAGACATTTTTAATTCGAATATTGTTTCCCAATGACTGATTGACCGTTTTTTTATAAAATTCACTCTTCCCATAAAATATTGAGACTGAAAAATCGTGGATATATATTTTGGGGTTTTTATCAAAGACAAGGGATGCTTGACCCTCCGTCTGTGCATTGAGTTTTTTAAGGTACAAGCCAAATTTTCAAATATCTCTGGAATTAGAAAAATTGAAAAAAAAATTTGTTTATTATAAATGGTTAAATAAATAATTGGATCATGGAAAAAAATGTTATAAAAGTAATTCAGAATTTTTTCAGATTTTTTTGACGGTTTTTTCTTAGAAAAAACATCAGCAGGACTTTAACGACCCAGAGTACAGACGGTGTCCCGAAATTTCAGTGTACAGACGGAGGGTTGACGCATGAGCAAAGCACAAATATAATTAAAAATGAATTTAAAAAAAATTATTTTCATTGCATTGCAACGATGCAAACTTCAACATCATATCACCTCGTTGAATGACCAATATCTATATGTTTTTACGACGCAAAGTTCACTGATTACTATTTGGCTGATTCACAATTTTCCTCTTTGTAAGAACCTTCTTAAATTTCGGTATCCATCCATAGGCGATAATTTTTCTAAATATATAAATTCTTGACCTTTTGGGACACTTTGAAGATCATCCCGATGTTCTAGATTTAGGCAGTTTAAAAAAAATCAATTTTTTCCCATATAATTCAAGTTTAGATCTTTAAGATAATATCCTCGAAAGAAAATTTTTAAATTCCAATAATTTAAGGATTTACAGTTATTTTAGTGACGCAGCCACTACGCCTGGAGCAAATCGGGCTAAAGACGTTTTTCTCAACACGGTTGAAATATCTCAAATTCTACTCAACCGATTTACTTCAAATTTTTTACCCATCTTCAATGTATAACTCTTTATCGCCCCTACCATTTTTTCATCAAATTTTTTTTTATTATAGTGAAATAATAAAAAAAACTCTGAACAAAAGAGTCGAAAAACACCTTTTTTGTTCAGACAGCCGCCATTTTACGAAATTTATTTTTTCCCCTTTCTCTGAGGCTATAACGACATTCTTACAAATTAACTATCATTTTTAAAATTTTGTATCGGATGACTAGAAAGGTTGCAATCGTGTCAGCCAACACACCCCTTTTTTTAGCCTCAACTTTACCAACTTATAACTTATTCAATTTTCTTTTTTTTTCTCGAAAATTTGTTTGTGTATATTGTCAAAATATTAATAACTGTGTTGTAAAAAAAGAGTGGAAAAAATATTTTTTTTTTATTTCGAACTTGATAAAACGCTAGAATGTATATCTCTAAGCCAGAATACCGCCTCAATAAAATGCCATTTTTTACAAAAGCATTTGGTATGAGGAAGAAAGCAAATGTTTCAATAGACACTATTATGAAATTATCTCGTTGAACGGCCAATGTCTGCATTGTATGTTTTTACGTCGAAGAGTTCACGTCAGCGCGGTGCAAACTAATGCAACGACAGCGATTGCACCGCTCGCAAAACAGCGTCAGAATATCGTCATCGTATATATATGTATAAAGTGCCCGGCGTCGCGTGGAAAGGTGAATCGGCTCACGAGGTCGTGGCCGCGTGCGCGGGCACATCCAATCCTAACGACGTCCTTAAAGATCGTGGAGAGGCTTATTGCTCGTAAATTGCATATGGCTCCCGAGACCCGCTTTCCCGTTATACATTTATTCCCTCCTGCCGCCCCGCCAATCATACAGATACGAGCTTCTCTCTTCCGTACCCAATATCAAGCGAACGAGGCGGGTTTTTCCTTCGCGGGCATCCAGGAAAATTATATAAATATTTTTATTCATCTCGCGACGCGATCACAAGAATCTTCAGCATTTCCGCAATTCATGCGCGTTCATAAACTCTGGACCGACCACCTAATAATGTTTACAGATCAAATAACACACCGAAAGGAAATTATGGTTAACCATACCGCAATGGTATATATTAATCTAGATTAAATTATGATTGGAACCCCTACATTTTATAGTAACTCAAACTAGAAAATATAGTGACCACAACCACATAAAAACCCATGTCTTGAGTCAAATAAATGGATCACCATCGGATGATAATTTTAATTGCACGAGTTGCGATAAAGTTTGCGGATTCCTTAAACAATTCTAGATATACCAAATCCTTTTTTTTATTCCATGAACGTATATGCGTAACCGGATACGAAGAACGTTTCTCATGATCGAACCGGCTGTGTTAATCGAGGGTGACTCAGGCTTGGATCATGAGGAGATCGTTACCATTCCTTCCCTTGTGTGCATGATCCTTGGAATATCATTGATTTCCCTTGTCCGAACAACGAAACTCGCCGAGAAATTGGATACTGGGAACGCGCGATCGGCCGTAACACATTCGTGTACTCTCATTTACTCGTTACAAGAGGCCACATGTGCCAGAGAGGACATTCGTGACGAATCCACGTCCAGAGAATTGCCATATAGTGTTGGAGACTTGCGCTACAGTTGAGTGAATCGAGTTGCTTTCAAAAACGGTTCTCACAACGTCAAAAAGGAAAAACTATGATGAACTGAGATGGCACTTGGTGAAAAAATGTCTTGTGCATCGAGAGGATTACGTTGCAACAAATTTCGCTCGATTGGAGCAAACTCGATGATATAGAATCAATGAATTTTTCGAAGCGCTCTTTGATTCCGGATCATTCCTTCGAGCTCGTGATTTATGCCGTTGAAAAATGCATAAAGAATGATGCGAGTCCACTTCAAGCGTTCTAAGGTTGAAGCGTCGAGGCAAGGGTACTTCGAACAAATCCATTTGGTATACGGACGGAGCGGTATACATACGTACATGTTTACGTACTGATCGATAGGAGCCTCTTCTTGAATATGCATCGACGCGAGAATACCTTTGGTGAATACGTACACGCGGTACAGAGCCTTCGTTTCGTTTCGATAGAATCGCGGTAAGCTCTGGTTCGTATATATATCGTGTGTTCGAAGTTATACGCATTCACCATAGTCCAAGAGAAGCAGCCGGAGAGCCATTTCATACAAGACAGCGAGCAATACCTGCTGCTCCTTGTTTTCCAACTTCTGGCTGACGTGCCAGCTTACTCCGGCACGTTGAACATTTTACGAGACCGTATCGCTGTCTCTCAGGCGTATGCGCAGCGATCCTTCGAGATCTATAACCTGAGCGAAAGCTCCGGTAGGGACATCGATCTATCCACAATTTCCTCGATACCGGAGTGAGAGGCAGAAGGAGAGAGCATGATCGGCCCAACCCCTGCGAGAAACGGTTTATGCAGATTGGGTAACGTTCGAAAAGCGCGCATTGTCACGCTCCAAACTTTCCCCTCCCCGCAAGAAGATTGATACGCACGTGCGTTTTCTTTCCTTCGGGGCATGCCTGGGCGATGGGGTTAGCCCCACAGGAAAAAATAAGTTGCGTAAAAAACGGAAATGAAAGTAGCTTTGGAACTTTTATTCAGAGTTGATCGTTGAGATTTGTTTTATGGTCGTTGGGTTATCTGGATACGTCGTGATGTAAATGTACACTGGATGGATTCAAAAAGGACCTTTTTCTACTATATTACTCGGTGAAATTCGAGTACCATGTTCGAAATGAGACTTTCTTACAAAAAATTATGTCTGAATAAAATGTTGAATTTTTTTTGAATTTGTTAAAATTTTTGAAAAATCAGGACTACGTTAAAAATCAGAATTCCATACAAAGTATGGTGGCTGAACAAAGTGCTAAATTCTGTTTAAATTTGTTCAAGAAGGAATGTTTATGAATTTGTTAAAGAAATAATTTCAAGATCCACGTAAATCAATACTACGTCAGAAATAACAATTTCTTACAAAGTATAATGGCTGAACGAAATGCTGCATTTTTTTAAATTTGTTGAAAAAAATTTTGTATCAGGATTACGATAGAAATCAGAATTTCGTACAAAGTATAATGGCTGAACAAAGTGCTAATTTTTTTTTCAATTTATTAAAGAAGGAATTTTAAGAAATTTGATAAAGAGAGAATTTTAATGAATTAGTTAAAGAAAGAATTTCAAGATCCACGTAAATCAAGACTACGTCAGAAATAAAAATTTCTTACAAAGTATAATGGCTAAACGAAATACCGAATTTTTTTTAGTTTGTTAACATTTTTTTTAAATCAGGCCTACGTTAGAAATCAGAATTTCATACAAACTACAATGGCTAAGCAAAGTGCTAATTTTTAAAATTTGTTAAATAAAGAATTTTAAGAATCACTTAATTTAGGATTCAGTGGAAATTTTCAAAAAATCAAGCCTTCTTTCGAACCGGTCCAGTGTTACACCCGCGACTGAATATGTCAGAAATACTTCATAAGATTCAAAACTCGCGTCTCGACGTGTCTAGAAAAAAAACAAATCGATCAACTTTTCTTCTCGCCTGAATACAAGTCGTTCGATCCAAATTGTCTCTCAATCGCAATTTTTTTAATTCGTTAATATAATTCACATATGGATTAGAAAGACGAAATTTCTCGATGACTTTGAAAGGATTTGTTTGCTATGGAAGAGAGCGATTTTCCGGAGACAATGATTCCCCGACGATTGGAATTGTGAAGATGCACGAGTCTGTCACATGTAATAAACGAGAAGGACGAAGCGCCGTTTCAATGTAAATGTTTCGCGTCAAGGAGAGAGGAGTGAAGTAAAAAAAATGAGAAAAACAGTTACATAAAAGCATCGCCGCCCGAGATGAAGCCTCACGAGAGGAGTGCACCTCGTGGCACATTAAACCAGGATTTAGAGTCTGTCCGTTCGTCTTCAAGGACTCCGAGAGCGAAGAGTTGGCCGCGTCGCCACTCACTCTCACGGGCGTCTCTCATTTTGCAGCTAGAACGCGAATCTCTGTATCGCGAGGACTGTTGTCCGCGATCCCATCCACAGATTCCCATGTATGTGACGATGAGATAAATAAATCCCACGAATAACATTGTGGGAGGAACATTTTAGATAATGCAACCATTGTCGATCGCCCCGAAGACTTGACCCACCGGTCAAATCTCGAACTCTCCGCACACACATATAAATGTATTAAAAATTTTCTGTATCTACCATTGATGAAAGAACATTTGGATTGCTCACGAGGAGACTCTAGGACTGTGCCATAAAAATTTGTTCTCAAGAGAGACCTTCCTCTCTCTTTCTCCCTCTGTTGCACGTCACGTGCTCGCGGTCGGGGGTCTTCGCATCGTCACGAGACTGATCGAGAAACATCGAGTCCTTCTTACTACGTCGATGTGCTCTTTTCTTCTGTCTTTTGTCGATTCTTTCCACGGAGATCTCGCTCGTACAAGGCACGCATCTCATTTTTTCATGAAAAACGATACAGTAGAATCTCGTTTCATTTGAAACTATAATCTTGAATCACCGAAAATACGCAATCAGGATTTTCAAAAAAGTGATTTTTCAAATTTCATCTTCGTAAAGCAAGATTTTTCAGAAACGGCACAACCGATCAGTCCCAAATTCTTACACAAGCTTTATAAATATATTTTTAAGTAATTAATCGAAGGTTTTTGTTTACTGATAAATATTTTCCATTTTATAAACAATTTTAAGCAAACATTTTCATCAAAAATCGATTTTTTTTTAGAAGCTGCCAGTTTGTTTACAATAAATAGCTTATTCTTCCGATTTAATACTAGATTATACCTTATATTAACAAAATTTTTTTTATTTTTCTATTTTGGATGATCCAATCAAGAGATATTGTGTTCACCGCAAGACACCTTTTTCTAGAGGACCTCCAGGAGATCGGCTGCAGCGGATTCAAGAATAATAATTTTTTTTTAAATGAAAAATTTCAAAATAAAGTTAAAAGTTGCGAAAATATGTATATAAATTTTTACGTTAATAAATTAAAATGTCTTTTTGGAAAAAAATCTTGAAAAATCGCTTTTTTGGACCTCCTGACTGCGTAGAACCCCTTAACACTCTCTTCAGGAGTCGATAGAAATAAGCAGCTTATTACATTGATTAATTGAGTTTTTCTGATTGCTCAACATTTTATAAAACAGAATAAAAGCAAGGATTATACGAATTAAGAAAAATTTCAGGACGAAAAACTTTCTCTGCTGAGAAAGATATGGATAAAAATAATCAAATCATGATTTTTCTAAGCATATTAATGAATAATACTGATAATCGAAATTTGAGTAAGCGAAGTTCTACTGTACTGAGTTTTTGAGAGAGAAAGAGAGATGGATTCCTGATGAGTCACTCGAAGAAAAGTGTTTGAGGAATTTGTCGATCGACCCTTTTAACAGTGTGGTTTCTCTCTATTTATAGTGTCACTCGTTTAATAATTTCGTCCCCAAAATTGATGACTCTTTAATCCCGAATAACACCGTTAATATGGGAAGCTCAATTAAGCGATTATACGTACGATCGACCGGTGGTTCTGAAAATTGCAAAAAAAATAAAAAAAATATGTGCATCGAGAATACTGGATGCGAGTGGCAGTGACTTTTGCGTAATATTGTCGCCCGCGTTGAAAGTTAATAAGCGACTATCAAAAATACGAGACAGAGAGAGAGAGAGAAAGCAGAGAAAGAGAGAGAGGGCTTATCTGATCGAGAGATCGCGCATTCACGCACCATTTACCGCGTAAATTGTGGACCAACCAGACAGAGCCACGACGATAATAAGAAGTAAAAAAAAAAGTTTTTTCGGAGTTTGATTTATGAGAACCCTTCTCCTGGATCTCCTGCCTGATCTCCCTCTCTCAATCGTTCGATTCTCCCCCGGCACTTTTATTGTCCTTGTTTCGAATTTTATTTCGCTTTATTTCTTTTTTCTTTCACTTTAATTCTCGCTACTCTTCCTCATCGTGTCCACATTGGCATCCGTTGTAATACGTCATACACGTCAACTGCATAATTACAGTTGTGTACATGCGGACCGGATGGACAGGGATGAGAGAGAGAGAGAGGCCGAAAGAACCGAAAAATGTCTCGAGGCAAAAATCACGAAATTCTGCCCTCTTTTTTTTTGCTTCATCCTTCGCCGAATATTCCATCTCGTATTTTACATCAATGCAATATGTATTTGCGCGGTACACACCTGCACTTTATACGCGCTTACCAGGCTTACCTCGTATCAAGATCGCATAATCGGGATACAAAATCTTGACGTTCGTCATCGGCAAATAACGCACGCGAGATTCGTGCTGAGAGTGACGCGGAGGAGAGAGAAAGACCCTTGAAACGTGGGAAGTGAGAGAGCGAAGGCCAGAGTCGAGCTAAAACGTCTTGTGATATTGCCTTTTTGAGAAAAACTCCATAATTCTCGTTACATCGGTAATAAGTGACGCGGCGCATTATACACCGTATGTATACGTATATATAAAGTTGCAATGAAACTATGCAACGAGACAGTAGATTCAGCCTTGAGCGACCCCCGGCTAATAGCGTTGCATATATAGCAAAAATTCTATATTTTGCAATGGCAAAATGTAATCCGCGCTACGGAATTGCGCATTCTCCGATATCCCTTAGCGCGGAATGAGAGGGGGAGGGCTAGACCTATGAATAAACAGGCGGAGAAATAGAAATGACGCGGGCGAGATAAATCGATAAGCCCGCACATTACGCTCACTTTCGACGCGATTGTCTATCTCAGATTTTTTTTTCTTTTTATCTACATTTTCCATCCCCTCCGCGGCTCTCTGTCTATGCGCAATGTGGGTTAAAAGATACCAATAAAGTATTCTCCGTGCTCCTTGACCGCGGTGTTTTTCCAAGAATTTAGCACACTCGCGAGGCGCGAGAACAACGGCTAAACGGGAATAGTTGTCCTTCTGGTGAGTGATTCTTCGATTACAGCGCGATTTTAACGGAGGTAAAATATCCTAACGCGCGGTGTCTCGTAATAATGGCGTATTTGCATGTCTCTACCGAAAAACAGTCCTACAGTTATTTCTCTGATGGAAATACATCTCAATTTAAATATAAAATTGAAATATAAAATCTCAAATAAAAATATAATTGAAATATAAATCTACCGTAATAACTAAACCAAATGAAAAGCTGCGTTCAATATAAACTAGGGTACGGCGATGTTCTGGTCTAGAGACATACATTTTGAGCGCATTGTCGAGCTCGATAAAATAAAAACAGAAAATATTTTCACCATTCTTTTCCTTGCAACATATTTGTTAATATTTTGACAACGTATAGAAAAAAAAAATTCGAGAGAAAAAAATGAAAATTAAACAAGGTATAAGCTGGTAAAGTTGGGTGTAGAAAAATAGAGGCCGGCTGACACGATTGCAAACTTTCCAGTCATCCGATACATTTTCTGAATTAAAAAAAAAGGTGTTTTTCGACTCATTTTCATAGTTTTTAATTTTTTACATATTAAAAAAATAATAATTTTGATACAAAAGTTGTAGGGGTGATGGAGAGTTCTATGAAATTTTGAGAAAAACGTCTATAGTCACTAAAATAGCCATAACTCCGTACATTATCGGAATTAAAAAATTTCCTTTCGAGGAAATTTTCTTAAAGGTCTAAACTTTATGAAAATGAAAAAAAAAATGATTTTTTCAAAATTCCAGACCAGAATACCGCCTCAAATAATAACCGACCAAACCTCTCGGACTTTGAGTTAACTTATTGAAAATCGATATAAACTATAAAAATGTAATTTTCTGGTACAGTAAAAAACATAACGCAATTGTGACGTTGCAGATATTATTTTCAATGCAACAGTTACAAAATGCTGCATTTCAAAGTCTATTTCGATTGGTCTCAAGGTAAACACACCCGATTTAACAATACCAACAAGATGTAAAGCCCGATTTATTTAAGTGTAAAGTATTTCGAAAGGATGTTTTCCGGTATTCGACAAGGAAATTTGCCTGATGAAGTTGCCTTGAGACTATTATTATTCGGTAGAGTATAGTTTCCAGACGTTTGTTCATGCGAAGAGTTGTTTTTTTCTTCTAATTCGTGGAGTGATCATTCAATTGAGTGGTAAAAGACACAGATCGACTGTATTCCGGTAGGAATGTCGACCGGTGGATTTTGAAATTTGTAGATATGTAAATTTGTAAAATGCTTGTAAATTTGTATGATACTTGTAATATCTCAACTCACGACGCCTCGCAGAAATCGTATCACATGTCGGAGACTCTCTCGCTTTTCATATGCGATCTCCGTCAGTTTTTTCGAATCCTGCAATGCTGAAAGGACGGGCTTGTGTGTTATGTTGTATATATCTATATAACTGGGTTACTGCAATATTCGGTGGATAATTAATTAACCGATTAATTCGCCGCGCTTGGAACGTTGCGCTGTCCGTGCGCCTGTTTGTGTGTATCTTTATAGGTAGTCGCCCGCTCCTCTCATGATAACGTAGCCTTTTAAGGATTAACGAAGCCTGGCGCAACGATATATACCTATATTGCGATGACCTATATATATATATTTTACCGCAGGCGCGAGAGTATACCCGAGAGCCCGATAGAAAAGAGCCGCGCTAGAGCATTCAGTAAGATAGACGGTAAGACAGGTGAACTCGTTACGGTCCCTCCCGGAATAGACACGCGGTAATTAAAATAGGAATATCGATGCCAGTTTTGCTCGATGGAACGCCAGACTCGCGGTCCCCGCCACGAAGACCATTATAGATATATTTAATTTTTCTCCATCTCAAATATGATTTTTACTAGAGAGACGGGGACGAAAAAAAAAATTAACCAACGAAATGTCAAATTACGCGGGAAATACACATCGAAAGTGACAAGATACAGCGATCATTTTGCTCGCACAAAATATTTTCATAAATAAAAAGTCCACCGGGATAAATCATATTGACAGAGATATCTTCTAGGATGTGACACACGATCAAACACAATAATTGACATTTACGTCGATGAATTTGGTTTTATCGACGAACGAGAATTTCGCACAAATTGGCATGAGCAATATGAACATCGAGATGGGAGAAGCATGATGAGAAAGTATCGAGGAAAAAATTAACGTCATCGAGGAATTCTATTTTTTTAATTGCCGTGTGTTTTAAGCAAGATCTGGGTAAAGTAGAATTTCGAAAGTTAGCTAATTTTGCCATATAAGTATGACACTTGGATCTATAAGTGCAAACGATCCTATATAAACCATAACGCATAAATGTACGCAAAATACTCGGCAGGACACCTTTCCCTCTCGCTCATTGTTCTTTGAGCGCCCTCGTCTATCGGTGATTTAAATTTCATTTGAAGAGCGTATCGACTGTCTCGCGATCATAGCTTATACGTCCTTCTTGATTTAGGACATCGATACATCTAAATGTATAGTCATATAATCGACGGTGTTATTCCAGCCTTGTTCGTATCAAGCTTCGCGTATAGATTATACGCTCTCGTGTGACTCTCCCACTATTGCACCCCGGACTAGGAACATATACACTGCCATCCAAAAGTTTGGAAACACTCGCCCTGATTCCGCTCCGCACAAAATGTTTCATTGCTCTTTTAATAATGAAGATATGTCAATTCAACAAGCGGTATCTCAAAGGGGACATATTAAGCTTCATTTCGCTTTTTCCAAAAAAAAGTTTTCGATTTTTTTTTTAACCCGGTACGTCCTTTGAAACATGGTCGTTTTTTGTTTGCTTTAACATTTTGGTGCACGATCCATGAAAATTCTTTTAAACTGTTTTTCCGATGAAAAACTTGTGGGGGGGAGTATAAGCTTCAATTTCGTTTATTAAAAAGTTTCGTATGATTTTTTTTGCAAAAATATTCAATTTTTCGTAAAAAACGAAGATATTTATAAAATGTAGCGTAACTTCAAAACTACTAAGTTTTTGTGAACTCATTAAGAGAGTAAAAAGTTGCATACAATTATTCTGGATTCAATGAAATTTTTCAAAATTTTTTTTCAAGATTCTTCCCTGTCATCGAGATATTTTTTCATCTTGAACAATCGGGTCTCTTATTTCATCTACACGACTTATTTATCGAAAAACTTCATCTACATACATGGCTTTTTATCGGAAAATTCGTGTAGATGAGGTAAGACACCCGATTGTTTAAGATAAAAAATATCTTGTTAACAGAAAAAATGTTTGAAAAAAAATTCTGAAAAAATTTCATTAAATCCAGAATAATTGCATGCAACTTTTTACCTTTTTAGTGATTTCACGAAAACCCAGTAATTTTAGAGTTACGCTTCATTTTATAAATATGGTCGTTTGAATATTTTTGAATCTGAATATTTTTGCGAACAAAAATCGTACGAAACTTTTTAAAAAACGAAATTGAAGCTTTTACACCCATCCATAAATTTTTTATACAAAATACGGTTGAAAAATACGGTCGTGCGCCAAAATTTCAACGCAAAAAAAAAACCAACAAACAACCATGTTTCAAAGAACGTACCGGATGAAAAAAAAATCGAAAATTTTTTTTGAAAAAAGCGAAATGAAGCTGAATATCTCCGCTTTAAAACGCCACTTCTTGAATTGAAATATCTTCATTTTTAAAAGAGCAGTGAAACTTTTTGTGCGAAGCGGAATTGTAGCGAGTGTTTCAAAACTTTTGGACGTCAGTGTATATGGAATATTCCGAGTCCACTTGACTAACGTTTTTTTTTGCAAACAATATTTTTATAACTAAACGATCCAGATGAATTCTCAAAAATCCGCAGTTTACATCGCAATTTCCAAGCCTTGAGTCAAAATAGACGAATTTTTGAGAATTTTTTCCACAGATTCTATTGTTATTCTATAATTATGAGAAATATTTCACAAGTACGGTTAGCTGGTAAAAAAAATTGGGAGTATTGTTACATTCGCGTGGAAAATTATAGACGAAATCTGCGAGGACGTTAGATACACATTACTTGGAATACCCCATGTACACATTCACAAACTTAACGACATCGCTTAGCCTTATTTGCAACGCGCGAATCTACACGAAACGGGCTTATCGCGAATGGCCCTCCTCACACACATCTGAGCTTTTAAAACGGCTCTCACGCGGATGCTCTTCATCGTCGTCATCGTCGTCGTCGTTTGTGTGAAACACGCGAACCGACAATAACGATAAAATGTATCTCAAACCCATATACATTGCACGTGGGTATGGATATGTATGAAAGGCGCCTACTTCCGTCACTTTCACTCAGCGATTTTATTGCTCGCTCCTTGAAAATTTAAGCCCGAAGACGCGAATAACTAATCGCTCATTCGATCGCGCATCGGGAGGAAATGCAGCACGCAATTTCATCGAACTCTCTCGCTCTCTCTCTCTCTCTCTCTCTTTTTCTTTTCTGATATTCATATTCACGTGAAGGATCAATATTTATGTATGCGCACATTCGATCTCGTTGCATTAATTATTTTTATGAATTTGCATGGAGCGATGACGCGGACATCTCCTCGAGGTAATATATCGCATCGGTGGAAGAGAAAAAAAAACAAAAAGCTTCGACACTGAGGAACACCTGTACCTTTTTTATGGGATCCATACATAATTTATACACCGGGGTCGTTGAATAAAAAACACGGATCATTTACCGGTTGCGTTCATTGTCAAGATTTATGTACAATTTCCTCTTGAAAATCAATCGCACACAAGCAATGCGATTTTCTGAAATAATTGAACTCATAACGGAACTCTTGAAAAGGTGTACAAAATTTAATAACTATGTTCCTCGCACGGTTAATGGAACGAAAATTCTGAGTAAGGCAACAGGATTACAAACCTGTTTTATAAGTGAAATTCTCTACTGGATAACCCTACATTATCAAAAAAGCCCTCTTCAAAATACATTAAAAATGATCTTAGCAAACTGACGAAAGTCTTGATCACTTCGAAACCGATAAAACAAGGCATTTAATTGATTATCTATCGAGGATTTTTATTGATAATCTATGTGACAAAGTAAAAAAAAATCGCATCTCCAATTAAATTTTAGTTTTTTTTTTTTAATTCAAAACAAACATTTATAGAGCTCCGCCTAAATGAGGCGTCCATTTAGATTTTTCTTAACAACTCAAATTTCATCCAATATGCGAAAACCTTTTTTTATACCCTAATGTATATTCAAATGGTATAAAAAATTCCATCTTCCAAAATCCATTACTTTTTTCTCAAAAAAGTAATGGATTTTCAAATTATCAATGTGTCAAATTATCTCCTGACAGAGATAATTTTACACAATTTCCAAAACCACGTGATCGATAAGTGAAAATTCTGAGTAAGGCAACAGGATTACTAGATAACCCTACATTATTTTAAAAAAAAGCCCATTTGAAAAGACATTAAAAATGCTGTGACTCATGGTTGATAAATTTTGTTATTCAGTTGCCCCTTCTAATATATTTCTTCAGATTTTCGAATTCCTGGCATCTTCTTTTGTTCATAAACGAATATAATTGGAAAATAAAAGTTGTCAGTAAAATATAAGGAAAATTGGGAACTTTTTTTGCCTCAATGAAATTGTAGAAATATCGTTAATCAAATCTGAAGGAGTGACTCCCAAAAATAGGTCCATTTGACCCCGAATACGAATACGCGAATTTTTGAGCCAAAAAGAGATCTCTCCAGAACGTGCAAATTCTTCGATCACGTTGCACTTTTCTCTTAGCCGTTGATTTCTCTCTTAACCTCCTCAAAAGAACGATGCGCACATGCGCAGATGAATCTTTCCACTGCAATGCGAACGTGTCCGCGAGATAGAGCTTGAAAAAGTGGTAATGGTGTTTGTGAAGCGAAAACGTGAGAGAAAAGTGCGGGTATATCGGACCCCGACAAATAGGTACACCTGGTGATGGCCAGGGTACAAAGCTGGCGTAAGGTCATCGCGAGAGATCGAAAAGGATAATCGATTGCCGAGTGATTTGTTGGCGCTCGGGCTCAAAGATTTTTCATGACTGTCAGAGCGAAGAGAAGGCATCATCATCGAAGGATATAGGGCGGGGGGGGGGATGAGAGAGAGAATCGAGAAACTCGGACAAAGTGATTTAGATATTACGGATAATTTGTGTGGGAATCAACGCGTTTGAACCGAACGAGATAGAGAGAGAGAGAGAGTTCGATGATTGAGCGAGAAAGATGCTGGAAATGAAAGAAAGGCGCCCGTGCTCCGAGCTTGAAAAAGAAATGCAAAAGACTTCCGGTCCTAAAACGAGTATAATCTCATAACCCATCGAGGACTATAACGTAGATATACAATTTGCCCTAATTAGTGGTTTTATTTAATTTTTTTTCAATTATTTTCATTATGGAAAAAAAAGGGATAGGAAAAAATTGATCGCGGGGATTTTGCTCCGCGGAGACGCTTAGCTAAGGAAATCGTGGTAAAAAGCCCAACAGATAGAGAGAGAGAGAGAGAGAGAGAGAGAGAGAGAGAAAGAAACCCCGTTAATGACTGGTGTTTAAAAAGCCATCGACCTCATCGTCTCTTCACGAACCCCACAGATACGTACTAATGTGCATGTATTATACAGATAACTGTAACAACCTATGTACAACGAAGGAGAATAATTAATTAGTAAAAGTCTTGCCCTGTGATCCTCGGGACCGCGCGAACGGACCACTTTCACTGAACTCTCATCCCATCATCGAGGAGTGGTTTTACCTCTAGATTAGACTGATTAAAAAAAGCGACTATTTTTTGTTTTTCGTAAAAACATATTAAATACTTTCGGGGAGGTGAAAAAAGATGCCTGTTAAAAGCAGAGCTCTTAATATAAATATTTAGATATGTCTTCTCGCAAATTTCTATTTGCCATTTAAATAACACGGGAAAAAAATTTCAACCTTTGAAATTTTATATCTCGGCTTCGAGTCAATGTATCAAAATGAACGATACATATTCTCGTAGAGAATTGAACGCTCTACAAAAAAGATCTCATATGATTTTTCGATAAAGTCACTCCTTCAAAAGTTATTCAAGGTCATAGTTAAATTTACAGTAAATTTAAATTTCACTTTTTTTTTAGTTTCCGGCAAAATGTTGGAACTAGATATCGTAAAATCTTTCTTGAAACAAAATTTTAAATTGCATATGTATTAGAACGTGAATAACTTTTGAAGGAGTGAGTTTATCGAAAAATCACAAGAGACCTTTTTTGTAGAGCGTTCAATTCCCTGCAAGAACACACATCGTTCGATTCGGTACATTGACTTGAAGTCGAGATATAAAATTTCAAAGTAAAAAAATTTTTTTCCTGTGTTATTTAAGTGGGAAATAGAAATTTGCGATGAGATATCTCTAAATATTTATATCAAGAGCTCTGCTTTTAACAGGCATCTTTTTTCACCTCCCCGAAAGTATTTAACTTGTTGTTTCGGGAAACAAAAATTAGTCGCTTTTCTTGAATCGATCTCCTCTGGATATATATTTATCTACATATCTAGGCGAAGCTTTTCGTTTGGACGCGTCTAACTTTGATCCGTCGACATGATTCTCGTCGTTTCGTCGGAGGTGGAGCAGACAAATGTCGTGAAATGTTATTTCACGAAACGCCCAAGTCGTAACTCCAATTGCTCAAAATAGCAATAAGTACACCCGCGCATTGAAATCTCCACGAATTTATGACAATTCCACGAATATTATATGCATTTACGAACGATTATGTCAGAAAGTTCAGCGTTTGATGTCGTCAATTATATTCCCGAGTAACCGCATTGAATGTGCAACATTTTCCGTCGATAATTGATAATTGTTAATTAGTGACTCACCGATTTTGAAGACTTCTGAGATTCCCGTAGTTTGGAATGAGATGCCTGCGATCACCAGCCAAAAGATTACTATCCCAGGAGCACCTGAAAGTTAAAAGTTCCGTCTATCAGTCGATGCTCGTTCGATTCAGCAAGTTTCTCGCACTGGACACACAAACGCACACATACGAAAACAAGCTTGCTCCGGTTCTCTTCTCGCCACTGAACCGCTAATTAATTATCCCGGCAGCCAATATTGCACACCTCGTTAGCCAAATGGAATATTCCCTCGACTCTCGCCTTTTGCTCTATATATTACACTATAAGTCCTGTATAACATACTGCTACTTTATTAAGTGCATAGTACATGTTACATATATATATATTTCTACGATTCTATGATTATCGTTCGTTTAAGCTACACCAGTATCGTTGTCCATATGGGACATTCCACAGCGCTTCGAACTGGCTTTGGCCCTTCACCTCTCTGATTTTGTCCGCAATTTTTTATGGTTTTGTAGTACCTCTGAAGAGCACTCAGGATTTTTTTCATATTTTTTTGGAACTATTTGATTCAACTATAATTTTATAAACAAATTATTTTTAGCCCTAATTTAAAAATACGAAAAAAATCACAAAAATCCCATTTTTATATGAAAAATTTCAAGCGTTGAGCCAAAGTGGGCAGAGGTTTCCTTCTGTTTATAATAGGCTTTTTCGAAAAAAAAAATGTCAATAGAAGGAGTACCCTGAATTGAGTGGGCCGCTATCCAAACATTTATGTATGAATTAAAGGTGTTTAAAAAAATGTTTGGATAAGGGTCCACTCAATTCAGGTTTCTCTTTCTATTTAAAAAAAAAAAATCGAAAAGGCTTGTTATTAGTAGAAGGGACCCCTTGCCCACTTTGGCTGAAAGCTTGAAATTTTTCGTATGCAAATTTTTTTATGAATTTTTCAGATTTTTAAATTTGGGTTAACGAACAACTTGTTTATAAAAATATAGTTAAATCAAATCGCTCGAAAGAAATCTGAAGAAAATCCCAAGTGTTTGTCAGAGGTACTACAAAACCATAGAAACGGTG
Organism: Alloplasta piceator; assembly: GCA_946863875.1. NCBI lineage: Eukaryota > Metazoa > Arthropoda > Insecta > Hymenoptera > Ichneumonidae > Alloplasta > Alloplasta piceator. The sequence continues at coordinate 11,127,992 of OX333079.1, forward strand.
CGGAATGCCCCATATATATTATAATGCTGGGCTTTGCTTTGCGCGAACTGTTTACTATTGCACAAGTTCTCGTATCAAAAGGTAGCAAGTTCTATGTACATGCACTCGTTTATATATACGTGTTTGTATATAGAGCAACTTTGCACAAAGCCCGCTGCCAGGTTCCCGGTCAGCAAGCATTCGAACCGTACACGGCTACACTACAAAAAAAAAATAAAAAGCCCCATGGATACGACTCGCACTCTTGCCCAGCTGAGACCACGTTTTCTGGTTGCCAATATGCTAATTAATACGTTGGATGATCGATATTCTTTGGGAATATTGACGGAAAGAATTAAGCCAGTTAAAGATAGTCTGGAACTTGAGATGCAAATTTATTCTCTCTCCCACTGTTCGAATCAAAGTGTTCATCGATGCAGAATCGACAGGCCATTGCAGATAAGCCAATTGCATCGTTCAAATGGTTTATTTCGGAATATGGACGGAAAGAATTAAGTCAGTTGAAACTAATTCGAGTCTCGAAAATAAAATAGCCTGGCAAATTTTTATTATCTTTCTCCAGCCGTTCAAATCGGAGTCTTTATCGATGCCGCATCAATCGGCCATTGCAGATAGACCAATTAAACCGTTCTGCGGTCAATAGTTATTTTTCAGAATATAGCAGGAAAAGGAAACACTTGAGTCTGTTTTAATTAAATTGGAACTTCGGAAGAAGATAGACTGGAAAATTTGTTTTTTTTTCTGCGGCATGGATTGAAATATTACTCGATGCAAAATAGATTGACAATTGCAATTGTGCTAATTAAAAAAAAAAATTAAGACAATATTCAGTCGAAAATAATTTTAAACTTGAGAAGAAATTGCATAATTTTAATTGATTGTCCGATTGTGCGGATCACAGAGTTGGTATCTTCAGAATAGTGAAGGAAATAATTATACATAAGTTCATCGAGGAATATCTAAAAGTTGGACTCTCGATTTTTTTTCTAATTTCAAAGAAACTTCAATCGAATTTCCTTGAAGCAAAATTTTCGTATCGTCTTTGAATCTTAAAAAATTAATACCGATATCCCAACCAATCGCGTACCTAAATCATTGAAACTAAAAAAAAAATTCCAATTCTGTTCTCGGTGTCCTGACCCGAACACCATATAGAATTTTGCCTTCATTCTCGATCGGATACGCCTATATTCCATGAAATAACGCTGAAGTTTGAAAGGGTCATACAGTAGATCGATACATATCGATATAACGCATTTTGAGCGCGTTCACCCATCGAGGGACAAACTCGTATAACGAACACAAAAGTTGAATCGATCACAAAGTTGGTCTCTCCAAGCTCAGATTGTACAGTCAGTTCCCGCATAAAAGCGGCTCGTGCATGTGCATTTTCTCTGGCTAAGTCATGCTGGCGTAGGATTCTGTTTTTGGAGATAATGGCAACTGCCTCCTCGGTCTCGTACCGCTAGTCGATCGTTTCCTCGCTGTGTACAATCGATTGCCCTGCGTATATAGAAGCGGGGATAGTCTCAATGAGAAACCACACAGATGAACAAACTACGCACAAAGTGCTGCGTCGATCGATTCACCGTCATAAGGACGTACATCACAACGTGCAGGAATACGGGAGATACGACATTTTGCTTGTTACACATCGATTTACACGAAAGTTTACATTTTGCCGTTGGACCGCTCGCGCAGAATCTCCTGTGCTTCACTATTGCCTATTCGCACGGTACACGCCTCGTTATGCAGTCGATGTGTCCCGCTGTTTCAGCGCAGATTCAGCGAGTGTGGAGTACGAAAAGGGAGTTCTGCTGGACGTACAATCGAGCGGCATTCAACTCTTTTGGCTTTATTGCACGATCGAGATGCGGGAAGCGCGGGGAACGACTCTTGGCATCTAAAATCACGACGGTAGAATTGCCTGTTATGTTTTTTTTTTATATATCAATGTTATTTTTTTTCAACTCTCTACAACCATCAACTGGGTACACCGATGATGTTTTTTTTTAAATATTATTTCTGTCGCTACTGCTCGTTGAAGAGTTATCGTGCGAGATGAAGAGTACTGCGTGCGAGGATCAGTATGTAAGAGTCGTGTAACGCGCGAATTCGATTACTTTTACTCGTACGTTACGTATGTATAAGAGAAACAGTGGGCAAGAGGGGAGTCGAACATTCGCAATGCTCCCTTTTGCATTTATGCATGTCGGGAATACACCAAAGGATAAACGATGTATATATATACACGATTTTCTGTATGTATATACTGCACATGTATAGCCTCCGCGATCTCAATGCGGAATTGGATTATTTGTTCGAGTCATTCGAGATAATTAATGATAACTGTATTTTCCATCGTCGTTTATGCACGCATCTGTATATGTATCCGCGCACAGTAGCAAGACACATCTCGCTATGGAACTAAATGTGATATTTATTCCAGGAACGAGGATAAGATTTTTTATTTTCGGTTTTTATTTTTTTTAATTTCCATTATTTATTTCTCTGCAAGTTTTATGCTTCAAAAAGTAATATCTGAAGAACGCTGAGTAGATTTTTCATTAAAAAAAATATATCAGAGCTGGGCAAATACAGTATAGTACTTCAAGTACAAATTACAAACTAGCGTAAATACTTGAAGTATCAAGTAAAGTCAGTATATACTTGAAGTTCCGCGTGCTTACATATTTGAAGTACTTAAGATTTAAAGTACTTGAAGTACTGGTATTTGAAAAATCGAGTACCAAGTAACAAGTACTTGTCAAGTTTTCAGGTATATCTCGTAAGTTTTAGTACTTACATTTGACTTCTTATTCTCATTTGATACTTATTCGAGTACTCTTTGCATCAAAACATATTTTCACCTTGTGCAATACACTGACTCATCGTGAGATTAGGCTCTTGGGCAGATTGGAACAGAAGTATTTAAACGAAGAATTAAAAGTAATTCAAAAATAGCATTGACGATTGCAATTACGATTTATTTTGATACAGGTTTGAAAGAAAAGAAATAAAGAATATAATACATGCATTGTTAAAACTACTCCAACTTCGTGTTCGTCTTCAAAAAACTGTCGTAGGCGACAGTTGAGGGGCAGTATGTCAAAAGCACATATTCAAAGGCTTTGTACATGCAGCCATCAGCAAGACACATTCAAAAGTACTTGATACTTGTACTTGAAAAAGTACTTGAAATACAGAAAAGTATTTGAAATTTTAAGTACGATACTTGAAGTACAGGTCAAGTACTCGAAAATTTAAAAAGAATACTTGAAGTACTTTTTTAGTACTTGAAAGTTTAAGTACTTTTTTAGTACTTCAAGTACGGCGCAAGTACCAGGTACTTCAAGTACTGCCCAGCTCGGAAATATATAATTGTAACGGAGTTACAGCCAATCTCGTTACAGCCAATCTCGTTGGTATATTACACGAAAAAAAAATCAGTACCAATTCATGAACACCACAGTGATAATTACTAAAAGGCCAGTGATAATTACTACTGGAATGATACAGTACCTAAATTGTACTGGGTATTTGATCACAAGTTATTTCCGGTTTAAAGTTAATGGATTACTCCAGTAATTTTTACTGGCAGCTTAGCATGAAAAATCACTGGATTTGCAGCTCGGACTGCTGAAAGCTCCCATGAAAAATCACTGGACTAATCCATGAATAACTACTGGACTTTTTTCCGTGTAGATTATCCTTTAATTAATCGAAGAAATTTGTAAAATCACGAATTGCGACAAATTAGCGGATATTTCAAGAAAAATCTCTATTTTTCTTCAGATTTTCCGTAATTTCCAAAGTTTTTACGTGACAATAATAATAATAATTGCAATATCGTGATAAATCATAATATTGAAGTTCACATCGTTGCAACACAACGGAAAGAAGTTTTTTTTAAATACATTTTTAGTGAAATTTATGCTTTACTTGGGCATTTAACATTCCAAGTCCTTAATAAATACCGCAAAAATATATATTTGAATGATTTTTTACTGTGAAAACTTTTGAGGATAAATGAATTTTATTAGAAAATTAACTATTTCCATTGCATCCAAACGATGCAAACTTCAACATTATGAATGGGGATGGTACAAAACAACCTTCTTGCGATTCTTTCGCAATTTCCTCGTGTCTTTCTCATCGAGCAAGAGGCTCTTCGTTCGTTAATTTCGAGGCTGTGTGATTCTTCTTTCGCGTGAACTCCTTCATTCGTATGAGATGCACGCGTGGATGATTTTTCGCGAAGCTCAACGTCAAGAGCGCGAGCGAGACAAGAATACAGAGTGAAACTTTCACGTGTCTCTCGTTGATAGCAATGTGCACCATCCGATTCGTCGCCCCAGAGCTTTGCACATACTCCATATCGCAAGGCATTGTTGTTATTATCATTACGAATATTATGCGAGAGAGTACTTTCGGATGAGAGCAAAAACGGTGGTGAGGTGCCCCGTGGCGTGCGCTGGGTTACGAGAGCGCCTTTTATTTCGAGAGAGAGAGAGAGCGAGTGAAAGATAGATAAAGAGGAAGAGTGTGAGAGGAAGATAGAGAGAATAAAATCTGTAGGTTCTTTCCTCTGTCCGGGATACGAGCGGGATTGCCGTTACCGAGTTTTACGAGGTTAATGCGCGTGCTCGTGGGGTCCTTCTGCGCTCGGCGCTCGGCGCTCGCGCGAAAGAGCAAGGAAGAGCGCGATGGAGCGCGAAGGAGCGCGTCCTTTCTCCCCATCCCTCTCCCTCTATCTTCGCTGTTATATGCACGGGTAAGAGCTCATCTCTCTTCAGAGAGATCATCGCAACATCGCGCGCACGTAACCCCTCTGGCTTGATGAATTATAAGTCCCGATAAGGTCGCGTGCGTTAATTTATTATCCACCGTAATCGCCACTTCTATACACGTTTTCGCGTTTTTCTATCTTTTTCTCGCAATTCTTTTTTTTTTGCACACTTTAACGAGAGTCTCCCATGGTCCTCTCTCTCCCATCATCCTCTGCTCTCTCTCTCTCTCTCTCTCTCTCTCTCTCTCTCTCTCTCTCTCTCTCTCTCTCTCTCTCTCTCTCTCTCTCTCTCTCTCTCTCTCTCCCGCCGCTCTCTCTCTCTGTCTCTGTCTCCGCTCTCTCTCTCTCTCCGCTCTCTCTCCCTCTCTCTTGGGGTGCTGAGGGATGAGTTTCCCCGATGCTATTGCTGTGTGGAACGAAGAAAAAAAAATTGAAAAATTTATCTGTAGACGAGAGGCCGATGATAAGACAAACACGTGCGCGAGCGCGTGTGGGTCAAACACTTTGCGCGACACATGTATAATTCGATAAGTAATACAGGGATATCGTAGCTCCGAGGTTTTTCAAGAAGAAGGAGAGAGAAATGATAAGAAAACGATTTATTATCCGTGCGCATACAATCTCCGTAATGTGAAATAAATACATATTGAGAAAATATACGCTTTCCGAGCGAATTATAATTTCAATTGAGATTGGTTTTTGTACCTGCTGCTCTGTACTCTTCTCTCTTTATTTCTATCTCTCGTGTCTCTCTTCCTATATCGTTCTCCGCATAGACGAGACCGTTTATCTATCGGCGGTGATATACCGCGAGATGAGAAAAAGTTATCGTCTCGATCGATCGATCCCTGGCAGAGAGCCGAGAGACACACCGCGAATCCTTGGCACAATCTTTTACCACTGTACAAAAGCAAGAGATATCGGCACATAGCTCGTGCAAAAGAAGAGTGCCCGAAGAATCTATTGGATTGAATACATTTATATGGTATTCCATCGGCATTACGGTACACATACCATATAATAATGCATGCAGAGAGACTGGGGGAAAATGGACCCGTAAAACGCTTCGAAAAGTCTCATCGTTGTACAAGGAATATTTCAAGAATTTTGACCGTGATAAACGAATTTATGCCGTTCATGTTACGAAGAGAACGAGCTCGTGTCCATGCCGCAATTCTATCTAGAAAATAAATTACAACCATTTTAGTGAACCGATTGAATTTTGGTCAAAATGCAAGAAAAAAAAATTTAATTATTTTTTTCCGACCCTATATCGATATATTTTTTCCCCCTGAATACGAATATACCAATGGTTTTCCCAAAAAATCAAAATTTTTATAAATTTTCATCAAAAACCCTTTTGCTCAATTTGGGCCCCATTTTCAAAAACCTCAAAATAGCGAAATTTCAAATGCTCATAACTTTACTTCAGTTTGACCAATTCCAAAATTTCTTTTTCGTACTTGAAGGCTGTCACTGAACTTAAAGAATGGCGTTTAGTTCATTCCGATAACTTAATTTTTGTAGAAATGAGAGCACTTTGAAAATCGTCGAAAAAAATGGAAAGGGGTATGTATGCAAAAATTTGCAAAAATCGCTGGTCGAACTTTAAAAATCTGGCAAAAATCGAAAAATGATCGAAATCGTATGAACCAAGCGAGGTTTTGAAGCTTGAACGATTACGAAGAGAATAATCTCATGCCCAAGCCGCAATTCTGTCTAGGAAATAAATTACAGCCGTGATCATGAACCGATGAAATTTTGGCCGAAATGCAAAAAAAAAATTTTTTTTTTTTCGGACCTTATATTGATGTATTTTTTCCCCCTGAACACGAATCTGCTAATAGTTTTTTCAAAAAATCAGAATTTCCATGAATTTTCATTAAAAACCCCTTTGCTCAATTTTGGCCGGATTGAATTTTCGAAATCACAATATTCATTTTGTCCATTTTGTCCCCCAGAACTTTTTTTCGGCGCCCAATCTAATCAATAAAAACGGTACTTTTAGATAAAAAGCAACGAGTTTACACTAAGCATAGCGTGTTACAGGCTGCGTTATCTTTTTATGATCATTTTGCCCTCTTCCCCTCCGTCGCATATCATTTATTTCACTGTAGACAAACAGAGCCTCTCCAGCCTTTGGCAATTATTAATTCGCTTGCCAGACATTTCCCACGCATTCTTTGATTAGTATTTCATTCAAGACCAAATCGTGTGCTCGAAGTAGACAATTCTTTCGTGCGGGTTCATTTTGCCCCACAATTGGTTGCAGGCGCTGGCATGTAACCGGCAAAATGCGCTCTCGAAGTAACTCATCCGGTCGCGCAGGTGAACGCAGATGAGCTCCTAGAAGCCTCTCATATGGAACGTGTCGGAGGCCACATATGCCCGTGCGAGATCGAGAGAGAGAATTGCATATGCATATACACGAGCGGGGTCTTTCTTATATCGCTGGCCAAGTGCCAAAATGGCTTATAGCCTACGATCCTCTACACATTCGAAGCGCCCTTTTAGCTTGAAACTCATCGATATGTATATGCTATGCATATATATATATATATATATATATTATATATATGTGTTAACCATACCTCGGGCCCGTCTATCACTCTCTCGGAGAACGATAGATTTATCGAGTCTCGGCACTTTGCGCTCGCCCGCGTCTTTCACCTATACGTAATGTGTCTGTATATATATATATGAATGTATTTGCGCGCGTATATGCTCTCGCGGTGCAGGAACATTGGCCACGTGCGAGGGCATCCTTTCTCGCGCGCTCATTGAAATCAAGGAGATGCTTCCACGGGCGTTTAATTTTTTTTCTCGTCCTCCTCTTCTCATTCTCTCGGGCCCGAAGGCTGTTTACCATCGTAAATATCACCATGAACGCTACAAAGCTTTAACCACCTGTCCAATAACTTTTCATTTATCAAATTCCACGGCAATGACTTTTTCAACGGACATCTTGCCTCCCTTCCTTTCCATATGCTCAAATTTTTATTTCTTCATGAGGTAAGCATTGTTTTCATTGTTTTCGTAAAGCATTTCATGAAACAAAATATTCCAAAACCTTAAATTTTATAAAATCGTCGTGAACGCTCCAATTTTCATAATTCCGCAGCTATTTATTGTCATTTCAAAATGAGGAAGCAAATTTCGAATCTTCATGACTCTTTTGTCAATAAAACGTCATACGCTTTGCTCTTATTCTGGAAATTTGAAAAAATAATGAAGAAAAGGACACATAATGGCTACAAGTTAGCTACGTTCCAATTTTCATAATCCTGGAGCTTTAAAGCTCAAATTTTCTCGTCATTTAAAAATGAGAAAGTAACTTTCGAATCTTCACGACTCTCTTATCAATAAATCGTCATGCACTTTGCTCTTATTCTGGAAAATTGAAAAAAAAGGATGAAGAGAAGAAGACGTAATAGCTACAACTTAGCTACGTTCCAATTTTCATAATGGTGCAGCTTTGAAGCTCAATTTTTTTGTCATTTAAAAATGAGGAAGCAAATTTCGAATCTACACGTCTCTCTTATCAATAAATCGTCATACTCTTTGCTCTTATTCTGGAAAATTGAAAAAAGGATGAAGAAAGAAGACGTAATGGCTACAAGTTACCTACGCTCCAATTTTCATAATTCTGCAGCTTTAAAGTTCAAATTTTTTGTCATTTAAAAATGAGGAAATAAATTTCGAATCTTCATGACTCTTTTGTCAATGAAACGTCACACACTTTGCTTTTATTCTGGAAAATTGAAAAAATAATAAATAAAAGGAGACATAATGGCTACAAGTTAGCTACGCTCCAATTTTCATAATTCTGCAGCTGTAAAGCTCAAATTCTTTGTCAGTTAAAAATGAGAAAGTAAATTTCGAAACTTCACGACTCTCTTATTAATAAATCGTCGAAGAAAATAAGGCATAATGGCTACAAGTTAGCCAAGTAATTATGAATAATCGCGCCCACGGCGAGCATGAACAAATGAGAAGTTCAAGGAAGAAACGGAGAGATAAAAAGAGGGAGAGGAAAAGAATTCGCGGTGCGCGCTAACGATCGCGAATCATCTTGAAATCGGTATTCGTACGTTGTATATATATACACAAAGTTTCGATGTGAGAACTATATACGTGTGCCAAGTTTATTCGCTTCGATGCCTCTGACCCGCGGCGTTGAATAGCGTTTCCACCCACGCGCCCGCGATCGGTGGGTCGTAAGTCCAATCCCGCGCCCGCGAATTGAGCGGCAAAAGAGAGGAGAGTGCCGATCGTTCGGATCGTTTGTCTCACATGTTCTTTTTTTCATTTCTTATTCCTTCTCTAACAGAGTGGTAAGAGTGAGAGAGAGAGAGAGAGAGAGAGAGAGAGAGAGAGAGAGAGAGAGAGAGAGAGAGTGCGAGACGAGAATTTCACTGTAAAAGCTGTGCAGCAGCTCGAAGGGAAAGAGAGAGAGAGAGAGAGAGAGAGAGAGAGAGAGAGAGAGAGAGAGAGAGAGAGAGAGAGAGAGAACCGCGTCGAGAGGGGGCGGCCCCGTATAATTACAGGAGAAACGCCGAAACTTTCGGCTTAACGGATCGCGCCCCTGCTGGCGCAGTGCGAAACACGTTTGCAAGTCGGAAAAAGAGAGAGAAAGCGCAAGAATTAGTCCGCTGCATTTCATGAGTGCACTCAAAAAAAGGAGCCTTCCTTCTTCATCCCCACCCGAACGACGAACTTGTGAGAGAGAAAGAGGTTTTAAACGAGTGGGAGATATAAACCGGCGACTCTCATACGTGGATACAAAATGAAGAAGGCCGAAGGGGCAAGATCGAGAGAAGAGGAAAAAAATAAAACGGATTGGGAATCGAAAGAAAGGCGCCCGCGCGTGTGAGAGCGCGATGAAAGCGCGCGAGAGGGTTCTTCCTACTTACCGAATATATTTATTGCGAAGGAGGTAACGCACGATCTACTCTCGCGAAGATCGAAGTGCACCGCGAATGTATTCGGAAAGATACCGAGCTGTATGCAGTGATTTTCTTTTTTTTCGTACCGCAAGTTGCTCGATGCATTTTGTGGGCCTATGTAATTTTTTGATTATCAATCGAACCTGGAATTGAGTTGAGGTCCGAGTATTCGAACCTCACCCAATTCACCCACCTTTTAAATATAACTCTTCCTCACACAATATTTACCAGGCTTTTTTCCAAACGCGAATATCCATGATACTTTTCACATCCCTTGAGGCGATATTCTGATCTAGAGATATACCGGCGAAAAGTTTCCGGACAAAACTTCAAAAAAGGTCTGGAACGTTTTTTTATGCCATTTCGCCGGAAGTCAACGTAGACTAATTTAACAAGCGGCATTTAAAAGGGGAAGAATTTGGCTTCCTTTCCTGATTTTCTAATTATTTTTACAATTCGTTTTTAGATTTGGACTCTTTTTTGAAACCAACTGTTTTTGCCTTTTTTCGACTTCCCTTCTGGTTCACCCATTTTCTAGAGGAAATTTTTGTTATACATTTTTACGATTGGATTCATAAAGAGGAAAGTTTGAGCTTCAATTTCCTTTTTTTCAAAACTTTGAATGCAGAGGAATTTTTTCAGATTTTTTTTTTCTACAATTTTTCTTTCCCATTTTCTGGGTCGGAGCTCAGATCATTCAATTACCAGAACTCGAGAACTATGGGATTATTGATAAAATTTCAAGATAGGAAAATACTTTATTTTACCATTTTCAACACATTGGAATTTTTTTCAAAGTTTTTTCCTTAATTTTTTTTTCCAGCCTCAACATGAGAAAATAAAATTTTGGAAAAAAAAATCTGAAAAAATCCTTCTGAACTAAACAAAAACAGACGCAAGTTTTCGCTATCTTGAAGTTTTTCATGAATCCTCTTTGTTTTCGTGTTATACAAGATTTTTCAAATTTCCTCTTTTTTTTACAAAAAACAGAATAACTTTGGAAAAAAAATCGCTCAAAGTTTTTAGAAAAAGGAAATTGAAGCTCAAACTTTGCCCTTTGTGAATCCAATCATAAAAAAGTTTTTAAAAAATTTCCTCTAGAAGGGATGCACCCAGCACCCGAAGAGAGGGGGAAAAAAATGCGAAAAACAATGCAAATCTAAAAACAAATCGTAAAAATCATTTAAAAAATCAGGAAATGAAGCCAAATTCTGCCCCTTTAAAATGCTGCTTGTTAAATTAATCTACGTTGACTTCCGGCAAAATAGCACCAAAAAACGTTCCAAACCTTTTTTGAAGTTTTGTCCGGAAACTTTTCACCGGTAGTGTAAATTTGGAGCGTTTTGTCGAGTTCAATAGAAATAAAACAAAAAAAGTTTTTACCATTTTTTTTTACAACATATTTATTAATATTTTGACAATAAATAAGAATATGCAAAAAAATTGATTTTTTCAAAATTCTAGACCAGAATACCCCCTCAAGGCGTATTACTTTTTTACCCTCTTCCTCGTTCTCGCACACTCAAACGCACGGCCGCCTGTCAGACTCCCTTTTTTCGAATGATTTACGTTTAAAATCTCATCCTTTTGCCCTACGTGGTCGCTTCGAGTGAGTTTCCTTCGTGGGGTACATAAGGGCACCCGTGGCGTTCCCTGAGGATCAAGATACAAAACGCACCGCAATCTGGTCGCCCGTCCTCTATCTTTAGCGAGTAACGTACTCTCTCGTCCTTTCGCAGGAATATAAAACGGCATGTCCTATACATAGTTATTGCCGCGTGCATATAATACGTAATACACGCGACAGGCAACCTCTTCCTCGAGATCCAGGATCCTGGTTGCACATACGCCGGCTTCGTGTGCTTTCAGGGAAAATACGACACTTTACCGCGGAATCACGCGCGGCGAAGGGTTCAGAATCTCGTGACGCTCAGAAACTATATTCGATTACCCCTGGCCGAGCGAATGTGTATCGCAGGTAATTCAGACTTTATATGTGCCCGTCGCGTACTTTATTAAGTTCTCGCGCAAGCTACGTCGCCTTTCCCACGATACATCTTTGGCGCTGATGAAAAAGAGCCACCCCATCGCCTCCATCCCCTCGTCACAAATGATTCAATAACACTGAGATTCCTTTTGCAGCGGAATTTACCGCGATCGCGAGAAACTGTGCTGATGCTTCCAAACGAAAACGATCTCCCATCGCCGCGTAAAAGGACCGCGAAATATCGTGTGTCGTCGCGCGTTTTTCAGGAAATGCACGCACTGCGTGACAAAAGTGAAATACAGTCTCGGACGCTTGTACACGCAGGTGTTCTTCCTTTCTCATACATTTATACACGGGTATAAAATAGATGAAAACGAGAAGTTACGGATCTGCGATACTTGCAAAATGCTGAGACATTTATATGCATGAGGTGTTTCATGTCAATATGGCCAGCGTCTGAGCTTCGGCTTCTCACATTGGTCCGAAATTTTTTTTACGATCACAGTGAAATTAAGAAGCATATGGAATTTTCAATATTTTTTCTCTACAGCTTTTAATTGAGAATAATAATTAGCAAATAAAAACACTTGGATTACAAACACTGAGAAAACATTGTACCAGGATTTGTTAACTGTTAACAAATGTAAAGTTGAACATGACAAAATCAATTATTTTTTAACAGTTGATAAATTAAATTAATATTTTTTCACTAACAAATTTTGTAACACTTAATGAATTTTTAAGTAAAAGTGCCAACTAAATATAATTATTTATTTACTACAAATAAACTGTTTTCTCAGTGAAGTCTTCAATTTCTGAAAGCCATTAATCATAGTAGTCAAATTTGAATTTTCCTACGGATTAATACGCTTTCTTGATACGCTCGTGTTGGAAAAATAGCGAAAAATTTTGAAGCAATGTGAAACTCATCCACCATTCCACTGCGGTTAAAACTTCCAACTTCTTCTCATATTTTTCCTATCAACCCCTATTTCAAACTAACAGAAAGTTTCACCCAAAAAGAACGACGATAAATTCGAGCTATAAGTTTCACCAAAAAAGAACGAATAAATTCTAAAACCTGAACAGATTTTCGAAATTATCCCAAATTATATAAAAATTCGAGCTATAAGTTTTGCCAAAAAAGAACGACGAAATTCTAAAACCCAAAAAGATTTTCGAAATATCTTAAATCAAATTAAAACACGAGCTATAGTAAACCGATTTCATTTGCGGTCATTTTCTATACGAACACTATAAAATTAAAGGATAATGTGAGCTCTTACAGTGCAGTTGGCAATAATAATTCAGTACTCACAACAGAATCTTAAAAACCCTTACAAAAATTATAAACTGCGTTTAACGAATAATTTGAATCGTGAGAGTCGTGAAAAATGTTGCTATCAAGAGAAAGTGCAGCGTCTGGACGCCATTTTATAAATTTCAAAAATTTCCAAACCTCACTGAACGATGCGATAAAATTAATACGCTAAAAAGGTTTAAACGAAGAGGTACGGAAAATCGAAAAAAATGTGCAGTCCTTATTGATCTTGCTGCAAGATGAGACCAAAATTCAGAAACCCAATCCAAGGATGTAATGCCCAAAAATTGACTATACTTGACACGAAATACCCCATACTTGTGTATGCATATACGCAAGGCAGGGCGCAAGGAGATGTACGTCAGGTATTCTATATCCTGCGGTGCGGCAGGTCCGTTTCTGGAGTTATGACATTATATCGCACTTAGCGAAGATCCTATCGGGCTATCTCGCGGCGAGCTCGCGTTAACACGACGAGCTGCCCGTCGGCCATTAGTATCGATGTTCTCACGCCTTTGTGGCTCATGTATACCGTAACTCCGTGTATATGTTACTTGTTACTACCACAATACGTCGTATATATATATATGCGTATAGGTTTACAATGTTCTATATGTGTATATGCATGTAAGGACTGGGTGTACTGTAAAAGCGATGCGGGTTACATATTGTTGCGGTATATATCTCCGGAACGACCGCGCGCTACCATCGCGTCTTATCTAACCACCTCAATCGCAACTATAAATAATGATTGATCGGAAAAATCAGTTGTGGTATTTTCACGATCGAGCCTAAGAGAGAGGGGGGCGAGGGAGAGGGGGAAGAACAAACGCCTTTTGCAAGATTCTCTGTACGTTTTGTGTCTCTCTCTATCTCTCTTGCAACCAAAGAATAGGCAATGGTCTGTGTAAGGCTTGTGTAGTATTCTTATGGAGTACGTTTTAAATCTCCGGTAACAAGGAGATGCCCGGTATATATTATACAAAAAGCCCTTAGAATATATCTGTATGTGTGCGAAGACGAAAAAGGGTTTCGAGCGGTAGTTTGTACGATCGTATAGTGAAAATTCATCGCAAATCATAAAATATTATCATAGCCATATGGTGATTTCGATTGTGATGCAAACGCAGCCATTTATTCGATTATTCAATCGATCGAAACTCGATTAATCGAATGTTGCGTTGTAACATTGAAATAACTGGTGAATGTGCAAATAATGTTTTTAATGAAAATTTATGAAAATTTTGATTTTTTGATGAAACTATTAGTAGATTCGTGTTCAGGAGGAAAAAAATACGTCGACATAAGGCCTGAGAAAAAAAAATCAACATTTTTTTTTTCTTGCATTTTGGCCAAAATTGAATCGGTTCACTAAACTGGCTGTAATTTATTTTCTTCATAGAATTGCGGCTTTGGCATGAGCTCATTCTCTTCGTAATCATTTAAGCTTCAAAATCCCGTTTGATTCATCCGATTCTGATCATTATTCCATTTTTGGCAGATTTTTAAAGTTCGACCGTCGATTTTTGCAAATTTTTGCATACATACCCCTTTCCATTTTTTTCGGTAATTTTCAAATTGCTCTAATTTCTACAAAAATTAACTTATCAGAATGAACTAAACGCCATTCTCTAAGTTTAGTGTCAGCCTTTAAGTACGAAAAAGAAATTTTAAAATTGGTTGAACCAAAGTGAAGTTGTGAGCACTTGAAATTTCGCTATTTTGAGGCTTTTGAAAATGGGGCGAAATTATGGAAAAGGGTTATCAATGAAAATTCATGAAAATTTTAATTTTTCGAAAAAACTATTGGTGGATTCGTGTCAGGGGGGGGGATACATAGATATGAGGCTCGAAACAAAAAAATTTTTTTTTTGCATTCCGGCAAAAATTGAATCGGTTCACTAAAATGACTGTCATTAATTTTCTAGATAAAATTGCGGCTTGGACATGAGCTCATTCTCTTCGTAATCGTTCAAGCTTCAAGACCCCGCTAGATTCATCCGAGTCCGACCATTTGTAGATTTTTGGCAGATTTTTAAAGTTCGACCATCGATTTTTCCAAATTTTTGAAGGCAAAAGAGTTTTTGGTAAATATATCATTCATGGGGAAAAAATCGCAACTTATTTCAGACGTATGAAAAAAATATTTAGCGACGATTACATATATCTCGGATATGTTCAAGAAAATATATAAGCAAATATATATCAGATATATTGTATCTACGTAAAGAATGGATGCCATTTATTTTGAGTCTGGAAATTCTATGTACCAAAAATATATATCGTATTTTTATGACTATCTATTCCTTTTCCATGACATCGGATTACTTTTCGTCGTTTTGCTTGTATTTCAATATTTACACAAAGAGGTCTCGCAGAATGGAAAATCTCTTGCGCTATACAGACACTCATAAACATTTTCATAGGCGGAACTGTTTAAATCCTCGCGTAATGCACAACACGGCAATCTCCAGCGCCTCTTCGCGTGCGATCTCGACCTTTTTTACTGTCTTCCTCTCGCATCTCGCGCAAATGCGACAATCAAATCGCAAAGTCAGGGAACACACGCCACATATACGTTTTATATGTGGGTGTAACGTTGTACAACATGAGAGAACGCGAAAAAATCGTGATGCCGGGCACGCGTCACTTTCACCCGTCTGGACCTCCGGGTAATTAACTCTTCGCGAATTAGCGCGGGCACGGGCCGACCGTTAATTATGATAATGTTGGGTAGTCGCTCTATTGCATCTGCGTGCTTTCGCGGGCGAGAGGCAATTGCTCTATACATCTTTTAACTGCGGGCTCTCGCGCTTGACAAAGAGATAATGGTTCATCCGCAAGATGTTTAAATATAGGGGAAAGCGGTGCAAAATGGCCACCCTCCAAAATGATTGCAAAAACCAAACAAAAGTTATCAAACAATCAAGAGGTTTTTATCATAATGAACTCAGACTTACACAATACAAGCCTGAGTTGCTAAACCTAATCTTTATGAAGGTTTTTTTTTTAACTTGTCTCTACCGATATATAAACCACAATAATATACGTGAATTTCACTATAATGTGTTTTTATTCATCAACATGATTTTTTAATCACTCACTTTGATTTTACATCCTACATTTTACATTTTACCTGTTAAAATTGATTTTCAGGTATTATAAGGTCCGTCCGGAGTCACCATTTAGAAAGTACAGCACCAAAAAACTTGTCCTTAAAGTGACGATTTTTTAACGAAAAGAACAGATTTTGGTTTGTCTGAAGTCAGAACTCAAAAACGTACAACCATTTTTTTTCCTCTTATTCCTATCATTACAAATATTGGTCTGACACAGTTGTGACCCATTCATATAATTGCAAATATTAAAATTTAAAAAAAAACTTAGAAAACCGGGGTTTTATAAAGGGTTTTTTCGGTACCTCTCACGAATACATTTTTTTTTTCCAAAAACACTGCGCTTTAAAATCAGCGGTGAATTTTCCACCAAAACATGCTTTGAAGCCAATTTTGACCAAAATGCAAAAAAATTGACAAATATCAGGAGGGTGACCTTGATTTGCTCCGGACATTTTTTTTTGTCGCCGCGAAGTAATACCGCAAAAAATTGGATTTTAACACGAGGAATAATGATTTTTCTTCGTGGGTAGCATTCTAGCAGCTCTATTTACTTGAGCTGGTCGTTTTGCCCCGCTCTTCCTTTTATGTCTATACATATTTATATATCTAGAAAGAAGGAGGGACTTACAGAGAGAGATTTGCGACATTCCCAAGCAAGTAACAAACGAATTTACGTGTCGCTGTGGCGAAGATAGCGCTCACAATGACGCGGACTTTGGCAACTTCTCGCTCCTTCACGCTTTTGCCTACTCATTTAGAGGACTAATCTAAACAACACTCTGATGACTTTGCGACTGATTTAATTTTCGATGTGGAACGGGGTGAAGCAAAATAATCGGTTTGGGCAACTTTTTTCGGTTTTGGAATAGAACAATTTTAGTATATAGTAACCAAAAATGTGTCCCAAAAACGAGGTCCTTGAAAAGGCATTCAAAGATGCCGCGAACCATTTTTCTAATAATCTTTCTAATTTAAGATGGTAAAAACTATTAATTGGACCAAAAATAAAAATATCTAAAAATCTCTGATAACATTTTTTCTAAGGAAACTTTTTGTTTTTCTTTTCTTGCAGATTGAGAGAAAACATAATTAATTTTGTCCGCATTACCCTAATATTAAAGTTAAAAAATAATCTTGACATCGCGATAAATTTTGCACTGTCCGTTCCCTTTTTTTCCATCCGATTGTGCGAAATCGGTGCTGCTAAGGGCATTTGTAAGTTCGAGATATCACACGCCGCTAGAGGGCAGTAGATTCGCAAGAGCTGTACAACTAGTTCCCATAATTGGCCACCAGTCGGCGTCTACTTTTCGTGACAACTCGGATACGATCTTTCGCTACATACACATAAATATATAACCCACAGGTTGGCCTCAACCCACGCAAAGTGGCCGCTAACCTCGATTGCCACTTATCCCGAGCTTCCTCCGACGATCGCGGGACGATGGATTATGTATACCAGAGAAAGAGATATCGAAGAGTATCGACGCTAATGATAATAACAATAATAACAATAATAATAATAATAATAATAATAATAATAATAACAAGGGGGAGAAGGGAGGCAATATAGGAGGGTAGAGAAGAGATTTGAGAATGTGCATTAAACGTCCGCCTGTCGATTATCCCCTCAATTTCAGAGGATTCGAAAAATCCACGATACATTCCGCTCATAAATCGACGGATTAACCTCGTAGTTTAACATTATCAATTACCCTCGGCCTTTTCCAAGCACAAAAACGATTTACGGTACTGGAGAACGAAATACTTAGGCTCTTCGTCTCTCTGTCTCTCTCGGCTCTTTCTTGGATCTCTCGCGCCTCCGAGTGAGAAATCGAGCGAGAAAGAAAAAGGCAGAGAAAGCGATTACCTATATATATATATATATTCCAGTGGATGAAGCAAGACCGCGGTCTGCACAAGACAGAAGATCGGAAGGCAGAAACATCTATGGACGTTGCCAAGAAGACACCGCATAGCTCGCATCAATGTGTATGCGGTGTATATATACGTTATTACCGCGGTAATGCTCTCGCGGGGTTAACCTCCCGGTCGTATGCGATAACGTTCTCATAGAACAACGTGTATTAGAGCCAATATGAGAAAGAGAAAGAAGATGGAGAGAGATGGGAAACAAATATATATCTATATGATAGAAACTGCGAGAGAGGGAGAAAGAATCGGAATATATATCCAGACGGGGCCTGTCAGTCCCACTGACGACTCTGCGTCCATTAGATCCTGAAGATCATAGACCCCGGGGAACTAGGAGAAGAAGCCCCCGAGCTAAAGCTAATGGCTCTAACGAGAAGCTTACGGTGCTGAATCAGCAAACGTACACACACACACACATGATCTTACATGTGTACATGTTCATCATATACATGTAAAGCACACATGTGAAATATACACTACCGACAAAAAGTTTCCGGAGAAAAGTTCAAAAAAGGTCTGGAACGTTTTTTCTATGCCATTTCGCCGAAAGTCAACGTAGACTAATTTAACAAGCGGCATTTTAAAGGGGAAGAATTCGGCTTTATTTCCTGAATTTTTAATTATTTTTACAAATTGTTTTTAGATTTGGACTTCCCTTAGAAAACAGCTGTTTTTCCCCCTCCCTTCAAGTGCACCCATCTTCTAGAGGAAATTTTTTAAATTTATTTTTACAATTGGATTCATGAAGGGGAAAGTTTGAGCTTCAATTTCCTTTTTTTTTAAACTTTGAGCAATTTTTTTACAAAGTTTTTCTGTTTTTTGTGAAAAAAGAGAAAATTTTAAAAATCCCATTTGACATGAAAAAAGAGGATTCATGAAAAATTTTAAGACAGCAAAAAGTTGCGTCTGTTTTTATTGAGTTCAGAGAAATTTTTTCAGATTTTTTTTTCAAAATTTTGTTTTCTCATGTTGAGGCTGCAAAAAAAATTAGCGAAAAAAATGTGAAAAAAAATTCCAATGTGTTGAAAATGGTAAAATAAAGTATATTCTTAAAAAATTTAGGGAAAAAAATCTGAACAAATTCTTTTGCACTGAACAAAAATAAATGCAACTTTTTGCTATCTTGAAGTTTTTCATGAATCCTCTTTGTTTTTGTGTTATACGGGATTTTTCAAATTTCCGCTTTTTTCACAAAAAACAGAATAACTTTGGAGAAAAAATTGCTCAAAGTTTAAAAAAAAAGTTAATTGAAGCTCAAACTTTCCTCTTTATGAATCCAATCGTAAAAATGTATTTAAAAAAATGTCCTCTGGAAGATGGGTGCACCCGAAAAGAGGGGAAAAAGGCGAAAAACAGCTGCTTTCAAAATATACTCCAAATCTAAAAACAAATTTCAAAAATAATTAAAAAATCAGGAAATGAAGTCGAATTCTTCCCTTTTGAAAATGCCGCTCGTTAAATTAGTCTACCCTGACTTCCAGCGAAATGGCATAAAAAAACGTTCCAGACCTTTTTTGAAGTTTTGTCCGGAAACTTTTCGCCGGTAGTGTACCTCCACGAGTTTGTTCCTTTGGTTCGAGGGAAAAAGATTGTCGTGCGGTTCTCGCAGTGCACACGATGAAGTGTCTAATTGCAATAACGAAACGAGAGTTTGCGATAATTGCGGGGAATTTTCATTGAATGCTAATCACATCTCTAGCGCAATCATTCAGGATCTCTCACACCCTTTCTCGATTCTATTCTCGGGTGAAACAAACACAGACTCACTTGTTTTGCCGCCCACGCGACTCGTTATGAATAATGCCATAGATATATTTATGAGATAGCGCCAATTGTTTCTGTATCTCGGTCCGCGCAGAGATAGCGATGAAAAAAATATGGGAATTCAATTCGCGTTACTTTTTATGCTGTATTTTTCCGCTGCGATTGTTAATCCAATGTTTTAATTCAATTTAGATAATCGGAGATACGATTCCTTGTGAAAAATAGTGTATTTTTCACGTATGATGAATTGCGTTGTCGCGTTGAATTGAAGACAAAATATCAATTCGATTTTGCAATCGGGATGAGAATAAATAGGGAAATTAACGCATCAAGTTTAACTCAAATTGTCTGTATTGTATGAGAGTTATATACTCGTATCTTTTGGTATCAAATGAACAGTTGTGAAATCTTACACTTTTCCCCGTGCCCGACAAGTCCTGGGGATCTCTATAATCGCGCATACGGGTCTATAAAGCTGGCTCGCTCATCCGTGAATCTCCGATGGCTCCGAGCTCTCGCTCATCGATATTTATACGGAGGATTCCATGTCTGACCCTCTCGCACTTTTGGATTTCATTGAATTTTCGCACTGAGAAAACAATGTACTGGGATTTGTTAACCGTTAACAAATGTGAAGTTGAATATGATGGCGAAATCAGTTATTTTTTAACAGTTAATAAATTATTTTGACACAAATAAAATATTTCTTAACGACTAACAAATTTTATAACAGTTAAGGAATATTTAAGTAATCGGCCAATAAATATCTTTCTTTACTACAAATAAACTGTTTTCTCAGTGCGTTTTCATGACTTTTTTATTGTTTTTTTTTTAATGAATTTTTATGGTCAGCATCCTTAAATTTTATTGAATTTTTCCTATCAGCTCTAATAAGAAGAATCTACGATGTAAGAAATACCGCAATCAGAAATTTGAAAAGATGCTCAACAATCTTGTATAAAAATCGGATTTAGTCACGTACAAAAAATTGTAAAAAATTCGAGAATCGTGAGCTCGTCATGAAATAAAAAAATTTCTTTTAAACAATGAAATTATTATAATCCTGTTATTTTCCCAAGAAAAAATAAACTTTTCACGACGGCTCATGATTTATGCATTTTTTGTCAAAATGCAGATGCATAAGATTTTTGTCATTTTTCTATATCTTCGAGTTTCTGTCCGCTGAAAAAAAACCAAAAAACAAGGACGGTTGGGATGAATCTAAAAAAATATTTCTAGTGTCTACTCAGTTTCGGTATAGAATCCCTTGACAAATCACAAATAAAATTCCAGAGGGTGATGATGAACGTTAGCTAAATTCTCACGAAATTCCCCATATATTTCTATGCATATAACGAGAGTCCCAAAACGCTGAAAATAAGCAAACGTCGAAAGTTTGCACGGCGAATATATATAAATGAAGGACCTGCCAGGGCGGAAATTATACGAGGATTGGGAGAGGTTATTGCACATTTAGCACCGTGTATGCCCTCTCTTGCTCTTTGGATATAACTTTGGATATGTATGTGTACGAAACCGTACGGTTAATTCGACTTTTCCTCATCAGAAACTTGGAAGGAGACGAGAATAACGGCTGGGGTGAAACAGGCGTTTCGCTCCGATGTTTCTATTTCTAGGGTAGAAAATGATGGTTAACGAGCTCGGGCATCAAGCCTCGCTGGTGCATAACCGTACCCGAAGAGTGCGCTATATACGGTAATGCGGCAAACGGCCCACACGTTCAACACCGCGATCATATTCCAAGGAGATAAGTGCCTGACACGCCCGCGTCTCTAGCATATCGCTCGCCGAGTTGTTAAAGTCAAGTCCGCTTTTCGCTGTCTCTGCTTTTTTTTATTTATTTTATCATTCATTCCCTCCGCGGAATTTCTTCCACTCTGATCCCGCAGAGTGCAGAGACCCACCTCCTTCGAGAGCCGAGCCATTAACCCGCTCGTAAACAATGTCACAAACCCGGAGCATCAATTACGGTCCGGCCCTTTGCATACGTTATGCGATTGCGCGCGAAACCCGCGACATGCATTCACATGCGGACGTTGATGAACAAAAAAACTGATGACAAGAAGTGGCGATGTGCGAATTCGTGCGATTCCTGCGACCGTTTCATGAGGAAGCAAGGTGTCCTTCCGCTGGAGGGCTATCGTTAAACGCAAGGTTCGGAATTGTATAAAAAAAGGCCGGCACGTCGCACGCTGACTGTCAGATGACTCCGCCAGTCAGATGACTCCGCCAGGATGAGGGAAAAAAATTCTCTTCCCGTTTTCCCTCTCCCTCGGGCAAGCATTTTTGCTTATCGCGGTTATTTATGTTCCAGTCGATTTAACGAACAGTAAGCTATTTATTTACGGCATGAGAGAGTGAGAGAGAGAGAGAGAGAGAGAGAGAGAGAGAGAGAGAGAGAGAGGAGAACGCGGTACGAAGGACGAGCTGATCCTGTGTGACTCTCTTAGGCCACACCGCGACCTGAGCAAGACTTCTATACGGCTGCTCACTACTTCAGGGACGCGTCTCTCGCCAAGACCGCGGCGTCTTCGCTGATTAAAATAATATACTCGCCATTAGTGTGGTGTACCTTGGAATTTTCCGTAATATTGTACACAGTATGGTGTATGTATAGTATGTAACCGGGCGCACACTTTTCTCTAATCGTCTCCCTCTCTATCTATATACCTGTGTCCATCTCTTCTGATCACTCCCCTCTCTCTCTCCCTCTTTCCGTCTCTCTCTCTCTCTCTCTCTCTCTCTCTCTCTCTCTCTCGCTGCTTAATCGCAGCAGCTGGACCCATAGTCAGGATGAGGTTTAGCATTCTCGCGGAATGCGAAACCGCGTGAGCGCTATCATGCCAGTTCTCTAATAATATGGCTGTTCTCAACCGCGAGCTTATGCTATGTAGCCACTTTGTACCACCCGAGAGCGACGATTACAAGGTTAATTAGCGATTACACGAATGCGCCAAAGCCTCTCTCGAGAATCAGAGGAAGACTCTCATTCTCGAATCCGATTTTTCCCTTCCTCTTGTTTCTATGAATTTTCCTCTCGATATCTTTCGACGCTCGAGGAAGTGCCACGGTCGTTATATTCCTTCAATATTGGATCGTCGTGCCGAGAAAACTCATTTGATACATATAATATCATGGATCGTGCGACTATCGACAATTTCGCGCCGTATCTTCCTTTTTTCTCAGTCATTCCACTGAATATCATTTAATGTTATTTGTGGCATGATTTTTTTAGATCATATAATAATAGACACTCTCATAGTGTGAAGTCGTTGCTTTTTGTCTAAAATTATCGTTTTTATCGATTAGATGGCCCGTCGAAAAAAATTCTGAGGGGCAGATTGAACACTACCCGAAAATATTGTATTTTTTTTTAAATTCAAGTAAACGAAGAAAAACGTTGAAAAAACAATTTCCTTCGCTTCTCACATCACCGTAATATCTAAGATACTTTGACCAAGTTGGTTGACATATTTTTGCGATTAAATTTTTTGCCAAATCCAATTTAAATTGTAGTTGCATTATTTAATATATTTGTTGTATTGTTATTTATTATTTTTTCATTATTTTATTTTAGTAAAAGTGGGTTATTATAACACTATAAAATATGTTGGGGGTGCTTTTTTATGTGATGAAAATGACAATTTTTTCAAAAATCTTTCCAACAATTCGTAGGAGATTGTCACGAAAGTGTCAAATTTAGATCTGATCTGCGTGGGTGAGTTTATTTAGGTATATTAACGTCAATTATAATAACTCCCTCATTCACTAATTTTGTAAACTTTCAATTTTTTTCGATAATTTTCGATGGTGTCCATTTTGCCCCCATGTCCCCTACATCGCGAAGTTGTCACAAAATCTGGTAGAAAAATCCTTTGAAAGGAACTTTACAGTTCATTATTGAAACAATCGCATCTGTATTCTACATTGTAAAGATATG
Organism: Alloplasta piceator; assembly: GCA_946863875.1. Classification (NCBI taxonomy): domain Eukaryota; kingdom Metazoa; phylum Arthropoda; class Insecta; order Hymenoptera; family Ichneumonidae; genus Alloplasta; species Alloplasta piceator. The sequence goes on from OX333079.1 coordinate 11,151,814, forward strand.
GGAAATAAAGTCCCGTTTTAAAATTCAAATGAAATGCATAAATCTGTCTCATACGTCGAAAACAGCCTTCGTACGCCTAAATCGTGACCCACATCGTGTCGAACGTTCGTCGAGTCCGACTGCATAAGAAAAAAGGCATCGGCACATTATCAACGGAGTCCTTGAATATTAAGAATATAATCGAGGGAATCTAGACCATCCGGAAAATGCGTTGTTTCAAGGAGCGGTGCTTCCACATACGTATGATATCTATCGACGATCTATAGATCCGCACGATTCAACGTGTAAATATAACGTCAGTTACGCCCTTGCTCGTTTTGTTCGCGGTAAATTGTACGTATTTATAAGGTGGATTGCACGCAGGGCGGTTTGAGCACGCTGCGTACTTGGGCCAACTGTAATATATATCGGTCATTCCATGTCAAATCTACCAAGAGTTGGAATCGACCCCTTTCAATTTCGATGAAATTTGGTTAGAAGTTTTTGTTTTTAATAAAACGAAGTTCTACCAAAGGAAAAAAAATTAATTTTTTTTTTCAAAATTTATGCAAAATCAAAAATTTCACAATTTTTCGAATCTTTCAAGTTTATTTTTTAAATATCTCGAAATTTATTGTAGTTACGAAAAATCGTTCTGAATTCGTCTTGAAGAGTATACTTGGGGCTACGGAAAAAAAATATTCCGAAAAAAAACTTTGAAAAATGATGAATTTTGAGAATTTTGAATCTTATATAACTATGGAAAACAAAATTTTTAATTTTTTTCCTTTGGTAGAACTTCGTTTTATTAAAAACGAAAACTTCTGACCAAATTTCATCGAAATTGAAAGGGGTCGATTTCAACTCTTGGTCGATTTGACATGGAATGACCCATATCTATAATGCGAGTGGACGAGAATCGCTCGGAATCGCGACGACAAGGTCGTAGATCGTGCGTGCGACCGGGCGGCGCGCAGTCATCGAACGATCGATCTTCGATCGCGATCGATCTTCCTCCCCTCCTCGCGCCTGACGTTCAGCGCATAAATCGCCATTCGACGTTTTTGCTCCACGACTATGTGCGCTCTATCACTATTTCATCCGATTATTAGTGTGCGTCTGTGTTTGTGTGTGTGTCGGTCTGTGTGAGTATAAAATCTGTCGTTATTGCCGCTGGTTCGGGTCTTTCGAGGTAGAGGGAGCAAGGAGGGAGAATCGAGGGGAGAATAATATGCGAAGGAAAAGAAGAAAATCACTCGTTTGTATGTGAGCATGTGTGCGCGTCAACGAGGCGCACACGATAAACGGGCGCGAGTTTGTCATCGAGATTAGAATCGATCTACTTGCAGTATCGATTGCGCGCACGCGGGACCTTTCTATGAAGTGATCCACCGACTAGATTATCCTCACGATTACCCCGCTCTAGTCTCTCTCTCTCTTTCTCTCTCTATACCGATCGATTTTCAGCATCCATTGTGAAAACAATGCTGATTCGAAAGTGCATCATTTCTGTGTCTCTGGATCGCCGTGTTTTGCATTCTCCCTTGTTTAATTGTCCAAGTCAAAATATTTACACAATTAAGGTAAATGTCCCAATTATTGAACAGCTATGGATCTGGGGATTGAATTCGGCGAGAAAAAAATATAAAATCAAGAAAAAAACCATCACTTTCATGTTCAAATGATACTTTGATATTTTTACTGTCGAAAAATCACCCTTTAAATTATTTTTAAATGATTTCAAATGAAAAAAAGAATAACAATGTAAAGCATGCAAATGTCCCAATTATTGAACACTGGAAGTGCCTATGTCCCTAATATTGAACAGGCATGTCCCAGTTATCGAACACTCTCGAGAATTCTTTTTCCGTTCTGAAAATATTATTTTGGGTACAATATTAAGAAATACATAAAACCAAAATCAAACACTTAAATAATCTTTTATTAATCATGTAAAAATACAAAAATATATATTTAGTCTCTTTTGACAGGTTTTTGGTTCATTCGCATTTGGTTTATTTTTGCTTTTCAACTCGAACTTTATTTTATTTTTATTTTCAGCTTCCTCGTTTTCATGTTCTGTTTTTGTTTGATTTTATCGCAGCTTTCTTGTTTTTCGACTGAAATATCGGAGAGCAAAAAATATTGAACATTACATTCGTATTTTTACGTTACATTTAGCTTATATTGTCTTTTTACTTTTCTTTTTATGTTGATTGCACGAAAATACAAATAAAAAATATATTTGACGGTCTTAGAGTTATTATTAAAAGAATAAAGGTAAGTTTAATCAGGAACTTACAGTTTTTGTTGTAATAAATCCGATTCACACGATCTGTCACACGTTAACTGTCTCGATGTTTTGATGGGTTTAGTGACGCCATCTTGGAGAATTCGAGTGTTCAATAATTGGGACACACTGCATTTTCTACGTCCCAATGATCGAACACCGTATTTTTTAACAAATATTTATTTAAAAAAAAAAATTTAATTGTTATTTGTAAGAAATTTTCTGAGGAACCTGAAACGCCTTTACTTTTTGAGATGCGACAGTTTTTGAATTTTTTATGCTCTTACACGTGAAGCGGCGCGTCTTAGCAAAAACGATAAGCAGTTACAACGAAACGTCAAATCGGGTCACCGTTGCTGATTAAATATTTTTTTCTCCATTAATTAAAGCTTTGTTTGCACAAGTAAGGTAACATGTCGATAGCTAAAAGTTCCAAATATGTAATGCAAATTTTTCTAAATAAGTAAATGCATGCAAGTAAATGAGAAATAATAAAAATACAAGATAGTGTTCAATAATTGGGACATTTACCTTACACCGGTTATCACGGTTCCATTGAACATCTCTATCAGAATGTCTTGTTCTCCTAGTAAATAGGTTCCTTCTGGGAGGAACTTTGTCAAATATAAAAAGAAAACAAGATTCATAAAAAAGTGGCGCATTTTACGGCCATCAATACAGAATTACAACTTTGGTCGACACGTTTCTATTATTCACAACTCTACCAAATGGTAAATCTATTAAGTTTTAAAAAATGATTCCCTGATGCAACAAGCCTATGAAAACAACTGTACCGAATAATAAGCATTCAAAAAGCTCTACCTGAATAATATATCCAACGATAAGGACATCTTTATAGATTCTCAACACACTCAGAAAAAAATGTACCCGGATTTGTTAACTGTTAACAAATGTAAAGTTGAATATATGGCGAAATCAATTCTTTGTTCACAGTTAATAAATTAAATAAATATTTTTTAACAGTTAGTAAATTATTTTGACACAAAAATAAAATATTTCTTAACGACAAACAAATTTTGTTACAGTTAAGGAATATTCAAGTGAAAGTGCCAAAATATTTCATATATTAATCCTTGACTGGCTTTTTCCACTTACAAAGTAGTCTTCGTCTCTCTTGATCGGACCAACTATTTCAGATTTTTCATCACCGTGTTTTCAATAAACTATCCAGAGGTGGAAAACTCAATGATAATATTACAAAATGTAAAATCAAGGAAAGAGCATTGAAAAACGTTGCGCAAACGATGGATCAATATTTTAACACGACCTTCTTCGTTTCGTGAATTTTTCAGTGTCACCGGCGCTGCCTCTCGTCGATGTTGTGCGAGAGAGGGATCACGAGAAAGATCGCAAGAGAGATCGGGAGAGGGAGCGCGAGAGGGCGAGGGAACGGGAGCGTGAATGCGAGAGGGAACGTCAGCATCAGCAGCAACAACAGCAACATCATGAACGAGAGAGGCCACGAGAGACGAGAGAACGGGAGAGAGAACGAGAACAGAGGGAACGAGAACGAGAGAGACAGCAGAGGGAAAGGGAGAGAGAAAGAGACAGGGAAGTTTCAGTTTGCGGTATGGAAACGCCCGATCCTGTTTTTGTGTCGTCATCAGCGGCGCTTCTCGCGTTGCAGAGGATCAAAGAGGCTTCGCTGTAAGTAACAATCAAAAATTAAGAAAAATAACCCTCATATAATTAAAAGTGCGACCCTCGGGACTTGTGCATCAATGTGCCCAATACCTATCCTATGAGTACACTCGTTACTCGATAATAATTCAGCTATGGCCGGAGAATAAAGTAAAGAGAGAAAGGAGACGAAAAAACAAAATGTTGCACAATGTGGAATTGACTGCACATGCACGATGCGCGTTCTCGTTGTCGCGCCGAGTACGTCGTAGAGCCGTCGGCGATAGTTACGCTTTTCGTCGATCGTAAATTCGTGATGATCTTACAGCAAACTATCCCATCTCTACCGGTCACAACTCCCGTGAACAATTCTACCAAATTATAAATCTATCGATGAATCTCTATCGTTGTACACTACCGGCAAAAAGTTTCCGGACAAAACTTCAGAAAAGGTCTCGAACGTTTTTTTATGCCATTTTGCCGGAAGTCAACGGAAATTAATTTAACATAAGCAGTATCTTAAAGGGGAAGAATTCGGCTTCTTTGCCTGATTTTTCAATTATTTTAACAATTTTTTTTTAGATTTGGACTCTATTTTGAAAACAGCTGTTTTTCGCCATCTTCTAGAGGAAGTTTTATTTAATACACTTCTACGATTGGATTCATAAATAGGAAAGTTTGAGCTTCAATTTTCTTTTTTTTTAACTTTGGGCGATTTTTTTTTCCAAAATTATTCTGTTTTATGTGAAAAGCGAGGAAATTCGAAAAATCCCTTATAACATGAAAACAAAGAGGATTCATGAAAGACTTCAAGATAGCAAAAAGTTGCGTTTGTTTTTGTTGAATGCAGAGGAATTTTTTCAGATTTTTTTCCCAATATTTCGTTTTTCTCATTTTCTGGGTCGGAGCTCAGATCATTCAATTGTCATAACTCGAGAACTATGGGATTATTGATAAAATTTTAAGAGGAGAAAATACTTTATTTTACCATTTTCAACACATTGGATTCTTTTTCAAATTTTTTTCTCTAATTTTTTTCCAGCTTCAACATGGGAAAACAAGATTTTGGAAAAAAGAATCTGAAAAAATTCCTCTAAACTCAACAAAAACAGACTCAACTTTTTGCTATCCCGAAGTTTTTTGCGAATCCTCTTTGTTTTCGTGTTATACGGGATTTTTCAAATTTCATCTTTTTTCAGAAAAAAACAGAATAACTTTGGAAAAAAAAATCACTCAAAGTTTTTTAAAAAAGGAAATTTAAGCTTAAACTTTTCCCTTTATGAATCCAATCGTAAAAGTGTATAAAAAAAATTTCCTCTAGAAGATGGATGCACCTGAAGAGAGGGGGAAAAAGGCAAAAAGCAGCTGTTTTCAAAACAGAGTCCAAAGCTAAAAACAATGTGTGAAAAGAATTAAGAAATCAGGAAATGAAGCCGAATTCTACCCCTTCAAAATGCCACTTGTTAAATTAGTCTACGTTGATTTCCAGCGAAATGGCATTAAAAAAACATTTCAGACTTTTTTTAAAGTTTTGTCCGGAAACTTTTCACCGGTAGTGTACAACTCCCCCCCCCCCCCCCCCCCCCCCCCCCCCAACGATCTCGACCAAGAACACTGAGAAAACAATATATTTCTATGTGCCAGGATTTGTTAACTGTTAACAAATATAAAGTTGGATATGGCGAAATAAATATTTTTTAACAGTTGATAAATAATTTCTACACAAATAAAATTTTGTCATGAGAACACGAATATTTCTTAACGACTAACAAATTTTGCAACAGTTAAGGAATATTTAAATAAAAGTGTAAACTTAAGTGTCAAGTATATTTCTTTATTGTAAATAAACTGTTTTCTCAGTGTACTAAAAAACATCTCTTCCGAAAAACAAGCCACGGGGAATAATTCTACCGAATAAGAAGCACAAAATGACAATAAGAAGCACAGCATGACAATCCTACCGAACAAAAGTGCAGGCCATAATTTCTATCGAGAATCTTCTTTACCGCGAGACAGAAAATCCGATATAACAGCTCTACCGAGCGACAAATCGCTCGTGGAATAATTTCTCCAATTTTTCTTAAACGTTCGATGGAGATATTATTCGGTAGAGTTGTAAATTTCTAGAGATTAGGCAGAGATAGCAGCGGATCTGTATTTTGGTGGAGTTTTAACCGGTAGAGATGTAAATGTGCCGCTCTAACCGCAGAAAATTTCCTCGACCGCACGAGAAAGAGCGTGTGAGAGGGAAAGAGAGACCTCTCGGTCATACTGATGCATATATAGAGACGAAGTCGAGGACTCGCAACTCTTTCTCGGCGAGAAATCCGAACGGGGGACGCGCAATACGCGAATCCACGTATTCCATACCTACATGCGGAGCCGGCAAAGTGTGTCTATGCTATATAATACTCCTTTAAATCTGCCCGCATAGCATATACATGCCGTAGGATGGAACCCCCGCGGTGGATCTCTGCTACAAGCTCGTGCAATACTTTACGACAAATGCACGGAAATGTGTACGCTAGAGATAGACACACAATCACATATAGGAGTGTATATATATGTGTACCGCTCGGAAAAGACTGTTTGCCACGTCGCGTCGCGATTCCCCACCGTCCTTTTCCCTCTCGCTCGCTCCTTTCTCGCGAGCTCTCTCGAGCTCGCTCTTCTTCTTCAATCTTAACGTATCTATCGGAGATCGCGAGCAAAGCGAGAGATCTCTCAGTGGCGCCTGACGCGCTTCCACGAACGCGAGAAGATCTTTCAGCTATGGCATTGCGCACAAACACAGAGACATCGCGCGATCGCGGAGAAAAGAGCAATAGAGAGATACGTGAAGAGCTCTCCTTCTCGTCGTCGAGTTTTCTTCGAGGGGGCGCTCGATTTGCCCCGCTGAGATGTTGGCGACGCGAGCAGCGGCACCAAACCGAGCAACACTGGATAAAACGACGTTATATAGATATATATGGGGCGTTCCACTTCGATTCGACCTGGATCTGACCATTCACCTCTCTCCGATTTTGTCCGCAATTTTTTGTGGTTCTTTAATATCTCTGAAAAGCACTCAGGATTTTTCTCAGATTTTTTTGGAGCGATTGGACGTAATGATAATTTTATAAACGAATATATACTGTTAGGTCAAATTTAAAAATCTGAAAAAAACCACAAAAATCCCGTTTTTTGTATGAAAAATTTCAAGCGTTGAGCCAAAGTGGGCAAGGGTTTCCACCTGTTTACAAGAAGCTTTTTTGAAAAAAAAAAATAGAAGGAGAAACCTGGATTCAGTGGGCCGTTATCCAAACATTTTGGTATGAATTGGAGGTGTTTAAAAAAATTTTGGATAACGACCCACTCAATTCAGGTTTCTCATTCTATTTAAAAACAATTTTTTTTTCGAAACAACTCGTTATAAACAGAAGGAAAACCCTATCCACTTTGACTCAACGCTTGAAATTTTTCTTACAAAAAACGAGATTGTTGTGATTTTTTTCAAATTTTTAAATTTGCGGTAGCAGTACATATTTGTTTATAAAATTGTCATGAAGTCAAATGGCGGTAAAAAAAATCGAAAAAAATCCCGAGTGCTTTTCAGAAGTACTACAAAACCATAAAAAACTGCATATCATCGGAGAGGTGAAGGATCAGACTCAGGTCGAATCGGCGTGGAATGCCCCATATGTATATCCATAATGTATTTCATGTCAACTCTTGGATTTGAAAGGGTCTTGGTTGACTTGACATGATTTTTTCTACGATTAGACTGGCACACCTCCTTCGTTCTTTCAAGATTTTTTTCGTCGAAAGCTCATCACTTTTTTTTATAGAATCTTAAAAAATCAATGGGGTTAAAATTACATTTTCCTCATTGATTACATGCTTTTTTTATATGGACATTTTGGAAAAAAAAATCTTGTCGTTGTTTGCTTGCTTATAATAAAATTATAACAAAATAAACTCGTAATTAAATTATTTCCTCGTAATTTTTAGACATTTCCAAAATTGTAAGAAATCAACGAATCATACAGATCTCGGACATTTCCTAAGATTATTCGCAACTGAAAACAGATTTCAGTGCTAATTTTTTTTACCATATAACGAGATTTTAATCATTAAGTTGTTTTAAAATATTTTTTTAGTAGATAAAAGATACAGTTATAAAATCGGTTTTTGAGTCTTCATTCAAATTGAGGCATTTGCATTGTCATTCTCTATTTTTTAATAAGCAGTCAATGGAAAAAAACCCAAAAAAATTGAAGTACTCATACAAGTCTCAGTCAAATCGTAGTAAAAAATGGATGGTCAGAAGTTGGTTGATCCGACACGGAATGACCTGCATAAACCAGAGTGAGACAGATGTAACGCCATCAGCGGAAGCGAAGAGAAACCGTAAAGTGGGGACAATATAGTAATATAAAAGCGTCGATCGTAGAAGAACTCCGTCAGATCGATCACATTTTTCAATCATGCTGACACTTTAGATAGCCGCGATGCGTACTCGGTGCATTTGTATGACTGTATCGCGACACAAAGATATTTGACGCATTGTCGACGCGATGATCAACCGTCCATCGTCTGTATGCGCACATATAATAAATATATATAGATGCCAAGATTGCAACGACAAATCGTCGAGATTTCTCGAATACGCAATTTGTCGGATACATTATTGAAAGCTTTTTTGCAACATTTTTGCGAATGTTTCTATGCTGGAAGAATGTGCTGTAAATCACGGTAAACTTCCGGCCAATGATTCTCGTTTCGAACAAGCGCGTGTGCACGAGCACGAAAGTTGAAAATTCCGTGCAAAGGGGTAAACAGAATTGAGCGAGGAAAAGAGAGCTCTGCGTCCATCGTAATTTCCAACTCTTTTTCCATCCCTTTTTTTTACCCTCATATTGCAATATAAATACATTTATATGTATCGCGAGGAAACTTATGGCGCCATGGGAGGATCGGGATCTTGACCATATTGCAATCGTGGGAGAAACTAACAGTTCGAGGATATATGTCGAGAAAGAGAGAGAGAGAGAGAGGTATATGTGTATATAAAAGATATCTCTTGTACGATGCCGCTGTTTGAAAATGCCGTATGGATGGGAGCTGCTTCTATCTCCCACAAACATACATATATCTTCATATAGATATTTATTAGGATGATCCTTATTTGACGATGTCCCGAATTTTCAAAAAATATGAAATATTAATTCGAAAAAATTAATAAAATTAAATATTAATAAAAAAAAAATATGGAAGCAAAGAATCCACAAAGCCCTTTGTAGGATAAAAGTTATATTTATTTCAGTTATTTTTTATATTTATATTTATTTGAATTATTTTGACATTCCACAATGATTATGCAGAAGAGTTTATCCAGTTCTATCCCTTACAAGATCCTTGAGGCGAGTTCTCGTGTACAAAAAAAGATGCAAATGGAGGACAAAGATGTGTAGAAGTTATCTCAATTTTGACAGAAGCACTAAAGTTTTTTTTTTAGTGAACGTAAAAAAAATTCTATCGCTTATTTATTGGTACTTCTGTTCTTATTATTGAGTGCATGCATAAGTATATTTTGGCGTACGATAATTTAGCGAAAGCTTCAATAATTTTGCACCTTTGGACAAAAAAAATTATATCCGTAAAAAAACGAAATAAGGATCGAAACGTTTCCTTAAATAAGGACCACTTTAATGTATGTCTATATAAATATATATGTATACATATTCACACGATAAGCAACTGGTACAGAGGTATATTACTACTCTGCCAAGAATCCGGGCAAGTCCGGCGGGCCCCGCGAAGAGAAAGAGAAATATAGACAAGAAGAGTCCAGGAGGCTGCGAAGCATTCGCGCACGCTTGGGAAACGGATTTATGCTAGTTTAAGGACTGAGAGCGCACCTCCCGCCCGCGTATAGTTTACGATATAGAAGAGAGCGAGAAAGAGAGGATACTGCATGGACGAGCTCACGCGCGCGAGCTCGCGTCGCTCCTCCATTTCGATGAAATACGACTTGGCAGGGAAAATTATAGGAGCCTCCTCTCTCCCTTCTTGTTACTCCCCCATATTCCCATTCGAATGTATATCGCCCCGAGTATATCGCCCCCGACGCGTCTAGCCCCGGGGAACGTGACTGTAAAACTCGCGGTATAAAAGTCTACACGCTCGGTGAAGTATGAAATGTTTGCGAATTCAAGTGTCATACCCAAATCTCGTCTCCATAAAAAACAAATAAAGGCGACGAAAAATTCTGCAGAATTGCGATTCAAAAAATGACGCCAAAAGGCAGGGTTGCCAACGCTTCAGAGGGTCAAAAATAGTAGAATAGTGACTTACTTTCACAGAAATAGTGAGATAAATAGTGACTTTTTCGTTTAAATAGTGACATTTTCCCTACCAATTTAGGAACTTTTGTGAAAACTAGTCTTGTCTTTTTCACCATTTCAGAGCTCATTTGCAGTATTTTCATGAGAAATTTGTAGGATGTGGAAAGTAAATGAAGGATGAGAAAAAACAAAATTGAAAGTCTTTTTTTTTCTTCTTCCTTCACTATGTCGATGTGGAAAGTAAATGAAGGATGAGACAAGACAAAATTGAAAGTGACTTTTTTTTTCTTCTTCCTAACACTTGTCGTTTTAGTGATACCATAGGAAAGAAAATTTATTATACACTTACCATAGATTTATAACAATCTAAGGCCAAACTATATCTCGCACACCATATACACCGTGTTCTTTTTTATATGCCTTTTTTTAAGAGGTGGTTCTACCCATCAATACGAACAACTTTTTCTATGGGGACTCCTCCGAATTCGTGAAAAAAATTACAGCTGTTTCATACATTTTAGATCGAGTGGGTTGTAGGTATCACATTTAGTATGAAACAGCTGAAATTTTTTTCACGATTTCAGAGGAGTCCCCCGAGGAAAAGTAGTTTGCATTGATAGGTAGAACCACCTCTTGAAAAAAGGCGTATCGAAAAGAACACGGTGTATTGAAATATATATTTTTTAACTTTTCCTTGCTTTTTCTGATGAATACATTTTTTTCGACAAAAACTCTGCGTGATTCGCAATCAGCGATGAATTTCCCATCAAAATAACGTTTGAAGACGATAAAAATTAAAAAAAAAAAATTTTCTAAATTTTGGCCCTGTTTTCAAAAACCGCAAAATAGCGAAATTTCAAGCGCTCATAACTTTACTTTAGTTTGACCGATTCCAAAATTTTTTTTTCGTACTTGAAGGGTGTCACGTAACTTAGAGAATGGCGTTTGGTTCATTCCGATAACTTAATTTTTGTAGAAATGAGAGCACTTTGAAAATCGTCGAAAAAAATGGAAAGGGGTATGTATGCAAAAATTTGCAAAAAACGATGGTCGAACTTTAAAAATCAGCCAAAAATTTAAAAATTATCCGAATTGGATGAACCAAGCGGCATTTCGAAGCTTCAACGATCCCGAAAAGAATGAGTTCAACTCGAAAGCGTTATTTCATCCAGAAAAAAAACTACAGCTATTTTAGTGAACAGATCTAGTTTGGACCAAAATGCGAAAAAAAAAATTTCAATGTTTTTCTTTTTAAACCTTACATCGATGTATATTTTTCCCCTGAACTCGATTTTACCAATAGTTTTCCCAAAAAATCAAAATTTCTAAGAAATTTCATCTTAAACCTTTTTCGTTCAATTTTTGCCCCATTTTCAAACACCTGAGAATCGCGAAATTTCAAGTGCTCATAACTTTACGTCAGATTGGCCGATTCTAAAATTTCAGATAAAACCACCTCTTAAAAAAAGGCATGTCTAACAGAACACGGTGTATTAAAAGTGATTCCGCACGGGCCAAATTTGTCCCCACGCGCGTTTATTGCAGTGAGCGAGTCGAGGTACAAATTTGTCCCCTATTCTAACCAGCACCTCTATTCTAACCACTTCTGAGCTCTGAAATGGTGACAATAGTGGCCAAATTTTGAAAACAGTGAGATAATTAGTGACACGATTTTAAAATAGTGAAAAATAGTGATAATAGTGACTCACTAGCAACCCTGCCAAAAGGGGGTTAGTTTTCATTGAATTACGAAAGACTGGAGCGTGCTTTTCATATTTGCATTTTCATCGTTCTTCAACGCAAAAATTGGTTCACTGGAACTCAAGGGGGTATTTTGAATTTTTTTTGAAAAGATTTGTTTTTAAATCAATTGATTATCTTGAAAAATAGATGTTCCCATCTATATTCCGACAAATCGTTGATGAAGGTAACTTTGAAAAAAGAATTTTTTTTTTCTATTTTTATGACTAAATATGATTTTTTAATGGAAATAAAATTCACGCGAGATTCATGTAAATTAATTTTTTCTCGTTGGAAATCGCGGGCGCGGAAAATAAGCGAGTGAACATCGAGATTTGCAGCATCTCAACGCCGCGGGCTTACGCCGCAAGACGTACGAACTTTCTGAGTCTTATTGCTCGAACCCGAACGACTCTGATTACCGTTTTTACCGCCTAATTGCTCGGGTGCCCCTCTTGAGTATGGTGTTTACCGCGCGGGAACTTCTAACCCGCCGTTGATGCTCTTCGGCGCGCGCGAGCAGATCTCGCGAGGAAACAGAATTACGACTGACGAGTACGAATTTTTCTTTCGACGTACACCGCGTATAGCCAATGGCGTCTCGGTTGTAACTCGAATCGCGGATGAGTTTCATCTTTCTTCCAGGAATGAAGAAAATGTTCTTCGTGTCCGCGGGAGACGTCGTTCCGCACAGAAAAGTATACGCACTCGTGTTCAAAAGGACCTCCCGCGAATTTCACTTCCGCAACGTCAATAATCATTTATCCCTGTTTTTCTTCCACTTTCGATCCCGTCCCAGACGCCTCGACGTCTGCTCGCGCCCGGGACGCATCTTTTCAACGACTGAAACCCCCCAAATTTGAAAGCGTCTCCATCGGAGCAATGGGATTATTTTTTTTTGTTTTGGAAGCGTATATAATTGATGATGCTCGAATAACGGAGCCTTTCGAGGCTTTTGCTGAACGCGTTACCACGAAACGGCACAAAAACCTCCTCTCTTCGTTGCGTTATTTCTACACTTACCGCGAACTGTATAACACTCATTTGGTCAATTACAAGAATTACACCGTCGCTTAAACTTTGGGCGCAAATAAAATTTCACCTCTTTCGCAAGAACTTCCGCGGAAAAAATGATAGCGGAATATTGTTTTTTTTTGCCCGGGTTCAACGGGCATTTAAACAAATGGATCGCGAGAAATATCGATACTTTGCCGAAAACTGAAATGCAGGTCAAATCCCGTTGCGGAAAAATGTAATTTCTTCCAGTTTGAAAGGGCTTGTTCCACTTTGATGCAATTCGTGTATTCATCATTACTTCTGAAGAAATTCCCATTAATAATCTTCAATCTTTGCAGGGATTGTAGTTACTAAAACGAAAATTGAATTTTTAAGTATTACCATAAATTTGAAAAATTAAAGAAATTTTCAATATTCTCTCACGAAAATAAAAATTTAAGCATCAGGATGGGGTGGGATCAGATTTCCTTTTTTTATATGCAATTCACCAATTAAGGCGGTATTCTGGTCTAGGGACATACATTTTGAGGCGTTTTGTCGAGCTCGATAAAAAAAAACAAAAAATATTTTTACTATTCTTTTTTTACAACATATTTATTAATATTGTGACAATAAACGAAAAAACTTTCACGATAAAAATATATAATTAAATAAGTTATAAGCTGGTAAAGTTTAGGGTAAAAAAAGGGGTGTGCTGATAGACACGATTGCAACCTTTCTAGTCGTCCAATACAAAATTTAAAAAAATATTTTTTGACTCTTTTTTTCATAGTTTTAAATTTTTTTACAATAGTAAAAAAAATCATTTTGATACAAAAGTGGTAGGGACGATACAGAGTTATACATTGAAAATTAGTAAAAAATTTGAAGTAAATCGGTTCAGTAGAACTTAAGATATCATGTCAGCTGTGTTGAGAAAAGTAGTTTTGAGAAAAACGTCTGAAGTCCGATTTGTTATTCTTAAAGGTCTGAACTTTAAGAATATGCAAAAAAAATGATTTTTTCAAAATTCTAAACCAGAATACTGTCTTAATTTGGAAATTCGAATTGGATACACTGATGTAATAACGAAAATTGTTGGTTTTTTTTTATTGGCTGATTTCGAATGGAATCACTGAGAGCAAGTGACTTATTCCGAGAAGGAAGAAATTCGCAACGCTACTTTTCTGCCACCCGGAGCAATAATTCATTAAACACAACCTGCAGCTTCGCATTGTGCTATTTTCTGCCAAATAAATTTCACTCGCAGCCAATAAATTTCCTTTTTGAATCGAATAAACTTCTCGTTAAACGAATTGATCCAGTTTCACATCGTTGCCTAAAATCAGAAGCAATATATTTCGGGTATAACTCCACTTTATCTCGTGATTAAAATTGAATATTCACTGCGAGTGAATGCTACGTAATTGCGATAAGAGACCCGAGATCTATATTGAACAGGAAATGAGGAGAAATGTTTAATTTCCGAAAAGACAAAACTGAGGTATCGCAACCGCAGATTTTGGAATGTCTCGAAATAGGATATTGCTTGCATTATCGGATATACGCTTGCATGAAGCATCGTTGTAAAAAACATGATCCAATTATGCGACATATATATCTCGGTGAATGACGAGAATATTAGTTATTCACAGAATTTTCGTAAATCCAACGGTACGTCAAATTTTGAGGTTATGGCAGAAACTAAACGAGGGGTCTTGATCAATCATTCATGTTCATAAGGAAAACGTTTTTTTCTTTGAATCAGCCAAGTCAAAGTCAAGTTAAAAAAAATTTCATCCACATTCAATTGTATATCATTATGTAAATCATTTATATTATTTTTCTGTATCCGAATTTGTCTCATGGAGTTTTCCAAGACATAATTAAATATATTAATCAATCAATAATCGATTGCATATATTACTCGTGGATCGTGAATTGGTGAATACCATCGCAATTACGAATGTATCGTCAGAAGAAACCTATAATTTCCCTGGAAACACGGTTGACCGATGAGAAAACGTTTCATCTAATAATAAAGAATATGAAAGTAATTTAGTTTTTACAAAACGCCGTCGGTGCATCGGACATTTATCTTCGTCGCTGCAAATTTATACGCACATGCATGTAGCAATAAGTGCGCCATGTGGTGTATAAGTGTAAAGACAGAGAAATTACCGAGTACGAGTTTTTTTTCTACCCCCGTTGTGCGCCGAGCGCGACCCGCGAGTAACATGCGAAGAGAATGAAGACGTTCGTGTCTTCTTGCGCATTCACGGCAATCGGTATTCTCATCGATCAGCGAATGCGCGGGTATTACGTGCACAAGTTTAACACGGGGATGCACGGGAGAGCTCATGTCCTCGAATTTCTTGCTTCCGAGGATAAACGTCATAATCGGCGACAGCAGCGCGACGACGTCTCGCGCGCTCGCAATTTATTTTACGTACATAATATATATATATATATATATATATATTTAATTCGACAATATAATAATGTCATAAAACAATAATTTACGATATGCGATATAATGAAACCGGCAACCGGTTACCGGAATGCCTCCTGGCGCTTATGAGGGACCTCCTGACTTTCTTTCGAATTTCTAGTAATTTTCAAACACGCGATTGCGAACACGATTATCGAGGACTGATTGAAGTTGGAATTAAAAAAAAAAAAAATGTTTTCACGTTGCAGGGTCTTTCACAAGAGACCGGCGTTAGCGAGTGGCATCGGTCTCGGTGGACGAGGAAACAGTGGAATTGGCGCTGCAAACGGTGCAACTCTCACTGTCGACAGCGAGTGCGGTGATGCCCTCAAGAGACGCAAAGTTCATCGATGCGATGTCGCTGGTTGCGACAAAGTTTACACGAAAAGCTCCCACCTCAAGGCCCACAAGAGAACTCACACGGGTAAGTTTGAATGACGAATTATTTCCGCTCATAACTATTCATTAACCCTAAATTTACTTAAACTAAAAAATGGGACCTATATGTAAGGTCGAGTGCGAAACTTTTGTGCAAACTTTTTTCCTGTTATATTATTTTACTACTACTATTTTTTTTCTTGTAGTGCTATACATTGAGTTAAATTTTCAACCATTATGTCGCAGAATAAAAAAGTTATGATATTTTCGTAAAAGTTGTCATTTTTTCAGTTTTTTAAGTGTATTAAAATTTTTTTATCATATTTAACTTCAATATTTTACTACAAATCCTGTATAACTTTAGGAAGTAACCTCTTAAGAAGTTCTAAAAAAAATTGCATGTTAAAATGGTAAAAAAAAAAAGTTAAAATGATGTGTCAAGTACGTCATTCTGCAGAAGTGTGTCAAGTAAGGGTTAAGGTACTAATCTACTTTAGAAAGCCAAAAAAAAATTTTAAGATTTTCTTTTCAGCTCCTTTATCAGATATGGATATAAAACTGTTTTTACAATACTGTTACATCCTCCGAAAATACAAAAAAAAATTATTCTTCATTTTCATTCTTTGAATAATTTATAGAAGGCGCCAAAGTCGAGTCTTCGAAAATTCTTGTGCCATAGCCATTTGTTAATCTCAAGATTGGCAAGTCTCAAACAAAAAAATAAAAAAGCATTTCAAAGAGGAAGGTTTCTTACACAACTATTTACCACCGTTAATGAAAAATCGATTTAAACGAAAAATGGCGAATATTTGAAATAAATTATGAAAACAATTTTTTTAATCGATTTTTCATTAATGGTGGTAAATTGTTGTGTAAGAAACGTTCCTCTTTAAATTGGTTTTTTATTTTTTTGTTTCAGACTTGCTAATGCTGAGATAAACTGTCGGCCATGGGAAAAGACATTTTTGATTTTGGCACCTTCTATAAATTATTCAAAGAATCAAAATAAAGAATAATATTTTTTTTTCTATTTTCGAAGGATGAAACAATGTTGTAAAAACAGTTTTACAGCCATATCTGATAAAGGAGCTGAGAAAAAAAATCTTAAAAATTTTCTTCTTTTGGTCTTCCAAAGTAAAACATAGTACCTTAACGGAATTTTCGGTTGTCTCCACTGAGAAAATCATGTTGGAATAAACTAAATTGAAAGTCAAATACGTTCAAACGAATATTTAGTTGATACGATTCAACATTTTTTTGCCTGAATAATATTTTTTTGTCTGAATAATAATAGTTCTGAACCGAAGCGCAAAATTATTCAAGAAATTAACTACTTAGTTAGACCAAAGAAAATATTTATTTGAACGTATTTGACTTCCGATTTAGTTCATTCAAACATTGTTTTTCTCAGTGTCCACTTATTAAGCGGACGCAAAAGTGCAGATTCTTTTAATTTGTACGATTTTTCTTGAATTCTCATAGAAAATATAAACAATTTCTCGTCATTGGAAAAAGGGACGTTTTATCGGATCGATAACACGATGGTGATTGGAAAAATTGATTTTTCTGGCCATAGAATCTCGAAGAGGACGCGTGATTGGATATTCATAGTGGAAATCCTGAGAGGGGAAGGACCTCGGGCATTGAAATAATCCGGGAAGATATTTAGTGAAAAAAAAAAATTTACTATTTTCCCCGAATTGCTGATACAAGAAATTGTCCCTAAAGAAGAATGAATTAATTACTCGGGCAAAGGTAGTATGTACGTGTATCGGTGCGTCTGTTTGCAGCGGTGTCGAGACGGCATCCTGCCTTCGTCGTCTTCGTCATCGTCGTGGCAAAGACGATCTCTACCGTGCGCGGTCTTGCGTCTTTCTCTATATCTCATTCTCTCTCCCCCTCTGTCTTTCTTTCGCATATAAAACTCGTTGGCGCGTCCGACTTAAATGGGAAAAGGAAATCTCTTTTTACGCTTATACTATAAAGACGCCCCGTGCGAGCCTTAACTCGATGCAGATATCATACCCCTCGAGAGCCAATTATCAAGAGATTTTTCCCACGTTAACGCGATTATATCCGAGCTATCGCCGAATAACTCGGCATTATAATGCATTCCTTTTCTCCTTCGCAACAATGCAAATCGTAGATTGCAATGCTCATCGTCATTGTCCGAGAGAGCGATAAATCAACGCGAGTCTTGTGGCTAGTTAGAGGCGAAAATGACAAAAAATGATATCCCGATTCACCGGAATACTCGCAAAACCGTGAATACTCTCAGAAGAAAATTGCAAAGCTCCAATGAGGACTTTTTTGCCCCACCGTTACATCAGCAATTGTTTTGATCATTCTCTTAATTATCGCCATTTTACATGAGACAAAATCACTTTGCGTCTTCATAAATGAACCTTTTCTTGTAAAGAAATTTAAAAATGTTGAAATTTTTACGCCAGTTTCTTCGGAATGTTCTGTGAAGATGAGAAATCATTGGAAATATCAAGATAACCACAGTTTTGGGTCACAGGGACTCATAATGACCTCAGCCATCTTTAAACAATTGCCACGTCGATTGTATTACTCAGAATGTCTTAAAAAAATTCATGATAATAGTTTTAACCATGTAGGATGTGAAATGCACGGTAAAATATATTTTTTTAATTTTTTAGATGGCAGAAAAAAATCATGAAGGGGTCAATGCGTAAAAAACGCCATTTTTTACGAAAAAAATCATAATTTTTATAATTGTTTTTTTTTCATCAAATTTAAGGGCGATAATCTTGAAACATAATACTTGTTCAAAAAAATAACTCCATAGTGGGCATTTCAAACAAAATATTTATTTTGACATCTATTCATTGTTGTTGTTGTTATTATTATTATTATATTATCTATTATTTTGACATTTATGGCCAGTGCTCTTGGTCGCCAAGAGCAGGTAGAAATTTTGGCTTAAAGTTGGGCTTGAGGTCACTTTGACCCCGGGTGACCGCGAAGAGTTAATTTCGTTCTTATATGATCGTTTCGCATATGTGGTCTTTCATAGTTCGTTAACTCACAATCAGGCTCATAAATTCCTGCTGATAGAATGACCAGATCGTATTGCAAGAGAGAGAGAGAGAGAGAGTGCAAAGATCAAAGAGTCGAGCTCTCACGTCGAGTCTCTCAGAAGGATCCTCGCCAACGAAGGAATTTCCGGTGGGTGCATGTACCTGTTCCTGCATCACTTTCAACACACAAAGTGTGCTTCATGCATGCTCTCCATATATACATATATATATACAAATGTACATGTAGTACCTGTGTAGTGCTATCGGTCTACCGTTGTTAAAGCCTGAGAGAACCGCGCGGCTTGGCAGAGAAACTACGTTGAGAAAGAGAGACAGAGATGCTGTTTGTAGTTGTGGCGGCGATGAGGGCGTGGTCGTGAGAACCAGGATCTTTCGTCCGGTCCATGAAGCTAGGGGTGAAGCACCCAGAAGAACCGGCAACGAAGAGATCGTGGTTCTCAACCGGATGCTGCGGTCTATATACATTTATATATATAAATCTTCCTCTCTCTCGTCTTCTGACGCCTCTCTTCGCTTCTCAAGCTTATTCCCACTCTTTCTCTCTCTTCCGATCATAATAGCTATATTTTTACTTTTGCCTTGGAATCTGTGCTCTTAGCCTCTTGCTCAACACAACGGGGATAATTAGCGAGGAGCGCGAGAAATACAAAATTAACGAGCTAAAAGAAAGAATTCTATTTCACGGGAGATTTTTTAAATTGGTTTTATTCGTCATCTAAGTCGGAGATATTGCTCAATATATATGAAAGGTTTTTTAGGGAGGTCAGCTATTTTCTGGATTTACTGGAATCTTCCACCGTGACTTAATTCCACAGATCATAATTGATCTCACAACTGTGTTCCATCGCGAATATCATTCTCCCCAGCATAACTTAACGAACAAGTTGATATTACTTTATAAAATGTCATTCTAAGCTGGTTGCAACTTTCATTGGTCAAGGAAATTACAGGGTCATCCGACTTCTATCGTAGAACACCAAATTGTACAAAGGACAAGAACAACCCAATCCTGATCTACGATAATTCACGAATCTAGTTGCAAGTTGACACGAAATATATTGAATAGATTCTTCGAATCGATTTGATTGATTTTATATCGAGGTTGTAGTCACTGTGTAAAGTGAGCTACGAAATGTTAGCTACACCCAGCATCTCATCCCGATTCACACCATACGTTCTTCGACATGACTAAAATTATTGGAGGTATTCTGAGACAAGACTCACTTATTTGTTGTTGATCTCGTCGATCTACGAATCCAAAGGTACACGTGAAACGTTAATTAGAATAATTAATTAGCGAATTAATTAGAATAATTAATTCACAGCTCGACTATAGTGAGGATTTTTGAAAAAACTTTGTAATCCTTCCTGTAATGTAATTTTTCAAAGATAAAACTGAAACATTAATTGGAGTAATTAATTCGCAGCACGCGTAATGTAATTTTTTAAAGGTGAACCTGAAACATTAATTAAAATAATTACTTCGCAGCTCGAGTATTTTTAAAAAAACTTTGTAATCCTTCCTGTACTGTAATTTTTTTCTCCTCCACCGACTATAGAATTTATATTACATTTATTTATGAAACCAACAATCGAGAGTCCCCAATAACATTCAATAATTAATTCTGAATAGTTTTGACATTACTTGAAAAATGGTCTAAGGTATAAGCCGGATAGTTGCCACACTGAAGGAAAAAGCTCTATTACTTAAAAATTAAGTATCTACTGACAATATGCTTCGTGTATATTAAAACATTGGTCTTTAATCTTTCATTGTGCACTATTTTTGTAAACCCAATTAATATTGTTTTTGAGTAAATCTCATTTCATTTGACCCCTTCAAAGAGGGATAGTTGCCCAACGTGGCGCATAGTCGCCTCACATCGAAAATACTTCGGAGGAGTTTATAATTAATATTACGTTACAGATTATTTTATTTCATTATATTTTTAAATTTTATTTTTTTATTTAGATATTTTATTATCCATTTTATTATTTTTAATTAATAATTTCATTATTTGTTTAAATACCTTTAATTAACAATTTTTATTTCTTATCCAGTTCTCTAAACGCTCGTGCTAAACTAACTTCGGTCTAGCAAGGACTACACCTGGGTTTTTGTCATATTGCCGTTAGGGCAACTAACCGGAAAAGAATTTGGAGCGACTATCCTTTTCGATACGGATACTTGCCCTTTTTATTAAAAAAATAAATAAAAGTTATTTAACAATATACCGTATCAGACCGTGTAGTTGAAACTCTAATGCATGCGAGGAAACAAATAGTTGACTGAATCCTCAACCATAAAATTATTTATTCAATAAAAATTAGTCACCAATATTAGTACAACGCTCGTCGAGGTCTCACCGCGGAAAATTTTCACTCACACAGACGAAACTTGTGGGCCCTGTCCTATGTCTTTTGGGCACTGAGGCCTGCGAGGGCATATTAATAATTACAGAAAAGCGCTAACGCTAGGGACATCTCTAACATAGTGTATTAAGGACCGGGGCAACTATCCGGTTTTTACCCTGCCAAGTATCGTCTACTAATTTTTCCTTGAAAATTACATTTGTAATTTTTTTCAAGTACATAAGAAGAATTTCAATGAAAATATATACGAAAAGTCACTCGAAAAAATAACAATCTTATAACGAAAGCTCTGTCGTTTCTTATTCGCTCACTTGGCTCACGGGAGATACCGCGGGCTTTCTGTATACTTATATATATGCATGAATACTGTATACAGTGGTGGCACACGTAACCGCCCGGAGAAACACGTTTCGCCCATTAGGCCACCATTATAAATCGTGGACAGTTTCGCGAAATCGTACTCGTGATTCTCGCTGGCTTGGCTTCGTTATATATATACGTACATTCATACACACATATATAAATAAGGACGGTATTCCTGTATTTGTGTCGAGGGTCTGTGTATAACAGGACCAAAAGGCCAAAGGCAGATCGTCAAACTCGTCGGACTTTGCGCGAACGTAATAATTGCGAATTTACAAATGACCCTTAAATTGCTCCTACCTTGTTCTACGTTCCATGGATATGTCTCTGTAAAAGAGCATTATACGATTTAACAAACTTTCTTCCTTCAGTTGTTTTTTTCTCTCAACTCGAGTCTCTTTTCTCTGAGTCCACCATTAGAACCGCCCGTATGAAAGTCATTTGCATATAGACTATTGCATCTCCGCATGAGCCTATTATAATAGCCAAGAGGCAGCATCTTTATACACCATCCTCCATGTTCATATATATATATATATGTATATTTATTGCTCTCTTTCCACCGGTATTCACCGAATAGGTCGAATGCGTGTGTACGAGACGAGAGCAAAATAATAGAGAATAACAGCGCGATTTATCCGCAGGGGTATAATAAACGATAGTTAGCCGAAGTAATGTACTGTTGAAGGCGCTTACTGGCTTTGAACGATACACACGAGCTTGACTCACTTATTATACCTCGTGTACTCTCGTTGACCGCCATTATGGATCACATGCACATGTAACCCTGGCTAACAAACATTTCCTTCTTTTTACGATACACAAATCTACGGGATTTCCAGAAGAACGGTATCTTCATAGTCCCACAATTATCATTCGTCTCTCATACTGACCAGATCCAGCCTTCATTCCTACGGAGATGATGTGGTAAGGTTTTTTCACCAACTTAAATGTGACTTCCCATCAGCCTAATCGGTGTTATCTAGCTGGAACATCCTTTAAAATGTACTAAGGATACTATACTGTAATATCCGGAACTTCCCCAAGGACTTACCCAATTCCCACTCTGGCACTGACTTCCAATAAAAACGCACTGAGTGCGTTCGATTGGGGCTTAACATCAATTTTGAACGTTGGTGTTTTCGAATTCTGTCCTATCGTTGGCGAATTAAGGCAGAATAGGATAGCGTGATCCTTGATAGACGGGAGGATTGCCTATGGTGAGATCTCATGTATCAATTAAGTCGAATTAGCCGGGACGAGACTGAGGGAGGTTCATTTATTGTGTACATGCTGGTATATACCTTATAACTAGCCCCTCCGAATCCACTTTGTGTATGTGTACTATCAACCTAAGGTGGACTCGCCAAGTTCCGCGTTTATATCGTGTCGGTGGACAGCAGCACGAGGACTCCTCCGTAGCATGCTTAACGCCAAAGGAAAGTCTGCGAAATACACAGACACAGGGCATTCACATGGTGGAGCGTTCTATACCGTTGTGGCAAATTCCTGTCGTGACGAACCGTCCGACTGGTGGCCCTGCCTTCCCTATTCCGCTGCATCAGTTTATAAACACATACACAGACACACAAACACACGCGGATTCTATTGCAATGTTTGCCCGCGTGTAAGGCAGCTTCTGGTCAGCAGACCTACCATTAACAATGCACCTACATATGCGTTTATACCGCTTAAGGCACTCGCAAACTGCATTCCAGCCGGGTTCAACGATTTTACCCCGCACGAACGATATCGATCCTCCGATAGGAGGCGGATATGCTTGTCGAAAATTCACTAAATTATACGTACGGATCAATACGCTTGTGGTTAAGTGCTACACGATCTGCAAGATATCGCGTTGACACGAATTGGGCCGGTGACAAAATAGATTGGGATAATCCTTATTAAAGCACTTTGTCAGTTGTCACTCAATTTCAAGCATCATTCGAGTCCTCCGGCTTCAAACGTTCTCGAGATCGGAACGTATTCAAAGATTGATCCAGAGATCTAAAAAATTTCTACCATTAAGGCGGTATTCTGGTCTATAGAGACATTTTGAGCGTTTTGTCGAGCTCGATAAAAAAAATAAAAAAACGTTTTTACAATTATTTTTTTTACAACATATTTAAAGGTCTAAACTTTGAGGATATGCAAAAAAAAAACGACTTTTCAAAATTCTAGACCAGAATACCCCCTAAACAGGAGGACATTGATTTTATGCGATAAAATAATCATATTAGTGGTGATTAAATGTAGAAACAAGTTATGAAGCATTGTGTATATCGTGGAAGTACTCTCGTAAACTCGTTTTCCAAAAAAAAAAAATGATCTCGAAGGGAGTGAAGAAAAATATTATCAGATGATCTCGGCAAAACGAGCGAAGCGTATCTCATTCTCACGCGTGCTTCTCGCCCTCTCCTCCGGCAACGAGTACAAAGTTACAGAGTATCTGACGTACAGTAATAACGGAAATATTAGAATTCTCTCTGTGCGGGATCCCTCAAACATCACGATGAATACTGGGCGTGTCTGGAACGTCAGATCTATCGCAAGCACGCTCTTCTGCGCCCCGGTATATCAGTATTAGTGGGAATATGTGTGTATACGAGGGCAAAATCGCCAGGAGGAACAATCTCGTACTATGTGGAAGCCCCTAATCAACTTGTACTTACGACGTTAATTAAACCCATTGAACCAGCGGAGAATAGCATGGTATACCACGACGAGAAATTCAAGACTCGTAAATGCCTCTACCCGCTGGATTTTAGACCACTTCAAGAGAGCTCTCGTAGGGCACACAGAACGAAGGCTCATAAACTTTAGTTCGAATATATATGAACAACAAAAGGACAGAGAGAGAGAGATGAAGAGGGCAGAGAGAAAGAGCAGTCTCGTTAAACAAAAATTAAGGATCAACGGGCCAATTGTTGCTCCATTCATAGAATATAAATTTATTCCACGCTTGAACTTTGTTGTGCCAACCTCCGTGAACCTCATTTGCGCATCCATTAATTTTTTGAAAGATATTTTTTTCACTTTAAAAATGAATTATATATTTTCGAATCTGTACGTTTTGATAGATAGAATGAAAGAACTTTTACTTGTATTCACAATCAAAAATATCCTCCAATATGTTATGTTCATTGAGGTTTGCAAAAAAAATCCATTCTTCTTCGATTATAAGATTTGTGTGCCATTGTCCTGAAAATTGGACTTTTGATACTGGCACATAATAAATTAATTTCGTAATCTCGAAAAAATAAGGTAATTAAGGGATGGAAAAAAAAAATTTCCTCCCAAATACTGTACAGACATATTATGCATATTACGTATATAATAGACATATGCATATAAGGGCGATTTTTTTCTAGTTATTTCTTTTCTCAATCCCCACCTAAAATTTTGTTGGCTATGTCTGAACAGAAATTCCCTGAAAGCTACAGCCCTTAATATTAATATCGAGTACTTTCCCTTCGCGTGGAAAGATTTTCCATCTAAAATATACGCAAATCAAAAATTTTTTTATTCAAAATTCTACAACGAAGCGGCATTTCATGCTATCACATTGTTCTTGGTCGCAATTTATGCAAAATTGAACGATCTTCAAAAGTGTCCTAAACAGCGTAAGGGTAACTTACACTGGTGAGATGGTACGGGTCACTAAAGTTGATTTTTACTAAAAATTCTCGTTTTTCTGCTGTTATCTCCGAAATGATTAACTTTACCGAAAAATTGTAACAGAAAATGTTGTTGGAAATTTACCTTCCTACAAAAAAAAAGGTCCTTTGGACCTAATTGCTAAACTTAATATTTCTTGAGATAAACTTATTTGTGGTATTAACTTATTTGTGGTATAAAATTTGTATGGTTTACCGAACGAAACGTTTTAAATTGTTGATATCACAATATCTCAAGAAATATTAATTTTAGCAATTAGGTCTAGAGGACCTTTTTTATAGGAAATGATATTTCCAACCAAATTTTCCTTTACATTTTTCGGTAAAGTTAATCATTTCGGAAATGACAGCGAAAAAACGAGAACTTCGGGTAAAATCAACTTTAGTGACCCGTACCATCTCACCAGTGTAAGTAACACCTACGCTGTTAGACAATTTTGAAGATCCTTCAATTTTGCGTAAACTGCGACCAAGAACAATGTAATAGCAGAAAATGCCACTGAGTTATAGAATTTTGAATAAAAAATTTTTTGATTTACGTGTATTGCAGATGGAAAATCTTTTCATGCGAAGGGAAAGTACTTAATATTAATATGAAGGGCTGTAACTTTCAGGGAATTTCTTTTCGGACAAATGCAACAAAATTTTAGGTGAGGAGTGCGAAAAAGAAAATAGGTCGAAAAAAAATCGAAAAAATAGGTCGAAAAATATATTATAATAATATTAATTGAATATTAAAGATTTAATATTTTTTATGCAATATGCATGGAAAGCGTCAAGATTCATGGATCTCCGAAGCACATATCGCTGCAACTGCTTTTTTCAGTTGAGCTGGAATTCCAATTGCTCTATCGCTCTCTCTTCCTATCTCTCTCTCATAATACACCATTAGACGAAAGATTCCCGAGTGGGGCTGTGAAAGGAAAGACTCGAATGTGAGAGTTGTGCTTCACGATATAATCGAAACGTCGTCGGGGATCGACGTCTTTTCGCACCCAATTATTGGGCCTCTACAGGTAAATGTGAGCGCTCGATTGAGCGCGTCCTCGACTTCGTCCTCGCGCGCGCCATCCTTACTTCCAACTGCATTGCGTTGATCAGGAGAGGGGTCTACGAGATTCGTTGGAAATCGAACGCTTTCCTGTACGTGTAATAACGTATACCAAACCGCGAAGGTCCATCAGACCACGTCGTTGTCTTATCAGACCCCGAGAGACTCCTCTCTTGTCCCGCGGAACAGAGGAAATCCAATGTCGAAAGATTGGCTGTAGTGACAGCTGTCGCGAGCGTTACCTTGTGCGCGGTTCTCGCTAAGATCTCAGAAGCTGACCATCACTCTTTCTATTGTATGCGAGAACGACTTGGACTTGAATTCACCGAGCGAGCGAGCGAGAGAGCAGAAAAAAGCTCTCCGTAGATTGTTGACCATCTCTCGCCAATCGATATACCAAACCCCATGAGGGAGCTTTGTATTATCTCCTTTTTTGCTCCCTGCTGCTTTAAACGTTTGATTTTTCTCCTCCTCTATCTGTCCATCGCTCCGTTTCCCTTCCATCACTCGCGGTCTCTCGGTTGACTCGAATGACTATCAAAGCCGCTTTTGCATTCGCCCCCTCTCTCTCTCTCTCTCTCTCTCTACCTTTCTCCCGAAGAGTTTCTCAGTCCCACTCTCACTCCGTTATATTTGTTTTATTTCTCGTCACTGTTAAATCCACTCGGATCTGTTGAAACTCCGTGGTCACAACTCGATGATCCGATCGAGACGTGTATAAAAGAGACGAGAGTTCTTAGAGTCTCTCTTTTCTCTCTCCAGACCGAAGACGAAGTATCAAAGCTGAAATCACCACCGTCGAGTCGAAGCTCACACCAAGATATACTCTCCCTCGTTCTCTCTCTCTCTCTTTTCCCTATTATCCATGTGAAGAATGACTTAAATGGGAGATATATGGGATATAATGGGCGCGATCAGCGAAGATCTATTTCGATTGATGTTCTTTTTTTAGACTTGACTCCCGAAGGTATTCGTTAACGATACAAACTCGAACGATCGACTTAACCCCCCCCCCCCCCCGAGGGATGGTGAATTTATAGCGAAACTTACCACTGTGAAACTGATCTGTTCATTGGGGTTGAAAAAAGTTGAGAATTGGAGAAATTGTTATTTTCGGATTTTATGAATTTTTTTTTCAGCAGAAAAATAGTTTTGCGAAGATCACTGTTGAAAAATCGTGCAAATTGAAAATATCCAGATTGCTTCCGCATAATTTTATGCATCCCCAATTCTTAAGCATCATCCATCAGGGATTTTCTTGTGCAGCAAATAGATTCACTCGATAAAACCCTTCAAAGTGGAAGAAAATTCGATTTAACCCTCCTCAAGGGATGGTTAATTTATGGCGAAACTTGAAACTTGAAATTGATTCATTGGGGTTGAAAAAGTTGGAAATGGCGAGAAATTGTCATTTTCAGATTTTATGAATTTTTTTTCAGCAGAAAAATAGTTTTGCGAAGATCGTCGCTGAAAAATCGTGCAAATTGAGATTAGATTGCTTCCGCATAATTCTATGCGCCCCTAAAATAGTTTTTGGAGTTTTGAAAAATGATCTGTTTAGGATTTTCTTATAAAGCAAATAGACTCATTCGGCAAAACTATTCAAAGACAAAAAAAAATATTTCGATTTAACCCTTCTCAAGGGACGATTAATTTATAGCGAAACTTGGAACTGTGAGACTGATCTGTTCATTGGAGTTGGAAAACGTTGGGAATGGCGAGAAATTGTTATTTTCACATTTTATGAATTTTTTTTCAGCGGAACAATAATTCTGCGAAGATCATTGCTGAAAAATCGTGCAAATTGAAAATATTCAGATTGCTTCCGCATAATTTTATACACCCCAAAAAATTTTTTTTGCGTTCTCAAGCATGATCCATCAGGGATTTTCTTGTATAGCAAGTAAACCCACCCCGCACAATACAAATAAAAGACGGAAAAAAAGTTTAACCACCCTGCAACACGGATCAACAAAAGATCGATTTGAAAATAGACACCCCCATGATGAGTAGAAACAACAAATTTTTTTTCTAGCCTTTTTTGAAATTCTAGATGCCACGTCTGTTGGAAATCATTCGCCATCACAAATATGCAATCAGAGCAACAAAAAAAAATGTTTCGCATTTGTGTTTCAGGTGAGAAACCGTATCAGTGCACGTGGGAGGGATGCACGTGGAAATTCGCCCGTTCGGACGAATTGACGCGACACTATCGCAAGCACACGGGCCAAAAACCGTTCAAGTGCCATCTATGTCAGCGTTCATTTTCGCGAAGCGATCATCTGTCGCTTCACATGAAGAGGCACTGACGAGAAGCAGACTCA
The DNA here is from genome assembly GCA_946863875.1 of Alloplasta piceator. NCBI lineage: Eukaryota > Metazoa > Arthropoda > Insecta > Hymenoptera > Ichneumonidae > Alloplasta > Alloplasta piceator. The sequence continues at coordinate 11,180,508 of OX333079.1, forward strand.
TCCTCATCGTCGATCGCGTCGTATATTCGTCGTTATCGCAATTTTCGTTATCGCTGAACTCGGCGAAAATCGGTTGGACTATTATCCCGACCTATCGCGGTGATCCTAGACAAAGCTCGAGGCGATCGTGTTTATTATACATTCGGGACCTGAAAGCCGAACTCGCGGCAAATGTTCAATTGCCGGGGTAGATAAATGTTGAGGGGGGGGGGGGGAAGAAGGAAAAACAGCGCCGAATGCCGCGGGTGGGAGGCGAAAATGTAGGGAAAAAAACAGAGGATAAGAAAACGTAAAAAGTTCACTAGAATTTAGAGCTTAATAACGGAAGAACGTACGCGCGAAGAGATATAGATTTAGAGGAAGAAGCCGGAGAAAGAGGAAAAAGAAATAATAAGAGAGATCGTCGGTGCTTGAGAAGTAAAATTTAAACGACGACAGCGGGAGCCATCGTCGAGACCCGAGAGCTTTATTTATTGTCGCGATGGAGGAAAAGACGTTGATTTTTTCACGCGATCAATTTTGACGCCGCGGAAAAAAGAAGAACGTCATCTACTCCCTCCAGGACGATTGATCGTTGGCTCGAAATTTACGAATTCGTTATTATTATTTTTATGTTTTTTTTTATTTATGAAATCATCGATAAGGCCAGCTCAACTAGTCTAGAGCAACGTTAATAATCTATCATGAATTATTAAGAGCCAGTACAGTAACGCTATAAGGTTATATAAATATATAGATATATATAGAAATATATATGATAGATGGATTAACTTTTAGTTATAAAATTGTACAGAGAATATTAAACCTCCGGTGACGGAGCTTGGGACTTAGCATGCTCAGTTAAATAAATAAATAGAAGAAATTTAAAAAAAACGTGATTTTCAAAATGAAGATGAAATAAAATCATTATTGATTATAATAGGCAATTATAATAATTCGTGAATGAATAAAGAATTTCGCGTTTCGGTTAAGGACAATCACTGAACGAGCTCGTTTGTGAAAAATTAGACTTTCGAGATGAGACGTAAGATAGAAAAAAATGTTGAACGACGAAAAAGCCAGTATTAAGAATTTTTGTTTTCATTCTCATTTTTTTTTTTCGAATGTCGCGAGTTGAGCGTCGATATTCGCGCTTTTCATCCGTCCAGTGGCGGATTTACCAGCAACCCAAATTTGGAGATCGATTTTTTTTTTAGCCGCCTTACAGAAATCGAAAAAATTTCTGTGAGACGGTTTTCTGATGTCTTGCAGAAAGAAGTCTACGAGACATATTTCCTGTGACTTTTTCACTTCCGGAGAATATTCTACACTGAGAAAACAATGTACCAATTTGTTAACTGTTAACAAATGTAAAGTTAAATATGGCGAAATCAATTATTTGTTAACAGTTGATAAATTAAATAAACATTTTGTAACAGTTAAGAAATGATTTTGACACAAATTAAATGTTTCTTAACGACTGACAAATTTTGTAACAGTTAAGGAATATTTAAGCAAAAGTAAAAGTGCTAAATACACTACTGGAAAAAAATTGAGGGAACAAATAAATTTCCTAAATTTTTAGTGCTTTTTAACAAGGTATATCAGTGAAAAATAATCGTATCGAGGTCTAAAAAAATGAATCACACGATGAGATACAGCATTGTTAGAAACCACTGAAAATTTCGGAAATTTTTTCGTTCCCTTAATTTTTTCCAGTTGTGTATATTTCTTTACTACAAATAAACTGCTTTCTCAGTGTATGGTAAAACACTCAATTCACGGCTGAAGAGGGTAAAAAATTATCTGAGATACTTTTCCTTTCTTCTTGACCTTGAGTCAAGAAAAATTAAATGCTTTAGCTCTTTTGTGAATACAGTTGGTATTAATTAACAAAATTATTTACGGCGATATCATAGATGATTTTGCCAACAAAAAATCGCGCAAAAAGGTATTTTGTACGAAACTTTCGTAACTTAAATGAATTTATTATTTTTTAACCGTTTGTAAGCGCAATAAAAATTATATATTTACGTTTACCGAATGTACATTATTGTGCAAGTAGCATACACTACTCCGCCTTATTAATCATACAAGATTGAACTTTGATTATCTCAGAAATATACCCAAAAACTATTTCTTGTGCAATTTCAACTAAATTGTTGGATTGTAAAAATAATCTAGGACCCGACAATTGTAGAGATAAGGGCGGCAAAAATTCAACAGCCTATACTTGGGAAATGTGTAAATCCGCCACTGCATCCGTCTAAGATCAAACCAGTTTACCGTTCATATTAATCCCCTAACCGTTCTAAAAAAAAAAATTATTATTATACTTCGATAATCGTACGCGTTAGTTGGTTCGCGCGAAGGTGCCAAAGTAGATAACATCGAAGTACTTTCCCGTACATTTTCCTTTCTCCATCTATCTCCGACACTCTTACTCTCGCTGCCGCTGTATTCACTTTTGAACCGAGCAAACGCAACCGTCCGAGATAAATAAGGAACTCGGTCAAATTGAACGAGAAAAGATGAAAAATAATAGTGAAAAAAAAAATTGAAAAAACAAAGGACATTTATTAATTTATAATCCGAGAAGTGAGGCACTTAGCGAAGCAATAAAACCTCTATCCAACTCCCTGTCTCAACCCTTCTTTTTCTCATATCAACGCTGTAAATATCGAACAAGAGCCGCGATAACGCCAAAACGGATATTGCAATTATGGACTCGCAATCTCGGCCTGAAGAATACTAAATATAAATGAAAATGGAGAAAAACGAAAAATAATGAATAAATTGCTCATATTCAATCGTTAGAGGAAAATACTCGATGAAAGTTCGATCCAGGGAAGGGACACTGTGGAGGCCAGAAAAATAAGGGTTTCCGGTATCGAGGGGAAAACAAAAATTCACACAAATTTAATTTTCTCTGGCTCTTACACTGTCCCCTTTCTCAATACGAATAATGTTTGACGGCAAATTTCCCGCTAACATTTCTCTCGACAAACTTACACGATGAAGAATAGCAAACACGTCGAAAATGCGGAGCATAATCTTTGTCTTTTTTTTCAATGAAAAAAGCGCGATAGTGATAAGAATAGAGGAAAACTCGAAATATTGATAACCGACTTTCTCTCGTCGATGCGATACTATATATAAATACAAAAATGCACAAGTAAAACGCCAGATAAAGTTAGGATAAAAATGGAGAAGAAGAAGAAGAAAAGAAAACTTCGTGTGACGATGGAACAAGATGCCAGTATATGCTAGAGCCAGTTTATCTCGTAAACCTCTATGTATAAGATTCAATGACGAATGAAATTTCGATCGAATTAACATTGTTACACTGTTTTATATATATACTATTGTCATATGTACACAAATTTAAAGACACATAGGAAAAAAACACGTACACACACACACACACGCAGGTAGATATTACAATATATATGTATCTCGTTATAGAGAATAGTGCCTTTCTAACGTTTAAGATACGCGTGAAATCTCCGCGTTCATTAGACGTTGTAAATTTGTCAAGTCCATCGCTATAGTGCCTTAAATCTTGCGATTTTCGTATATCATCATTTTTTTTTCTTCATCCTTCTCGTCTTTCAAAATGCAACATTTAAACACTCGTAACCGACCCTAAAAAAATGTTAAATTTTCTTCTTTTTATTCAGAGTTTATCAGATAAAAATTAGCCATTTTAGTAATTGCCATTTTTATAAGAATTACTGGGAATAATTGTAATTGAAAAAAAGTTTCATTAGTACGGAATTATTGCAATTAAAAAAAAACACATTTAATTAATTAATTACAGAGTAATTCTATTTAGAAAAAAAATTAGAAGTACATTCATTTCAAACCTCATGATTTTTCTTCAATCATTGCGAAAAGTTGTAATTTTTTTTCACAATTACAATTACTCCGAAAATTTTGTAATTTTCCATCACAATTTTGCCCAATTCTGCGTGAATAACCGCGGAGATAAAAAAAAAATTCAGTCACATTGATGAAATCTTTCCGATATGTCAGAATTTCAATTTTACCGAAAGAAATATTTTACAGCAAATGCATACTCCTCTAAATATTTGTCAAAGTAAAAACATTCGTTGTTTGATCGGGTAAGAATTAATCTTATGCATCAACCTTTTATTCAGGTCAAACCCAACTGCATTTTTTTAGTGCGGCGATATTCTCTCTCTCTCTCTCTCTCTCACTCACTCTCTCTTTCTCTCTTTCTCTTTTTTTTGCGCATCGTCCGGAATTTCTTTGGGGCTATTTTCGAGATGGGTACAGGAAGGTCCCGAGTGATAACCCGAGGCGTTTTTCGTGAATTATATAGATATATCTTGCATGCGATGAGAAATGCCGTTCGACATTCGAACCTGACAAGATCCTCGATCATCGTCATATGTACTTTCAAATATTCGCGATTCTCTCGCGCACCAACAATTTTTCTCTCGCGTAAAGCATTCAATCGTCGATAAGATTTCGATAAATCGATGGGAAACGATTCGATAAGAGAACAAATTGACAGCAAGAGACAGAGAGAGAGAGAGAGAGAGAGAGGGAGGGAGCAAAATTGCTTTTGAAGGGACCTTCGATGCACCAAACGAATTTTTTTATTCATCGTGACTTTCAAATTGGGAGACGCGGCAGCATCGTGATAGCAAGAATGAAAGAAATGAATTATTTCTTCTCATCCCTCGATAAAAAAAAAGTTCCATACACTTTGAGTGAATCAGTAGACTGGAAAAGGGGTTGAGAGTGGCGAAAAAAATTATAAAATTTATTTCACACCTGAGCCCCGTCCACGATAATCTCACACATTCCATTGCGAAAACATTCCACACACTCGAGAAAAAAAAATTCTCTCTCTTTCTCTCTGTCTTCTTCTCGTGTCTTCTTTTACCTTCCTCAATTTTTTTCCGTTCACTACGAAATCTCAAGGTTCCTAGCTAATTTGCGAAAAATCATTCGTTTCCCAAATTCGACTCTCGATCACGATGAAATTTCACGATTTAACGAGGTGGGCGTTGTCATTGTCGAAAGAATCGACTCTCGCTGAAATCGAACGACGACACTTTTGGGTGAATTAGCATTTCCGAGTGCCTTAAAAAAGTGCGTTAGCCGCCAATTGTAACTTTATATTTATAATAATCGGGTGTAAAAGAAACTAGAATTTTTCCAATTAACATTCGGCCAGTCTGTGAATATTCTTTTTTTTCGTCTACAAGACGCATTTCCTATCATAATTTTAATATCGTCGAAATGTCTAGCTTACACGCTAGCGATTGAATTTACTCGTCGCTTCTTCGCATTCCATTGCAGACGACATTTTCAAAAAAAAAAAGAATATAATTCATTGATTATTTGCTCGAGAAATGAAAAAATCATCGAGAACTCAATGAACGTTGGAGGTTCGATCGTAAAGCACACAACGATCACGAATCCGCTTTCATTTCGCTTCGAGCCGCAATACGGAATCGCATTTTGCCGCCGGCGTCCAATGCGTTCAAAACGGAGCATATATATTTATATATTTATACATACATACATACGGAACATTCCAGTCCGAATCGATGGGTCAAGCTTCACTATTTTTAAATTTTTTATTTTCCTTCTAGTGTTTTATAAGACTGTCCAAGCAAATTCATCACAGAAATTTTCATAACTTCCGGAATTATTCATTCAATATTTTTTTCAAAATAAACTCTGTATTAAAAAGCAAATTTTTGTATACGAATTGAAGAAATTGTCAAAAATAAATTTTCAGCGCAGGTGACGCAAATAATGGTAAAAAATGTAGAAATTTTTTTTTTTCAAAATTGAGTTAATTTATGATATTTTTCGTGCTAGAAAATTAATTTGGGGCAAGCACGGAGGACACTGGTCAAGTTAAAAAACAAAATACTTATTTGTCAACACAATAATAATAATAATTTATTAAGACAGTTTTTATGGCAAAGTCAAGTAAATCGATACTATAACTTCAAAAATTGTTTGTAAACGTTTGAGACAAGAAAGTAGTGCAGATCAAGGGGGGTTTCAAAGTTTTTGCACTTACTCTGAAAAAAAAAATTCTTGTAATAACCCAAACAAAAGAACAAGTACAATGTTATTGATAAATCCAGGGTGATATTTTTACGTAGTGTCCGTTAAATGAAATCTGCAATTTCCCTCACTTCACTTGACTTTGCCGCAAGAACTCCCTTTCCCATTCATTTTGAAAGAACAATTATGTAATTTCAATCAAATAAAAAATTTACTGGGTATTTCTCTTCTCTCAACGTTATCTGAACATGCATACATTGCCTGATAATAAAACTTAAGATTTTTCAAAAAGAATCAATTGAACAAAAATTCTAAGAAATCGATAGTGTCCAACAATATTCGCTTATCACTAACGTTCACATAAATCTTGTTCTAATTATAAAAATTTCTGTGTTGGTTCTTCGCGACATCCTAAAAAAATCAGAGAAAAGAAACAAAAGTGAAAAAAATGGCGAGGAACATTATCCGTTCAATTTGAAATGGAACGCGTCATATATAAATATATATATCTATATATAAGTATGTATGTATACGGAATGCAACAACTTAACGACTTCGACACGTCGACACGACTGTCTCAACTTTGATTGCACAATGACACGTTATAGGTATCGTTTTGAATTCGTTCTAGAATTCATGTAGATTCGCGTGCACACGGTTTCCCAACATTCTCGTGATCTATTTTTTTATTCTCCCTCAATCTCCCTCTACTTCTTCTAGTTTTGTTTCTTTGTTCGCTTTCCTAAAGTGAATATATATATTATGCCAATAAGCACGCAAATAGTTCCCAGCTGATGCATTATGATAACCAGATTTATTATATCATCTTTGTTTTCACTCCGTTTGCCTGGACTATAAAAACACGAAGAATAAAAGTGACACACGAGAGTGCTCAATTTTTTTTGGTGCTTCGGCAAACTTGATATAAATGGATATATATATATTTATTAATAAATAAATATATATATATATATATATATTAGGGTGAATCGAAAAAATAAAAAACTGTCGGCTACCCTCAAAAATCTAAGATATCATTGAAATAAAGGTCTATGTGCAACGGTTCGATTTTTTGAATTTGTTTAGAAGGCGCGCGGGACGTTCAAAAACGCCATTTTTAGCCTTAAATTTAATATATCACTGATAAACGGAAACAGACCATTCAAAAAAATGTGCATTTTTTATACAAGGTGCCCAGAAATGTACTCTTTCAAACCCATATTTACTGAACATTAACAAATGGTTCATATATTCGAAAAAAAAAATCTCTGAAAATCAATATTTTCATTATTTTTCAATTAATTATATCATTAAATATTAATTTTTGTCTTCTAAAATGTTTTTGTATTTCTTCCATCTTTTTTCTTGTAAAACTGAGTATCAGTATTGCTTACAATGCGAATATTGCTAGAAAATAAATCTTTTTAAATATGAAAATTTCCAAATAAATATTTACTTTTTAGCAATTTTCGCATTGTAAGCAATACTGATACCGAGTTTGACAAGAAAAAAGATGGTAGAAATACAAAACGTGTTAGAAGAAAAAAATCAATATGTAATGATATAATTAATTCAAAAAAAGTGAAAATATTGATTTTCAGAGATTTTTTTTCGAATATATGAACCATTTGTTAATGTTCAGTGAATATGGGTTTGAAAGAGTACATATCTGGGCTCCTTGTATAAAAAATTCAGAATTTTTTGAATAATCTGTTTTCTTTTATCAGTGATATAGTAAATTTAACGCTAAAAATTGTGTTTGTGAACGTCTCGCGTGCCCTCCAAAAAAAATCAAAAAAATCGAACCGTTGCACAGAGACCTTTATTTCAACGATACCTTTGATTTTCGAGGGTAGCCAACAGTTTTTATTTTTTTCGATTCACCCTAATATATATATATATGTATGCTGTTATATCGTACACATGTGGTAAACTGATGCTGCATACGTACATAGATCGAATTATTAGGTGAAAATTGACGCTAGTACTGTAAGTGAAACTATTAGATTTTAAGTGAAAATATCATAATCGATCATGTAAATAGTCTGTAAATTTCGTCGAACATCCTTTTTTTCCAATTACACACACACACATATATATATATTCTCTCTCTTTCATTCTCCCCGTCGTTTCTTTCACGAAGAAAAAGTTTCGACGCTCTAAGAGCTGTGAGAACTTGAATGACGAATGACGACGTAAATTATAACATTATTTCACTTTATAAATGTAATCAATGGGGGCCAGTAATTCTCTCTCGGATCTCGCACGGATTTATGCGCTGTGGGGCGCGCGGTAATGCAATAATACGATTATGCCGAAATAGCATTGACGTTATTAATTATTAAGTGTAGAGAAAAAAGGGGGGGGGGAATATTACAAGCAAAACAGGACATAATTTACGTATATATGAATATAAATAAGCATGAAAACGAAAAGCAATGAGACCGCGCGCTGCAAACTATTAATTATTAAGAATAATATATATTGTATATGTTAAATAGGCACAATAATGTAGAACAATAATATATAAACTCACTATTATAAACGAAGGCATTACTCTAACTTTTTACAACGTAACGTATATCGTAAATTAAGTGAAGGAATGAAGAAAACGAGAACAGACGAAATTGTAATAAGAAAAAAAGAAAAGCGTCGTTTGTTTAACGTTGGGAGGGTTCATTAGTCGTACTAGAGGATTTTAAGTACATAGAAATATATATATAGATATGAATATATATTATTATAAATTGTGATTGTAACTGTCACACTATGACTTGTTATCCATCGATGTTTTTTATTTGGATAATTTATTTATTGCAATTGTGTGGTTCGAGAGTTGAGACGACATTCGATGCGTTGTTCGTGATTAATCGACAACGCGCCACGTCAAGTTTCCGAAAAAGGAAAAAAGTTGATTGAAAGAAATTCTAGCGAAAAAAAAAATTATATACATATATATATATATGTATATGCACGAAATTATATATTTATATGCGGATAACTTCGTAAACACGTTCGACGTACGTGATTTTGTAAAACGGCGAGAGAGTGCGAAGAAAATTTGCAAAGTCTGTGTTAAAAATAAAATAGCGGAAAAAAAGGAAATGATACAAATGGGGCTGGAGAACATGATTCATTGGCCATCTGCGCAAATGTGTAGATATACATTTCACCTTTCATCTGACACAAACAAACCAACACACAAACGAATATGGACGTACGAAACAAATGAAACAAAAAAAAAAAATAAAGCTTCCTTCATGAGGAAGCAAAAAAAATGAACACGAAGAGACGTAGTACGAGAAAGCACTTATCAGTAGTTATAACATTATCGAGATAATGTTTACGTATTTTAGATAATATTATTATCCATTATCATCATTACTTTTTACGTTATTATTATCATTTCATTATTATATCATTGCTATTATCATTACAATTTTTATTATTATTATTATTATTATTATTATTATTATTATTGTATTTGGCAGGGTTATGAAATTAAAATTGAGAAAATTGATTACCCGCGTCTGTGTGTCCGTTTCTTTGTCTTGTCCCTTATCGTAGAATATTTATTTCCAAGCTAAGAACGAAGCAGGGATTAAATCCAAGTATAGCACTGGCTTATAAATCAAGGCCTCTCGGCGAGCTACCGGAGAACTCGCGGTTTCTTTACCCCACCGATCTTTCCGTCTCTCGTTTTCTCTCTTTCTCATCGGCTTGATTTAGCTCGACGCCCTGACACCGTTAATCCTCGCTAAACTATGGACTAATGCCGACATTATTATTACAACTACTGAAATATGGAATATTCTCACATCGTGATTTCCCTCCACCTTGTTCCTGTCTTATATGCCCGCATATTCTCTCACTCTGTCTCTCTTTCTCTCCGCACACATATACTGTTGGTATATTCTTATGGCGATAATATATGGGAGGGACGAGAACGGCAAAAACCACCTCGCTTGTATCACATAGATGCATACTGGCGTAAGATAGCCCTTACGGTAGAATCAAGTCAAAAGACACTGCGAAAATAATTAGTGCAGATTCGAAGAGAAACTCGTGGGTAAAATTTGGCAAAAATCGATGGTTAAATTTAAAAATCTGATAAAAATTGAAAAATGATCGCAATTGGATGAACCAAAATAGGTTTTGAAACTTGAGGGATGCCGAAGAGGATGAGCGCATGTGGAAACCGAAATTCTTTGTAGAAAATAAATTACAGTAATTTTAGTGAACAAATTGAATTTTGTCTAAAATGGCAGAATTTTTTTTTTTTCGAACGATGAATCGATGTATTTTGCCACCTGGATACGAATCTACCAACAATTTTCTCGAAAAATCAAAATTTTGATGAATTTTCCTAAAAAAACATTTTTGGTCAATTTTGGCCCCATTTTAAAAAATCTCAAAATAGCGAAATTTCAAGAGCTCATAACTTCACTTTGGTTCTACCGATTCAGAAATTTCTTCGTCGTACGTAAACGTTGTAACGAGACTTAGAGAATGCCGTTTGGTTCATTCCGATAACTTAATTTTTGTAGAAATGAGAGCCTTTTGAATATCGCCGAAAAAAATGGAAAGGGGTATGTATGCAAAAATTTGCAAAAATCGGTAGTCGAACTTTAAAAATCTGTCAAAAATCGAAAAATGATCGGAATCGGATAAACCAAACGGGGGTTTGAAGCTTGAACGATTCCGAAGAGAATGAGTGCATGTAGAAGCCTAAATTCTGTCTAGAAAATAAATTACAGTTATTTCAGTGAACAAATTCCATTTTTACCAAAACGAAAAAAAAAAAAAATTTAATTAATTTTTTTAGATCATCATATCGATGTATTTTGTCCTCCTGAACACGAATCTACCAACAGTTTTTTCAAAAAATCAAAATTTTTATGAATTTGCATCAAAAACATTTTTGCGTCTTGAGAGTCCAAGTGCGACTCAATCAAGAGCAATGCGCTGAGAAGTAGTCTTTAACATTGGCAGCGAATCAAAAAGATAAACTCGGAAACTCATAAACTGTCGGGAGTACTTTTTGCACAAATCCTTTTTGAGCATGGCCTTTGTGATGTTATCGACCTGTAACTGTTAAGATTGAATCTTTGGAACGAAAAAACGCTTCCGATCGATTTTTTGACGTCTCGTCAAAGTCGATAAACAAAAATCTTTCTGAATCGGTCGACTTTCTGTATTTAGAATTTCATTGAGAAGTCAAATTTTTAGTCATGCCTATTATGAAAATTGTCACCAAAAAGGAATTCGCCGTTTTTCCCGTCTATGTATTCGTCTCATGAGGAATTATAGATCCGCGAGTCTGACTGGTGAACGAGAAACTCGCACTCGTATTCGATATACGGGAATTCCGCGATAAGTGGAAGAATGTGGATTGAAGTAATAAACAAGAAAGGGCGGAAGAGGGGAGAAGTGGAATAAGAAAAAACGAAGAATTCGTGCCTTCCATCGCGCATGTCTCGATCCCAAACGCCGGTCGACTATTCTTACGTCAGAAGAGCATCAACAGCTGTCGACTCTAGCGCTATATCTATACATATATATATATATATATACATTAGGATGGGTCAAATAAAATGACTAATATTTTTCCTCGATATAATGAAAAATGTATTGTTTGGCATCTCAAAAAAAAACCCTCTGCAAGTATTAGCCCTTCATACTTAACTTAAGAGGTCCCTCATCACAAATTTTTATTTCCCATTTAAATAACATCGAAATTTTTTTTTTAACTTTGGAATTTTATTAGACTTTAACCGTTGAGGTTAGGAGAGTTTTTATAGCACGATTTTGTAAAACATTTGTTGCTCTCTTGTGTCTAATCAATAAAACTAACCGTTAAAAAAATAATCGGTGATAATTACCACTAATTATCACCGATTACTTTTTAAACTGTTAGTTTTTTGAACTGTTAGTTTTATCGATTAAACACACGAGAGCTTTTTTGTAGAGCATCAAATATTCTACAAAAATGTGCTGAAAAAACTCTCCTAACCTCAACGGTTAAAGTCTAATAAAATTCCAAAGTTAAAAAAACAAATTTCCTACGGTAGTTAAATGGGAAATAAAAATTTGGGATGAAGGACCCCTTAATTTGAATATGAAGGGCTGATACTTGCAGAGGGTTCTTTTGAGATGCCAAACAATACATTTTTCATTATATCGAGGGAAAAAAAATGAGTCTTTTCATTTGACCCACCCTAATATACATATATCCTACGGAGATCGTCGCATCACTATAAACTGACGTACCTTCTCGGAAGTGCACTTGTCTGAAAGAAGTAGGTATAAGGGAAAAATCGTAGCTGATATTCCGCCTCGAGAGTCATTTTGTCTCAACCTTTTTCGTCTCCGGAGTAAATTGCCTCTGACTAACTCCGACAATTTCTCATGTTTGACCACACTCGATCGCACGGCTGCAACGCTCGTCAATTTCTCAGTTACTTGTGTTGTCATTCGATCAATTTAAAATAAAAAATTAATTAAAAAAAGAAATATAACATAATTTCTCCTTTCCTGCCCTGATTCCTCGGAAGAGCGATTAAAACAATTTCGCACAAAAAAAACAATAGATTCATTATCGCCCTTTAAAGGATCATGAAAAATAGAGCTAATCGATGGAAAAATCTATCTGCCGATGGATCGATGAATCTGGGCCCCTTTTCCATATGTGATAACGCATGAAAGGCGTTTTTTATATGCAGAAGAGAAATCATGAATATACGCGTTTGCGGAGAAGGGCGCGATTGCGCGTGCCCCGAGGATCACCGGAAAATTCCTTTTTCAACGTATCGCCGTATCAGATCTGAAGATACATACGGAGGATCGACATTGGTAGTCCCCGCGACCTCGGACGTTAGCGCGCGCCACGACAAAGAGGCCCCCGTCGAAGATCTTCCGCGCAAGCGCATTTCATCGCCGCGAAGCGGGGTTATCTCTCTCTCTCTCTCTCTCTCTCTGACTCGAAGTTTGTCTCTCTCCCTCCCGCTCTATCGGTCACTATCTGCGTATATATTTCTTGTATTTTGTGCGCTACGTATAGTTTGACTGCGTGGATACTTTGCTATATAATTCTATAAGGCTCGCGTTCATCTAATTGAAAATCCACTTGAAAGCTGTAGCTTGTGCTTCTGCCGATTCCTCTCTCGCTCTTTATCGCGGCTTAACCTGTATACACACGATTTACTACGGCACACGCTTACGCCAAAGGCGCACGATGATCGCCGTCGATGTATCCAACTGCGATAAATCTTTCTATCCTTCTGTTTATATATGTATGTATATTCGCATAAAGTAACGATTTTTTCAGTATATTTGGAATCAGCGAGCGATTTTTCATCGATAAAAGCTTTTGCGAATACAGCCGACATGGAAATGGAGATTTGCCGAGCGAAAATCCAAAGGAATTCAAACATACACGAAAAAAAAGTTTCTTTTTTGTGTGCCATGGATTATTTGGCCTTCAGAATTTTTTTTCATTGGGAGGTCCACATAAAAAATCAATTATTCACCAGCACGGAATTAAGGGAATATTCCGGTCTAGAATTTTGAGAAAATCAATTTTTTTTGCATATTCTTAAAGTTTAGACCTTTAAGAATATATCTTTTCGAAAGAAAATTTTAAATTCCACCAATTTGCGGAGTTAAGGCTAATTCAGTGACGCAGCAACTGTCGGAGCAAATCGGATTGTAGACGTTTTTCTCAAAACTACTTTGCTCAACACGGCTAACATGATATCTTAAGTTTTACTCAACAGATTTAGTTCAAATTTTTACCATTCTTCAATGTATAACTCTGTATCGCCGCTACCACTTTTGTATCAAAACTTTTTTGTTTACTAATTGTAAATAAATTTAAAACTATGAAAAAAAGAATCGAAAGGCGTGTTTTTTTGTTCAGACAGCCGCCATTTTGCAAATTTTTTTTTTCGTTTTCTCTGAGGTAGGGGCTATAACGACATTCTTACTAATCAAGAATCTTTTCTTATTTTGTATCGGATGACTAAAAAGGTTGCAATCGTGTCAGCTAGCACACCCTTTTTTAGCCCCAACTTTACCAGCTTGTAACTTATTTAATTTTCATTTTTTTTCTGATTATTGTAAAAATATTAATAACTTATGTTGTAAAAAAAAAAAATTGTAACAATATTTTTTTTTATCTAGCTCGACAAAACGGTCAAAATGTAAGTCTAGACCTGAATACCGCCTTAAAGCCAATCGCTCCCGAGGTCCAAGAGTGTGTCTCGCCTCCTTTTCCTTATTGAGGGAAGATAATGCAAATTGAAGCGAGGAAAATTACCGGTTATTAAAATGACCATCGGAACAATTACCGGTGACATAATCATCAAGATATGCAGAATCGTGTCATTTTGGGGGTTAAAAGGATCCGTCTTCGTTTTTTTTTTTACTTTATCAAAACAGCACCGGTCTAATTGCGAGTAAGGTAGACGGATTAATCGAGTCGTTTCATCTTTACGATCTATAGTCACGCTACCGGATCTCCGCTCAGATATGACTCTCCAGATTTTGTTTGCTCAGTTAATCCTGCGTGAGTATGGAATTTTCCATTGAGCGATCGTGCGTGCCGTTCCTCCAATTCACTCATTAACAATTATGAAAGGCCGCGATAGTTTTAGAATGTATAGTTTTAGAAATGCCATGTATAGTTTTAGAAAACACTCGATTGAGTAAGTACCATTTAGCTGTCATCTCGCTACTAATGGGGTTACAAGTTGCCGGTGTCACCGTTAAGTTTCACCGTACATATAAAAATATATGTATACACACATAAAATGCGCGCATGTTTGCCTTTTTTTTAAATCGACACACGCACGACACAATCTTTCGTTGTAGCCGTAGTCTCGACTCAAGCAAAGAAAAATATATATATATATGCCTCATTCCATGTCAAATCGACCAAGAGTTGGAATCGACCCTTCTCAATGTCGATGAAATTTGGTCAGAAGTTTATGTTTTCAATAAAACGGAGTTCTACCAAAGGAAAAAAATTAAAATTTCTTTTTTCAAAAGTTATTCAAAATTTAAAATTTCACAATTTTTCAAATCTTTCAAGTTTATTTTTCAAATAGCTCGAAAACTATTATAGTTACGAAAAATCGTTCTCAATTCGTTTTGAAGAGTATACTTAGGGCTACGAAAAAAAAAATATTCCGAAAAAAATTTTTGAAAAATGATGAATTTGGAGAACATTGAATCTTCAAAAATCCAGTTCCATATTTTATTTTTGGTTAAATTTTGTTTATATAATACCTCGTACTGATCTGAAAAGATCCTGAAATTTTCAGAGAGGTGTTTTTTTTTCTTCAAAAATATAAATTTATGAATTTTTAAAAATCGTGCAAATCCACGATAAACATTAAATTTTTAGTTAAATTTTTGTTATATACCTTGTACTAATCTTAAAAGATCTTGAAATTTTCAGGATAGTGTGTTTTTGTTTCAAAAATAAAAAATTTTGAATTTTGGTAAACAAAAATATTTTTTTTTCTCTAAGTTAAGTAAAGTTGAACAATCATGTAATTATGTAATTCTGAGCAGTAAAAATTTCAATTAATGACAATTTAAAAAAATTATTTTTAACAAAATTTGCACGATTTTTGAAAATTCAAAAATTTATATTTCTGAAACAAAAAAAAACACCTCTGAAAATTTCAGGATCTTTTAAGATCAGTACAAGGTATTATATAAAAAAAATTAAATCAAAAATAAAATATGGAACTTGGATTTTTACTATTTTCTGAAAATTCGAAATTCTACAAATTTATCATTTTTCAAATTTTTTTTTCGGTATATTTTTTTTTCGTAGCCCCAAGTATACTCTTTAAAACGAATTCAGAACGATTTTTCGTAACTATAATAGTTTACAAGATATTTAAAAAATAAACTTGACAGATTTGAAAAATTGTGAAATTCTTAATTTTGCATAACTTTCGAAAAAAAAAATTAATTTTTTTTTTTTCAATTTTTAATTTTGGTAGAACTTCGTTTTATTGAAAACGAAAACTTCTGACCAAGTTTAATCGAAATTGAAAGGGGTCGATTCCAAGTCTTGGTCGATTTGACATGGAATGATCCATATATTTGTATATTCTTCGCATATCAAGAGACCCAGGAACCGCATTCCCGTGGGGAACGCACGATGTACAAAAGGGATATCTCTCGAATGCAATACCGCTCGCGTGTCTTTGTGTGTGTTTGTCTCTGTGGAAGAAGGGAACAAACATTTACGGAAGAGAAAATCTCTGGCTTTAATACCAGCGCCGCGATTGATCGATGGATGCCGCGATGAGAGAGAGTCCACCGTGTGCGGGCAAAACACGCACAGATACACGAATAGGAGGGGAACATTGTATAATTTGTATCGAGGGAACTTGACCCGGTCACGGTGACAAGCGTACATGACTTTGTACATAGAAGAGGATTGTCAGCGTTTCAGAGGGTCAAAAATAGTATAATAGTGACTTATCTTTAGAAATAGAGACATAATGACTTTTTCGTCTAAATAAGTTACAGAGGTTTGAAATTTCGCGATTTTATTATTCCAATGTCATTCATCCCGATAAATGAAACGACGAATGATAATACTGAATTAGCCAAATGTATTTCATTCGGATGAAAAAATATTCAACGAAAAATCTTTCGCGAGCATGTTTTTTCTTTACCATCCAAAGTTAATATATATTATGTTAAATTTGAAAATAATTTTGGGAAAAATACAAAATCGTGTCATCTTTGTGTGGAGAAACGTAGGAATATTAAAGATCAGAAAACTCACCATTTGAAGCGATCTGCGGATCATCCACGAGGAAAAAAACGGGACACGAGAGTCCAGCGCGAAAACGAACGTCGTACGATTTTTTCAATAAATAATTGAAACTCAAAGAAAAGCACGCGTATCGCGACGGAAATCGCGAAATTTGATCTCGGTCGATCACGATGATTGAAAAAAACTTTTGTACGTGTAAAAAAAAAGTGGTTAAAAAAATACTGCGGCGTAATCCAAAGGCACTGTAATCCAAGGTCGCTGTAATGTCCAGTTGACGCACTTTATAACCAAGAAAATATTTTAGATGGCAGTGAGCATCGTTCGAAGAAAAATAATCGACAAATTTTCAAGAATATGGAATAAATATTGAGTGTTGAAAAAAAAAGTCATGTACTTCGAATCTATTAATTTTTCTTTAAAAATGACATTTGTTAATTTTTACGTTCATCCAAACGTACGAAATTTCAAGTACATACTCAAGTTCCAAACAAATTACAAATAGATTGCTTCCATTAAAAAAAAAAATCTGACTGAATTTAATGTACGAAGTATCGTTAAGATCTTTCAATTTTTCGTAAAAAATACATTTGCTAATTTTCTATTCAACTGAGCATTCAGATTTTCAAGTATATTAACAATACACGAACACTAATCGAGGAAAACAGCTCAAAATTGATTCAGATAAAAAATGTCTTTTTTTCATTCGAATGAAGTGCATCGCTATTTCTTGGTGAAGAAAAAAAAATACACTCCTCGTTTGTATCGAGACACTGCTTACATACTAAAAAGGCCATGGAAAATATCACTTTTTCAGGTTGAAAACACTGCACTGTCTTCCTGTAATCCAAAAAGTGGTCCAGCTTCTTCAGAGATGATGACGATTACCGAAAAAAGAAATCCGGCGTTTGCTCGTTATAAACGCAGTTACAATTAAAAGGAACGAAATTAAAATTTTACGAAAAAAGGTTGAAAGAAAAAGTATCGGCGCTATTTTTCCCCGCCTCTAATTTAAACGAATTCCCGATAGAGGCGCTCGTATCGTTAAACTTTATCTGTCACAATAAAAAAATACCCTAATAATCGATAAAAAATAAATCCATTTTTAAATACATCTGTTTGAATGATCTATTTAAATTGAATGATCTAATTAGAATTATTAGAATAGAGCTGCCAAAGATGAAAACAAATTTGAGATTTTTTTGTCTATTATGATCAAAATTACCTATTTCGTATCGATATATCCCGTAAGATGTTCACAAATACGATTTTTTTACATAATAACGATTTTACCCCCCATCTGCAGCCTTTGTTGTACCTGAAACAGAAAAAAAATTATTGAAAAATCCTGCGTGTAACGAAACAAACAAATTAGAATTATGCTATCCCTGAAAAAATAAAAATTTATTAAACAATCCCTCGACGACCTGAAATAGAAAACATCCTGATTCCCTACCAAAATGCGATCCACGTAGAACGAATGGATCGCGCGACATTTACTTTCTGCGCGTTTCTTGTTTTTAATATTGTGATTTTAGTGCATGCGGAGTTTGGAGCATATTACTTCATTTAGTTTACAGCGCGACTTGTGGGGACGACTCTACATACTTTTTCGCAGCAATGACTCGACTATTAAATTCACGATATTCCAGAAAAAGAGTTGTCCCGGGACGAAACTCCATTCTGGATATATCGGAGCAAATTGACAAATTTGGGTGTCACACGATTGTGACTTGGTTTCATCCGTGTGCATAGTGACGACGTGATTATGAAAAAGATTGTCAAATTCGTTGTGCTTGAGTCTATTCTCGAATCGATACTCATGGGATCCTTTGAGAATAGACAACACTCACAATTTTCCCACGATGAGCTGAAAAAAAATAATTGCTCAACGATTTTCCAACAGGTAAAAATTCTTTAATAAAAATTGAGCCAAGTATCGATTTGTGAAAGAAATAAAAGAAAATCTTTGAGCAATTTACACAAATTGGGACATATATTTCATCTCACATACGCTGAAACTCACTTGAAAAAAAAATTCATTAACAAAAAAAATCGCGTACAATCCTGCCTATTTTTCACCCACGTATCGGTTTAACGAAAAAATTCAAATCACAACACCCCATACAAAAAAGGCCCGAAAACCCAAGTGGATCCACGTCGAATTAACGTTTAACGACAATCGCTCGTTCTCAATCAGACCGCTTGGTGCCAAGCCTGCCCTAGGGAAAACTGGTATGGATTGGCCAGTTCACGCGGTTCCTGAACCAGCGTCACGTCCCGGGACGTGTCCGACACCGAAGCTTTTAGAGATTTGGGGCTCCTCTTGCTCAAGGAGGAGCGCCGGCAGACATACGATGCAAATTCGCTATCGTTGCCCCTCGTAGAGAGGCAGATCTCTACGAGGCACAACGAACAATTAAAAAATGATATCAAAATTATGCCTGAAAAGTCTATAAAACGGATTCGTAATCTACGACGATCTAGGAGACTCGAGAAAAATATTCAATACAAATACTGCCTCGTCTTACAAAAATATTTAAAAAATATAAAAGCTTGATTCTAATATTTATCAAATAATCCAAATCGTGCTGCCCGAAATGGATTTTTTTACTCCAAAACGAGTGAAGCTCGCTCCGGAGCTTCTGGACAAAGTGGAGCTTTATCAAGAATTCAAATGAGAAAATACAACAGAAATGGAGAAAAGATCATGCTTTAGGAGCCAAATATATCCCTTGGTATTGATGGTCCGGTCAGAGCAAACGTCTATATTTTTTTAATATTTACTACGCTGCATTCTTTGAAATAAATTCACGCTGCTCTGACCGTACCTTCGTACCTCGCGAAGGATCTTCTCGGCCGAAAAAACTAATTTTTGTAATTGAAAAAAAAAGCTTTAACTCGAAAACAAGAAAAAATATAGAGGCCGTTATCATCGGACTCTTATATTAATATAGAGCATCCATTGCTCGTTGATTCTATCGCGTGTAAGAAAATGGCCGAGAAAACCCCAAACCCTAACATCTGACATACATGAAATAAGCACCAAAAAATAAAGGGGCCACTCGCGAGACGTTTTCGAAATATCGAGAGCTTCTCGACATTTCTGAACGACTCGCGGTCACTTTGCATCGGGCAAGGAGGGAAATTGACAATTAATTACAACCGCAGCGACCGAGTGCCGTTTCGGACCTTTCATCCTACAGCATGATCGGCGCCCAGAGGTATAAAAAAATTAACGATACTCTTTGGATGTTCTTGAAGTCGGCCAGTCCATGACATTCCATCGTTGTCATCTTACTCGGCGTTGTAGAAATCAACAGCTGCATCGGCTCACAACTCTACCTGAAATTAAACGTTATCATTACATCTCTACCGGTTGTAAATCTACGCAAAATACAACTCTATCGGTACATCCGTACGGGCTATAACTCTATGGTTACACATATATGGATCATTGGTCCTCCTTAATACTCGAACCGGATAATCGATAAATGTATTTGAAAAATTTTCTCTAGAAGATGGGTGCACCTGAAGAGAGAAGAAAAAACACGAAAACAGCTGTTTTCAAAATAGAATCCAAATATAAAAACAATTTGTAAAAATAATTTAAAATTCAGGAAATGAAGTCGAATTCTTCCCCTTGAAAATTCCGCTTGGTAAATTAGTCTACGTTGACTTCCGGCGAAATTGCATAAAAAACGTTCCAGACCTCTTTTGAAGTTTTGTCCGGAAACTTTTCGCCGGTAGTACGCAATATACGCAAATGTATATGGGGCGTCCCACACCAAACCGGACACCATTTAGCTTTTGCATCTCCGGCTTTTTTCAAAATTTTTTATGTTTTAGTATTGGTTGAAAGAGATCTTCATGATTTTTTTCAATTTTTTTTTGTCGAGCCGTTTTCAAGATATCGATTTTTCAAAAATTAGGCTATTTTTTTTTTAAACGCCCATAACTTTGCGAAAAATAGGCCAAATGGGACATTTTTTTCAAAATTTTTGTTTTTAAACGTACTTTTGATAAAAAATATCGAAAAAAAATTTCAAACCGTATTTCTATGAGGTTTTCAAGTTTTAAAAATAAATTGTTGATTTACAAAAAACACGTACTGATCGATTTTCTTAAAATTTTTTTGTAAAAAACGGTCATCAATTCCACAACTTTTAAGCCTAACGATATAATGGGTAAACAATGGGATCTATTTTTTTCGATTTTAAATTTAGCACCATTTAGCTTTTGTATCTCCGATTTTTTATAAAATTTTTTATGTTTTAGTATTGGTTGAAAGAGGCCTCTATGATTTTTTTCAATTTTTTTTGTCGATCCGTTATCAAGATATAGATTTTTCAAAAAGTATGTTTCTTTTTTTTTGAACGCCCATAACTTCGCAAAAAATGGGCCAAATAGGACGTTTTTTTCAAAATTTTTGTTTTCGAACGTACTTTTTATAAAAAATATTGAACAAAATTTTCAAACCGTATTTCCATAAGATTTTTAAGTTTTCTTCTAATAAAAAGTTCATGGGATCGATATATCGAAATATCGAATCTTTGAAGCCTCTTTATTCGTGCTGTGAAATTGGCTCTTATACACGAGAATTCCGAATTATCCGAGTTCCGCTGTCAGTTTGATAGTTGCGCATATACACGTGCGGTTATACGCTACTGTCGGAATGAAACATACATATTTTTATTTGTATGCATAGATTTGTATGGAGCTCGACGGGTCCATGATGACGTGGTTTTCATAAATTTCTTTAAATTTTAGTATCCAGCGACGATGCTGCTGTTATCGAAGTTCAGGTCGACTTCGGCTAGATTTTTAATGTCCAGATCGATGCCTCCATGGTTTTCTATTCACAGGCTTCAAACCTTGAAACGACGAAAAATAGTATTTTGTGCATCTAGGGCCAGAGATAAGTCTTTTTGTCGAGCGTGAAGTTTGCCGCAACGAGCGAAGCGAGGGCCGCAACCACGCGAGACAAAAGACGAATCTCTGGCCCGCGTTGCACACGATCTTTTTTTTCCCCATGGGAGATTTTCGTGCTTTTCAGTATATGCGTGGATAGCCAAAAAGGGGCTCTTTTTCGCCCTTAGCTGTCAGAAAAGAGTCACTTTTCGGCTGTCTACGCATCCCCTACAGCACATAACATTGCTGCAATGTTGCAGCAATGTTGTCATATTGCACGTGCAATGATATATTGCAGACATGTTGTGGCAACATTACTACGCAACATTGCACTGAAACCTCTCAGCCATGTTTTGGAAATGTTCCTAAGCAACATGCCTGCAATATTTTATTGAAACGTTGCGAGTAAATTGCAGCAATATTGGTGAGATCGAACTTCAAATTTTACAACTACACGAGCGTAATAAATATGGAAAAGATCAATTGAAAAATATCTATTCATTTATTCCTCATAAAATATCAATAACGATTGATTTCGAGTCATTTTCTTTTTTTTCATATCTATTTTCAAAATTTTGTTGTGCTTTTGACATTAATAGGACATGTGATATTAATACTATTAAGACATTGTGATATTCGTATTGAAAAAATGTTTAATATCAAAAAAGCTATAAAACCAAAATATACTTTGTTTCTTAATGATTCTTATTCGTAAAATATGACTATATATTGAAACGGGACGACCTGGGGCCTGCCACGATCTCGGCACTTCGCCTGACATCCGCTAGGTGGCGGCGGTCGGTGGGCGCTCTCGCGCTGGCGAGAGAGCCACCGAGCACCAATAAAGGTCCGGTGTATTACCAGCATCGGGGTCCTCATCCTCAATTAACAATCAATTGTTGGAATATTTACCCGCGCTCTGTGGTCGCGCAGTCCTATGAACTTAAAACTACATATTTTTATTTTATGGAATGATTGAAATATTTGAAATGATAAAGTTTCCATTGCAGGTAATATTCCTGAATATTGAATATGCAATACGAGTTATATTGCTAGAATATTGCATATTGATTGGATGCAATATTTCTGGAATATTGCGGAACATTGCAGCAATATTTCAATCGGCGGACATAGCAACATTGCAGCAAGATTGCAGCAATGTTTTTTGGAATATTACAATGTTGTCGTGCAACATTTCAGCAACATTGCAGGAATATTGTGTGCTGTAGGGGATATGGTGAAAAGCACGAAAATCTTGCATGGGTGAAAAAAAAACTTTTTCGTGGAATGAAATGGAATGGATTCGAATGGAATTTTCGATTCAAAACACAGGCTTCAAACCTTGAAACGACGAAAAAAAAACTTTTTCGTGGAATGGAATGGAATGGAATTTTCGATTCAAAACACAGAGGCTTCAAACCTTGAAACGACGAAAAAAAACTTTTTCGTGGAATGGAATGGAATGGAATTTCCGTTTGAAAACACAGGCTTCAAACCTTGAAACCTTGAAACAACTGACTCTGTTTTTACCTCGAAACTATGAATTTATGGATTAAAAAAATTGTTTAGCTAAGAACAGACGAAATTCTAAATGTTCTACGAGTTCTCCGACGTGTTCTCTTCCTCATGTACAACTGACATTGTTTTTACCTGAAAATTATGAATTTATTGATTTAAAAAAATTGTTTAGTTAAGAACTCGTCGAAATATTTTGAATTTCGTCTATTGATAGCTCCAAGTACGACCGAAAAATTCCGGTTGACAAATCCACTAGGGTTCGAGGCACGTATTTTTTCTCGGGTATGAATTTGAAAGTTGCTACTCGGGGATTTTCAAAGTCGCACATTACATATCCGAGCTTAACATTTAGAAATATGTATTTCAATTCCTAAATATTTAAGCAATTAATAAATTTCAGACCATATTCAAGGTCGAAGCGCTGCAGCGCTGACGGGCAGCCGCTCGCGCGCGTGGGCGCGCGTCTCCGTTCCCTAGTAAATATAAATTGTTGTTTTACAAAAAACAAGTACAGATCAATTTTCTTAAAATTTTTGTGTGAAAAACTGTGTGAGAATCATTGTTACACTTCTATAACAACAAGTCTAAGAATTCCGAACTGGCAGTAAATTGCTATTTTCTAGCGCCGAATATTAAAATTCTGGCAAACAGTGTTAGAATTTGAAGCTCCTGTTTTCTCCGTGAAGTTTTCCGATTATTCCGATCATTCCATTGAAAAAAAGCCCAATTTCCACAGGAACATGTATAAACTCGCCGGATGTATTTCTGGTGAAGAAACGACTGGTAGAGTTGTAAATGTGCCGTCTATTTGTACCCCTCCCTCTCTTTACCTATTTCTTCTATTTCACCCCGAGAGAGGCGTACGTACTAATCTGTTTTTAATCGCCTGACTCTCCACCTCGGCGTTATGCCATATACTATATTGTACACGCACACACACATATACATTTTTTATATGGATATATGTGCATCTATGTACATTTATAAGAGATCGAGAGCCCGGACTCTCGTTGCAATCGACTTTCACGAGGTTTATAGCGGAAAAGGAACAGTTCGAGGGCGAATGAAACGTTAGAACGTTACGGGCTCTTGCGCGTATACGTTTTGATATACATATGTATATGTTTGAACATACATATCGAGGCGTATTAGTTCATAAAGTACCCGGGGTAGGCTTTACACATGCCGCAGATATATATATATATATGTGTGCGAGCATGTGTCGTGTTTTTTTGTTGGCTCTCGCGCCGTATCGATCAAACAACGTATCTCTCGTCTGCCTTCCAGTCGGGAAGATAAAGCGAGCAGGAGACGATCATCGAGATGCGAATTCTCTCGCGATGCACGTTTCGCTACACCTGAATATATATCTATATTTATATATGCGTAACACAATTGACTTTGATTTACACACGAAAAAATATGAGGGGAGAAAATGGGACACAATGGTCTTGCTCGAAAGCAATTAGTTAGTAATTAGTAATTAGTATTATCTTTGACCGGAATTTGTTAAGATTCGTCTCTGGAAGAAAGGTCTTCCTTGCGGTACAATAAAGTTAATCGATTACTGAGATTTCAGAAATAGTGTTACACATTTTCAAAGAGAAGTTAAGGCGCGTCCATTAATCACGTGAGGTTTGAGGGGGAGGGGGGGGGGGTCAATCGAAAAATGTCACGAATGATCATGTGGGGAGAGAGGGGGGTATTTTAAGATATCACGTATATTTTTTTTGTGAAGATTTTCAGACGTTGATACGTTTTCAATTTGTATGGCCCAGAATTTTGTACTAAAAGATTCGTATACGTATCTCGGGACCTTTTAATTCATATAAATAATTATCTTTTATGCTAGGCCTAAAGTTATCCAAAATTAGCGCTCCTTTTTTGTTTCCATAGTAGACGTTCGGGTCCCTGAATTTTGGGCTATTTTTGAGCTGTCTCTTAAGACTCTGCAGCAAAATAACTCAATTTGCCCCAATAAATCCACGAACATATTTTTATACAATTTTTCTGAAGTCAAATTTGTAATGTTACTTTGATATTCATGCGAGACAGTTCATTTTATTCTTTGAAATATGTATTTCTGGAAATCATGGGATTTATTTTCTTCTTTCAGATTTTCAATCGGATGAAAAGTTATATTAACGTTTGTCAATGGCTCTAATTTGTTAACGATTTATTTTGTCATTAATATTTTTCAGTGAATTCGTAAAATATCTATCGAGAATCGAAATGATCTCTCATTCGTCCAAATCGGAGTGAAATTGCAAATTTTACCTCATAAAAAAATGTGTTACGATATGTCGGTGTATTTATCGGTGTGAACTGATTCTGTAAAATCATTATTATACATTTTTTAGATGTTAAAAAAAAGTCTACAAAATTATGATGGAGTTTTATTGCACGATGGATTTCCGGTAGAGGAATAACTGGTAGAGTTGTAAATACATCGAGATTAAAAGGGGAAAATAAAAATACAGATCCTACGGATCGGTACAGTCCAACTTGCTGATCTATAAAAGTAATCCGAGCGTCCGAGAGGATCGTCTATCCCTCTTTTCCCCGAGATCTCGAGAGATCATTTCAATTAATCTCTCTTGCGTTTCTACGGTTTATTTCGCAATGTTCGATTCGTAATAAAATCTAATCTCGCCTTTGGAGTCAAAAAGTTTCATGGAGTTTCTATTGACGATAAAAAAAGAAAGATCATTTCAGCAAGTTTTTGTAATTAATAATTTAAAAAATCAAATACTAAAGAGTATTTCAAAGTATACCAATCACACATTTTGACCCTACTAAGTTACTTGCGTGTGCTTCTCAAGCCTCAAATCTTTGCACAAAAAAAAATTTAAAATATTTAAAAAACGAAAAATTTGAATATCAAAGATATTCCAGTATTTTTAAACTCATTCCTTATTTGACGCAAGTTAGATAAATGAGAGGGAATACCGATCGAGACGAGAAATTAAGTAATCGTTTCGTTTAATAATATGAAGGGGAAAAAAGGCTAAAATCGACGGTAAAGTGAAGGACGATTGATTGATGCGAGACATCGAGGAGCATAACAGAGAACAGCGCCTGCTCGTCGGACTCGCCGATTCAGAACATCGCATGGGCAACTTTAATCCCCCCGGCTACTTCTACTTCTGTATATACATGTATAAATACGCACGCACATCGTTTCTGACCTCTATATCGACAGCCCGATATAGACTTTCGGTTTGGCTTTTACAGCGAGACCAACGTGTCACGTTTCCCACGGCACATTGGAAACTGTCTGTGTGCTATTGGAGTTTTAGAGCCATCAACAGCAGCGGCGACTCCTTGGCGCATATATATCGCCCAGCCTCTCTTGCAAAGCTGTAAAACGTAACGCAGCGTCTCTACGATCTTCCGGGAAGACACGCAAAACGGCATCTCTCTCGTTTACGGTTGCTCGGAAAAGCCTCACATTTTTTGCATATGAATTATCGAAAAACTAGAAAATTTATTCTCGTTCGCTCGAAAGTTAATTTGCGGTCATCGTTAAAACGCGAGAAATCATGATACGCGCTTAAAGAGAGTAATATTTACTTTTTTTTTTACAACTGGAGATTATATTTCAAAAATCGTTATTCCATGTCCACGATTCAATCTTTAGGAACAATCCATTAAGGCGCTTCGAAAAATAGACATTTGAAGAGATCTTGCGAATTTCTCAACTAAAATTTTAATATGAATTTATAGCCACGGATATTTGAACCAAAGCAATGAGTGAATTTTGCACTAATATGTTTTAATTAATCATAAACATTGTTTAAGAGGATTTTCTTTTTCTCTCTCTCACGAATAATTTTGTTTAAACCAAAGGTCTGCGTTATTTGAATTTTGGGAATAATTTTCCATCAAAATATTATTTTATGACGACGAAGAAACAATCTAAATTGTTTTGTTCACTTTGACCGAGTATTCAAAAACCTTAAGAAGCGAAATTTCAAGTGCTCGTAACTTCACTCTGATTTGGCCGATTCCAAAATTTCTTTTTAGTACGTAAACGTTGTAACTAAATTTAGAGAATGCCGTTTGGTTCATCCGGATAACTAAGTATTTGTATTGAAATGAGAGCAGTTTGAAAATCGTCAAAAAAAATGGAAAGGTGTATGCAAAAATTTGCAAAAATCGACGGTCGAACTTTAAAAATGTGCCAAAAATTGAAAAATGATCGGAATCGGATGAACCAAGCGGGGTTTTGAAGCTTCAACGATCACAAAGAGGATGAGCTCGAGTTCAAGTCAAAATATCATCCAGAAAATAAATTACAGTCATTTAAGTAAACAGATTCAATTTTGGCCAAAATGCTAAAAAAAATCCAATGTTTTTTTTTCATTCGCGACTTTGCCCAGCTGAACACAAATCTACCAACTACTTTTCCAAAAACTTATTCTAAGAATACGTTTTGGATGTCAAAAATCTTCGAAAATAATTCGAACGAATTTTCGGAGGAACATTGAAATTCTACTATAACATCGGCCTGTGTAGCATCGAGCGACGATTATAATTGTATCGGATTTTCCAAGTCTAGGACCTTCACCCTGTTTGTTGTAATACCTCGAGATACAAGACGACGTCCTGTCGCGATTTTCCACGTCGATTTTGTGGGGGCCTCGATTGATATATCAATACACAGAACGTGCATTGTACGAATATATAAATATATACAGCGTTTGCAATGGGCGGAAAGGTAATTAACGTGACAACGGCGCGTGGAACCAGTACCGCCGTGAGTTTTACGGCGTCCAAGGTTGCGAGCGATACAAATTAAATTGCACAATGCTCGGTGCGCGCTGAGCCTTCAAGGGAATAATAAGTACGGCGAGTGGTTTGCACCGGCCATAGCGGGGCTCTCGAGGCATTAGGAATCAGTTCACTGGCACACGATTCGTGACGACCAACTCTCCGCGTTCCACGCGAGACTTTCGTATCGAGAAAAGCAGATTAACCGTCGTTGGCGCGCGCGCGTGAGCTTCGAGATTTCTCGCATAATGCACTGCTATTATATGAATAATTCACCGCAGATCGGAATATATAATTCATATATTCATCGCTGATTCGTTACGATGAAGGTTACGAAAAATCTTCATCACCATCTGACCATGCTTCTGTCCCTATACACACACACACACACACCCAAAGTTACATAGACATTGCTCCTTTTTCAATCTCTCCAGTTCATTTTTCTCCTAATCAGAATTATCGTTGATTAAAAAATCTATAATTGCCAGCGTACATGAACGAAGGTTATAATTCCCGCGATATTATTGCAAACTCGCTTTAAGCCGGAAGAACATTGAAGATCGACCGATCAGAGAAGGTATCGGAGAGGCGAAAGTATGAGAAAAAATAACGTCAAGTTTTGGGACCTTTAACTTTTTTGATTGTTGCAGGGAAAATAGAAAAGTAGACTAAATTCAGGCCAATTTTTTTAGACTCGTTTCTTTTTCGAATTAATTTTTTTATCAAAGACTACTCATACGACTCTCCTCAAATTCAGTAGCGACTAACTCTGTCACCTGCAACATGGGCTCAAAAAATTTGAGTTGGATAACTTCAAAATTACAAATAATGCTTTAATTACAAAAGCTTTTGGTTCGATAATCCATAAAAAATTTCATATCACAAATAAGTTAAGGTTCAATATCTCAAGAAATATAGATTTTAGCAAAGGTCTAGACGACCTTTTTTTGTAGGAAATTAAATTTCCAGACAAATTTTCGATTACATTTTTTCGGTAAAGTTAATCGTTTCGGAGATAACAGCGAAAAAACGAGAATTCTGGGTAAAAATCAACTTTGGTGACCTCGTACCACACCAATGTAAGTTACACTTACGCTGTTGAGGACACTTTCAAAGATTGTTCAATTCTGCGTAAATTGCGACCAGAATCAATGCGATAGCATAAAAAACCGCGGAGTGGTAAAATTTGGAAGAAAAAAGTTTTTCATTTAGGTGTATTTTGGATGGAAAAACTTATCACGCGAAGGAAAAGTACTTAATATTAATATTAAGGGCTGTAACTTTCAGGAAATTTTCCTTCAGATATATGCAGCAAAATTTCGGGCGGGGAGTGAAAGAAATAAAAAAAAAGTCGAAAAAAAAATCGCCCTAATATATATGGAATTTATTCAATTTCTATAATCAGAGTCGGACAGCAAATCATAACTGGCGTCCATCGGGAATTGCGCCTCGCTAACGTGACTCTTTCACCGTCGGATCCCACGCTCTCGTTTATGATGCTTGTAACACGCGTGCACGCCTATATATACACGCTATTACATGATATCAATTAGCCGGGGCGCTTATATTAATGAATTATAACGGGCGTTAAGAGAAGCGGCGAGTCTCTTGGTAAGCCGGAGTTATGGGCATCAGGTACGAATGCCGTTTGTATACATACATATATATATATATACGATATACATACGAACTGTTAAAATTAAATACAGTATACACTGACGTCTTATAACCCACTCACTCACTCTCGACGTCATTTAGAGAACCTCAGTCTGGCAGGCTTTCTCATATTGGAGCAATAGTCCCCGTTCAGTACAAATATATGTATAATATAATGTATATACATTTATTACACATCCCCTTCAATTTTTTTATCGTCACAAAATTATATTATCTAATCCAACGAATTTATTGCAATATACATCGTTAACATAGTACGAAATGGTTTTCGTGACTTTGATAACCAACAAATTTGCTTTTTGGTTTTCCTATTTTCCGAACTTTATGTCCCGAATAAAGAGAGAAAGATTATTTTATCACAACGACGTAGGAAAGCCCAAGCTGTCGAACAAGTGGGACGTGTTTTAAGGGGGTTTCTGGTCTAGAATTTTGAAAAAATCGATTTTTTTTGCATATTCTCAAAATTTAGACCTTTTAAGAATATATCCTCGAAAGGAAATTTTTAAATGCCAATAATTTGTAGAGTTATAGGAGCTTATAGCTATTTTAGAGACGCAGCAACTATGCCCGTCACATCCAGACGTTTCTCTCAAAACTAATTTTCTCAGAACAGCTGATGTGATATCTCAAGTTCTTCTCAACCGATTTACTTCAAATTTTTTACCAATCTTCAATGTATGACTCTTTATCGCCCCCACCACTTCTGTATCAAAAGTACTTTTTTTACTATTGTAAAAAAATTAAAATTTATGAAAAAAGCGACGAAAAACGTCTTTTTTTGTTCAGGAAGCCGCCAATTTGCAAAATTTTTTTCCCCCGTTTTCTGTGAGGTAGAGGCTACAACGACATTCTTGCTAATTAAGAATCTTTGTTCAAATTTTGTATCGGAGGACTAGGATGGTTCCAATCGTGTCGGCAAGCATACCCCTTTTTTTACCTCCAACTTCCCCAGCTTATAACTCATTTAATTTTCAATTTTTATTTATTTTTTTCTCGAAATTATTTTTGTTTATGGTCAAAATATTACTAAATATGTTGTAAAAAAAAGAAAGGTAAAAATATTTTTTGTTTTTTTTTTATCCAGCTTGACAAAACGCTCAAATGTATGACTCTGGACCAGAATACCGCCTTAATCGTTGAAATTCTACGAGGACGTAATTCTGGATTATCGAAAAACGCCACGAGGAAGAAAGACATTCGAGGGAATGAGAACGAGAAAATGCCGCAGAAATGTGACTCCTGTATCTACGAATGGGAGAGACGAAGGATACTGCCGAGTCCTGCGGATATACTTTAGCGCAAACTTCCATCATAGGTTTACGAGCGAAAAGTATCTCGACCCCACGCGCGCCAAGCACACACAAATATATAATCCATCCTTTGAGACTGTGGAGGTGCCTGTATGTTCACCATCTCTTCTCGGATACCAAATAATTTTACGATCCTCGAAACCCACACACACATATGCAATGTTCTCGATATCCTTTGCCATGTCTGACAGCCCGAGTCTCAGCTTTAAGGTAGTCCTTGCGATAAAGTCGACTCTATCGAGCACCAAGATTCTAAAATTGTTATACGAGTTTCAAAAAGAAACCAGTGAGACATGAGATGAATCTGAATTAACCAGTTCCTACTTAATGTAAAAAAAAAATACAACAATAATTCTACCGAGAAAATAACTTATTTTACGTGCATAAATCGGCGGTCATTACTTTAGCGCTGCTTTTTGTGAAATCAAATTTTTTATTTTAATTCGATCCATACAATGGCTCATTTTATTTCTCGATAGATACTCTACGAATTTACAACAAAAAACTTTCACCATAATATTCATTGCTGACGAATTTGAGCCATTTGTTCATGAAAAACGAAAACAGAGCTACGACGTTGTTAACTAAGCTTTTCTTTCTATGAGAAAATATAAACAAATAAAATAAATCCTGTAAAGGCATGAAATATATTTCAATAAACAAAATGGGCCATTACTTATTAGGATCGAACCGAAATGACAAATTTTACTTCAGAAAAACTGCATGAAAAATATGTCTGTGGATTTAATCGTAGACTGCGTTATTTTACTGTAAAATTATTATTGTACATTTTTTCTACACTAAAAAGGAAGTCTGTGATTCAAATTCATTCTCAATCCCGCTAATTTCTCTTCTCAAATGTGTACAAGTCATTTTTTTAAACTTAGTAATCGATTGATTTAACTGTGCTGCAAGGATCACCTCGAGACGATGAACTGAGAAAAAAAATGGCGGAATGAACTAAATTGGAAGTCAAATACGTTCAAGGGAATATTTAGTTATTCAACATGTTTTTGCCTGAATAATATTTTGGTCAACCGAAGCGCAGACTTATTTAAGAAACTAATTATTTAGTTCGACCAAAGAAAATATTTATTTGAACGTATTTGACTTCCGAGTTAGTTCATTCAAACATTTTTTTTCTCAGTGTGGTAAAACCTTTAAGAAAATGGACATTATCAAACCTATATTTCGTCAAGGACAATTTTTGGAGGCTGAGGACAATTTTGGAGATTAAAATTTTTCTGATCGCTCCTGGTGGTCCCACCCGAAGCAGAGAAAAGTCGCGAGGAGCGATAAAGAAATAAATAACGAGGTGACGATAACCAGCGAGTTATCGGGAGACGAGAAATTTAACGAAGTCTCAGAGAAGCTGAATCGCCGAGATAGGAAGCCATTATCGATGTTGAACGTAAAAAGGGACGACAAAAAATGTACCCCGAGAGCATTTAACATTCGATGAAACGTTCTTGGTGCGTTATAAAGCGGCAATCACTTATCTATTTGATGATTCGCGCGGCACACACGGTGAAAGCATAAACTCTCTCGCTCGATTCACTTGAATATTCAACAGTTGCAATCTCGTACGAACCGTGCGAAAAACCTCTTCCGTAATATTTGCCCTCCTCGATGTACACCCAGATATATACATAAATCCATAAATCTATTTATAAATTTCACTGGGCTCTCTCAATCTCTCACGTCCATATCCGCGGGGCATAATGCTCACCTTTTGCCAACTACCGGATCGAGGAAAAAAAAAATACCGATTTTTCAATCATCCACACTCGTTTCTAAATAATTTTGGTGCTTTTCATTTCACATCCACGTTTATATTCTTCAAAGAATGAACATTCACCAGGCTATTGTATTTTGAAGTTTCAAATCAATTACGACTAACAGGATTTTTATCCTTCAATATTCAAAAAATATAACCATTGACAGCGAAACTATTTAATTGGTATATTTAAAACTGGCGAATGATTGTGCACCGGTATTCACTTTAGTTGTGTCAACACAAAAATAGAGATTTGCCATTGGACCTTCAAGACCCTACTTAGGCCCGAATTTTAAGATCTTAAGGTCTATCTTAAGATCTTAAAATTAAGATTAATCTAAAGATCAAATTTTCTATCGAACTCAAGTTGGAACTTAAGTTGAATCTTGAGATGAATCTTAAGTTTAAACTTACATCTCATTATAAGTTTATACTTAAGTTCAAACTTTAGTGCGAACTTCAGATCGATCTTCAGTTCAAACTTAAATTTCGTATGAAGTTCGATCTTAAGATCCATCTTGAGCTTGAACTTAAGTTCGATCGAACTTTTTTCGTCACCTCTCTCCACCGTGTTTTGTTCCCCCGCACATAAATTTTCGTAATGTCATAAATTTGACTTTAACGTGAAAATGAGTCGGAAGCGTTACACTCCTTAAAAAAAAGTATTTTTGGACATTTAAAAAAAATACAATGAAGTGATAGAGAGCAAAGTGACCGATGTCGTTAGGTCTGCAGAAAAAAAAATGCTTGAGAAAAAATTAAGACAAAATATAATTATTATCCCCGAATACGTTATGAGAGGTATGTGTAGAACACGGTCAAGTGAGGCGATGAAAGAAGTTCGATCGGACTTGAATTCAAGCTCAAGATGGATCTTAAGATCGAACTTGAGGCCAAGTTTAAGTTTGAACTTATAAGTTCGCACTAAAGTTCGAATTTAAGTATGAACTTATAATGACACTCAAGTTCAAACTTAAGATTCATCTTAAGATTCAACTTAAGTTCCAGCTTGAGTTCGATGGAAAGTTTGATCTTATGGTCTAAGATAGATTTTAAGATCATAAAATTCGGGCCTAAAGTCTATTCGATTCTGATCATTTTTCTTAATTCCCGCAGACTTTCAAAGGGACCATCGATTCGTGCAAATTGCTGAAAGTATTTCCTTTTTTTTCAACGATTTTCAAGGTCTTCTTCTGACTACGACAATTCAATTATCGGTATGAAGCAAACGGCATTCTCCAAGTACAGTCACGACGTTTGAGTCGTTAAAAAAAAGCCATAATTTATCATTGTCTCCCGAATTTTTATGCTTTCTTCAAGCGTACTATACGCGTATGCGATATGATGACATCGTTTTGCGCATCGACCTTTGAACCGCCACGTAAAACCGCAAACTATGCTCAACTTCACGGCCTCTCTTTTCTCCATCTCTCTCTCTCTCTCTCTCTTTCCTTTCGCCTCGGCTACTTTTCTCATTCTCCACTTCTTCTCGCTCCCCACCGATCTCCCCTTCATTTCGTTTTCTGTCCTATCCGTCCTAACTATCTCTCGTTATCCCACTACAATCGCGCATGTGTGTATGCCCGTGCGTGTTCGTATGAATTGTTAAATTCCGTCACGGTTATTGTGGCCGGCAATCCCGCTTGGCCACCCATCTTCTTTTTCCATGATTTCTTTTTTTAACAAGGTATTTCCGTATGGCCGTGATGCTGCTGAAGCAACGAAAGCTCGTTCCTACTGGACCCATCAACCCTCTTCTAGCTCTCGACGCTTCTATGTTACACGTTTACACACATTTTTCTGTCCGCTGTGTCCTGTGTTTGCTACCGGTCGCGAGAAACACGACACAACGACAACGAGAACTAGAGAGCAAGGTATGCACACACACATACATAGGGGAGGCTGGGGCACGACGGCCTCCCTCAAAAATTTGGTCAAACAAAATTTTTTTGGTTTCTTATCAATTTATCATATAAATTTGATGTATTGACTGGGGATGTACGATTCTGATTCGATCCTTTGAAAGATCGATTCTTTCCTTTACAATTTTTAGGTGAATCGATTCTTGACCTTGAAAATCGAAAATTCGATTTTTTTATTGAATTCATTATCTATTCAAGATCGGTAATTAAATAAAGATTGACGAAAGTCTATGAAACATGAACGTCAAGGTTAAAAGAAAAAAAAGTATGCAAAAATGTGAAAACGTGAGAAAATGAGTTAAAAAAATTAAAATATTCAAAAAATAATTCAACGAAAAAAAATGATGGAAAGTAAAAATATACAAAATATCGTAAAACGATAAAAACTTATGTAATAGAAAAAAATCTGATTTGTTAATTATATTCATAATATTTTTGAGAATATATTAAAAAATGCAATTGTGTAAAAAAATCAAACTATGTTAGCCGGAATGAAAACTGCTTTACATTTGTTATTTTGTATTCATCAATAATTTAAATAATAAATTAATCCAATTAAATCATTTTCCATAGCAAAAACTTAATACGCTTACGCTTTAACTAGCAATGAATTTTTTACCGATTTTTAAAAATCGATTCTTACGAAATCGATTCTTTGGGTTCGATTTTTCATGAAAATCGATTTTCTTGCTTCGATTCAGAATCGATTAGAGAATCGATTCTATCCAAAGAAATTAACATCCCTAATATTGACTCATTTTTAGACCGATCCGCGATACCTGGGACATAATGGACCACCCTAAAAAATTGGGTCACACATTTTTTTTTCTTTAAATTATTATGAATCTAATGTATTCGTCAATTTTTAGGCCGATGCACTACATCTGGGGTAAAATGGACCATAAAAAAATTATTTTTAACAAAATTGAAAAATTTTCAGAAGGAAACAAAATGAGCTATTATTTAAAAAATGTTAAAAAATGTTTTTTGGGTTGAAACAAATTATAGTTGAAAAATATAGAAGATATTTATAATTTAACGAATTTTTAATCAATATATATATTTTTTTACTTTAAACAGATAAACAATAACATTAACTGTGTTTTATTAAAAACCATTTTTTTATATATCTATATATTGTTTTATGTTCAACAAGTAAACAATAACATTAATTATGATTTATGGATAATCATTTTTGAAGATAGGAATTTTTTTTTTCATCATTTTTTAAAGGCAGGCCATCGTGCCCCAGCCTCCCCTACCTACACACTTAGGAAGAAGAGAGAGGAAGGAAGTCCCTGGTTCCCTATGTCAGAGCACTAAATGAACCATCAGGGTCGCCATAAATCCTCTTCCTATCAGATGCGCGAAACCTGCCTGTCCTCCGGATATAACGAGGGACCACCGCCCAGAATAATACTCCTCTACTCCTCGCAATGCACACATATTCTACTATGCACATTAGACTGGCCCAAAATAAAACGCTATTTTTTTTATCTACTTCCTATTTGATAAAATCATAGTTTGTACCATAATATTGAAGGCCGTGAAAAGAGGGCTACGTACGATTTTTTTTACAGGTACCACAATGGATTTTATTATATTTGCCATTTGATTGAGACATGGAAAATCTATGTCTACAATATAAACAGGAAAAACAATTATTCTATACAATAAACTGAAGTATAAATGATCTCGTGTGATACTTTGCACACTCTTTTTCAAAATGTTGGATCGTTGAAGAATTTTGGATGCACAGTTGACAAGATACACAATATTAAGTAAACAAATAATTAATTACTTGAATATTGCATTTTTTCGATCTAATTGGACTCGCACCTTAAGCCTTTTGAAAATTTTAAAAACAATGTAATATGTAAAAAATATGTAACGGAGGTTTTATTCTTATTTTATTTTATTCCATAGAATAATTGTTTCCCCAATCTAAACTATAGACATCGATTTTCCATATGTTAATTAAGTGGCAAACAGAAAATTACATTGCGATACCTCTAAATACGTAGATCTCCTTTCACAGTGTTCAATATTGCAGTAAAAACTTTGATTTCATCGATTATGAAGTGATTGAAAAAATAACGTATTAATTTGTGTCAGTTTAATGCACATATATGTATATAGATATAGTTTAGCGCATTTACTACGTCGATTGTTCACTTGCACCTAAAATTTAACACAATTTAACAACGCCTGTCTATATCGCAAATTTAGACCCCCTCGATCACCGCTTTATGCATTTTTTACATATTTTTTTTTTTTTATAATTTCCGATAACCGGAAATGAAGATTTACATATACCCCGCAATTTACATTTCACATTCACTCTGCATTCAAAAATACATCACGACTTTCATAAATCTGCCGTGGTGGAGAAAAAAAATTGGCTCCTTGCTTAACGAGTATATTTTAACGTCGCTGTAAATCTATTCGGCAGGAAACACTTTTCTTTGTCGATAAATAATTTACAATAAATTAAGTACGTTTCTCGCGGTGTAATAATAACGATAGCTTCGATCAATTTAGTCATAAAGCGGTGGAAAAAAAATTTATTCAAACGACGTTGTTGCTTCGAATAAATCCGTCGAATTGAATTGAGTATCATTTCGTAGAGCCGAAAAAATAAAAATTGGCAATTGCATATTCCTGATTTGAGTACCTATTTATGTACAGCGATTATAAATTCGGGGCAGATTTATAATTGATGGATAAAAATTATATCAGGTGAACCAGGAATTGAGCATTTAAAGAAATTTTAATTGAAATTGGAACTAAAAATGTCTAATTCTCATAGGAACATTGACACAATCCTCATTTTCTGCCATTTTGGGCCCATTTATTTATTTTTCGATCATCTAGCCTTCTTTACAGACAACAATGGTCATCAACTTTGGCTTTCTCAGCTAGGAAGCTCAAAGACCTAAAAAAATGAGATTGCCACGTGCAATTTATAATTTGCATAATTTTTCAAATCATTTTTAAGATATTTCAACCCACAACTAATGGAGAATGAATGGATTTCCATTGCGCCTTTTTCACCCTTTTTTTAAATCACCCAAAACTATTTATTGTTATTACTAATAACAGATTATAGTTGTAAAACAAAGAGAAAAAACGATGTTTCATAATTTTAATATTTCAAATATCCTGAAACCTAAAATTGAATTTCATGCACTCAATTTAGAACCATCTATTGACCCTTGAACGATTCAATGCTAACTCTAGGATTCCCTTGAACAAACTCCTAAACGATTATTTTCGTAAAAAAGAATATTTCAAAATTTCAGTATTTCAAAGATCCTGAAACCTAAAATTGAATTTGAAATATGCACTCAATTTAGAACCATCTATTGACCCTTGAACGATTCAGTGCTAACTCCAGGATTCCCTTGAACAAACTCCCAAACGATTATTTTCGCAAAAGTAAATTTAGACGAGTCCTGAGCATACACAGCCACACAAAAATCCACATACAGACACACTATCGGAGGGGCATTGTTAATTATACACGCCGACCGGTTGGGATCGATCTGCCTGTTCCACTCCCTGGGCTACTGTACAGAAATTCAGTCCTCACAGCCCGTGGCCCGGTTTGCTGAGTGGCCAGCAGTAAAGATGGCATCGTGCACACTAACGAGTAACAAGTGGCGTGACGTTTCAGTTAAGCTTTAGGTGCTCTACCCGGGAAGAAGAATCGAGTCTCTCTCGCTCTGTCTCTCGCTCTCTTAGACTTTCGATACGTACATGCATCTCTCGGTGTCTGCTACCACTGGTAAGTATCATCCCGTGCTGCTATTCGATTCTATACGAGCCAAAGTGCATCAGGCTGCCTTGCTCTTTGCTATATCGGTATGCCACGACGAAACGCCTATCGCCCTCACCTTCGCGGGGCTAATTAACTCCGCGGAGATTCATTATCGACACCTTTTCTCACCACTCCCTTGACTACGGTGGTTGACTTAATTTAAGGACGCGGAATGTTCCCCGCGAGATATCGAGCTTTCTGGAGCGAGTCTTCGATTTTAATTTGCTAAAATCGGTCGAAACTGAATAAAAACTTGCGTAACTCGTTTTTTAGTCTCTGATTCATGGAAAACATTGAGCGGTAATACCAACACTCTTTTGATCAGAGGAATTGGCCAAAATGGACATTTTTACCATATGTGATATGACCACATGAGAAAAGAATGGTGGACTTTGACTCTGATAACGTGAATAAAGATGGAACCCTAGCAGAGGAGAGGGGAAGGGTGAATAAGCAGCAAGTGGGTGAAATGACTATTTGTAAGGCGTGCACGGATACGAGTTGAGGTTTGCATAAATGCATCTGTGCTCCGCATTAAGTTAGTTACGCTTAAATGCAAATTGGTCCTTTAATCGATCTGGCTTAGACCTTGGAACTGGTGTAAGCCAGCGTAATGGACCCCTCCTTGGCAAAACCACACATCTCAAGTACACCTTTCACCCTCTGATGCTATACACTCCGGTATCTGTTAATTGATATCTAAAAACTCTCTGCGTGTGACTGTGGGAAACTTTTTTTCGTGGGAAAATCGTTTTTCGCGAGAAGATACTAAATTTCGTGGATTAGCCGAACGATAGAACGAGATGAAATTAAAAAGGCGGGCTGGAACAGAGGTGGGTGTGATCTTGATAGAATATTTCAAGCCTAAGAGTTGGAATAATTGAAAGGAATCCAAAAGACGATGCGATTTAAGACCTAACTCACAACTTTCTAAATTGAAAATTCTGGACTCACTCCTAAAATGGCGAATCATCGATTTTGCTAATGTTGTTTCAAATTATGCAATATTCCAAATTACTCCTGCTTATTTTGTATGCTTGACGCATTTTGATTCGCCTTTTTCCGAGCTATTTCTCAAACTATTATTTAAAATGGATTCCGCTATTCTATTTCCAGAACGTCAAAAATAAACGACTCAACCAAATAGTAAAGAGGATTTTTTTTTACTAAACTTTTCTTTATTCTTGAAAAATCAGGGAATATGTGTATAAAACTTCAAAAATAAATCTTGAACAGTTTTAAAATTATTCCATTCTAAAAATCACCTGAAAAATACCACCACAAAGAATAAAATGAACTTACGTTAGCGAAATTGAAGCATCTCACAAAAATCAAATTGATACTAAATTTTCGAAATCATCTCTACAAAAATCCGTATCCAAAATGCCAATAACGCAGTTTCTTCTGTAACGTGTGACCACAATTCACAAAAATCGTCGTTGAGATTATTTAACTATTTCTCTGGATATCGAAATGGCTGTAATTTTTCATTAACAACTGATAAGAATCTACTCACTAAATTCCCAGGAAATCTTTAATAAAACATGATAAGCCATAAATAGCTAGAGTCTAAAATTAATTATTGATTGGTCTTGGAAAAAACTCGAAAATACTTCCCATTGAAAGTTTTCATACAATCCAAGTTATTTTTGAAAAATCTATTATCTATAATCAATGGATCCATGCTGCGGTGTAAAACACAATTAGTTATTGGCGATTAATCGATAGATGTTTGTCAAAACGATTTTCAAAATTTAACCGTAATTCTACGAGTGTGAAGCGCTTCAAAACCCCTTAACTGACACAGTGTTGCTATCTGTTGACCTGAGGAGAAACTACCAAACACTCGACCCTTTATCTCACGATGGTAAGTGATACCTCAGCTAACAAATTTCGAAATACAGGCAAATTCATTGTTATCTCGAGCGAATAAACATGCGGAACTATGACAAACAGTCACGCTGATAAGGATTTTCTCAACAGCGATAAGAAAGCTCGTGGAAAAATTTAAGAAATGCGCGCAAGAGTGGTCGTACATGTCCGCCTCCGTGGCGCAATTGGCTAGCGCGTTCGGCTGTTAACCGAAAGGTTGGTGGTTCGAGCCCACCCGGGGGCGATTATTTTTGAATTTTTTTCTTCCAATTTCAAGTTTCAAATTTACATCAAGAACTATTCAGCGATAACTGTTTTTCAATTTCGAAAAAGAACCGTGAGAAAAACTCTTTGGGATCTTGTCTCATGACGTTTTTGATTCAGTCGGGTATCCAATATCTCCGAAAGCATTTCGTCCGGCAGAGCGCATGTTGTTTTATTGCTTTGTACAAAGTGTTTATTCATAAAAGTATGTTTCAAAGTTTGTGTTTCCCGAAGGATCGTTATTCAAGTTGATATTCGTGATCGTGAAAAATAATTTGTGCTCGTTCAAGTTCGGAATGGTAAAATGTTCCGAGTATTTTTCGACCGTGAGAAAATCATTGTACAGCGTGATTGCCCCACATCGATGTCTCGTCGTCATTCGTTAGAGTATCGAAAAAGTTGCTTTTATCAAGCGTGCCTGACTCTACAGAGCGCTATGTAAGATTTTTTCGACGCGATATCCTGCCATCCTATGGGGCCTCGCTCGCAATCTGCGCAGGCTAAATATTTGACGTTGTTGGCGGTCTTTGAGACCAGTATGTTTTCAAAGGTATAAATATCGTCGACCAGCCAGTATTCCGATATGATTTCGTGCGCTTCCGCTTCGTCCTCTTCCTGGCGTCGCATGAAAGGCAGAGCAAGCTGGAATAAACGAAAATTGCGAATGTATGATCCTAACCAGCCGACTAATCTCTCTGATAAAATGCACGAATTCGCCGTATTTCCATAAAGTCGTGAGAAACGAAAGCGCCGGACGTACCTCTTGATTTACTAACGTGGCCGTGCCACGATTGAGTATCTTTGATGGACAAAATGTACAGGATATCGTTGTTATATTTTTTCCGTCGCTATCACTCTTGGATTCGCATTTATCCTCGACTACAGACATTTTGAGTCAATTGCCTCGATTATCGATACGATCGTCAATGTCTAACCTCACTTTTTCCTCTGAAGTGCAAATATCTTAGTTTTCTCGCTATAACGGAATATTCGTGCACAAATAATTCTATCTACACATTATTCGCTTAACCTATCGACAATCGTCTACGTTTTCTTGAAAAACTACGAGTTTTTGGTAAACGTAGAACGTGAAAAATGCCGAAAATTGACAACTCAGCG
This sequence comes from Alloplasta piceator, assembly GCA_946863875.1. NCBI lineage: Eukaryota > Metazoa > Arthropoda > Insecta > Hymenoptera > Ichneumonidae > Alloplasta > Alloplasta piceator. The sequence goes on from OX333079.1 coordinate 11,222,308, forward strand.
GGCGATACAATAACAGAGAACAAGAGAGTGGAGGGAGGGGCAGCTGAAAAGGGGATTCGTAGCGACAAGAAATTATCGCAGCATGGGAATTTGAAAAATTCACGTCGATATGGAATATACATCAAACATATCGACAAATTTTTAAAATCATATTATCGTATATCGTGCCTGCAAGAAATAAAAGGGTGGATTTCATTTGTGACGTCACATCCATTCCCCCCCACCACAATATAGGACATTTATATATGTATATATATATTATTCCTAAACAACCGGAAAGAATTGCTCGTCGTCAATTACGACCGAAAGAATATAAACAAAAACGAGACATGATATAAGAATGCGTAATAATGAGACGAAAAATTATCAAGGGCGCGATGCGTCGATGTTCGACACGACAAAAACGGCTTTTTTGGCGCCGAAAATTATTTCCCTGAAAAATGAATAAATAATGTTTGGGAATCTCACGGAATTATCGCAGGAAACATCGGTGAGTAGTGGACGATCATTGCCGGATAGTTTTCAGGACGACTGGACATTTGGACCTGCAGGAAATTTGATTTTTCTGGCAGCGCGTCGTTCACGATGGTGCTACTTCGACGAGACGAACGAACGGACTTAAGATGGCTGCCAGCGGCCGCGTCTTCTCGATTGGTTTTCGGCGCAGACGTGCGCGCAGAGAAGACGACGCCGCGCATGCGCGCAACACTACAACTGGATTCTGCCGCGTACCTCAAATACAAGAAAAACCAAACTGTTATTCTCATATTATTCAGAAAAATACGATAACGAAGAAAATCAAATCACGATAGTATTCGGATAATTATTATAACTGCCAAGTTTATTTGTTCGATAAGCCACGGGCTCGTTTACGCCGATGAGGAGGTCTTAGCGTCACTGTGCGAGAGAGAGGTCCGAACAGAGTGACGCTATAAGTCCTACTCATCAAACTGAATCTTTAGAAAAGTGAATAAATAATGTTTGGAAATCTTACAAAAATGGTGTGGAGAACTTCGCCGAGTGGAGGACAATTATTCCCAAATTGCTATGAGGACGACGGGACATTTTGAACAGAAGAAAATTTTATTTTTCTGGCACCGTGTCTTTGACGACGCTTCTACTTCGACGATCGGCGGCGAAAAAGGGAGAGAACAATGGAGCCGTTAAACCGGCGTCTCTTTGGTTTGCGGAAACGACGCAAGAGTGTGTGCGCGAAGCATCACTTCCTGTATTGCAGCGCCACCTGCTCTGTGATGTTACAGCGGCAAATTTAAATGAGCTGAAAACATTTTCTTTATATTTGAAAAGATCAAGTAATGAAAGTAACAAAATTATGATTGAGTTAACTATTTTATATTCAATTAATAATATATATTAATATAATATAATAATATAATCATATATTATTAACATCCATTATTATATATACAATATGATATTAATAAACATAATATAATATAATAATAATTAATAATAATGTTGATTTCAGGATTTATTTAAAAAATTATCGTTTTATCCCAATAATCTTTCTAAATGTATCATCTATAATTAAATGCCTCGTTTTTATATTTTCCTACTCTGATTGAGGTTATGTACGCTAATTAAATATTGCTGCGCGCGCTACGTTTGTTTTGTCATCGTTCTCTAACCATTCGTAAATAAATACCCCGGCAAAGAGTTCAAAAGAGCTTGTTGAATATTGTTAGATTGTTATGCAGTGCCACAGGAGAATTATCGTGAAAACGTTTTCATGAGTCGGCAAGAAGAAGCATCTTCGAGTCAACATTTTTCAATAAAACTCGATAAGAGAATCAGCGATATTGCGAGGCACGTGCTCGAAGAATCAGCTGTTGCTTTTCAGAGGGAAGCGAAATGTACGTATATATTTGTTGATTGTCCAAGCGCTCGTTCTTCGAAACAGAAATAAAAACGTTTCAGGGAGTAAACTTTTTGTTGTTTCTCGCAATTTTTCGTGATCACCGCAGTCACTGATGCGATTCTTCTGAAATTGCACAGCATTTTCGGCAGTGTTTTCGAACGCGCCTTGGAATTGTACGAGTCAGGTCGAATAACACGTATCCGAGCAGTGGAATCAGGACAAACAGGAACAACGGAGGAGAGAAATTCGTCTCGCTGGCTACTACAGGTCCAGGGACATTCCGGCGAAGCTTACATGATTTATCCAGAATTGAATTTTTGTCCCTGCGCCGCATTCAGGTCTATGAAACAAAAATTTACAGACCCGCGTCTCTTCTTTTATTCACGACAATCACCATTATTTCTTTCAGATATCAAGTTCTTGGAGAATTCTCTGAACTAACGTGCAAACACATACTGGCCGCTTGGTTAGCAACCGTCGATGATAGCAAATTGTCCTCAAAGACTATAAATCCTGCGCAGTTTCGAAGCTTGTCGCTTTATCAGGTTTCTTACGATCAGGATGACTCCGCTCTCTGATGATCATGTCTTCGTAGCCAAATTGGCTAATCTCAAAACATTTGTACAACTCTTGAGATCCGTCAATTTCAAGCCGGTAAGACAGAGGATCGAGAGTTATTGTTTTTCTCCAAGCTACATTTTGCAAATGCAGAAAGCAGCTTTTACATGCAACTCACTTATTATTTGCAAAAAATTAATATCAAAAGTTTTTCAATGAATTCGTAGATTTTTTGATTACCAAAATCAGCTCTCAATCGTTCGCATCAAAATATAATCCCGCATTTGCCTTCAGAGAAAGTGCATGAAAATTTAGCTATGGGTTCGCTGGAATCCTTAAATTAACTTAGTTTTCTCTGAATTTTTCATACAACGTTTTGGTATATTATTTAGAGTCTATTTTCTCTTTTTTATCAGGAAGCAACTTGTTCGGCAACTGAAAATGGTCTAAGGGTCACGGTTGAGGATTCAAAGTGTATGCAAGGAAGTTGTTACATTCCAAGCGACGTTTTCGAGGAATTCAGTCTCAAGGAGGACGTGAGATTCAAGATAAACTTGATAATACTCGTGGAGTGTCTTGGCATGTTCTGGAGCAGTATGTCAGGACAGGGTACGAACGTTGCTCTTCAACTATTTTACAAAGTACAACAAAATTTATTCATATATGGGTCATTTCATATCAAATCGATCAAGTGTTGGAATCGACCCCTTTCAATTTCGATGAAACTTGGTCAGAAGTTTTCGTTTTTAATAAAACAAAGTTCTACCGAAGGAAAAAAATTTAAGAAATTTTTTTCGAAAGTTATACAAGATTCAAAATTTCGCAATTTTTTAAATCTTTCAAATTTATTTTTTCAATACCTCGAAAACTATTATACGAAAAAATCGTTCTGGGTTCGTCTTGATGAGTTTACTTGTGGCTACGAAAAATAAAAAATATTATAAAGAAAAATTTTGAGAAATGATGAATTTGGAGAATTTTGAATTTTTAAAGATCGTGCAAATCCATTTTCGACATTAAATTTTTGGTTCAATTTTTTTTACATAATACCTTGTACTGATCTTAAAAGATCCTGAAATTTTCAGGATGGTGTTTTTTGTTTGAAAAATATAAATATTTGAGACAAAACAACACCATCCTGAAAATTTCAGGATCTTTTAAGATCAGTCCAAGGTATTGTATACAAAAAATTTAACCAAAATTTTAATGTTAATCGTGGATTTCGACGATTTTAAAAAATTCAAATATTCATATTTTTGAAAAAACACAAAACACCGTTCTGAAAATTTCATGATCTTTTAAGATCAGTACAAGGTATTATATATAAAAAAATTAAATCAAAAGTTTGATGTCGAAACAGGATTTGCACGATTTTTTAAAATTCAAAATTCTCCAAATTCAATTTTTTTTTTCGGAACATTTGTTTTTCGTAGCCACAAGTATACTCTTCAAGACGAACGCAGAACTTATTTAAAAAATTCTATCTAAAAAATATACTCGAAAGATTTAAAAAATCGTGACATTTTGAATCTTGCATAACTTTCGAAAGAAAATTTTTAATTTTTTTTTTCTTTGCTAGAACTTCGTTTTATTAAAAACGAAAACTTCTGATCAAATTTCATCGAAATTGAAAGGGGTCGATTGCAACTCTTGGTCGATTTGACATGGAATGACCCATCTATAATTCTTTCTCGTTGAAAGTGTAAGAACGAAAAAAAAACTGTTGAACATTTCTCAGGGTCTTGGTCATCCTGTATCGGTACTCATAGTCGAGGATGGCGTCGTAACGGATTGTTCCTTGAAAACTCAGCAACCTGATGAACTCGTAGACTTTCATTTGGATCCGAGCGCGATGTTGAACAAGGTTGTCCTTCAGACGGAATTGCTGAAAGATTTTTTGAACGAGGTCGATCCTACCAGCGAAATCATGCAGGTATGGAAATATCAAATACAAAGTCTCCAATCCGAGTTCGAGAGTATATCAAAATTTGTAATATATTTTCTCGTTTAGTTGCATCTCTCGCCGGAACCTCCGTACTTCAGAATCAGTACACACGGTCTCGGTGGCCTCTGCCAAATAGAATTGCCTCACAACAGCGAGTTGGTCGACAATTTTAATTGCAAAGCCACGTCGATATTTGGCTATAAATTCTCACACATCAAACCGGCGATGAAGGCACTCGGATGCGCGAGTAAAGTTTCCCTCAGAACCGACGAATACGGTTTGCTGTGCTTCCAGTATATGGTAAAGAGCGACGAAGGAACACCCTGTTACGTTGAATATTACGTAAGTAATAATTTGGATTTCTCTGATTTTTTTTTTCACCGTTTTGACGAGGAAACTGGCTTTCGACGTCTCAGGATATTCGTCTTATTGCAGATTTCACCGGTCATAGACGACGACGACTAGGAATGGGATAAAGACGGCTTTCAAATTAATATCTATGGAAAAATAATAATCACACTTGAGACTGATTTATTCAGAGCTTTTTTCGTTCTGTTTTATTTAGACTAGATAGTTACTGTACACATGAATTCTCACGTATTTCCGGCATAATAATTTACGGAATTCACGGATATTCCGCATGGAGATAAACGCCCCTCATATGGAACACATCACGATGGAATATCTTTGTTACAATTCAGCGTTTTAAAGACGATACAAAGCTCAAGTACACTGGTCGGTTTTCTTTTTTTTCCTTTCAAATTATCCATCTGTTTTTATTTCTTTGCTATCTCACTTTTTCATCGCTCTGGCACAGGACGAACAACAATTATCGCGAGTTTTGTGCGCGATTTGCGGGAAGGAACGTACATTTTTCATAATTATCATTGTCCACGAACGAGAACTGTTCAAGCTCGATCTTGCTGAATTACAAAAAAATATATGTACACATATATTATTACATATATGCGAGAAATCGACTAAGTTCCAAGATTAGCAATTATTTTCTCGCCATTTCTTCACTCGTCGCAAAATCACAAACGAAAAAGCTGAGACGTTTATTCGATTGAACAATCAATTTAGCGGAATACTCGATTTAGCGAAATACATAGATACTCTTTTTTTTTGCCCAATCGTACGCACGATTTCGGTCGATCCACAGATAAATTTCATATACAATGAAAAAGACGTACGAATTTTAATATAATATATTCTCACACGCATATATTCTCTAAACGTAAAAAAAAAACGAGTTACATACGTAATTGCGATATTTACAAAATTAAAGACCAAACGAAAATGTCGTTCACGGAAAAATGTGGCTGTCCAATCTCGCATGATCACACAGCTTTGGAAAAACAATATAATTTACACAATGAAAGACGTAGTACGGATAAATTGAAAAAAAAGACTAGCAGGTAGACAAAGTTGAAGACACAGGGAGTTCGCTTCGCTGAGTTTGATCTATAGTGGACAATAATATTTGTCACTAATTTTTCTTTCTTCGTAAAAATAAAGTCAAAAATTCGTTAAATCGTTATTCAGAGTCTTAAGTACCGTGACAATCGTAACCATCGATTTGTACTTGTCGCGATGTAATTGTACAAAAATTTATCGACGAACAAATCTGAGTATTGTCCAGAATTGTGAGGTGTGGGAGAAAAACAGTTCTCAGATTCGCGACAAGTCTCACTCTTTAGTTTCATTCTCGTCGCAGACACATTTTTTCTAGCACCTAGTTTCGGACAAACGATACAACAACAACAACAACAACAACAACAAAAATGCAATATTCTTTACATCATTTTTACCAAAGAAACTTATTGGTATCGCAGAGTCGCTCGAAGAGTCAAGAAGCGTTGCAAAACCCGAAAAAAAGGATTTGAGCCCAGTCTTGTTTCTACTTCTTTCATTCGTTCAGTACGAGAGCATTCCCAAAAAGCTTGGAGTTTCATCAAACGACTGTTTCAAAGTGCAAGACGAGATATACTTTCGGGGAGGAAAAAAGGTAAAAAAAATCTCGGGCAGCAACGTTGGTCGCAAATCCGCAGCGCTGTAAGTTGCCATTTGTAAAATATAATATATTTACAAATATTCACGACGTTCTACATCGTCGTGAAAATAATATATATATCTATAATTTGTGCAAGATCTTGATCCATATAGGGTATATATGAATACGCAATAATCTTCAAAATTGCACTTGCCGCGTACGTTGCAATCAATTTTTTTTCGACCAATCTCATTAGCGCAATATATTGCTCGTCAAGGATTCAAGTGGCTCGAAAATAATGGATCTTACGAAGTAAATAGGGTTTCGTATACGATTATAAAGCTTCAGGTATGCAAAGAGAGAGTGTCAGACCATGATTGTTTTTTTTTTTTGTTTAGTATCGAATCGAGTCAACGAAATTGTCGAGCACTGCGATTTTTTCTCTTCTCTCTCCCTCAATGTCAGAATGCGTCTGTGTGTTTTTTCCTCGATTTCCATGTAAACCTTTACAATTTTGCGAAAACAATCGAAAGGCTTTTTTTAGGCGACGAAAACGCGGACCGATGGAATTTCTCAATCTGGCGGACTGACGAGTCTGTAGCCCGAGGGCAGAGTACTTCGTATCCAGCGTCAGAGAAAACTGTAAGCGTTCTGCACCGCTCTGGCGCTTGCAGCGTTTGCTGTTTGTTCCGGATTCGAATTTTGCTGCGCAAGTGGTTCCAATGATTCGGCCCTGATCCTTATCGAACCTCCGTAAGTCTGCACCTGTATCATCCGCGAGAAATATGAATCATTTTAATTTCCACATTTGTGATCATTCACAGATACACCCACACCCACGCATACAAGAATAATAGTATTTTTAACTCTATATTTAAAAATAGTGACTCTACGAATGATGGAAAAGTTTCTCGTAAGGAATCGAGCTGGGCGAAAATATTTAGAGGTCATTTTGCCGTATTTTAATAAATCGAAGGTAATAGAAAAACAAAAATGCTCGTCAATCGGTTTTCGGAAAAAAATTGTGAATTTTTAAAGGCTGGGAGTAACATCTGAATATTTCTTATCCAGCTGCATTCTCTGTGAGGTTTTTTGGCACATCGAAAGAAATATATTTTCGGGGATGCAACTTGGAATTAAACAATAGAGATGAAAATGTTGCTGTCCCCATGCACACACCACGCTCATACATAGGATGAAACGAGTACAACGGTCTCCTGTTTTTTCCTCTGGCAAGGTTCAACAGTGAGACGAGAAAGAGTGAAAGAAAAAAACGGAGAAAAAGAAAAGACATCGAGAATCGAAAAAAAAGCGGAAGGGTAAAAATTTAATCAATAAATGAGAGATATCGTCGTTTGGAAAGTTATGAGGAAACGTATGTGTGTGACAGCGAGCCCCTTCACCCACGGTCCAACATTTTATGATAAATATCTTTCACGAGAATCTCGACGCGTTCTTTGACTCAATTTTCTTTTTTCTCTTGATTCGACCGCTCGAAAGCGTTTCTCAACATTAATTCCGTCTTTCGTCGATCATAATACTTTTCTCGCTTCTTCTTTTGTTTCTTCTTCTTACGCTTTCGGTATAAACGGGGTTGATCGATTTAGCTTGTTTTTTCTTTTCTTTCTTTTTCATATCTACTCACTGTCTGCAGTTCAGACTTCAGACTGTGGGGGAGTCGGCCACTCGCGCTCACTCGAGAGGAGTGAGACTTCCGCTGCTGACTCTTACTTCTCTGGGCTCCGGGGCTGCCGCCGGTCTTCTTTCCTGGAGCTGTTGGGCATTGGCACTCGCGACCGTGTGCTGTGCCGAGCGCATTGTCTGATTAGCCACGACGAATTCGGTGAGCATGACATCGGCAGTACCACCCGATTCTAGGGGTATGGCGTTTTGACGAAAGTGATCCAGCATGTCGAGTATAGCGGGAAAACAAAGATGCTGAACGCGACAGTGTCCCTGATCGTTTAGCGTCATTCGCAAATGCTGAAAATTCAAGCAATGACATTATTAAGGATGTTGAGTCCCTATGAAATCTTTTAATGTTAATAAATAGCTTCTTAATCGTCGTGAAATTTGTACACGACCTGAATACTCCATGTGAAAATATATTAAATTTTCAAAATTCTATCATCATAACTTCAACCTCCTTAAGGGTTAAAATGAAAAATGAGGAGAAAATTCTGAAAATTTGGTATGTTTTTGTATGAAGTATTTAAGAGGTCGTGTAAAATTTTCATGACCATTAGGAAGCTCGTGATTAAAATATTAACATTTTGTTAAAAACAATTTTTTAAACAAAAAAAATGTTTATCATAAACTTCGTTTTGTTTCCATTGCTTTCAATATAGTGTAATTATTAAAAAATTGAGAGGTCAAAAAAAAAAACTTATCGCAAAGTTATATCAGTTTCCTTAAGATTACATTTAATTTAATTTAATTTGTAAATGTTAATTGTTCGATAACGAGCTTCCTAATCGTAGTGAAATTTTTACACGACCTCTTAAATAATTTATCCAAAAACATACCAAATTTTCAGATTTGTCTTATCATTTGCGATTTGGGACTCAACATCCTTAAATCGGAGTTTCAACGGTGAAAAGGACACGAAATCGATGAATTTTTCTTTTCTTTTCCCCAAAATTTTCGCTTTCAAAAAACAGGGTGTCTTATAGGGTGGGCCGAAAATCCACTTTTTTCGAAATTCTTTTAGCAATACCGAAGATATAGTTCATTATGCGACAAAAAAAATCTGTGCGGAGAAAAAATTGAGTCAATATAGGCTCGCCAAAGTTCGTCAAAGTTCAAAGTGCTAATTTTTTTTTCTGAGCTTAGTTTTATTGGCAATTCAATTCTCTACAAAAAAGATCCTTATATCAAATCATGTAGGACTGATAGTTTCTAAGATAATTGCTGTTTTAGTAAAAAAATGGTCATTTTCCTCTATATTTATACTTTATATGGGAATGAAATAATTGATAAACTTCTTACTTTATAGGAAATTTCATTCTCTACATAAAAGATTGATATGAAATCATGTAGAATCGATAGTTTGTAAGATAATTGCAATTGTAGTAAAAAAAAATTGTTATTCTTTCCTCCATCTCAAGAATCATTATTTTTTTAAAGAAAAAATCCAAAATAAAATTTGAAGTTGCAAACATATGTATATAAATTTGTACGTTAATAAATTAAAATTTCTTTGCAGAAAAAAATCTTAAAAAATCGCCTTTTTCGGCCTCCTGACTGGGTATAACCCCTTAATACATATTTCTAATATACTTCTTATAGATTGAAAAATATATTCTTACATGTATAATTTATTTTCATGGCGGGCTGTTTTTAAAAAAAGCATGTGGCAAATGAAAAATTTTTTGTTTACTGTCTATGAAAAAAATCCGAATAAAATTGGGGTTATGGCTTCGTTACAATCCTTAATAAAATCGCGAATCATATTTAAAAGTTAGTCGACTCAGAATTCCTCGTATATTCGCGATATATAATAAGACTCGAAGATTGTTTTTGTAGAGAATCTAATAAAAAAAAGAAATGAATTTTTTTTCCTTCACAGGAAAAATGTTTATGGAAACAAAAATGACTATTTTTAAGTAAATTTGCAATTGTGTTAGAAACTATCGATCCTACATAATTTCATATAAGGGCCTTTTATGTAGAGAATTAAATTTTCTATAAAATAAGAAGTTTATTAATTATTTTTTACCCATAAAAAGTATGAATATGAAGGAAAATGATCATTTTTTCCACTAAAACAGCAATTACCTTAGAAACTATCAATCCTCAATGATTCGATATAAGGACCTTTTTTATAGAGAATTGAATTTCCAATCAAAATAAGCCGAGAAAAATTTTTTTTCAACACTTTGAACTTTAACAAACTTTGGCGAGCCTAAGATATTGACTCAAAATTTGTTCCCTTCGCACAGATTTTTTTTGTAGCATAATGAACAATATTTTCGGTATTGCTAAAATAATTTCGAAAAAGCGGATTTTTGGCCCACCCTAGTGTCTAATCTCGACCGGAAGTATAATAAAAATTAAATAATAAAATTTAAGGTTGTATCGCGAATTTTTCAAGTAATATATAGGAGTTTTTAAGATTGTGTAAAATTTCATATTTGAAAATTTGTTCATGATTTTAGATCATACGGATTAATACGAAAAAATTTACTTTCGCTCTCCCTTGAAAATTGAACGTCAGGACAAATTCCCCTTTTCTCGTTTCGCTTTGCCTAACGAGAAAAACTCCGTGGCCGTTTGCGGCATTGTGCAAAACGAGCTGTGCGGCGTCCGATCTCGGCAGAGTGCCATGAAACCAAGCGTATTCTCGCAAACTGACGGACAGATCCATCTCCACCTCATTGGCCGCTACTGCGATGGAAAAAAAAATCGATTAATAACCATAGATTGAAAATATGTTAAAATCGTTATTATATATTACAAAAAATTACTTGTGTAACGGATTTAATTTTTATTACGGATTACAATGTTAAGGAGTTGTCAGACTGAGAAATAGGTGGAAAAAATCGGTTTGCACTCGCTCCCCTTCAAAACACGTGGAAACGATGTTTGACATTCAAAGTTTACAAATCGGTATCTAATTATAGTTGTGGCAAATTTGAAATACAGATAAATCTTCAACTCACGCTGCTCGATCTCCTGTTGCGAGGAGCAAAGCTCGAGATTACTGTTACTGCGCGTACGAAGTCTCGGTGGCAATTCTGGTGGATTCCCAAGTTCGTCAACATGATCGTGACCCGTCCGCGAGCTCTTACTTGCCGAATTCGCTCTCAAACGATCGCCCTCGGTCGTTCCCGTTGTCCCGTGTGTCAAACCATCATTGGCAACGTCGTTGTTCGTCGAGCCGGGATTCATCGAATTGTGATGTACCGACCTCATGCAATATTTGATCGTTGCGAGCCAAGATCTCATGTCATTAGAGTCGTGTGCCTCGATGACGAATTCGGCGCTCTGCGTTTTCAGTACAAACGTATTCTCATGATCGGGCATTTCAAGGGCGGTAGTTTCTCTTGCCTCGGTTATAGCCGAGCAGAATACACCGTCACGTGGCTTAACGGCTTTCGGCGGTGAATAAAATTCCAGCATGTAACCGCCGATCGCTTTGATGAGGGCGAGCCTCGATTTTTCCCACTTTTGCGTACCGTCAGGATTCTCCCCCATCAACGAATTCACGATACCCTCCTTCCGACATTCCACTACAATTTTCGAAAGTTTCGCCTTCGAGTGTTTGTCACGACGATGCTCGCTATGCGACAATTCGACCTCGTCGCTCTGCTGCTTGTGAAAGAAGCCCTTGCCCTTTTTGAGTCCCTTGAACGAGAGACGTCGGAAAAAGGGCTTGTGTACCGGCTTCGGCGATACAGTCTCGCCATCCTGCTCGGAATAATCGCTGAATTCCTCGTGCGAAGATGCTCGTATCGGTACACGATTATTTTGACCGGTGGAATTCGCGCTGTCCCGATCGTTGGATGCCGGATTCCGCGTATCGTGAAATGACGGTGATCTGAAAAGTTTTTAAATAATATTTTACTAAAATGAAGAATCGAAACGAGAAACTCTTTTTTGAAAACCATTGTCACTGGATTTTGGGTAGAAATTATGGATATATCGTATGACCTACGATCGGTAGATAGATACAAAATTTAAGTGGAGATTATATACAACTCAAAAAAAGTGTAATTTTTGTGACAACTTTTTTGTCTACACTTCTAGTTATTTTTAGTTATTTTTTATTCTATAATTTTTCCATACAACATATTCGGACAGTTATTTATTGAGGTGCAACGTAACATTTGCAATTTTTGTCTGAAAGCCAGGGCCAAAGAATTTCTTATTTTTGATATAATTTCCTTCCAGGTGAATGTAACCAATTTTCGTACATATCATAAATTGGTGATACTCTGAAAAAAAGTTTTGATTCTTTCGACGCAATGTCAAAAGATTCATAAAAAAATCTCAAAAGTCAAAAGATTCGTCTTATCGGAGCGACGAAATAAAATCATAAAAATTATATTTTACAAGCGTTTTAATTCGGGTTCACAAAAAAAATGGACAGAAACAAAATAGGTTTAAGGCATTTATTACTATATCATTTAAGTTGAAAAAAAAAATTTGTAATGTTGAAAAACTTAAAAATAGCCTCTTGTAAGTGGCGCCCAAGTTTGAGGAGCACTTTTGGTCTGCGTGGCAAAAATCTCCTTGTAGGTGGCTTCTAGAGCAAAAATAAATAATGCTTCTTAAGAGCAATATATTTTATGTCTGTACATAGAGCTTTTTCGTAATTTCGATTTTAAAAAAAATGGCGGTCATTAAAAAAAAAAGTGAAATTTTCAGGGTAAAAAAAGTTGGTTAAACTGTGCACCAAAAATAAAATAACTCTACCAAAAAAATCCTACGTACATCTTTAGATTATACTATGGAGAAGAATTATGCAAATTTTCAAGTCAATCCGTTGAAAATTGGATGAGTAATTTGGGACGCAGACTGAAAGCGCTCCGCAAACTTTGGCGCCACTTACATTGAGCTATTTTGAAGTTTTTCAACATAAAATTTTTTTTTTCAACTGGAATGATATAGTAATAAATGCCTTAAACCGATTTTACTTCTGGCCATTTTTTTTGTGAAAAAAAAATTCATTAAAAACTCTTAAAAAATTGGAGCTGAAAGTGGTATCCGGCCTCAAAAGGATAGGATATTTTCAGGTTATTCAGGTATCCGTGACTAGACGCAGATGACTTTTCTTCGATCATGCAGCCTTCCGATCAAAAATAAAATTAAAATACTAGAACCGCTACATAAAGTATATCTTTGAAAAATTCAGGAATAACGGAGACTCTAATTTGACAAATTACCGCGAATACCCCAAAGAAACCAACGTGCCCTTGAAAATTCATTGTAGGGCATTCGCGTGCGCTGAGCGATAAAACATTACACGTGCATGTACATTGTAAATATTGGGACAAAAAGAATCAAAGCATGAACCGCGTGAAACAAAGGCGGAGAAAATGAAGGACCATCAAAATCTTAGGGAAAAGAATTTTTTTTTTTTTTAAGTCAACCGACCTCGCGCTTCGTCTGAGATATTCGCTCTCGAAATGTTCGCAAAAGGTGTCAATGAACTTTCGCAAAAAGTCACGATGTGACAGCGTCGCCCTCGCGCTTTCCGGCAGATTCAGACTGACATATGTGCAAAATGCCTTTGCGAAATCGGAGGCCGAGGCGCGGGCGTGTCTGTCGCAAAATTCGACCCAGTCGTCGGCGCCGTCGGGCGTCCCGGCGCTCGCCGCCGCCGCGACGGCCGACGCCGACGCCGCGTTGTAAACACTCATGACTCGACGCCCCACGCTCGTCGATGAAAACGGCAATCGTGTTGTTGTTGTTGTTTTTTTTTCTCCCTCTCTTCTTCGTGGGCGTTGAACCGGAGAATCGGGTTGAAAATTTATAAAAAAAAAGGGAAAAATAAATTCCCGAATGACATGAAATTTTCAGCACGATCGTGACGATTTATATTGGCCGGCACGCGCACATACACACACACACGCGCGCCCACACACACACGCGCGCACATACACACGCGAGACTTTTTACACGTTCGAATATTTATAATGATCGCGTTTGGAATAACGTGCGGACTCTGCATCGCGCACCCGAATAATCTCAACGCCAACGTCTCGATATATTCGACGGATTTTAACGTTCGAGAAACATTTTTGATAAACTACGCGTTGACGCGGCGCTTCGACAAACGCCAACTAATCGGCGTCCGATCAAAATGCACCTGTTTATACCGAGAGGATCAATCACTGTGCGAGGGGGAGCATCAGTCTCGAATTTTTTTATCCCTCTCTTTCTCTCCTTTGCAGGGTTCTCTTCTCTCCCTCGCTCTCTCTCTGCGACTTTATGCCAGGCACTCTTCCTCCCTCTTGCGACTCTCGTGATAACCACAGATATAACCTCTCCCTTCTTCGCTCTTTTTTCGTATTCTTCTGCTATTTTTTAACCCCGGTTTTTGTTTTCCCTCTTTGTAGTGTTGTATAAGATCGACAAAAACTATATCTGCGAAGTTTTATTCCGAGTTTTGCCGAAATTTCGTGTTTTCAAAAAGATTTTGTTTTCACACAGAGCAGCAGAAGCTGCCAGACAGACTGATCCACTTCCGGTTTGGCAGAACGCGTGTCTGTCGCGCTTTGTATGCCGGCGCGCTCTGCTCTACAAGCGATGATTGTAATTTCGTTTGATTGTAATAATATATAATAGGACAACGCGGAAAAAAAACCGTTTTCACTTTCGCCAAGGAGCGCTTTTGCGCGCGAACATTTGTAATACTTTGAGGGACGTTTGATAAGCAAAGTTATTGCAAAAATTGGAAATAATATTTCACGAAAAAAATATGAGAACGATCGACTTTCGCGACCACGTTTTCTTTCTTTATATGGCGCGCATATTTCGTGAACTACGCAGTTTCGTTAGGCGCCTGCTTGACGCTGATTCGAAATCGATATTGTATATATATATATTATATACTCCTTATACATCTTTTTTCTCTTTTATTAATCCCAAAGAATCATTGACATAATAAATATAATCCCCTTCGATATATAATCATGATTTTTGGTTTGTCAAAAATGGATGGCAAAAAAAACTTAAATATTTTGCGATTCTCGAAAAAAAAAAAAAAACATTTTTCAATACCGTTGACACGAGAACAAATTGTTTCAAGGACGGATTCGCGTATGAAGATCAACATGGGCATATTTTTTTTTGTTTTATATATTTTGTGATCCGACGAAATTGCCGATCTTTACGCTTCATATCCTCGTAATTGTTGCTCGACGAAGAATAATATACAATACAAACTGAAAAGACGCCGGACTGTGTAATGGGGCATTCCAAATTAAATTGACCAGTGTACGAACCCATTTGCAATAAAAATTGATCTTTTGTTAAGGGTACCACGTGCATGTTATTAATTAAAGCGTTTTGAGAGGCTTGGAAAAAGATCCACAAATATTAGATCATTATTGGAGACCTGAGGGACAATTCCCGCAAAATATTCAAAATTCAAAGTGGTCTAAGGGTCAGACACTGATCGATGTAACTCGAAATAGCTCATATGTATATATGATTCTCATATACGTGACTTTGATGTCTTTTCCTACTACAGTCGTATTAACCGTAAAGTATAAACAATGAGCTTTTTTTTTATCCCGATAGAGTCTAAAACATATTATCGCAAATATCGTAATACCGTATCGCAATAAACGTGCCTCGTACATGTATATATACATATATAATTTTTCGTTTTCTTCCTTTAAAATAATGTATAATGTCACTTACAGTTTCTATAAATTCTGTATACACGTATATAAATTAAATCGTAAAAACAAGCGATTCTCGGGAAAATTGATAGTCGATACAAAACGGTATCTCTCGTAGTAGTCGCTACAAAAAAAAAAATCCCTCTGGTACTTCTATCAAGTTTCGTACAATGATAATTATCCAGGCTAACCCTAAATTTCATAGTTTAATACTTGTCGGAAGGGAGGGAGGGACATAATTATGTAAAAGATTCCCGCGAAAAGCGTGTCACAAATAATCGCTGATTAAAACAAGAATTTTCGAAAGAGTATTTTGGTAACTAAAAATTTCGTGCAAGACTCGAATAACCGTCGTCCAACGACGAGTATTTATTTCAACTTTTTGGTTTCCTCCCTTATTCGACGAAAAAAGTAGCGCGAAATTAACGTCAAGCGAGTGCCAATGTTTGAGATACGCGATGTGTTCGATATAATTTATAAATCACGTAGTGTACAAGTGCTTGAACGTGCCCCGGGGCTAGATTCTCACGAATAACCCAGATCCACATTTTTATTCCCTCGAATCTTCCTTCTCATCGCCGAAATGGCAAATAAATTCGGCAAATGATCAACAGAAAAACGTGCCTACAATCGCGTATATTTTTCGCTCGAGCACACACCCTTAATATATCTCATCGCGATTACTCGCGATTTTATATCCATAGTACGATCTAATGTAAAGTAATATTCATCATTTTTTTTTTCACGAGTGGTTTTGCTTATTATATCGTGCATATTACAGCCCTCCTTCCCAATCGATTGAAATGCCAGGCGCTCTAGAGCGAGAGTTAATTTTTGCTTCATCCTTTTCTTTTCCGTCTTTTCAATGAAATTCATCATTCGTCTCAATAGAAAAAGAGCAAGCGTTCTTGTGCGCTACCGGACAAGAGCTTCCAGCCACGTCTGATGTTCAAGTATTGAATTATTGCGCGTATGCAAATGAGAACACCTGTAGAGAAGAATAGATGCGAGTTAGAAAACACTTTGACGGTTGCGTATCGTGCAAGAGGAAGAATTTTTTTTTATATACCGAAAGCCATGATCAACCACCATAGCCACGAATTTTCACGAGAAGCCAGATCCGTGGAATGTTTCACGATTAGGGTCCATTTGGTCAGGGACAGTCCAAAACCAGCGAGAGCACCGTATCTCGAAGCGATTGTGTGACAGAAGCACATGAGCAATAAAAATCCGATCCAATTGAAGAAAAAGGCAACTATGAGAAGCAAAAAAAAAACATTAGTTTTCCGAATTGTCTTTCGCTTACTTTTCCTCGCCATTTGATACAAAATAATGCAATCTTCTTACGCAAAAAAGCGGTGAAAAATGTAAAATCAGTGCCGAGCAAAGCGCTCTCCGGATCCCCGTCCGTCGCGTCCGCATCGATTGCCAGAATTGTCAACGGTTGTTGAGCCCTGATTCCTCCTGTCGGCTATCAGGGTTCATTAGATCGTAAATTAAACATCGAACTAACGTCGGCATACCTGATCAAATCAATTATCTGTTACCAGGTGAATTTGCGGCTGTGGCATCGGTTCTCCCTGCAGTGTTTTTTCTCGCTCCACCTCTTCGTAACTTGGCAATTTTGTCGCAACTTCGTAGGGCGGAGGAGCCGAAAAATCAGGCTTCGGCGGCGGTAACTCGGAAACATCGATCTGGGAAAAAAACTGACGTAAGTTGAAGCAACTTTGTTACGCATATGAGGAGTTCTTTTTCAACAGGGCCACTTTTTGTTCACTTTTTGTTCAATTTCAGAATGGCACCTGCAATGGTTACGATGAAAAAAAATAAAAACCCTGTGAAATCTCATAAACGCATAAAGATTTCGCAGGGTTTTTACTGTTTTTTCATGTCCGTCATTGGGTAAAGAGTCTGCAAAAACAATTTCGGAATGGCACCTGCAATGGTTACGATGAAAAAAAATTAAAAACCCTGCGAAATCTCATAACCACATATAGATTTCACAGGGTTTTTATTTTTTTTCATCGTAACCATTGCAGGTGCCATTCTGAAATTTTTTTCACAGACTCTTTACCCAATGACAGACATCCTGTAAAATTTGTACCGAAAACGAAAGTGTGTGATTGGGTTTAAAAAAATTTTATTTTCAGTTTTTGGCCAAATTTACATTTTCTCAATGCAGAAAAAATATGATTTTAATTTTTTCCATAAAGTAGAGAAAATAAAAAAGTTTTTATCCTTATGATTTTTTTTGTTTGATGAATATTTTTTGATATACAGTGGTCGTAATGAAAAATTGAAAATTCCTGAACGGACGCCTAAAAAAATCTTTAAAAAATCACAAACGTTCCTTTTGACTAATATTTCAAACTGGCAGATATTGAAAAAAATTGGAGAGGGTGAACAAAAAAAGTGACCTGGTTGAAAAAGAACTCCTCATATATAAAGACTGTTTAAAAAACAGCTTGTACGAACGTAGGCATTATTTTCTTAGCGCAAAAGAGCCTTTAAAGTCTTTTGGAAAAGTCGCCCATGGTTTTTGGAGCTTATCAAATTTTCTATTTCTGTATTTGTTCATTATGAGTCCTTCACGAGAGAGCCATAATTCAACCTCCCATCTTAGATGAACTTCATGACCTACCCATCAAGAAGGCTCAGGGAACGATCGATAAAAACCCTGCAAATTGGACATTTGCACATTGCTTCCTCATCTTCATCCACAGTTCACACAGCTTCCTTTATCACAAAGTATGGCGATCAAATTTGGCTTCCTCATAAAGGAAGCCAAATTTCCTCATAAAGGAAGGTATCTTGAAAATTGCAGAAGTTAGAGCGTTTACGCCATTTTTGCAAAAACGATAATAGTCGATAAAATCTGAACACCCGTTAGAATTAAAACAAAATTTTTTTATAATTGTCGAACAATTCGTGTTCGACAAGTGTGCCAAATTTTAGCTCCATATCTCGAAGCGTTCTCGAGTTATTAATTATTTACAACCGAAACTCGTCAGTATACACACACACACATATCCATCCGGACATTTTTTCTAAATATGATTTCTCGATGTTTTAGGACATTTTGAACACATTGGCATGAAAATCTTGAAACCAAGTTTTTTCACGTAAACAAAGCTTCCTTTATGAGGAAGCAAAATGAAAAAGCCACAAGCAAATGTGTAATCTGCACAGTTTTTGAACCCTTACATTTTACGCCCAAACTTTTGTTTATATGATTTTATTGTTTCAACAAATGATCGAATCAGCAATAAGTGATTGGTCCTTATTTTAGGATAGTTGATGAGATTTCATGAATTTTGCAGAATTTTTTAGAGCACTTTAGAGCACTTTTCAAAGCGCCAGAAACGAGTGACTCCCTATTACCATTTACAGTTAAATTTCAATTTTTTCTGCAATGCAATTACCATTGCCGCGGATCCGGATGTTGGATTCATACTGGCCACTCCAGAGTGTCCCGGCGAGTCGGTCTCGATATCAGGTAGAGCAACGGTCAATGTCACAACCATTGGCGGTACTGTCGAGCCATTATTCGTGTCGTCATTCGTTCGAGCCTATTAAAAAATTCAATCCACAAATGACTCGGTTCTAAAACATTTTGACGTATGATTGAGAAAAGGTCATTTTGTTTTTGCACGCATTGATGAAACACACGGATAAATTGCTTAGGATGTTAAAATCTCCCAACACTGTTCGGTATAAACAGGATCGCGTTAATAAAGCACGGTGTACGTGTCATTAAGATGATAACAATATACGTGCTTAAGGGGGAGGGGATCGTCATTCAATAATAATAAACTTCATTAATAATGGATCTTTAGGCGTGGAAGTTCCGGGATTTGTGACATCAATTACCGTGAAAAAAGATCCAGAGAGACACAAGCAATAAAGTGCGAAATAATGAATAAATCCACGGCGACAAGAGAGGAAGAAATATCACGAGGAATGTAAACTTTCTGCCTATGCAGAGAGAGAGGGAGAGAGTTTAATCAGGCGATAACTTTTACGTCGAACAGTCGCAGGAATCAATAGCTCACCATGTTAGCGTTAGCGACGTTAACGTCACCACTCTCGTGATTTGTTTCCATTTGATGAGACAAACGTCTCATAATCCTCGATGAGCCGCTATGAATCGTTCGACGGAGAAAACAAAAAATTCTCCGTGGCCAAATGCAGCAAAACTTTTAACACAATCGATGGCTGACAGCTGGTAAAACTGCTACGACGTCGTTACTGCCGTAACGTCTGGGTTCACGTCCGGTACATTTCAAAATTCCTGATACATCGGTCCTTTTTATTTATTTTTATTGCGCGTTTGAAGTCGAGCAACGCGAAAGACCACAGCATCCCCACTCTGAGACTTTTCGTTTTCGGTAAGATGCCGTCGCTCCCACGTTGTCGTCCCCTTGTTTCGGGGATGCAGTTTATTTTTTGGCGTGCCAACTTTATACCGCGTTTGTGTGATGTCTACGAGGAATTATAGTTGTCAATGGTAATTTCAAATACCGCGTTCAACGGATAAACTGCAATACCGCGTCAATGCGTTGAAGTTGTTGTCTTCTTTTAATTTAAAAACAGATTTTCGTTTCCGTTTATATAGTTTTTGCGTTGCTGTTTCGAACGAGGGGTTATCTTCGAAAAAGTGACGATAAAGAGTGACAGGGGCGTGATAATCGTGTTAAATTACAACAGCGTAGAAATGCACGAATGTGAAATATTTTGAAAATCCCTCGAAGCCTGAAATTCGCCGAAAAGTGTTTTTATTTACTTTGTGCTGTGCATCATATATATGCATTATATACATGTCATTGTGTGCGATGACGTCACAGAAGAGACGAAGAGGGAAGCATCGGAAATAAAACGTCGCCACCGCCATTTTGTCTGCGCTCACGGAGTTATCCGAACGCATCCGGAAACGAACTTTCGTCATCTCGTAATGTTTTTTATTCGCGATTGTTGGATTTCCGTGATAACTTATTGAACTGTTCGTCGATTATTATTTCGAGTCGTTGTAATTGACACGATGAGTTTGGTGGATTATTGGAGCGCGTTGCATAATTTGTGGGGAAAAAAGTCGCGCGCGACGAACGTAGTATCGTCGAAGGGTGGGAGTGAGTGTTTTGGATCACGCCGTCGTACACAAACGACGCTTGCGGCTCGTCGGCGCAGTTCGTCAGTCAGTCGCTTGCCGTTCGTCAGTGGAGAACGTCCTTTCGTCAAAATGTCCGAGACACGCGAGATATTCAAACTGGGCGATCTTGTATGGTGTGTATCGATTGCGCGTTCAATAAGTCCCTTCGAGTACTTCAATGTTACGCGTGAATCATAATCATCGTTTGTTTGTTATTTCAGGGCTAAAATGAAGGGATTTTCACCGTGGCCCGGCCGGGTAAGTGCAGAGAGCGCCTTTTTCTCCACTAACGGTTCATTCCCCACCTTTTATCCGTGCGACCCGTGCATCCGCCATCGGCTCAAGCGCGCGTTCTCCCGCCGTAATATTTTGGCGGGATTTTTCCGCACGTCGATCTCGCACGTATTATTTCGTCTACAAAACAATGCAATTTTCACTTTCAACCCATACGATCTCGATCAACGTATTTAAACATTTTCGCCATTCAAATTTAAATTGGCGCGCATCGAACGTCCAAAATATAACCTAAATTGGGAAACTTTTCCTTTTATCGCTCCCGTTCGCAATTATGCGGGAATATATATCATGAGTTTATGAAATTCGGCATCGAACGCCTATGATTCTGTTTTCCTACATTTTTTTGGCAACATTTTATTGAACGTTAATCCACAGTATGTGTAATGTAAATCGTTTTCTCACAATATTGAGAAGATTTTTAGAAGCAGAATTTTTGCAATAAAATTAATGACTTTCCGAGCATTGAGGTTTAGCATGGGAAAGTAACTGTGCAAAATTAGGTGCTAAAATCGTTTTTCAATAATCGTGCGACGCATCCATAGAAAAAACGAAAAATTCACTTTGAAAATTGATGAATTTTTTATTAACAAATCAATTTGGCGTTCCAAGGTCTCCAATCCGTCGAAAGACCTGAAGAAGCCCAATGCAAAAAAGGGCCCGATCCAATGCATATTCTTCTTTGGAACAAAAAACTAGTGAGTGCAATTTAAAAAATGTTCACATATCCATTGAATCTTGGCTTTTCTTAATTCGAGACTTTTAGGAATCATGTTAATTCTAGCACTAACTATGATAATAATGAGGCAGCGAAGTTTGACAAAATTATATCAACATTCGTCATTGATGAAAAATTCCGAAAAGCCAAAATTCGAAAGAAAAAAGTAACTCCATTCTGCGATTTTGAATATTCAAGCAAATAATTTTTTCCAGTGCATGGATAGAGGAGTCTAACATCAAGCCTTATCACGAGTTCAAGGAGACTCTCATAAAATCCAGCAAATCAGGCGCGTTCAAAGAAGCGGTAGAAGATATCGAGGAGTACATCGCCAAAGGAGAGGTCTGTCTCGTTATTTTGCGGCACAAAAAAAATTAATTCACAATTCGATGCAAAATTTTCTAACGCCAATTTTGTCTCAGGTCCTCGACGATGGCATCGATCCTGATTCTCTTTTCGACAGATTGAAAGAGGATTCAATTAATGTGGAGAAAAAGAGCCCAAAGACGCCGAAGCCTCGTAAGGTTCGTACATTTAAAAAGCAATTTTTTTTTAGTTGCTCGTTTTTTTTTTACTTCACAACAACATAATTTTTACTTCAAAACAACGAAAATCTTCGAGACTGTTGGTTTTAATTATCAAATAAACGAATGAATTTCTCATCGCAGGAAACTCCAAAGGCGAAGAGGCTCGAAAGCGGCGGAGGCGGCGATTCTGCTCGTCGTCCGGCGAAAAAGCAGAGACGCGAATCCAGCACGAGCAACAGCAATCGCGTCGGAAGCATGAGTCCGGCTCTTAATCACACGAGTTCTCCGAGAAAATCGGGATCGACTCTCCTCAACAGACCGGCCAATATCGCCAGACCCGTGAGTATCTTTTTACCACTTCAACGGTTCGACAATTCGGCGATAATGTCAATGTTTTTTTTTTGTTTTATTATTTATTTTTTTATACTATTCTTGAACCCATATTCCATGATCGTATCGACAATATCTGTCACTCAATCCATCAAATTTCATATGTATCAGTATATTTTACGAGAATCCGCCGACTCTTTTGTTTTTGTGCTTCACGAAATCGTACGCTTCAAATTTCACGTTTTATGAGCCGGATGGCGGTGAAACGTTGCTGTCTCACTCGCTCTCACAGTGGTTCTCATTCACTTTTACAAAGTTCCGTAAGCATCACTGTCGACGATTTTTCTTTACCGATAGCATCGATGCCGATCAATAATAATCGTTTTTATTCTGCAACGATTTTATTTTTATAATATTCTTTCGCTCGTATAACGGATATTCGCAGAAATCGTACCTAAGACAAAGGTCCAACGGGTATTTTTTCGTGTTCAATGTACTTCATCGGTCATTTTTTTAAATTTAATCTGATGTGGAACATTCAAAAATTTTCTGACGAGTCTTTTTTCGAATGATAATTTTCAAAATTATTTGAATGGCAGTTCAGATGTTATCTATGAGTCATGTGCCGCCAAAAGTTTTATTTTAGCACGGCTAGGTAAATTGCAATTAAAGTAAATTCCAAAAGGTACCAAAACAAACAACTTCTAGATAAAATCTTGCAAAATTGATCGGCCTGCTATTTGCAGCTGTTCAAAGTTTTAAATTGCTATATTTATCAAAAATTAATATTTAATAGTTTCACATATTCACTGTCCAGTAACTTCTATTAAATAGTCTTCAGGATGCAATCGAGTATTAAGGTCTGATTTTCAAAATTATTCCTACACCTTTACAAGGAGAAACTAGTACGAACTAAAGTAGATCTGAATTAACGGGTTATACGTCATCAAACAGCCGAAAGACGGTGTCTTTTTATTTTCTTATTTTCCCTAGAAGTTTTGTATTTTCAAACGCAACATTTGAAGAACATTCTGTAATTTTTGTTTGTAAAAAGAGATAATGATAACGGCGTCACAGCCGATGTGAGCAATGCAATTCGGAACCAGGTCATAAAAAAAAAGATCCAACAAATTCATTGGTATATTAGATTGTCCTGTTCATAATCGAAAGATTTTCCAAAATATCAAATGAAGACAACATGTCGAGTGTTCGAAGTGAGAATTTCGGTTGTTGCAAAAAAAAGTTGGTACTTTTTGTTAATAAAATTGCAAGTATACATTGGAAGAAAAACTTGGTTCAAATAGGAGATTTTTAAGTTGGAATAAGCAGGAACAATTTCAGAAAGATTGGTACGTGTTACGAATTTTAATCCGAGCGCTTTGAAATTTTTAGGAAACTTTAATTATTTAGCTTTTTAGAAAAGATGATATACAGTAAAAAAATCCTATAAAGAAAAAGTAATTTTTGTATGTTTACAACTAGATATAACCCTTTCAAGAATTACTATTTAATGTGGAAAAAATGTATAACGATGACTTAACAGATAGTTAACTGTTTACAACAATAAATGCGCGGGCATATTTTTCTTTGCAAATATTTCTAATTTTCACAACATTTCGAAGTTTCGTTTTTACATTACAATTAGTACACTCTGCTTACTTATCAAACTCCTGCACTCCAGATATACAATTCCCATTAAGGGTCAGTTACTTTAGATGATTTAGAAATTTATCGTTCTTCGGGGAAAAAAAGCCTAAGGTGGTGGATAATTCTTCTATCTTTTGTACGTGTAAGAAAATAACGTTAAATATGTAAAGACGCTGCTTTAGACTCCAAACGGACTTTTTATATGTAGAGGCAAAAGGCGGGGTTAACTCGAGTCCAGAATATTTCAGAATTCAATATAGAAAAAAATGGTCAAACCCGCGAAGCTCGTAATTTGTATTTATATGCATGTTTGCCGCAACAACCCCTATTTTGAATTTTTTTTTATCGAAAGTGAAATAATGTGTAGGGATGCAAAGTCATGTAGCAAAATAACTTTTCCACGGGGGGTGATAAATCCAAACATCCTTGTTACATAAAATAGACGAATTTTGGACATTTTTATTTTCCGTAAATCCTGTTATTATTTGGCTCTTGAGATATAATGTGAAAAATGATTGACATGAGAATGATGGCATTTAAAAACGGGTAATTTTTTTTTGAAAAGAAATAAAATAAAATTTGTGGCTCATGGTTTGGAGAGACAGTAATTTCGAATATATAAAAAAGTGGAAGAGCCAAACAGCAGCCTGATAAGCAGTAAATATGCGTGCAAAATTGCGAGTCATTCGACGCAGAAATTTTTTAGCCGAATGCCTGATTAAGAATGTTGAGTCTATGAAATATTTAATGTTAATTGTTCAATAAATAGCTTCTTAATCGTCGTGAAATTTTTACACAACCTCCTGAATACTTCATGTAAAAACATATTAAATTTTCAGAATTCTATCATCATTACTTCAACCTCCTTAAGGGTTAAAATGAAAAATGATGAGAACATTCTGAAAATTTGGTATGTTTTTGTATGAAATATTTAAGAGGTCGTGTAAAAATTTTACGACTATTAGGAAGCTCGTTATTAAAATATTAACATTTTGTTGAGAACAATTTTTTAAACAAATAAAAAAAATGTTTATCAATAAACTTCGTTTTGTTTCCATTGCTCTCAATGTAGTGTAGATATTAAAAAATTGAGAGGTCAAAAAAAAACTTATCGCAAAGTTATATCAGTTCCCATAAGACTACATTTAATTTAATTTAATTTGTTAATGTTAATTGTTCGATAACGAGCTTCCTAATCGTCGTGAAATTTTTACACGACCTCTTAAATAATTCATCCAAAAACATACCAAATTTTCAGAATTTTCTCATCATTTGCGATTGAGGACTCAACATCCTTAAACGCAATTTTGTTTTGATAAAAACGCGCTCAAAATTATTCATGCAACTCGCTGTATAGTTATTAACTTTCGCGTATATTACTCACAACGTCTCAAAGTCGAAACTGTTACCAATAGAGTTTAAAATATTCAATTACACCTTAAGGGGGAAAGCTCTACGAAGAGTGAAAAAATTGTGAATTTTTGAGAATATTTTTCACAAACATAACTAATTATTAGAAGTTCGGGTCATTGTTATTTCATTAAGTATATATTCAACTTATATCATAGCAAGTTTGATTGAAAAATCTTTAAAATTAACCGAGATATAGATATTGTTTTAACAACAACAAAATTTTCTCTGCATTATTCCATTGATATCTTGATAAAGGATTATCTGAAAATTAGAAAAGAAAATAATCAATATCTATACGTCTGTAGCTATTGTTATCCATAGCTATTTTTTTTCACTATTTACAAAATAGCGGCGAATTGATATTTTTTTCATTCAAGCATACCTAACAATAGTAATTATCAAAACTTTTAAGAATTTTTGAAATCGGCTATACACAGACTTAGCCACTGTAGTTACAAATATTTAAAAAAAAATTAAGAATAACTTTTTGAGTATTCGCTGGGATAAGATTGATCAAAAGTCATTTTGAGAAAAACGCGTTTGAAATTTTCGTTGTTCCTAACTGGTCAGACCATAACTCGGTCATTTTTCAGAATTTCAACTTGAATTTTTTTTTAAATATATATACTTTGAAGAAATGCCAGAGAATTTTTTAAAAAATTTTACAGTGAATTTCTCCTTTGAAAAGTGATGTTTAGTAGACGGCAAAAAAAACCTAGAATCGTGTGCATTTTTTTTAGTAAATCTGTAAAGTTTTTTAAATAAATTCTTGTGCCCTTGGAAAAGCATGTTTATCCGAACCTTTCATATTTTCATTTATTGAAAGAAACATGCGAAACTTGGAGTAGATCCATGTTGGGGTTGTCGATATCGTGGTCCCTGATTTTGAAAAAGTCCTTTTGAATTGTGGCAGAATATTCCCCGAATGTATTCATCAAAATACCAAGTCAAATTTTTCACAAATTACAACCAGGCATAGCCCCCTTTCGAACTCTGCATTGCTATTTTATTCAATCACCGAATTTATTATATTCAATTTTGTAAAACAGTGAGACGTTTCTCGACTGGAAAATTTGTGAAGCATCTCGGAACAATGCTTAAAATTAAAATTGTCTGAATCGTCTGCAAAAATTGTTTGAATCTTGTTTGACGGATGATTGTTCGTTTGTCGTGGGAAAGGTAACACCGCCATTGGACGTGGAGACGCTTTCGCAGACCCTTAAGGAGAAGAATATACTGCCATCGACCCTCAAATTTGGTTTCCTCGGACTCGGAATAATGGGCAGCGGTATCGTCAAGAACCTCATCAATAGCGGCCACAGCGTGATCGTCTGGAACAGAACTCAAGAGAAGGTATGTGAAATATGACCAAATTTTCCAATTTTGTTCGCAAGTCAAAATCTATCAATGCCGTTAATGCTATTGTTACTTGAGCACATCGATGTGCAAACTCAAACAATTGCAATTTTCCACGGTTATGGATGAAAAATCATGATTTGCGAAACTAAAAGGACCATTTCGACGCACATAATATATTCCACGCTCAATTGAGTCAGGTTTGATCCAATTTCGTTTCTGGATCAATGTTCCTCCAAGTTGGTGAAAAGCTGAAATTTCCACTATGGCGAAGAAATCATCAACCGAGGATTCGGATTAGGATTAGGATTCGGTTTCTAGTGAGAGCAAACTTGGAAGCGAGAGGAAGAATTATTGCTCTCGTGAGTAACCCGAGGCAATTGATAGATTTTTCAAAGTTCTGCACATTGGCTCGAATTTTGACACGACACGGACGTAGAAAATAGGGTCGTATCTATCGTCAAACTTGATAAGAGATCGAGCGCTGTTGGCTCAGATAAGAAATCTTCCTGAACGAGCGAAAGCACAAACTCGAGCACGAGTCAAGTCCATTTTTTTTTCTTTCCATTTGTCCAACGCATTGTCAAATAGATAGATACTTTTTTCAGTATTTGCCATAGTTTTTGTTTGTCGTAAGAATCTTTCGCGAGGATCTCGCGGAACGGAACAATCGGCTTCGCCCATTCGTTCGCGTGTCTCGTCTCTGACATCGAGGATATAACAGCGACGATATGTACGTGAGCCGCAGTCCATCCACGATGACGTCACGTGCGACGCTCGGGCTTTCACGTTTATCCCCGCACCGCGCACTCGACACCAAGTGTCTGGGATTGCCGCTTGTGCCGATGAATTCCCGTAAGAAATTCAGGAGTCATGCCAATTATGGGCATCCGTCGAATCATTAAGGATGTACCGTTCTTTATTTTTCTTGTTCTTCAAATAGAATAATTATGCCCTGACGAAAATTATTCATTACACAAGAATAATTGGCGCCGATTATTTATTGAACTATTATTCTAAGCGAGAAGAATGTACGTTCCTGGATATCGCGATAATTATTCAAAATTAATCAACAGATTCACGGTCATTTTAAACACGCCCAAAAAGTTACAAAATAAGATAAAATAGGGTATAATAATTCCAAATGAATGATTTCACGGAAATTCGAGCTGGAAGAATCTTGGAAATAGATTACTCTTCAAATCCATATTTACAAAAAAATATAGAATTTTTTATATTTTGAGCTGTAGTTTGAAATTTTCGATAGTCAGGGTTGCCAGTGAAGTCACTATTGTCAATATTTTTAAATCGTGTCACTTTTCTCACTATTTTCGAAATTTGGTCACTATTGTCGCTATTTCAGAGCTCAGAAGTGGTTAGAATAGAGGTGCCGGTTAGAAATTTCGAAAAATCATCAGAATCGGATGAACAAAGCGGCGCTTTGAAGCTTCAACGATTAAGAAGAGAATGAGCGCAGTCTAGAGCTAACATTTTGAGTAGAAAAAAATTACATCTATTTTAGTGGACAGATTAAATTTTTGCCAAAATGCAAAAAAAAAAATTTATTTCAAAATTTTATTTCATTTTATTTTTTATATCGGTACATCCTGTCCCCCTGTACACGAATGTACCAATAGTTTTCTCAAAAATTTAAAATTTTTATGAATTTTCATCAAAAACATTTTTGCACAATTTTGGCCCCATTCTGAGAAATCTCAAAATCGGGAAATTTCAAGCGCTCATAACTTTCGATCGGTTTGATCGATTCGGAAATCTCTTGTTCGTACGTAAACCTTGTCACTAAACTTAGAGTATGCCGTTTGGTTCATTCTGATATATAAATTTTTGTAGAAATGACATCAGTCTGAAAATGTCCGAAAAAAACGAAAAGGGGTATGCCTTGAAAAATTTGCGAAAAATGATGGTCGAACTTTAAAAATCCGCCAAAAATAAACAAATCATCAGAATCGGATGAACAAAGTGGTTTTTTGAAGCTTCAATGATTACGAAGAGAATGAGCGCAGTCTAGAGCCGAAATTCTGTGTAGAAAATAAATTACAGTAATTTTAGTGAATAGATTCAATTTTGACCAAAATGCAAAAAAAAAATTTATTAAATTAATTTTTTTAGAACGCCCTTCCCCTTCTAAATACGAATCTACCAATAGTTTTCTCAAAAAATATTTTTTTAAATGAATTTTCATCAAAAACATTTTTGCTGAATTTTTACCCCATTTCAAAAAACCTCAAAATAGCGAAATTTCAAGTGCTCATAACTTCACTTTGGTTCAACCAATTCAAAAATTTCTTCTTTGTAAGCAAACGTTGTAACGAAATTTAGAAAATGCCGTTTGGTTCATCCTGATATCTAAATATTTGTACAAATGAGAGCACTTTGAAAATCGTCGAAAAAAATGGGAAGGGGTATGTATGCAAAAATTTCAAAAAATCGATGGTCGAACTTTTAAAATCTGCCAAAAATTGAAAAATGGTCGGAATTGGATGAACCAAACGGGGTTTTGAAGCTTGAACGATCCCGAAGAGAATGAGCGCACGTAGAAGCCG
Source organism: Alloplasta piceator (assembly GCA_946863875.1). Lineage (NCBI taxonomy): Eukaryota > Metazoa > Arthropoda > Insecta > Hymenoptera > Ichneumonidae > Alloplasta > Alloplasta piceator. The sequence continues at coordinate 11,252,031 of OX333079.1, forward strand.
AAATTCTTTCTAGAAAATAAACTACACTAATTTTAATGAACCGATTCAAATTTTTACTAAAGTGCCAAAAAAAAAAAAAATTTTCATTTATTTTTAGAACGTTATATCGATGTATTTTGTCCCCCTGAGCACGAATGTACCAATAGTTTTCTCAAAAAATGAAAATTTTCATGAGTTTTTCATCAAAAACATTTTTGCTCAATATTAGCTCTATTCTGCAAAACCTCGAAATTGCGAAATTTAAAACGCCTATAACTTATTTAGACGAAAAAGTCACTATTATGTCACTATTTCTGTGGAAGATAAGTCACTATTCTACTATTTTTGACCCTCTGAAACGCTGGCAACCCTGTTGATAGAATAAAAAAAATAATTTGAAATAACAACACCTTGAAAAGATTTTTTATAGAATTTGAATTTCCACAGTGCTTTTCTTTATCTCCGATTCGAACAGATTCTCCTTCACATCCCCCTTATTTTTTTCGAAGCTGCAAAAGTTGAAAGGAAAAAAAGATTTTGACAGAGTATATTCGTTTTTCAATTTCAATTTATTCTTTTCACACAACATTGAGAAGTGTCGTTCCCGGATCGTATTTCCCTCGTACATCGCTCGATATTGGAATGAATCAATGATTGTTTTCTTATTTTTTCATCTTCATCTACCATGAAAATATCGAGTGGAAAATGATGATTATCGAAAGAGGTCGTACAATCGATTGCGCGACTTTGGCATACCGGAAACGAAGTCCCATGTAACTTCCCTCATCATTTTGTATTCTTTATTTCGAGATTTCGGATTCAAACATTTTTATTGTTCGATCCCACAAATTCCCGATGCGCCCTATCTAGCTAGTTCTCTCTTTGTCTCTCTTTTACTTTTATTGTGGAAGCTTAACTGTGCCTAACGAGTTGACGCCGGCATGAAGACTTTTGCTTCCTTTATACTGAAACAGCACCATCCTCTTCATCCACCCTTTTTATTACGCCTTCGATGCGTTTTTAACTTCGACATGTGACTTCCATCGACTATTGTTTGCACACAATATTCCGTCCAGAGCAGTCTTACGTATTTTCATGACCCACTCGTGTGACCTTCATCATTCATATCTTGACCATTATCACGAATGATCCACGCTGTTCTCAGAATATCTGTTCTCTGCTCAGGCTCACAAAAATTCCTTGTCTCTCATATCATACTTCACCGTGAAATAAAACAAGCTCATGTTCAGTGTCCCGAAATTTTTTTTTCTCTTCTTCCCTTTTTGTGAAAGCTACTTAATTCTTACTTAATATTATTGCGAGATACGAGGAATCAATCGTTCAATGGATTTTGTTAGGTAATTACAATATATTTATATTGTATTTTTACATGTTTATATATATATATATATTTAGTGAGGTCGGAACGTAATCGCAGGATATTGACAGTACGGTGGCTAAATCTCCAACGAGCTGTTTTGTTATAATTTTCTAGAGTGGTATCATTTTTTACAGTAACAATCGAGTTTCATTTTTCACAAAACCATCCAGACTTTCGTTGCTCGCATTTGCAATGATTAAAGAATTTAAAAGTACAAAAATGTATTCCAAGTCTTGCTGAGAGTGACGAAAATAGTCAAATTGTAAATCTGTTTTTCGCGAATCTTTCCCCCTTGAGATGACACGCCCATTATATATATACATATATATTGACTGGAGGATTAGATGGAGTTTTTTTTAGACTATCGATTACCTTCGAATGTCAACGAATGATATTTGTTCTATCGGTTTTTTTAGTTATTTTTTCATGGAAGAAAATTAAAGTATCAGATAGCCCCGTTTCACGCGATATCCCTCTCGTTTATTGCATCATACGTTCGCCTTCGTACAAGGCAACGCGACCGATCGATCACAAAATTGCACCATTGCTAGAGACAAGTCATCTTTGCTGAGCCAGTCGCATCGAGTCCAGCAAATTTCGAAGGGCACCGAACTTTTGAGCATCGTTGTAATTTTTGTTTTCCCCTCAATTATTTATCATTATATTTTTTTTTCTTTCAACCAAACGACAATCTATAAGCAAATTGCACGTTCGATTCCCGCGATCAATACACTGGACTCTTCATAGATCGTACTTCCCGTTCTTTTGTAATCGATTAATTCATCGAGTTCAACCCGAATCTTAGTCAACGCATTTTTTTTTCTCGGTGCTAACGTATTCGATCAATTACACTTTTCATCGAATATCTTCAAAACGTAATTTTACGAATCGTTCAATTTAATCTCGATGCGACTCGCCCAAGAGATCACAGAATTTTTCTCACTACTTAAAAAACTTGCTTTAAGTCGCGTAACCGCGTAAGCGCATGATTTTTTCTTCGTTATACTAAAAATTATGTTAATCCTCTCTCATTTCCCTTAATCTTCTCGTGGCAATAAAATTCCCACGTACTCTCTCGTCTTGTTAGCACAATTCTGCCAAGATTCGTAGGATTACGTCGAGAGTGTGACGACATAGGGATTTTTTTTTCTATTTCCTTCAATGACGATATTAACAAGCGCGAAACGAAAACAAATTTAGTTTACTTTTTTTTCGTTTCTTTAATCTATATATATATATATTTCATGCCTTGTAGTAGCTTACAATCTAGGAGAGGTACGAGGGACCTTCGGATGTATCGACTGGGAAGATTCGCGCATATTTATCCGTGGAAGATCGTTATTTCTTCAAGTACCATCACTTTCGAATCCGGAGGCGATAGAAAGAAAGGATTAAAAAAAGGAAGGAGGATTTTAAGGGACCTCGCAAAATACCCTCGTACCTCGGGAATTCGATACACGTGTATTTATGATAAACGATGTATCGAAACTCCCACGCAGTCACGTCTCTTATTTACATGTGAAATTCATTAGGAATCTTTGACCTTTTTTTCAATTGACGCCTAGGCATTGACAACTCTGTCCCTTTAAAATCATTATCTTTGCGGTAATAATCTTATCGGGATCAAAAGCGTTCATTGCATCGATATTTACACTTGTACCCTTCCCCCCCCCAGGTTTTTCATCCACGTCGTGTCAATTTGAATATCCTCTGCCCTCGTGTTTTCACCATCCTTTATATTTTGTATTTATTCTTTCCAGTCTTTGACAAATTCGATGATACTTGTACCACGACGAAGACATTACGGGGTTAGGGAAAAGAAAACAACAGTGTTCAAAGGAATTACGCCGATTAATGGCTCTCCAGACACGTTGGAAGACGTCTGGCTGCACAAAAAAGTTTCAATCATTCATAAAATTCGGTTTTAAAAAAATAGAACACAATAGTCACCATTGTAAAATCCTTCAATGATTGTTCGCACTTTGTACGTCGTTTATCTCTCGATTTACACAAACACACAAGTTTCCTCCTTTCTCGACACTTTTCGTATACAACTCCGCGTCAGATGTAATTACCGGGCTCTTGATCAAGCATCGATTACATACAAACGCCTTTTTCCAATATTCGTCAATTGACGGACGAAAAGAATCATGCCGAAGAGATATTCACAAATTTCAAATTTTCTACCACCATTCACTTTATTCAAAGAGATACGAGAGTCCATCTTCATCTCAATGATCACCCGACGTTTTTTTTTCTTTCGTTCGATCCTGGCAATCAAATGACCACCATTAGGCCAGTTATAACCGGGTCTCGTGGGGCAAATCCGGTAGGCTCGCGGTCGATCCGAGTAGACCGAGTACTTCCGGTGTGCCAGGTGCTTCCCGGGCCAATATCTCGGCGCTAGTGCCACGATAAACCGGTGCCATGTACTCGAAGCTACGGCCGATCGTCGAATTACTGCCGAATTCTTCGATTCTCTGTAGTATCTCGCAATTCGGACCCAACGGTGGATCCAAGGGAGGCGGTGGACCGTCCTCGATGTAATTGATGTGAATACCATCGATAAAGCCAACGGCGTGTGGACTCGTGCCTGAGAAATCCGTCGGTGTGTAATACTCGCTGTTGAGATCGTCCATGCTGCTGTTACAGGCTATCAGATCGTCCAATTTGGCCTTGAAATACGTATCCATGCCAGCCGAGCTCAAGTCCTTCGGGTCGAACACAGCCGAGTCGCTTTTACCGCAAGACCCACTGCGACAGTTGTCGAAGTACAAATTCGGCAAATTCTCCAATACCTTGTTGAGGGTCTGCTGCTGATACTTGTAACTCTCGCGCAAACGTAATACCTGATGAGCGCTGAATTTACGTATCTTGTTACGCTGGAAGACGTAATTCTCGCGTACCCAATTCAGCTGTCCCGTCGAATAATCTCGTACTCTCTTGACCTGTCGGGACAAACGATCGGACATTACGTTGATATCCTTGCGTGTTGAACGCGACGAATCCCAACGAAACACACACGTTTCCAAAAAAGAAGACAAAACATAAATACAACATCTATATATATATATATATATACGTGTGAATATATATTTGCAAAACATTGTGAACAGGCGCACGGCACATACACGCGTAATTCTTGAATTTGGGAGAAAGAGAGCGAGATACGAGTCTTTGATGCTCGAGTGCAAAATCAAGTGATCAATACTCGTGCACCGTAATTCGCGGGTGACATTAAACATGGAGGTTTTCCGTAGGAGAAGACCTCTTGGCGCACACGACAACCGACCAAGTCCCCCACAATAATCATTCTAATTCATTCTACTCCGTTTCTTTCTATTCGAATTTTCGCATATCTTCATTTTCTTAGCATTCTCTATCGATGCCCAGCCAACCCCTAGAGCGGATTTTACCTGATCGTAATACTGATCCCTGAGGGAGGTCAGATGATTTGTTCCGTAATCCCGAATGTCCCTTATGTGCCTCATTTGACCCTCATAGCTGTCCCGTATCCACTCGACCTGTTCCGCACAGTTGTCCTTGATCCTGTGGACCTGCTGCGTATAATTCTCACGCAGACGCTCGAGCTGTTGGCTCTTGTAGTGCTCGATGTTGTCCAGCATCTGATAGATCTGCTTGGCCCTCGGTGTAACACCGACGCGTCTGCAGCATAAACACCATCTGCCACAGCCGCACCTACGATAATTTTTTCGACGATGAAGTTAATGAGTGATTTGTGCGAGGGATCGTTAGATTCTTTGAAAATATTTTTTTAAAATCACTTTTCTCTGTTCTCTTTGACTCGAGAGGGTCCTTCGCCATGGTCTCCTCCATCGGGGGGGGGGGGGGGGGGGTGTGTGCTTCGTGTGTGTTGTGCATATATATATATATATGTGTGTATGGGTGCGTGTATTTTATACGTGTATGCGAAATTTGATAGATCGAGCCCAGGAGAATAATTTAGTCTGATCAGAATTGACCAGGGGGATTCGTGTTGAAGCGCGGCAATCAAACGGTGAGAAGAAAAATATATCAAAGTCAGCGTAACAACGATGAGCGGGGATGGATAAATACGGTAATATCTTTACAACAACAAAGGGATGGAATTGAGATACTCGGTGAGGGTGGACATCGACTATGACTCATGTTGATGGGAGTGGAGGTAATATTCATGCGACAACGATTATGATATGACGACGATCACGAAGTGAATCATGAATATTCAAATCGCAATGTTTTTTATCTTGAAAAAAAAATACTCTTTCGCAAAAGTTGCGACAACACTAACCTGCCGATGAGATAACGTAGAAATTGTACGAAAAGCGTGATGAGCAGAAATCCCGTTGCGCTTGCGGCTCCAACGGCGATACTCAGGAGCTTTATACGATGATAAGTAACCGGATCCATTTTGAGATAAACGTGAGTCGTTTTGTTGGAAATTGGATTTATAGCGAAGCATTTGTAACGTCCAACGTCCTGTCGAAGTAGGCTCGTTATGAGCAACGAGCCATTGTCAAGTAGACGGATTCTCTCATGCTCGTAATGACGCTGTCGCAAATTATCCGGATAATCGCCATTGTTACCGTTCTCATCGTGATCATAATTATTTTCACGGCCATTTTTGACCGGTGATTTGATGTTGTTCCTGTGACTGCCCGGATGATCGTGAAATACGTCGGGAAACGAGGGATCCGGATTCCAGTGGAATATCTCGAGATTCGGCGTTACCCAAGTGACGGACGGCGCTGGATTTCCGTTGAACTCGCACTCGAGCAAAACCGTGCCCAGAAGAGGATGAAGCTCGTTCTCGTCCGAGACATAAGTGAGAAAGGGCGCTGTGCAATTTAAGTATCTCAATGCCTGCAGCGTATCGACGGTCGCGACCTCGTGACCGCATCTCAGACCACTGTCAAAGGCCGTACGATGAGCGTGGGATTCGGCCCACTTGACGAACCAAAACATTCGACAATCACACGCCCAAGGATTACCCTGCAGCTGTAATTGGATTATGCGATTCAGATGAGCGAGATTAGCCGGTAAAAAGGCAAGATCGTTGTTTCGAAGATCGAGATTACGCAGATACGGCGTATCGTCGAGTGTCCTCGAGCCAATTTCCCTCAACGGTGTGTTCGTTATCGTCAGACTCTCCAAGCGTCGAAGACCCGAAAAATCATCGTTTCGCAAACTTTCGATCTTCGTTCTCTCGAGATTGAGACTCCGGAGGGCGTTCACCGGTCTCCACAAATCACGCGTCAAACGCGTCAATCTCGTTCGTCCCAGGGACAACCATTCGAGATTACCGAGACCGTGAAAAGCCACGCTCGTGAGATTGACTATCGGATTACCGGCTAAATCGAGGTACTTGAGTTTTGGCAATTCGACGAAGAGACCACGTGGCACATTGTCGATCTCGTTGTCGGCGAGCTCGAGACGTTGCAATTTTTGCAAACCAGCGAACAAACGACCCGGCAGCTTCGTCAAACGATTGGACGTTAGACGCAACACGAGTAATTCACGATTGGTCTTGAAGGTGTGATCGGGCAACGATACCAACAAATTTCTCGACGCGTCCAGATGATTCAACGATTTCGCAGCTGCGAATGCCTGATACGGCAATACGCTCAAACGATTACCATCAACGGACAATTCCTCGAGGGCATCGAGACCGATGAACAGGGAACGTGGCAAACTCACGATGCGATTGTTCGTTAGATTTAAGTGTCGCAGATTTTTCAAAGGTGCGAATATACCGTTCGGCAATTCGGATATACGATTGTCACCTAGATCGAGCCTCCGAAGATTCGTCGTTGAGCGAAATGCTCCCTCTTCGACGCGCTCTATGCCACTCGATATCCATGCGAGACTCTCTAGATTTTCCAAAGTCTCGACACTCGCTATTGGCAATACAGCCGCTCTTACGTCTCGCAGAATGACATTTCGCGTCTCCGACGGTATCCCCAAACCGAGAAAACTCCTGTCCTCGCAGTGAAATGTTTCTCCGTCGCAACGACAACCGGCGGGACAATTTTTCCTTATCGTTTCGTCGTCGTACGTTGGAACATTCGCTGGTCCACGAGTCAACGACGTTGACGGCGATGCCTCGATCGATCTCAAATCTATCGCTATCGCAACAATTACAACGAGATTCAGTGTTAACGTTACGGAACAACGGCGACATACCGACGATCCGTGAATATCTCTCAGCCTCATGCCTGCTGATACATGAAACTCTATTTAGTTCCAAGTTACGACACGAGCAATCACCCATCTCCCAAATAGGGGCTCCGAGAGAGACCTTTCTTTCTCTCTTTTTTTTCGTGGACCGACTTCCTCGAGTCCACCTCAAGTTCCCTTGACCTTTCGACTTTGAGCTCCAAATTTCTCTGACTCACACTGATGACGTAGAAAAATCTTTCGATTCTCACTTTGCGCTCATCCTTTGTAAAGAACAACAAAAATAATGTTTCTTTTTTTTTGTTCTTTATTATTATTGTTTCAGCTAAAATCGTGGACGAAACCTCGACTATTTTTTCTAACTAGTATCGAAGATAACAAAAAATTTATTTTTACAGAATCGCAAAGATTCACATGTGTTAACCGTTTGCCAGATATTCACTCGATCTGCTCGCGTAATCGACGATGCCGGCTCCAGCCTTCGACGACGACATAATAACGGCCCGAGTTACGCTCTTTGTCAATTTCTTCCCCTCCCCTCTCTGTCACCCCTCCCACTGCCAACGATTATGAGAGAGACGGAGAAAGAGATAAAAGTGAAAATCGACGCGCGTGCCGCGACGGTACAACGAACTTTGCGAGAAATTGATCGTCGGGGTTTATTCTCTCTCGAATTGAATTGTCATCATTTTGACGTTGCACTCTCGTTGATTTCCTCGTTGATTATTCCTTTGCTCTTTTCGCTTCCATTTCCGGTCCCAAAAAACCGCGAAAATCCACACAATTCAATGAGCAGATGACGAAGACTTATCCGGTTACTTTTATCTCAACATGACGGAATATTTATTCCCTCCTGTCTCTATCTCTCTCGTTTATGACGCTTTACGATGATCTCTTCACTGTAAAGCGTGTTGAGCGAGGCGACGCAATTTTCCTGGCGTATGTCCGCCTCGCAGCAGGCACAAAAACTGACTGACTAATGTCGAAGTGAACCCGGCCTCCTCGTGGCTTCTCTCTCTCTCTCTCTCTCTCTCTCTCTCTCTCTCTCTTTCTCTCTTCGTTCCCCTCTCGTTTCGACCGAGCCCACCGAATGGCAACGTCGCACCGCGGCTTACCCCAGGCGGGGTTGCACAGGCGCGGGTGCGCCGATGCTCATCCGGCAACGTCGCGAACCAGCGCGCACCAAGCTTCAACCATGAAGCCAGAGGCTTGCTCGTTTTCTCGTCGACAAGGAGAAAAAGAGTGGGGATGTATTATATATGGGTGAAAGAGGAAGAAGAAAAAAAACACGACCGAGCCGCTGCTGGCAGAAACTGTAGGAGCTACACGCGCGTACCTGAACCTCAGAGAATTCATCGCTCTTTTCTCACAAAAATCTCGCCGTCTCGCTCTTTCTTTGCCATATTGTGCGTTACATTCACGTATCCATAAGCCCACATTGTACAGTGGAACCTCGATTATTCGAACTTCGAGGAAAGGACGGGGGCATTCCGAGTCATTGGATTCCAGCTTTAGACGGATCAGATATTTTCGACTATCGTTGAATCATATTAATTCACAATGGGTTGCGAGTGGTTGACTTTTTTTCCATTTTTTCATGATCCATTTTCTGAGATATGATTGGTTTAAAGTTCCATCTTTTTTTAAGAACTGCGGTAGAGTTTTTATAGTTGCGGTTAATAGTTTTTCGGAAGCTCATTTGAGAGTGATTATATCTCGATTAATGGATGATTTGGTTAATTACAGTATGACAAATATTTCGGAGCAGAGTGTATGTTGAATTTTTCAACGAGCAATATCAGTTCAAAAGACCAATTGTGGCGAAGGAACTAACGTAAATTTTGGAATACATACACGGTTAAATCGAAAATCGATATCTTATCTCCGCGAAGAAATAGACCAGCTGTTGGATCAGCGTTGATAGTCTGAGAAAATAACTTTATTGCCGCCATTTTCTCGCAATTAAGACGCGTATATATATTTGTTTCGATCAATAGTATTTGAAACGTGCGGGTAATGATAGTCACCGTTATTAGAAACATTTGGAAACGTAGAACGGAGCTTATCTTTGAATTATTCATTGCTGTCATTCGACAGATGTAACGTTGATAGACATTTGTTTTTTTTTTAATTATCATTATTATTATTATTATTATTATTAAATGCACGTATATTCGATTGATAATCACCATATATTACGGGAAAATAGAATTTTAATGAACCGATGAGAATTTCTTTGCTTTACTGCTATTTGACTCCTGGTGTGAACCTTAAATAATGGATGAAAAAAAAACCATTTAATTAGATAATTTAAAAAAAATGTTTTCCATGTTAATCGAGATTTTGTCCGAGAAACTCTGCTCTTCGCATATTATCGCGAATAACCGCGATTCCACTGTACGATTTCGCTCATACGTGTACTTTAATGTGAAAGAGTTTCCCCTTATCTCGTCTCGCTCGGTCGAAACCTTTCATCCAATATGCGAGAAATCCTCCGGGGACTCTCACGAATTCCGATACACATCTACATTGTTATCACTGAAGGTTTCGGTTTTTTTTTTCGCTTTCAAAGTCTCGACCAGCGTATTTCAGCATATTCCCGGCGCATCTTTAGCCAAAATTCTTGGAAAACTGTTGAAATATTGTCCGTAGCGGGTTTGTGGGTCATTTATGGTTGTAATCCGTATGGAAAACCTGGGGAAAATTGTCAATTCTCTCCGAATAAATCATTAGTGAAAAATCTGTAAATTTTCCCATTTTCTAATTGTGATACATTTTTTCACGACAATTCCTCGTGTCTCTTACATCAATTAATCTTATTATTTTTATTTATTATATTCTGTTCGAATATAATTATGCCTAAGTCGTCCATATTACGCATATGTGATCTCCCCAAATTTCCAAGCTTGTAGTTGCAACCTGATGATCGCTTCGTCGATTCTCAGGTTCTTACTAATTGCCTGAGATACCTTCTTAGTTATGCACAAAGCTTTGTTCCGGTCGAATTAATCGTGCCGACGAAGCAGCTGGTTACCTCGCTCTGACTCGAGGCCAAAATTCAAAGTCTTGAAGAATTCAGTTCACGTGCAACCCTTGTAACATTTTCTGTTCATTCGGAAATCACTCGTACCATCAATTTTTTTGCTTTGTACTCGGAATTACTACCTTAAATTACCTTGAGATAGTCCTTGCGGTACTGAAATACTTGAGCCATAAAATCTGATGGCTGTACGTCGATTTTATTCCATAAAGATACTGGAACATCGACTGTCGTCACAATATTTTCGCACGACCATGCTAAAAGTTTGCAAATTTTTTTTTTCTCCTTCACTTTCACCTGTGACGCTTTGTTTCTCTCCCGTCCATTATAGATTTACCATGCTTTTCCCTTGCGTTGATTTTTTACGGACTTGCAGAATGCACAATGTGTGTCGTCTGTAACGCAACAACACACGTTCCGCTCTTTTATGAATCACGTCAGCCCCTTCGCGGCGTAAAAAATTCTTTTGTGCATAAAAGGACAACCTCGATATTGGCTATCGATTACAAACTCGGCCAGTCACGACGTGGGATGTCCCCTTCGTTCATAGCGTTTGCTGACAAATCGACGTACAACGTAGACACGATTTTGACCCTCGTCCCTTCTATAAATATCACCTGTGGAGACACGAGAATTTCGCGACGATACGTTTCGCACAGTGAGAGAGACAGATAGACCTCACGAGAGAGAAAGAGAGACTGACGAGGTCTTACAGACAATGTGTGTGTGTGTTTGTGTGCTTATCCATCTCAGCGATGTTTGAGAAGAAGGTGAAACAAACGATGAATACAGTAGAATCTCGTTTGTCCGAATTAATATGAGAAGTGCGTGCATAAAATGTCGGATATTATGGAAAACACGTTCGTTGATATTCAATGAAATCTTTTTTCCTCATCCGATCGTGTTTCCCTGGAGATTATTATTTTTTAAATTGCATACTCTCAGCTATGAATTTTTCATTATCCAAGAATTCTGTTGAAGTGAATTAAACTAGAATCTCACCATAATCTAACGATTTTTTTAAAAATCCATCAAAATATCGTTATGATTCTATTCATTGTTGCCACAGGAGGAATTTTAAAAAATTGATTTTTTCAAGGGTCTAAAAATATCGCTGATTTTTTTGTTTAATTTTAATGAGATTTTAAAGAATTGTTCCGTTCCTCGATCAATCGAAGATCGGATAAGCCAGCTTCAACTGTAGTACAAGGCTTTTCTTTGGCGTGGAGGCCAAGATTCGTAGGATGGATATGTAAAAATTAACGGCATAGACCGTCAAAGTGAACAAACAATGTCAAATTTTTGACATTGACAGGAACTCTCGAAATTCATTGACTAAATATTCAAACGTTCGCCCGGTTGAGATATCGTTTTACATATTTCGTCACTGTATGTTAAATGTAAAAAGCATTGAAAAAAATATATATAACGTATTCACCTCTATGAATTTTATTTATACAGCCAAATTGGAGTTGAAGTAAATTTACGTTCTTGCCTTTTGGCATTTTCGATTGCCTGAGTGTAAAAATTTGTATTCCATTTTTTTTCAAAGGCTGAAACAGCAGATATTTATTGAGACGTGAATAGCTAATTTTTGCATTTTTTTATTTATTCGAAGAATTTCGCATAAAAATCGTGCACGCTCAATGTTCAAAAGGGTATTGAAAAAATAGCTGTCACGAATTTTTTAAAACAATTATTTCTTGAGTCTCGAACAAGTTCATTTCGTGTTAATTTGAAGCCAACAAAAACAACCTTATCTCGCACTCTGTAATTTTCGCGCATTATTTTTTGCGCGTAAGGCCACGATTTTCATTTTTATCGTTCGGGACTCGAATAAACGTTTTGCGTCACTTAGCCGTTCGCCACGAAGCTCTGTTCGAACAAAACAGATATTCTCCGTTACTGGCATAAATTTCGCGTGGCACGAGAGAGTTTTTTCGAATTCTGCGCACTATCTTCGTTTTTCTATCGCCGACCAACCCCGATAACGTCTTACACTTAAAGGCATAAAGAAATCGATAAACCGTGGTTTCCCGTGATTTCCTCCGTCCTGGATAACACTCAATGGAAACTTTATCGCGAATAAACTGATAGACAAATCCCTTCGATAATAATCATAACATGTAGGAACAGAACAAACGTGAAACTGTTCGATAAATGCAATTTTTAAAATTTTTAGATTACATGAAATATATATTTCTACGTTGAATATGAAATATATTTTTCAAGCATTTTTAAGTTCTAAAAAATCAAAAACCTGAACGCCTCTCACCGGAAGTGATATTTCAAAATGTCATGTCAGCTGTCATTATCAGCTGGTCTATTTGTGTCTACGCGTCTAAAGTATTCTATCAGACGTATATTTGATCGACATGAATTTCCATGGAGTAAACTTTATTCCCTGAGCAATTTCGCGCTTGAAAAGAGAATTATCTCGATACGAGCACAATCGTTTGCTCACGAAAAATTCAAGTTATTTTTATCGTCCCTGAAGCTTCGCGATGGTGGAAATATCGATGCACTTGTTTTAATGCACAAGTGATTATCGTCTCGTTATCTTCAAGTCAGCAGGCGTCAATATCTTCTCTCCCTCACTCTATAAAATAAACAAAGATTGTGCACCATTTTTAAAGCCCACGAAAAAAATCTCTCGTCACGACGAAAAAATCGATAACGAGGAAATGCCAAGAATCCTCCAGCTTGTTGTCAAAATTAGACCTCCTTTTTCGTGACAAAAAATACCAAACTTTATCATAAATTATTTCAATGATTTTTTATTTCTCTTCAAGTTTGAAACGTTCAACTGAATGGAAAACTGCATTAATTGACGAAACATTAAAAGAACCCGTTATTTCCGAGCATTATTTGCCAAATATTTGTAGTCTTCCGATCTTAGAATCAAGAATAATGAGCATCTGTTTTTCCGCCTTTTTGAAAAATAAATAAACATCGCCGAGTCCATTTGGCCGATCAAAGAGATTTTTGTAAACGGAAGTGAAGAAAAATTCGCGCCACCCTGACGGATTAAATCCAAGGATAGCTGCCTCCGGCCTTTTCCGCCTTTCGTACGTTTCATACATTTGTAATAAAACTCGAGTGACGTTGAAACGAACGTTGTTATTCTCACGCGCAGACGGTTCGTAGCTCACTTAGAGCCGATCCCGAGAGTTTCGATCAAACGAAGAAACATTACCGCCGGATATAAAATACTCTAACCGCCCCTTTGTTCCTCGGCAACCCTCCGGAGACTCGACAAGGTCGCCCGAAGGATTTTCATCGCCATGTATACGTGCGCTTTGCACATTAATGCACACAGACACACAATGGCGAAGTCTGCCGGAAGGTCGAATTACAAGCGGGACGTAGAAAGGTGAATTCACGGAGAGCACAAATTTCATCCCCCTTTTTGTCACCTATTACCGACTTAAGAGGACTATTCTTCGGGTCACGTCTCGAGGTCGAGCGTGATTTAGGCGAGCTGGTCATGGTCAGGGAGAAAGAACAAAAAGGTGAAAGGGTCGAAGATCCTTCACTCTGCTGTCTTTCTGTCTCAATGCCTTTCACCAGTTGATAGATGAAGACGCTTTTTTCAAAATTTAATTTCGGGACGGTAATCTCCTTTCAAAGCTCAAATCGAGTTTTTTCTTACAATATCTTATTGGTGGGCCCCACCTACGTGATACATTATCGCACGCTATTATAGAGACACACATATGGATGCAAAAAATAAAAATAATGCCTTCTACGTGACGTCCAAGAATTAAGAGAATTTCGCTAATGTGAGCATGACCTTTTTCTCTCCAGGGATACACCTTTGACCGCTGATAAGGTCTCTCTCATCGATCGTATGAAGTTATTACTCTACCGAGATCGTGACCTCTCACATGTAATCGTTACTTTGTATTGAGGTAGAAACAACAATCTAGTCAAATCACAGTTCGGCAAAAAGATTTGTATCAATGCAAAAAAAAATTGCATATTTGGTACGATACAGATTTAAAAAATCGTGGAATAAATACTCGACCCCCCAGATGTGAGATGAAAGATTAAAAAAATTGCTTATGAGTTCGAGGGTTCATTGATTTCTCATTTTGTCTCATTGAGGAATCGAGGATGGCGAAATAGAAAAAAAAATGAGTGAAGAGAAGAAATTTCCCACGGTTGGCCGAGAGAAAGATGGCGAAGCAAGATGGCTGATTAGCCGGTGAAAGGAGAGGGAAAAAATTTTAGCGAACCATGAATTGACGGGGCAAAGACGAATGAAGCGAAAAAGATGAAGGCCATTCGAGAATGTGTACCACAAACAGTGACTCGAGATGTGAGAAAGTTAGAGAGGGAGAGATGAGATGCTGCCAAGGCCAAAAGAGGAGAAATTCATTTTGAAACCCAGAAGGACTGTGACAAATATATACATAAATAGTAATGGAAAAACAATGCGACATATTAGGTCATCACCAGAGATCGGCAAAAAAAAAATTACGATTTTCCTTTTTTCAATTGATGGAAAATCGATCATTTTAAAAGATAGAATACCAATTGATGGAAAAATTGAAATTATCCTAAATTAAATTTTCAATTATTCAAAGAATCGGTAATTGGTCGAAAAATAATATGAATTATTCAGAAAATGGGTAATTGGTTTGAAAATATTTCCAATTATCCGAATAATCGTTAATTGGTAGAAAAATAATATCAATTAATCATAAAATGGATAATTGGTCCGAAAATATTTTCAATTATTCGAATATTCGGTAATTGGTAGAAAAATAATATCAATTTTTCAGAAAAATATGAATTACCCAGTTATACAGGTAATTGATTTGAAAATATTTTCAATTTCCCAGAAAAAAATGAATCATTTATTGAAAAAGTGTTTTTGAAAAAATAGGAGTGATTAGAGATATACAGAGATATATACATATATATCTTTGTATAGATCTATATACCTTTATATGCCTGCAAATATCTTTAGAAGCCGATATATGACTGTATATACCTCTATTTATCTCTACATATTTCTTATCACTCCGATTTTCAATAAATTATTGAGTTTTTTCAAAAAAAAAAATGATATTATTTTTCTACCAATTACTGATAATTCGGATAATTGAGAATATTTTCAGACCAATTACCCATTTTCTGAGTAATTGATATTATTTTTCGACCAATTACCGATTATTTGGATAATTGGAAATTTATTTTTCTCCATTAACCATTGTCGGGTAATTGAAAATTTAGATTTCAAAATGATTAATTTTCAAAAAATTGATAATATTTTCCGAAAATGCGCCTGAAAATATCATTACGGCCGATCTCTGGTCATCGCCCACCCATTTTGAATTTTTTCAAAAAAAAAATGATTTCTAAAAAGAGAAGGGCCAATTCCTTCACCTCTGGGCATACATCCAATTAATTTATTAATGTCGTACTCATATTTTTTTGATACTAAATGCGACGGGATGCTTTAAATTAAATTTGGTAAAAATCGTATAGAGAATTCGAAGTGAATAGAATTTTGGGTTTTTTCAAAAAATTTTCTTAAGAGTGTAACTCTAGCAATTTTCGAAATATCGCGGTAATTTTTTTACACAAACAGCCCATTACAAATCTACTAACCTGCTTTTGGTCTTACAGTATGAGAAAGCCAAAAACCCTGTAATAATGACAAAAAAAAACACGTCTCATAGAGAGCTTTTGGTGTGGATTTTGAGGCAGCGAAATTTGAATTACGATTTTCTAAACGTACTTGTGTCAAATTGTTTAACACCATTTTTGGTGATTTTTTTAAGACTGTTATGAAATGCCCTACATTTTTCATTGGAACATTAAAAAATCGGGATTATTATCGGACTTTGATCAATCTTTTTCCAAGCTTAAAAGTAGGAAGTTCTTTTCGCGAACATTTTGCTGCACAGAGCCAATAACTGGCTTACCGGCCATAGTTGGAAAGTAGAATCGGGACACGTGAGAATGCTTCCAGAAATATCTCCAGCTGTAGGAACTCGAACAGGACGGAGGAATGAAAAAACACGGTGGCGCACCTCGATTATTCTCGCCGGGTGTACAGAGCAAAGAAGAGTGCGAAAAAGAGGGAGAGAAAGAGAGAGAGAGAGAGAGTCTCTCGAAGATCAGCTGGGCATTGCGCAATGTTGCCAGCTCGGTGGATATTGATCCGGTTTGGTTGTCGAGCCCGGGTCACGGAATACGAGCCGGCAACGTCGCAAACGGAATAAATAAAGGCCGTCGCCGGTATCTCGAAACCACGAACGTTTCTTTCTCTCTCGCTCCGTCTCCCCTTGGATATTTTCCGTTCCCTCTCCTCTCTTATACATGTTTCTCATGTCTCGCTCGATTTTTTTCTTTCTTCTTGCATATTCCTCCACCCATTCTTCCGGTGGTTTCCTCCACTTTGACTTGGCGAATATTTCCAAACTTTTTTTTTTCACCACAATAAAGTTCGTCTCGGGCGAGATTCTCACTGGTTTAGCCGCGAGAAATCCGCATTTGGAGTGTCCCAAAGAGTTTGCCAAATCTCACTTTTGAGGTATTACGACCAAATGTTGAAAATGCAGGCAGAAAAAATATTTATGTGATTCGAATAAATTTTTTGCGATTTATTCGCACTGATTTGTACTGATTTTAATTGAACCAAATAAATTATTGCATAATTGTAAATCAAATCAAAAATTTATTTAATTTGAATAAATCATGGACAGAGGACGTAGAATATTAATCATCAAATTATCATCACTGCGTTAATTTTTATCATTGACATTTATTTGAGACTATGAAGGCGAATTAAATTTGCAATGTTGAAATATGGAAAAAGTCGATAAAAGAAGCTATTGAAAAAAAAAATTATATTTCAAGCATATTTTCATTTTTACTGCATACTTAATAATGAAAATATTTTGTAATTATTCACCCTCGCTCAATTACAGCAGCTATTTTATTTCTACCTTTCGCCTCATAACTGGGGTCAATATCGACCCTACGGCACACCTGGCCCTGTTCAACGGTATTTCCCCTGGGATTAAAATATCCGCCATTCAGGAGTTTTAGGGTTAAGACTAGATCGTTTCGCACGAGCACTAAATTGAAAAAAAATTCTCTACGAATGCTTGCAAGAATTGTCAATATCAAAACCTCACTCCAGATTTATGACGGAGTGTAATTTTGTTTGTTTTTTCTTCAAGAACAATTCGCAATAGTCCGATTTCGATTAATCCGGGCTTATTTGTTCGTTGAAAGATTGATGAGCTCACGAGACTCTGCAACCTTCTACGTTCCGGAATATATCCGAGAATCGATACAATATTGTTCGATGGATGAAGATTCGTTGGATTATTTTTAGTCTACATTTTACAACATAGTAGTCTTCGGTTTTGCAACGATGCTTTTCGCAGTTTACAGAAAGTTGTCGGGCATGAAAAATGAGAGAATGAAGAAAAAAACACATGGGCGTTATTTCTGAGCATTGGTGCATGATTTTAGAGGGGGAGGATATGCAGGCGAGCTTATCTTTCAGAATTCACGCCTTCTTGCCCTCTCTCCGTGGACAATCCAGTAACTTCACGAACAATTCATCAGCAACTATTGTAACATGGCGCAAAACGTTGATTAGTGGAGAGAGAAAAAAATGTGCAAGAAGGATCGCCAATGAAGATGCAATGATAATGTAATGTGAGAAAAAGAGAGATTTTTACACCCTGCAAAGTGCCAGGCTAAACCATCTCCCACGTGGTCCCCGCCGACGCAAATAGGAACAGACACGTGCATAAAACATGCATTTTACTCTCGTTGCGACAAATGCCAAGAGACATTGTTATTTTCGTCCTCTCCAAGAAGAACCACATTTTTTTCTCCCTCTTCGTGGCTCCCGAGATTAAAAATACTTCTCCGCCTCTGCGGAAGACCCGCCCGTTCGATTATCGTTCCTGAAGATATATAGAAAAGAATTTCAAAAAAATAAAAGGTGCAGACTCTAAGTAATTTTTGAGATTTTCGACAATCTCTGAAACGCCTGTTCCTTCTGATTCGATGATTCACCCGCATAGTCGATATTTATTCAATAAATCTTATCACGTCGCAAGTTTCCTCCAAAATTATTCGTTGCATTTGGCAACATAGTCCCTCTATCGCGTTTAACGCGCTAAGAAAGGAAAAAGAAACCAGCTTAATTCAGGGTCGGATTCCCTCGGTCGTTCAAGGTCATCCTACAGAATCTATTCGCGCATGGCATGCGCAAAACTCACGTCCGTCCCCCCTTTCCTACCGTCCTTCGTTACACGTGCAAAAGCGTATCCTGAAAATTGCCCCGATCGCGTCGATAACGCGATTTTCGAAACTTTGGTAACCGAAAATGTTAGTCCTTGCATCGGGCAAGAGAACCGCGAGGCTAACTCGCTGGGGAACTTTGTTCGTGCCTTGTTTGTAGACCGAAGCACAGTTGTAAATAATGCATTACTTTGATAATGCATTACTGTATTTATTACCCATTACAATGCATAATGTAAAATGGATGAGTGTAACATTACAAAATACAAAAGTAATGTGTAATGAATGCATGTGCCATTACAAATAAAAAAGTAATGTGTAATGTATGCGTGTTCCATTACAATTTAAAAAAGTAATGTGTAATGGATGCATGTCCCATTACAATTAAAAAAAGTAATGTGTAATGGATGCATGTGCCATTACAAATAAAAAAAAGTAATTTGCAGTGGAGAATATTCCATTACGAATAGAAAAATTGCCGTGCTCGTATTGGAAACGTGTACATTACTGTCTCATTATTTTATTTCGCTCAGTAAAAGTTCATCCACAATTATCACAAATAATCCATAAAGTTAAAAAATCGAAACACAAAAACAGACAGTTCATCGTTAAATATGAAGTATGAAAATGTACTCACCCCAAAAAGTATCCAACTTTATATTGAACTTGCTTTTACACGCTGTTACCCATAATTATAAGCAATCTAATAAAAATTACAAGTTACTGATGAAAAATTTGTCGCTTTATTGAATCCCTGAATAATGTGCATGTTCTTTTTTTTAACTTTATGGATCATTTGTGATAATTGTGGATGAACTTTTAGTGAGCGAAATAAAATAATGAGACAGCAATGTGCAAGTTTCTAATACGAGCACGGCAATTTTTCTATTTGTAATGGAATATTCCCCACTGCAAATCACTTTTTTGAAAAATTGCAATTTGTAATAGAACGTGCATACATTACACACTACTTTGTTTCATTTGTAATGGGCATGGATCCATTAGACATTACTTTTTTTATTTGTAATGGAGCACCCATCCATTACACAATTCTTTTGTAATTTCTAATGGAAAATTTGTCCAATACACTTTGTTTAAAGTAATGGGTAATGCATTGGGTAATGCTTTTACATTACTATTTTCACAACTCTGGCCCCAAGTATAATTACATTTTGCGAAAAACTGGCCCACGGAATCCATTAACCGGAGCGCCTTTTGCACTTTGATCTAGTCAGCAGTGATGAACTTATTCGTGAACACACAGGATCGAGCTCGAATAAAGTTCGTTAAAATATTTACAATATTCGTGATTTTTTTTCGTTTTTTTTTCAACTTCCTCTTTTGTATGTAGAATACAAGCCTCTGTGCACTTCCGGTTGTGAATGAAGAGCAACGAGCGATGTTATCGGTCTCTCAGAGTCTCAAATATAGTTTATCGATATCGCCGGTAATTTTACACTCGCACATTGCTCTATTCTGTCTGAAGCATTTTGCCTTGCTTCTTCACAACGTATATACTCGCTATAAAATACTTATAAATAGACTTGGTGATGCCTGTTCTTTCACTCAGTCGCTGGTGACCATATATTAATGGCTGAGAAAAAAAAATGAATATCCATGAGAATAATTATGGCGCGAGATGACTGACAGCAGAAAAAGTGGAGGTTGAAGATTTTTGAATATGAAAGCTGTAGACTCCCCTTTTCTCCGCGCTTGAGAGTGCGAGAGGGACAGAGCTAGAAACATTAATACCATTTTTCTTGAAAACGATTAGATGGAATAAAAAATACAAGTGAGCTGTTTGTAGCCGTCATGCAGACGGTTTGGCTATTTGCTTTTATTTAAGGTGGTATTCTGGTCTGGAGTCATGCATTTTGAGTGTTTTGTCGAGCTCGCTAAAAACAAAAAAAAATTACCATTCGTTTTTTTACAACATATTTATTAATTATTGGAGTTAGAAAACTTCCTTTCGAGGATATATTCTTAAAAGTCTAAGCTTTGAGAATATGCAAAAGATTTTTTCTAAAGTCTAGACCAGAATACTCTCTCAATCAGATCATTATCGAAAAAATGTGTTAAAAAGGTTTATCCCCCTCAAGTCAAATTTCTTGTCTCGTCTTCATAATTCTCATCCCGGAGTTTTGAGACGCTCCTGAATCTCCGTAATCTCGAAATTTCTCGAATTCTCTTAACTTACGCCCTGGGATATATCAACCAAAGCAATATGAGTGAATTCTGCCTGAATATGTTTTTTTTCGCTTCCTCTCACGGATACATTTTTTTCCCACAAAAACTCTGCTTGATTCATAATCGGTGAATTTTCCATTAAAATATGGTTTTTAGATGAACTCGTTCAACCGCAACACAATTTTTGACCCCTCACAAGTTAAAACTCAGGACCTGCGACACCTCATAAGTAAAGTTAACCCTCACAAGGTCGAGTGACCCAAACTGTACGAACCAATGGTACATATATGTAAGTTGGCGTGCGCGTTCATTGCACAGACGACCTCCACGAGGTCGATATACCTTACGCGTTGAACAAGAGCTGCGAACGTCCCTGTTCTCACCTGTCATTGATGCGTTAAACTTTCATTTAACACATCGCCTCGCGTAACTCGACTTCCGAAAGATCAATATTCTTCAAACACCAAGACCTTCTCAACGACCTTCGAACGGTGTGTTTTCTCTTTATTCAATTTTCCATCCATCTTCCGTTCAATTTCTAACTTAAAAAAAAAAACTTACTTTCCTACAGCTATATTTGAATTTCATTTTATCATTTTACATTGATGACATCTAAAAAAATAAAACGCGAAGCCCAACGCGGGGAAATATTGTTCTCGTCGAAGGTCAAACGGCGAACTCATACTTTATATGTGTGTGTTCGAAGTACACATATTATTTGTCCCTGATCTCGTTCCGTTGAACCGATCGGAAGGAAGCCATTGAGGGACCCGAAGAGAGAAAAAAAAATAAAACGCCAGAAACCATCCAGAGCAAGCAATGAGCAATTTATCGAGAGTTCATGTTTTCTGGGTTTTTCATGACCGTGAAAAAATATTTTTCTTTCGCAAAAATATATATTTTTGCGAGTGAGCGGTTCAAGGTCAATCGGGAAATAGTGCCTTTCGCGGGAGAGAGTTCTAATTCGCCAAAAGCGTCTTGAAGAAGGAGAATCGTCAATTGTGTTTGGTGAGAGATCCGGTATAATCCGGGTAAATTATTCCGTACTGAAGACGATACGTTCTCGTACGTGTAATTTAATATGATACATCGTATATCACATATATGGTCGCTCTGTTGATCGCTTGCATTCCTAACCCACATTGCGAATTAGTGTTGTTATACATCGTTTACGAGGTCCCTTTTGTTGCGCCACAAAAGAGAGAAAAAGAGAGAGAGAGACTGCAATTACAATTACAGAGCTCAAGCTCTGTGTAAGTGAACACAAGACACGATATTTTATACGTGCATTGACACTGATGCACCGCGAGCCGTGAATCCCTTCCACGACTATTTTTTTCTTCCCCCCATTCTTCCCTTCTTCGTGCACGAAGAATTAATGTGGATGAGAAAGAAAAAATTTCAAAAGAAACTCAGGTTTCAGAGTCACGGGAGCGAAACTTTCCCCTACTTCACGAAACGCGCGTTAATTAACCAATTATTCCTCAGTAGAAATATTTTCGAAAGGATCGAAATTTCGATTACCAACGAGAATATCCATTGCAACGTTTCGTCGGTTGAAAATGTAATAGAAAGAGCCGTCGAAAAGCAATTGTAAACTTAAATTACGAGCCAGACATTCGCCCGGATGCAACCATATTAATAGGGCCCAATTTCTCGGTGCCGTACATTGTCCTTTTTTATACATGACTCAAGTGCCCGGACAAAGTGTTTTGTACGCGCCATAACCCAATAAGAGTATTCAGATAAAGAGAGAGGGAGAGGGCGAAAGATTGAAAGAACGGCTGAGACGAAAGATACGGGATGGTCAATGGAATATTCGCTGCGAAATCTAAATCAGCTTGACCTTTCGCTATTCAGCGCAAGTTGCTAACTGTTGCATCAAAAAACTTGCTGTCGAAAGATTTATTCAAATAGAATATTAAAAAAAATACAATAACAATAACAGATTTGTGAAAATGTTGAATCGTTCTAAAAAAAAATCATGAACATACTGTACAATGACAACTTTACACCGCACAATGTGTAACTAAAGTAACAATGTAAAAAATCAAACGGCGAAATGCTTTTGAAAAAGACGTAGAGTTGAATTGGCAGAAAAGGCTTTTTATTTTGAAGGGTCGAGTTTTATTATTTTTTATCGTCATTCAAAGTCGTCTTAACGAGAAAACAAATAAGCCAATAAGTACAATTTTGTTGCCCTCTGAGTCGTTTCCTAACTGTTAGCATCCCTTTCAAATGACCTTTGAGAGGTTAGAACAAAAAAAACAGAGGTTGTCCTCTGGTTTATTTTGTTCGATTCCTCAATTCTGGAAAATGCTCATTTTTTTTTGTTACACCGTGTAACCAATTGCAACTTTATTTGAAACAATTTGTTTACGGTAATGTTACTTTCTGTTCTGGGACGTTATCCGGCCATTGAATTCTCCGTACGAAAATATTCGTGTCGAATGTATTTTATGTGGAGATAAGAAGTTCGCACGAACGGAGGGAAAATTGAATTTGTTCCGAACACGTTTTGTACGATGAACGACGTCGACGAACGAGAATGAGAGAGGATGTGGCAACGGCGCCACGTTATCGGACATATTGCGCCCGTGTGTGCAAAATGTTTCTCGTCTTGCGTGCGTATATATGTATGTACACACACCTGACGACATTCAACAGACTTGGCAAATATAAACTTTTATTCCCCCCGCCCGCCTTTGCTTCCGTTCTCTTTCTTGTATTACCAGGAAAGTGTATACGAATTCCCGTCTTTTCCGCAAAATTGCGCGCCGGTCTCGCATGCCAATGAATATATATATGAATATACATTATACACACTAGACTGATTCAAAAAAGCAACAATTTTTTTTTTTTCGAAATCCCCTATTAAATACTTTCGGGGAGGTGAAAAAAGGTGCCAGTTAAAAGCAGAGCTCTCAATGCTCCCAATATTAATATTTAGCGGTCTCTCATCGCATATTTCTATTTCCCATTCAAATATGACACAGGAAAAAAAATGTTCAAATTTTGAAATTTCATTCCTCGGCTTCAAGTCAATGTACCGAAATGTGCGATATATATTCTTGTAGGGAATTAAACGCTCTACAATAAAGGTCTCTTATGATTTTTCGATAAACTCACTCCTTCAAAAGTTATTCAAGGTTAAAGTTAAATTTAGAGTAAATTTCACTGTTTTTTTTTCGTTTTCGGCAAAATGAAAACTTATTACTAAACATCATAAAATCTTTCTTGAAAAAAAAGTTAAAATTGCATTAACATAAATTACCCAATTTTTAAAGAAATGACCAGTAGTTCACACATATTCACAGTCTAATATGCATATATATTAGACCGTGAATAACTTTAGCATATTTGCTTCATCAAAACAAAATTTTAACTCCCATGGAAATATAGGTAAAATAATTGGGAAAAAATCGCGATGTGAAAGATCTTAGCGCTGTAATGCAATGCTTTTTTAATTATTCTGAAAAAATTATTTTCAACAGAATATTTTAATTAGCATAGTTGCAATCGCTAATCGATCCTGAATCGATAAATACCCGGAAAGGAACAGTCAAACACGAAATGAAAAATTGTCTGGCGATCTTAATTAGTCAATCGATTTTGCATAGATTGAGACTTCAATCGAAACAGCCGGATGATAAACAAATTTTTCCGGGCAATTTTCTTCTCGAGTTTCACATTATTTTCAACTGACTTAATTTGTTTCTTCAATATTTCGAAGAATAGATGAATTTTCATCTGTCTGGAAATACATTCCACTAATATATATGTATATATATTTCCCTGCGAAAAACTTGAGCAGGTTAAATTTGCCAGAATCTGAGCAATTAAAGCATTACGCTGAAAATTCATAAAGTCTATGAGGCGTGTCTCATGTCAGTTACGGTCTAAACTTCTCATATCCGTTCGCGAAATACGAGGAGTCTCGTGTTCGTTCTTTTTAATTATTATTTTTAACGAGTACGTTGACGCACTGGACGTTTTTCTTCCTAGAGTGGAAAATATGCATCTCAACACGTTTGTCGAGTCACTTGACGAGTCTCGATAATTGTTCTGCACCCCTTGCCTCCTTCCCCTTGATGCAACTTTGAATTTGAGTAGCAAAGTGCGATGCGGAAGAATTAATGATAGAGTTTTGTTCCGGAGTTCCACCGTGTGGAAGTGCCAATTCATTTGTCGTGCCTCAACGCTCGAGTCGCCAACAGCTGCTTCCTCGCTGTTGTTAGGTTTTGTTATCCAAAAGAGCGAGAGAGAGAGAGAGAGAGAGCGAGCGAGCGAGCGAGCGAGCACGTTTGCTTGTGTTAACTCGACCAACGGAAGTGAGTCTCGAGCAAAAAAGGCTCGAACCGCCGTCTTGATAAGGCTCAGAAATGGGCGAAGTTAAAAAAAAAACTCTTTCACGTGAACACGGTCGTTTCATAATAAATTATCATCGGAAATGGAGCTGAAAACAGTCTCAAAGCTTACGTTGATTCTGAAGTAACCCACGTAAGGATTTTGTAGCCATATTCTGGATTTCTTGAACGATTCTCTTGTATATATGTCATTCCCTATCAATTCAATAACGTTTTGTCTTAATATAATCATAACTTCTACAATAACCAAGATACTCTAATTTGTTAGATCATTATTATTTTTTTTTTTTGGAGGTACTTTGTGAACAAAATATCGAAAATTAAGGACATTTTTTTTTTTATTTTAGTTTTTTTAAGCTAAAAAATAGGATTTTCTTTCAATTGGACACCTTTGATTGAAAAAAAAAATTATAAAATCTTGCGTAAAAAACAAATTTTTGAGATTTTATCGAAGGTGAGATTCAAATAACTTCTTATTGAAAAAAACAAATTTTTTTTTTTTCGTAATTTTGATATTTTTTCTTCTATGACAACGATAGTTGATTTCAATTATGCTAAAATAAATTATTTAACTTCTCTCGCATATTTCCTTTGTAAATAATAATAATTAACATTAAGAATTACTATTCAAGTACGTTTTGCACTTTATTCAATTTCTTTACATAAAAATTGTAATTCTTAATGTTAATTATTATAATTTACAAAGGAAATATGTGAGAGGAGTTAAATTATTTATTTTAACATAATTGAAATCAACTATTGTAGTCATAGAAGGAAAAAAGATCAAAATTACGAAAAAGAAAATCGAAAAGAAATTTTTTTTATAAAAACTTATTTGAATCTCATTTTCGGTAAAATCTCAAAAATGTTGTTCTTTTACGTAGAATTTTATAATTGAAAAAAAAATCGAAGGAGTCCCATTGAAAGAAAATCAAATTTTTTAGCTTAAAACAGCTAAAAAGACATTGAAGGTTTTTTTTCTTAATTTTCAATATTTTTTTCAAAAAGTACATTGAAAAACAAAAAAAAATGACCTCTTAGCAAGTTAGAATAGTTAGAATAGTTAAGTTATAATTATTTTAAGAATATTTTTGTAAAAAATCGATAACCGGGATAGAGGGCTGCAAATTTACATGGATATACTTCTTTTTGCATGCATAATAACGTATTAAAAAATAAAAAAAAATCGAAGAAGGTCACCGACAAAACGTCGATGAATTGACATGGAATGACTCATATATATCTTCTCTGCAGATGTCGCGCGATTTTCTTCTTCGCAATTTACCAAGTTCAAACCCAAATAATTTCTTCCCATCGCCTTTTCTGTAATGCCGCTCTCTCGAGCTTGCTGATAATTTGTTATTTCAACTCAACTAGAAATATACAGCAAAGCTATCGAAAGTCTCAACAAATGTTTTGTAAAAAGAATCTTTCTCATACGAGAAAAACTGATAGAGCGCATTACGTTTCGGTTATATATTTCAACGATGCGTCTTATTTCGTGTTGTCGATAACAATCTGGAAATTCCTCGTTAGCCGAGACACAAAAAGCCGACGTTTTCGATCAAGCATAATGTATTTCTTCTCATATATTCATCGAGCTTCGTTTTTCCATTCTGACAAATGAAAAGCTTATCACGATCCAAGCCCTGAAACTCGGAAAAGCTACGTAAAATTCTCATTCACTGGGGACAAAAACACTCTAATATCCGTTCTCGTTCGACAACAGGGAGCGGCAGTGAAGTGGAGAGACGAGGAGCGAAGGGAAGGGCGAACAAAAACTAGGCGTACGTTTTTCGTCATGACTATAAACGACGCTTTATTGCCTCTCAAAAAAATGTATAGCCGCTTTTATCGAATACGTTGTTGCACGTTAGCAACAACGTTATTACGAACTGGGAAACCGTTATTACGAAATTAGTAAACCTCCGGTTACGCAACGCGAGAGAATATCGAGTTTAACTTTGTGCTCGCTTCGTTCTACAGAGAAGTTGCGCGCACGTCGGCCATCTTTGTGCAAGTGAACGAGAGAGAGAGAAAGAGAGAGGAGCTGTGAAAAGACGTGCAATTTCAAAAGGACACCTCTCCACTAGCTTCTGTATTTCTGCATGAAACACAGTCCAAAATGCCCAGAACATTTTATTTTCCCTTTCAAAATGTCCGTTCAATAGCAACCACGAAACGCGAACTCTCGTTTGTCGTGGAAATGCAGAGAAAAAGAAGGCGAGTTCTTAGCATCATGGCGTCTAAATTGCCGATGTGGCCGGAATGCGCCGTTACAATTTTGCTCGTTCAACGCTGTCGTCACGCGACGACGTGACGAGACGAGTAAAAAGAATGGCGCGACATCGGAGACTCTTCGTCGCTACATCTAGCGGCAGAATCTCGAATCTCTGCTCGTTGCACCAAAAAACCGAGAGATGGCGCTGCGCTACGGAAAAAGCCGCGCTTCGATGGCTTCGATCTGTTTTCCTTGCGATGTAAACATCCTCGTCGATGAAAATGGAGAACAAACTTGTTGAATCTCGCGTAAGATAATTTGATATGGTACAGTGCGCAATTTTAACGGATATTTTTCGTTCTTTGTTACAGTGCACTGATTTCGTGAAGGCCGGTGCGGAACAGGGACTCACACCGTCGGACGTTGTACTCGCAGCTGACATAACCTTCTCCTGCGTCGCTGATCCACAAGCGGCGAAACACGTGAGTTATAAATTCCGTCTGTGCGATTTATTTGTTCGTCATAAATAGCTCATAATAATCCCAATAAAGTCGTTTTTGAGTTCAGCAAGACTAACGAACGGCAATTGATTTTTATATATATAGATTATCGATTTTTCAGCTGAACTTTAGGATTTTTCGACTTTTTTTTTCTTTTAAACCACCCCTGTATTATAGCTAACAAAACCAAACAAAATCTATTCAAATCGGTCAAGCCGTTTTTTAGTTTTAGCGAGACTAACTAATAGCAATTGATTTTTATACATAGAGATACTATCTGCTTTTATCTATGTGACTATCTACCTACTTCTACTATCTTGAACGATAAAAATTGGAATCCCAGTAAGGAGGACATTTTATGGATTGACAAAAGTTTGTAACGCGACAATTTATTTGACGCAGATGGTATTCGGCAATTGCGGGGTACTGACAGAAATCTCATCGGACAAGGGTTACGTAGAAATGACGGGCATCGATGCTGAAACATCACAGGATATTGCCGAGGCAATAAATGCCAAAGGCGGACGTTATCTAGAGGCTCAGGTACAAGGAAGCAAGACTCACGCTCAGGAAGGCACCCTGGTTATTTTAGCAGCTGGCGATAGATCTCTCTTTGACGAATGTCAATCGTGTTTCGAGGCAATGGGAAAGAACAGCTTCTACCTCGGCGAAGTCGGCAATGCGACCAAAATGAACTTGGTGCTACAGTTGATGGCAGGCGTTACACTCGCCGGTCTCGCGGAAAGTATGGCGCTTGCCGATCGTGCTGGTTTGCAACAAAAGGACGTTCTGGAGGTCCTCGAATTAACGTCGTTGGCGTGCCCAGCGATTCTCGATAAAGGACGAGGTAATCTCATTGTTTCATTCAGGTTGATTCAGGGTGGTTACAATAATACGTTTCAACAGCGTTCCTTTTTGAGATTTTTGCTTTGCGATTTTTTTCCTACCGATGCATCAATGTAAACATTTAACAAACAGCGTTTTTTGATGTTTCACAAATCTTCAATATTTTTTACCATTTCGTTTCTATTAAGAATTGGACAGCCTAGTTTTATGTATCGATGAAATTTGATCAGAAGTTTTCGTTTTTAATCAAACGAAGTCCTACCAAAGGAAAAGAATTGAAATTTTTTTTTTCGAAAGTTATGCAAATTTTACAATTTTTCGAGTTTATTTTTTAAATATCTCAAAAACTATCGTAGTTACGAAAAATCGTTCTGAATTCGTCTCAAAGAGTATACCAAAGGCTACGAAAAAAAAAAATGCTGAAACAAAATTTTGAAAAATGATGAATTTGGAGAATTTTGAATTTTTTAAAATCGTGAAAATCCAAGTTCAGTATTAAATTTTTTATTCAATTTTGTTTTATATAATACCTTGTACTGATATTAAAAGATCCTGAAATTTAAGAAAGGAGTTTTTTCAAAAATATGAATTTTTGAATTTTTAAAAATCGTGTAAATCCACGATCAACATTAAATTTTTGGTTAAATTTTTGTTTATATAATACTTTGTACTGATTTTAAAAGATCCTGAAATTTTCAGGATGGTGTTTTTTTGTTTCAAAAATATACATTTTTGAATTTTAGTAAAAAAAAAAAGTTGTTTACTAAAAATTTAATGTTGATCGTGGATTTACACGATTTTTAAATATTCAAAAATTCATATTTATGAAAAGACAAAAAACACCTTTTCTGAAAATTTCAGGATCTTTTAAGATCAGTACAAGGTATTATATAAAAAAAATTAATACTGAACTTAGATTTTCACGTTTTTGGAAAATTCAAAATTCTCCCGATTCATCATTTTGCAAAATTTTTTTTTCGGCATATTTTTTTTTTCATAGCCACAAGTATACTCTTCAAGGCGAATCCAGAACAATTTTTTCGTAACTGTAATAGTTTTCGAGATATTTGAAAAATAAACTTAAAAGATTTAAAAAATTGTGAAACGATTTTTTTTTCTTCTGGTAGAACTTCGTTTTATTAAAAACGAAAACTTCTGACCAAATTTCATCGAAATTGAAAGGGGTCGATTCCAACTCTTGGTCGATTTGACATGGAATGACCCACCTATAATTACCGTTTAACGTACGTGGACGTGATAAAAAAGAAATTATAGATTGCATCTCAGAATATACTATGAGAGGGAGTGCTAATATCCTTGAAAGGTCTTTAAGTAAAATTCTTTGAGATCGAGAAATTGAAACTAAAGATAAAACATTTTCAATAATTTTAGTAGAAGCTTTATTTTTAATTTCGAATTATTGGTTTTAAATTTTGTTCATTTAATTTGGAAACTAACGATGAAACATTTTCTATAATTTTAGTAGAAACTTTATTTTTAATTTCGACCTTTTGGTTATTGATTTTTTTCCTCGTTGGGGCAAAATTAATAATGACTCATCCGTACGTTGCAGCTATTATCGAAGGAGGCTTTCCAACGCAATTGCCACTTCAGCATATGCAGAAAGACCTGAGACTGTCACTCGGGATGAGTGATCAATTGGAGCAGCCATTGCCACTGGCAGCAGCGGCAAACGAGGTATACAAACACGCCAAACGTCTGGGATACGGTGAACACGACGCCTCGGCGGTATACATCAGAGCCAGGTTCTAACCGGGCCGACGATCAAATGGGCTTTTGCTATACAATATTTATTGCAATACCTAATGTTGTTTTCCGCCCCGATCCGACACCGGAGCTTCGGGGTGTCACATGGACAGAGACGATTTAGAAACGTATATAGGAAGAATTGACGGGAGATCAGACCGATCAAGCAAAGAGACGATTAAACATTACGATAATAATAATAACGTTGGCTACGAAAACGTAATTTGGTGTGTGATCAATGGAGGATCGAACGAAAACAGATCTCCCCCTTCTTCCTCCCTCACAATTTCGATCTTTCGATAAATCGACGATTCCTCTCGTCATAGGGTCAAAAATGTCCCTATGAAACTAGACACGCTCTTTTTTTTTTTGTTGTTATTTTTAACATTACGCGGGTCACATGGCTGAGAAAATTGTCACGATATTCCTCACTTCATTTGTTTCGTGGCATCAACCGCCTCTGATTCTCGTTCGTCGACCGAGAGGCGGAATTATACGAAAAAATGGAGGAAAAGAAAATCCTGGTCGGGTTCTTGCGTTTACTCGGCACGGTTTGAGAATGTGCCTTAAGATGACTGCTCGACGAGAGATGGTTTTTATTAATAGAAAATAAAAACGGAGATCAAGCCCTGGAGAAAAAAAATCACGAATGAGCGGCTACCCGACACTTTTCCTCCGTCCGAATTCCTGAGAACAGAATTTTGCATACAAAATTATCATCTCTCTCTCTCTCCCTCCTCTCTTGTACACATGCTCAGCTTCACGATCCACTTTACAGACCGAATATCGTAAGGGAAGGGAGATAAGATTTTATCGCAAATCGACTGCCGACTTGGAAATTGTTTTAAAGTCTCCGGTGACGCGTTAAAATTTAGCCCAAAAAGTACAGAATATTTTGTAAACATGCCTCCTTGGTTAGATACTTTGTACCGGAAAATTCATGTCCAGTAATGTTTTATAGGTTGTCAAACACCGTTTTATTCGCGCGGTAACCGTCGATCGTAACTATTAATCTCACTTTGTTTTGAAAAATGATTAATGGATTCGCAATTGCAAACTCTTCCGAACAAATTTGTGAATCCACGTTAATTTCGAATTCAAAAACATTCCCCATCAATTATCGTCGAGGGCTTGTAGAAAAGAGTTTCGCGACTTTCTTTGCCTCGGTACAGTCAGTGACGAGCATTCGTGTCCCAGCGACGAAGATTTTTCGTGATTATAAACGCAGATCAATCTGAAAACGTGCTCAGAGAAAAAGAGATGAAATAACGAAGAAAATTTTTATTACCGACTGAGTACCATCGAATTAGCATTATTCTTTTGAACGGTTCCATCGATTAATCAACAATTATATTTGAACGGTAAAAAATGTTGAACGCTCACAGGAATGATTTTTGTTTTGTTTTCGACCAGTTGAAACGCGCTTCGTTACGGTCGATCCTTTTTCGGAGCTGGATGCGGTAATTTCGAGAGTCAATTTCACCCTCGAAACGGCGAAGTTAATTGAGAGAGAAAAAACTTGTAGCAGTCAACTGCGTAATTGAATCTCGACGAATCAATTCGACGTCCGGTAATTTTATTTTCACTACCGCATGTAAAAAAAATATACGAAATTTCGATTCTAACGATAACGGAGAATTTAGGTATCCGCGATGGAGTTTTTAACGGCGGGTTTCTCTTCGTCGATGAGAAGTCAGAGAAAAACGAGAGTGATCGGTGCAACAATTCGAGGCAACGTGTCCCTGCGTATATGAATATATAAATATACAAATAATTTTTTTTTATTAATTAATTCTTTAATTTCGGTCGATACATTTAATTTTGTTCTGTAAATCCCTGCCTCGACCGTGTACGGACGGACAACGTGGACGGACGAAAAAAAAGAAGAAAATACGAAAGATTTTTAGGTTTATTTTTTCTATAATCGGTGAGATGTATTATTAGCGAAACGCGAGAGAGACCGATGCGAATTGTAAATTTTCATTCTCGCTTGTAAATTTTCAAACGTCACGACATTAATCGATCAATCGAATTATTGCTCCGGTAAATGATCGAAGAACCGTGAAACGGAAATTACGAAGATTTCATTTTCGTGAGATATCTCCTTTTTTTACTTTTCTAGAGCCATCACAATTGTTTTGAGTTTGATGAATACAATAACTATTTTTTAAAAATCCGTAGAAGACTGTCGTAGAATAATGGAAAAAAAATTATTTCGAATCAGAGTTGGGCAAAGTACTTGAAAGTACTTCAAGTATCAAGTACAAAGTACCGTAGGTACTTGAAGTAACAAGTACCGGTGGTACTTGAAGTACAAAGTACTTGTTACTTGCAAGTACTCGTCAAGAAGAGTACTTGAAGTACATGTACTTGAAAAAATCAAGTATCAGTATCAAGTACTTTTCAAGTTTTTGGGTACGTCTGGTAAATTCTGGTACTTGGGTCATTCCCTGTCAAATCGACCAAGAGTTGGAATCGACCACTTTCAATTCCGATGAAATTTAGTCAGAAGTTTTGTTTTATCATAGAAGCAAGTTCTACCAAGGAAAAAAATTAAATTTATTTTCAAAAGTTATGCAAAATTTAAAATTTAACCATTTTTTACATTTTTTTTCTAAACATCTTGAAAACTATGATAGTTATGAAAAATCGTTTGTTTCGTCTTGAAGAGTATACTTGGGGCTACCAAAAAGAAAATATTCCGACAAAATTTTTTTGAAAAATGATGAATTTGGAGAATTTTGATTTTTTTTAAAACCGTGAAAATCCACAATTAACATCGATCTTTTTGTTCAATTTTTTAAATATAATACCTTGTACTGATTTGAGTAGATCCTGAAATTTTCAGAAAGGTGTTTTTTTTTGTTTCAAAAATATGAATTTTTTAAGTTGAGCAATCATGTAATTTTATACATTTGAGCAGTCCAAATTACATGATTGATCAACTTCACTTAACTTGGAGGTAAAAAAAAAATATTACCAAAATTCAAAAATTCATATTTTTGAAACAAAAAAAAACACATTTCCGAAAATTTCAGGATCTTTTAATATCAATACAAGGTGGTATATTAAAAAAATGAAACCAAAAATTTAATGTTGATCGTGGATTTCCACGATTTTGAAAAATTCAAAATTCTCCAAATTCATCATTTTTCAAAAATTTGTTTCGGAATATTTTTTTTTCGTAGCCCCAAGTATACTCCTTAAGACGAACCCAGAACGATTTTTTCGTAACTATAATACATAGTTTTCGAAATATTTAAAAAATAAATTTGAAAAAATGGTGAAATTTTGAATTTTCGAAAAAAAAATTTAATTTTTTTCCTCTGTTAGAACTTTGTTTTATGATAAAAGAAAACTTTTGACCAAATTTCATTGAAATTGAAAGGGGTCGACTCCAAATATTGGTCGATTTGACATGGAAAATGATCAATATTCAAAGGCTTTGCACATGCAACCATCAGCAAGACACATTAAAAAATACTTGATACTTGTACTTGAAAAAAGGACTTCAAGTACAGGAAGTACTTTTCAAGTACAGGAAGTACTTTTCAAGTACAGGAAGTACTTTTCAAGTACTTTGTACTTGCAAGTACTGTACTTCAAGTTCCTGCAAGTACCGAGTACTTTCAAGTACTGCCCAGCTCTGTTTCGAATAATTAATAATAATAGAAAAATAACGGTTTTAAAAAAAATTCCTTTTACTTTTGTATCTTCCGTTTCACGGTTTCTCCCATCGTTTCAAATTAGAGACAAAAAACAAATTCTTCGCATACGTATAAGTACGAAAAAAAAAAAAAAATTAAACGAGTGAAATTAGCGAATGAGTCTCTGCTATCGACTGCTCGCCCATATCACATACTCTTGTAAACTACCGACGCAATTGTGTAACATTTACTCGATGATAAATTGTGCACGTGAGACGTGGCGGGAGGCAGAGATAATACAATAGGTGAATAAATAAACCTATATATAGTACCTATATATATATTATACATATTATAAATATAATTAAATATAATATTATTACAACATTCACGAATTGTAACGTAATAGATTTAACGGGTGAGAATCTGACGAGAAAGAACGAGAGAAAGAGATTGCGGAGAAAAAAAAATATATATATATAAATATATATATTATGAAAATTTTGATGGTTATGAGGGTAACTAATGAGTGTGAGTGAAAGTGCACGTTATAAATACGCTGCGCATCTACGATACGCGTTATATGTTTTGTCACGAAAATACACTGGTTTTTGAATAAATATCTATTTGAATTAAAGAAAAATCGAAGAAACTGTATTCCGGACATTGAATCTGCGATTAAATGCAATCCCGCCCGATTAAATTAAACGAAAAGGTGAAATACTGGACACAAAGTGAAAGCCGCGACTTGAGCGTGACGAGCGCTGTACGCGCGGCATCGTAACTGTTATGTATTTTAATATCTTGTTTTTTTTTCTTTTTCTTGGTGAAAACCCAAAATGGCGTGGAGAAGGTGGCAAGAAGATCTGCGTAGAGAAACTGTCCTCGTACCGAACGTTTTACAGTATTCATCGACAAGCGCGGCTTCGATTGTCGAGAGATTATGGAAATTATGCAGTATGGAGAAAAATGTGCGTTACATATTGGGATCATGAGAGAAGGAGACAGGTGTAAACGTGCCGGCAAAATCTTCGATAGATGAGGTGAGAAAAAGAAAATTGTAATATTTCACGGTGTACAGTAAAATCTCGCTTATTCGACTCGATATGAGGAAAGTATTTTGGATAATATTAAAAATAAACATTGTTTATCATTAATCTTTATTATTACATTAAAAAGTCATTAAATATCTATTATCAGAGACTAAATTTCGTTGGCACTGATTTTTTAAAAAAGAGCGATATTCGAACGATTCTCTAATATCTCCGAATTAATATTCATGAGATTGCCATGAAACCTTTTGAGGGTCCTTTTTTCTTATCGATGAAAAATATTGATTACGGTGGATCTTAAATAATTTTCAATGTTTTATCCAAGATTAATTCGCTGTGTTTAGCCGGTTTCGTTGATTCATTTTTTGATTCTCTGAAAGATGATTTTTTATTTCAATTTTAATTTAATTTACTTTTTTTAATCTAATTTTATTCATTAAAAGATTCTTTATCGATTCACCGCATATGTCATCAGCAATTAATAATGGAACATTTTTCATGTTTGTCTATCGAGTAAAAAAAATAAAAACTTTATAATTTTTTTAACCGATACTTATAAACCTCAATCTAAACAATCAATCGACAGAGAATATTCCAAAGAACAAATCAGCCAAAAAATCACCGAAATTAATTGTGAATGCAAATCATTCTCGAAGAAACCGAACGAAAATATACATTTCGCTCAAAACTGTCGATTTTGCAATAAATCAATTGCTACAAGTGTCTTTTTGCAACGAGAAGACATTGCACGATACAAAATACTTTTCGTTATTGGCAGTACGTGTAAGAATATATGCAGAGAAAATTTCTAAACTTTAATACCGATTTAACTGATATTAAGGATACTTTGCCTATATCGTCGCAGCCAAAAATTGTATCTGATTGAAATTTCCGTACTTCGTGATACAATAAAAATCATTTGGCATGGCATAAACAACAATTATCAATAATAATATTGCCCAAAAGTTATTAATAAACTTTAAACGAATAATTATTGAACGATTGTTCGCTAAGTTCTTTTTTTTCTCAAACAAATCGAATGCGTTAATCTTTCTGAACGCAAATGCATTTTTTCAGAATTTTCTCTCTGTATTGAAATATTATAAAAATATTCTGAAACACAAATAAAAATTGCCAATTTTGTATATGTTTTTACATACAGGTTTATCGTCAGCTTTGAAACGTTTCAAAGACACTGGGCCAAAAAATATATAAATACAGTCATTCTAAAAATTTAAAAACGGGAACTTCAAAATATAGGGAAATTTCTGAAAAAATTCATATGCGTTCAGCAAAACTAACGCATTCGAATTGTTTAAGAAAAAAAATAACTTATCGAAAAGTTGTTGAATAAATATTTGTTTAAACACTTTATCAAGGCTGTAGTCAAGTTCGTCACTTTCGAAAAATCTTTTTTTTTTACATTTTTCGAATGTAAATGTATCTAAGAATATTGTATTCAATTTTCGTCGTACTATCGTATTTTTTTATTATTTTTTATTTAAAAACTTTAAACGCGTTTTTCTCAAAACTACGTTTTTGCGGATGCCGAACACGATTTCTCCGGAACCCGTGGGCCGATCCTGCTGAAATTTTAACCACATATTCTACACACTTACTCATAAGATAGACCATTATCTTGTTAAAATTTTGATTTTTACTATTTTTTTTTACAAATAACAGCTAAAAAATCCATTTTTTCAATTTTTTTGGTTTTTGTTAAGTAAAATAAGCAAAAATTGTTAAAAATTAATAATAATAGTCTATTTTGTAGCCATTGTCATACCGAATCTAAAACACTTCGGGTATTTGATTCGGACAAGCCGTTGCCGAGATATCGTGTTCGAGCCGAGCTGCTTCCAAATTAACGCGTGCCGTTCAAGTACGAATTTCGTGTAAAAAAAACTGGAAAAAAATTAATTAAAAAAATATATTTTTGTAATTTGAGACTTCATTCATCATCCCTAACAGTTTTTATAAACATATCTTTCATAGCAAGCTCACAATAAATTCCCAAAAATAGCCGATTTTCTTAGCCGACGAATTAGACTACACCCTTAAAACTTTTGGGCAGTATTATTATTGATAATTGTTGTTTATGGCATGCCAAAAGTTGCTGAATTTTTTAAAGATTTTTATTCTATCACGAAGTACGAAAATTTCAATTGGATACAATTTTTGGCTGGAAGCTCTGGGCAATACATCCTCAAACGCTCAAAAGGCTCAAAACAGATAGCTCAAT
This sequence comes from Alloplasta piceator, assembly GCA_946863875.1. Lineage (NCBI taxonomy): Eukaryota > Metazoa > Arthropoda > Insecta > Hymenoptera > Ichneumonidae > Alloplasta > Alloplasta piceator. Next base: position 11,289,717 of record OX333079.1, read on the forward strand.
GGGCCATTGCGTGAGAGCGAGAGAGAAAGAAGGCCTGTTCTTAGCGCGCAGCCTCGGTTAAATCGAAGGTCGGATAAGCGAGTTTCCACTGTACACGCGAAAGGGTATATAAACGGGTAATGAAGAAAAAAAAAGGAATATAAGATCGAGCACACACAAACAAAAATTGTTTGAGCCTGTGTGCGAGTGAGAGTTTCTCTCTTTCGCGTGGAAAAGGACGGAATATGATAGTTGAGCGTGTTTATTGGCGCGCGCGCGAGAGAGAGGGAGAGTGAGAGCTCCGGTCAATGAGAGAGGCGAAATGGTGGGGAAACCGCTTGGACGGATGACACCTGTGGCTCGAGTTTCCCGATCAGTCCCGTCGCGGCTGTCCACTCGCGCCTTTACACACACATTAACACGCATAAACACATGTTTTAAACTATTTGGTACCATGTGACGAATATATAGACATATATTTTTAATATACTTAGGCGTGATACAAAAAAATTCATTGCTAATGGTTTGCCCGACTGATTCCTTGAAACACACAAACGGTCGTTTGTTTCGTTTCGTTTTGTTTGTTTTTATTTTCTCGCGTCAAGTCGGGGTTTTTAATATTTAGCTAGAACCGGCGAAAACGCTCAACGCTGCAAGGTTTCTCACAGGATCAATCTCCCAGACCCTTTGTACGTTCTTCAAACATGTTTTTTTACGTTATGTCGTTTTTTATACTTCCGATTGCAGCATATGGCCATTTATATATACATATATATAAATTTTTATTCATTATGTTTCACTTGCCTCTCAAGGTGCGTTCTTTTTATTCATCCTTTCGTCCTTTTGTCTCTGTCGAGCATATATTTATATAAAAGGAGACAAGACGACGAAGAAGGATATGAAAAGACGAATCAAAGAATGCGCCCTCGTTCATGATATCCGCAACTTCCTGCCGTCCGCATTTTTTTTTATTTCCCTCCGAAACGTTTATATTTATGAACACGGAATATTTTATTCGTGGTCTATCTATTTTTGACTCCCTGTATTCGATGGATTTTAACGGGATACATCGTGCGGAGAATACTTAAATTTCAGTGATCTATCTCATTATCGACGAAATAGATCTTGTCTGTTTTTTTTTCTCACTGGAGAGTAACATTTTTATATACGTTTCGTATGGCAAGATTCGATTTGATTTTATTTATTTTTTCCAATGCAATTCCAAAATATATTTCATGTTATGGATTAAAATTCTCACGATGGATGTAACCGGGCGGATGATAGCCAGAGGTCACTACGAGCGTTTCAAGATAGAAATTTTTTTGAAGATTGTCATTTCTTTTTTATTATTTTTGATTGATTAAATTATTATCTTCTTATCAATAGATTATTGAAATTTCGTATGCACACGTGATAAACAACATCAGTACGTTTAAAGAATATTTAACAATTTTTGTTTTCATGACCCTCATTCAATTCTCCGATAGTCAATAGTTTTAGTTTTCAAAATTGCGGGTGGTTTTTTCGTATAAAACATTTGTTAGCACATCACTTCGAAACTGTAGTATTCTGGATTGATTGTTAATGAGCTTTAATTCGTTTAAATGGATGTGAAAGGTTTTTTCGTATATGTCGAGCTATCAACTGTGAGAGACAATGAACCTTTGAATTCATTTTAAAAAATTTTTTTTTGTTTTTCTCATGAATAAATTTTTTTTCGACAAAAACTTTGCTCGATTTGGAATTAGCATTGAGTCTTCCTTCGAAATAACGCTTAAAAACGATAAAAATAAAATAAAATTTTTTACTCAATTTTGGACGACTTTTCGGAAATCTCAAAATAGCGAAATTTCAAGTGCTCATAATTTCACTTCGCTTCGATCGATTCTAAAATTTCTTTTTCGCACACAAAGGCTGTGACTAAACTTAGAGAATGCCGTTTGGTTCACCCCGATAACTAAATTTTTGTACAAATGAGAGCAGTTTGAAAATCGCCGAAAAAAATAGAAAGGGGCATGCCTTAAAAAATTTGCAAAAATCGATGGTCGAACTTTAAAAATCTGCCAAAAATTGAAAAATAATCACATTCGGATGAACCAAGCGGGGTTTTGAATCTACAACAATCGTAAAGAGAATGAGCGCATGTAGAAGCCAAAATTCCATTGAAAAAAAAAATCTCAGCCATTTTACTGAAGCGATTCAATTTTGGCCAAACTGCGAAAAAAAAAATTCTTTAAAATATTTTTTTAAAACCCTTATGTCGATGTATTTGTTTCACTGAACACGAATCTACCAATAATTTTCGCAAAAACTTGAATTTTTTATGAATTTTCATTTTTAAAAAAAATTCAGATTTTCCTAGCTTTTTCTCACGAATACATTTTTTTTCATAATCAAACTCAGTTTCAAGGAACTTCGATCTGATTCTGAACGTATTTTTGTCAAGCTAGATCCTTACTTCATAAATGTTTATCTGCTCAGAGAAATATATTTTGGAATCGAGACACGAAATTAAAGACAGTTATTTAATTGATTAATTAATGACGAAGCAATGAAAATCTAGTTTGATTAATTGATGATGAAGCAATGAAAATTTAGTTTGATTTATTAAAAATAAAAATAGAAACATCTGAAAACATTCCCACTCCGATGTGTGGATGGAGGAAACCTTGCGAATGAAAACAACACAGTCTGGCCGTGAGACAAGCGGCCAGTATAACATTAGTATATATCGCGCTCCCTTTGCGCGTTAATGCGCGACGACCAGACACACACTCCGAGGCATAAAAGCGCGTTTTACCCAATTCATCTCTCGCAACGTTTGTTCTCGTCGACATCTATTTTTGCGTCTCTCGTATACTACATCGATCCTCGATTGAAAAATCATCGCGTTGAAATGATGAATATTTTCGATCGTAATCGTCGTGTGCTCTTTTTTATTTCTTTTCCTCATATTGTTGTTCGCAGTTTTCGTTCTCGCGGCGCTCCCGGTTTCGCGTCAGCCTCGATATATAACGCACGAATGTATCGAGCGCAGTGGCGCCCTCTCCGCCACCTTCGAGCCGGCAATCTTCGTATATATCACACGTAGCGAGAGAGAAAAATATGTTTACACACGTAGGCGCGTAAGGAGGCGAACTCGAGAGCGTGAAATGTAACGAAAGAAGAGTTTAACGACGACGGCTTTGAGAGGTAAGAAGAGAGATAATACACGTAATTGATTGGACGTGTGCTCTAAACAAAGTGATTAAGGAAGTTGGACGCGTTTCAAACTTGTCAAATCAGTTCCACAAAAACAATTTTTTTACAAATAATTTTGAATCCATACAGAATTATTTTTTGCACTCCAGTCAATATCCTCAATAATAGAAAATATTGATATCCACGATCAATAATATCGACGAACAATAATTCTTATTAATTTCTTTGGACAAAAAATTCAAGGCAAAATAGTCCAATTGTTTTTTTTACTGATAATCGTGAATAATCTAGCAATCTACTTTAACCCTTTTTCGGCAATGGTAAGGGGGGGTCATTCGTGCCTTTCGCTTTAAAAAGTGCTCTAAAAAATTCTGCAAAATACATGAAACCTCATCAACGATCCTAGAATAAGGACCAATCACTATATGGCTCATTCGATCATTTGTTTAAACAATATAATCATATAAACAAAGGGAAATTTAAAGAATGCACCATTTCGTTCAAAAAATCATAACTTTGGATGTAATTAATATTTTTTTTAATTTTAAACGGGAAATTAAAGCTTAGGAATGGTACTTTAAGGAAAAAAATATTGAGACTCTGTATGAATAAAAGAAATGCTCAAGTTTTTAGCATGAAAATCGAGTTTTTTCAAAGTACATAAAGAGGTTCAATTTCCAATAAAGTAGACATTGCCTTATTTTTTACTCAATTTTATTAATCAAAATGACATAAATTATCAAAGTTCACTCAAAAATGAAAGGAATATAAAAATGAAAAATGATGGCAATGCTGAAGTCAAATTACATCTGACCGTTCCGAAATGATCTTCCCTGCATAATAAAATTCATATTTCCATTAAAATTCGCGTTAAAAAGGTTTTCAGTAACTTTCAATTAATTCATAGCCGATAAACATCAAAATTTGTACGTTTATACATTGACGATTCTCTTAGAATTATTTGTGGAGAGAATTTCTAAAATTTAGCATTGATTTGTATTGGGGAAAACGGATCTTCTTGAAAAACAGAAACGAGACGCGATAACCGAGTGAAAAATATAGAAGTAGCGATCGAGTTGAGGAAAAAATTATATCAGCATGAAAATATTTGATACGGCTAATGTAGCATAACAGACACTGGGAATGGAGAGGGGGCGTTAGGGGAGGGAATTCGAGTCGTGAAGTTGCTGAGCATCGAAACTCGGGAGCCAAGAGAAGTGGTAATTTATCGTAGTGGGAGAAACGAAGTAGGCTCGAATAATCTTCAACAGTGTAATGCTCGTTTATACGTTTAAATCGTTTTACGGCTTGGGCTGATAATACATTATTTTTCTATCGCTCTTACCCTCTGTCTCTCGCTTTCGTCTGCTTGCTTTGAAAAAAAAAAAAATTTCAAGAACCATCTCACTTTGAGAAATGGGAATCAGTCGCGAAACATTAACGCGAGAAACAAAAGTGCTCCAGGAATGTTTCTCTGATTCGACGAGGTAGGACGCATATTTGTGTACGATAAACAACCGTTCGAATCATTATTCAACCCGGTGCAGTTATGTCCCTGTTATTATTATTATTATTATTATTATTATTATTATTACCATCATCATCATCATCATCTCGATTTAAATTTCGGATAAATATAAACCCTCGTCGTCGACGATAATACGTTTCCAGTTTGAGATTAAAAATAGCATCAATCAGGAAGTTTTACCGTGACGAGAAGTGCGGCGATTTTCAACCGTGAAATAAAACAATTGTACATGAGGAAGTTTGGTTATGAGGGCACCTAAATGGAGGTATTGCTTTTTATGTACCGATATTTCAATCTTAGCTGTGGCGACCTTGGCCTGCTTCAAAAAGCGCAGAAGAATCCAAATTTTTCGCAAATTTGCTACATGCTCGTGGGAATTTAATTTTTCTCATCGTCCATTCTTGATCAACGGACAAATTCCAATAGACTTGGTAGTTCAAAATTCTTACAAGTCGAGAAGAAAAAAAATTTCCTTCCCCATCGCGAAGTTATGTATATACTGAGAAAACAGTTTATTTGTAGTAAAGAAATATATTAAGTTGGCACTTTTACTTAAATATTCCAAATTCAAAATTTATTACAAAATTTATTAGTCGTTAAGAATTTTTTTATTTGTGTAAAATTAATTCATTAATTGTTAAAAAATATTTATTTAATTTATCAACTGTTAGAAAATAATTGATTTCACCATATTCAACTTTACATTTACTAACAGTCAACAAATCCTGGTACACTGTATTCTCAGTGTAGTTTCGAATCGACTTTTGCTGATTCTTGTGCCGGGAAGATAGGATTTTTTTTTCGTCTCTCAGGAGTTCAATTAGTGAGTTCAAAATTGGATATTGTCTGTGAAACACGAGTATGCAACTTCCGGTCATAAACTCTTCCCGAATCATGCTTAAATTCGTCAAAAAGCATTTTAATCAGATTTGAAAATACGCTTTAATTTATATATTTAAAATATATTTAATATAAAATCTAATAATAATATAAAATATATTTACTAAATTTTAAAAGTAGATTTGACCAAGTTTTGAAGAACGCCCAGGAACATATACAAAAAATAAAAAATAAAATTGTCATATTTCAAAAAACAAAAAAAAATTCCATTTATCCTCTGCAACAACATTTTCAAGGCTAGATAATTTACATTGTCAGCTCCGACTATTCTCATTCAAATTCATCGTGATTTTTCTTTTCGCCACTATCCAAACATCGAACGCGAACGAGGATAGAGCGCGAAGACAAAAAAAAAACAACCTGAAAAATTAGCTTCGCGGTGACGAATGATCTCAAAAACGCGCGTCGATGCGCGCCATTCCGTGGCGGAAGGCTCGCGCGCGCATTCCAAGACGCGGATTCCGGAGCGTTTTCTTCGAGAAGTGGAACGCTTACGGTACCATTATTTTCCATCGAGGAGGAGAAGAGAGCGCGCCCGCGACGAGAGCGCGGCGCGGGCAAACCGCGGCACATACGCACAAACCCCAGAGAGCGCGATGAGAACGTCCGTTCTCATCGTGTTCGCGTTGCTATTTCTATACCGCAGCGAGAACTGTGCTCTCCGCTGCGCTACAGGAGAGCGGGGGTGGGGGGAGAGGGTGGTGGCGGCGGTGGGAGGCAGAGAGCGCAGTGGCGGCGCTCCGCTCGCCGCTCTCCGCGCCGCGGTCGCGGCTTCGTGCGAGAGAGCCGCGCTCCGATCCGCTCTCTCCGCCATTGAGCGGCGCATGAAGCACCGGACAATCCCCCGCGTGCGAGAGAGACGGAGAGGGAGAGAGTAGCGCGGAAAGCACACTCACGACCAAGAGAGAGAGAGAGAGAGAGAGAGAGAGAGATAAAGAGCGTGCTCGAGTGGCCGGTTGCGGCAACGGTAGGGGGATCGTTGCCACCTAGCGGGGCCTCTCGCTTTATATCCCGTCTTATCGTATGATCGTGATTCCCGCTTCGCGAACGTCCTTGGGTCGCGAAACACTCTTACTTTCCGACTCTTTCTCTCTCCTTTACTTCTAGATCCTTCTTGCGCATGCGCATGTTCATCTCGTCACACTCAAAGCCTCCCACGAGCGCATTTACCGCCTCTCTTGACGCATATATATACCGATCGGACAATATTGGACGTCACGTAACCCAGTAATATCGCGGGACAAAATTTATTACGATCTAAGCATCGTAGATAAGTTTAAAGGTTATCTCCCCGAACGAAATTCGCAGTTTCATGCCGAGCGAAATGTACTCGAATGCGAGAGAAAGACGCATCCGAGGATGATTGCAGCACGGTCTTGTGCCCTTTGACTCCCTTTATCTTGGAATACTTTGCGGAGAATGCAGTCTCTCGCTCCAACGAAACGTTATCGACATTTTTCTCGCCCCCTTTGCCCCAGCTTGTAAAATGTCGACTCATTATCATTCAATTCATTATCACAGACATTCAATTTATCATCGATGTCCTTCTTCGATTTTACGAAGAGAAAAAAAAAGCGTTTTTATTCAATGTTTACGATGCTCTTAATTTGTTTGTCGATTAAAAACTCTGCGCTGCGGGACCTTGGCTGTGGGAGACGGATTTTAAGCTCGAGAAAACAAGTATTTACAACCGGATTTCCACTTTGATTTTTATGACGGCGAATCTTAGGTTTTTTTGCGTGGAATTTGCATTAATTTCTGTTGGGATCTTGAAAAATGAGCCGCTGATCTTTTGTTTTTGTTGACACGTTGAACAGGAGGAAGAGGGGAATTCGAAGGGGGTGTTTAAAAATGAGAATAGCGTTTTGTGCAAATTATTGTGGAATCGAGGAAGTCGAGGGGTTGTCGAATAGACCTGGAATACTCCATACGTACACTATCGGCGAAAAGTTTCCGGACAAAACGTCAAAAAGCGTCGGAAACGTTTTTCTATGCCATTTCGCCGGAAGTCGACGTAGACTAATTTAACAAGCGGCATTTTAAAGGGGAAGAATTCGGCTTCATTTCCTGATTTTTTAAACTATTTTTATAATTTGTTTTTAGATTTCAACTCTGTTTTGAACCCAGCTGTTTTTCGCCTTTTTCCTTTCTCTTCAGGTGCACTCATCTTCTAGAGGACATTTTTGTTATACATTTTTACGATTGGATTCATTGGGGAAAGTTTGACCTTCAATGTCCTTTTTTTCAAACTTTGAGCGATTTTTTTCCAGTTATTCCTTTTTTTGTAAAAAAGAGGAAATTTGAAAAATCTCGTATAATATGAAGACCAAAAGGATTCATGAAAAACTTCAAGATAGCAAAAAGTTGCGTCTGTTTTTGTTGAGTTCGGAGAATTTTTTTCAGATTTTTTTTCCAAAATTTTGTTTTCTCATGTTGAGGCTGGGAAAAAAATTAGGGAAAAAAATTTGAAAAAAAATTCCAATGTCTTGAAAATAGTAAAATAAAGTATTTGCCCCTCTTGAAATTTTATCAATAATCCCATAGTTCTCGAGTTATGGTAATTGAATGATCCGAGCTCCGGCCTAGAAAATAAGAAAACAAAATTTTGGAAAAAAAATCTGAAAAAATTCCTCTGAACTCAACAAATCAGACGCAACTTTTTGCTTTCTTGAAGTTTTTCATGAATCCTCTTTGTTTTCGTGTTATACGGGATTTTTCAAATTTCCTCTTTTTTCACAAAAAAACAGAATAACTTTGGAGAAAAAAAATCGCTCAAAGTTTTTAAAAAAAGGAAATTGAAGTTCAAACTTTCCCCTTTATGAATCTAATCGTAAAAATGTATTTAAAAAATTCCGTCTAGAAATGGATGCACCTGAAGAGAGGGGAAAAGGCGAAAAACAGCTGTTTTCCAAATGGAGTCCAAATCTAAAATCAATTTGAAAAAATAAGTAAAAAAACAGGAAATGAATCAGGAAATTCTTCCCCTTAAAAATGCCGCTCGTCAAATTATAAATCTACGTTGACTTCCGGTGAAATGGCATAAAAAGACGTTCCAGACCTTTTTTGAAGTTTCGTCCGAAAACTTTTCGCCGGTAGTGTACATGCACTGAATTTTTTTTTTTTTTTTAAATGCAAAAATTTGTTTGACTCAACCAAATATTTGTTTTCGGACGTTCACCGAGATCATTTTGGCAATTCAACAAAGATACAGTGGAAGTTTTAGTTAAATCGGTTAAATCGTTGCTTGAATGGGCAAAGTTTCAGTTGAATCAAATAAATATCTTTGTACCAAATAAATTTTGTGATTGAAAAAATACGAGTTGTTTTTTTGTTACAGCTAAATTTATTTAGTTAAAATATACTATAAATCAACGAAATATTTCTGTACAGCAACTCAGAAACGTGTAAATTGGACTAAACTGTATCTGGAAATTGACCGAATAATTTCGTTCACCTCATATCTTATGGTTAACCAAATCCATTTGTTGAATTAATTATAGTTTCATTATTTCAAATAAATTAATATTGAACCAACAAAAATTTTTTCAAACAAATGGATTTAGTTGTTTTAACTGAACTTTTTTCTCAGTGTGGAGTCACATTGTAGGCCGATAGGTTGGAAAATTCGTAGAGCATATGTTACATTCAGCCTCTGTGACGTCCACAATCGTATTACTTGGAGCTTTTTATGAGTATATTGTATGAAACGACACGCCAGCCTACCCTCCAGGACGAACGTGTTCACCTGGTGCACCTCTGCAGCACCGATCCGTGACATGAACATTCTTATACATATCTGCTAAAACATTTGTCTCTCTTGTGAGCAACCGACGTGACGTTCGTACGGAATTTTTTCTCATACTGTTTATCCAATTTTTTTTGCATTCACCGCTGCAGCGAATCGTCTTTATTCAGTCGTTAATCAAAACCCATTAGGTTGAAGAGTTCAAGATGGCAGTCTTGGTAATCTTGGTAGTCTCGACCGACTACCAAGATTTCAAAAATTATTCCTACATGTTCAAAAGAAAAAAACTAGGGCGAATTACGGTAAATCCGGATCGAGAAGTGCCTGCTTGATGTAGGAAAAAATATCTCACAATGTCTCGGCAGAAAAATACCTGCATTTCGCGCCGATAAATTCACAGCCATTATTTTAGGAAATTTTTGTGAAAACAAATTTGTGGTTTTAGTTCGATCGCGACGGGTGAAGTCGATTTTGTTTCTCGACGGTTAGTCTATGAATTTATCAGGAAATATTCACGATGATAATATTTATCGTTGACAAATTAAAGTCTTTTATTTGAAAAAGAAAACAGAGCTATATGGAGTTAATTAAACTTTTCTTTGGATTGAGAATCTTAGGAAAGCAAATTACTTGGTTAATTCGTAAAATACATTTTAATGAACAGAATGAGCGCAAACTCATCAAGATTAAGCCAATTACAAAGAAAATTAGTTACAAACTGTACTTGAAAATTATTATGTGTAAAAATATGACAGCGAATTTTTTAGAGTAATTTGTGTAATTTTATTGGAGAGTCATTGTTGTACACATTTTTTCACTAGTTTCTCTTTCGAAACGTTCACTAATATTTTTAAAAAAAATTACTCCTCATTGGACTGTATCTCGAGTTTTTCTCTAAATTTTGCATCGCTGACGATGATGAGCTAAGAAGAAAGAAAACTCGAGCCGACGTCTATTCTGTTGGTGAGTTTGCGTGATTTCTCGCTGTTCAGTACTAAAGTCACGGAGAGTGTCGTCGTGGCGCATTTTTTTCCTTTTTTTTGACAGAGGGACGTCGCACGCGTTTCTTCACGACGTCCGGCGTCGCGTTGTCATACGATTGACCTAGATCAGTTTATTTTTTTCCTCCATTTTCGCTTCAGCTACTTTTAAGCCGCTGGTAAGACGATCCTTCGTGAACGAGAAGTGCCCGAATTATTACCTTGAATAGATCGTCACTATTCCCGTTTTTCATTTCATGTTGGACAATTTTTGAGTCATCGGCAGAGTAGAAAGAAAATCGAATCTTGTCTTTGGGATGAATTTTGATGATTTCTTTAACGAATTATATGTGATTCGAAAAACGTCACGTGCCTTTTAAAAATCAGGTATTTTGATTTAAAAAACGTGGTGGAAATCAGGGAAAAAATCATAGTCGAGTCAATTCGGCATAAAAAATATATTAATAATATAATATAATATATTAATAACAATAATGTATATATGAGGCATTCTACGTCAAGTCAGCCACCCCATTTTTTGAAATCGGCAAAAATCGCATACAAATTTTTAGAAAGTAGTTTCAACTATCAAGAAAATTTGTTATTTTTTTTCAGATTTTTAAATCACATTTTTAGCCGGAAAAAAATACAAAATTTTGTTCGTCCCATTTTGTAACTCGAAAATTATTCATCGTACAAACAAAAAAGTAGGACATAGAATTTAAGATTTTTAGGGTGGTTTCACTGAAATTTTTCACAAGCTCCTACGAAAGCTCTATATGCCATTTTCGGAGCAAATAATGTTTGGATATTTTTTTTCTCAGAATTGACATCTTCGATTCGTCTGTAGTTTTAACAGTTTTTAACTTCATATATTTACAGACTATAAAGAAATTGGCGTAGTACTCATTGGCCATAGAAACATCGGTGTATCCAAAGAGGGTAAATTAATTCTTTTTTGCAATCGAGAGACGTACGTGAGTAGCCTTTTAATAGACTTTATCGGTGTACATGGGTCAATTCATAAAGTTTATTAAAATTAAAAAAAAGATATTTAAAAAAATGAAAATGAAAAAAGTTTAAAAAATTAAAAAAGTACAAAAAATAAACAAAAATGCGGGCTTTAGACAATATCTATAGATAGTCTCAACCCTGTTAATTTACAGAGAAATTTGTGAATTCGTTTGGGATGAAAAACGCATGGGAAGGAATGGATTCTCCACTGAGCCAATTTTTTTATAGTCTGTAAATATATCAAGTAAAAAACTGTTGAAACTACTGACAAATAGAAGATGTCAATTCTGACAAAAAATATCAAAACATTATTTGCTCCGAAAATGGCATACAGAGCATTTGGAGGAGTTTGTAAAAAATTTCAGTGAAAAGTAGGTTGAAAATCCTAAATTTCGTGTCGTACTTTTTTTTTCGTACGATGAATAATTTTCTAGTTACGAAATGGAAACATGAAAATTTTTTGTATTTTTTTCCGGCTAAAATATGTAATATAAAAGTCTCATAAAAATCACGAATTTTCTTGACAGTTAGAACTACTTTATAAAAATTTGTATGCGATTTGTGGTGATTTCAAAAAACGGGATGGCCGACTCTACGTGGAATGCCTCATATATATAATGATAAAATTATACGCAGATTTTTATAAATATATAAATGGAAACACTTTTATTATTAATATATTGTTAATTAATTAATTAATAATATTGATTAATATAATATATTAATAATATTAATTAATATAATAGAATATATTAAAAATAATGTATCATTCCAAAAAGGACAAAACAAGGAGAATTGAAAGATCGATTTACAATTTTTCAAAATATCTTTTCTCCGCGTTTTTATACGGGTCACAGAGGGGTAAAACCGTTTTCCATCGTGCGTTCCTTAGAGAGTTATTGTCGTGTGTGTTCTTATGCGGAAGACAGTTGTGGTTGGTGGTGGGGTTGCAGGGGAAGGAGGGGAAAGATCGACGACGGCGGCCATGCTCGAAGCCAAGATCGCACGTGCTTTGACGCCACACGAGCCGCTGTCAGTCGCCGGAGAGAGGTGATCGTGGCGCGATGCGGATACCTTTTACCATTCAAAACAATATATACGTATACCCGCAGATAATAATATACGTATATTCGTGTTGTTATCAGAAGAAAACGTACGTGGTGTTTCGATCATTCGCAAGTGTCTTCGATCTGACATATGTGTTTTCGAGCCTTAAATATAGCGGAATAAGCCAGAACGTTACGCTTTATTCGACACGTACACACCGGTGAGCACACTGAGGAAAAAGAATGTTTGAATGAACAAAATCTGCAGTCGAATACGTTCAACTAGATATTTAGTTAGTACAATTCAACATTTTTTTGCCTGAATAATATTTTACTCAACCGAAGCGCAGAATTGTTCAAAAAACTAATTATTTAGTTAGACCAAATAAATATCTAGTTGAACGTATTTGACTGCAGATTTTGTTCATTCAAACATTATTTTTTCTCAGTGCATGATATTGAAAAAAAAAAGTTGCAGCAAACACACTGATTATGATTGCGTCCCTTTAAATTTATACGATTAGCACTGTAATCACTTCTCGTCGCTTGTAGATTCATAATAATTCTTTGTTATCCATTTTTTCCTTTTTTTTTTCAAATTTTCAATATTTGCCAGCGCGATGCCGCCGCGTCTCACATAGAATTATACTCCAGTCAGCTGATTTTGCGATTTGCTTTTGATAAATTTTTTAACCGAAGTTTGGTATTTCAAATAGTAAAAACTTGAGAACTCTCGTCAAATTTTTTACATTATTGTTATAATATTGTATAATCATAATTATGTTATTATAATATATCATATTATTATAATGCAAAGGTCTTTTGTATAGTGAGCTATTTTGTCATCGAAAAAATGAAAAAAATCAAACAAATTTTTGTAGCACACGTTAGCTTATCATTCGATTGATGGAAAAACTGTAATATCAAATTAAGGATGTTTTACCCCTACCGCCCAGCCAAAAATTTTATCTGATTGAAATTTCCGTACTTCGTGATACGATAAAAATCTGAAAAAATTTAGCAACATGTGGCATGCCATAAACAACAATTATCAATAATAATATTGCCCAAAAGTAATTAATTAATTGTTAAAACAAATAATTATTCAACAATTTTTCGGTGAGTTCTTTTTTTTCTTAAACAAATCGAATGCGTCAATTTTTCTGAACGCATGTGATTTTTTTCAGAATTTTCCCTCTATTTTGAAAGTCGTGCTTTGAAATTTTTTGAATGGCTGTATTTATGTATTTTTTGGCCCAGTGTCTTTAAAACTTTTGAAAGCTGACGATAAACCGGTCTGCAAAAATATATACAAAATTGGCAATTTTTTTTAATACTTCAGAATGTTTTTTATAATATTTCAAAATAAATAGAAAAATCTGAAAAAATTCATATGCGTTCAGAAAAATTAACGTATTCCATTTGTTCAAGAAAAAAAAGAACTTACCGAAAAATTGTTGAATAATTATTTATTTAAACGACTTTATTAATAACTTTGGGGCAATACTATTATTGACAAAGGGGCAAAGCATTCTCAAAACAGAATGGCGGGTGTTCCAAGTGATAGTCTTGATTTTTACGAAGATTTGCTTTTTTTTATTCGTCAAATTGAAAGTATGCATCGAAAAGCAAATCGTTCGATCAAATACCAGATGTTCAAATCTAGAAGAAGCCTTGAAAAATTTCCGAAAAATCGATGAGACAAACGAGATTAAAGTTTCAATAACGCAATTAACGATCGTCAACATAACAGCTTGCAACTCTGTAATCACTTTGAACATTTCAGGGAACACTCGCAAAATGTACTCTCGGAATACGTCGTTTTGAAAGAAGTAACTTTACGACTTTCACGACGAACTAAATAATCTCTCACCGAGTATCGCACATGTGCGCTTGTACGGTGATGAAAAAAGAAATAAGATTAGATAGGAAATACGAAAGAGCGGGGTTAAGAAGGTTGACAGCTCTCGTCGCATCTGTGCTAAATTTAGGGAATCGCACTTGAAAAAATTCTAATACGAAACCTCAATAGCTAAAAACACATAGTTCGTATGTCGTGACCTTAAACTAGAAAAAAATCGACAAAATTATGCCAAAATTTCAACCCAATTTCTTGGAGCGAAATTTTCTTGACGTTCTCGCGCCAACGTGCGAATTTCGGGCGAGGTCGATCTCGCTCGATGATAGCCGAATGCGCGACTTGTGATCGCTCAGCTGTTCGCGTTAGATATGTATGTGTATATATATTTTTATGTCAGAGGAGGGCACGTTCATAATGAGAATACGCGATCGTTCATAATATACTATTTTCCATCATTCAAAAATAAAACATTGCGGTAAACGCGAAGTCCTGGCGATAGGAGGGGAAGACTGCTGGTGTTTAGGTAATTTAATTGCTTCGAAGAGAAAAGATTACGGATGTGTGCGCGTGTGTGTTTGTAGCGATGGGAGAGAATACAGTGTCAAGCAGTTCAATCGCAAACGGACCGGAACTGTAAAGCGCGCGGAGCTGCGGGTGAGACCTGGAAAGAAAGAGAGAGAACCTCTTTGGAAGTGGGTTTTTAATAACGGGTTATCGAACCTCGGAGTCACGTATAATGTGTGGTTGTGTCCGAACGGGCTTCTATCGGGATCGTTGTTTAGGTGTGTTTATTGGATACCCGATATAATTGAAAATAGGAATTTAGAAGAAAAGCGGATTAATGACGATCATGCTAACCCTCAAACGCTAACGATGGGTCATTCGTGTCCCATCGTTTTGTCAACATTGTCGTGAAAAATGCCCGTGCGTCTCAATAACTTGCATGAAATTGTTATTAGAAAATGTTTTTTTCGGGTAGAACAAACTATTATCATTTAGTTAAGGGTTCAAAAAAGGCCCATGATTTTTTAAAGATTTTTTCTAAAGTTTAAAAATTGTGAAATAAGCGAAAGACACTAATGCCCCATCGTTAGCTTTAACGGTTGCTCAAAACATCGTTGGCTGATGAGGGTTAAGAAACATAGGGAAAAAATCGGCATCCAAGGTAGAATCTGGCTTAACCAAATTTCGATTAATCGAGGCACTCGATTCATTCGAGCCCTCCACAATAACTTAGATTTATTTTCAATAATATAGGATTAAGACGATTTATGCAATAAAAAAAAATCTCCCCGAGAACACAATTAAAAAACGAATTTACGTTTTTAAAACGACCAACCTTTGAAATTTTGAAAAACTAGCATCGTTACATATTTTCTCGATCGATTCTCGATTAAGGTACTAGTCTACTTTAGAAGGCAAAAAAAAGCAAATTTCTAAGATTTTTTTTCTCAGCTCCATTATCAGATACGACTATAAAACTGTTATTACAACATTGTTTCATCCTTCGAAAGTACGAAATAAACATTTATTTTTCATTTCGATTCTTTGAATCATTTATAGACGGGGCCAAAGTCAAAAATGTCCCATGGCCGACAGTCAATCTCCGGATTGGCAAGTCTGAAACAAAAAAATAAAAAAGCATTTTAAAGAGGAACGTTCCTTACATGACAATCTACCACCGTTAATGAAAAATCGATTAAAAAAAAAATGGCGGATGTTTAACATGAAAATAAAAATTTAATTTTTCGAAATTTATTTCAAGCATCCGCCATTTTTTTTAAATTCGATTTTTCATTAACGGTGGTTGATTGCCATGTAAGAAGCCTTCCTCTTTAAAATGCTTTTTTATTTTTTTGTTTCAGACTTGCCAATCCTGAGAGTACCTTAAACAAATCCTTGGATAACGTTAAAATTGAAAAAAGTTTCATTTAATTCGATTTTTCTTCAAAAATGATTTTTTATGTCATTGAACGAGAAAAAGATTCACAATTTTCCATGAAAACCCCTATTTTTGTGTCTCCCGCTCTTTCATGGGTCTTTTGATGGATTTTTGCACAACCCATCAATAATTCTCGGAATTAAAACGAATTAGCCGTAAAGCATGATATTTAAGCTGCTAAAAAAAGTTGATCTTGTCCCGCTAAAGTGCACAGTTCAGAAGTTATATCGAAATAAAAACAACTGGGATAAATCGCACCCCATATGCATATTGTGCATAAAAATCAGTTTTGAAAAGAATTGTTTCTTCAGTGAGGAGAAAAAAAATGTAAAAATATAAAAATTATTTTTTTATTTTGTTTTTTTAGAATGCGACGTATCTCGAGTAGCGTATGAACTAGAGTTGGGTGATGCAAAGGCGACGCACACGGAGAGAAGATTCCGCAAAGATCGTGAGAGGCCCTCGAGGAGTGGGAGGGGGATCGAGAGAGGGAGGGAGCATCGAGCGAGCGAGAGAGAGGGAAAGAGAATCGAGCAAGACCGCTGTTTATCAGCTGTTCGGTGCGGCTCTCTCGGTGCCGGTCTGACAGCGACGCGGGACTTCCGCGAGGCTCACTGACGGAATACGAAAAGGAGAGGGAAGGAGAAAGAGAAAAAGAAAAAAAAAAGACATTCGAAACGACCGAGCATAATTCTTCCCGAATATTTTCACGTCGACGAGGCATTCAGTCGTCCATCGATTGATAGTGTTTGAAAATATAAACAAGGCTTATAACGCACGAGTGTCCCTCTCTTTAGAAAAAAAAAAAAAACAAGCAAACCGGGTTTCCCGTAAAAGTGATTTCGTGGGCAAGTTTTCGCGCGAAGTTCTTTTTCAAAAGTTCTTTTTATCCATTTTAATAAATATCTCGGTTCTGAAAAAGCGCGCGGAAAACGCGAGTGAGACGATATTCGAGAGAATTTTGAATAACGGGTTATCGAAGAGACGTCAGAGACGACTTTTTTTCCGCGCCGGAATTTCGGACGTTTATTCTCTCGAGTTTCAATCTGTGCTCGTTCGTCAAAGTGTTTTAATTCGGGATTTTTATTTTTTCAACCCACTCTATTTCTCTTTGATTTTTTATTCTATGCTTTTTCGATGATTTTGAAAAAAGAAAAAAATTTTCAACCCGTTTTCGAGTTAATTTTTCGTGACGGTGATGCGGTGCATCGCTAATGAAAAAGTTGATTCGCGAAACGACAGTGCCGCGGGTGACGGGGAACGGCGGTAAAGCAGTGAAATAAAAACGTCAAGGAGACGGTGAATGGAGAACCGCAGGGAGAGAGATCGCTCTCGCGTACACAGTGATGCAGTGCCGTAGTGCGAGTGCCAAGTGCCCCGTGCAAAATCCTTGGATTACTTGAAGATGCCCTCGTCGACGGGATATTATGACGACAGGAATCCACTGCTCAAGGGTACATTATCGAGGTGAGTTTTTACAATATTTTTTTATCGCATTTGCTCGTAGGAAGGTTTTTTTTACGAAATAGAAAATTTTTGGAGATTTAATTTATTATCCATTTTCAAAATTAGGCGAAATTTGATAGAATGATATTTCAATATATGGGGCATTCCAGCTATAACCGAGCGTACCTCGACATTTTTTTTTCGTGACACCGATTTTTTTTCAGTTACTTTTCAGAAAAAAAAATATACGTATTTTTCTTTGAAAAATGTGTTTTCAATGTATACAAAAATGTGTACAATATTTATGAGTACATAAATATTTATGTACTCATAAATATTGTAACTGTATTAATGAATAATAGCATCAACAACGTTACCTGTGTACTTACTCCTTTTTTACAAATAAAAACACATTTTTCAAAGTTTGATACACATAGAAAAAATCGAAAAATGATTTCTCCATGATGGGATAGCGATTAAAAGATGCGGTTTTGAAAGTACTTTTGTGTCAATATTTTGAAAAAAATCGGAGGATACACTCTTGTCGAAAAAAGAAATTGTACTTTGGAAGGTGTTAAAACGGAAGAGGATGAAAAATAATTTTTTACTTTTTATTCATGTGTACATAAATATTATACCTGTATTAATATACAATGGCATCAACAATTTACGAATAAAAACACATTTTTCAAAGTTTCATACACATAGGAAAAATCGAAAAATGATTTCTCCATGATGGGATTGCGATCAAAAGATGCGGTTTAAATGAACTTTTTGGTCAATTTATTCGAAAAAAATCGGAGGATACACTCTTGTCGAAAAAAAATTGTACTTTGAAAGGTGTTAATACGGAAGAGGATGAAAAATAATTTTTTTTTTGAGAAATACGTATGTTTATTTTTGTCGAAAAGTAACTGGAAAAAAAAATCGGCGTCACGAAAAAAAAATGTCGAGCTCGGTTATAGCTGGAATGCCCCGTATATTTATTTATATATGTGGAACAAAATCATCGGGGCACTCTTGAATTTCTGCATTTATCGAGCTTAAAGTTTTTGTGAAAATGCAGTTGGCGACAAAGGTCGTTATTTTTAGTTTCAAGAGAAAAAAAAATAACGGTATCAAGTTCTATAATGATAGTATCCTGAAAAAAGCCGAGTAGAGAAATTAAACAATCAATGTGCATAAAATAGAGTTTCCGAATTATAAATAATTCCTTAAAAATTCATGCTACACGAGATATTTTACTCAAGCAAGTATGTTAAATAACATTGTAGCATTTCAATGTGCGCAGATAACGATAAAAAGAAAGAATCAACATGCAGGAGATTATGGTTTGCACAACTGTGACACAATTGCCAAAAAATTATTCGGCGTCACGCAAATTAATTCCATGCTCGTTAAATCCTTCGTGTCTAGAGTACATGACCATTTTTGTGAGGTTCATTCAGGAAATTTTGATTCGATTACGCTGAAAAAAATTATCTTCAGCCGTAACATTGTGCCATAAAATTTTAGCACAAATGATGATGTATTGGAAGTTCCGAATATTTAGCTGAACGAAAAATCTAAAAAATTAGACAGTAGTCAATAATGATTTTTAATAATGGAAGAAGCTTCGAGAGTGAATTTCCCATCAAAAGTCACCGTTTGTTGTTTTTTCATTCAACTAAACGTTCGAATTTTAAAATACGTATTTCACTGTCAAAAAAATTGAAAGACATTACCAATATTGGTTAACAATTCTTTCAAATAATCACAGAAGTCGCCATTATGGTACCTCAAACCTCTTTACAGTTAATCTTATGTTTACCAACCGAAAATAATAATAATATGTAACCACAGCTATAAAAATTATAACTTAAACTAAAAAAGTGATCACTGAATATTTAGTTTAAGTTATAATCCTCATTAGCGTGGTTATTGTATTTTTATTTGGTTTTTCTATGAAACGTAGGGATTTATTATATTTTATAAATGCACTGGATCATTTAATCGATGATGTTGAAGTTAGCATTGCTGCAATTGTTTTTCAAATTCACGTTCAGTAATATATTAACCCTTTGCATTGTGCATTTAGCATCCCAAGATCTTAATGAAGACCCCGAAAGACGATTCAACGATCTCAACGATAGTTAACGTTGAAAACTTTTTAGGAATAATGAAGTTTTTTTTAAAAATAATCTATTTCCTCTGCATTTAAACAATGCAAACTTCAACGTCATTTTCTTTAAGTTTGTTGGATTCTTGAAAGAATGAGAGTGCGAGTTTGCATACGCGGCATAAATGCAATAACCATAAGACGATATTGAGGAATTTCCGTGTCTGAGCAAAATCTCGCGTACTGTTCCTATACAACTCTAGCTTAGGTGTCGAGGTTGCTAGTTTAGTCTCTCTCTCTCTCTCTCTCTCTCTTAGGTTCTCTACTGGCTAGGTCGGCCAGTCACTAGGCCAGTGTGTCGCTCACAACGAGCTGCGATCGCGTGTACGACGTTTTTAGGAACGCAACTATATATATATATGGGGCATTCCACGTCAAATCGCGCGGTCATCGGCCTGACCCCCTCGGATTTTGATGTCGAATGAATTGTGGGTTTCGTTTGGCCCAAAATATGATCTCAAATTTTTAGAAATTTTTATTTCATTTTTTAGGGGTTGCACGAGCTAAAAAATGATCATTAAATTGAGGGAAACCATAAAGAGGGCCTTTTTCGAATTAATGAAATTCTTTTCGCAGAAACTAGGGCCCAAAACAGATATTTTCGTCATAGTTCGATAATGAGCCAAAAATAATTACTATTTTTTTTTTAATTATGGGTACTATTTTTTAATTTTTTTTTACATTATCCGTTTTATTTCAGGTCGCCGAGGCTAATAAATTTTCGAAAAATGTTGTCGTTTCACTCTTAAACCAAGAAAAAAAATTCAAGTTTCACTCGAAAAATATTTTTGTTGTTGTCATTCTCACTACAAGAAACACTCAAAATAATAAATTATTTTAAAAAAAATACAAAAAAAAAAAATAGTAACTATTTTTGGCCCATTATCGAAATATGACGAAAATATCTGTTTTGGGCCCTAGTTTCTATGAAAAAAATGCATTAATTTAAAAAAGGCCCTCTTTATTTTTCCCTCAATTTAATTATTTTTTAGCTCGGGCAATTTAAAAAATGAAACAAAAATGTCGAAAAATTTGAGGTCATATTTTGGGCCAAACGAAACCCACAATTAATTGGACATCAAAATCCGAGGGGGTCAGGCCGATGACCGCGTGATTTGACGTGGAATGCCCCATATACAAACGCAAGCACGCTACGGCGTGGAATTCGGAAGAACGTTCACGCATCGAAATTTTTTTTAAATCAGTGTAATTTGGAAAAAAAAAATTACAACCGTAAATCCTTTACTTTTAAAGCCTCAGAGGAAAAACGTAATTCGAATCCATTAATTTTTTATGAACTTGAAGTTTCGAACGTTTAACTGAACGTAAATTTGACAAATGTTTTTTTTTAACGAATAATCGAAACATCTGCAGCGATTATTGATAAATAATTCTTTCAAATAATTGAAAAACTTTGAGGATCAATTGTCAAGTCTCAAAAGGGAATTTTGATTTTTCGTTCAAAGATTACATTTGTCGATTTTTCGTTCAGTTGAACGTTCGAATCTTCAAGTACATATTTTTTTTTTCTTTCACGAATATACTTTCGTAAAAGTCTCGAATCTTTCTTGCATCATTCACATGTTGGCTGAAGAAATTATATTGAAGTTTGCAACGTTGCAATGAAACGGAGATAATTTATTTTTCAATAAAATTAATTATTCCTTATACGTAAGTTTTCAAACTAAAAAAAATAATTAAAATGTTTTTTGAGGTCTCAAATTCCAGACACAAATTTCATCATTCCGAAGTAACGCATTGAAAAAAATCCACGCGATCAAGATTCGACTCACGCTTTGTTTCAATGCATTAGTTTTTATTTCCTGATGAGTTTCGAACTTTTTTGTCAACATTTGTAAAGTTATGCTTCGATATTAAAACTCTTTTACAGTAAACTCTGTATTTTTTCGTTTGGAATAGGGAAGATTATTGTAAAATTATCCCTCTGAGGAAAAAACAAAACTTTTAAAATAACTTATTTAATTTTATTATTTCTGTTACTTTTTACTGAAACTATCATCTCTATGATGTTGCATTACTTAAATGCAGCGAATAATTTTTTTTTTCTTAAATTTCCAGTATTGCCTACGCTTTTCCAGCGCATTTAACGCAACCTGAAAGGGAATGAATTACAAAAAAAGCTTACTTTCGTTGCTTTCCACGATGCAAACTTCAACATCATTGATCTCTTATCCCCAATTTCTAATATAAAACATTTATTTCTTGCTGTTATCTATTTATTTTTTTATAAAAGCGGGCAACCTCGAAATTTTTTGTTAAAGCCGTATATTTGACGATTTTTCCAGAGGATTCGTTTTATCGAAGCCGAGAAATAAATCGCAAAAGTAACACTTTTTTTAGCGTTCTAATTTAGGGTTTCTTCCTTAATCGTGGTCTCGTAGAGGTCGTCGACCTTTTTACCAGCAATTTCGAAATCAACGGCGAATCCAACATTATCATCCATCAAAATTCCATTAATGTTGATGCAATAAATTTGTGTCATGTTTGAAGAATTTTGAAATAATGTCTTAATTAATATTGATAAAAAATATCAAAATATCGGGAATTCAACATGGCTAGCACGATTGGAAATGAACGGAGATTCTTGGGATGTCGAAATTTGAACAGAATATTTCAGACGTATTTTCTTTATTATAGTTTCAATCTACTATCGTTTAGATTGTGGAATACAAAATCTTGTAAAATGTTCGAGAATCTGCGGGCGGTAAATATTTTGAGAGACAAATTTTCGCTAAAACAACACGTAATTGCACGTAAAAAGTTTCAAGGTCATCAACTAACCAGTTTCATGAATACATATGGGATCCGTTAATGTTTCTTTCGAATCGTTTCTTCTCACCTGTGGGGCAGTGTGATTTGGAAAAAAAATTTACAACCGTAAATCCTTTACGTTTAAAGCCTCAGAGGCAAAAGCAAAACGGAATTCGAATAAATTAATTTTTTCTTCTTTCGCGAATATACTTTCGTAAAAGTTTCGACTCTTTCTCGCATCGTTCACATGTTGGCTGAAGAAATAATATTGAAATTTGCATCGTTGCAATGAAACGGAAATAATGTATTCTTCAATAAAATTAATTCTTCCTTACAAGTTCTGAAACTAAAAAAATAATTGAAATGTTTTTTGGTGTCTCAAATTCGAGACACAAATTTCATCATTATCCGAAGAAACGCATTTTCTAAAAATCTACGAGATCAAGATTTGACTCACGATTTGTTTTAATCCATACGTTTTTATTTCCTGGTGGGTTTCGAATTTTTTCGTCAACATTGGTCAAGTTATGCTTTGATATTATTTGGCGGCATCTTTTTCACGTTCAATGGCAAAATCGCGACATTTATTTGCCGGCTTCGTCGGAGCGTTTATAGCAGATTTTTTTATACTCAACACGGGAATCCCTCGAGCTGATTTTTTTTTCTTCATTTTTCAAACCCGCTTGTGCCATATAGCGCATAATTGACGGGAAGCCAACTTACTCTCTCACAGAGACGAAAAACTGGGAAAACAAGCGCGTGTCAACGGAAAAATCTTGCGCGATGTGTTCTCCTATTGAGTCACGTGAGTTCGCACGATTTCTCCGTCAGTCGATATCGATTTAATGGATTACATGAAACATCAATGTGTCACGAATCGTTCTTCTATCTTGCTTTATTGTCTCGACGCGATTTTACTGCGTCTCGACCGAGTTTCAAACAATGAAACAAATCTGTCGCAATGAATGTTTATCGGACTCTCTCAAAGAATGAAAGAAATAGAGCAAATGCGCTCATTCATATACGAATTGCATAAATTTACATTTACTGAATCTTTGTCCCTTTATCAAGAGACCATGATCACCTTCATCCATTTTTTTCCTCTTAATTTATCATTTCGCGTGCAACAAATTGATCCTCCCTTTCGCCTTACTCTCTCTTTTTCTCTTGTACACAAACATTCTTCATGTGTTTTATATTACACATAGCACTTTGCTGGTATGTGTGAACGATCTCGAAAAGTGAAACGATCTCATTCTATGTCTCACCACTACCAAAGCATCGATCTCTCGACCTCGATATTCGAAATCAAACTTTCCAAGAATTCTGTCCCTCACTCACACTGAATCCTCTCACTTTATTTCTCTTTTTTTGGTTCCTGTATCAGAGCAAATTCCACTATTATACCCATATAAAAGTGCAGTATCGTCGTTATTTATTCGAAAAATTGTTAATGTTATGTCCATGAAATTTGTTGAATAATCAAGTTTTTTTTTGAAAATTATTGGCAGATTCGTGTTCAGTGAGAAAAAATACATCGATATGAGATTCGAAAAAAATAATTAAATACATTTTTTGTTGTTGCATTTTGGCCGAAATTGATTTCGTTCAGTAAAATTATTTCAATTTATTTTCTAGATAAAATTCTTTTCGCAATCGTTAAAGCTTCAAAATGCCGCTTTGTTCATCTAATTCCGATCATTTTTCGATTTTTGGCAGATTTTTAAAGTTCGACCACCGATTTTTGCAAATTTTTTAAGGCATAACCTTTCCATTTTTTTCGGCGATTTACGAAGTTCTCTCATTTGTACAAAAATTAAGTTATCGGAATGGATCCAACGCGATTCTCTAAGTTCAGTGACGGCTTTTCAGTAGGAAAAAGAAGTTTTGAAATCGGTCAAACGGAAGTAAAGTTATGAGCACTTGAAATTTCGCTATTTTGAGGTTTTTGAAAATGGAGCTAGAAGTGAGCAAGAACGTTTTTGATGAAAATTCATGAAAATTTTGATTTCTTGCGAAAACTATTGGTAAATTCGTGGTCAGGGGGCAAAATAGACCGATCTAAAGTTTGAAAAAAATTAATAAAATTTTTTTTTTTGCATTTCAACCGTAATTGAATCTGTTTACTAAAATGACTGTAATTTATTTGCTCGACAAAATTTCGACCTTGCTCAGAGCTCATTTTCTTTGGGATCGTTGGACCTTCACAATGCCGCCTTGTTCATCCAATTTGGATAATTTTTCAATTTTTGGCAGATTTTTCAAGTTCGACCATCGATTTTTGCAAATTTTCCTTTTTTTCGGCGATTTTCAAAGTCCTGCCGTTTCTCCAAAAATTAGTCACAACGTTTGCGTACGAAAAAGAAATTTCGAAGACGGTTTTTAAAAGACGGCCAAAAATCGGCGGATTTTTTAATTTATTATTTTTTTACCTTTTAGAAGCATGCCTCATTTTTTATTCATGTGAAATTTACTACTGATTTCAAATCACGCCGAATTTTCGAGTTGAAAAAAAAAAATAGATTTTACAAAAATTTCAGTAGTCATTAGCTCTAATGAATCTAATGTGGTGAAAGTAAAAAATGGTGGAACTATGATAACTTTTTTGGTAATTAATAGTGTTATTTTGGCCCTTAAACATGCGAGTGTAACTTATTTGCTTCTCGCCTGACGGTAAGATATTTGAGAGCCGGTATTTCGTATTTTACAAGTCGAACCACACCGGTATATAAAAATGTGGGACAGGGTCGAGTGTGTACGAAAATCGCTGCGCTCGGGGCTTTTTAGCCTGTTACCCGATCCTTATAATGTAATAATATTCCAATGTGTGTGTATATATATGTGCAAATACGTATATATATGCATGGACTTGTGTCCGCGGAGCGTCATTTTAGCATTAAAAGAACTCCTCGGGGCGTTTGTGCGAGGATACACACTACCTTTTGGTAGCGTTGGAATTTCCCGTGAGAATATTTATCGTATGCATTGGCTCTTGGAAGCACGAATCTTTGACCGTGAAACATTCAACCCATTTCATGGAATTTTTTTCTTAAGCTCCTTCCTTCAATACCTCAATTATGCAAGAGACTCATTACGTGGCTTTTCATAATTCGCTATGACTAAAAAAAAAAAATGTGTCTTCATTTCACAATCTTTCCAGATGATTCAAGTCGATCCATGCTCATGCAAACAATCTTTGGTAATTTTTGTAACTCCCATTCCACTTTGAATTAAATATGGGCCTTTATTTTCTAACCCATTCGATTGCGCAATAATTGCCCAAACAATTATATTCTCTTTGAGGAGATTATTTTACAAACTTTGTAAAATAAAAATCCGTATGGAAATAATTGCTGACCATTTTGAGTATGTAAAAGGGGGCTTTGGTAAAAAAAATATGATTACGATAAGCCAGACGTCTCTAAATGCACTTTTGCGCCTTGAGAACATCGCAGCCGCCGGATAGAGATAAAACAGTCTGATTAAAAAAAAAAAAAATCGAGGACAGTTTATCAACCGGCTGTCTCGGTGCTCTTTAATTCTCATTAAAAGTTTGCATTGTTCCGTTAGTGGGCTGTAAAATGGTCCGTACAATGAGAAGAGGGAGGCTGAAACGAGAGACATTACGATGCTCCCGTCCAGAGGGAAAGGGTCGAATTCTTTTTTTATCTCATTTTTTTTTTGCAATTCGTGTGTCTCGATGAGACTCTCTCGTTAACCGCGTTTTATCCGTCGGTGTTAGGTGGGGGAAAAGAGCACGGAATCCGCGAGCTACGGAAGGTATCGCGCGTTGTATGGACGCGGAAAAGTGAGAAACTGCAGAGAGAATGAGGATTCTGGGTTCACAACACACCGCTCTTTCACTCTAATGCCGTAATGGCATTCGTGGGCTTGAGGGATTATAAAACCACCATTCAGCCCTCCGGTAATGCACGACTCGTCAAGTTATTCGACGGTTCTTCGTGCCTAACGAGCCCACGCACTCCCAACCGCGTTTGTTCCGGCCTTTTTTGTCCTTCATATGCATACGTGGGTGCAATTCGGAATACTTATTGGGAACAAGTGCCAGATTCTCTGGTGAACTGTGTAATTGTTGGTTGGAATGCAAATGACTTTTCTCTGAGTTTGGTTTTGAAATATCGATGTGCTGTCGTCCAGCCTATCAAAAATTGCCTCGTTATCTTTCCACAAACTGAAAAACTACCACAAATCGTAAAATTCCTTTTTGAGAGATTGTTTTATCACTCCCCGACGAATCATTGAGTTTTCAGACCAACTTTTCCAGATTCAAGATTCTAAACTCAAAATTCGCAATTCATCCGTGCGAAAACTTAAGGCGGTATTCCGGTCCAAAGACATACATTTTGAACGTTTTGTCGAGGTCGATAAAAAAAAATTTTACCATTCCTTTTTTTACAACGTATTTATTAATATTTGAACATCAAACAAAAAAGTGTTCTTAGAAAAAAAAATGAAAATTAAATAAGTTATAAACTGGCTAAAAAAAGAGGTGTGCTGGCTGATACGATTGCAACCCTGCTAATTATCCGATACAAAATTTAAAACAAGATTCTCAATTAGTAAGAACGTTGTTATAGCCTCTACCTCAGAGAAAACGAAACAAACAAATTTTGCAAAATGGCGCCTGTCTAAACAAAAAAAGGCTTCTTTAAACCTTTTTTTCATAGTTTTTAATTTTTTTACAACAGTAAAAAAAAATTTGGGTACAAAAGTGGTATGGGGTGATGAAGAGGATTGATTAAAAATTTGAAGTAAATCGAACTTGAAATATCATTTCAACCTTGTTGAGAAAAGTAGTTTTGAGAAAAAACGTGTTTAAAATATTGAGTCCAACGTCACTAAAATAGTTACAACTCAGTAAATTATAGGAATTGAAAATTTTTTTTCCGAAGATATATTTTTAAAGGTTTAAACTTTAAGAATATACAAAAAAAAATGATTTTTCCAAAATTCTAGACCAGAATACCCCCTTAATTGGCTTAAATCCCACCGGGTCTTCAGATTTAATCACAGTTCTGAAATCATAGGAATGATTGAGATAGCTCCGTTTTTCCTACTGTGGAATAATACTTTAAACGAGACCATCGTTAATTTTTAGTTGAGCCGCGGTCAGGTGAAAGAGGGGGAACATATATTTCTAAGCTGACTAAAAATGTCCCTTTCTCTCCCGTATGTAAATTTTTAATTCGGTAAATATATCTATATAATAGTGTTGAAAATGCGAATGCCTTGACTGTGAGATGGCAGAGAAATTGTGGAGGATTTTTTATCCCCCATCTAGGCTGAATTTTCCTTTTAATTCTCTGGCTCTGCCCTTCACTCCTGCCCATCCCCTTTCGGTCGAGCCTTCGTGCTTTTTCTCTCATTATCGTCCCAACTGCCGCAGCCATCACGAGTCTTGCGCGTACACTGATCGACCGTCGACAAACAGAAAGTCTAACTCGCGTGATTTTTCCACGTTGAATTTTAATGAGCTCTGCCCTTTTACTCGTCAGCAATCGATGCATATATATGTGTGCCTTTTCACATTCCGTGGAATAATGCAATGTCGGAATGGGCGAATCGTCGTACGGTTCCTTTCACGCGGATAACAAGTGTGCGATAGAGAAAAGCGTGAAAAAAGATGAATTACGGAGGCGGTGGAGAGAATGAGAGAGATTGATAAGGAGGGATGAACGTGCCAGTTCATAATAATTTCATAGGAGCCACGAAAAAATGAGAGACGATGGAGAACCGAGCTAACCAAGCTCATGCTCGATAATATCAGCTTCGACTTTTTCATTCCTTCTAGCGCGTAATATCCTAAAAGTAAAGATGTTAGACTAAATCTATTATCATACTTTTCTTTGGTATATTTCGCGATATTAACACTTCTGAAAATGTTCATTAGAGTTCTTTCTCGATAATAAATAATAATAAAATAGATGATGAAATTAATAACTTTATTAAGTGAGGCAGAGAACGAAGAATGTATAGTTTGTTAGTAGAATTTTATTACACGTTCATTTTTTTGTTTTTTAGATTGTTTTTTTAATGAAAGGTGAAAATAATTTTCAGAAATGATGCCTTTTGACAGAACATTTTGATAAATGTTCCCTGAAAATATCACGGTGATGCCATTAAAATTCAAGGAGTTATCGGCTGTTACATTATTGCCCATTAATGATGTGTAATTGGCTTTTGAAACTTTAAACGCTTTTTTCATGAAACTATGTTTCGAAAGACGGTGAGTAAGATACCTCTGAGTTTGATATATCGATCCTTCTCTGGAGGATCTTTACAGCTGTGAAAATCTAGTATTTGATCGAAGAATTCATTTTATGAGAAATGCAAATTTCTTCACAAATTTCAAGACCCTCAAACACTCGTTATTTTACTTGAATTTCGGGAATTTGTTCAATCAATCACAAGACCAAATAATAAGCGAATAAAATTTGCTTTTTTTAATTGTTTATTGTCACATGGTTTCAAATTGAATTGCTCGCCAAAAAAATACCTTTCGGACAAATACTCTCGAAGGCATCGGTTGTAACGTCCTTATAATTATATATTTTGGCTCCAAAAAATTACCAAGTTTTGTTGAGACGTCAATTCTTGAAATACTAACCTCCTGCAGAAGATCAAAATGATTTTCCAGAAAAAAAATAAAATTCGCAAAAATACGCTGTCTTTGGCTACCCAACGCGGTGCGATCCTTTAAGGGGGAATATACACCTGGAAACGGAAAAAAGGTAATTTTCGAGAATTTTTTCCAGGGAAACAATTAGAATGATCAGAACGGGGTTTTTTCTAGTTAAAAATATACACTTTCAAGAATGTTTTCAATTTTTTTCTATTTAAAAATGTTGCAAATTCGCGTTGTACTTAAGTTGTCTACGGAGTATCGTAAAAAAATCTGCCATAGCGGTACCCAGTGGCGTTTCGTCAAAAATCATGTGAACGAATAAACCAAAACAGGATACTATTATCTTGTCTTTGTCATAGCCGACTAAAAAATATCGATTTTTGACAAAATGGCGGAGGCTTGAACTCAATGTAGCTATCTTAAAAAAAAAAATTCGTATTTTGAAAAAAAAAACTAAAAATCGAAAAAAGAAATCCTATGACAAAGACATAGATAATTATGTATACAATAACCACAAAAAAATTGAAGTTAATCGGTTCAGTGGTTTTCGAGATATTTTGAGTACCAGAAAAACGTTGTTTTAAGAAAAACGTGTGACGGCGTTCACGTGCATGTGCGCAACGAACGCATATACTCTTTGGGCTATAAATTTGTCATTTTTTGAAATTTTTCCTTGAAATTTTAAGAACCCAAGCCTTGAGAAAATGGAAGAATCAAAAAGTCGATTTTCCGGACCTTCCCAGGTGTATATTCCCCCTTAATTCATCTCGAATCGGATTGAAAATCCAACTTGAACATGACAAAGTCATCCATGGGATTGTCGCATGAGTAATGTTAATCTACGGGCAAGTGGCGAGTTCCCTTGCAACCCGGTGCTGCGATGAAGAGTTGAGAGGGAATGGAAGGCGTTCTCGATTATACGCCATAGTAACCGGGTAATATACCTCAGTTGAGAATATGTATATATATATATAATAAAATGTATACACGAAGTTGCTACCGCTGTGTGCTCGCTTATACTTGGCTTAGCCGGGCAAAGCTTGATGTTGTCGAGTGCCCCTCGCGCTCGTTCTCAGAGCCAACACTTTCACCGACGGATTTCTAACTGTTGGCACGAGCTTTGGCATCGTTCACAACGTTTTTCATATACCCGTTCTTGTAACCCTCACACAAACACGCACACTGAAACGCGCCAATACGTTACTTTACAATTGCTCGCGCAAATGGAGTACTCGTTTCGAAATAACAACTTGCAAAACAAAGGAATACAACAAAATACATAACAGCACAAAACGTAAAGGCAAAATTCGAACATGGACACTCTCGAACATCTCGATATTCCTTTCCATTCGAAAAAAAAATATGACGGTGAAGTTTGCATCATTGGGATGCACCGAAAATAAATTTTTTCCAACTCATTTTTAGTGAAAAATAAATTATTTCCATTGGATTAAGGATGTTGAGTCCCTATGAAATCTTTTAATGTTAATTGTTCAATAAATAGCTTCTTAATCGTCGTGAAATTTTTACACGACCGCCTGAATACTTCATGTAAAAACATATTAATAATTTTCAGAATTCTATCATCATTACTTCAACCTCCTTAAGGGTAAAAATGAAAAATGATGAGAAAATTCTGAAAATTTGGTATGTTTTTGTATGAAGTATTTAAGAGGTCGTGTAAAAATTTCACGACGATTAGGGAGCTCGTTATGAAAATATTAATATTTTGTTAAGAACAATTTTTAAAACAAATAAAACAAATATTTATCAATAAACTTCGTTTTGTTTCCATTGCTTTCAATATAGTGTAGATATTAAAAAATTAAGAGGTCAAAAAAACTTATCGCAAAGTTATATCAGTTTCCATAAGACTACATTTAATTTAATTTAATTTGTTAATGTTAATTGTTCGTTAACGAGCTTCCTAGTCGTTGTGAAATTTTTACACGACCTCTTAAATAATTCATCCAAAAACATACTTGAAATTCCAAACGTTAAGCAAAAAATGTACAAATGTAATTTTAAATGAAAAGTTAATTAAACTCCCACCAATACTTGGTACACAATTTTTATTTTTTCATTAATATTATTGGTGTCACTATTAAGAATTTATTATCCAAATATTATCGCGATTTTTTAATTTTTCGTTTCAGGGATAAATTTGTCGATTTTCCGTTCAGCTGAACGCAAAATCGACGGATGCATTTTTTGGTAAATAATTAAGAAAACTTCTTTCGTTGGTCAAACAAATTATTTACCATGTAATGTCGGGGTTCATAAATTTATCGGCTGATTGAAAAAAGATTGCAAATGTTATTTTTAAAGAAAAATTAGTAGACCCCCCTAATTAATTAATAATAAATTAATAGACCCCGCTAATACGATTTTTCAAATAATGTCGTAACTATTAAAAAATTCATTAGCCAAATATTATCGGAGTCTTTTAGTTTTTCGTTTCAGGAATGAATTTCGTGATTTTACGTTGAGCTGAACGTTCGAATCTTCAAGTTCATAATATATTTCATATGTTTGAGATACGTTTTCTATGTAGGTCGATTTTATTTCTATAGGGGTATACATATATTGTCTCGAATTTGTCCCATTGTCACAACGATGCGTGTGAACGTGCGAGCGCATATACATGGAATAACAAAATGAGAACAATGTTTAATTTCCCTTTGTATCGTTCAACATCCATCGAAGTTGATAAGATTACACGATTTTTATAGCCATTCTAGGTTCGAATTTACTGACGCACTCCGTACGATAAAAGACCATCGCACGGATGATCGTAATTCATTTATTCTTATCCACTATACTTTTTTTCACTATTTATTTTGTCGTGACAGGTCGATGTTCGATTATCAGCCCACAAGCGTTCAATTTACACGCCTTTTTACGAACAAAGACACACGTGAATATTCGCGAATGTTCTTTAATCGCGCCAGGGTTTGCGTGATGGACAGCTGAAATATTCGAGACAATCGTTTTTCGAAAGTCTGGGAAATTTCGCAAAAAATTAAATACCGCTTCACACGCGTTCGAATATTTCCAATTTTTCCTTAAAACTTCAACGTCGGTCGTCACGATTCTAATGATTAAGTAAGGTTGAAAAAAATTCAGTAGCATAAAAAAGAAGTTTTTTTTTCATCCTTGAAATATCAAAGGGGTGACAGCTGTCAATGATTTCCTATGCCGCGCAATACATCAACAGCTCTTAGTTGGCGATATCGAGAATTATGAAGTTGAAATTTGCACTTTTGCGATGGAACAAAAATAAGTTTTCTAAAATTAATTCTTTGGACATTGTGCTTTGCTTGTGCATTTAGAATTCCAAATTCTTATTAAAAATCTAAAAATACATTTCAGCGATTTTTTTCACTTTGAAAACTTCTTAGAAAGCGTGAATTTAATTCAAAAAGAAAAAGAAACCATTCCCATTGCATTTGAACGATGCAAACTTCACCATCATCGGGAGTTACACCATTTTAGGGGATCGATGACGTTTCGAGGCATTATTAATTATTGGCAGACGCGCCGAGAGAGATATTCGAGTCCGTCTGTGTGGTTTTTTTAATACATAATCGTGTGTGTGAGAGCGTGTACGCAGGTGAAAGTTTGCGGAGGGAAATAAAAATGACGGAGGAGGAATTGGATTCATCGTTTTGTCGCGCATAAGCGGGATCTGCTTGCCGCTGTGTCTGTAATGGCCGAAAAAAATAATGAGTTTGAAAAGCAAAGCCGAAGCGACGAAGGAAAGAAAAATAAAATGTAGATTGTTGTTTTTATCAATGCACCGACGTCAAGTTGCCCAAGCCTCGATGTGAATGCCCCTTAAAGTCCATTGGCCACTGACATGCAGCATTAAATATATATATGGGGAATTTCACGACAAATCTCGCGGCCATCGGCCTGACCCCCTCGGATTTTGATGTCCAATGAACTGTAGGTTTCGTTTGGCCCAAAATATGACCTCAAATTTTTAGAAATTTTTATTTCATTTTTTAGGGGTTGCCCGAGCTAAAAAATAATTGAATTGAGGGAAAACATAAACGTTTTTTAAAAAATGAAATTTTTTCACAGAAACGAGGGCCCAAAACAGATATTTTCGTCATAGTTCGATAATGGGCCAAAAATAATTACTATTTTTTTTGTATTTTATTATTTTTTTTTATAATTTCTTATTTTGATTATTTCTTGTAGTGAGAATAACAACAACAAAAATATTTTTCTAGTGAAACTTGATTTTTTTTCTTGGATTAAGAGTGAAACGACA
Organism: Alloplasta piceator; assembly: GCA_946863875.1. Classification (NCBI taxonomy): domain Eukaryota; kingdom Metazoa; phylum Arthropoda; class Insecta; order Hymenoptera; family Ichneumonidae; genus Alloplasta; species Alloplasta piceator. Next base: position 11,323,214 of record OX333079.1, read on the forward strand.
ACATATTTATTTACCCCTAAAAATGAAATAAAATTTTCTAAAAATTTGAGGTCATATTTTGGGCGAAAAGAAACCCACGATTCATTGGACATCAAAATCCGAGGGCCTCAGGCCGATGACCGCGTAATTTGACATGGAATGCCCCATATAACACAGGCTTCTTTTTTTCTCGAGCCACTTTAAATGTGTGCTGACTTTACGAGAGCCTTGGAGCACCAAACAGCTGTATATGCATGCATTGGAACAAACGTGTCTATATGAGTGTGTGGATTTCTCGATGCAGCAGAAACGGCAACGTGTACACATTTACCGCGTCGTGATATCGTGTCGATGCACTCTGCGGATTTAGATGCACTTTTGTCCGAATGAGCGAGATGCACTTTTTGATAACGAAGAATTAGTCTTTCTAGTATTTTTTTGCTAATTCGCAAAATGAAGAACGTTATCGCAGACTCGATGGTTTCGTTGATACGCAATCATCATCTGGACGCATATACAACGCACTTTTGTGCAATCTTGTTTATAAGGATATATTTTCAAGTATTCGTTGGATATTCTTACGTCAGTGATAATGACCGGTTATATCTGGCCAGGAGCGTATTTTCGCGATTTCTTTTTATCGCAAAACTGCAATTGTTTATTTCTACAGAAAATTATGGTGTTGAAGTTTGCATCGTTACAATTGAAAATAATTTTGAAAAAATTAATTTTCAGTGTTATTTACGCTTTTTCGTGCATTTAGCAGCCCGAGTCCTTCGTAAAGACTCCAGAAAACATTTGAACGATTTTTCACTTTGAAAATTTCTTAGCAAAAATCGGTTTTATTAAGAAACCAACTATTTCCGTTGCATTTCAACTCTGCAAATTTCAACATTATACAGGGTGTCCCAGGAATGAAGGGCAATACCGCGAGGGTAGATTCGTGACGTAATATCAAAAAATGGCAGAGGACTTTACTACTCAATATTACGTTAATAATTAATTAAATTAATAACAATTCAGGGATTTGAAATATCAAAAAATAGCAAAGAACTTTTTTACTCCATATTACGTTAATAATTAATTAAATTAATAACATTTCGGGGGATCAAGATATCAAAAAATGGCAGAGGACTTTTCTAGTCGATATCACGTCACGAATCTACCCTCACGGTAGTACCCTTCATTTCTGGGACACCCTGTAGAATATTTGATATTCGAATATGTAACATATAAAAATCGCTGTGTTACTTTTTCTGTGTTTCGTTTTTTGCAGTTTTTTTTTAAGTATCTCGCAGTAAGAAATGCTATTTGGAACTGGATAATTAGACAATAAAAGAAAAATCAAATTTCGTTGCTGGATTGAATTATTCTGTGATTATTTATTTATTTGTTTATTTATTCATTTATTTATTCATTTGTTTATGTATTCATTTATTTATTTATGCATTATTTATTTTGATTATATTTTCTGTTTTAGTTTCGGAAATATCATTACCATTAAACCCATCGGTCAAACTTCCATTCAAGGTCATTTCGCGAAAGTGCATTGATACGAAAACGCTTCAATGACCTTTTAAATGCATTTTCTTTACGCGCAAAGTAATTCTGATTATATTTAGTTTCAATAATTTCTCAATTCGACAGCATCGTTATCGTTGTCAGAAACTCCAAGTTACTATCAGCCAATGTCTTGAAGGTCAATCCTGCATGTTTCGTTATCTTCAATCTCAATACATATCAAGTATCGAGAGACCTCTCGATGGCCTCGATTGGCCTCGATGCCCAATTATTTATGCGAAATTCACATTTGGTTCAGTCGCTTTTATCCAATCTTTCGGTTTTTTTTTCTTTCTTCTTCTTGTCAATTTGCTGCAAATTATGGATTCACCAGAGAATAATGAACGGCTGTAATCACACAAGTGCGAGATTTTTGCCCGTTTGAGTGTGTTTCGAATTATCCGCATGTTCGCCTTTTTTCGCGTTTGTCACGGATACAAATATACAAATATTACCACATATGTCGCCAAAACGAGGAGGGGGTCGTTAATTTTTTTTCATCAGTGCGCATATAATATTTGATATCGTAAAAAGCTGAATCGCCAAGCTTCTCGATCGAGGGAATCGAATCGACTCTGCGAATTATCGGGGCATAGATTTATAATTCTCAGAGAAATAAAATCCCGTTTTATTATTGGGTGAGGTCATGGATTTTTTAATTTTTTCTAACGATTAATTCGGACACCGGATTGCATCGGCTGTGATTGAGATTTTCATATTTTCATGAAGGCTGAAAAAAAATTGAGAGCAAACGATTCGAGGAGGATTATGAAAATCCTCGGAACGTTCAATCTTGGTAGTTGGAATTATTGATAAATCGAATGAGGCTGACATTGCTCTACGGCGATACGTTATAATCTACGGAAAACCAGATTGCAGCGAGGAAAATTCCTCAATCGATAATTTCACTCGAAGCTTCGGGACGATTTTCTGTTAGTCACTGTGATCGATTCTCTTGAATGTGTGACGTCACAATCTCGTGGATGTAAGAGTTACCGTTAGGTTTTGCCTCAAACGGGAGAGAGAAAAAGAGAGAGAGAGAGAGAGAGAGAGAGAGAGAGAGAGAGAGAGAGAGAGAGAGGTTGGCAGAGGAGCAGAAGGTCCGTGGGAATTCTTCAGAAGACGGGAGAAACAGCAAGAGAGAGGAAGAGAGAAAGAGAGATTGATGTGAAGATATATACATATATGAACACTTTTGTAATACGCGTATGGATTTACGTCTGTAAAGTTAGCAGTCTCCAAAATGTTGAATTGTAATTTGTAAATTGTAAATAGTAATTTAAATTAGAAACTAAAAGTCATGTAATTCTGGTACAAATTAAATTCATTTCCACGTATTTAAAAAAAAATCATATTCAAATAAATTAAAAACAAAGAATATTTTCCCTCAAATTTTGGGGTTCAATTTGACTTGACATCAAGCGAGCAGAGAACTTTTCAAATTCAATTTCTCGGCAAACGAAAAGATTCTGGTACAATTTAAATTCATTTTTTCGGGGCGATTTCTTCAAATTTGATGCACTTTTTTTAAATTTCTATAAAACCATAATTATACATTTCTACAGAAGTTTCGTATTCCAAAAAGTACGATTGTAAAAACATTTGGTAATTTTTTTGTTTTAAAGTATATATAATTATAACGGAGTTAAAACTGATGTCCGGAAACTACTCTGCAATTTCATGAAAAAAATGCGATATTGAATAAAAAGTGCGCGTTAAGGGAGTTCACTACGTGAACTTCGAATTGCATGATGTTGAACTCTGCGTTGGTGAATGCAACGAAAATAAGTTGTTTCAAATTACATTTCGTGTGCCCAGCGATGGAGTCCTCGAAGTCAAAATACGTTGGAACGTTTCATGAAATCTCTGTTATCATTTTGAGCGTATTGTCGAGCTCGATAAAAAAAACAAATAATATCTTTACCATTTTTTTTCGCAACATATTTAATATTTTGACAAAACAAAAAAAAATCGAGAAAAAAATAACATTTAAATAAGTCATAAGCTAGTAAAGTTGAAGCTAAAAAAAGAGTTTGCTCGCTGACACGATTACAACCTTTCTAGACATTCGATACAAAATTTAGAAAAAGATTCTTAATTAGTAAGAATTCAGAGAAAAAAGAAGGAAAAAATTCGCTAAAACAACTGAACAAAAAAGGGCCTTTATGGACTCTTTTTCGTCGTTAAAATTTTCTTTTACAACAGTAAAAAGAATTGATATATAAGTAGTAGGAGTGATGGAGATTGGTAAAGAATTTGAAGTTTATCGGTCGAGTAGAACTGGAATTATTTTGTCAGCAGTGTTGAAAAAAGTATAGTTTTGAGAAAACGTAGTTGCTGCGTCACTAAAATAGCTATAACTTTGTAAATTATTGAAATTTAAAAATTTCCTTTCGAGGATATAATCTTCAGGATCTAAACTTTAAGATTATGCAAAAAAAAAAAAGTTTAAAAATTCTAGACCAGAATACTCCCTTAAGGACTCGGATAATTTTATTCATAATTTCTGCCAAATGTCAAAATGATTATTTAGACTGAAAATGATTATTTATTACCTCGTAATACAATTGAGAGACATATTGCGTCTTATGAAATCGGCATTACGAATTGTTCTCACTTTCGCCCACGTCTTGCGAGTCTTTGGCCCGGCTTATTTACGGCTGTTTCTTTCTCTCTCTTTCTCTCGCAAAAGATGAATATCTCGGATGCGTGCGATGAGTGTTCTCGCTTTTATTGCCCCTGCGCCGTTTCCTTGCCGCCTATCGGCTTCGTCTAAAAGTTCCTCTAAATTTAACCACGGCATCCACACTAAATTCACGGGAGAAGTAGGTATTTCGGGTTTGTTGGTGACGGAAATACCGCGTCGCGCGAACGAGAGAGACGAAACGTCATCATCGTCATCTAATCTTCCTCTTCTGCTCATTCGTGTCTTCTCAGGCGCGAACGACTATAAATTATTCTCACAGGCTCTCTTTTCCGTTTACTTATCAAATACCCCGTCAGCAAGGAGGGCAGAAGCCAAGCCGACCGTCGTAGAGCTTCGTTACTGACCCGCGCTGACGCGTCGACGTTTGCGGAGAACCTCTGACAGTGACCCTAAACGCCCGGAAAAAGAAAATTCGTCCCTGACTGCATAATCGGCGTTATCGAACGCCAGAAATTTCCAGATAAAATGAAAATTGACAATAGAGGAAGACGTCTTGAAACCATTCGATACCTGAAAAAATTCTAATGACCTTCAAGATTTCTGCATCTGCATTTATCGATTTTGGCTCTGCATAACTTATTAACTGTAGCGCGGAGAAAAACCTATTGACCTTTTCCGTCTCTCGCTCAAGTAAAAGCTCGAAAAAGCAAGGCAAATCAAAAATGTTTTTTTTTTAAATGAAATTTTTTTGATGAATTTTTTGCGGAAATTATTGGTAGATTCGTGTTTATGAAAAAAAATACATCGATATAAGGCTTGAAAAAAATTGATAAATTTTTTTTTTTTTTTTGCATTTTGGCCAAAATTGAATCACTTCAGTAAAATGACTGAGGTTTTTTTCGAAAGTGCAGTTTCGGGTTCTATATACGTTCATACTTTTCAGGATCGTTGTAGCTTCAAAACTCCGCTTGGTTCATCCGATTCGGACTATTTTTCAGTTTTTGGCAGATTTTTAAAGTTCGATCAACGATTCTTGCAAATTTTTGCATACATACCCCTTTCCATTTTTTTTCGACGATTTTCAAAGAGCTGTCATTTCTACAAATATTTAGATATCGAGATGAACCAAACGGCATTCTCTAAGTTTCGTGATAAGGTTTAAGTACGAAAAAGAAATATTCAAATCAGTTAAACCGATTGAAAGTTATGAGCGCTTGAAATTTCGCTATTTTGTGGTTTCTGAAAATAGGTCCAAAATTCGGAGAAAATGTTTTTATGAAAAAATCATTAAAATTTTGATTTTTCGAAAAAACTATCGGTAGATTCGTGTTCAGGCGGGCAAAATACATCGACGTGAGGCTTTAAAAAAAAAATTGAACAAAGATTATTTTTTTTATTTTGGCCAAAATTAAATCGTTTCAGTAAAATGACTGAGGTTTTTTTCGATAGTGAAATTTCGGCTTCCCCATGCACTCATTCTCTTCGTGATCGTTGTAGCTTCGAAACCCCGCTTGGTTCATCTGATTCGGACCAATTTTCAATTTTTGCAAATTTTTGCAAAAATCGATTCCTTTCTTTTTTTCGGCGATTTTCAAATTGCTCTCATTTCTACAAAAATTAAGCTATTGAAATTAACCAAACGCCATTTTCTAAGTTCAGTTACAGTCTTTAAGTACTAAAAAGAAATTTTTGAATCGTTCAAACCAAAATAAAGTTATGAGCGCTGGAAATTTCGCTATTTTCAGGTTTTTGAAAATTGGGCTAAAATTGAGCGAAAAATTTATTTTTTATTTTTATTGTCTTCAAACGTTATTTCAATGGGAAATTCGCCGCTGATTGCAAATCACACCGAGTTTTTATTGAAAAAAAATTATTCATGAGAAAAAACAAGGAAAAACTAAATAAAATATTTTTTTAATGAATTCAAAGATTCATGTTCATCTCTCACAATCAGAGTTCATAGCTCGACCGATACGGTTTGCTATTGAATCAATATTCCCGAAAAAAACTTTCACAACGAATTTTCATGTGAAGAACTGAAAAACATGAAGAAAAAATTTCATTAACAACAAACAAAATTAAAAACAAATTAACTTTTCCAATTTTATTAATGCTACTATTTTAATTCTAAAGAAATTACGTCGGTTGAAGTTGGCCAGTTTTCTTATCGTAACAATGACCAAACAACCGAGCATGAAAATTGATTGATTAGACGGTCAATGAATTTTCTTCTCATCCGTTCTAAGATCCATTAAGATGAGCAATTTTTCCTTTTTCGAATTTATGCTTTGGTATCGCGTACATTGATTTTTGGCGCGATATGCAAACGCAATCGATAGGGACGAGTGTGAAAAAAAAAGCAAATCGGGGAGAATCTTCATTATAGACTCTCGACGCCCGCAACTCGAGCTCCCTCGTAACTGCGAAATATAAACGACGCAATAAAGGCGTCACGTGCACACGCTCGTTTTGTTTACGTCGTACTAGCACCGAGAGAGGGAGTTTAAAAGCGCGGAGTGAAAGTTTCCGCTGGAGGCTCGCTTATAACTCTACTCTCGTGTGTTACAAATACACGGTTAGCAGTGAAGGTACAAGGATAGCGAATATACCATCGTGATAGTTTATAAGGATAAAAGTCGGGCATAGAATTCACACATAGCCGAGACGACGACGACGATCGCGGTGCGGGACAACGACAGCGACAACTACCCACGGCGAAAAGAGCTCCGTAGAGAGTTGGGTCAGCTCATTTCGATATACACGTTTGGATGCACCGTGTTGGCGACCACAGGCTACTTATATCGAGAGCGCCACTTACATTCTCCCGGAAGTGCGATAATTCGAACCTTTCTTCACGAATACTCTGTGTACACAAAACAAACAAAATTACCGGTATTATTCACACTCGGAAAACCAGGATGGGCACAACACAAAGGATAAATTGTATCGACGGATAAAATTAACGATCAAATAATTACGAATAATTATTCTTACAACATTAAAATTCACAATTTCTCTACTTTTGCAATAACTGTTCCATGATCATTTTTGCCGAGCATTCTTTAGCAGTAATTTTTTTTTTTTTAGAGTTCTGTAATGATTATTATTTTTTCATTCTGAACGGTCGGCAGATTAGAGGAAAACGTCACTCGATCGTAACCGGGAATTCAATTTTTTTTAAATTTATTCAATTAAGATTCTGGTCTAGAGAAATACGTTTTGAACGTTTTGTCGAGCTCGATAAAAAAAAATATATATCCTTTGACCATTATTTTTTTTACGACGTATTTATTAATATTTTGACAATAAACAAAAAATCTAAAAAAATGAAAATTAAATAAGTTATAAACTGGTTAAGTTGGGGCTGACTCGATTGCAACCTTTCTCATCCGATACAAAATTAACAAAAAGGTTCTTAAGAATATCGTTATAGCCACTAACTCAAAGAAAACGTAAAATAAAAATTTCGCAAAATTGCGGCACTCTGCACAAAAAAAAAAGGTTTTTCGACTCTTTTTGCTCCCTCATTTTTCGTGAAAATTTTTTTTTTACAGATTTTCATGTCAGCATGTTCAAAATCCCCTGACTTTCGTAATTTTGCAGTTATCACCGTGAAATTTTATGCGCAGATGCACTTTATAATAAGGACGGTTGGGATTGAATTTGGGAAAAATCGCTCAAGAGGTTCGGTTTAAAAAAAAAATTTAATTTTTCGCAAAAAATTTGTAAGTTCTCTAACTTTTGTAATTTTACATCTATCGAGCTGAATTTTTTTGTGACGATACATTCAAGGGCAATGAAAAATAATACGAAATTTCATAAAAATCGCTTGAGACGTTCGGTTAAAAATTTTTTTTGAAATTTTCATAAAATTTTTGTTAACGCTCCATCATTCGCATTTTTAGAAGTATCGAGCTAAAATTTGTTGTACAAATACACTAGATGACAAGAATGGTTTTCACAAGTTGAATTTTGTGAAAAACGCTCTAGAAGTTCGAACGCAAAAATTTTTCGAAATTTTCGAAAAATTCTTGTTAACACTAAGTTTCCTAATTTAGCAGCTATCAAGTTCACTTCTTTAGCACCAATGAACTGGACGACAAAAACATTTAATAATGTAATTCAATGGAATTGATAAAAAATCATGCAAATTTGAAACTTTCACATAGTTTCCTCATTTGTTTCCATCGTTCGTGAAGCTTCCTTTATGAGGAAGCCATGATAATAAACATACATGTCATATAGATGGTCAAGGAGGTCCTCATAAAGGAGACTTGACGAACGACGGAAAAAAATGAGGAAGACATGTGCAAATTTCATATTTTTGTCCTAGTTTTTAATTTTGTTAGAAGAGTAAAAAAAAAATCATACAAAAGAGGTAGGGGCATGTCAAGAGTGTTGAGAAAAGTAGTTTTGAGAAAAACGTCTACAGTCCGATTTGCTCTGGCGTGACGGGCGTAGTTGCTGCGTCACTGAAATAGTTATAACTCCGTAAATTATTGGAATTAAAAATTTTCCTCTCAAGGATATATTCTCAAAGGTCTAAACTTTCAGAATGTGCAAAAAAAAAGATTTTTTCAAAATTCCAGACCAGAAAACGCCCTTAATCATCCTGATATTATTTTTCCTCGACGGTAAATTCGTTAAAACTTTGCAAACAATATTACTCTCATTTGAAAAGCGTATTCTTCGGAATTGCTTGCTTTACGGTCTGTTACTTTAACCCTAATCCCTCTCGTTGCCCTACATTCTTCTTCTCGCGCTTTTACGCGTGACCCTGTCCCTCGATTTTACCACGGTATGCACACATAAAACTACCCATACGTACGTACCAAAATCACCCTTCTCTGGTCTTTGTTGGTCTGCATCGCGCGCGTTTGTTTCCAGAGAGTTTACTCGCTTGCACACTGAATGAGACGGAAGAGACGGTCTCATTGTCAGACGGGGAAGGTGAGTCGATTAGCGAAGCCCTCGTAACTGCGGGATATATACCTACTGACTACATTACTACATACCTCATCCAGTTTCTATGCCCGACCCACACCCCTTTATTTTCTTTATCATCCAACTTGTTCACCCCCGTCAGCGCCACCCGCGTCGTTGTCGTCGTCGACGCCGTTGGTTCCGGCACTTTGTCGCGTCCCCGTGAACGTCGGACTGAGATAGAGAATTGAGAGAATGAGCCAGAAGAAGGGAGAAACAAAGAGAACGAGAGAGAGAGAGAGAGAGAGAGAGAGACGTTCGGCGACGCCGACGGGTCGACGCCACCGCCAACGTTTCTCCTGTCGACGTTAAAACGAGACATTTGGCGACGCACTACGTTACACACAAACGTGTGTAAGTAACGTGCAAGCACGCACGTATCACGCACATATTGAAATCGCGTCTTCTTTTCTCGAATAAACGATTTTCCTCTCTCCTTTCCTCCTCTCCTTGTTTTCCTTCTTAATCTTGCACTTATGTATAACTTAAAACACGTATACGTCTCCTTTCAAACCGGTATTCAAATTGTCATTGAATACCGGTATTCGCAAAATTTTCCCGCAGACATTGAGACCTCTCTTTCGACGTCTCGACGAAAAACAACTCGTTATTACTCTTTGTCTCAAGAATCTTCGTCCTTCAGAATCAATTGTCCTTCTCATTATACTCGTTTCTCTTTGACCCAGAAATTTATGCGGTAAATTTTGTCTGTTTTTCAATTCTGAATTCCAGAGATTCGAACACCATCGAAATGATTGAAATTTCCAAGCAATCGGATGGATCGACTTTTGGCTGCAAATTTTGAAGCCATGTTGATTAAAAGACCCTTTTTTCTCTGCTAAAAAATGATCAATATTCGTTGATTGAGTGTAGTCACGATTTTATTCTCGAACGCGAGAAGCAGCCGACAAATTTGGATCGACGTGATTAATATTGTTGGCTCGCACCCGATAGCTCGTCAATATCACGTGAAAATTCATGTTACATGCAAAGCGCGTATCCATGCATAAAGAACCTTAATTTAAATGCGTGTAAAATGGGCAAAAAAAATTTTTTTTTCATGGGTAAATAAAGCAACCGTCTACACTGGATATACATGTATCTGTGAGTGAGCTGATTGGAATGCGAAAAGAGCGGTGGCGCGAGTTTGTAAGAGTGCACAGCGAGTGTACTCTCTCTCTCTCTCACTCTGTCTCTCGCTCGTTTTCTCCGGTTAGCGCGATTGCCTTCAAGGCGACAAGTTGCCTGGCCAATGAACCGCGGCAGACGCGCGCTCTAGCCATACACTTTGAATATACGGTAACACATATTACTGTATCGTTAGTTGAGAATCCGAGAGATGCAAACAAAAGAATATTTGACCACGAAACAAGCAGCATGAAGATGAGCTCTCCTGGACTCTGTCATCAAATTATTGGGGATAGTGCACTGAAACAATTTATTGCAATAGTTTGAGGAACATATATGTAAAGTTAGCAGTGACGAGTCTCCAAAATAAATATTAATTGTACCGGAATTAGGTACCCAATTAGATAATTTTATGCTCTCTTTGTTTTCCCAGAAATTTAATTTGAAAAGATACCCATTATGGTTAACATTGTGCTTTTTAAGTACTTTTGAACCATATGAAATTGGACTCCAAAATTTGGGCACCACAGAAAATGATTCACTATCTTTATAAAAGTTAGAGGAAATCCTTCATTTCATAGTAACTCTAATGAAAAATATGGTGACCACAACTATAAAAATAACAACTTAAACCAAATCATTATCCGATGTTCAGTATTTTAGTAGCAGATAGAAGTTTCATATTTGTAGTAAGCATATTTTTCGGTTAGGATTACTATTAAAAGTAGGCATTCAGATTAACCACAATTTATGCCATTATCGGTGAAGCTAGAATAATTTATTTTAGAGCCTGAGACATCCTGAAATAATGAGGCTGAAGAATTCACTCGGATCTTCCAATGTATAACCTTCTTCTCTTAAGGTGGTATTCTGGTCCCGAAACATACATTTTGAACGTTTTGCCGAGCTCGATAATAAACAAAATATATATTTTTACCATTTTTTTTTCACAACATATTTATTAATATTTAGACAATGAACAACAAAATTTTAAGAAAAAAAATTAAAATAAACTAAGTTATAAGCTGGCGTAGTTGCAGCGTCACTAAAATGGCTATAACGCCGCAAATTATTGAAATTAAACAATGTCCTTTCGAGGATATATTCTTAAAGGTCGAAACTTTGAGAATATGCACAAAAAAATTAATTTTTTGAAAATTCTACACCAGAATACCGCCTTAATTATCATCGTCATTCGTCGACCGTTGTCATACAAATGTCTTATCGTCATTTCTCGATGACACGGTACCGAAAAGTTGGATTTCAGTTGCCGAAGCTCAGAAGCGGCAAAAATATAAGAACAAGGCCTCGCCGTCCTCGCGAATTGCACTTGACCGCGTCCGTGTAAGTTGGCTCTGATGTTATCGCGCTTTTTTGCAAGCCGCGGTATAAGCTATCGTCCGTGTGTTTGCTCCACTGACAGATAAACGCACATACACACATCCGCACATACACACACACACACACACACAGGAATCCAGATGCGAGCATACAAATTCTTCGGTGGCTTCTCCAACGTGTCCCTCTGCTCTATTGATCGCTATTGCCAATTGGTGTTAATTGCCCGGGATGAGAGGACTCTGTGAGTGTTAATTGTATTATCGTTATTACACTATGCTTGCCTGTGTTGTGCAGATTGATCGAATCATGAAAGACAAGGAATGAAAATTTTCCTTCCACAATCTTATCGTCCAAAGCAACGAAGATTCCTTCGAATTTTCAGAGTTCCGACAGCATTTTCTCGAGATAATCGATCGCAAGTTTTTTCGGAGAAATATTTCCTCGATCCATATATTTATCCTCGATCCAACGGTAAATTCTAGGCTGTCGTCATTAACGATCATTGATAAAGTAGGAAATCGTTGGTATTTAAGTTTCTTCGATGATCAAGAATTTGCGAGATATTCATGGGTGCTTTCACATGAAGTACCACCACATGTGCTTCTATGACATACACTTCCGGCCAAAAGTTTGGAAACACTCGCCCCGATTCCATGTCGCACAAAAAGTTTCACTGTTTTTTTTTAATGAAGATATTTTGATTCGCCAAGCAGCGTTTCAGAGGAGATATATTCAGCTTCATTTTGCTTTTTCCAAAAAATTTTTGCTATTTTTTAAAACCCAGTATGCCCTTTGAAACCTGGTCGTTTTTCGGCTTTTTTTGGCATTGTAATTTTGGTGTACGATCCGTGAAATTTTTTTTCGACTGTTTTTCGCATGAAAAACTTGAGCCGGAGATTATTAGCTCCAATCTCGTTTTTTTAGAAGTTTCGTGCGATTTTTTTCGCAAAAATATTCAATTTTTAGCAAAAAACGACCATATTTATAAAATGTGGCGTAACTTTAAAACTAAGTTTTCGTGAAATCACTAAGAGAGTAAAAAGTTGTATACAATCATTTTGGATTCAATGAAATTTTTTCAGATTGTTTTCAAAATTTTTTTTTTCTAATTTTTCCTGTAAACGAGATATTTTTTTATCTTAAACAATCGGGTCTCTTACCTCATCTACATCGATTTTTAGATGAAAAAGCCATGTAGATGAGGTTTTTCGATGAAAAAGCCGTGTAGATGAGGTAAGAGACCCGATAGTTTAAGATAAAAAAAAATATCTCGTTCACAGGAAAAATTAGAAAAAAAATTGTTTTTTTAATCTGAAAAAATTGCATTGAATCCCGAATAATTGTATGCACCTTTTTACCCCTTAGTGATTTCACGAAAACCCAGTACTTTTAGAGTTACGCTACATTTTATAAATATGGTCGTTTTTTGCGAGAAATTAAATATTTTTGCAAAAAAAAATCGTGCGACACTTTTTGAAAAACGAAATTGAAGCTAATACTCCCCGCCACAAGTTTTTCAAGCGAAAAACAGACGAAAAAAAAATTCAACGACCGTGCGCCAAAATTACAATGCCAAAAAAAAGCCAAAAAACGACCATATTTTAAAGGGCATACCGGGTTAAAAAAATCGCAATAATTTTTTGGAAAAAGTGAAATGAAACTGAATATGTCACCTATAAAACGCCGCATGGCGAATCAAAATATCTTTATTTTTATCAGAGCAGTGAAACTTTTTGTGCGCCGTGGAATCGGGGCGAGTGTTTCCAAACTTTTAGTATATCATCTGGATTCTCGTTTGGGTTCACGAACGTCAGACCTCAATGTTCCGTTGTTACTTTCAGCTGTTCAATTATTATGACCTTCTGCCACGTGGACATTGCCATGGCTCATCCTCCTGGTGTGGCTGTCACGCATGCAGTTTCCTTCTAATATTCGCCCCACCTATCTCTCTCGCACTCTGTCTCTTCTTACGCGGTTAGATATAGATATAATGCCTATTAACTTTCAATTAAGTAATTGCAGATTATATAATTGAGAGAACGCCAGGGCGCGCGCGTAGCATGCGCTACCTTCTGTTAGTTAAAACGATTCAAAATAGGCTTATTAATTTTCAAGCTCTTTTTTTTTGCATTCGTCTTTGCCGATTGTACTGCCCGTGATTGATTGATCGATGAAATTTTTCTTTTCGTTAAGACGAACGGAATAAATCAGCTCACACGAGAGATTATGCTAATGATAAATAATTACATATGCAAAAAATAAATATGAAATTATTTAGGCTATAAGGTTATGAAGAGGAAAGTCTACTTTCAGTGGTTTCGGCCTCCGAATATCCATCATAACTTTTTTTAATTGTAAATAATTCGATTTTTGATTACTATGATTTTCGTGATCTCAGTTATTAGTCATGATTGATTACTCTTTTTGCCCGACATAATGAAGAATCTTTCAAAGAACAGAAGTAATTCTTGGTCACTGCAATTGAATGAAGTAATAAAAAAAATACGATTTTGAAATGTGTCGTTGAATAGCCGATATTTTTGAAATGCAATTAATAGTTACCATTATTGAGGTTAAATGTTTTTGTGCAATCTTCGATTCGTTATTGGCGATTAATCCATGAATATTTGTAAGAGCAATTACGAAACTTAGCTTTGATTTGCGGAGTGCTCCAATTTTCTTGAGATTGGTGATAATGCGATGCGAGAAAAATTAGTGTTACTCTCATCACCGATGAAAAATGGATTCTTTCATTTCGATTCAGCAACTTCGGTGTCTTACGAAGAGAACGGGATGAAACCCTGCGCATAAGTGGAATTCCGCCTCCTGGTGTGTATGTGGGTCGAGAAATGCTGGCACTAGCTAAATATATCCAAACTACGACGCGTGTGTAGCAACGAGCAAAAGCACCACGACCATTTTTTTCGTTCTCTCTCTCTCTCTCTCTCTCTCTCTCTCTCTCTCTCTCTCTCTCTCTCTCTCTCTTCCTTTCTCCACTGTCTCCACTCGTTTCGACTTTCTGACTTGATGACTTATAGTCGTTTCCAACATTATTTTTCAATTTCTCGTCTTCAAATCCATTTTTTACTTTTTTTTAGTTTCAAGAAATTCGATGCGGCATTTGGGTTAAGCTAATTATATATAATTAGCCTAACCCAATTGCCAGGACATCGAATAAAATAAAATAATAAATAAAGTATAAATTTCGGTTTATCGAGATATAAGGATTTACTCGAATTGTTCGATATTTTAATATTATTTATTCTTGATAATGGTTTCCTGGGTTCTTTCTTTCTTCAACTTCGAATTCCGGGATAAAATTCCGACACGACCGCACACGAGAAAGATTCGACGAGGCACTTTATATACGAAGCATTCCCGACCAAACTGGTCAATGTTCAATCCTGACCCCGTTCCAATTGAATCGCTAATTGTGACACGTCTCTCAAAAACACTGGTTTCTCATCTTCGATTAAAACCTTTGGAAATTTAAACAAAAATGCTCTGTTTACTTTTTAGATAGTTACCAGTATTTTTTCATTTGGAATTTTTTTTACTCATACGGACGGTAATTTTTGAAAGCAAAAATATAACGAAACGATGATGCTGAAATTTGCATCGTTTTGGTGGAACGGTAATAGTTTATTTTTAAATGTCCGGAAGAATTTTCGAAGTGAAAAATCATTAAAATTAGCGGTAGAATCGAAAAGGGTCAGGATTAAGGGGGTATTTTGGGCCAGAATTTTGAAAAATCCATTTTTTCGTGCATATTCTTAGAGTTTAGACCTTTAAGAATACACCCTCGAAAGGAAATTTTCTAATTTCAATGATTTACGGAGTTATAGCTATATATTTTTTGAAAAAATAAAAACTATGAAGAAAGAGTCTAAAAACGCCTTTTTTTGTTCAGACAGCCCCTATTTCGTGATTTTTTTCCCGCTTTTTCTGAGGTAGGGGTGATAACGACATTCTTACTAATTAAGGATCTTTTTTAAAATTTTTGTATCGGATGTATATAGAAAGGTTGCAATCGTGTCATCGAGCCCATCCCTTTTCTTCACCTCTAACTTTACCAGCTTATCACTTATTTATTTATTTTTTTCGAAAATGTTTCGTTTATTGGCAAAATATTAATAAATAAAAATAATAATGGTAAAAATATATATATTTTTTTATCGAGCTCAACAAAACGCTCAAAATGTATGTCTCTGGACCAGAATACCGTCTTAAACATCGACCGGTTTGGCAGGGAATGCCTCATACATAAATACTATATATACATATATAATGGTTAATGGCTTCTCCATGGACCCTCGGGCGTTGAAAGGCTCCGCAGGATTTCTCTCCCCGTGTAACGTGTATCGAGAACTTTATAATAGTCGCACGCATAGTAACGTGTGTTATACCCGGCCTCGATCGTCTCCCATACTTAATATAGTGGCTCGTGTATGCGCGTTTCTGACGGCGATCGATTGCAAATTTATTCCGAATAATAACTCGCTCTCCCTCTCCCTCGGAAAGAAAAAAAAAACATAAAAACAAAAAACATTGACATCGAAATTTTATCCGGAAATCGTTCGAGCATAAATTTCGTCATCGGTGCTTTCAGTGACGGCAAAAGAAACACGCGTAACGACAAATTCTTCGGTGGATATAATACTAATTATACGGAATTATTGCTCGCAGCGTATCTCACGAAGTGTGTCTTTGAATCCTCACGGTATCCTCATCGCCGCTTCTCGGGAATCATAGTTATTAAATACAAATGTTGCAACGTGCGATTTCTCGGGGTAAAGAAAAAACAATTCGGAGGACTTTCATCGCCCGAGACGTCGCAATCAAATTCGTCGTTTAAAATGAATTTAATACCTGGATTTTCCTCTTAACTTCGATGTCAATTTTTTTAAACACCGTAGAAAGTGAGAGGGACAGAGAGAAAAAGATGAAATTAAATTTGGCACACTTTTTGCTTCGTAAAAAAATTATTAAGAAAAAAAAACACTCGAACGAGCGCGACGCAATTCGCGTCTCGGATTGTTGCACAATATCGCATTATTTACCGCAGCGCCCGAGAAATTCCAGACTCTGGTGTTTATTCTCACGATGCAAATCATGCATAAACACGCGACACGTAAATTCTTTTTGAGCTCCTCAATCGTTATGATTTTCTTTTTTGGCGTCGAACGATTTTTCAAGAAGGGCGATAAACGCGATGGATCATTTCGTTCGAGCAATTTCAGTCGCAAGATCAGAAAGAACGTTCATTCAAAAGACACTTTGTCCTTTAATCTAATCCAATTTATTGGGGCTATGATAACAATCGTAAGTTTGCTTTCGATAATTAGTATTCATTTTCCCTTCTCCATCGTCACACTTCTTGCTTCTCAATTTCGCTTGTCCTTGAAAATGAAACGTCGTCGGACTCGGTCAATTGCTCAATTGCATTATAATGGCGCGTGATGCGGAAATTCGTGACGCGAAACGATCCGCTGGAACGAAACACGTAACTTTATCCTCTCCCTCTCGCCCTCTCTTACGGGAAATCTGCTGTCTCCCCGTAAAACCCGATTTCTAATTCACTCAGATCCTGAGCGAAATCTCATTTCAATGAACGATATCGCATAATCGCTTCTCCGTCCTGTAGTGAAAACAAAATTATGGATATTCATGAAAAAAAGGGAGAATTTCTCTCATTGATTAGACAATTCACCCTACGATGACCCTCACCTTCTCGGATTTTTATTCCGATTTTTCTTACAATTGTACCTCGGCTAACAAGCATACTTAATTTTTTTTTAATTTTTTCTGCAGCTGTTATTTAATTTTTTTTTTAATCAAGGACCCAACAAATTTAAAAAAGCCATTATTTGAAAAGACCCTCATTGATTCGCAATTTGACACTTAAATTCTTAAACCTCAATCTAAAAATTCCATTATAGAAAAGGGAAGAATCATACTTGTAGGGCTCAGAATTTAGAAAATTTTTGAATTTTTCAAAAGGGATGAAAAAAATTTTGCAAATTAAGAATGTCCATCTGGCTTTCAGATGCCTTCCCGTCGTTAATTTTTTTTTTTATAAGAGGAATTTATAATTCAGGCTTGGCGCACAATGGAAATGAATGAGCAAGTCATGGACAATTTTCTAATTTGCACGATTTTTGTTCCAACATAACCGAATCAAAGTATTCAATCGTAGGCAAAATAAGAAGATCATATTGTGTCTCACGAACTATAAACTTGGATGTACAATCTTGAATTTCTGAAAAAACAAATATAAAATAGATGCTGATAAAAAAAAAGTATCTAAACCAAATTTGGAGTACTTTTCAGCTTTGGTACAATCGTAGGAAAAACTTGAACCCGATCCGAGAAGGTGAGCGTTAAATAACGGTTGAGTCGACTTAGATTGCCCCATATATATTTTTATATAAATATATATGGGGCATTCCATACCAAGTCGACCTGAGTGTGACCCTCGACCTCGGTGATTTCGTTTACGATTTTTTATTACGATGCAGAAATTAACCAACTATTTTTGGAAATTGTTGATTAACGATAAAAATATTGAAGCCACTTTTCACAGTAGATCAATTTCTGCATCTATTTTTTTTTTACGTTTTCTTCATAAAAACCTAAAATCGAGGTGGAAGGGAAATCCTGAACATCATGAATTTTGGGTCAAAAACTTTCATTTTTGACACCCGATTTTTAAGAATTTTTTCAGATTTTTAAATTATGGCCCTCGAGGTTTTCGAAAAAAATGTTTTAAAAAATCATAACGTACTCAAATTTGGTTTTAAAATTCTGAAAAAAAAATCTGAATGCTATTTTGAGTTGGAAGAATTATATGAAAAATCGTAACCGAAATCAGCGAGGTTGAGGGTCACACTCAGGTCGACTTGGTATGGAATGCCCCATATAGTTTCAAATAACTGCAAAGAACTGTACGTTGTACGGGTGCGAGAGCTCGACGAGCCACAAAATGCGAGTCAGAGAGTAATAGAAAGCTGCTGGGCGTTGGTGTGTCACGCTCGAGGATTCAGGGATTGTGCTCGTCGTTTGGTCCGACCATTTCCTTCTCCGTTTTTCTTTATTTCCTTCTCTCTCTTTCTTGTGGTTCTGTTTGTGAGCCTGTGACGTCACGAGACAAAACTCGGGGGGGAAAAAGCTAGAAGAAAGGGAGAAAGAGGGCACAAGAGAGAAATACAGAAAGAGAGAGAAGACCATGGTCGACGCCAGTCGATACCTACTACTAAACCAGCGCTTGCTGTTACTACTGCAACGCTCGTCGCTCGCGAATCTACTTGCACGCGTTCACCGGTGTTGATGTCGTTCCCGTTCGTATTTGTACGTGCACACACACAGAAGTCTCTCTAACATTAATCATTGAGAACGAAAACGCCACAAACGAGACAAATTTCGTCGCTAAACGACCTCGTTTTACGCCCTTTCATCAATCGCGGCTCGAAGTAATCGAGCATTCTCCAGTATTCGAGCTACTATTATTTCTCGATCCTTCGAGAAATTTTTATGGCACGGAAGTTCGTAACATTGCCCCAACGAAATTGTTCACAGCTGTCGTTTTTCGCAAGCCCAAACATAAATTGGCTAACCGAGATTCTTGTCAATTTTTCGTTATCATTTTCCTGTAAGATAGGAATTAAAAACTGACAGCTGTCAAATGCTATAAATTCTGGAAACTTTGCCAGATTGCACTAGTATTGTAAAACGCTTTCCCTGAATTATTATTCCTGCACATATGCCCGAAGATTTAGAACTTGGCAGTTGAATAAAAGTGGTGATTTTTGAAGAATCTCTTTTATTTGTTTTTTCAATTGAAAAGCCGATTTTATGAAGTCGATAAAATTATGATAAAGATCTTACAGGGAAGTTTGAGAACAAAGTGCAACTTTATCTTCGATAATATTCTTTCTGGGATAATATAAACATAAGCCCAAACATACATCGACTAACAGAGATTCTTGTCAATGTTTCTTTATCATGTTCCTATAAGAGAGAAATCGAAAACTGACAGCTGTCAAATGCTATAAATTCTTGAAACTTTGCCAGATTGCACTAGTATTGTAAAACGCTTTCCCTGAATTATTCTTCCTGATCATATGCCCGAAGATTTAGAACTTGGCAGCTGAATAAAAGTGGTGATTTTTTAACAATCTCTTTTATTTGTTTTCTTTATCGAAAAGTCGATTTTTCGAGATGGATTAAATTATGATGACAATCTTACAAGGAATGTTTGAGGAAAAAGTGCAACTTTATCTTCGATAATATTCTTTCCGGGATAATATAAACATATAAGTCCAAACATAAATCGGATAACAGAGATTCTTGTCAATTTTTCGTTATCATTTTCCTATAAGATAGGAATCAAAAACTGACAGCTGTCAAATGCTATAAATTCTTGAAACATTGCCAGATTGCACTAGAATTATAAAATACTTTCCCTGAATTATTATTGCCCGAAGATTTAGAAATTGGCAGTTGAATAAAAGTGGTGATTTTTGAAGAATCTCTTTTATTTGTTTTTTTTTTTAAATTGAAAAGCCGATTATACGAGGTGGATAAAATTATGATAATAATATTACAAGGAATGTTTGAGAAAAAAGTGCAACTTTATTTTTGCTAATATTCTTTCTGGAATAATATAAACATAAGCAAAAACATAAATCGACTAACAGAGATTCTTGTCAATTTTTTCTTATCATTTTCCTATAAGAAAGGAATGAAAAACTGACAGCTGTCAAATGCTATAACTTCTTAAAACTTACTACTGTAAAAAGCTTTTCCTGAATTATTCTTCCTGTTCATATGCCCGAAGATTTAGAACTTGGCAGCTGAATGAAAGTGGTAATTTTTTAAGAATCTCTTTTATTTGTTTTTTTAGCGAAAAGTCGATTTTATAAGGGGGATAAAATTATGATAACAATCTCAGAGGGAATTTAAGAAAAAACTGCATCTTCGGATGATATTCTTTCTAGAATTTGCATTTTTTGACACGCCCTTATTTGCAAAAAAAAATCAGTATCTCCAAAATTGTGGGAACGAAAAGTTCTAAAATGATTCAGAGGCTGTCTTTCGGAGTATCATTGCAATGGCAAAGTTTCAAAAATTCTTGAACGGATGACGCAAATAAATAGCTGGGAATGCCCCGTAAAATAGACGTGTACGCGAGTGAGTATTTACGTGCGCAGTCTGTCTCGATTTTCTCTCGTGCTCGTATATGCATGCATGTGTATGGAGTAAAAGGCACGAGTAAAGCCGGCGCTCGTATTGTCGATTCTTCTTCACATAGTCCCGATGGCTCCATCCCTCGAAAGATTTCCACGGTCGCACTAGTCGATATACCGCGATACCATTATAGCGCTATATTCTATGTGACTACAGTGCACAATAGGAAGAGAAAGAGGAAAAGAGTGTAGAGCGTGAAAGTAAAGCTTATCCGTCTCTGGAATATCGCAATGTGGCTAAAGCTCACGTCTTAGTGAAGCAACACGATAAATAATACCAGCTTTCGCGCTCTCCCTCTCTCTCTCTCTCTCTTTTCTCTTTATCTTTATCTCTCTTTCCTTCGGCTCGTTATCACTCAATGCCACCATTTGGCGTACGCGAAACGTTATATATTACATTCCCGATGATTTCTCTCTCGTATCTTCCAACTGGAGCACAGATTGTTTATACTTCTGTCGGGGATAACGTGCACCGAGAAAAATTATTTCATCGCACAATCCATTTGTTCATCATAATTTCTCTCTTGTACGAAATATTATTTGACATTAAATTATATTATCCGAAGTATTCGGCGATTTTTTTCGAGCGCGAAGACTGAATTGATTACTGCTTTGATCCATCGATCGATCATGATAACATTTCAATAATCGATCATCCAAAATAACAATGATTGCAATCTTTAATTTGCCTCGCGTTCAATTTAGCAATACTTTATGCTCGCAAATATATAAATCAAATCAATAATATGAGGAAATTTTCAGTCGATGGGTGTTCCATTCATGAGGAAAAAAAATCATTGCTTGAATTTGAATTTGGAGCTTTACAACATTTTTATACCGCCGAAAATTCTCGCTCCACCTCTTCATTATCTTTTCCGTTGTTTTTTTAGATTTTTATCAACTGCATATCGTGTATGTCTCTTCGTATCTTTGGTGATTCCGAGGCTGCTGGTTTCTCACTCTCGTTGGGGGGGTCGAGGGTCCTTACACTGCCGACAATACTTAATCCCCCCGCCCTTCTCTGTCTCTATCTCTCTCCCTTCTCGTTGTATCCCTACTTCTTCCAGGGAAATCAATAGAGAGACCCCCGTCTGCCGCCGAGAATACCACAATCTATACGAAGAAGAAAAGAACACTGCTCACACACATTTTCTCGCTTAAACTCAACGCGGAATATCAACGAAGGCGCTAATCGTCATTGCCCATCAATTTTCCAAAAGTGAGGGATTCCTCGTGTGCGAGTCCCTTAACCCCCGAATTACGATGCCATGAATATCGAATAACGAAAAGGAAAGAAAAATCGTTATCGATCCATGAGATTCTTAAAATCATGATTCAAATTAATTACATATTCATTTTTATATATTTCTCGGATTCCAATTATCTGGAAACGTTTAAGGCGGTATTTCAGTCCAGAGACATACATTTTGAGCGTTCCGAGCTCGATAAAAAAATATATATTTTTACCATTCTTTTTTCTACAAAGTATTCATTAATATTTTGACAATAAACAAAAAAAAATCGAGAAAAAAAAATGAAAATCAAATAACTTATAAGGGGAAAAAAAGGGATGCGCTGGCTGACACGATTGCAAACCTTCTAATAATTAAAAAAAAGATTCTTAATTAGTAAGAATATCGTTATAGTCTCTAGCTCAGAGAAAACGGAAAAAAAAATTCGAATATCGCTGTCTGAACAAAAAAGGTGTTTTTTAACTTTTTTTATAATTTAAAATTTTTGTACAATAGTAAAAAAAAATAATTTTGATACAAAAGTAGTAGGGGCGATAGAGAGTTATACATTAAAGATTGGTAAAAAATTTGAAGTAAATTGGTTGAATAAAACTTGATATATCATGTCAAGAGTGTTGAGAAAAGTAGTTTTGAGAAAAACGCCTATAGTCCGATTTGCTCCGACAGTTGTTGCGTCATTAAAATAGCTATACCGTAAATTATTGCATTTCAAAAATACCCTTTCGAGGATATATTCTTAAAGGTCTAAACTTTAAGAATATAAAGAAAAAAATGATTTTTTCAAAATTCTGAACCAGAATACCGCCTTAAATCAAAATGAAAAAAGTAATCACTAGTGATGATGGAATTGAGGATTACAAGATTCTAATGGATTCAATGTGTGTAAATAAATTTTTTGCAATTATCGCAAATGTAAATTTTGAATGTAATCATTCGGGAATGTAACGACGCTTGAACAAATCCATTCATGGATTCACGGATTTGTCATCCAAGAGTCTACAGCGGCTTCGATAATATTGTCATTGGACCCTCGAGGCACCCGAGACAAAAGGAAATCCCCCGATAATCCGATGAATGGCGGAGAAATCTTTTCCAACCTTCTGCCTTGTCGACGCGTATTATTTTCACGATTTTTCTTTTTCTCATATACTATATATATGTGGGTCATTCCATGTGAAATCGACCACTTTTAACCCCGACCCCTTTCGTTTTGGCTGAAACTTTTTTATCTTTTTCCACTCTATCAAAAACATTTTTCAGAATTTTTTCAAATTTTTTTACGCAACCGATAAAAAGTTATAATTTTTCGAAAAAATTGGCTTTCTATTTTTCAAATATCTATAACTTTTTCAAAATTTTTGTTTTGAAATGTAAGTTTTCAGAAAAAAATAGAAAAAAATTATTCAGACCGATCTTCAACGTTTTTTTTTTAATTTTCGGACAAGCACAAAAATTTCTGAATGATCGCCATTTTTTCTTTTCTTTTTTTTCATAGGAATTTTGACATTTTCTGCAAATTCTTGGAAATTTTCAGAGTAGGACTTCAGACTTTTCGGACTTGACTTTTCGACTTTTCAGACTTTTCGTTTTCTATTTTTTTTTTTAACTTAGCTCATTTCTCATAATACCACTCTGGGGATTTTTGAGGATATTAAAAGAACCTCAAAGTTTTTGAAAAACTTTTAACTTGTTGATTTGACGTGGAATGCCCCGTATAGATATTGCCACTCTATGTTTTTCGACCCGAGAGTTACGACGGTGTTTCCCGTCGAAACAGGGGTGAAAGGTGAATAAATCCATTTCTACGGATACGTCATCGATAAGCGGATTATAAATCACAATAGAGAAACACAAACGATTGTGGCGCCTCTCTGGACTGACGTTGTCGATTAAACGTGCGTCACTGTGCAACGAGACATATTGCTGTGACGTCAGAACTTAGAGACAGCCAAAATGAGACAAATACTGTAAGAATAATCTTCCGGTCGGCGCGGAGAATATAACACGCCCATTCCCAGACTTGTTGCACGATAGTTTCGAGCCCTCTCTTTTCATCCGTCGACTCTTATCTCGTCACTCCGTCTTGTCTGACGATGAGCTCGTATCATTTTACTACATCGACTCGCACGAGCGAATAACACTTGAACTATAAAATTAAAAATTGAAATACATATTCACAAATCATAGCCTACCTTTAACCTGCAGAATCTTCTTAAGGGGTTGTAATACCCAGGCGCACTGAAAAACCAAGTTTTTTAAAAATATTTTATTTTGGTTTTGTAAAACAGTAAAATGTTGACATTACGCCAGAAACTGAGAGAGTCACAAAGTGCGAAAACGCCATTTGTTTTTTATTCGAACGCTTTCAATTAATCAATTGTTCATTATTGATTGCAAATCCTGAGAATCCCCTTCTAGAGATCTTCTAGTTTTTTCCTAAAACAATAACTTTCGTGCTTGAATATTTTTAGTCAACGGGAAACAAAATTTTAACCGGAAATCAATTTTAATATTATTAAATTAATAATGATAAATTATGAGACATTAACAATATTAATTATTAAATTAATAAAATTAATAATTATTGAATTATTAAAACGCTATTATTTTATTAAACAAAAATTATTATCTTATTAATTTTCGTTCGTTGAGCGATCGTTGAGAATTAAATTTCTCGAGTGATTTCGTCCTTGCATGTGTTATTTCTCGACGTATAATACACGCGATCGTGAAACACGGAACCTGTGGGTATTGTAGGCCGGTATTGGCCCACCGGAAGTGGGACACGAGGCATAAGGACGGGAGGATATATAACAGACAGCAGCGGGATAAGTCGATCTGGCACCATTCCCAAATCCTCATGCTAGAATCTGAGAGCTCTATATATCGCTTTCTCTCTCCCACTCTCACTCTTCAGCTCTTCCTGACCGCACATCGTCCCGTGTCAAGGTAGCTCTGATGGGGGCTTTCGCTTCGAGAATTATTCCATCTGCAATTCTCCGTACAATCACACACATGAACTTTTCTCTCTTGCCTTCCCCCTTTCACCTCGCGAAGGTGATATCGAGTTTCATGGTTTGCGGCGACAAGAACTTCGGACACATTCTAACGGATTATACGCAGTCAGGAGGTCAAAAATGCGATTTTTCATGAATTTTTTCTGGAAAGACATTTTAATTTATTAACGTAAAAATTTATGTACATACTTTTGTAACTTGTAACTTTATTTTGAAATTTTTATTTTTAAAAAATAATGATTCTCGAAGACGTTGTAGCCGATTTCCGGGTAGTCCTCTAAAAAAAAGCGTCCTGCGGTGATAATAATTTTTTTTCGATAATTACTACTTTCAATTTTTGTTTTTATTTTATTTTTTCAAATTTGGAAGTTCTTTGAACACCCTTATAAATTTTCAGGATGGTGTTATGAGAAATAACGCTAGTTGACATTTTTTTTCAATTGGAAAAAAATAGAAATAAAAAAAACACTACTCTGAACAAATCTTGAGGATTTGCAGAAAATGTCAAAGTTTCGTATAATAAAAAGAAGAAAAAAGTAAAAGATGGTAATCATCGACAAATTTTCGAATTTTTCCAAAAATCTTTTTAAAAAACCGATGAAAATGGGTTTCAATAATTTTTTTGTATTTTTTTTCAAAAAGTACATTCAAAAACAAAAATTAAAACAAACGTTCCGATAAGTCAAATTTCGAAAAATTATAACTATTTAAAAAAAATTTGTTTTTCGATAATTACCACTTTCAATTTTTGTTTTTATTTTATTTTCACATTTGGAAGTTCTCTGAATACTCTCAAAAATTTTCAGAATGGTGTTATGAGAAACAAGGTTAGTTGAAATTTTCTTTTTCGATTGGAAAAAAAATTGAAATAAAAAAATACCACTCTGAAAAAATTTGAGGACTTGCAGAAAATGTCAAAGTTTGATATAATAAAAATGAAAATAAAATAAAAGATGGTAGTCATCGAGAAATTTTCGATTTTTTCCTAAAATCTAAAAAAAAAAAACGATGAAGATGGGTTTCAATATTTTTTTTTGTATTTCTTTTCAAAAAATACATTTAAAAACGAAAATTTTGAAAAAAAACCGTTCCGAGAAGTCAAATTTCGAAAATATTATTGCCATTTAAAAAAAAACAATTTTTTTCAAAAATTCATAACTTTTTTTTGGTTGGGTAAAAAAATTTGAAAAAATTCTGAGAAATATTTTCAT
The DNA here is from genome assembly GCA_946863875.1 of Alloplasta piceator. Lineage (NCBI taxonomy): Eukaryota > Metazoa > Arthropoda > Insecta > Hymenoptera > Ichneumonidae > Alloplasta > Alloplasta piceator. Next base: position 11,349,578 of record OX333079.1, read on the forward strand.
AGGGTAAAAAAGGATAACAAAATTTCAGCCAAATCGAAAGGGGTCGAGTTCAAAAGTGGTCGATTATGCTCCATTTATATGACGAGAATTAAATTTAAAAAAATCGATTTTTTTGAAAGTCCTGATTGCGTATAACCCCTTAATGTACTCACCGGCAGATTTCTCCTCTTTCCTCCTTTCGCAAATACATAATTCAAATTGAATTGTCTGTTTCGTTCTTGCTCTCATAATATCTCAATGGGAGGCTTGTAATTAAATTTTAAAACAAAAATTTAATACGACGTGCGACCGAGAGAGATATAATAATGGATTTAAAACTGGCAAACAGGTACAAATATAACTCTGGCAAGGCACTTATCGTTATCGCGGAACATTTTCACTTCCGTTATGATTTTGTTCATTTGGGTCACCGTGAGGAAGAGAAGTTTCGGGCACGAACAAAGTTAGAGAAACAAAACTTGTCGTACAAGAGAGAGATAATTTTACTTTGTCGCTGGGAATAATTCATGAGATTTTTTATTTTCATGAAGTAATGTTTTCCAGAAATATGTGCGGTGATATTGAGGATGAATATTTATGATGGTGGAAGTGCGGAAAGTCTCGACGTGAGCGAGAATTTCTAATGGACGCGTGTGAATGTCATTCGGAAGCTTTCTCTATCATGTGTTAAATCACTGATGATATTTTAAACCACGTGTATAGTCAAGCTTCTCCAAGAGCTTCTGGATGAGGGTAAAGAAAAAAAAAAGGAAATAACGACGCGTGGGTTATTGCTCTCGAACGAGAAGAGCGAGAACTGATTTTAGACCGCTTTCCTTGAAGCACATCAGTGGCCCTTATTTCTAGGCCACTGCAGGCTTCAATCGTTCACCGATCGTGGAGACGGAAACACAGTCGGGAACCTTTTCTCGGTTTTTTCTCTTTTTTTTTCTTCTCATTCTAATTGTTATTATTTTGCTTCCCGGAAGAAGCTTATTTGCCTTGATAAAAGGAAAAACACATTTTTTTCAACATCCCAAGAAATATAATATTTAAAAAAAAAATGCCCGAACGTTCTTGATGCATTATTGGCCTCAAACAATCTCAATGAATTAGTCTGAAAAAAGGCCTTCAGCAATCTCAAGTATAAATTTGGTCACAAAATTCTCGAAATGCCGGCTTCCGGGTGATTTGAATTATTTGAATAGATTTTTATTTCAATGCCAGTCATATTTGATTCAATTCCTAGTTCATTAAAATGCATCTAATTTCGTAAATAGGAAATCGAAATAAATGGGCGAAAATTTCGTAAGCCCTTATTTTCATCATGTGAAAAACTCTGCACGATTTTTAATCAGCCGTAAAATTCCAGAAACTGATAACTCTGCTCCGGTTTACCATTTGTAAAAAAAATTCCACGTAAAAGTGAATAAATTTAGAGATCGTCCTTTAGCTCGTGCAAAAAAATGGAAATTTTTTGAAATATTCATTAAAAAAATCTTGATTCAATTTGAGGATATGTGAGCAATTTAAAAAAATATACTGGGTGCCCCACGAATGAAGATAATCCTCGTGAGGGTAAATTCGTGACGTAATATCGAGAAGAAAAGTTCTTTGCCATTTTTCAATATTTTGCACCCCTGCATTGTTATTAATTAATTGAATTAATAACAATTTAAGGGGTAAAAATATAAAAAAATGACAGAGGAGTTTTTTACTCAATATTACGTTAATAATTCATTAAACTAATAACAATTCAGAAGTTTGAAATATCAAAAAATGGCAAAGGGTTTTTCTACTCCATATTACGTTAACAATTAATTAAATAAAAACCAATGTTGAGGTTCAAAATATCAAAAAATGGCAAAGGACTTTTCTATTCACTATTACGTCACGAATCTACCCTAACGAAGATTACCTTCATTCGTGGGGCACCCTGTATAATAGACAAGTGTAGATAAAAAAATATCTACATTTCAGATTCATCCGGTGAACAGTGTATTTCCATGTATTTTTTCAATGTGGTCGGAATCAAATGTGTCGAGTGAATTGTTTTCAAGAGAATTATTTTTTTTTCCTCTGAAATTCACGATTAACGATTACCTCCGGGCTAAATATTTAATATCGCACGATTCGTCGAATTGATACGAATCAAACTGTACGAACTATACCGCAAATATCGTCCGTTACGGTAAATATACCTCGAAAACGTCATTCACGTAACACGTTGATAGAATTTTCATTGACACGTGTACACATAGATGTATACGTACGTATGCATACACGAAAATACGTGTCAATGTATCGCGAGTGATAAAATCAACAGGCGTTAACGCGTTCGTCCGTTTATCCGATAGATGGCGCGGCGATGTTGAACTTTATCTGAAAAACCGTCCGCACGGACGACGTAAGACGCGCGAGGCGCGCGTGTGTGAGTTCCGTCTCTTCTGTTTCGCCGAGTCGCCGCCGTTCGTTACGAGTGGCGCCGCGATCGCCCGAACGAGGCTCATACATCGCGCCGCTCTCCGTAGTGGAGTGGCTTACGGAACGGCAAATCGCAATATGGCTTCCGCCACCGCGAGCAAGTGAGAGTAGTCAAGCTGACAATCGCGGATAATATCGATATTATCTCTGGTATTTAATCGTACAAGATATACATCGAGGGTCGAAAAATCTCGATTCTCGTGTCGGGAAAGCGTGGATATAATTATTTCATTTTTTAATCGTCTCAACGAGCCTGTGAAGAGGTTTAAAATCTCGAGATTGCGCGAGTAAGAGAGAGGTGTTTGTGCGTGCGTGTGTTTGTTGGATAGAGAGAGAGAGACAGCGGTGAACAGAGTGAGAAGGCACGGTAGTCGTCGTGTCGTCAATCGGTACACAAACCCTCGCGCAAACGACAGTGTGTGAGAGATAAAGAGAGAGAGAGAGAGAGAGAGAGAGAGAGAGAGAGAGAGAGAGAGAGAGAGAAAGCGACCCCTGTGAGTGTATACCGTATTTTCTTCTCGCTCACGCGTCAAGATCGTGTGTCTGTCCTTCGTTTCCATACGCGAGATTTTTCCTCCACACACACTCGCATAATGTGCCTCGGTGTTTGAACGAGTGCCACATCGAAGGATCCGTTTTAACGCGCTTTAAACTCAAAATTGTGTTTCACCGATTGCCCGTCAAGAGGCGCACTTTTCCGCCGATTCCGTGACGATACAATGTGTGTGTACCTTGAGACGTGAGAAACCGAAAGAAGAAGGGGGGAGGAAAAAAAACCGCAGTGTCGTGCGGGAAAACGTGCAATATCGTAAGAGAAATATGGAAAAGGATCTTTCTGAACTGTGCGATCGGATCGAGAGACGAGACTATAACTTTATAACGGTTTGTAACCTCGCGTGAATCAATGTACTTTTCCTCGCAAGTGTAATAGAGAGAGAGAGAGAAAATAAGAGAATGATCGAGGGTGCCCTCTCTGCCCCTTCCCCCTCTCCTGCAATATTTATATTTTTCACCGCTCGACTCGATTCTTCCATCTCTGTGAGTGGTTCGCGCAGAGCGTGTCGAGGTGCGCGCGCTCTCCGGTTATTTTGTCATAATTCCCCCGAGTTTGCACGTACAAACGAAACGTTCGGGCAAAAAACATAAACGTTTATTCATACATAAATACAGATAAACAAATATACGATGCAATCGTGGAATCGTTTGATTCTCACGTAAATGTCTGCATGCGATACAGAAACGAGCGAACGATCGAAGCACGCGTTATAGGAAGGAAAAATTGTTCCGATCTTTCTCTCCGGGGTTATTTATTCTATATGCTCGCGAATGTAAGAGAGCGACGAGGCGCGTTTGTGTACGTACATAGGCGAGGGAAACAGCTTTGAGCAGAGGATTTCTCGCCACGGTGAGAGAAACAGAGACAAATATACCCTCATACATATATATGCGTTGTAACGAGTGTGCCGAAGAGGGCGAGAGGCTACAGTAGTAGAGTTGCTGCTCTCGTGCTGGTTCGTCGTCGCCGTCGCCGTCGTCGATTTTGTTTAGCCTGTATGTGTGCGTCGGTGTGTGTGTGTCCGCGCACGAGAAGCTCGACGAGGCGCAACGATGAAACGCGCGGGTGCGAGAGAGAGAAGAAGACGAAGAGTCCCGAGGAGCGAGTGAGTGAGTGAGCGACGTTGCCGGAGTTCTCTTCCACTTCCCCGCGGACAACTCGTGCCACCGCCATCGTGTATAGTAATATACATATATATACATTAACGTACACACATACAGAGTTGTATATAGATATTTATATGGATACACGGTGAATTGGCGAAGAGAGCTCGATACACGCACCTCTGGCTTAAGAGACACGAATATATTGAGAAAGAGAGAGAGAGAGAGGGAGAGGAGAAAAGTGACAAAGTTGGGAGAAGCAGAAGGGATAAAAACGAGTCGGCGAAACAACCTACGGTGAAAGATTAGGGAGATTGCGTCGAAACGTCAGGGATAAAAGCGCGCGCGCGAGTGAGACGGAAAATCGTGTTACCACGAGGGACACTTTTGAACATCTCCGGATTTACCAATCGCGCTGTCTTTTCGCCATTTTTTACGCGTTCTTCCTCCGGAACGTTTTTTTAAAATTTTTTTATCGTTATTGCGGTGAACAGTGCGTTATCATCGCTGATGCCATGAGAGACAACAAGGTGCCGGACAACACGTGACACATCGAGTCACGAGAGAGTTTTTTTTTGAGAAAAAAAACTCGAAAGCCATGAAGAGGCCTCGGTGAGTTTTTCGTCCATGAATTTAAAAATATTTTTGAGAGTATTTACAATTTTGAGGGGTTGAAATGCAATGGAAATTGGGGTTTCCCTATTTTTAGTGATCATGCTTTTCTGGTATATTTAGGGCCCCCCCTCGGGCCTTAGGGGAAAACCCGGAAGACGTTCTGACGATTTTTTTCTTTGAAAATACATTCTGGAGGGCGACGTTTCTGGAAAAGAATTTTTGTTTCGTTGCAAATCAACGATGCAATCTTCAATAACATGTTTTTGGAGGCTTTTGAAAATTTTCAAGATGAATTTTTACCGATGATTTGTTTCGGAAATATGGAATTATGGAATTTTTTTTCTTTAATATTTTTCTGATTTTTTGGTCGAGTATAGATTAATTAATGGATTATGTCTAGGAGGAGGCCAAAAAAATGTATCCGCATATTTTTGCGATTTTTTTTACCTGAAAATCTAACCTGAAAAAAGGAATTATCGAAACATCATATTGAAAAAAAATGGTGAAATTCGAGAGTTTTGATTTTTGCAAATAATTTGAATTTTTCATTCATCAAATTGAAAGTATAAATTGCAAAAAAAAAATTTGATCAAATCCCAAATTATCACATCTCAAAAAATTCCCAAATATTTCAGAAAGCTCGATGCACTTGATTTCAAGATATCTCTATTACCCACTTTGAAAATTTCGTTTAAAAAAAAAACGTGTTTAAAATATGGACTTAAAGATCCGAACGTTCAACTGAACGAAAAATCGACAAATGTTATCTTTCAACGAAAAATCGAAATTCCCTGATGAAACTTGATAATTAATTCTCAAAGTTTTTGCAATTATTCGAGAGAATTATTTAACAATAATCACTGCAGATATTTCAATTATTCGTTGAAAGAACAAACATTTGTCAAATTTACGTTCAGTTGAACGTTCGAAACTTTAAGTTCATTTTAAAATTTCAAAAGCGGATTACACTTGATTAACGGACATTAACCCAACTCTGCCTGTAACTCTGTTAAATTTGCTTCAGTCGTTTCGAAGTTTCCAGGGAATATCTATAGGATGATCTCCGTCGAAAAATATCGTTTTTAAAAAGTGTGATTTTTCGACTTTTACGACTAGTTGTAAATTTTTAATCGGAAAAATTCATGCGCCAGCGCGAAAAAGTTACCAACGTGCTCGTATTAATATGCACAGTAGGATATTACATATGGATAGAGTTTGAAAGTTTTGCAATTGAGTCGAATTGCTTGGTGCACCTTCGAGACGCGTCTTCTACGCCCTTAAAAAAAAAAAATTTCAAACTTTTATTCACGTTGATACGAGGGTGAGAGAGATCGAGTGTCTCGCGTGACGTCTGGATTGTCCGGAAACTCGATAAACGTTGACATGTCGCACCGGTGGCGCTGGGAACTCGACGTTCTGTCGTCAGATGGTAGAGCCAGGGAAGGGGGATGGAGCCTAACCCCTTTGGGCTCGCAATTCATTCGTTCGGCGCTCGTAGGATTCTCTCAAACTCTTTTATTACGGGAAATATTTTTTTTTCCTTTCCTCATTCTATTTTTTCATAATGAATTTCCAATCAAACTTCTTGGTGAAGGGGGAGGGGGCAATTTGAATAAAAACTAACGATGTTTGATTTTTTTTACCGAATTTAAAATTTAATTCAAAAATTTACAGGATTTGTTTGCAAGAAAAAATTTTCATAACATTTGTTTCGAATTTTTTTTCAAAATTCATCGATACCCCTTAAAAATTGAAATTTTTTTAAAATGACGACTATTTAATAACGAAAATTATTTAGCAAAGTCACATCTATTGAGCTACATTTATTCCACTACATCTCGTAATTTTATCTAATTGTTTACTAATTTTTTTAATTATCCAAAAATTACGGATAACGTAAGAAAATTGATTACGCAAATAATGCAATTACATATGCGTTGAATTGCAGATATTTCTTCGGTAATATTGAGATTTGGGGAAAAATATTAAGTTTCTTACGTAAAATTGGGGTCCTTTACGACGTTAGAGTGTTCGAAGCCTGTGAACATTTGGAAGAATTATTGTTTCCGTACATTTTGGATTGGTAACGAAATACGTGAACGAAAAAAAGGGACTCCCTGGGCGTCCCAGGGAGCTGGAGGCAGGTGAAGGCAGTATTTGTACGAAGGCAAAAGATTCGTCGCTCGGTTTAATACGGGTATGGGCTATTCCGAGTCAATTTAACCAACGCCTCTCCTCTTTAGATTCGTCTCACAATTTTTTCTCATGATTATTCTGCGCTTATGAAGGGCCTATAATTTTTTTCGTATTTTTCCATCAGTCATTCCATCTTAAGATTTTCTTTTTTTAATTTGAATTTTTTTTTCGAAAAAGATCTTGTAAAAAAGAAGACTGATAAGCCAAATAGAAACGCTCCATTTTTGTCCATGGTTCATAAATTCTCATATAAAATTGCGACTTCTTAAAAATACTTGATAATTAATTTCGAGGTTTGTGTTTTAGAAAAAATTGGGAGTTCCTTTCAGCCTCTGTATAAGTGGAAAAAAAATTATGAACCGAACCCGAGAGGGTAAAGATCAAATGTTGGTTGATCAGAGTTGAAATACCCCATGTATTTATGTATATATATAAGTGTATACTAATGCCATACACATATAATAGTTTGTAAAGTGGTGTTGGGCGATGGCGGCAGTGCAACGACCAGATGGGTCTCTCTCCGGGTAACGACGAGTGGATCGAGTCCACCGCCGACACAGCGGTGGTGGGCCTCTTTTCTGTCTCTCTTTCTCTCTCTTTTACTCTCCCGTTTATCCCCCTTGGTCTTTTGTAGTCGAGCGACTCGCTGAATTACTCGGATACAACAGAAAAGGAAGAAAAAAAAATTGTGTCTGAGAAAGAAAGAGAGGGCGAGAGAAAGAGAAAGAGAGAGTGAGAGAGGCACGAGGGAAAAAGAGAGCGAGAGGGAGGGAGAGAGCGAGCGTGAGTGGCGAGTGAGAAAAAAAAGACGGAAAGGGCAAAGCTCTAAGTTAGATTTTTATCGAACTCTGCGATCCTCGGACCCCAAGAATCTCAACCAGTGGCGCTGTTTACAGGCTGTTTAAGCGACAATCACGAAAATGATTTTTTATCACACATTCGACGTATGCGATTGTTTTATTCGTTGAATCCTTTTTTTTTGCTCAATCTCGAGATCATATGATTGTAAATTGATCGTAAGTAGCGTGAGAAAAAAAATCCTCTTTAGTCTGAAATCATGTGAAAGGAGCTAATTGAATAATAAATTGGGTTTTATTAAAATTCGATAAAATTTTATTCTTGGATCTGTACTCTGTGTATGCAGAAAAAAAAAGTAATTGGTTTAAAATATCATTATTGGTCCATAAAAAATTTCCCAGTTATATTTGTATCAATGAGGGGGTAAACGTCAATATTTATCATTTTTTTCAAAAATATCTTGACCAAAAAAACAACGCTCCAGCCCTTGCCGGATTCATGAGTGTGGAAAGCCCGACGGTGATTTTATTACTCCATAATGTCGTTTTCGCGAAAAAAGTGAACAAATTTTGTAGCTTCATCCCTCTGGCGCTGACGTACGCGGGAAAGCGATGGGTCGGGGTTTGATCCAGGCTCCTCTCAAATAAAAAACAATAATTCGTTCGAGCGCGCGTTAATAATTCCTTTTTCGTCGGACAATTACGATTTTCATGGCCTCAAAAATGACATGAGCCATTCATAATTCGTTATTCACCGGACGTTCCGTTTTTTTCCACATTCCGCTTCTCATTCTCCCCTTAATCAGTGAATGCCATCGTAACGACATTAAACACGCGCTATTCCGCATTATTATCCTCGCACTTTTATCGAAAATTCCCGAGTGTGAACCTGGAAAGAAAAAAAAACGATAAAAATACGTTTTGATAACAAGGACGACATACACCGACGCGAACCGTGAAAACAGATTGCTGGTGAAACTACATTCAATAATTTTATCGCGTTGGATAACGCCATAGTAATCTTTTATTTATTATAAATCGATTATTCTCGACACAGGCCTGTACATATATATATATATATATCGATTATCGTAATAAACCGCAGATGGTTTTTCATTTCACGTTCATAAACGTTTTGTCTCTCGTGGCTACCGCACATCTCTCACTCTTTTTTTTCCCTTCTTCCTCCTCTTCGCTTCCCTTCGTCGCCTTTCGCCACAGGCTGCTGTCTCGTCGCGGTCGATATTCCTCTTCTCTTATATACCCTCTCCCCTCATTCACCCCTCACACACACACATTTTAGTTTCTACTATATCTGTACCTGCTTCGAGTACCGGATAAGGAAAAAAAAATCGACGAGAATTCGTATACGATCGCCACATGGCCCCTTAATGCTGCTGCAAGCTTATAATAATCTTTCTCAAATTTTCACAGTTTCGCCTCCTCATCTTTGCTCTTCGCTCTCTCCCTGTTTTCTCGTCTTTCCTCTAAAACATGTTTTCAAACTCAAACGTATAAAATACACGCTCGAACGATGTACTTACACCACGTTGGAAAATAAGTATATTAAGATTTGTCGTTTTTTCGTTTTAATGAATGTTCGATTAATTCGATTCATTAATCTCTTGAAACATATTCCAAATTGGATCCTCCGGTTGCCCTGTAATCCTAGATATGCCCAAAATATGAATTTTCGTTTATCCAGAAAATTTTCCCGGAAAGGTCATGGAAATTTGTTATCCTGGCCGGCAATATTTCGCCTCTGGAAAGTTAGCAGAGACAAGTCTCCAGTCTTATAAAAGTTTTATATTTTTTCTCAAGTACAACAGAAAAGGAATTAAATGCATTTTACGTGCTTTTCAACCATATTAAACGGAACCCTCAAGTTTGAGCAAACATGTATATTTTTAAAAATTCATTCGGATATGAAGAAAAAAAAAATAATATTCATGATATTCAATGCCGACACATTGATGAATCTCTCAGGCTCCAATTTTCATTTTTGATGTACTCGAAGTTTCAAACGTTCAGTTGAACGAAAAATCGACAAATTTGTATGTTAAACAAAAAATTGTTTTTCAAATTGAAAGATGTTTCAAGAATTATTCTCAAAGTATAAATCGTCCTTAAAAGTGTCCTTTAAAATAATAAATTATTCGATTTTGCGTTCATTTGAACGTTCAGAACTTCAAGTCCATCAATTTTGTTGCCATATCGTATTTCGACGATGTTCGTAACGGCGATTATTGATTGAGATTCCCGATATGGCTCAGCGAGGTTCACGAACACCGGAAATAATCCGACGATATCTCGAAACTCTAATCTCTCAAAATGCATACGCATTAGACACGTAAGTGTGTGAACGTACGGGCGATATCTGCCAGTCGCGTTTAAACAGTCCAGAGACAACTCGAGTGTATGATGCGCGCCCGTACACACACACGCAAATAGATATATATATATATATATGCTCCCGCCATTGTCCACTAATCTATATCCCTCGTTGTATCCGCGGATATGCATTACGCGTTACACAGATATACGCGCTTGTAAATCGTCTGCCGGTGAGGGAGAGAAGGGCGTAATTGGGGGTACCGTAACGCGTTAAATGACGTAGGTTCCCCGACCTTTCCTTTGCGCTTATTCAATGTTTCTATATATGTATATATATAAATTTACGAAATTGTACATTACGCATGTATTAACCGTTGTCCGGTGCTGCGCCCTGGGGAACCACGAAACCAAATGAGAGGATTCATATTACCGCGGGTGCTCTTCTCGCGCTCCAACCGCTCGTTTGCCAATGACCGGCTTTTCTCTCTCCCCCCCCCCCTCTCTCGCGTGTGGCACTTCGATTCTATATCCAACCCCCATCGCCCCCCTCCCCATCTCGATTCCCGAGTGCGTTTCCACTCAACTTGTAATGCAATGTAACGCGCTTATGTGCTTACCTCGCCGGGGTATATTAACCTGGCCGGTCGCGCCGCCTTTGTATCGGCAAACACCGAGGAAACCGAACGTAAATACCACGCTAACCGCGAGAGGGAGGGAGAAGAGTGATGCCGCGCGCGGCTCGCGCTCACCCGCGCCCTCTGGCGAATAATGATTGTACGAAAGAGAGAGAGGGGGGGGGGTGGCTAGAATACTCGTATGTTCGGACTCTCTCACTCGCAGGTTTTTGCTTTGGATGACCGACGACAAGCCGAGGATTGCAATGGAACTTATACAGATAGATATATGGGTAGATATATGGGGTATTCTATGTTAGATCGTTTCATGGCACAAGGAGTGGTGACTTGTCTGAATCTTTATTTAGTTTTTTTTTGCATGTATTTTCTATTTTATTTTTAAATATAGGATTTATTTGGGTCAAAGGGGAATCGAGTCAATTGGGATTCAATTTTATCAAATTAATATTTATCAGACATTAAATAGACGTCTCTTTTATTCGTTAGCTACAACGTTACATTGAAACCCAGAATATAATTTTGGATTTGCTAAATTGTTACAAAAAAATATTGAAAATTGAAAAAGTTATGAATTTTCAAGTAAGAAAACCGTATTTTTCTAGATACTTTTTTCAGGAATTTTTTTCAGTACTTGAAAATAAAAAATCACAGTTTCATCGACAACAGCATATTCTTCAATGTTCAAAGTATGTCTCTGAATTTTTATACGAAAATATAACGCGTCGTCTCGTTTCTGGAGAACTATGAACATTACGGGTTGTTTGAATATAATTTATAAACTTAATTTAATTACGTCACTTTTTTTTTTTTCAACAAGTACTGGAAAAGCAAACACAAAAATTAACTAGATTTTGTTGCATTCAGAAAACAGTTTATTTGTAGTAAAAAAATATATTTCGTTGGCACTTTTACTTATATATTCCTTAACTGTTACAAAATTTGTTAGTCGTTAGGGAATATTTTGTGTCAAAATAATTTTTTAACCGTTGAAAAATATTTATTTAAAAAATAATTTATTTCGCCATATTCAACTTTACATTTGTCAACAGTCGACAAATCCTGGTACATTGTTTTCTCAGTGTGGCTTCAGAGCAAGCGCAGACCTGACATGGAATACCTCACAGAAATGTATGCGTGTGTAGTGAAAAGTACGTGAGAGGAGGATAGAGATATCGTTTGGTTGACCGGGGCAAGAGCAAGCTTCCCCGCTGCACTAGTATACGTGTGTTACAACACTACCATATTAAATGCCTCCCAAACAAAAGGACGCGGTTGAGATAATTTCGCGTGTTAAACGACTTTCGTCACGGACCTTTTGCCGACCATTCCTTGATTCGTGTGTGTGAGTGTGGGTTTCTCATACGGCGTGTCCACTGCGACAGTTGTCCAGGGTGGGAGCAATCGCGGTGGGAGGAGTGAGGTACGTGATATTTCCGTGTGTGTATTAACCACACGAACGTCCATGAGTGTTTGCTCTTTCTTTCTCTCTCTGGCAAGGCCGGTAAAGAGGCAAAGGCGCGAAAGCACTCTTTCTCCTACCTTCCCTCTCTCTCGTTGCCTCTCTGTTCCCCTCTTTCTCTCTCGCTGGTATTAATGCGAAATCCGTGCACGAAGCGTTATAGCGGTTGCTATCTCACTCGTAGCACGCGACGAGAGAAATTGATACTCCGACGCTTCGCGCGATCCGTGGGGATGATTCGAACTGGGTGAACGCAGAAGGAAGGAGGAGGGAATCGAACCGACGATTCCGGATTTCGCCCTCTCTACGGAGATATTCGACAACATAGAGAGAGAGAGAGAGAGGGAACTCTGGAACTGGCGCACCGATTATCCCAACAGCCGTTTTTTTTCGCCATATAACATGCGCGAATCGTATCAGCAGGCGATGGAACACGATAGTACTGTTTTCGTTTTGAATGTATGTACATATATTTTTGTCGAAAAAAAACATTGAGCGAATTTGGAGCGACAAAAGTGTTTCACATTGTAGATAGCGAATGAATAACTCGTTCTGTAGTTCATCTCGAAAAATGTACTTTTTTTTTTCAAATTAGCTCTTGTCCAGAAAGGGTGAAAAACATTTTGAGGGATCTGTGGTGCAAAAAAATTGAGGATTAGGTTTGTCGTGGATTAGGTTATGTGTGTAGCAGCCAGGTGTATGTTAAAACGTCGAGGTCAAACGTAAAACTCGTAACAAAAACTTTCTAGTTTACTTACATCTTCGTTTCGCGATTCGTTATATTACCACTCGAGTTCCATTCACCTTTCTCTATACTCGGCGATCTCTCGGTAGCTCTGTCGACTCACGCTGAACAAAAGATAACCACTTAACCGCGTTCCATAGACGAAACGACGATGTGTTTTTAGGTACGGTGTATTGTGGTTAAAAAAAGGGGTGGAAGTTTCTTGGAGGAAGTAAATATCTCTGAAATTATTGGGTAGGTTAGGATTGATTAGGTTGGTTTGAGCTGAGTCGGGTTGGATCAGATCAAGTTAAATGAGGTTAGGTTGTCTTACCTTCGATTAACCGAGGTTAACAACTCAGTCGAGCTTTTAATATTAACCTCCGTGTGTTCTCGGACGATACGAATATCTTCGAATAATTATGGCATTGAAAAATAATTTCTAAGTAATTAAAAATAATATTTTTCCCATTATCCGAGATTGCAATATAATCCAGATGTGCAGTATATGCGGCATTCCACGTCAAATCACGCGGTCATCGCCCTGACCCCCCTCGAATTTTGATGTTCAATGAATTGTGGGTTTCGTTTGGCCCAAAATATGACCTCAAATTTTTAGAAATTTTTATTTCATTTTTTAGAGCATGCCCGAGCTAAAAAATCATTAAATTGAAGGAAAACATAAAGAGGGGCTTTTTTTAAATTAATGAAATTTTTCCACAGAAACTGGGGCCCAAACCAGATATTTTCGTCATAGTTCGATGATGGATAGAAAAAATTACTATTTTTTTATTCTAATTTTTTAATTGTGTTTGAATCATCCGTTTCATTTCAGGTCGTCAAGGCTAATAAATTTTCTACAAATGTTGTCATTTCACTCTTAAACAAAAAAAAAAATTAAGTTTTACTCGAAAAATATTTTTTTTGTCGTTATTCTCACTACAAGAAACAATCACAATAGGATATTGTAAAAAAAAAAATTAAAATACAAAAAAAAAATAGTAATTATTTTTGGCCCATTATCGAACTACGACGAAAATATATCTGTTTTGGGCCCTAGTTTCTGTGAAAAAATTTCATCAATTTGAAAAAGAACCCTCTTTATGTTTTCCCTTAATTTAATGATTTTTTAGCTCGGGTAGCCCTAAAAAAAGAAATAATTTTTTTTTAAATATTGTGGTCATATTTTGGGCCAAACGAAACCCACAATTCATTGGACATCAAAATCCGAGGGGGTCAGGCCGATGACCGCGTGATTTGACGTGGAATGCCCCATATACATAGAACCAATGACGAACTGTACTTTAATACGACGTACAAGTGTGTTCGTCTCGTTCAGAGAAACTTCCCTTCCCACGATTTCATGCCAGTTTCATCTATAATTTGTCTCCCATCTATTAACTGATCAAAGGAACTTAAACCCTCCCTTATATCCCTCGAAACTCATCCCAGTAAACCTCTTTTTACTTGAAGACAGTTGATGGTACGTCTCGCGACATTTATGTCTCGATTTTCCCTTTCTCTCTCTTTCTCGTGCATTACTGTTCCATTCTCTTGTCTTGTCGGTCTACGACCGAGTGATATTATACTGCGAGGCTGTGTAAAGCCCAAAGGTGGGTGATTGTGTGAGTATTGAAAGGTAGCGAACAAAATGGCACAACCCCCGTTGCTTTGCGTCTAAAATTGAGAGAGTTGGGCCCTTCTGAATGTCGAAAGTTTAACCGAGTCCGTGCTTCACTCGTGTAACCCCCGTAGCCTTTCTCGCTAGCGCGGGGCTCTCCCGCTCTCTCTCTCTCTCTCTCTCTCTCTCTCTCTCTCCCTTTTCTCCTCCTCTCCGATAACACTGTACCCGCGATAAAGGCTGCGGCTGACAACCCACTTTGATAAAGGCCCTGTCTCGACCCTGCCAGCACACAGAGCAAGAGTGCAAGGGAGAGAGAGAGGGAGAGAGAAAGATGCGCCTCATCGCGCGAGCAGAGCGTCTCCCGTTGTTTGCAATTTCAGAAGAGGCTCGATGCCCGCGGCTATATCCGTACGTGCTTTGCTGCACGTTACTCTGTGATGCTCATCTCGCTATCCAGGGAGAGACTTCGAGACTCGGTATTATAAACATAGGAAATACCCCCATTTTCGAAACTTGCTTCGTGTTTTTAGAAAAATCATTGAAAGATTTTCGTTTGTCCATGTATAATGTTCTACGTGATACGAGATTTATACCTAGTCTCTTCGATTACGACTGACGAAATGGGCTTGGTAAATTGACGGCTCACACTGATTATTTGTTTGCCAGAAATACAGGTACTATTATCGACCTCTCAGAACAACACGCCCTTTCGTTAAAGCAAAGTAACCGCGTTGAAATTGAAATCACTTTATTCAGTATTTATACCGTATCCGTGTCGCTCCGGCGTGTAAGAATCAGTTGAAATGGTCAATAAAAAATGAGTTGGAAAGTCAAAGAGTTGTCATGAGTAGTCTCTTTGGCTGGTGACATCGATCCGCCTCAATCACATTATTGTCCTCGAACTCGCAATCTTTCTATATCTCCAGGGTTGCCAGTGAGCCACTATTGTCACCATTTCAGAGCTCAGAAGTGGTTAGAATAGGGGACAAATTTTTACCCCGACTCGCTTACTACGGTAAACTCGCGTAGAGGACAAATTTGTCCCGCGCGCGGAATCACTTTCAATGCACCGTGTTCTTTTTGATATGCCTTTTTTAAAGAGGTGGTTCTACCTGAAATTTTGGAATCTGCCGATCTGAAGTAAAATTATGAGCACTTGAAATTTCGCGATTTTGAGGTTTTCCAAAATGGGCCAAAAATTGAACGATAAAGATTTTTGATAAAATTTCTTAGAAATTTTGGTTCGTTGGGGAAAATATTGGTAAATTCGTGTTCAGGGGAAAAAAATACATCGATATAAGGTTTAAAAAGAAAAAAATTAAAAAGTTTTTTTTTCATACTTTGGCCAAAATTAGATCTGTTCACTAAAATGGCTGTAGCTTTTTTTAAAGATGGAATTCCGGTTTCGTGTGGAACTCATTCTTTTTGGGATCGTTGAAGCTTCAAAATGCCGCTTGGTTCATCCAATTCGGATAATTTTTCAATTTTTGGCAGATTTTTAAAGTTTGATCATCGATTTTCGCAAATTTTTGCATACATACCCCTTTCCATTTTTTTTAGCGATTTTCAAACTGCTCTCATTTCTACAAAAATTTAGATATCGGAATGAACCAAACGGCATTTTCTAAGTTGAGTCACAAACTTCGTTTACGAAAAAAAAAATTCAAAATCGGTTGAACCAAATTAAAGTTATGAGCATTTAAAATTTCGCTATTTTGAGGTTTTTGAAAATGGGGCAAAAATTGAGCAATAATGTCTTTGATAAAAATTCATAACATTTTTGATTTTTCGAGAAAACTGTTAGTAGATTCGTGTTCAGGGGGAAAAAATACATCGATACATGGTTGAAAAAAATTAATACAAATTTTTTTTTTTGCATTTTGACCAAAATTGAATCTGTTCACTAAAATGACTGTGATTTATTTTCTTTTTAAAATTTTGACTCTGTTAACGTCTCATACTCTTGCTGATCGTTAAAGCTTCAAAACCCCGCTTGGTTCATCCGATTTGAACCATTTTTCAATTTTTGGCAGATTTTTAAAGTCCGACCATCGATTTTTGCAAATTTTTGCATACATACTCCTTTCCATTTTTTCGACGATTTTCAAACTGCTCTCATTTCTACAAAAATTAAGTTATTGGAATGAACCAAACGGCATTTTCTAAGTTAGTGACAGCCTTCAAGTACGAAAAAGAAATTTTGAAATCCGTCGGACCAAAATAAAGTTATGAGCACTTGAAATTTTGAGGTTTTTGAAAATTAGGCCAAAATTGAGCAAAATTTTTTTATTTTTATTTGCATCGTCTTCAAACGTTATCTCGATGGGAAATTTACCGCTGATTGCGAATCACGCAGAATTTTTGCGAAAAAATGTATTCATGAGAAAAAGCAAGGGGAAAAAAATATATTTCAATTTGATATGCTTCAATATTGATATTCTTTTTGATATGCCTTTTTTTTTTAAAGACGTGGTTCTACCCATCAATACAAACAACTTTTACTATGGAGACTTCTTTGAAATCGTGAAAAAATTTCAGCTGTTTTATACTAAATGTGATACTTATTCGATCCAAAATGTATGGAACAGCTGAAATTTTTTTCACGATTTCAGAGTCCGCATAGAAAAAGTTATTCGTATTGATGGGTAGAACTATTTTATGTGAAAGATAAGTCACTATTCTACTATTTTCAACCCTCTGAAGCGCTGGCAACCCTGTATATGTCTCTTTTTCTCTCTGCACAACTTGCTCAACGACAAAAATGAATTTTTTATTGGACACTTCGCGGATACGAAATCGATCGAAGCATTATGTTGAGCAGAAGACATTTCGTTCTCGCTTGAAATTCATCACTGTTTTGTGTGGGCTGTGAGCGATGAGTTAAGATCTACCAATGTCTGATAGAAAAACCAAAGTGCCAAGAAGTATGCTCCCGGAGATTGGATGAATTTTCATCCCCCATTGCTGGAGGCACTTTGAATGAAGCACCCCCCTCCCCATACTCACATTATCCCCGCTATCTTTAGAAAATTCTGCGCGACCCACGCATCACTCGATAACGTGGTGTCTTTCAGTTTCTTCGGGGGTGGGCGCCACCCCACACTTTTCTATACTGCACACCTTACAGCGTGCTATATCGTCGTGGCGCACGTGTCGGGTCGCGAAGGTCGATATTTCGAACACCGGATGAAATCACACGTGATGTACATGGCCAAACACGAGCTCTTCGCAACTCGCAACTTTATTGACCTCCGAAGGGGTCGTAAGATGTATGCATGACAAATAGCTCGAGAGTGGGAAACAGATGATACGACCTGAGGCAATGTTATACCCAACGAAAGGTGTAGGTATGTACGTTTGACAACAAAAAATCTCAATCTTTCGCATCATTATTTATTGACCCCGCTGTAGGTATACTTTTGTACAAACTTTACATAGATTACGACCGAGCATTTTAGCTGAATACATGCTGCAAAATTGAATAATGGATTTACATGAATCCATTATTATTTTATTGAGATAAAATTCTCGACCAAAGTTAAAATTGTATCTCATACAAGTTTCTCATTCAATTGTGCAAAGTCGCCGGCAATTTGTTGACATTTTTTTCTTATACCGTTTTATTCGTGGATTTAAAACAAAATTTGAAATCTAATTTTTTGGCATCAGAGTTGAATTGTTGAGTGAAGAATTTAAACAGAATAACTTATTGAAATTTCCAAGCCCGTGTCACCCCTTAACGCCCCGTTCGAGCAAGCCTTCGTTAATCGTCACGGATCGGTGAATTGAATGCTGAAGATATGAAAGAAAAACCGTATCGTCGAGTTGGTTGAAGAAAAATAAACGCGAGCATAAAAGTTTCATCCTCCCACGGCGAGATAATTCATAACGCTTCGTCGATGTGCGTTTTGTAAGAGTATAAGCTCGTTGCTACGGGGTTGGCGAACGAGGGAAGAAGCGCGAAGGGAGGAAAAAAAAAATGTACCTCATCGACGCGTGTCCCTCTTCCTTAACCTCTTTTTTAACCCTCGCTATGTGCTTCATCCGCAATGACGTAACATTTTCACTCTGACGTTCTCTCAACCCCAATCGAGACTTTTATTCGTTCGCGTGTGTCAGACGATGCGAAAATTCTTTAATTGGAGCTGTGACGAACGATGAATTTTTATTTGCGAATCTCTCTCGCGAAGCTTCTCGTTACCGTTTTTTCCAACCAGCGAACGAGGAGCAAAAAATCATAAATTGGCGATGACTTTTTTTGTCCTCTCTATTTTATATAGCTTTGGCCCTATCGCTCCTATTTCATTCAGTGGCAAACGACCACGCAGATTATGTATAACGTGTGGAGCAACAGTTTGGCCCTTGGAGCTTACACACACACCCTTCGCTCGTTCCTTAAATTGTTCGATGAATCCTCTCTCTTTCTCGGGTTCTTTTTCTCGAGTCCTCATTCACTATGTCTGTGTGTGTTTGAGCACTCATTCTTTGTGTGCGTCACCACTCCTCCACCGGAACCCACACCAGCCCACGAAGACCCACGATCCCTTTTTCTTTTCATATTCTCTTCCGTTTGTAACTCGGTATAAGGTATCACCGGTTAGTTTTCGAGAGGAAAAAAAAGACTATCATCTCGTTGACCAAAAGTCACGGCAATTATTTTACTCTTGGCCTGGCGATTGTAATTTTTTTTCTATTGTTGTAGTGACGATATTTTTTATTTTTAACGAAGGTTGACGGATGTTAATGCATCACAAAAAATGTCTTTTGGAAAATGAAATTTTTGAGTGCGGTTTGTGAAATATCTCGAAAACTGAATATTTTTGTATAAATTACGAAACGTCTTTTGTAGTAAATGCATTCGTTCTTATGGATGCACAGTCAAAGTCACTATTTCACTAGACCCGGTTTTCTTAGTCGACTCCAAGAGTCAATGATGCCACTGCTTAACAGCAAATTTTACGAATTTATTTATGAAATTATTGATTTTTGAGTACAAAGTCTACGATTGAAATTTCCGTACTTCGTGATACAACGGAAATCTGAAAAAATTCAGCAACATTAGGCATGCCATAAAAAAATCATCAATAATAATATTGCCCAAAAGTTATTAATAAATTGTTTAAACAAATAATTATTCAACAATTTTCCGGTAAGTTATTTTTTTTCTCAAACAAATCGAATGCGTTAATTTTTCTGAACGCATATGAATTTTTTTCAGAATTTTTTCTCTATTTATGAAATATCATAAAAACATTCTGAAATACAAACGAAAATTGCCAATTTTGCGTATGTTTTTACATACAGATTTATCGTCAGCTCTGAAAAATGTCAAAGACACTATGGTAAAAAAATACATGAATGCAGCCATTCTAAAAATTTTAAAACGGGAATTTGAAACTAGAGAAAAAACTCTGAAAAAATTCATATGCGTTCAGAAAAATTAACGCATTCGATTTGTTCAAGAAAAAAAAGAACTTACCGAAAAATTGTTGAATAATAATTTGCTTAAACAATTTATTAATAACTTTTGGGCAATATTATTATTGATAATTGTTGTTTATGGCATGCCGAATGTTGGTGAATTTTTTCAGATTTTTATTGAATCACGAAGTTCGGAAATTTCAAGCGGATACAATTTTTGGCTGCGAAGCTGCCTTTTTTTCAATTTATTCCAGATGAATTCCGAGGCTTTTAACAGAGCCGATTAAATCAAGTTTGGCGAACTTTTTTTCCTCTCTTTCTATCTCGTAGTTTCGCGGAACTATATTCGACAAAAATATTGAGACTTTGCGAATTTTTTCACACAAAATTACAATTTTTTCGCGACGATTCCTGAGTTTGCACAAGTGTGTATAAATGCTGGATCAATTAGAAAACAATTGAGAGAATAGGATAAACAAGAAGAATCCATGATGAAACCGAATATCCACTTTCGTCCGATATTTGACAAATCGACCATTCACTTTTTCATCTTCCTCTTTCGGGGTTTTCCGTTGCTCGGATCGTTCACTCTGGGTCGGAATTTTTACGGCAACGAGGGTCGCCTATTACTGTCGCCTCTATCGACGAAAAAGCGAGTCACGAGAATACCCGAAACTGGCAATGGAGAGAGAGAGAGAGGGAGAGAGAGAGAGAGAGAACGAGAGAGGGAGAGAGAGAGCGAACGAGAGAGGGAGAGAGAGAGCGAACGAGAGAGGGAGAGATGGAGGGAACTTCAACCCCGGCGTGCACCGACCCCTAGAGCGTATTCTCTTCGTCCTCATCCGACTTTCGCCCCCAACCCTGTGTCTCTTTCTCTCCCTTTCTCTCTCTCTCTCTCTCTCTCTTCCGCCCATAACCCCGCGTGCACCCGTAAGCGCATATTCGATGGGACGCGCGCCAGTTGCTGAAAAATTTCTCGAAAGATATGCACGTTTACAATTTTGCTCCGAAAAATACAGATCTCCATTTAACCATTTCCGCGCGCTTTGACCACTCCATTCTCGCAAATCATCGATTTAAAACCGTTGGAAAATCATTGTTGAAAGAAGTGTTTGTTTTTTTTTTGTAAAACGTTGTTATTGTGACGTTGCGAGTGAAAGTGCCAAAGGGTGAACGCTTTTAAAGGGATTATGGTGAATTTATTCACGTGTCTGGACGAGAAGCATATTTGGTTTGGAATGATCGCATAGCCCGACGATAAAAGGTTAGTGGGTGGATAGACGAATAATGTCTCTGAAGTACCGAGACGAGGAAGAGTGCAGCTGCGACTATGATTCGTGACATTCCACAGCCTTGTCTTAAATCCCTCGTTAATTTTCCAACACCGAGTCTGCAACATCGACACAGACGCACTGATATAACCATCCTAGGAAAGTTTGTCTCTCTCTTTTTCTGTGCAAAGTAGCTGGGAGTTAACGGTGGGCGTCGGGAATATAGTCGTCGCTTCGGGTCTGCTTCACACTGGGTATTAGAAACACATTGCGCTGTGTCGGAAGGAGGAGGCGGCGAAGAAGGAAACGAGAGATGCGAAGGCACTCCGTTATATTGTACGAATGTTGGGTGGAGGGAAAATTTTGTGATCCTCTGCGCGCGGTGCACGCCTCGGAAGAGAAAGACAGGAAACAACTCGACGAGAAGAGATGATGAGACACGAATGCGTGTGTGTGTGCGCGAAGTAAATGAAAAAAAGATCCCTGACGAAGTGGAGAATGAAAATGAAAAGAAAAAATGGAATCGAGACACGAGGCACACGGTAGCAGAAGGGCCAGACCTCGATAGTATATGTACTTCCACAAAAACGTTTCTTCTTATTTCTATTCGTACATACGGAAATGTATATGAAGCATTCCTGTCTTCCGATTTTAATGCTGATGTTTGTTTAAATGTTTTTGCATGGATTTCATTTGTTTTTCTCGGGACCAGCTCTGAAAATCATGCCGAATTAGAAAAACTTTAATGAGCCAACATTTTTCATTCTTTTAGAAGGGAAAAAAAGAATGAAGTTATTGAATTTTGGGTATGGTTTTATACATATTTAACGAATGGAACAAAAAATTTTTACCGTAAAAAAAAGAATTGTAACAGATTTCTAAGCCAAAAAGGATTAAAATTATTATAAATTTTTCTTCTGCGTGAACTAGAAAATGGCAGAAAAAAATGGGAAATACAACATTTGGACGGATTTACAAAAAAAAAATGTTCTTTAAAAAAAAATTCAACTTTAAGGTGCTATAACAATTATTTAAATAAACTTTTTGACGAACTTTTTTAGTTCACTTAAAAGAGAATATAATACTGAATAAAAAAACTTTGGTTCAATTAAATAGGTCGTTTAGTTTTTTAGCTATCACGCCCGTCAATTTAGAAAAATCGTGAAAATAAAAAGTGGAGAAAAAGCGTTTCAAAGTTTTCAATAGGAAAAAATATGAATTTTTGGTTACTTAATGGCCTCTGTTACTTTGTAAACATATTCTTACGTTGTTTATCGATCGATTTGAAGAAAAAAACGGATTTTTTTGAAATTTTAATTCAGGACACTCCCTTAAGGTTTTCTCATTTACATGGCAAATTTTTACCCGATTTCGCCACGTTTTTTCATTGTTGCAGTATTTACAGATATTTAAAAAAATGTCCAAAGCTCGAATGAATCGAAAATACAAAAATTTCATCCCGTTTTATAAAAAGCACCAAGTATTTGAAGTCTGACGGTCAATTTTTTGCATTTTTAGAGATTTTAAAATAGGGTTAACAATTTCTGATTGAACAAAGATATTGAAAATTTCTGGATCATAGAAAATCGAAAAAAATAGATCTCTTTTGCGATATGGTTGAAATGAGCGTTGATCGATTTCGCCAGGAATGCCTTATATATAGGGTTCGTTCGCTGACGCTCTCCGCAGGCATTCAGCGAGTTCCCCATTCACCTTTTCTCGTTTTACTCGGTACGGACTTTGTTATACACACCGCTGCCTGGTATACCTGCTCGTGTTTTCCGTCAGCCCCGAGAGACACCGAACCCGCTGGCTATGCGAAAGAGAGAGAAGAAATGCGAATGAGGTGGAATAAGAATGGAGGAAAAGTACAATCAGTTCTTACAAAATCCGAACAATAATCGTTTCGAACACGAGCCCAATGATAGAGTCGTAATAAAAATTAGGTATGCTGCCAGGAATTAAGAGCTCGCGTCAGGTCAACAAGGCATAGGATTCAACTCGAAGGGTGAAATTAGGTGCCACGAGGATGAGCAATTTTACGAAGAACTCGGCTTCGACATTTATTTGTTGACTCGCTGATGAATAAGTTATATATACTTTGTTTCTCGTCTTTGTGCTCAATTCCCTTTGCTGATTATATACGAGTGGTGTAATATGAGTCAGCAAGCTATTGTCGTTGAAGGGCAAATCTAAATCGAAACACTGAATAACTTATTTTTAACAATTTGTTTTTCCAAAGGAATCCAAATTTCACTCTTTTGCAGTCAAAATCAATTTTTCTCAAAATGAATTTTCTCTTTCCTTTTTTTTCCTCGAAGTTTTATGATTTAGTTCAACTATTATTATTTCATTTTATTTATTTGCCATCGAGGATCTTTGTTTTCCACCAAAGGAGCAAAAACCTAATTTATTTTATTGTCCGATAGAACATAAATTTTTTTTCCCATTTCGTTTCAATTTAACGATCAACGATAAGTGGACAAAAAAACAGGAATAGCATCGTCACTCGGAAACGTATTACAATACAGCAATCAAATCTAATGATGCCGAAGTTTGCATCGTTTTAATGCAACAGAAATAGTTTATTTTTCAATAAAATTGATTCTTCTGCGAAATTTTTTTCAGTGAATAATAAAAATGTATTTTGGGGCTTTTACTAAGGATGCTAAATGCCGAAGCAAACCATAAATATTACTAAAAGTGAATTGGAAAAAATTTATTTTCGTTGCATCGCAACGACCCAAACTTCTACATCATCAAACCTAGAGAGTTGAATGTGCATACAAAATTATATATCCATATAAATGGGGCATTCCACATCAAATCACGCAGTTATCGGCCTGACCCCCTCGGATTTTGATGTTCAATGAATCGTGGGTTTCGTTTAGCCCACAATATGACCTCAAATTTTTTGAAATTTTTATTTCATTTTTTAGGGGTTGCCCGAGTTAAAGCATCATTAAATTGAAGGAAAACATAAAGAGGGGCCTTTTTCAAATTAATGAAATTTTTTTCACAGAGTTTAGGGCCCAAAACAGATATTTTCGTCATAGTTCGATAATGGGCCAAAAATAATTACTATTTTTTTTTGTATTTCATTTTTTTTTGTATAATTTCTTATTTTGATTGTTTTTTGTCGTGAGAATACTAACAACATTATTTTTTTTGCGAAACTTGATTTTTTTTTCTTGGTTTAAGAGTGAAACGATACCATTTTTCGAAAATTTACATTAGCCTTGCGGATCTGAAATAAAACGGATGATTCAAACACAATTAAAAAATTTAAATTAAAAGACACTGCAATTTTTTTTGACCCCTTATCGAAAAATAACGAAAATATCTGTTTTGGGCCCTAGTTTCTGTGAAAAAATTTCATTAATTTGAAAAAGTTTATGTTTTCCCTCAATTTAATGATTCTTTAGGCCGGGCAACCCCTAAAAAATAAATTAATAATTTCTAAAACATTGAGATCATATTTTGGGCCAAACGAAACCCACAATTCATTGGACATCAAAATCCGAGGGGGTCAGGCGGATGACCGCGTGATTTAACGTGGAATGCCCCATATGTATGGTGTATTCGTATTTCGTGAGTGGGGGGAACGAAACTACCCAGTTGGTGGATAGAGTGGGAAAACCAAGATTGCCAAGCTCTTATATCTATATGTATACTCTTGGATTATAGGAAAACGGTAGAACGAGGGACCGCAAGGTATCCCTTGCTGCTATGGCACCGAGTCTAGGTTAGCTCTTCTTGTGGTTTAGCTATACAATCGGGGTAACGATATACGTATAGGAGAGGCGAGAGCGTTATTTCGTTTTTTGTATATGTATATATATATATATATATATCGTCACTGTAAAGAGACGTCGACGTTTGTGTGCTGAAAGTGTGGTGAAGTGGAGGAAGCAAAAGAACGTCAGAGAGCTGCTAGAGAAAGAGAGAGAGGGGGAGAAACAGAGAGATATGAAGAGACGAAGGCTCCCATCTTATCTGGGGCAATGGAACGACCTCCCCCGCCCCATCTCTTCCTCTCTCTCTCTTTTTCTATCGCTCTATCTATCGCTCCCTCTGTCCCTCCATGTTATTTTTTGCTTTCTGTTCCCTCTTGCACACTTTGCCACCTCAATCGCGTTCATGCTCTCTCGCTAGGTCGACCGGCAAACTGCGGGCATCAGCCTTGCAAGTACGTATACACAAGCACACGTACGACGAAAACCGTCTATATTTGCAAGAGTATTGGAGAGACCCAAGCACGATAGAGAGGGAAAGAGAGAGGGTAAGGGCACAGTGGCAAAATGACTGTGCTACGCTGTTGCATCTTACGTAAAACGTAATCGTAAAAGCGCTAATTACGAGGCACTTGGGAACCTCCTCCGATCATGTACACATACACATATATATGTATATGTATATTAGGGTGATTCGAAAAAATTAAAAACTGTTGGCTACCCTCAAAAATCAAAGATATCGTTGTAATGAAGGTCTTTGTGCAACGGTTCGATTTTTTAATTTTTTTTAGAGGGCGCGCGGGTCGTTCGAAAACGCCATTTTCAGCGTTAAATTTACTATATCACTGATAAACGGAAAAAGATCATTAAAAAAATGCTGTTTTTTTATATAAGGTGACCAGATATGTACTCTTCCAAACCCATATTTACTGAATATTAACAAATGGTTCATATATTCGAAAAAAAATCTCTGAAAATCAATATTTTCACTACTTTTCAATTCATTATATCATTAATCATTGATTTTTATCTTCCAAAATGTTTTCGTATTTCTTCCATCTTTTTTCTTGTAAAACTGAGTAAATCCCCAAAATAAATATTTATTTTTAGCAATTTTCGCATTGTAAGCAATACTGATACCGAGTTTTACAAGAAAAAAGATGGTAGAAATACAAAAACGTGTTAGAAGAAAAAAATCAATATGTAATGATATAGTTAATTGAAAAATAGTGAAAATATTGGGTTTCAGAATTTTTTTTTTCGAATATATGAACCATTTGTTAATGTTCAGTAAATATGGGTTTGAAAGAGTACATGAATGAGCACCTTATATGAAAAATTCAGACTTTTTTTAATGATCTGTTTTCGTTTATCAGTGATATAGTAAATTTAACGCTGAAAATTGCGTTTTTGAACGTCCCGCGTGCCCTCTAAAAAATTTAAAAAAAACGAACCGTTGCACAGAGATCTTCATTTCAACGATATCTTTGATTTTTGAGGGTAGCCAACAGTTGTTAATTTTTTCGATTCACCTTAATGTATATGGATATATATACACATAGATTTGTACGAACGTCACGGTAAAGTGAACACAGTGTGACCACCAGGCTTGCACACGTGAGACTTTCTATTTACGTCCCTACCCTCCCCCAGCCTCCATGTAACTCGACTCATCTTCCCAACTCGTCTCTTGCGAATTTTAATTCCCTTTTTTCGCACAAGAAAACACATGAGAAACGTGTTTCTCGTTGAACTTGGAATAATTCTATTCCTTTTAAGGTGGTATTCTGATCTAGAGACATATCGTTTTGTCGATCTCGATAAAAAAAACAAAAAATATTTTTCTTTTACAATGTAATTATTAATATTCTGATAATAAATAAAAAAATTGTCGACAAAAAAATGAAAATTAAATAAGTTATAAGGTGGTCAAGTTGGGGGTATGAAAAGGAGTGTGCTGGTTGGCACGATTGCAACCCCCTTCTAGTCGTCCGATGCAAAATTAAAAAAAATATTCTAAATTAGTAAGAATGTCGTTATAGCCCCTACCTCAGAGATAACGAAAAATAATTTTTTTTTGCGAAATGGTGGCTGTCTGAACAAAAAATGCGTTTTTCGACTTTTTTTTTGCATAGTTTTTAATTTTTTTACAATAGTAAAAAAAAATTTTTGATAAACACGGGGTAGAATTTGAGATATGTCAACCGTGTTGAGAAAAGTAGTTTGGAGAAAAACGTCTATAGTCTGATTTGCTGCGTCAATAAAATAGCTATAACTTCGTAAATTATTGGAATTGAAAAATTTCCTTTCAAGCATATATTCTTAAAGGTCTAAACTTTAAGAATATGCAAAAAATTGATTGTTTCAAAATTCTAGACTACAATACCCTCTTAATCGAGAATTATCGTTACTCATTCCAAATTATACGTTAGATTGAAATTGTGGTATTTTCTCATCGTATATCAAATTTTCTTTCAGCTCTGTTGGAGAAATACTACTCGTACACTGAAAATATGATGCTGAGGTTTGCATGGTTTAAATGCTATGGAAATATAGTTCAATTTTTAATAAAATTCATTCTCTCCAAAAAAATGTTTAAACTAAAACCGCTGAAACATATTTTCGGGTCTTTATTAAGGACTTGGGATGCTGAATGCGCGAACAAACCGTGAATATAATTAAAAATAATTTTTTTAAAACTTATTTTCGTTGTATTGAAACGATGCAAATTTCAACATTGCCCGAAAAGATGATTTTCTGGGTTTAAAGAATTGAGAAAGGCTTGTACAGTGAGAAAAAAGTTTATTTGTAGTAAAGAAATATATTTAGTTGGCACTTTTACTTGAATATTTCTTATCCGTTACAAAATTTGTTAGTCGTTTTTGTCGTTAAAATGTTTCTTAATATTTTAATTCTGTCAAAATAATTTATTAACTGTTAAAAAATATTTATTTAATTTATTAATTGTTAAAAAATCATTGATTTGCCAAATTCAACTTTACATTTGTTAATGGTTAACAAATCCTGATACATCGTTTTCTCAGTGTAGATTTTATAGTTCACTATAAATACACCAGAAGTACAAAAATTATATCCCCGTGTAAATCTATAATCATTGGACAATTTTTTTCATTCAATAATAATTTATTCAAGTGTAGCAACAATTTCGTTATAGTTATTACACATTAATCCACATATATTCGTCGACGGAATTATCTAAATTTATCACTCGGTCGAGCAGCACGTACGAAGCTCCTTAAATGTACATTCGGGTTTTCGATGTTCTTCAACACGCGATCTTGCATTCCGTTGCTATGTACTCTCGATTTCACAGCTCCATTCGCCCACGCGCCGGTCATTAATGCGTGACATTACACGCGCCATTTTGGTTCTCGCATTATGCTCTCGTCGCGCTTACATACGTACGACTAGTCTTCATGTTCCATTTAACATTCATGTATGTCGCATATTATGTATATATTGACACGTAAATCTGCACTCTCCATGTCTCGATAGTGATTTATACGCTTTTTTGGCGTTTATGCCACAGAGAGACGATGAGACGAGAATTTTCAACTCAGAAGTCTCGAGGTCGGAGTGGCGCATCGCAGAGAGAAAGAGACAGGTAAAGGCAGACTGACAAACACAGAGAGAAAGATTGAGGGATTGAAAAAGGAAACAAGAGGAATCGTAGTCGACTGTCCTCCCTCCCTCTTCTGTTAATAAGAGTGGTGTGTCAAACTCAGCATTTCGCTCCTCTTTGCGACTTTACTGGACCTCTCTTTCTCTTTTTTTCCCTCCCCTTCACTCAATTCAGAGAGAGGGAGGGGGAGAGACCTCTGTTTTATTTCATAGTTCTCGCATTTCACAATGATACGATGTTCTTTTCTCTATCTTTCGTTAAGGTATTCCTAACGCGAACCCGAATACTTAAAAAAAATTCCTAAAATGAAGTACAGATATATCAATTTATGTACCGAACATCTCGGAATGTCTGATACAAACTGTCTTACTCGTCTACAAAACTCTGGAGAATCCGAAATTACGATAAAAACAGGACGTTACCGAACGTTTGAAGAAAATGTTAATGATTGAAGTCAGTAAAATGTCACAAGTTAAAGTATTTTCGGAACCGTGTTCTGTCAGGGGTTATGTCTGACAACACCGGAAGCTAGCTCCTCTCGATTTGAGTCAGCTGTTCGTATATATATATATACACACATTGAGAAGCACAACCATATCGTTGCCATATCGTCCTGTCAGCCAATTTACGAAAAAAATTTGGAATTTTTAAAAGGCCGTAACTTATAAGAAATCTTTGATTATGGTTTGTCATTACATATGCTAAATTGATTAAAACTCATTTTTACTACGAACCAGTATAATTTACGAATGATTTAACAGGGCCCTACTTATGCGTCTATAAAATACGGCCCTTCGCGATAAGAATACCTTAATCCTCTGTGCATCTGTTTTCCTTATCGCTTCAACGAGTCACTCCGTCTCGTCCACTTTCCGCCTCGTTCGCCCTCACTTCGGACGCAAACTGAGACGTTTTCACTGCTGCTGCGCCCATCTGTTCTCTTCGTCATTCCAGTGTTTTCTTTCCCTTTCTATCGGTCTTCATTTGGATTTAGGGGAAATCAGAGTGTTAACAGTAAAAACTCTATGAATCCCTCAATGACAAGCGAATCCGCAATTTTTTTGTTCCAAAATTCCAAAACTTTGATACTCACCGCCACGACATAATATCAAGCTCGAAGATTTCATCATGGCTTCGACCGTGTCCCCCTTAAGGCGAGGCTAAATACCCCTCCTTTAGCCTCTTCGCGCTTGTAAGTACGAGAGAGATTGTTCCACGGAGGTCGTGTGAGAGCGAGAGAGAGAGAGAGGGATGCCTCCTCTGGAGCCTATCGTTTCGCGCTTGTTAGTGCCAGAGACCTAAAGCCAAATGTTCCAACATTTTTTTTCCTCAAAAACGAATTTATCGCAAGCAAGAATCCGATAAAGATCGTTGACATTCGTTAAGGGGTTATACTACACAGATGCACCAAAAAACGAAGCATTTTTTGGAATTTTTTCCTTCGATTAACGCATTTTGAAGCTCCAACGATCAGGAAGAGAATAAGACGTTACCAAAGTCGAAGTTTTATCGCGAAAATAAGTTACAGTCATTTTAGTGAACGGATTCAATTTTGGCCAAAATGCAAAAAAAAAATTTTTTTCAATTAATTTTTTGCAAACCTTATATCAATGTATCTTTCCCCCCTGAACACGAATCTACCAATAGTTGCCGGGAAAACTCAAAATTTTTATGGATTTTTATCAAAAACATTTTTTCTCAATTTTGGCCCCATTTTAAAAAACCTCAAAATAGCGAAATTTCAAGTGCTCGTAACTTCACTTTGGTTCAACCGATTCAAAAATTTCTTTTTCGTGCGCAAACGTTCTAACGAAACTTAGAAAATGCCGTTTGGTTCATCCCGATATCTAAATATTTGTAGAAATGAGAGCACTATGAAAATCGCCGAAAAAAATGGAAAGGGGTATGTATGCAAAAAAATGCAAAATCGATGGTCGAACTTTAAAAAACTGCCAAAAATTGAAAAATGATTGGAACTGGATGAACCAAACGGGCTTTTGAAGATTGAACGATCCCGAAGAAAATGCAGAAGCCGAAGTTCTGTCTAGAAAGTAAATTACAGTACTTTTAGTAAACAGATTCAATTTTGGCCAAAATGCAGAAAAAAAAACAATTTTTTTTATTTATTTTGTTCGAACGTTATATCGATGTATTTTGCCCTCCTGAATACGAATCTACCAATAGTTTTTTCAAAAAATCAAAATTTTTACGAATTTTCATCAAAAACATTTTTGCTCAATTCTGGGCCTATTTTGAAAAACCTAAAAATAGCAAAATTTCAATTGATCATACCTTTACTTTGATTTGACCCGTTCTAAAATTTCTTTTTCATACGTACTTGTCCCAAAACTTAATAAATGTCGTTTAGAAAAATACTGGAGAAAAAAGTGTTGAAAAATATTTGAGGTTACATTGACCTTTATCATTCTCTTGGAATCGATCGCACGGCATAACATAACCTCTGTCGTTGTCGTTCGCTCCGGTCCTCTTCATCTCTTCGTATCATTCTTTGGAGCACATCGAGCCCTTCAGACTGCCAATAATGCAGCATACGCTTGACTGTGTTATAATACAACCACGCAGCTGCGAATAATACTGTACGTCTATATACAACGTCATAGTATATACCGGTAGCGTCAAGATAGAAAGACAGAGAGGGAGGGAGAGAGTAAGAGAGAGAGAGAATGGCGTGTATGCAGGAGAAAGGGAAAGAGGGGGGCAATGAGTACAACGCGGCGGTAGTAGCGCGGTAGGAAGCGGCGTGACGTAGGTCGGGAGCAGCGCGATCGTGGCAGCACATACAATATATATGTGCGCGCAAACCCCGGAGGCCAGAACGCCATAATCATATCCACAAAGCCCCGCCGCTCGAGACGCTTTATAGTATACTCATGAAGTTATTTTCATTATTATTATTATTTTTTTCCTCAACATCCAGTGATGGAGGATATTTCTTTATTGATAGGAAAACACATATATATTTCCCCAACTGAACGCCTCGTATTATATAATAGGGTTCAAAGGGGCATTAGCGCGCGAGCCGGAGGGTGCCGCGATTTTAGAGCTTTACGAAGAGCTCAAGTAGAAGCGCAGAAAGCTCTTTTTGTGCGCTTCGATTACTTACCTCGTTGGATAAATGAGAATACACACCGACAACGCCAATGTCTTTTTACGACCGACAAAACTCATCAGGGTTGATTATAATTACTAATTAGGGTACTTTGGATTCTATATTTATGTGCTGTAAATACACGTTTGATCCACATCGGTACAGTTTTAATTACGATGTCGTAAATTTTCTACGCCATTATCTTGTTATCATCGTCATATCCAATTGTTTGCTGCGTGCTGCATCGTTTTTGTTTATATATAATATATATATTGGGGTGGGTGATGAAAAAAATCTTTGTACCACGATCGTTTCCCTCATTAACATGAGAATTTTTCTACTGTTTCCCTTGAAATCATAGATCTTGCGAATCGAGAATACTACTTTTTTGTGAAAAAATTTTGCATTCCAACTTTTGAATAGTGAATGTATGTTGAAGGAACCGTGTGAAGATTGAAGAAATAATTTAGAAAAGGAAAATATAGAGATTGGAAAAATTTCACCACCGATAAGGGGTTTAAAAAAAACTTCTTAGAGTTCTCAGGCAGAAATGACGAAAACTTTTGTTAACTAACGAATTTTGTCATTCCCGAATTTTCAAATAATCAGAAAATGCTGTTTTGCTTTATTTTAATATTCATGTAGTAGTCAAATAAATCGTTTATGGGTGATCTTTTTTTTCAATGAATGGTACAGAAATCAAGATTAAGATCATGCGCAGATGTAAATTGACCACTGTTGAAAGAGAACCCGGCACTTTTCTCTCTTCTGACGTGATAATCCAGACTCATCGTTGCAGCGACTTAATCGCGCGTAAACTTTGCTATCAGCGAAACGTGATATTGCATCGCGGTGATAATATGCACGTGGACGAATAAATTCACGTGCACAATGCGGTTAAAACTATTTTTTCCTATGACATTGAAGTCCACATCGATGCAACGCAAGAAAAATAAGTTTTTTAAATTCATTTTCAGTGAGATCGACCCTTTGCTCGTACATTTAGCATCCCAAGTCCTTGATAAAGACTGCAAAATATGATGCAACGAATTTATTCTAAAAATTCTTCAGGAAAAACGATTTTTATTAAAAAAAAACTATTTCCTTGCCTTCAAAGGATGGAAACTTCACCATTATTTTTCCATATATTTTTTTTTTATCAAAGCAAAGATGCAAAGAGTTCAACTGCGATTGTTTTTCATTTTTTCCCCTTCTATATCCATACAGAATGAACCGTACAATTACGTCATATGAAGTAATTTAAAATCACAAAAACGTTTTCACCAATTACACTAATTATTCAAATCTCTCAGTTTCTCTCCGTCTCTTTCTTCAGTGGAGCGACATTCATACGCGTTTATGACCGCAAACTTCTACGATGGGCTCAAAGTTTTTCCGTCCCTCTCGTTCGATGAATATTAAACAACTCGGAAATTACAATTACAAATTATGGTAAATATTTAGAAGTGCGGCATTTTCGAAAAACGGCGGAATTTTTTTTTTAAGCGATGATGAGCTTTATTATATCACTGTCAATGATATTTCGTTGGGGGAGGCTGAAATTTTTTATTATCCAAGTTTTTGTGAACCATTTAATGCCGAAAACAGCCAAATCTTGAATTTTCGTTATTTTTATTGCCTTTACGCTGTTCTTTTACCCGAACATTTACGATATAAAATGTTATTGAAATTGGATAATTATAACAATTATTGTAAAATTAATAATAATTATAAATAATTATCGTTATAATTATTGTTCTTTTATGTGAAAAAATGCACTCGTTACTATTGAATTCGCTGTGTGACGCCACTTTACCATTTAAAAATGGTAACATTTTACGGACACTTGAAATTTCGGAGTACGTACTGAGAGTAGTCGGGTAAAATTCATAAATGCTTATTATGGAGGGACGAGAATAACGTTTTGGACACGGCGCACGTGTATATGCATGTGTCGCGATCTAGTGGCTCGAGAAGTATACGAAGCCGTATTATCTGCAGTGAAAACGAGACGGTAGCAGGCCAGTGTACATATCTCGTACTCGTTACCGTATTACATATATCTGTGCATGTATACATTATATATGCATATATATATATATATATATATATATATATATTTATCCTCGTCGTTGGTCGTTTGGTCTTCCATACGCGCGCGCGGCGAACGATCTACACGCTTTCTGCGCGAGGCGGCGTGACGATCGAGCGGCCATTTTGATAATTTCCCCCACTCCGTAGACGCGCGCCACTTACCCCTCTCGCGCTCCCTGGCTCCTCTCTTCTCGCTCCCGCGAGCCGAACTCTCCTCCTCATTGCCTCTGTCTTTCGCTCGCTCTCTCTCACACATTCTTCCCACCCCCGCCGTCACTTCACTTTTCGCAAAATCCTCCTCTCCCTCGCGCTCCCCCCTCCCTATTTTCCACCCCTTCTCCCTTTCCGCTTCTGCTCTCTCGCTCTGTCTAGATCGCTCGTCTTCGTTTCACGTTTCGTTTTTTTTTTTCACCATTTCTTTCATCTCGCTCTCTTTCGCGCTCCCCGCAGCTTCCACTTCCACCAGGGTTCGATATATACATGTAAAGTGTCTCGTTTTCCACCTCTTTCGATCTATCTTTTGTCTTTCTCCGTCGCTCCTTCGTTCTTTCTTCCTTTTATTTTTGAATCCGCGACGCGAACTCGCCGCGTTCTTACGCGCGAGCACAACGAAGGAGTCGGCGAGCTTTTGCGAGAAAAGAAAGGGCTCTTCTTTATCGACATGAGCGAGCTGGCCGCCGGCTGCTGCTGCTGCTCCTGCTTTCTGGTGGCTCGTGTGCGAATTTCTCATCTATGTGTTATAGCTATTTATATATCGTATACTTTTTGTAAATATGTATGTGTTTTTATATATACATATATTCTCGTCTCGTCTCGCCCGCGCTTGCTGTTCTTATGTACATCCCCTCTCCCCGCGCGCGCAACGTCACGCTCCCACCTTCGTCGCGTCATCTTTCTCTCTCTTTCACTGTCCTTCGTCTCTCTCTCTCTCTCTCTCGCACGTTTCGTCGATCTCCGCATCGCTTTGCCTCTCTATGGCCCTCCCCTCTGTCTCACTCTCGTCCTCTCCCATCTCTTTCTCTCTCTCTCTCTGTCTCTCGCACGCTTTATCTCCGTCGTCCTCCGCGTATCAGTGTACCCGTGTGCGTTGTTCAGTCACGACCGGAAAGTGCTAGTTTCTCTCGAGCTCTAATCGCCTCGTTGCGTCTCCGCGCGAAACACAGTCTGGCATTGCTATAGATCGTGTATGTGTTTTTTCTCCTCTTTTCCTTCTTATCACCATAACGTCCGTTTATCTCATAATTTCGGGCCGAAAAAGGAAAATTTTTGGCGAGTTTCATAAAGTTGTGTTGAGATTACCAAAACGAAAATGGCAATTTGCGCGTGAATCGAGAGAAACATAAAAAAAACTGAATAATCGTATCGCGATGATTGTGCAGAAAATAAAAAACGCAGAAATAGTGGGTCTCGTCATTGACGCTTCGGCCCTTTAAAACGTGACGCGCGTGTGGGGGAGGCACCCCAGCAGCGACCTCTGCTTTAGCGCGTGTTACGAAATTTCATCTCGCGATTATCGTCGCTTTTGTCTCGTGTATTTTTAATTTTTCGTTCGCGCAATCGTCGAACGCGAATCATTGAATATAAAGAGTTGGAAAAAAAGTGGCTTCTCCCCGCTTGTTTGTCCACCGCAAACGCTTTGACGCAATTGTTCGACGCAGTGACGTGCTACTCGTCACGAGAGCCTACAGTGTGTGACGTACTGTATATACATATATAGATATACATATATATATATATATATATATATATATATATATATATATATAAAATAACGTCAAAGACAACGAGATACAAGATCGAGTATTTATCATTCTCGCTCCCTCTCTCTGTCTCTCTCCATTCTGAGCTATTCCGCAGCTCAACAAACAGCAGAGTAGATCGGAGACGCCACTTTATCCTTGTTTTTCATTTACCATTTATCCGACAGTATTTCCGAACGCTTTTCAAGATTCAGTTATCAAGTTCATATACTTGTATTATCATAATTTTTCGCTCCCTCTCTTCTTCCTGATTTATCTGTTTATTTCTCGATGGTCGCTTATCCGAGAGATAAAAAAAAACAGATATTTCTCTAAACGATTTTTCAATCGATCAGCAATACTTGGCCGTATCCTTGGCCTACGAGCTCACGTTACGTTTTCCCGATAATAATATTGTTCTTGCGATAATCCCGTATATCCGGTGTCTCTGCGTAACTTTTTTTTTTCCTTTCAATATCACAAGGATCGAATTTGTCGATCCTCGATTAATTTCCTCGCGGTCATTCCGTCTCTCTTTGTCTCTCGCACGCGCGCACAATCACACACGCACTTGAGTTTCGCAATCGTTCATCGCGCGCGCCCTCCGACGAGAAGAGGCGGCGCCCCCCTCTCGTGTCTTTCGAAAGATTCACTCGCGTGCGCGAAACATCGCGGTACAGGAGGCCGCGAGGGAGAAGGGGGGGAATTGAGAGAGTGAGGGAAGAGACGGAATAAAGAGAGAGAGAAAAATATAGAGAACGTGCGCGTGACAAACGGATATTCCCCACAGATAATCCGTGAGGTTGCTGCTGGGGTTTTTTTCTTATTTTGAATTTTTCTTGGACGTCGAGAAAGTGATTATTATTCGTGTATAATCGCTAAAACGTTTTCTCGTCGCTTTAGTGCGGTATAGTTTCGCCAGAGAGCGACGCCCGAGGTCTCGCCGAATATACAAGAACCGCCCGCAAAGTGTCCTCATTTTACGCGCTCGGGCCAATCGGCGAGCCTAAGTCAACTGCGTTTTATATATTTTACATATATATACATATATATGCACATAGCGACCAGACAGTGGCTCGCGAATAATTCGCGAGGTGTGTGATAAACAGCGCAGAGGAAAGAAAAATAATACCAAGTGAATAGCGGTTGTTTCTCGTTATTGTTATTTTTTTTCGAGTAATTTTCTTTTTTCTCTTGATTGTTTTTCGTCGGGAACGACGAGTACGGCACGACGTCGACGACGGTGGTGATCGAGCCAAGAGGAGCGCGCACTCTGGATTAGCCGCTTCCTCAAGGCCGTCTACCTTCGTATTTCTATACATTAGTGCAATTTGTGCGAGTGTGCATCTTAATCTCCCTCAATCTCACTGTACAGTGGTGCTCTTGTGCAATTATAAGTCCATAATTGTGCAATTTTTTATTCGGTACATTTATATTTTTTTACTTTCAAATTTTTTGCAATATTTTTTTTTTTCCTCTACTCAATCAGCGATCGATCACAATCCGCGTAAACGACGCGATTCGGGCGCGCGCAACGCGCAGTAACGTCCATTAATTTGCGCGTGTTAATTCACGTGACAAAAGCATGATATTGCGTCGATCGTCATTGGCGAACACAGTGCCGATGTTGATACGTCGTTATCCCGGCGGCGCCTTTGTAATCGAGACTCCGATAGTATCGACGAAATCAAATTCACGAACAACGAGAACGGCAATACCGACGTCAGAATTATATTTGGAAGCGGCGCGACGCGCGCCTCCCTCCTGAATAATCGGTGAGTTTGTACGCGCGTTTTTTTTCTCTCTCGATCGTCGACGAACGATTTTACTGTCGACGGATTGAAAAAAAAATTTTTTTTCCCTTTCCATGCTTATCCCGCAAAATCGAACTCTCCTCGTAAAATTCAACTTGGAATTCGCAAGATCCTCTAATTTTATTACGCTTCATTTTATAAGATGAATTCTACGACTGCGATGAGATACTTGAGATTTGATTACAATGAGAATTCATTGCAATGCGTTGTTGACCTTGACATCAAAAAATTATATTGGTAGGTTTTTCTTATCCAGGCAGCCGAAAGAAAAACGTATTCTTGCGATTTCTTTTTTTTTTTATCAAAATTTTTATTTATTTTATTTATATTTATTTTTTCTCCTTTATTGTCATTACATAATTCCACGCAATGTTGGTATTTTAAGACGTAACATCTGAAGAACGCTCGGTAATTTTGTGCGAAGAATTGATGGCCCAAAATTTTATGATGATGAAACTTGCATCGTTGCAATGAAACGAAAATGAGTTTAAAAAAAAATATTTTCAATTGTATTTACACTTTGTTCGCGCATTAAGCATCCTAAGTGCTGACGAAAGATGGCAAAATATATTTCACTTCAATTTGAAAAATTCTTAGGAAAAATTGATTTTATTAAAATAAACTCTTTCCTTTGCATTTGAAATATCCAAGCTTCAGCATCACGAAAATTTTTACGGAACATCTAAAAGATTATAAACCGCCAAAATATATCTTTTTTTTTTAAGTAATTTTTTGTCGGCCATATTGATTTCCAATGTAGGAAATATTGAATGTCAGACATATTAATACGGTCCATGGAAGGAAACTCGAAGTTTTCAACGATATAGAGATAAGGTGGTTTCTGTATGTGGATTAACTTGCGCGTTATCGAAATTATCGCTACAGATAAGAGTGCGAGTGAGAGAGCAGGGAGGAGGCGTTAAGGTGATAAAATTCTGCTTTGCTCGGTTGGCAATCGATGCAAAAACCATATTGTCACATCAACATAATCTCTTCGTGATTTTATTTTATTTAATCTTCTTGCCACAATCGAACGTACACTACGATCCCGATTTAAGCAAGAGCGGCGGGACTGGCACCGCTAGACACTTGCTTAAATCGAAGTTGCGCAAATGTCGCCCATGCGTCCACGCGCATCTCACACCAGTCGGGAGCCTTGTCCGTTCTCACACCGGCGCTCTCACACCATGTGCCACGTCGATCGATATCCGCCGCATAGTGGGGACTCTTGCTTATATCGAAGCTGCTTAAATCGAGATCGTAGTACACAAGTTTGAGCTCGTGACGTTCACGAGTCTGTCTCTTAATTTTTATCATTCTCTGGTTATTCCACTTATCTTCCTCCTTCTCCATCGCTCCCGCGTCTTTTTTCTTGAGCCGTTGTCTTTCTTGAACTTTGCGCTCGGATCGTTCGCTCCTACGTATTAAAAAAAAACCATTCACGAGTTTACTCTTCTTATCCCTCTAATGATGATTACGCAGTTGCTCCGTACCAGAAGTCAAATACATCCACCAGTTGTTCGCCAGGTAGCGATAAAAAAAACGGGAAAAAAAAAATTTCGTCAACCCACTCTTTAGAATCCCTGAATGAAATTCACAATGTCGATTTGGTCGACTCGGCAGCATAATTGAATCAACTAATTTCCCTGTTTTTGGTGGTTCTTCAACTTTGATCCGACGTAATCTCATTTGTTTACGGTACCAAGTTTGAGGAGGAAAAATAATAACGAAAAATGAGAAGAGCTTGTAAATACTTGGTCGACAATAATTTCAAAAATAAAAGATATTTCAAGTATCATTTCCAAAGTGTCGACAAGTCTCAAAATGGTTTCTACAAAAAAATTAATTTATCCAATTTTTCGGTCATCCAATCGTTCGGTACTTTAAGTCCATGATTCAAGTGTTAGACCTCAATCGAATTAGATAATATTGAATCCTATCGAAAGTCAGTAAGAAATTGGCGAAACAACCGAGTATCAAAATCCCACATAACTGACGTTGGTTTGTTTTAATGATGAAATTTATAAACATGGCAGAATGTCGTCGACGTTAATGGGAATAAATGTGTCGATTTATGGAGATTGAGTTTCATGAATTGGTTCTCACTATGCAAATGGTTTATTTTATCGAAACGTTGACCAAATGTCCTTTTGCCCGGGATAATTCTGGAAATATGAGGGAAATATACTGGAAATTGTTGCAGGGCGTATTAGTGACATAATGATGGATAATGGTGTTACACATATATGAGCGTTATAGTTTGGCACAACTACACAGGCGCAACTTTCTCCGTCACGTGTTTGAACTATCGTGCACCCATACACATAAGTTGTCATATGTATGCGTGTACATGTGACAGCAATTGACGATCGATTTGTGCACCGGCGTTTGCGTGTCACGCGCGTCACGAGTAATATCACTCACTTACATATTGCCGTATACACGCCACTCATCTCGACGCACTCTGCATTATATTACATAATACGTTACATATATATGTATACACATGCATATGTATATGGCGGAACCGGTTTACCTCAATCAGTTATTAGATACATATCTGCGGATAAATACCGATCAGGCAGGTATGTCAGTAGACTTATGTCTTTGAGAGGTGTGATAAGCTTAGATATGTCTCTTGGAGTATATCGGTGAAAGTACCACCATCATCCGACACCAGATCTACGCTGATATCGATCGTACTACATCCTGGTAACTAAACCTAGCTGCACCTTATCAATAATAATAATAATAATAATAATAATAATAATAATAATATGCGTGAGAGAAGGTGGAAAAAACTTGTCGATTTTTTTTTTAATTACTAAAAATAAATTATGGCAAAAAATGCTCTCCTATTATTGTGGCATACTTATCCAAGGGTATAAATTTATCCAAGGAAACCTTTTTTATTCCCGTAAGCTCGAGAAGCCATCATCGAGTTAGGGGTAGAGTATGCAAGTTTTGCGGTGATTCATGATGATGCTAAAGTTTTCATCGTATTAATGCAATGACAATTGTCGAATTGTTATTAAAATTTATTCTTTCATAAAAATTTATAAATTGAATTTTTTTTTAAATTTATTTTAGGGTCTTTATTATTAACGATTTGAGATTGTAGATGCATAAGTGAAACGTGAATGTCACTGAAAATGAATTGAAAAAAACTCATTTCCGTTGCATTGGAACGACAATTGTCTAATTATAATTAAAATTCATTCTTCCCTAAAAATGTATGAATTGAAAAATCGTTGAAATTTGTTTTGGGGTCTTTATTAACGATTTGAGGTTGTAGATGCACAAGTGAAACGTAAATGTCACTAAAATTGAATTAAACAGAAAATATTTCCGTTGCATTGCAGCGACAATTATCTAATTATTATTAAAATTTATAATTCCCTAAAAATGTATGAATTGAAAAATCGTTAAAATTAGTTTTGGGGTCTTCATTCACGATTTGAAATTGTAAATGCACAAGTGAAACGTAAATGTCACTAAAATTAAATTGAAAAAAAAATAGTTCCGTTGCATCGCAGCGACAATTGTCTAATTATGATTAAAATTCATTCTTCCCTAAAAATTTATGGATTAAAAAATCGTTAAAATTTGTTTTGCGGTCTTTTTAATGATTTGAGATTGTAGATGCACTAGGAAACGTAAATGTCACTGAAAATGAAATTTAAAAAATTATTATTGTTGCATTGCAACGACAATTGTCTAATAATTATTAAAATTCATTCTTTCATAAACATTTTTGAATTGAAGAATCGTTTAAATTTGTTTTGGGGTCTTAATTAATGATTTGGCCTGTGCGAGAAGGTCAAATAATGCATCGACTTGCCTCCCACTCTTCATCTGGATTATATACCCTCCCTGTTAGGTTGCTCTATACCGGAAATTCAGCACTCTTGCAATAAAACTCTGATACGATATTCTTTAACGAAACTCCATATCGTATGAAATTACTGACAAATAATGACTTCATCGAATATAGTCTCAGTAAAAATCTGCGGAATTGAATTTCTTATTTCTTATTTATGCATTTTTTTGAATATATAGTCATTTGATTTTTTATAAACTAATTTTTGATACATCAACTAGAATGTTTGAAGGATGTTCTGTAATTTTTTGAGATTTTTCCGACCGATAGTTTGGTTACAATACTTGTTGAAAAATGGCCAAGGTCAAATCGACCTAAATAAGTGTGAGGAGGTTTAAATCAAATCCAGTGGGCTTTTTTTTACAATTATATCAAAGTGTATGTCTCTCATGGATATTTTACACAGTAATCATGTTTTGACAGAGTTTTATTGCGGTAAGAATCTGGAGGTAGAGAAATAACGTGTAAACGTGTCCACTTGATAGCTCGCTTGTCACTTTGTCGAAACTTTGGACCAGAAGTTCGGCGTACATTCCGCCGAGAGTTCTCGCGAGCTTTCAGGAGTTTCCGAAAACTAACATTAACACAGAATACACGAATGCAGACAATACCGGAAACATGAGTTATCATTGATGTCGCGCAAACAATATCGTGTCAATATTCATCACAAAATAATGGATCTTGTGTGTCTATCGCACCAGAATCCATTGTTACATCAAATGTTTATCGCGCATTACACCTGTTGATCCGGAAAATAATGAAAATAAAATCTCGAGATTGTGCCCGATATATTCAACATATATTTATCGATATATGCGATGAATAACGTATGGGAGAGAGATCGAATCGCACGAGTGGAGGATAACATATTCCGTACAACGCGTTTATACCCGCATAAATGATACTCGATATACAGAATATTTCATATTATTATGTATTTATATATACCCTGCGTTATTCCGAATCACTCTCCAGTCATTTTACCGATAATGTTGTTGTTTCTCTCCCTACTTTGTCTCGTATAAACAGTTAACAGAGATACATTGAAATGTCGAACGCCTCTCGTTAATTTGCTTCCTGTGCAATTTTCTCTCTGCCTTTTTCTCTCTTCGTCAAGCTCAGACCTCGGTAATAAGTTAGCAGAAACAAGATGGTGTTCAAGTTTGCATCGTTTTGATCCAACGGTGGCATTTTTTAATAAAGTTCATTTTTTTCTGAGAAATGTTCGTGGTGAAAATTCGTTACAACATATTTTGGGACCTCTATTGAGGACTTGGGATTTTTAATGCACAAGCAAAACGTAAATCTCACTAAAAATTAATTAATAACAATTATTTACGTTGCATTGCAACGATGCAAACTTGAAGCCATGGAACGAGTCTCCAAAATTAATTTCAATTGTACCAGAATGAGATTCTTTTTCAATGCTGTTGAACCATATTAAATTGAACCCAAAAATTTGAGCAAAAATATATATTTTTTTAAATTTTTGTGAATACGAAATTTTTTTAAAATACGTGTAAATTAAAGAAAAAATACACCTAATTCTGGTACAATTTAAATTCATTTTGGAGACTTGTCAATGCTAACTTTACAGAAGTTAAGCTCGGATGACTAGAGTATTAACTACGAGAGTTCGTATGTAACATTGTAACTAAGCCCTTCTTGGGCTTCTTTTCTATATATATTTAATAATATA
This sequence comes from Alloplasta piceator, assembly GCA_946863875.1. Lineage (NCBI taxonomy): Eukaryota > Metazoa > Arthropoda > Insecta > Hymenoptera > Ichneumonidae > Alloplasta > Alloplasta piceator. Next base: position 11,392,488 of record OX333079.1, read on the forward strand.
TACACATATATCTGTATTTATATGTACTTGTATTTATCGATAGTATGGGTTTGCGTGCTTGCGGAAAATTTCACGTGAGTTTTATCGACGAGCCGCATTAAATCGTTATTTATGTGAAGCACAACCCCAACCCGATATAGCTGTATATGGGTCATTCCACACCGATTCGACCTGGGCCTGACCCTTCACCTGTCCAATTTTGTCCAAGATTTTTTATGATTTTGTAGTACCTTCGAAAAGCACTCAGGACTTTTTAAGATTTTTTTTTTGAGCGATTTGACTTGACTATAATTTTATAAACAAATTATTTTTTCGTTTTTTTTTGCAAAGTTATATTTACGTCAAATCGCTCCAAAAAAATCTGAAAAAAATCCTGAGTGCTCTTCAGAGGTACTACAAAACCATAAAGCATTGCGGACAAAATCGGAGGGGTGAAGGGTCAGACCCAGGTCGAATCGGTGCGGAATGCCCCATATATATTTCTACTCGATGGAGTCGAGGGTATATCCCGATGTCGCATTTTTCATTCCCTCACCGATCACGGCTTCCTCTCTCTTTCTCTCTCAGTGCTATAAAATACTGAGTGCGATCACGGTATCGTGCGAAACGAACGTGACTTGGTTATACCCGAGAGGGCCAAATTCCTCACTTCCTCGCCTCGGATAAACGGGAAATACGATATATATATATATCCTATGCCTTACATTCGCGTGCACATCTTCGCATTATCGTTTTTGCAAAGTCTCATTACAACGTTTTAAGCGAACAAAACCATCAGATACCGAAATATCGTCGATGAATTGTGAATTCTGAGTCTGAATTTCTCTTCGTGGTTGAACAATCCTTCGAACAAGATGGAATATGAAATATAAGCCAGGTAGATATGACGGATGATCTGAATACATAATTCATGCGTCTCAGCTTTTATGGGGTTGTCGCGTATGATTTATGCTCGAATCGATTGAAATGTCGATTTTTTTAATCGCCTCGCGCGATAATTTATTCGGGTTCCGCGGAGCCGCGAGAGAGTGTGATGCAAGGCTCCTCCTCCACACGTTCGAATTTTATTCAATCAGAGAGAGAGAGAGAGAGAGAGAGAGAGAGAGAGAGAGAGAGAGAGAGAGAGAGAGAGAGAGAGAGAGAGAGAGAGAGGGACACGCATGAGGCCATTTTTTCCTCGTGGTCAGAGATTTTTGTTCTCCAAACTGACCCGAGTCAATATTTTCATCGTTTACTTCCGTTAACAGCTTCTCTCGTCGTTTTTAGAGCGGGAAAGCGAAATAATTATATATGATTGACCATATAATAAGGAAAACCTCGTCGACATTGTAGAGGCTAAATTGCGTGCGGATTGTGTTGCGATAAAAATAATGATGGTAATAATTATCATTAGCTCACCAGTTTTTAATGCATAATTATTGGTGCGACTCTCACAGTTATTATAGCTTTGAGCTGAGCAAATGGCCAGTCGAAGAGGAAGATAGGAGAATCGCGAGAAAAAAGGTAATAGAGAGAGGGAGAGAGAGGGGGAGACGCATGACCAGTTTTTCCGATATTTCCGTCGCGTTGTTACGACCTTGTTGCACGTGCGTATATTTCTCCACCTCGTGCGTTCGCGCTCGATATTATCATATCGCGAGTGCTCTCTTCATCGACACATCTCATGGATTTCCACACTGATACTAACTGTGTGCACAAGTGCGTCTCTTATCGTTACGATACCTCGTCTGCGACGGCCATTAATGAGAAAACGTGCCTATGATAACGAGACAAAAAGATTTTCTGTTTCATCTCGAGCATCGACTTTGTTCAGTCGACGAATCGCTGCTTTTGACTTTCATGACAATTTCAGACTCAATTGCCATTGGACAATTTTTTCCTCCATCATTAAATCCTATAAGTTGAACTTTTGACTTTCATGATTATTTCAGACTCAATTATCTAGTCGTGCGTTCGTTTTATTGTCATTTTAAAACATTCGTAACATTGGGAATCTTTTCCTCCATCATTGAATCCCACAAGGTTTTGTGCTTCGAAATGATATCGACTGTAGAATCCAAAGTAAAGTTCCGTTTCGAAGGTTTTTTTGTTTGTAAATTACTTCAGATGGAAAAAATGTTTGAACAGAATAAATCGACACTTACGAAGTCAGTAAAACGGATAGTTTCAGTCAGAAAAACAAAATTTGATGTCATTCGACAGATATTCGACAGAACTATATTAAAATATATTTCACTACTAAATATATTTACAAATATATTTAAATAATTATATTTAAATTAATCTATTACGTTAAATACATTTGTATAAAAATGTACATGTTTTTATTTTCCAAACATGTACCTAAACGCATGTGAACACCAATTCAGTAAATTCAATTACTTTCTTTTCCCGGTGATGAGCATTTTAACTGCATTAATTCAATTGATAGATTGTGTTGCCTCCACCCAGTTAGGCGATCACCCAGAGCAATGCTAACCCGCATCCAGGTCATTTAAAATAAAAAGGCAAATAAATTTCTACATTACTTCATTCAGCGTCAATACAAATTTTTAATATGATCGTTTTCGAAAAAGTTTTCGACTTACTCAACCAGTTATAACCCACGAGGCCTCTATTCTACACATTTTTATTCTACACGTGACACTCCCTAAACAAAAGTTTCTCCACATATCATTTCACAGAAGAAAAGGTGGCAGAAAATAATATTCTATTGTACACATTATTATCCTACACCTTATTATCCTACACATTACAGCCTTTGCCAAAATCTACTACTGGAATGGATAATCACGTTGTAGTTTCTTCCGTTTTTTTGGGGCTGTAAAACGTCCCACGCAGAGTTTTGCTACAGGTTGTAATTTGTAGGATAATAATGTGTAGAATAAAGGCCTCCTCGGTATGACCTCTCAAACTCCATCCTTTCGCTAGGCAATCGATCTTTTTCATGATGATGCTTATCATCATCATTAACTTAAATTTATTTACTAAAACATATTTTTGCATCATCATTGCCTCAGTTGTAATATAACGATTAGAATTATGATCGTTTATTTATTTTCATTTTTTTCAATTTTTCAATGTGTACACACTTTTTACAAGCCCATAATGTTACATTAACGTTTGGATTTGACGTCGTTGTTGAATTATCGCGAACGAACGGTGTCAGTGTGTCAGTGTCGAGGCTCCTTTGCTGCAGCACTGCTAAGAGAGTCTCTCGGTGCCGCTGATGTAGGATATGACTCGTTTTCTCACTTTCCCGCTGGTGATTAGGTGTAAAATCATCTCACATTTAACACATTTTACTTTTTCGTCACTTTATCGCGATTTTTTAATTTTTTGTTTTTTTTATTTTCCCTCGCCAGTGTATTTGCCCGCCGACCGTTCAACGGTCGACGGAATAATCGAGAATTCCCTCTCTCGATGCTCCTCTTAGCCGGTGTATATTTTCGTGTATGTGTGCGTGTTTGTCCAACGTTATTCAGCCTTCGGCTAGCTCGAAATAAACTCGACAGCTCATCTCTGGTTAACGCTCTTGTGTTCTCCCTGGCTAGAGTGCAATACGTATTTTAACACAAAAACAAGCGAATATTTTATTTTGGAACCACAAATTGATACATATTTTTTCACTTTGTTTCGTATTTTTCGATTCGAGGAGGTGGCAGTGCTTCATGCTGATCAAACTGATGAATTGACGAAGGAATATATCAATCCCGATGAGTTTTTAATTCTTCAACCATTTCGGAAATTCCAGCGAAATGTATTTTCGTCGAGTCTTTACTAAGAATAATCAGCTTTTTTCAGATTTTTTTTTTTTTAATTCAAGGCTCATTTTGTTTCACAAAAGATTCTCTCTATCTTATCAATGCAAATCGACAATCGTATGTTGCTGCACATTCCTCAATTTTTGCACGAGTTATTGGTTGATAAGAAAAAAAATAATAAAGGGAGATGAACCAATAATATATATAGTTGAACAAAAAAAAGTCGAGATTGAAAAAATTTAGACATCGGATTGGCAATAAAAATCACATTTGTCTGTGATTCGGACCTCTTTACTTGTACGAAATATATATATTTTTAGGGATGAGATACAGAAATTGACATGAACTTGAAGATTCGAACGTTCAACTGAATCGACAAATGTAATCTTTCAACGAAAAATCGAAGTTGCCTGATAAAATTTGACAATTAATTCCCAAAGTTTTTCAATTATTTGAAAGAATTATTCAGCAATAATCGCTGCAGATATTTCGATTATTTGTTGAAAAAATACATTTGTCAAATTTAAGGATGTTGAGTCCCAAATCGCAAATGATGAGAAAATTCTGAAAATTTGGTATGTTTTTGGATGTATTTAAGAGGTCGTGTAAAAATTTCACGACGATTAGGAAGCTCGTTATCGAACAATTAACATTAACAAATTAAATTAAATGTAGTCTTATGGAAACTGATATAACTTTGCGATAAGTTTTTTTTGACCTCTCAATTTTTGAATATTTCCACTTTATTGAAAGCAACGGAAACAAAACGAAGTTTATTGATAAATATTTTTATTATTTGTTTAAAAAATTGTTCTTAACAAAATGTTAATATTTTAATAACGAGCTTCCTAATCGTCGTGAAATTTTTACACGACCTCTTAAATACTTTCATTTTAACCCTTAAGGAGGTTGAAGTTATGATGATAGAATTCTGAAAATTTAATATGTTTTTACATGAAGTATTCAGGAGGTCGTGTAAAAATTTCACGACGATTAAGAAACTATTTATTGAACAATGAACATTAAAAGATTTCAAAGGGACGCCACAACCTTAAGTTCAGTTGAACGTTCGAAACTTAATAAATTGAGAGCAATAAAAAGATATCGCGTTTTTTATGACTATACCTTCAGCATTTTCAATGCCTCGCGGGTGTTTGTGGTTGTTTGGTTATTTTAAATTTATTTATTACATGCAAAATGTAATTAAATTGTTACAGGGTGGACCGGGACCGGCTTCGTGAGCAAGAACGTCAAGCCCGCGTGGCGATGTCGGTCCAGGCGGAACAGGCGGCAGCGGGAGGCGGTCCGGACACCCGCCACGGCCATCATCATCACGGTCATCACAATCATGGTCATCATCATCATCATACGAATCCACACGCGTCCGCTGCCGCCTCGCTTTTTCCCCGTGCCCCAGTCAGGGTGAGTACCATTTTTTCCTCGTTTTTTTCAATGATCGAAAAATTATACTCTGCTCCACACACGATCGAATGAAATGTTGAAATTTAACAGTCCTTCGAGCCAATATTTAATTAACTCGATCGACATTTTCTTCAATCAATTATAATTCATTCATTCGACAAATGAAGTGAAATTAACGATAATCGGTTCTATTGAATTTTCCCTCGAATTATGCGAAGTTTTCTCCATCAAATTAAATTTTCCGAGCCATTATGCTAGAATTTATTTTAACAATTTGACACAAAAATAACTTGTGCTACATCAATTACTCTTGTTATTTCGAAATGCATTTTTATCGGTGACTTTTTACTTTTTTGCCACAATTATTAAAATCAAGACTACGAACATTTACTGGATGAACTGTCTATCGATTAGATCTGGAATGTCTCAATTGATTTCCTCGTTGATTCACAAATAAATAAAAATAGATGCCATTGCTTCACCATAATTATATGCTTAATATCCTAAACGAGAAAAAAGGTTTAATTAACATTTCTGCATTCACGTTTTACACTATTTGTATTCGAATTAATGCTTTTGAATAGCGTCCAAAAGATTTTTGATATACTTTTGAAAAGAACTGAGCGGTGGAGTAGAATTAACGAGTTGGCACGCTTCCTGGCTTTTTTTCATTTTTTAATTACACGCTTAATTACTTGAAATATTCTCCACGATAGCGAGAACTAACACGAGCATTGTTTTTTCACTTCTCTGGAGAAATGCATTTCCCGCTATTTTTCTCGCCATTCTTACATCCGAATTAACTAAGCATTTCCGGAAAAATATCGATAAATAAGTAATAAAATTATTTGAGAGTTTTCATATCATATGCTTATCCAACACTGAATACATATAAATGTATATAAATACATTCGAGTCACTTAAATCCCAACTGAATATTTTTCCCAGTATATCACGTATGTGTAATAAAAAGACACGATGTAACGAGAGATGGCGAGAGAGAGAGAGTGAATCCTTTATGATTATTTTTGTCATGATGATCCTTTTTATCGCCCACGCGTTCGCCTCCCTTCTTTCTTTCGTCGTGTTTTTTTTTCGCCTCGCTCGCATTTGGCTCTTTCGTTTTCCCCTCCTATACATACTCTCTCAGTTTTATCGACTCACTCGAGACTGTGGGTTTCCGGCTTTTGTCAATACCATGCATGTAGGTGAGATTTTCCCCCAACGGAAATTTCGTGTCAAGAACTCTCGCGTCAACTCGACTTTCATAATTCAGTGTCTCAGATTTAACTTGATTTAACTCAAATTTGATGCGCAATTTTTTTGTCGCTAAGTGTCATAACTGAACCATTTTTCTGATTTATTTCAAATTTTTTTGATCTATCGTGTTGAAGTTACAATTCTTTTTGATTTTCCTTCGATTGCCACTGAAAATGTATGTTTATTAACAGTTTTTACGTGTTTGTAATGGCGGATAAATATGCCCTTCGCTCCTGGAGGATTCGTTAACGGATTGATCGTAAACACTCGCGTGGCCGAGTGGATCGCGACTATTTGACGCTTATGTATAAATGTGAGGGTATATATGTATTAGGGTGGTCCTTATTTAGGCTTTGGATGAATTTTTTATCAGACGCCCCCCAAATCGACTCCAAATAATTCAAAAACAAAACCCTAATTTTTTCAGATTTTTATCTAGACTAACCTCTCCCGAAAAGAAGGTAGATTTCCCCATTTGAAATATACGTGTTTCGGCCCTATTCTCAGGAAATATTTTTTTCCAAGTGTAATAATTTTTTAAAAAATCTGTAACTGCAAGATTTTAGTGTTCATTCGTGCTACTATTTGAGGAAAAATTCGCATTATCATACGGGCCAGTCTAGACGAATTGCAATACGTCTAGTTTGACACGTATCAGAATTTTAGACGAATTTCAATTCGTCTAGATTGACCCGTATGATAATGTGAATTTTTCCTCATCAATGAACACTAAAATCTCGCAATTACATATTTTTTAAAAAATTATTACACTTGGAATAAAATATATCCTGAGAATATGGCCGAAACACGTGTATTTCAAATGGGGAAAACTACCCTCTTGGTAGGAGGGGTTAGAGTCCAGATAAAAATCTGAAAAAATTAGAGTATTGTTTTTGAATTATTTGGAGTCGATTTGGGGGGCGTCGGATGAGAAATTCGTCTGAGCCCGAAATAAGGACCACCCTAATATGTACATAAGAGTCGCGGAGGATTGACCCTCAAGATTTATTGCTCAGTAACAGCTACAAGGGTGAAGGAGATCAAGAAAGAGGGTAGCAAGAGCCGACCATTCGATGGTAAGTTCACCCTCTTGGAGTTGAGGGCACAAGACCACGAAGCTCTTTCGCTGGCCTCTCTCTTTCTCCCTCCCCTTCTCTTTCCCTCTAGTTATCCCGGGGAAATACGCTTATCGATCGCCGGCAATCAAAAGGACGCAACCGACATTACTTTGAGCATCGAATCGCGCGGTTTACGCTCTTCACAGCGATATCTTTTACACATAAAATCTCAAGATCCGTGAGGCTTTCCATCGAACCCAAAGATTTGCCAAAGCTTGGTAATGCATCAAACAGTTTCCCGGAGTCTTAAAATTAAACTCGATGAAAAACTTTCTCGACTCTGAGCCGCAAATGAAAGTAACTCTTTGGAACATTGATTTTTTTTTCAAAGAAGAGGAGTCGTGAAAAATTGTCAATATCTTTGGGATATCGGTTGCAGGTTCTTTCAATGCAAGTTGCAAATTTTTTTGGTGATGGAGAAAATTTATTTTAAGAGCTGTAATTATTTTTTCCTCGCTTTCAATGAGCGATAAAATGGTGAGAAAATTCATGATAATTAAAATTTTGCAATGTCATTCATTTTTCATTCGGTAATTTTTTTTCGAAATTTTCCTCGAATTCTACGATCCGATGATTATCATAAATTACACATTTTTTTTTCATCGAACGACGTTCGTTCCACGTGCGCGCTGTACATTGTAATATATGGACTTGTACTATCGGGCGAAACTATCTTCCCGCCGTCTCGTACGAGAAAATTTTCGCTCCGGCTTGCAAATGATATGTAGATCGAATGCCACATGGAGATGGGTTCTGAGATCACAGTTTCTCTCTCGTACAGAAATATTCGTACATCTTGAACCGTTGCTCTGTCTTTTTCTGTTTCTCTCTCTTTTCGTCTTCTTGTTTTTTTCTTCGCTCGTACACTCGCAGACCGCGTTACGCAATCGCGAACGGCTTCTCGATCCGATGATTAATCGATCGATAAATTATTCACCGCCAATAGTCGGAGATCTCGTTTCATTTTTTCCCCCTCTCACCTGCTATCCTCGTTTTATCGCGTCTTGCAAATTTTCCTCTTTTTTTTCCTCCAACTCTACGGCACGATCGACAAAATCTCATGGTTTACTCTCTCGCTCCGGTAAATTCCCCGCAAACTCCGTAGAAACTTCCACGCTCTTCGCGGGAAACGACAAAATTCAACAGGCTTTTTCTCTCTTTGTCAAGCTTTTTCATTCGAAAAATTTCTTCGTTTATATGTACGAGGCATTCCACACCGATTCGACCTGGGTCTGACCCTTCACATGTCCGATTTTGTCCGCAATTTTTTATGGTTTTGTAGTACCTCCGAAGAGCACTCAGGATTTTTTCAGATTTTTTGGAGCGATTTGACTCAACTATAGTTTTATAAACAAATTATTTTTAGCCTAAATTTAAAAATCTGAAAGATCACAAGAATCCCATTTTTTATATAAAAAATTTCAACCGTTGAGCCAAAATGAGCACGGTTTCTCCTTCTGTTTATAACAAGCTTTTTCGGAAAAACAAAAAAAATGTAAGGACGACCCTGAATTGAATGGGCCCTTATCCAAACATTTTTTTAAACACCTTCGATTCATACATAAATGTTCGGATAACGGCCCACTCAATTCAGGTTTCTCCTTCTATTAAAAAAAAAAAAAAAAATCCAAGAAGCTTGTTATAAACAAAACGAAACTTCTGCCCACTTTGGCTGAACGCTTGAAATTTTTCATACAAAAGAAGGGATTTTTGTTATTTTTTCCGGACTCTTAAACGTGGGCTAAAAATCATTTGTTTATAAAATTATAGTCAAGTCAAATCGTTCTAAAAAAATCTGAAAAAAATCCTGAGTGCTTTTTAGTGGCACCACAAAACCACAAAAAATCGTCGACAAAATCGGAGAGGTGAAGGGTCATGTCGAATCGGTGTGGAATGCCTCATATACAAGGACGATAAACGTTTTGCCCAGACAATATCGCGTCAAGCTTGTCTTGTCTCGTGATCGTTTGATAAGGAGCGAGGGGCGGGGTGGATTCCCGCGCTCTTCACTTTTCCCTTTCCCTCGTTCGCGGCAGATGTAAAGAGAGACATGCGAAGAACCGTCAAATCACGTGCGATCGGTGCTCCGATAAGGAAATGATAACGCGCCCGATAAAAGTCGTTCTCGCGCTAAACCCTGAGCTTTTGGCGGCCATTCGCTTAATCTACATTATTTTCTTGTAGATGTTTGACTTTTTGGGCGTGAATGATGGCGCAAACGTGCAATCATAAACTCTCGCATAGATCCGAAAATTATTATTATTATTATTATTATAATTATTAAATTTATATAAAACGTTTTATGTTCGGTTGTGTCCTACGAGGAAGTTGGTGGTTTCACCTTGTCCAACGATCACGTACCGCTGAGAGCGTGTGTTTTCGCACGTACGCACATTTATATACGTCATTTATATATTGTATATTGTGTGTATATGGAACATGGTATACACATTTTATGTACATACATACATATACTTGCCTTTAACCACTCGCACATCCAAAGAGCAGCCCCCTTTTCTTCCCTCTTTCTTGCTCGCTCTTTCTCTCTATCTCTAACGTTCCTTCCCACATCCGTCCAAACGTGATCGCGCAGTGGAGTAGCAATCACGGGCTTAGCTTCACGTAAACGGACGGACGCGTGGACACACACGCACACACTCTTGACGGTTATTCCGGTCCGTCAGTAGGTCACGCAGTCGTTGAATAATTTTCATCGCATATTATATATTATATCGCACTCGGCAAATATCGCGTTCCCAACGCAACTGCTTCTCTCATTCATTCATCCAGAAAACTATGCACATCGCAGTGGCTAAACAAAATAGACGCACATCGTTCAGATTGCGTTTGTCGAGATTTTTATTCACTCAAAGTCCCAGCTGAAAAGAAAAAGTTTTCAGTAATTCAAGAAGTTTTATGGACTTCTGAACGTTAGAATGAACGGAAAATGGAATAACTTGTTCTTTTAAAGGACAGTTTTAAGGCCCTTTAACACTTTGGAAATAATGCTCCAAACATCTTTCAACTTAAAAAATGATTACTTACCAAATATTTGCCCAGCCCTTCTAGTTTTTTGTTAGACAAATAAAATTTGGCGACTTTTCGTTCAGCTGAGAGTTCAAAACTTCAAGTACATGAAGTTTTGAGTATCAGATGCCATGTATCGGAAAAGGACTTTCCAATTTTTTCTACAAAGTTATACATTTATCGATTTTCTCCTCTACCGAACTTTTGGGGATTTAAGTGCCTCTTGGTATCTTCTTTTTTAAGTAGATCTGACAAGCTGAGGCCTGTGCATTTTTTTCTTACATTTTTCCAAACTTTTTTTCTCGCAATAGCGCATTTATGATGAATGATCAGCGAAATTTTCGATAAATGAACTTTTAACTCGCATGATAATTTTTGAATCCCCAAAGACGTCGTTTTCCCCATATTTCAACGTTTATGCGGTAATAAAAAAAAATGTACACACTTCCGCTTGTGCAAGATTCATTTGAAAGGCAGAAGGTACGGAATTCAGGATGAAGAGCGCAATCGGCAAATAACATGGTTTTTTTTTTCATCACCGACAACTTTGACTTGTCCAGAGTTTCTCTTTTAGCATGAAAATTCGAACGTTTGCGTTAATGAAATAAACGTCTGAACGAATGACAGTGTCCTTCAACGATAAAATACAAGCGATAGCTCGTATGCCGAGTATTTGTATGCTTGTGTATTAAACACTAAAGTTCGTGCCTCAAATTTGCTGGACGTGCTTTAGTGTTCGAGATAAGAAAGAATGTGAATGGGAATTTTGTAGCGATGAAAAATTTAATCAAGCCACGAGAAGAGTGGCAATCACTTTTCTTTCAAACTTTGCTCCAGTTTTTTCCGCGCTGCTCTTTCTTCCGCCTCTTTCTCTCTCGTCCCTGTTGTTTTATATCATTCGCGACAAGATTAATAATTAAATTGCATACGCCGCCTGACATACAACCGAAGGTGAAGATGTATACGATTTCGCCCTAACTTCTGCGCTGACCACACAGAATCTATCTTGGGGCACTCGCGGGACAACGCCGTGATCCGCGGGATCGCGTGCGTGCTTTAACGCTATCTCGTGTCCTCAATTAGCCTAATTAAACGCCATCGCCAGCTCGTTCGCACACTCGGTCGCGACTGCCGAAGAAACTTTTTCTTCTCGACAAAAATAGAGTATTACAAAATTTCGACCACAACTTGAAAGGTCGTCCCTTCCTCAGAGAAATGATCACCGCAATACAAAGTCGATTACCAACAAAACTTTTTCAATTAAAAATATTGTAACTGCAATTAGAAAAAGTTAATTGCATCGATTATGGAATATTATTAAACTATGGAATGCATTGAGAAAACAGTTTATTTATGGTAAAAATATATATGTAGTTGGCACTTTTATTTAAATATTCCTTAACTGTTACCAAATTTGTTAGTCGTTGAGAAAGATTCGTGTTCTCGTGACAAAATTTTATGTGTGTAAAAATAATTTTTTAACGATTAAAAAATATTCATTTGGCATTATCCAATTATTTGTTAACGGTTATCACTTGAAATTCCCTTGCTAATTAAAATTCTTGTTTTTGTGGAAGGAAGAGAATTATCACCAAAAAAATCGTTATTCCACATGGTTAATAAAAAAACGTGATTTTGAAGTTTGCATCGCTACAATTCAACAAAAATGATAATAAGCCCAACATTTGTTACAACGATTAACTTGGAAGATTTCTTGGGAAAATTAAATTTCATTGAGAGAAATTAATTATTGTTGTTGAATTAAAACGATACAAACGTCAACATCATGCAAACACTTTAAAAATGCTGTGAATGTTAATAAAAAAAACCTTGGCTTGGGTTTGGCTACATAAAAACACATAATTTTTCAAAATTATATATCAGACAGACCGTATGCACAAATTTTCGTGTTATTCAATAATTTCAAATGATTAAGAATTACAAATTTAGCTTCTTTGAAAATACATGATTTTTTTTCATTATTCTGACCCACGAAATTCCAATCGTTCGTTGACACGAAATCGGAGCAATGACATTTCCACGATCCGCGCTTGAGAGAAAAATCGAAAATTATCACACTTCGATTTAACGAAATTGATGAAACGAGCAAAGAGCATCGAGTTACAAAATAAAACATGTTAATTCGGCGACGAAAAAAAAAATATGAATGTTTCACGAGCAAGAGAGGCGTGAGTCATAAAAAATTATTGTATTTTGAGCCTCTAAATACAACGGATATAAATTTCTCCCCGGAGTCTGCGATGCTTCGGCTTCGAGGGACATTTTTTCGTCCGCTTAAGCATTAAAATTCGGCGGAAAAATATTTTTGAAAGCTTTTCAATATCGCTTCGTTGTTTTATAGCTTAACGCGAGTCCTTGGTTACATTGACAATGTTCTGTGAAGTCTTGTTACAAGGATTTACGCGCATATTTTCGTCGCGAATATTCGAGGCTGTATCTTGGGATTAATTTAGCAGGAAACGCGACTATGTGTGCGAGATTGAGGGGCGCGCTTTGGTGTTTGTGCGTTTATTAGATATTAGCTTTGCTCTCGATAGCTTTGTGCGATAGTGCTATCTCGCTCGCACTCGCTGTTCCATCGATGGGCCTCTCACGATGGTCTTGTGCTGCTCCAAAGCGTTCAACTAAGCGGAAAGCGAAGCCCGTGATTTGTAGGTCGATTCGATCGTGCCGCATACATATAACGAAGTGCATATGCACGCATATATAGATACTTTGAGCTCGCAGTTACGTAATCCGAGCGCGTGTCTCCGTTCGATCATTTGTCCTTCTCTATCTCTCTCTACTCTCTCTCTTCTCTCTCTACTCTCTCCCTCTCGCTCTTGAGGCGCGGTCCGGTCCAGTATTTTGAAAAAATCAATTTTTTTGGGTATTATTAAAGTTCAGACCTTTAAAAATATATCCTCGAAAGAATATTTTTTAATTCTACTCAATCGATTTACTTCAAATTTTTTACCAATCTTTAATGTATAACTCTCTATCGCCTCTACCACTTTTGCATCGAAATGTTTTTTTTTACTATTGTAAAAAATTCAAAACTATGAAAAACGAGTCGAATAATGCCCTTTTTGTTCGGACAGCCGCCATTTTGCGATTTTTTTGTCTTTTTTTCTCTGAAGTAAGGGCTATAACGACATTTTTACTAACCCTTGATGGTCACACCTTAAAATAATTCCAAGTTGGTCACACTGGGTCAATTTGTCCCGACCGACTATTTGGATGGTTGTCAAAGAAAAGTACTTATCCGATTGACTTAAAAAAATATAAGAATTATCTTTGAACATTTCATTATATGTACATGGAAAAAAAATCTTTAAAAAAAGACTTTCAAAAATCCGGTTTTTTACTTAAAAAATAGTAACTGAAAGAATTTTAAAGATTTTTTAGAAAAATTTCTACACGATGCTCTCAATATATGGTACTTCAAGAAAAAAAATACTACTCTCAATATATAATACTTGAAGAAAAAAATTACTTCGAACGCATGCGTTCCAAAAAAGGTATTTATTTCGCTACGTGAAAATATCGAAAATCTATCATGGCTACCTATATATAAATACTTCGAACTTCCACCAGAGGGCCAGGAAAAACCCACAAGGGCCCGGATAGTTAGAGATATTTGTGCTCAAAGTGAGAGCTCGGGTCAATTTGACCCGCGGTGACAAGCCAGGGTTCAAATCTTTTTTGAATTTTGAACTTAGTTAATTTTCATTTTTCTTTCTGACATTTTTTTTCGTTTATTGTCCAAATATTAATAAATATGTTTTAAAAAAAGAATGGTAAAAACATATATATTTTTTATCGAGCTCGCCCAAACGCTCAAAATGTATGTATCTAGACCAGAATACCGCCTTAAATCCCCTGCATAGACATATTTCCGTCGTGTGCATCGTATCCGTTTTTTTCCTATACGTCTGTATATTCTCTCTCGCCGCGACACATTTTTCGTTTCTCTCATCGGCGCCTCCCCTCACATACACGTCCATCGCAAATATCGTATCGTTCGAGAGATACTTGAGTATATCACACAAAGTATGTATCCATTTACTGAGCTTATAAACGTGTGAGTGTGTGTGTGTGTGTGCGCGCGTGCGCGCGAGTGTGTGTGTGTTTGTGTGACGGATAGCAATGCATGATTATAAGCTGGTCAGGTTAGTCGCTCGGATATCTTCGCGAGTGCGTCGCGGCGACCGATCAACCGTGCATCGTTTCAAGGCCCGTTGAAGATCGTGCTTCAGCGATTGTCCAGACGAGGAACATCAAAACGGTATATTATGCGTATAATTCGCCAGAGCGAAAAAAAATAATGATCGGTCGAGACAATGGAATGCAGAGGAGTCTTCGATCATCGTTCGTTTTTTCGATGAGAAAAAGAAGTAACGACCAGTCGATGAAGATGTTGATTTTTCATAAAAATAGCAGGACACTGGAGTCGGTCGTTTATTTACATTAACAGCTCCAGTTGTTACTCTACCAGAAATATATCCTTACCGCAATAAGACTTTAAACGTAAACCAACGCTGCTGTACAATTTCTCAATCGGAAATTAGTTGTATTACAATCGTCAAATGATAATCCAAACAAACGACGTCTTCAGCTCATGACAACTATCCCAGAAAACACTAACTTCCGGTAGACTTGTTGTTTGGAATATTTGGAGGAAAGGTAGTCTTGGTACTTTAGTTAGGTACTTTATCTATACTTTAGTTAGGTACTTCTGGAGTTTTTAATTGGTAGAGTTGTAATTGTACCGATAAAAGACACTTGTACTAATTCGATGAGCTTGTAAAATGAGAGAGCTGTAATTTGGCAGAGAAGAGGTTTGTGGTATAAATTCCACAGAAGTTTTGTTGGTTCGAAGTGGTATTCGGAGATTTAAGGTTAGGAATGAGATTTCATTCGGTTTTTACTTTGTGAGTAGTAATGTATTTTTTGTTATCTGTCAAGAATATATTGAAACGTTTTTCATTTGGAATTTCATTGCGGTAGAGTTTTTTTTCGAAGAAATATAATCGGTAGAGCTGTGGACATTCTGTGGTCCATTAGTTTGGAAGATTTCTCGACTACACGCCACTCTTGTGGGTTTTTTTCTTCTTTTCTAAACCTCTCAAGGCCCGCGGAAGATAACACATTATACAGTTGACTCGGACACAGAAGCAGCAGAGCGACGGCGAATAATACCAACGCGATTCCATAATTACTTTCATAGACATTCGAGGTCAACAACGAGCAAGTCCGCTTAGGCTCCTGCTGCTGTTGCTTTCTGTGATCGTCGTATTCGCGATTCCGTCGCAGTTGCAAAAAACATATATATATATATATATATATATGTACACACTGTCGTATACTATATTCTCCGGTTATAAATCATGATCACACTCCTACAGAGTCTTAATATATATGGGGCATTCCATGTCAAATCAACCACTTTTAAACCCGACCCCTTTCGATTTGGCTGAAATTTTGTTTTCTTTTTCTAGCCCATTAAAAACATTTTTCAGGAAATTTTCAAATTTTTTTGACCAACCTAAAAAACGAACTTCATTTTTTTTTTCAAATAGCTATAACTTCTTCAAAAATTGACTAATTGGTACGTTTTTTTTTTCAAAATTTTCGTCTTTAAATATACTCTCCGAAAAAAAACAAAAAAATGTAAGTTATTAAAATCTATGACATGTTTCGCTTTATCGAAAAAAAATCATCTTTTTCTCGAAGTTGGCCATTTTCAATTTTTTTTTCACTCAAAAAATACTTTGATCGATTCCGGAAAAAATGTCGTCCAACATAGAGTGGGCTGCTTTCCTTGGTGAAAAATGGTGAACTTCAAGAAAAAGATGATTTTTCTCATAAAATTTCATAGATTTTAATATCTTAAATTTTTTTTTCGGAAAGTACATTTAGAAATGAAAATTTTGCAAGAAAAAGGTCCCAATTCGTCAATTTTTGAAGAAATTATAGCTATTTGAAAAAAGCTTTTTTTTTGGGTTGGGTAAAAAAATTGAAAATTCCCTGAAAAATGTTTTTAATGGTGTAGAAAAGGAAAACAAAATTTCAGCCAAATCGAAAGGGGTTGGGTTCAAAAGTGGTAGATTTGACATGGAATGACCCATATATATTCTATGCTGCGTGAATATGCTATTGAAAAAAATGCAACTTTATGCTGCGAATTCGCATTAAAATGCGATTTTCGTACGCATAATTGCCTTAACCGGAATGATGATAACTCCCCGAAGTGAATTTGTCATTTGGATGCCTTGATATAATAATACCGGACGAAATTAATAATAGATGTACTTAAAATAGAAGATAATCGTTTTTGCATCGTAATCAGTAGGTTTTATTCGTTTCTTTCGACACAAAGAGTAGGATAGGGAGGAGCCATTAAAATGGACTTCCGAACGTTCAAATGAACGAAAAATCGACAATTTTAATTTTTTTAAAAACAATTTTGAGACTTTATTAATACATTAGAAGTAATTCTTGAAATATCTTTGAATTTTTTAAATTATTATTCACCAAGTTATTCGCAAGCTCTTCCAATTTTCCATTAAATTAATACCTTTTCAGATTTTTCGTTCAACTGAACGTTCGAAACTCCAACTACATCCATTAAAAATATTCATTATTTCAGCTGGAATTATAAGCCCATTCACAGCTCTACCAGAAATAAAACTTTTCCATAACATCGCGACCAAATAAGAAGTCCTGTTTTTTGGGACATCGAAATGCAATTGGATACAGTTATCATTTGGTACAGATGAATCCTCTTAGACTCGTTATTTCCTGGGGACGCTTCTCTTCGGTTGATATGTTACAAGGTACAGACTTTTAATTTAGCGAAGATGTTGCGGTAGAGTTTTATATCGGTAGAAATGTATTTATGGAGGATGAATAACAATCGTAGCAGTTTAAATGCACCTGAGTGTGCACGAGAGAACGAGAATAGAAAGTAGAGATCGATAAATTTGCCGGCAACTTGTCATTTCAAGTTCGAATAAATTACCCGGGCCGTTCAAGCCGCGACCTTTGCATGATTGCGTTTTTGCCACATTTGATGGTGTACCACATTTGCGTAGTATTAGAACTGCCCCCATCTTCTACCCTTATAGATCGATTCTACCCCATTGTATTTATCATGAATACATGTATTATGTACGTATACACGTTCACCTAAATACGTATTATCGCTTGTCACGCTATCGCGCGAGTCCAAGAGAGCGTTATCGATCGTCAAGGTCAATAATTTAACCAAGACCCGTCGTGGGGAGAGCAAGAAGCCTCTCTGTAGTATCGTTGAGCACGCCATATCGGCGGATCGGCGCAGTCACGGAATCTTCTTCACTCTGTCTGCCTCCCCCCATCCACTTGCCCTCAAGGGATCGAGAGATGATCGCGATTCTCTCACTCTTCCGGTTTCTCGATTATATTCGATGCTCTCCCGCTTTCGCTGTTTTTCTGGATCGACCGTACGTGCCTTTAACCGCGTTTCCAGCTCAGTGACTGAACTTCACTTCGTAGCACATTAGCGTCCCGACGTTGCTGCTTCAAGCAGACGTTCAACAGTCTGAAATCCCTTCAAAGGAACCCTCTGCATCGTATCACGAATCTCATATAAATTTCCCGAAAAGTCGAGAAATTTTCCTCTCAATTCGATCTTATTTGTGTTGACAGCATTGTTTTTTGTTTGTTTTTTTTTCATAGTACTGGAATAGACATGATCCTCAAGATTTCTGCCACTGCATTCTTCGATTTGTGCTCAGCATAAGTTCTTGGCGCGGAGAAGAAAAACCTGTTCACCTTTTTTGTCCTGCGTTCAATTCTTCGATGGCCGATTTTCTTCGAAAAAAATAGCATATGCATTGAAGGTTGTTTTGACCCAATTCAACGTTTGACACGCTGCATCATCTTAGTGGGCATCCGGGGAACTAAAAGTTCAAGATTTTTCTCCCTCAATTTTATAGTGGCCGATATTTTTAGAAATTTCCGAATCGATCGAACCAAAGTGAAATTACGAGCACTTGAAATTTCGCTATTTTGAGTTTTCTGAAAAGTCGTCCAAGAACGAGTTGAATTTTTTATTTATTTATAACGTTTTGGAAACATGTTTTGATACGAAATTGATCGCTTATTTAACATCACGCAAAATTGTTGTCGAAAAAGTGTTTTTGAAAAAAAATTCATACAAATTTTGCTTTTTCGCGAAAACTATTGGTAGATTGGTGTTCAGGAGGGGAAAATACATCGATATAATGTTTGAAAGAAATGAATAAAATTTTTTTTTTTTTTGCATTTCGTTCAAAATTGAATCAGTCCACTAAAATTCGTGCAATTCATTTTCTAGACAGAATTTCGGTTTCTACGTGCGTTCATTCTCTTCGGGATCGTTCAAGCTTCTCGAATCGATATTCCCGAAATATTCCCGAAATCGATATTCCCGAAAAAAAACTTGAATGCAGGAATCATGAGAATCAGGGAATAAAGACACGACAGAATACTTGAAAAAAATAATCACGGTTCTCCGAGCATCATAAGGATGTTTTCGATTTGTTTTGAATTCTTTCGTCTTCCTTTGTTTCACGTCACTCACATCAATCGTTTCACACTCCTCACAAGCATCGCTCAAGAGCTCAATTATCTCACTCGAGCGTCTTTTCTCCGCTTGCGTAAATATAGTCGTAAAGCTTTGCGCACACGTCGAGATACGATGTTGTGAAGTATGCATCATTCGTACGCAACGAAAGACCTCATTTTTTCATTCATGATTCCCCTTTTCTCGCGCATTCGTTTGCCAAGTCCTCAATTCTTGACTCACAGTTCAATCTTAAGAGTGTATGAATCCAATTTCAAGAACTTATTTTTCTTTTATTCCTGCATGGAAATAAATTAACAAAATATATGCAAAAATATATTTCTCATTTCCAATATTAAAATTATACGATCAATATATTTGCTCCGGATAAATCTCGGGTGTATTTTTCACTTATGCAACTTTAAACGTCGATCAAGAAATGCCGACGTAATTTTGGCTTCTGGAACAAAAAATATATTTAATATATTCGAGATGTTACCTCTGTGCATATAATTAATTTCGATGGGGATTCCAACGATGCAAATCTTCAACATCACGGCGTGAAGCGTGTATGTTTATATTATTATTCTCAAACAAGTTTGCGGAGTCATATTTATGTCACGTATAGACTTATTCGAGATTCTTTATGTTCCGCCAAGTTTCTACGCTCTTAGGCAGCTTTTTTCTCGATGTTTTCTCGTTTTTTACACGTAGACAGGAGCAATACAGATCGCTATAGGTATACAATTGACACGAGGTTGTTACAGTAGACGTCGAATCGGATAATATGCAGGGACGTATTGTTACCATAAAACGTGTTGGACGTGCGCTGTAACTCGATCACGGTCTCATCGTTCCATCACTGTTATATTATTGTTCGTTCATTACATTTGTATTCTCCCGTCCTTATCTCTGATACCGCGCTCTCAGTTGCATTCACATCGCGATTAAGCGATTAAACTTGACACATTTACGTTCAAGCTTTGACTCCATTTTACCTGACATTTATATGCTAATTTCCATCAATCATCGCCGGGCTATTCGACTCCAGGAATTTTATTAATTTCCATTCTCACATCTCGTTATACATTTGCATAGAGAAGTGATGGTGATGTGTAAAAGTACTGCACCATCATGCCATTAAATTCAAATTAAATTATTATTAAAATTCTTATCAATCAAATTATAATTAAATTATTCGAATCAAATTATAAATTCTATTATTTCCAATCGGTTAAAAAATAAATATCTTACAAAAATCCGTTCAGTTGAACGTTCGGAACTTCAAGTTCATCAAAATACAGATATATCGCAAAATTCTTTGGTCTGTATGTCGTTTACATAAAAACGAAAGTTTCCCACAAACTGTAATTTGTGTTGTGGTTTTTGTTTTTTGAAACTCGACGTAAAATATCTTCTTGATGAATCATTTTCTTTCGGTAAAATTCGAGATCTTACATCTCTACATCCCTGTGATCGGCAAAAAAAATCTATCTATTTTTATTATTCAATTTTTTCGAAAAATTAATAATTAGCAAAAAAATATTACTAATTTTTCTAAAAAATTAGTAATTCAAGGATTAGTAATTGGCGAGAAAGATAATGCTAAATAACCAAAAAAATTAATAATTTGTCAAGAAATGTTGTATTTATTGTGGAAAAAGTTATAAATAAATACAATATTACTAATGAATTTTTTAATAAGTACTGATAAACTCTTCGTATTAATAATAACTTATATGATATTGTATGACATTCGATACAATAATAAAATAAAACAACTTTTTTAATAGAGTTGCTTGAGCTTATAACCATGACTCAATCGGTACACACAAATACGTAAATACACACTATACTTTTCTACATATTACTGTTTTTTTTAATTAATTAGTAATATTTTCCTTACCTATTATTATGTTTAGAAAAAAACTTTGTTATAATTTTTTGCTAATTACTATTTTTTTTTTGAAAAATTGAAAATATTTTCTTACTAATTACTAATTTTTTAGAAAAATTACTAATATTTTTCCACTAATTTTGAATTTTTATGAAAAATAAGTACCATTCTTTGACTAACCAATTTTTCGAAAAAATGATTAATATAATCAATATCGTTAACGAAAAAATCGATACTGCCGATCACTACTACATCCTTATATCTAATCCCCTACACTGAGAAAACAGTTAATTCGTAGGAACGAAATACATTTAGTAGGCACTTTTACTTAAATATTCTGTAACTGTTACCAAATGTGTTAGTCGTTAAGAAATATTTTGTTTGTGTCAAAATAATTTATTAACTGTTAACAAATCATTGATTTTCTATATTCAACTTTACATTTGTTAACAGTTAACAAATCCTGGTCCATAGTTTTCTTAGTGTAACAGATTCTGTACCCATGCGAGGATACACCGAGAAAACAATGTGCCAAGATTTGTTGACTGTTAAAAAATGTAAAGTTGAATATGGCGAAGTCAATTATTTGTTAACAGTTAATAAATGAAATAAATATTTTGGAACAGTTAATAAATTATTTTGACCTTAATAAAATATTTCTCAACGACTAACAAATGTTGTAACAGTTAAGGAATATTTAAGTAAAAGTGCCAACTAAATATATTTGGTTACTACAAATAAACTGTTTTCTGAGTGTTTGTTTTCTAAGTGTATATTAGGGTGACAGTTATTTGGGCTTTGGCGAAATAAGTTCGGTGCCACCACAAAAACATAATTAAGGTGTATCAAGAAAAATCTGTGTAAAGTTTTAACGCGCTTGGAAAATTGGAAAATGCGCCACCGGGCGATTGAAATTTTAAATGTTTTTGGGCATCTCTACAGAGCTTGTCATTAACAAAATTATAAACGAAAAAAATTGAAAAAATTTGTTTTTGTACACCATACTATGCACAATAAGTGTACCAAGTTTCAAATTTTTCTCATTAATATTATACTCGGAAAAAAAAATCATTGATGTGTGGGATAAATACATGTATTTTATATTTAAAATTTCAATCGCTCGGGGGCGCGTATTCCAATTTTCCGAGCGCCTCCAAACTTTACACAGGTTTTTTTTTATACACCTTGATTATGTTTTTGGGGTGGCGTCGAACTTTTTTTGTCAAAGCTCAAATAACTGTCACCCTAATGTATATCTTATTCAAAATCATGGTTTATAAATTTACCAAATATATTATCCCATATATGATTTATATACACGCTCGACAAAGTCTGATCGCCAAAGCGAACCGTAGAGCTCACTCTACTTGTCCATCCGTCAATATGCGTAGGTTGTCCTCGATATCTGCACTTGGTATCGGTTCTATGTACACATATATAGATATACATTCTCGTATGCGCGTGTGAGTGTGTGTGTGTAGGTATATCCACATGCCTCCGTCTGGTCTGTTGCCCGGTAGCCTCCTGCCCGCGAGGTTTATATCTCGTTAACGCACTGACCGACGAGCGTATATCGCGCACGAGCGCTATATGTACTCAAGCTATACTTGCATATGTGCACTGTACGTGCATCATAGATATATTTATTGGATGAAGTGAAAGAGAGAGAGAGAAGCGGAGATATACGCGAGGTTGTCGTTTGGTATTCCACAAACGCCACAAGGCTTATATACCATACACCTAACTGTGACTTCGATACAATTCTAATCACGTAATTCCCGTGATTAGAAGCTTCCTCTGTCGAAACATCTGTCTATGCTGTGCACTGTTCTCGCGTTATTATATTTGCGAGGGATATACATGGGCATCGTCAAGGCGAATTCTTCGATCGTCCTCAAACGTTCTTTCGATTCGAGACATTTTTATTCCATTCGTGTCTCCAAAATGATGCAATTGATGCGTTTTTATACCAGCGAGATTTGGAATAATGATGATATAACTGATAAAGTTGTAAATGCACTATATCTGATGTAAAATCGCCCTCCAATTAGTGAATCCCTTTACGTGTAAATATTGATGTTACATCATTGCATGATCGTGTATGTCTCAAAGATTTATCGCTTTGGTGTCGCCAGAATAAAATTCCTTCCATTTTTTTCGCCCCGCTTTCATATACATCTTGATTCGTATTTTCTGCAATTTTACCCTCCCGCATATTTTCTTCGTAGTACATTGGAAATATATGCCCGTCGATTGACGTTCGAGCTTTATCCGACCCCGAGGTTATACCAGCAAGTGGTAAAAGTGAGGGTGAGGAATAGACTCCACTTTTCCTGTGCACGAGAGTTACCCTTGCATAATTCAAGTCTTCTGCCCCTTTTATCCTCCCTCTGGCGCGTTTGCCCTGCGCGCGCGAGACTCGGGAGTCTCACGATGAATCCTGAGAAGGCAAAGAGTCGAGAGTGGGCGAGGTACGAAGATTCGCATCGCATCTCTACCGGTTGAAACTCACCGGGCGCCCACTTCTCTCCTCTATCCTCTATCACGAATTCTACTGCCCTTAATATATAAAATAAGTCTACCGAATAACGAATCTCCCGTGAAACAATTTCAAGAGAGATGTTATCCGGTAGAGATGTCACTCCAGAGATTTGTTCCTTGGAAGATTCGTTCGAATTACAAAAACATCAAGATTTATCGATGAGGTTGTACTTTGTTAGATTTGTTTCACGGTCGAGTTTTTACCGGTAGAGATGTGCACATGTGCCAAGATAAAAAGATAGAGCAGAAACGTTTACAACTTCAAATATGAGACGTCGTCGGAGGTTCTCAGTGATATGATATTCCGGAGATTCGCATCATTTCCCTCGCCGCGCACACAAAACGATATTTCGTTCCCTCTCCATTTCCATTTTGTCGATCCCTATTTCCCTTTACCGTGGTTATTTTGATTCTGAGAAAACAAGAACTTTTTTTCACCGCTTTGTCGAGATTTTCCCACGTAAAAATCTTTTATCAAAGTTCGATGAATTTGATGTTTGGATATCAATTATTTTATACATGGTGGGTTCACGACATTTTCAATCCCCGGACTCTCGACACTTGAACTTTAACCCTAGATAAACCGAGACACCTACGTTCGAAACGCGTGAATGAACAAATCACGGTTAAAGGGGCGGAACATCGACGACACTTGGCGCGTTAAATTGTGTGGATTCGGCCATTTTGTTCACCGGCATTACGCTTTCATGTAGATCGAAGTAGATACGGCAGTAACGTACAGCCGTTCGCGTGGACAACTATAACACGCCGCGCAGTGTATCATCCGAGTTTGCAAGGGGTTTTGCTCGTCTATTGACTATATACATATGGGGTATTCCACTCCCAGCGGGACAAGTTTTGGCCGCGGGTCTCAAAATTTTTCGTCCATCAATATATCATCTTCTTATATCATATAAAAACATTTCCATGTAGTTTTGGACCCCAATTGATCGAGTCAGGGTTTTTGTTGATCGAAATATAACAAAGATACGTTACATTTTTTTTTCATTTTTCGATTATAACTCTACAAAAACCCAGACTCAATTGGGGTCCGTAACTACATGGAAATATTTTTATATGATACAAGAAGACGATATATTGATGGACGAAAAATGTTGAGTCCCGCGGCCAAACCTGTCCCACTACCCGTGGAATACCCCATATATAGTATACGTCCATATGGTGTATATCCATAAACACACACACCCACGTACCAACGCGCGCATTTATGCCGTATGATATCTATAGAAACTGATACTAGCGGAGTACGAAGCACGGGGCTACGTGAGCTCGTTGGTATTTAGCGTAATTTATTAAGCTACATGATAGTGGGGGTGGGTGTGTGGGGCGGGAAGCCTCTGGCTTTGACTGTGTATTGTGGGTTCGTCCTTGTGGCTTCGGTATGTGCGCGCGCTCTGGCAAACCCATCAGAGAAAGAGAGAGAGTTGGCAGGGGTGTGATACGTATATACATCAGAGCGATGCAAAAAATACTATTTTCCAGACTTGGAGTAAAAAATGTTGATTTATGATGAACAAAAAATTTCCTTCAAAAGATAAGCGCTTCGGAAAAAAATTTATCGCACTCGCCAAGTTTAGGTATTTTTGTTGTTTGTTTTGGGTTCGAATCATAGTTTTTCACAACTTGAGTAAAGAGAATTGGAAGCATTGAAAAATCTCTGTTCCAAAAAATAGCGCAAATATATGTTACCAAATTTATAATCTTCAGAAATCAATATTACAAAGTGTTTTTCAAAATGTAAATTGATTTTCAAAAATACCCAAAAATGCTTCGCTGCTTTTTCTAAAATTTCTTGCATAAACTCCTGAATTGTTTATTCAAAGTAAATTCTGAAGAATTGTTGCTTTAAAATTGAGAAGAAGGAGAATTTTTTTTTTACTCGCGTATATCAACCCTTGTATTGTGTACGAATACGGTGGATGAAACGAGAAGTTTTAGCGGGAATGCACGAGTGGGAAAACGAGGGTGGGTTCAGCAGAAAGAGGTTGTAGGGGGATGCACGCAGAGATCGTGAAGACGAAGAGGATGAAGAGGCGAACACGAAGGCCAGAGGGAATGCAATGAAGGGTTGGGAAACAGATGAAGGCAGAAATTCTGTGTGTGTGTGCCTGTATGTGGATGCTCGAGATCGAAAATGTTTCACAGAGAGAAAGAGAGAGAGATTCAGGAATAAAGAAGCGTTAGAGATAAAATGAGATGGGAAGAGACAGAGAAAAAAAGTAGATACAGAACATCGGAGAGAAAGAGAGAGAGAGAGAGCGAGGGTGAGTAAGGGGTGATATTATATGGGGAAGGGGTGACGTAGACGGTTCACGGGAGGGTGAGTTTAGGGGGTGAAACGGCCAACAGACTGGCACGTATACATTGAAACACACTCGTGTGAGAAAGCAGCGCTCGCGGGTGGACGAACTGACGACGAGACTGTGTACTAACCACCAACACCCATCAGCTCTCTATTTCTACCACTACCAGAGCCACGAGGTTACCAACTATATACTGTTCTCTCTCTCTCTCTTGCAATATTACGAGTGAGAGAGAGAGAGTGAGAGAGCCTGGCAGAGAAAGGGTCCGGGGGTTGAGAACCGAGAGGAATGGAATCAATACCGGTGTGCGCGAAGGGTGGGTGGGATAATGCGGTGGCTTGACGAGATTCCTACCTAACGGATACTATAGTAGTAGTAAATGAAAAAAAAAAAAAAACAATAAATCAGAAATAGTTGAGGGAACAAGGAATAAATATAACCATCAGGAGGAGGGGAGGAAGGGAGAAATAGATGGCGGATCGTCTTCCGTCTCTCAACTATTTTTTTTTACTTAGCCACATTATACTTAGCAAACTTCGCGCATCAAGCGAAGTCTCTGTTTATTTTCTACATTTTTGGCCCACACCGTTGGTAAAGCGATTTTGAGGTTTTAGCAATCGTGGCCAACACTTTTCACTATCTTTGCCCCTGCTTTTTCTTTCCTCCGCTCTGAAAATGCATCTGATGCACACCGCGGATTTTTTTTTTTAATTCTCTCCATTGCCCTTTATATTTTCCGTCCTTTACTCCCTCGCGCTCACGTCATAGAATTTCCTTTTCGCGTATGTATGCGCACGGTTTTTCGCGTGGGCTGTGCATCTTTTATCTCTCTCTCTCTCTCTCTGGGCTACCGACCGAGAAATAAACAACCTAACGTGCAGCAGTCCTGTCGCTTCACTAACGCACGTTTTATGGCCTCTCTCTCTCTCTCCCTCTTGCATCGAAAGACCCCCCTTGGCGCTACGTGTGTAACTACCCTCTGTACACTTTTACATACCTATAATAATCTCCGCGTGTACCTGTCGTGTGTATATGCGTCACGTGTTTCGGTATGTGTGCTTGTGAATCCCTCGCGTGGCTGTTCTCGACCTTTTATTCATTTTTCCATGTACGGCTCGTTGTGCCACTGGCGCCTGTAGCAAAGTAATACACTTGTACAAACTCCACTCGACGATGAACGTTGCTCACATTTTTGTATCGTACGCCAACGTCGATAAAGCTCTCGTGAGTCCCTTTTAGTTGAAAACATGAATTTTTACCGGGTTTTCTTGTAAATATCGATCGGCATTGTATCTTCACAACGCAGGACAAGCGTCTCTGAGTTACGATTTTCGATAATACATTTTTATTATTTTCATGCATTATTCGCCTTCGCTTCGCACATTTACATATCCGCCACTAAAAGCTCAACCATCGAACAACTCTACGGAAAACGTCTCTATGGATGAATCTCCGTCGTTTAATAACTCAAACATCTCCACTGGATCAGTATTTCCCGGGAATAATTTCGTAGTTATGGAGGCTTATTTTGCGAGAGGAATGATTTATGTTGATAGAAGACGTTCTCTGTTCCGCAGAGATGTTGCCTGATGGAAACATCATTCCAGTTTCCCGAGAGACTTGTTTTTCGGTAGAGATTTTTTGGGGGCTTGTTTTCTAGGGGAAAAGTTTCATTGTATTTCTTAGACATATTATTTGGTAGAGTTAGATCGAAGAATTCTTATCGAAAGATTCTGAGGTAAAACTAAATGTCCTGATTTTCCTGGAATTAGCTGGCATCAAAGATTCCACTTTAACAAAATCTATAGTCTACGACTTTGATACAAAATTAAAGATTTGCGATTAAAAGTAAATGCAATGACGGCAGCTTCCGGGCATTGATTTCGTTAGACGTGCAATTGGAACTTGACGCTTTTTTACACGATGAGCGTTCATAATCGGATGACATATATAGGGCAGTTAGTCGAACACGGATAGATTGAATTCTGCGAGACAAAGGGTCCGAGAGGGAAAGGGATAAAGGGAAGACAAAAGGGGGTTGGAAACTGACGCGTTGCATCCGACCCTTGTCTTTGACCGCATCACTCCTCTCTCTCTCTCTTTGCATCGCGTGTGCATTCTGACTCGGCCTTGCTGCTGGTGGTGCACATTCAATGGCGAAGGGATGAGGCACTTCGGACAACGCCTACACCCTCCAAGGCACAGAGTAAGCACTACTATAAGCATGAACCACGAGGAGCAGCATCGGCGCCACGGTGGACCGATGCCAAGGGGCACGATTAATTAACCTCTCTCTCTCTCTCTCTCTCTAACTCTCTGACCCATCTGGCTCGTTCGCGCCATACACGCGTGGTTCTACTGTATGCTGGTTTACACACAGTAGCCTCTAAACTCGATGTGCAATACCAATATACCTGTGTAACGAACCCCCCAACCCTTCGTCTTCCTGTATCTACCCTTTGGATTCAATAGCCAGTTACTAAGTGGCAAGTTTCCACTGGACAGTCTCACGCTACTCTGAATCTAGCAAGATGTGATAAATTGGCGCGCATAATGTACACATGCATCCTTGTGAAGTCCTTTGATCCATGCAACTTATCAAGAATAAATCAAATGCTCTCATTTTTTTCTTCTTTGTGGATTGCACGGATTCCCAGTCCACATCAAATGAAGTTGAATTTTACAATAAGAATTTTTTTCTTTTATAATTTTGTTTGGTTCTTCGGTGCAATGGATAGAAAGAAAATGTGGTATCTTGAAAATCCCATATTTCATGGTAATCTGAATTGAAAAATTGATTACTCGATAATCATTTAGGTTGTATTTTTAATTGGGTTCGTTATATAACGAAGGGGATCCTCAAATTATTATGAATATGGTAAATAATTTCCTCAGTGCTGCGAACTTTGATACAATAGATTTAGAAGCTGGAGCATTGATTATGAGTTGTTTTAGTAGTCAATAATTTTTATTTTAATCGAATCCAACTCTTCTATTTGAATCTTAATTTTGAAAATCGTCAAGAATTGACGATAAGAGTCTGAAATTTTTTCTAGCAATTGCATCACCGGAATCAGATAGCAAATAAACGACAAGAATACTTTATCGATTTTGCGCGATATTCAAGGGCATAAGTTTTTCAATCACGTCAATTGTTTTCGCGTTTCGATTCTCGCTTGTTTCACAATGAACGCAAAAAAATCAGACCACCCAAAATAGTTGTACTTAGGTACACTTTTTTCGCCTAATTTTTCGTTTCTTTCTTTTGTCTTCTTTTTTGTTATTTCTCCTTTCATTTCTCTCCTGCCTCATTTTTTTCTCTGTCCTCCCATCTCGTCCGTTTTTTTTTCTCCGTGGCTTCCGTCGTTCCTCGCTTCGCCGAGCTTTTGGTCTGATAAAACACTCTTTTCTCTCTCGTTTGTCCCTTTCTCCCTCTCACTGCAGCGTTGTACCGGAGAGTTTCCATGCACAAATATATATATATAGCTGTAAAAGCTCGGCGTATTCACCGCACTGAGCGAATGTCGAGAGCCAGACCACGGCGTCGAGAGCTTCGATATTTCCCGCTCTGCCGCAAGCACATATATCCAGAGCTTTCTCTCTTCCTCTTTCTCTCATTCAGTCTGCGGAATGACACGCGAGCTGCATACCACTGTGACGCGTAAACAGAGGAAAGATATCTGGGTATCGGTGGAAAAGGGAAAATGCGAAAAAAACACTGAGGGAAACATTTGTACATGAGTCTGCGAGGACTGAGCGCCACAGTAACAATAACTATGATAATAACGAAAGAGCGGGTGCATTGGCTATCTCGCTTCCTTTTCTCCCTCTCTCTCTCCCTCCCTTCATCCTTCTTTTATTTGCAAACCAAACGATTTTCCAGTGTACCCGCAGTAGCGCAACTCCGCCGTAATTAGATTCACTCACTGGGTAGACCGCGCCTACCCAAGCGCTTTGCCGCCCTCTTTTAACGGCGCGTGGTACCGCTAATCGCGTGGGAGGAGAAAAGGATTTGTTCAAAGTATTTAACACCATTAGAGACTTTCCCCATCGTTGTCTCTTTCTCTCTCTTCGTTTGCACGATAAATTAAAGAAACAGGATTCAAGGGAACAAAACCAATTACACCACGTATGGAATGATCGTGAACTGCTTGAAGGATAATTCGATAATTTGATCTAAGGAAGTGACCCTTTCAATCCGTTGTCATTACATCCAGTAAAATTTCAATTGATCGGTACCCCATAGAAAAATGTTAATTTTATTAATCGGTCCCTCACATTGATTCGATTATCGTAAATTTCCAACCATTGACTTTGCATTTTTAATTTGCCGTTTGCTCGACATTGGCTGATTCAAAATTAACTCTGGCTTACAAAATTTAGTGGTATCAATTTAATAATGGATGTTCATCTTAATTCTAAATATGTTTTTGCCACGTGCGGCAACGTCGCGCGCTCTGGTTTGAAAAGAGTTGAATTATTCCGCGCGAAATTCCCGAAATATAAACCGCGCATACACATCAACCTATAAATGTATTAGTCGGAATATCGTGGACTTACATATATGTATATTCATACATGTATAAGATATTTGTCGGAGCGGACATTCCGCAAACGATGAGTCTCCATTCTATTCTCGTAACTTGTGGCGGCTAAATACGGCGATTCTCCATTCCACGTCTCACCGCGGTATCCGCGTCTGCTCTTGTGTGCTTGTTTTGTTTTCAATTTTATTTATGACAAATAAACATCCGCGATGACACATCAATCAATAAATTTCCGATTGAGATCAATTTGGATTGAATTTGAAAAAACAGCCCTTCCCCATGACAAAAAAAACCATCATTCCACTATATAAGAAATTTGATGAAAACATTTTGTCTTTAACCTTCGGGGGAAAGGGTTCCCGTAATTTTCCCCCATATCAAGGGGCAGACTGTGGTGAGACGTGGGTACGATTTTTCTTGCGCACGTCGACTCTCTCTTTCTTCAATATTGGAAAAAAACTAGAACCATGAAAAAAAAGAGCTCACAAGATGAGTGTCGGCCGATCGACGTCGTCTTCGACCTTCGACCGCCACTCCGTCGGACGATTGACGAGGCCAACGCGCGTAAAAAACGATATAGACACATACGCACACCTGCGAGTTTGCACGATCGAGCGCGAATAACCTTTTTTTTTTGCTTTTGTTCGTAACTCCGGGTCTTTCGCACATTTTTTAATCCCCCGATATATCTATAGAGATATTAGCATTACCTTTTTTCGTCGTCTTTCTTTCACCGACGATATTGTATCTATATATATACATATATATACAGACAGACGTCTGGCGCGTCTACAGGGGTTGCGGGGGTTGCTTGTGCGTGGGGCATTATCCACGAGAGGGCGAGATGGAGTGAGACCCGTGGATCGAAGGGAGAGGGCGCGGGGGTGGGGGCGCGAAGAATTATACGAAAGTGAGTGTGTGAAGGTGAAGCAAGAGTGAATGGGATGGAACGAGAGGGATGGAATAATTGAGAAAAGGGACGAAGAGTTTGGTACACAGAGAAGGAGAGACAGGAGCGGGGGAAATCGGGCGTCCGTCACAGATTGGGAGTCAGAAAGAGAGAGAAAGAGAGAGAAGGAGGAGAGAGGTAAAATTTTCGCTCGACAGAAAAGCTCCTGGGGCACATACTCGGGTCGGGAATAAAGTTGCGTTAGTTTGGGTGTAAACGGGTGAAACGGGAAGCAGACTGGAGAGCAAAAAGTGGTGGGTGGATGGAGAACGGTGGGAATAAGAAAAGGATGGTATAAAGAAGTTGGTCGCGCGGATGCTGATGGAAAAGAAAAAGAAGTGGCATGAAGAGAGAGACGGAGAGAGATGGGTATGAGAGGGATGAAGGTAGGAATAAGGGTTGGAAACAGTATGACAAAGAGTAAGAGAAAGTCGGGAAGGAGGGGGCGGGGGTGGAGCGGATGGTTTCGGTGAGTAGATACGAAAATGCCATGGACGGATAGAACGAGAGGAAGAGCAAAGAGTATATAGTGGCGCGCTTTGGTTAGCGAAGGAAAATGCGGGGATAGCTCGACGGAAGTTGCCGCGAGGGGGTTGAGAAGACGGCGACGACTACGTCGACGACGACGACGACGACTGCAACGAGGACCATCGGAGGGTGGAGAAAATAATCGTGGATGAGTGGATATGGATATAGAACATCGTTCTCTTTCTATCTTTCTCCGTCTCTCTGTAGACACTTATATTCTCGTTCTTTCTCATTTCGTTCTCCCTCTCACTTTTTTTTATATCCCCGAGCCACACGAATGATTAGAAAGCTCTCATCACTTTGAGACTCCATTTCACAGCCAGCGTAGTTAGTCTCTGTCTCCCTTCTTTCCATCTTTCTCTGCTCTCTGTCTATTTTTTGGATTCTTATTTTCAACGGCATTACGAACAAATCTAGATTCGGAGAAACTTATCTTACGAAATCTCTCTCGTTGTCGTCATCCTATTTGACTTCATGCTGCTTCATTCTCAAATAATTTATAAACTATCTCGGCATCGCCTAAACGACGACGATAAAGATACATCCAGACTATGTACACACAATTTGCATTTGTCGACTCCAGGGTGAGAGCTTCTTTTTCCTTACTTAGCTGATTTAACGACAAGTTTGACGCATGTCTTCCTATTGAAGCGAATATAAACTTGAACATGAATTTGTGCTGAAATTTTCAAATTTCACGATAAACAAGTGAGTTTTTTAATGCATTTACATTTTCAATAACCATTAACTCTTATTGATTAATTGAAATAATTTCCATTAACCATTACATATTAATGGTTAATATGAGTTATTTCGATGAACCATTAAATGTTAATGGTCAATGGAAATTATTTTCATTAACTATTAACATTTAATGGTTAATGGAAATTATTTTCTTTAACCACTAACATTTAATGCTTAGTGGAAATTATTTTCATAAACTATTAACATTTAATGGTTAATGGAAATTATTTCCATTAACTATTAACATTTAATGGCTGATGGAGATCATTTTCATTAACCATTAACTCTTGTTGGTAATTGAAAATAACTTCCATTAATCATTAACATTTATTGATTAATGGAAATTATTTCCATTAGCCATTAAAAAAGTAATGATTAATGCATTACTTTTTCATTAAAAATTTCGCAACCCTGGTTTATTCACGATACATTCTTGTCATCGTATTCAAAATTCGCGTCTCGAGAATGACCGCGATGAACCGTTTCGTTGCATCCAAGACCTTTATTTCCAATCGCACAATTTTTTGTCCCTAAAGATTGAACCTCATCTGCCTTTGCGTGCATTCGCGGGTAATGAGGAAAGAAGTACGTCAAATATTCTCGAACCAACGACGAAAGTCGCGAAAGACGGAGAGGATAAAGAGGAGTTAAAAAAAACCCGAATAAAATATGAAAAACAAGGACATCCACCTTTTCCGCTCGAACGAAGTCGACGCTTAACGCAAATTTTGCATGCACCCCCGGTACAAATGCTGAGGGACGAACATAGACGATACAGAGAGGGTTGGAAGCGAAAAAAGTGTACGGGCGAATGCGCGGAGAATCTGTGTCTGTCTGTGTGTGTGTGTGTGCGCGTGCGATTCTGTGCGAAGGAGAGAGTGAAAGGGAGGAAAAAAAAGCGAGAGCCGAACGGAGAGTTTGCCAGAGCTCTCGGGAGTCCCAACGATGCGGGGCACGTACGTTTTAAAATGTAAAAGAGGCGGAGAGAAATGCTTTGCTCCTGCAAGTGCGCTAAACCCGGTGCCTATATAAAATATATATATATATATTTATATGTATATCGGTACTTTGGCCGTTGGTTTGCTCGCACGGTGCACACGTACGGTACATGAAAATACGAGAGAGATGAGCATAACGCCTGGAAACCACCCCCACACTCAAACGCACACAAGCTGACATCACAGCTTGCTCGAAAAAAATTGTGTTGCACACGTATAAGCCTCCCTTCTGTCGCGAACCGAACCTTCTTTTCTCTTTTATACAATTTTCCTCTTCCACCGGCTTTCTCTCGACTTCTGATAACTCTCGACCTTCCGCCTCCGCGACGACCCTCCCTCGAGCCCCTCTGCACTTCATTTTTTTTTTCCTCATCGATAAAACGATTTAATTCCGTGTGCGACCACGTGAAATAATCGGACGTACGATGAATGGAGAAAAGAAAATGAAGGAGAAAAAAACGGTCTCGCGTATGTAAATTTCCCTCACGTTACCGATAACACGATGACTCGATCACGTACGCGAATATTCACGTTAAATAAACATCGACGATGGATTAATTCGCGGAATTTTCCTATCGATTAGACAGAACGGTTTTTTTTGCACGCAAATGGATTAAGGGCGTATTCTGGTCTAGAATTTTGAATAAATGATTTTTTTCAGATTTTTAAAGTTTGTAGCTTTGAGAATATATCCACGAAAGGAAATTTGTTAATTCCAATAATTTACGGAGTTATAACTATTTTAGTGACGTAGAAACTACGCCTTTAAATCCATTTTTCTTAAAACTACTTTTCTGAACACGGCTGAAGTGATATCTCAAGTTCTACTCAACCGATTTAGTTTAAGTTTTTTACCAATCTTCAATGTAAAATTCTCTATCGCCCCTACCAATTTTGGATCAAAATTATTTTTTTTACTGTTGTAAAAAAATTGAAAACTGGAAATAGAGTCGAAAAACACCTTTTTTTGTTCAGACACCCGCCATTTTGCGATTTTTTTCTGTTTTCTCTGAGGTAGGGGCTATAACGAGATTCTTACTAATTAAGAATCTTTTTTTAAATTTTGTATCGGATGACTAGAATGGTTTTAATAATGTCATCCAGCACACTCCTTTTTTCAGCCGGAACTTTACCAGCTTATAACTTATTTAATTTTAATTTTTTTTCTCGTACATTTTTTTTGTTTATTGTCAAAATATTAATAAATATGTTGTAAAAAAAAAGAACGGTAAAAATATGCTTTTTTTGTTATCGAGCTCGACAAAACGCTCAAAATGTTCGTCTCTGGATCAGAAAACCGCCTTAAATTTCACATGTGAGCGAATAATTTTATTCACCGTTGAAAATGATTTGTCGGCAGTGAATTTTCTTCCGGTCCAATTAGTTTTCTTGTTTGTCAATGTTCACACATTTTGTGAGTGTTTTGGATTATATCTGAGAACAGGTTTCCTCCCTCCGGCTCTCCCTCTCTTTCTTTCTTTCTCCGTATGAGCTTCTCGCTAATGAAACGCTAATTGACGTTTCACTCTCGAAGAGAGAATAAGAGAGAGAGAGAGAGAGAGAGAGGGTGCCATCAACCCCGTGCGAAACGCCCTGGAGGATATATATCCGCAGCGGCTAACGTTTAACCAAGAGCTGAATGCTCTTTACTCCTCGTTCATTCTCTCGTCTCATTCGCTCACTCGTGTTTCACGTACAAACTGTTGGATATGCTTGTCTCTTTCTCTATCTCCCGTCATTCGCTCGCATGTCTCTGGTGAGCTCTCTCTCGCTCTCGCTCTTTTTACGGTGCAAAGTACACACACACGGAGACGCACACACACTTTATTGCGGCCACCTTTTCCCTCGGGACCTTGACTCGTGCGTGATTAATTACTGCGCTCGCACGGGGCCCGCACGCCAACCAGCTTCCTCGTGATCGAGCATTGCCTGCATGCGCAGGATTGCAGATAGCTCCGTGAACGTTTCCCGCGAGCCACAAGCCAACTTCGCATTCAATACAGTCTCCCGGATATTCCAAATCCAACGGACACGCGTTTCTCTGACATTATACCCTGAAAATCGAAAAGGACGCTACGCCTACGAACCTCGTTCGTCTTCAACGACGTTGAACAAACCCTCCTGAATCTCCAAAGTCGTCACACCTGCGAAGGGCTCCCCATAGTCAGGAAAACCTTGCGGTATGACGCAATTGACGACATTTGTGGTACAATGACGAGAACATCCCCTTCCTCGACCCTTAACTCTTCAGAGAAAATTAGACTTAATCAGTCAATGCCAACTCTTTACATAACCACTTTCAACCCTCCGAGATTTTCTACCACGATTTGCAAAAATGCTGTTTTTGTACAATCCAAAATGCAGGTGTCGCAAAATTCTTCGGTGGTTGAATTGCTTATGTCGAAATGTCAATTTTTGTAGAGCTTAGGTTCAAAGAAAGAAGAAACAAGACGCAAGCATCGAAAGTGTGTTCTGTATGATTCTCGAGATTCCCAAAAACGCGGTTTGTGGCCAAATTGAAAAATTGATGAATTAACGAATTCGAGTTGAATTTTAACGTTTTTTTTTACTCTCTCTGCCATTATAAGATAGTAGGATTAATATAATTAATGTAATCACGATGCCTTTTAATCCATAATTGAATTTTAGGTTAAATCATCGAGTTTTTTTATTATGGTGAAGTTTGCATCATTCAAGTGCAGAGGAAATATTGATTTTTTTCATAAAAGTCATCCTTCCTAAAAAAAACTTTCAGCCTAAAGATTTGAAATCCACTTTGTGGTCTTTACCAAGAACTTGGGATGCAAATGCACGAGCAAAGTGAAAATCTCACTGAAAATGAGTTGTAAAAATACATTTTCGTTGCGTTACAAAGATGCAAACCTCAACATCATGTTCTTCTCATGTATCCAAGGGGGCAGAATGGGTCGTCTCTCTGAATATTTTCGACGATACCGCGAAGTGCACTCTTTTAGTTTTCGTGAATTATATCTTGGTTTTGCGCCCGTTCACTATTTCGCCCTCGCTCTTTCCCCGTCTCTTTCCCTCGTTCTCATTGTTTTATTTTCTTCTTCCTCGTCATTGGCGCGACTGGTTTTCCTCGTGCGACGAACTCTCGCGTCTTTTATAGCTATAACGAACTCTATAAAACCACAAAACGACGACGTTCGAAAGCCATGTGTGCGTGTGTGTCCGTGTGAGCGAAATAAATAACGATGTTGGAGAACCAGCGCTATCCTCTCCCGGGCGAACACAAAAGAGAGAGTTAGTGAACCGGTGGGTTCAACGGTTAGTGGAAACTTGCCTTCAACATAGATATACATATACATATAGGGCATTCTGAATGAAATTGACGAGGCCCGAATGGGCTTAAAACGAGTTTAAAATATTTTTATACACATGAACAGAGGGAGTTCAATTCTAAGTCAATGAAAAATTGCTTTATTTCTTTCATGGAGAAATTATGCAATTTTTTCAATGCATTTGGAAATTGGATTCTAATATTTTTTATAGTGCATCAATAATATTCTATGAAAAGCAGTGAAAGATTGGAAAAGAGTCCAAAAAAATTACGGTACTTTATTTGAGATCAGAGAAACATTTTCTTCAACAAGTTCCCAAATACAACGGTTCGAAGATCGAAGAGCCATGGGTCGATTTTGCTTGGAACGTCACATATTTAAGAGGAGTAGTGGTCGATGCATTAGCTCAGTTATGCATTTAGTGCACGCATGTGAAAAACTCGACACTATAAAATCGCGTTCCAAACTGTTTTTTTCCACCTTACAGAGTGATCGTTTTTTTTTTAAATTTATTATCCTGTAAGCAAATGAGCCGCAAAACCGCCGTGAAGGCGCGTTGGATGAATAAAAAGTGTAATAAAAATATACACAGAGAAGCATGGCGAGTTAATACACCGCGAGAGATAAAAAGAAAACACATCATCCCTCGCGAACATGAATTGCACCGACTCAAAGCAAACGTCCACCTGCTTTGACTTAAATTGCTGTGAAATTGTGTCTTTTTTTTTTAAATTCTCTTCCTCATCTCGCTGTGCTCATTTCCTCTTCTTTTTATCCGTTAGACGCTCTCCATCATCGGCTCGTGGAAACCACCCTCTGTATGCACTTCTCTTCTACCACACTCGCGAAAAGCAGTCATGTGTGCTTTCGATATTCCACTTACACAGACAGACGCTTGGGGAGAGCTATTTTTCGCCCACACGTCCTTTTTTCCCATTACATCAAGTCGACAATGTCGTCGTACATTCTCGTACTTGCGTGCAATTTTTTTTACACCGCTGTTCCTTTTTGCTTCCTTATAAAGCTAGCTTTGCCAGGACAAACAGCTTTCATGAAAACAATGAAAAATCAATTTTTCAATTATCACCTCGCGATACGCATTTGGATTTTTTTTCTCGAACTTATTGGTAAGAGAATGAACCAAGAGACTTGTAGAATTAACCAAGAATTAACCAATTAACCAAGAGAATTATAGCCAAAAAGACTTGTAGAATCTGGGTAACAGAAAAAATGTATCGTGCAAGTCCTTGGGGGAGGAAATCATAAAGACTAAGAGGGACTTTGCAGTATGAGTAAGAACATGTTGAAATATGTGTATATTTGGATATACGTTGGGGAGACCAACAGAGAAGAGTAGGCGTTATTGATTTCACGAGAGAAGCGAGTGAGCTTGCAACCACGAATATGAACATATATATATGCTCACATTATACATGTATATATCGTCTGGTGAACAACGTTGTACGTTTGCATCTCTACCAGTTAAAACTCTACCGCCAAAGGACTCAATCAAAATACAATCCTGCTGCTGCATCTCTGCCATTCTATAACTCTGCCGAAAAATAATACCGGAGAATAATTCTCCCGAAAGACACCTCTACCCAATGATATCTCTATCAGGGAATATTCCACCGAAAAAGAAATCTCTCTTCCTCCTTTTCTGGAAGCGGAAACGTTTCTCTGAAATATTCCGGAGAGTTTGCAGGTAGAGATGTCATTCCAGTCATTCTCGGAGAATTGTTATTCGGTACAGTTGTTCTTGGATTTTTTTCTAAATTTAGTAGCGATGTTATTTGGGGTATTAATAAAATGGTGGAGATATGTCGTCTGGATTGTATTTCGGTAAAATTATTCGACGGTTCAGTTACAATCGGTAGAGATGCGAATGTGCCGAACAACTTACGATGGTATATGTATATAGTCTGTGTGTTTTCGTCGACTTTGCTTCGATCGTCTGTGTAAGTGCGCCCCGTTGTACGAGAGAGCTTTTGCGACGAAGAAGATGTTTAAATCTACCTTCGTCATTCCGCTCTGTCGCTATCTCTATCTCATTTTACCGCTTATACACCTTTTCCTCACTATCGCGTTTTTCCTTTTCCTTAAACTTTATTATATATGTATAGAAAGAGAGAAAGAGAGAGAGAGAGATACAGATTTTTTTCATTCCTTTCCGCACCTTCCACCGTTCCTCTCACGATACCCCGAGGCTTTGCTCCTTTTTTTCTTCTCTTCTCTCTCTCTCTCTCTCTCTCTCTCTCTCTCTCTCTCTCTCTCTCACTCTCTCTCTCTCTCTCTCACTTCAGCCATCTTTTTACTCCATTCGTATATCCGCATCCTTGTCTCAGCTTCCTTCTTCACCGGCGAAATTTCATCCACATTTCTGTGTGTGGCGCGTTCGCTCTCTTCGCTATTTGCCGCTACCGTCGCGTTTTCACGTTCAGCATCAAATGTATATACGTGTGTATACGGGTATCAAAGGAAAGTGGAAAGAGCCGAAAGCGAGCGAAAGAGCAAAGGGGTTTCAAGGGTGAAGATGAGATCGGTGCCATAGCGGCGGTAACTCCCTCACAATGTCGCGGTTCAGACGAAAGAGAAGATCCACAGAGTAAAACGACGAGAGCTTGCAGCGTCGACCGAGCTTCCGTACGAGCTCTCCCTCGTTACTCCATTCTTTTTCTTCAATTTTCTTGTACCTTCAGCGCTTAAAATCTTTTTGCCTTCATCGTTGAGCTCAAATGTACAGAATCCCGGGATTCGTCGTTCATCGTGTGAAATACGATTCTTATTGTTGCCCCTTTTCGTGAATGAGCGAGATTGACATGGTGAGCAGCGAGTTCACCGGAAAACGATATGGTTTTCTCGTTTTTCTTCGCAGTTCTCAAAGTTTCCGAAGAACAAAGATACACGCGAAGTTAAACAGACTCTGTACCCAAATGCATACGTAGCTTTGTTTGTAATGTTGAGAGGAAAGGAATGATTTTGTGTGTGCGTGTATGTGTGCATAAAAATTTGTGTGCACATACTTTGAAAAACTCTCTCTTTTCGAGTAACTCTCCCGGTCTCTAGTTTGGTCCCTGCTGGCTTTCATCCCATCGCGTCTTCGAGGCTTTGCCATATCTCGGCGCGTCACGGGATTCACGTACAGTCACGGTATAAAGATCGAGCTCACGTTGAACATAGTGTACGTATACATGCATCGCGGCTTTTGCGCGAATTCGCGTCAAGATCCGCAGTGTCTCTGCTCCATCTCCTTCGCTCCTTCCTTTCCTCCCGTCTCTTATTTCTCTTTATGTACACCACACATTTTAGCTCTTCCCGAACAGACTTCTTTTCTCCTCATCTTTCCTCCGTCTTTTCTCTGGCAGCACCCAGTCGCAATCCTCTTGCGGATATACGTTTTACACGGGGCATAGACACAAACACACATACACACGTGTAAACGTTACATATCCGTTTGCCAATCGCGTTGAATGGCGAAGTGGAAGGATAGATAAAAACAATGAAAATAAGACGAAAAAGACCGTCTTATCCCGGTACTTTCTACCGTGGAGAAGCTCTCGCTCGTCTGTTTTTAAATTCATACACGTTTATATTGTGTATACTTTATGTTCCTTGATTTTGTAATGCTTTTCAAAAAAACCTTCGTTCGGCTTACGCGAAAATTCTCGATGATTTTGCCAAATCAAACACTTTTGACCCCGACCCCTTTCGATTTGGCTGAAACTTTTTTTATCTTTTTCTACTCTAGCAAAAACATTTTTCAGAATTTTTTCAAATTTTTTTACCCAACCGATAAAAAGTTATAATTTTTCAAAAAAATTGACTTTTTATTTTTCAAATATCTATAACTTTTTCAAAAATTGACTTATCGGGACGTTTTTTTTCAAAGTTTTTGTTTTTAAATGTACTTTTCAGAAAAAAATAGAAAAAACTTTCAATTTCATTTTTTTTTCAATCTTTTCGGTTTCCTTCACATCCTCAAAAATCGCCAGAGTGGTATTATGAGAAATAAGCTGAGTTAAAAAATAATAATTTTTTTCAATTTAAAAAAAAAAAAAAAAACGAAAAGCCGCCACTGAAAATTTCAGAGAATTTGAAGAAAATGTCAAAGTTTCTATCCAAAAAAAGAAAAAAAAATTACAAATGGCGATCATCGAGAAATTTTCGTTTTTTTTTCAAAAATTAAAAAAAAAACGTTCAAGATCGGTCCGAAGGATTTTTTTCTATTTTGTTCTGAAAAGTAAATTGAAAAACACAAATTTTGAAAGAAACGGTCTCGATAAGTCAATTTTTGAAAAAGTTATAGATATTTGAGAAATAAAAAGTCAATTTTCTTGAAAAATTCATAACTTTTTATCGGTTGGGTAAATAAATTTGAAGAATTCTGAAAAACGATTTTGATACAGGGTAGAAAAAGATAAAAAAGTTTCAGCCAAATCGAAAGAGGTTGGGGTCAAAAGTTGTCGATTTGACATGGAATGACCCGTATATATCATGAACAAGCAGCGTTTCCCGTCACACATACACCTCAAACGCGCCATCACTCCTGATCTTTTCCTCCGTTTCATTCTCTTTTCCTCTCTTCGTTGGTGGATCATTTCTCACGAGTGAAATCTCACCCCGGGAAGTTGGATAATCCGACACGCCGTCAGGAATTCTTGGAACATACCATCCCTCGGAATTCTTGCAATTTTTCACGATACGGGAAATCCTCGCCAATACATATCGTTAAGTGACAATAATTACACATGCGATACTCAGAGGAAAGATAGAACGAGATTTTACGAAGATTCTACGAATTTGAATCTCCAACAAATATTTGGTCATTGCCAAAGTCGAAATGGAAATCCTCCATTTCTCTCTTATCTGCAAATGGATAAAGGATAAAGTCGAGGGTATCAAAACCTCGTTTCACTCTTAACACTCTAATCAGTGTCAAACTCTTTAAAACTTCACGATTTGCTAGTTTAACTTCAAACATTAAAAATAATATGCCACATTCGGATTTAACTTTATTTAGCACTTTTGCACCTTGAGTAGAATAGAGGGTAAACATTGCTACTCTATAGTAATAACTATCAGGCGCAAGAAATACTTTGATAGCTGCAAAGTAAAGTTTACGGTCGGGGTTAAATAAGTGCATTAATTATCCGAAGCTCCCGCCTTTCCTCAAAAGGTCATCATCCCAGATGATATCATTTTTTCTCGTAAGATACAGTTACTAACGGATGTAGAGGGAGGGGAGTCGTGGGAGGAATGGCTGTAAGGAGCGAGGAGAAGGAGAGAGAAGGAAGGTAAAGTGCGCGTTGGAAGGTGAGGTTAGCCGAGGTCGTGACGGACGTGAAATCCCTGACCTGGTCACCCGTTCCTCTCCTCTCGTGGCTCCTCGGACCTCCTCCTCCATCGACACTGATACTACGACCTTACTACGACTACTACAACTACTTCTGGCTAACGCAACTCTATAAGTGTACTTGGTTCTCCCTACCTCACTCATCCTTTCGTCTAAATCGTCCAAGGCCCCGGTTCGGGCATGTGCCCGATTTGTGCTCTCCAATCGTACGGTCCTCGTCGTCGTCAAAAACGCGGTGGTTGAGACGAAGATCGTGGCAGAGACGTCTAGTCGGGTTGCAATTTCGATAGCCCCCGGCATATTCGTCCTCTATTCCTCTCTTGCCATTTTTTTTCCTCATTCTTCCCCACATATACCCTTTTTTCATCCCAATTCAACACTGCGACAGACACGGTATTTCTACCTCCATCGGAAGGATCGACCTCGATTCAACTTCTTTCGCTCAACGATTTCACGTCCATACCAAGTTCCGACTCTGTATAGCTCGGAGAACGGATATCTTGAGCTTAGTATTGATATATATATATTATATATTGATGAAAGAAGATTCTCGCAAAACGGTTCGGTCGGGCGTTGGGAAAGGGTAACGAATTTTTATCCTATCGTTCTTTACCATGTTCTTCCTCTCCGCATTTTTTTTTCTTCGTCCATTACACGTAAGACGCTTCTTGAGTCAAGATAGAAAAATGTCAGTTCAATGGATATTCTGCAAATTGTCATTTTGTTGCGGAAGTATCGCTCAAACTTAATAGGTTATCGTGACTGAACTATACCAAGGGCTAAATTTTGGAAAGTGATTCCGGAAAAACTACGAATACAAGAAATAATTAATTTTTTTAAATTAATTGTTGGCCTTGGATCAGTGAAATCTCAGATAATACGAATATTGCCATTTGTTTTTCGTTATTTGATGCAATTTGCACGTTCGTTCCAATTCCAACAATTTGCCGCTTGGAAAATCTAAAATTATATAATTCCAGTTTTTTGAAATTCAACTCACATTGAAGATTTGACAGCTGTAAAAAAATAGCTGTTTTTCATTAGAAAAACGTTGATAACTTCTATATGACAGAAAAAACGTCTTTAGGACCATTTCAGCATAAAAAAAACTCTGCAAATTGGACATTCATTGTTTCCTCATCTTAATCCCAAAGTTGATTTTTGCCAAATTCAATGGCGAACAACCTTGATCACTATTTTGAATGGGTACAAAATTTCAGTACAATATCTCGCAAATACCCGAAGTTGGAGTACGCTATTTTGAAAGAAAAAAAATTTGATAAAATTTTAATCATTCGATCTATTTTCGCCAAATTTAATAACGAATATCCTCGATAGCTATATTAGCTCTGTGTAAAGTTTCAGTGCAATATCTTAAAAATTGCACAAGTTAGAGCGTTTACGCTATTTTTCAAAAAATTCAAAATTTCATAAAATTTTAATCCCTCGACGGATTTTCGCCAAATTCAATCCCAAACAACTTTAATAGGTATACTAACTCTGTACAAAGTTTGAGTGCAATATCTTGAAAATTACAGAAGCTGGAGCGTTTACGCCATTCTTGTAAAAACGAAAAAAGCCGATAAAATCTGAACCCCCGTTAGAATTAGAACAAAATTTTTTCATAATGAAGAGCAATTTGTGCTCGACAAGTGTGTCAAATTTTAGCTCGATATCTCGAGGCGTTCTCGAGTTATTGATTATTTACGTCTTCCTTAACACAAAACTTACTTTAGGAGGAAGCAAAATGATGCGATAATTATAGATTGTAGATAATAATTATAGGATAGAAGAATATAAGAATACAATTATAGATAATAATTAATTATTCTGATAACCGATGAAAACGAGCTAATTTCCTTTGTCATATCGAATGTTTCAGGTTAATCCGAGTGCTCAGGACCGGACGAGTCAGCAGATACAATCGAAACTGGGCAATTATTCGTTGGTGAAGCATTTGCTGGACGAGCCAAAACGTCTGATCGGTATCGAGGGTGTACCGGCTAGTCCGGCGCCATTGAACGCGTCGTCGATCGTAAGGATACCCTTGGCCGCAAATCCATGTCGAAATTCACCTTCGTCCCAGGAGTTCAAGAAGCCCGGGAGCGGGGGACCGAGATCATCGTCGAGCTCATCCTCGTCATCGGCGACGAACATGAATACCGGGACAACGACGAACGCCGCGGGCTCGAGCGTCTCGAGTCACGCGTCTCAGCGAGGTGGATTTATAAAGCCGGCAGACGGTAAACCACCGTACGGGGGTAGAGGTGGATATCCTGGTCAACCGGTCAAACACGGTGGTAACAGCAACGATCATCGGAGCCACGGTCTCCTTCCGGCAAAGGGTCCACCGCCTCCTCCTCCGCCTCCTTCTTCTTCTTCTTCTATCTCGTCGTTGTCCTCCACTTCGTCGTCAACGACTGCCGTCAATTCTCATACCGGCACGTTGGGCTCCGTCGGGAGCCTCGTTACTTCCGGTAACGGGTCTTCCACCGTTACAAACAGCAGCGTTGTTACTCCTGTCAACACGAACCGAGCCCACTCGGCAGGTTCCAGACTGTCGAGGCTACCCCTCGACAATGTGAGTATTCCTCTAGTTTATTCT
Source organism: Alloplasta piceator (assembly GCA_946863875.1). NCBI lineage: Eukaryota > Metazoa > Arthropoda > Insecta > Hymenoptera > Ichneumonidae > Alloplasta > Alloplasta piceator. The sequence continues at coordinate 11,437,457 of OX333079.1, forward strand.
TCCTCTTTCCTTTCCATTTTCTTTCGCTCCATTTTCATCCTCTATCTTTGTTCCCGTAGCGGCATTGATATACTTTAAATCGTTTTGTCCATTAACAGCTACACTGAGAAAAAAATGTTTGAATTAACTAAATCGGAAGTCAAATACGTTCCAATAAATATTTTTTTTGGTCTAACTAAATAATTAGTTTCTTGAATAATTCTGCGCTTCGGTTGACCAAAATATTATTCAGCCCAAAAAAATGTTGAATTGTACCAACAAAATATTCGTTCGAACGTATTTGACTTCCAATTTAGTTCCTTCCAACATTTTTTTTTCTCAGTGTATGATTTCGGTCGAACAGGCTTTTACGAAACTTTTGCATACCTTCATTTGGATACTCGAACGATAATTATTCGCGTTGGATTTGAGGATTCATGATATCCTGTCAATGTTCAAAGTATGTTCATACGTTTTTTTCATGAAATTTTGATGAACGAAATTCAAGTTGACTCTTTGTGAATTTTAAATCCGACTACAAAAGGTTAATCATTGTGGAACAACAAAGTTGTCAACTTTAAAAATGATGTAAATACGATATTCGAAAGATCGAAAAATTAACCGATTTAGATAGAAATTTAACATTCCTCATCAAAGGGTTTAGCCCGATAAGAATGGTGAATCGGCCCCCAACGAATTTAGTGGCGCCAATTTTTTCCAAAGTTCCTATCCTTAAAAAAAACAACTTTGTGCAAAATTACAGCTTTCTACATCGAAGCCGAGGGGTCTTCCTGCTAAAAAAGTGTTTTTTCGATTTTTGCAGTGTTTAAATACCGAGAGGCGACCGAAAAATCTTTAAAATTTTTGAAAAATCAGAAACATGTCATTGTTGATGGATTTTTTTTTCTTTTTTTTAATGCTAAATTTTATTTTTAATCATCGAATCTTCTTTTAAAAACATTATTATGTAGCGAAGAGATGTTTCTACTATTATGACAATAATTCCCGTAGTAAAAAACTCCATTGAATCGCCAATGGCAACCAATGGTCCTCATACGACTCCATTAGACAATGAATGGGGACCCATTGAGATTTCCGCATTTGTTAATGGCGTACAGGGCTCACCATTGATCAGTGAATGGGTATCCATTGAACATCAAATGCGGATGAATCGAATGATCATCATTACTCAATGATGCTCATTGGAAAGCCAATGCGGATGAATCGAATGATCATCATTACTCAATGATGCTCATTGGAAAGCCAATGCGGATGTATCGAGCGATCAGCATTGCCCAATGGTGTCCATGGGAAGGTAAATGCTGATTTTCAAAAAATCAAAATTTTCATTAATTTCGATAAAAAACTGTTTTGCTCAATTTTGGGCCTATTTTAAAAAACCTGAAAATAGCGAAATTTCAAGTGCTCATAACTTCACTTTGGTTCAACCGATTTCAAAATTTGTTTTTCGTACGCAAAGCTTGTGACCAAACTTAGAGAATGCCGTTAAGTTCATCCCGATAACTATTTTTTTGTAGAAATAAGAGCAGTTTGAAAATCGCCGAAAAAAATGGAAAGGGGTATACCTTAAAAAATTTACAAAAATCTATTGTTGAACTTTAAAAATCTGCAAAAAATCAAAAAATGATCGTAATGGGATGAACCAAACGGGATTTTGAAGCGTGAACGATTACGAAGAGAATGAGCTCATGCTCAAGCCGCAATTCTATCTAGAAAATAAATTGCAGCCATTTTAGTGAACCGATTAAATTTTGGCCAAAATGCAAAAAAAAAAAATATATATTTTTGTTTTTCGGGCCTCATATCGATGTATTTTTGCCCCCTAAACACGAATCTATCAATAGTTTTTTCAAAAAATCAAAATTTTCATGAATTTCGATAAAAAACTGTTTTGCTCAATTTTTGGCCTATTTTAAAAAACCTGAAAATAGCGAAATTTCAAGTGCTCATAACTTCACTTTGGTTCAACCGATTTCAAAATTTGTTTTTCGTACGCAAAGCTTGTGACCAAACTTAGAGAATGCCGTTAAGTTCACCCCGATAACTATTTTTTTGTAGAAATAAGAGCAGTTTGAAAATCGCCGAAAAAAATGGAAAGGGGTATACCTTAAAAAATTTACAAAAATCTATTGTTGAACTTTAAAAATCTGCAAAAAATCAAAAAATGATCGTAATGGGATGAACCAAACGGGATTTTGAAGCGTGAACGATTACGAAGAGAATGAGCTCATGCTCAAGCCGCAATTCTATCTAGAAAATAAATTGCAGCCATTTTAGTGAACCGATTAAATTTTGGCCAAAATGCAAAAAAAAAAAATTATTTTTGTTTTTCGGGCCTCATATCGATGTATTTTTTCCCCCTAAACACGAATCTATCAATAGTTTTTTCAAAAAATCAAAATTTTCATGAATTTCGATAAAAAACTGTTTTGCTCAATTTTTGGCCTATTTTAAAAAACCTGAAAATAGCGAAATTTCAAGTGCTCATAACTTCACTTTGGTTCAACCGATTTCAAAATTTGTTTTTCGTACGCAAAGCTTGTGACCAAACTTAGAGAATGCCGTTAAGTTCACCCCGATAACTATTTTTTTGTAGCAATAAGAGCAGTTTGAAAATCGCCGAAAAAAATGGAAAGGGGTATACCTTAAAAAATTTACAAAAATCTATTGTTGAACTTTAAAAATCTGCCAAAAATCGAAAAACGGTCGTAATGGGATGAACCAAACGGGATTTTGAAGCGTGAACGATTACGAAGAGAATGAGCTCATGCTCAAGCCGCAATTCTATCTAGAAAATAAATTGCAGCCATTTTAGTGAACCGATTGAATTTTGGCCAAAATGCAAAAAAAAAAAAAAAAATTATTTTTGTTTTTCGGGCCTCATATCGATGTATTTTTGCCCCCTAAAGACGAATCTATCAATAGTTTTTTCAAAAAATCAAAATTTTCATTAATTTCGATAAAAAACTGTTTTGCTCAATTTTGGGCCTATTTTCAAAAACCTGAAAATAGCGAAATTTCAAGTCAACGTAATTATAACCGAAACGTATAGAACCGATGAAAAAAAAATTTTCCCAATTTTTTTTGTTTTTTTATACGCCCTTATGGCTTTCCGAGTTGGTGTCGAAAGCCATAAGGGCGTATCGAATTTTTTTTTTCAGCAATCGACGTAATTATGACCGAAAAGTATAGAACCGATGAAAAAAAAATTTTCCCAATTTTTTTTTTGTGGGCAATGGGGAATGAGTGGCGAACAGCAATGGAGATTCTTTCGTATAGTAAAAACTCCATTCATCGCCATTGAAAAATCCTCATTCATTCCCCATTGCCAAAATAACCAATGGGGATGAATGCCGAATTGCCTAAGGGGATTGTCTCCATTGAATCCCCATTAGATAATCCCCATTCCGTTTCAAATGGGGAATTCAATGGCGAAAATCCCCTTAGGCAATTCGGCATTCATCTCCATTGGTTATTTTGGCAATGGGGAATGAATGGGGATTTTTCAATGGCGACGAATGGAGTTTTTTACTACGGGTTGACATGATTTTACTCTTCATTCCCTACATTAAACAAAAAATTCCTTAAATTCGACCTGCAACACATTGAAAAAAATTAAAACGACAAAGTTTCTCATTTTTCATTGGAAATCCATGCATAAATTATTCATTGGGTTTAATTTATGATCATGGTATTGACCTCTTCAACATCGAAGAGTCCTGTTTCCTATTTTCCAGCCATGAGCACCCATTTATTAAACCGAAATAATGATTTATTTATGGATTTCCAATGAAAAATGACAAATTGGGTCATTTTTTTTTTTCAATGTGTTGCAGGTCGAATTTCGGGAATTTCGTTTTTTAAAATGTAGGGAATTTTTGTCATAATAGTAAAAAAACCGCATCGCTACAAAATAATGTTTTTAAATGAAGATTCGATTATTAAAAATATAGTTTAACATTGAAAGAAAAAAAAATTCCCATTAACATTGACATGTTTGTGATTTTTCGGAATTTTTTAAGATTTTTCGATCTTCTCTTGGTATTTAAAAAATGCAAAAATCGAAAAAACACTATTTGTAGCAGGAAGACCCCTCGGCATCAATATAGAAAGCTGTAATTTTGTACAAAATTGTTTTTTAGGTTAGGAATTTTTGAAAAAATCGGCGCCACAAAATTCGTTGGAGACCGATTCACCATTCTTATTGGGCCTTTCAAAATTAAAAATCGATAACTGCAAATTTATGAAGATAGTTAATTCGTCTAAAATTGAAGATTCTGCCAAATTAACAACTGTCTTGCCAATTTCGATAAAATGTGCCCTGACTGAAAGCGACTTGATACCAAATTCTATCGGAAAAAAGTGGTTCACAAAGTCAAGGCTTTCTCAATAAAAAAAGTAAAATTATGAATCCAATTGTAGTTCAAAGAATTGAAGTAATAATTCGATATTTCTGAATTCATGGGACAATCTATTTCGATTTCAACGTAGAAATTCACAAAGCATCGGAAGTGGAGAAAAAGCAATAACAAACAAAAATAGAACAGTGACTCATTATCGCGGTAAATCGATGTTTCAAGGAATCTCGGAAAACGATAGAGTCCAGTTAGTGCGAGGCCAAGGGCACATTGGATAAGCGAGAATCGAGAGTTTCGATAAGCCGGGATTGATTTAGCTCGTTACCGAGGATCGAGTCGGCGGAGCAATTCGTTATTCCTCTCGTGAAATTACCACGCGAGAGTGAGCGAGTTGGACAAAGTTGGGGGATGGTTGAGGGAGAAACGAGAAAAGAATGAGAGAGCTCTGTTCGCGAGTAAGCGGGTGAAAATAAACGACGTGGGGAAAGAAACAGTCGGGGGAAGGTCCGGAAAAGTTAAGCGTTATGCGACTAATGAAAACGATATATCTGTCGTCTTGCCTCGGCCTTCGAGTCCTTACATTATTACATCTACCAGTTTTTTTTTGTCTTCATCGCGTCTCTCCTCCACTCTCATCCGGAAGATGCACTTTTTTTTGCATTCTTTCGCTTCTCCTTATTTTCCTTCACTGCTAAACTGAATTGGACTCACGTGCTCATTCTTTTTTTTCTTCATTCACAGGGTACCATTTCCCGGCACGGCGTCAACGAGAATTCAGCCGATCTGGAGAACATTCTCAAGGTAAGATTTTCCCTCGAAATGCTTTCATATCTCTTTAAAAGGAAACAAATTACGAGTGAGATGTTCCTCATTTTGCCACGAATTGCAACGTGATTGCTCGAATTGCTCCCGGTTACTCGAACGGTACCTGATGAAATATTCATATGGGTGATTCTCCCGAAATACTCATTTTCGAGGGTACAAAAAATGTTTTTTTTTTTTAATCATTTTGACTTCTAAAAATGTTGACGACCTTGGTACAAGATATTTAAACGTCATTACCACTTGGACAAGTTGGTCTTTCTATTTTGCGGGATTTATCGTACTTTGAAGAAATTGTAGTGCGAACGGAGTAAATGCGAAGGCGCCAATGATTTTTAGAGGTCAAACTCGAAAAAAAAACGATTAAAATGATTTTTTTTCAAATCTGTTCAATCCTGTTTCAAAACATTATGATCTTATATATTCTGGACAAAAAATCTAAGAAATTAGAGGGATTATTGAAAATCAACTAGGTTACAGCGAAAATGAGTATTTCGGGAGAATCACCCATATTTCATTCTGATGCATGCAAGGTCTTTTCACAGTTACTAACGTGGAATCACTCGGTGAACTTTAATGAGGGGTTGCAGGAGAGAGCGCGTAAAAAAATTTACGATCGATTGTCCATCCACAAAGGGGAGAGACTGTTGGTCGTATAATATTTGTGCGCCTGCATTTTGCCCACTTGTTCCACAATCTATACCTATATAATCCGTGTGTACACACCAAGTTCTAAAATATAATAGAGGGACTAACGGACACGTGTGGGGGTTCGTATTATCGATCGGTGAAACAAACGCCTCGTGTCGGTCCCGATGACTCACTGACTCATTGTAGTACAGATGCTACTCGCTGGTAGTGGTAATTCCCTTTTTTCCCTTCTTGTCTTCTCGTCGTCTCGTTGGTTCTTTCAATCGTTGAAGTTTTCCTCTCCCTCACTCTTTCCTTCTCGTATTCATTCGTCCCAGACGCAAACTGGCAACGATACCCACCATTCTATGATTCATTTCTCTGTCGGCTTATCTCTGTCTCCTTCTTTCGCTTTATAATTTTTCTGCCATCCTTTTTTTCGCTCTCTCTACTATGTTGCACCGTCTCGATTCAATCTCGTGACGCATAACATAGAAGCCATGAGAAAAAAAACCACGGGCAGTTGCACGCTCTATAAATGCGCTAGGGATTAATAATTCATTCGGGCATTTGATTTCTCGCGGTCGACAGACTTAATCTCGATCTCTCTGCCGCAAACCGCCGCATTATCTTCCCGATTACGAATTTCGGAGAATATTTCTTACATTTCCCCGAAATCTTGAATGAAATTTTCAAAAGAATCGAATCTGACACTGGACCCCGGACCACTGATAATTTTTCAAAAAAATTAAAGTATTTTTTGCTTTTTCTTGGGGATAATTTTTTTTCCGGATTTATTTTTATCTAATAATAACTAAATTTTTCCTCACTCAAATGAACAATTTTAGTCAATACTTTTTTTTATGGATTTATTTTCCGGGACTCAAATCTAATGATATTTCAGTACAGAGTATGTCCGCGATCGAGAACGGCCTCAGTCATTCGAGGATCAAATTTTTAATTAAATAAAAAAATAAAATAAAAACATTGGCATTAGACCATTTCCAATGCTCAATGATTATAGAAAAAAGGTAAAGAGAAAGCGAGAGGATTCGCATAGAACGAATCTATTTAACTCGTCGATGCGTGTAATAACGATACACTCCAGTTTCGCGAGGCGTAACTCGTTGGAAAGCTGACCACATGACCGCGGTCATGTATTTCGGGGTCGGTGTAGTCACACGCCCTTCTCCCAAACTCGTTTATTTCGGTTTATTTTCTTTTTTTTCAATATTCTTTCTTCATTTTTATGGTCTCCCTCTGGAGAGAGCCCGATCGTTGGTCGCGTGCACGCGATCGATTGATCGAATTTGCTCTTCGGTTCGTGCACGCGCGTGCACTACATCCGGGCATCTCCTCTGGAAGCAACACACACACACTTACGCTATACACATGCGAGAGTTATTGCGGGTGTTTTAATCGATGAGAATCAAAAGGTCGCCGTTGAGACGATTTTATGGCCAAAGTCGCATTTTCCCAACCCTTTTGCTCGTCAGTCAGTGTAAATGTGTCCGGACTGGTGTAATAGTCTTTGGTAGCAGGGTCATTCCATGTCAAATCGACCATCAAGAGTTGCAATCGACCCCTTTCAATTTCGATGAAATTTGCTCAGAAGTTTAAGTTTTTAATAAAACGAAGTTCTACCAAAGGAAAAAAGATTAATAATTTTTTTTCGAAAGTCATGCAAGATTCAAAATTTTACAATTTTTTTAATCTTTCAAGTTTATTTTCTAAATGTATGGAAAATTATTATAGTTACGAAAAAATCGTTCTAGGTTCGTCTATACTTGTCGCTACGGAAAAAAAAATATTCCGAAGAAATTTTTTTGAAAAATGATGATTTTGGAGAATTTTGAATTTTCAAAAGTCGTGAAAATCCACGATCAACATTTAATTTTTGCTTAAATTTATGTTATATAATACCTTGTACTGATCTGAAAGTTCCTGAAATTTTCAGGATGGTGTTTTTTGTTTCAAAAATATAAATTTTTGAATTTTGGTAAAAAAAAAAATTTTTTTTTACTATTCATTTAAGTCAAGTTGAGGAATAATGTAGCTTTGTAATTTTGAGCAGTAGAAAAAAGTAAAAGTAGCAGTATTTTGGTAAAAAAAAATTTTTTTTTTAAATCTAAATTCAAAAATTTATATTTTTGACACAAAAAAACAACATCCTGAAAATTTTAGAATCTTTTTAGATCAGTACAAGGTATTATATCTAATAAATTTAACAAAAAATTTAATATTGATAGTGGATTTTCACGATTTTTAAAAATTCAAAATTCTCCAAATCCATCATTTTTCAAAATTTTGTTTCGCAATATTTTTTTTTTCGTAGCCACAAGTATACTCTTCAAGACGAACCCAGAACGATTTTTTCGTAACTATAATAGTTGTCAAGATATTTAAAAAATAAACTGGGAAGATTAAAAAAATGGTGAAATTTTGAATCTTGCATAACTTTGGGGAAAAAAATTTTAATTTTTTCTTTTTGGTAGAACATCGTTTTATTAAAGATGAAAACTTCTGCCCAAATTTCATCGAAATCGAAAGGAGTCGATTCCAACTCTTGGTCGATTTGACATGGAATGACCCATCATCACGACCGTTTCGTAGCAACTCATTCGCCACTATTGCCGGTGTTCCTCGCGCAGTAGAGCCCGATTTTACCGGCTCGAATTTATTGCTCCACTGGCCAATGGTGGCTCTCTCGTGGCTCTCTCTGTGGTGCCTCCAGAATGAAAGAGATGGTTATACATTTTGCCTGCTGCTCCGGAACGAGATCCCGCGGAACAGCGGCCCACTCTCTGGAGTGGGGAAAACTCTGACGAGATGAAGCGAGATGGAAATAGAGACTTCCACGGTTAAAGAGGGAGAAACCGACGGTCGTAGCCACACTACACTGACGTTTACGCCACACACAGCTGTAGGCATACGTTAAGGTGCATGTACACCGATACACATTAAAGCCACAGAACGGACATGAAGAGAATACCGGGGAGGCACCAGGAACGAACAGAGAGAAATCACACACATACACGCAGAAATAAATGTATATACGTACATAGAAAGAAAGAGGGAGAGAGAGGAACGGAGAATAGAGCACAAACGCACACTCGTCCGAGCGTGGCATGAATTATTCTCACGGCTTGCCCGTGGGAAAATACGGGTTGCGCCGGTAGGCATCGTAAATGCTACTGCTAATTGCGCTCACGATCCACGACCGTTGCCCGTGTTATCGTCCTCTCGGTTGCTACTGAAAAATTGTCCCATCATAGATATATATATTTGCCATTTTAGTGTATTAGTTTTTCCACGTCACACGATCTGATTTTAACACCTTGAAACATCAACACTGTGAAATTAGAAACCTTGACTGAAAATCTTGAGGTTTCTACTGGATACGTGTTTTTCGGTGATCCGATTGGATTTTGATGATCTTCCGAGGTAAAGATTATACGTTGCGGTGGGAAACAATGAAGACGCTTTTACGAAAGACAAATCATTCATTTTATTCGTTAAACGTTTCGGTTTTATTATCGGACTCGAAAGGTGTCACACTTTCACGATCTGAAACCTATTCTTCATTTTTACAAATATTAATTACCCTTTTCAAGCGCTCGTTCTCGCGAGAATCTTTTTTCCAATTGTTTTGCCGATATCTTTTTTCATCGTGATACCTTTTTTGTATCATTTTTTTAAACCGTAGCCCACGTTTTTTCCATATTAGAGTAAGTGTCAAAATGGTAATTTCTATTTTTTAGAAAACCATAAAAAATTACGAAAGGAATCGGTAAAAATAATTGGCTCACAATTTTCTTCAATCGTTTGGTAATTTTTATTCGTTTCCAAACGAGATCAACGATGTGAAAACATCGCGTTGACCGATGGCTATTGCGAAGTGTGAATAACACTAGAGCCAACACGCGTTAAGAAACTATTTGTCGAATGATGCACCGAAAGCTTGCGCGTAACGCAAACAGACACACACGAAGGAACGTACAGGTGTGCGAATCTGGGCCAACTATTTCTATTGCAACGACTGACGATGCGGAGGGGAGCGGGGGTGAGAAATAGTACTGATCTGTTCCCCTGTGTCTGCGTGTGTGTGTGAGAGAGAGAACACGACGAATGTCCGATCGATTGTGTCATCGGCTAACTAACACTGTTATGGTGATACGACGAGAACGTTGACGGGTGTAACTTTATGCCCGTTGTGCAACGGACGAATTCTCCGTTTAAATGACGACCAATCGACGATTCTATCTTCTTCTCTTTATACACGAGTGCATCGTATCACAGATGAATAATACAAAAACCAAAGATTTCGAATTCGCAGCTTTGTTCCGCTTTGATTATCACTTTCGTTTTCCTCCAATCCGTTCCTATCAACCAAATCTTCCAAATAACTCGATAATCACACGGAAAAACCGACTTAGTTGATCCAACTGTGCTATGGTTGGATCAACTAGATAGTTGGTTGGATCAACTAAGATGGTTGGTTACCCCAACTAAGTCGACTAAATAACTAAACGACTTAGTTGTGGTAACAACAAAAACAGTTGACCCAATAAACAATCTAGTTGATTCAACTGGCTCAGAGCACTAAAAGCGGTTGGTTGGATCAACTAAGTCGATTTTTCCGTGTACCGATATTTTATAGAATTGTTAAATTTGCATAATTTGCCCGACGTAAATGTAAACAATTTGTCCACTCGAATCATCGCACTTTGCCGTAACGATACCCACTTTGAGATATTAATCCGCTTATTATATCCCTTTTTCGCTTATTATATCTCGTTGAGCACCCCTCAACTGCTCGTAATACCTGTAATGAAACAGCATTGAAGCCACAATACGATTGGAATCGATGATGTTGAATTTAATAAGGATTATGATATCGATTTATTGAAGTGCACACCCAGTGATTCATAATTAACATATAATTTATAGTTCGACAAATGAACACAGATATTTTTAAATATTTTTTATTATTATTCATAATCTCTTGAATATTAATAATTTGTGAGAAATTTTCATTGTTACTTTCTCATAAAGTAATCCCTATTGTTTTAATTATTTCAATAGACCCAATTTCCATTCCTCAGGGAAAATCCATTTCCGATATTTATTCTCAATTTCGAGAATCACATAAAGCTTATCCCATAATTTTTTTTCATATTTAATAGCGAACAATGTTCACGTTTTTAATTTGCACCATTTATTCTCGATCGTGTCGCCGTGTAATTAATATTGTTTATCAGGCCATTCCTCTTACATTCTTCGTCGCTCTCGCACGCGTTACTTATATCAGGGATGTTAATTAGCGAAGGGTGGTATACAGCGGCTGTTCTTTTTTTTTCACGTCGACACCGGCGAAACGTTGCTCTTCCGTAACCCATTAAGGGGCTCACACGTGGCTGTGACGAGGACCGCTTTAAACTTGAGTGTGTACAGCGGCGACCTCGAGAAAACTCGAGTGCGCCAAGTCGGAGAAGACGGCAAAACGGACCCTCCGCCATTCCCTCCTTTTATTTCCCCATCACTCTCGACTGTGTGTTCTCTTTTCGGTTTGTCCCTTTTGTCGGATATTACTGGCTCGTGTCGTGCGCGGTAAATCCAAAGCTGTTGAGCGCCTGCTGCCCACCAGTTGAATTGCGTGTTCGCATTTTGAGTCTACAAAAAAAAAAAAAAGATATCCAAATAAATCACTCAACCTCGTCACCCTCGTTATCGCGGCGCAAACTCCATTAAATCGTTATACGCGTGTTTGCGAAACTTCCTTGACAGCGCGAATTGAACGTGACAAATGACATTAGCCACGTTGCTGAATTTCCTGATGTAAGATAAAATGTTATACATAGTTGCAAAACAGAGCAGTGGATCTACCGGTTAATGGATTATAAGTCATAAAAATACACTTTGTTAAAAAATAATATTTTTCGACCGTTTATCTTATAAAATGCTTCCTGAAAATGTTCAAGCAATCCGAAAAACATTCGCAGAGTTATGGACTTTTATGTTTATTCCCGGTTATGGATTAGAAGACATATTTAAAAAATTGTTTTTACAGGTTTGAAGGAGGAACTCGTTCGAAAAATAACTTATTTTGCACGAATAAATCTACAATCAACATTTATCGACAGACAATTTATGCATTCACCAAAGTATATTGATATTATTCATCGTCAACAAATTGTAACTTTTTTTAAAAATGAAAAAATAAGTACAGACATTAATTCAACTTTCCTTTGGATTGAGAATTAAAACGAACAAAATAATTTCCGTGAATTTGTAAAAAATATTTTAACAACCGAAATAGGCTCTCATTTAACAAGATTGAATTAATATTACAAATCTGACTTTTAAAAAACTGGATTCAAATATTTGCATTGATTTATGGCGTAAACTAAATGACTTTGCTGTTAAGTTAACTTTGCAATTTAGAAACCCCTTCAAAACGAGTAGACACAATTTTTGACATCTTATTACTATATAGGCTCATTTACTTGTGAAATTCAGAACATAAGATTTGCTCAAAGCATTTTCTCAAAGAAGTTCTCGAAGAACTTTCCAACAAGTTATGAGCTTTGCAGGAGGAAGAATTAATTATTTATTTACTTGATATTTTATGAATGACGAATTAAAATTTACAAAAATGCCAACTTCCACTTTGAACATTTGCTATATGCTTTCAAATTGATATTTTGGAAATTCCTTCGATTAATCAGAGAGTCAACTCGGGGATAAATATGGTAACGATCACTCTGTTTTAATATTGTCACAATGAAAAATCATTCTGGCTCTCGCTGCGTGAGTTTGAGTATACTTGAGCTCACGCAGCGTGAAAAAATTGTATGAAGTTGAAGTTGATCGTGAAGTTGCGTGCGAGGGATAGTATAGCCTCCGTGTAACTTTATCGAGCAGCTTTAACGCCCAGCACACGTCAGGGCGCACGTAATAAGACACCTTCAGCACGGACGTTTGTAACGGGTTTTCTCGCTCCTTCACGTGCTCAGCATAATTACCATCCTGGCGACGACCTCCCTCGCTCTTTCTCTTTCTCTCTATTTATCGCGCCTTTCCTGTATCGCTTTTATATGCTACACTCTCGTAACTTGCACACTCATTCGCCGCCCTCTGTGCTATCCACACTCGGATTATAGTCACCTGTTCGGATAAGCAATTGTGTGTGTGCAGCTGGCGTCGGCATCACGGTATCGCCGTGTCCCGTCTTCATTCTCGTTGCGCACAGTGCGTCCGGTCAATATATCGCCTCTACAATTTTTTCTCATTTTTTTCTTCCCAAACCCCGCCTTGCTCTTTTCTTATACTGTAAAGAAGCTTCCCGATCATTCGCAACGCTGATTGATCGAACATTGATTTTCCCAGACACGCTCACTCATTTCGCGACGCGTTGATTCTACCTTCCGCATAAATTGAGGCCCTTGAAACGGAGAGTCGAAAACCTGTCTTGATTCTGGAACGAGCCATTTATTAAATTTATAACGTAAACTGAATAACCACCATAGGTTTTTTTTTTGTAATCGTAAAACCAGTACTGTAGAAATAAACGGTTTGGGTAGCAGTACATGACTTCCTCATTTTTTTTCTTAGAGGGAAAACGATATGCGGTAAATTCAATTTTGTTCAATCGGCAATCACCTTATTGCCCTCTTCAAAAGATTCAATCCATTCAAATTCAATTCAAAGATTCAAAAGATTCAATTTCACAAAGGACTCGAGAAAAAAATAATTGATGTATTTTATGTCATGAAAATCGAGAAATCAAATTATTGAGTCGTCAAAATATTCAGCAGTATTTTTCACCAGTTTAATACTTGAAAGTAATGAATTAATGATAATAATGAAATGAGAATTGGAATTTTCTTTTACGATGTATCGATTCCAAAGATTCTAGTCTTTATAAAAATTTGTCGACACTTCTGGCAGATGTAATCGACTAATTTTTTTAAATAACAACATAAAATGCGATCGTTTTGAAATTTGTACATGTCGTTATTTGTATCTTGAAGAGTACAAAATAAATTTGTTTACTTAATTTTACATGAATTTGTTTATGATTTTGTACGTCAAAGTAGAGTCCTCGAAAAAAAGGTGACTTGTTTCGGGAAAGCACACAGCCTTCCTTAGTCATCTGAAATAAAAAATCCAAAGAGATTATTGTTTTGTAGGCTCAATTCTAGGTCTATAATCTATAATGTCCATATTTAAGGGAAAAAAATGAAATGGCGGCCTTGTGAACAAAAAGGTCTTCGAAATCGATTTTTTTTAAAAATAAATTGTTTAAAAAAATTAATTTATTATTGAAAAATTGAATGTTTTAGAGGTTAGGTATTTAGCTATGTGTGTCTAAAACAACGGGTTAAATTTTTAGCAAAATCGGTTAAATGGTTTTTAGTCAGTGCTTCCCCGAAATTTCGAAAACGTATAGTTTCGAGAAAAACGCGTTTAAAGTTTTGACAACAGTTTTTATATAAAAAAATTATACTTACATTAATCAGCTATGCCTGGTACGTAGAGCAATGCTTCCATTTTCTTAAACTTATCTCAAAGCTCTCTCCAATTCTTCAAGAGATTTAAAGTTTTCGGTAATTGCCAAACCGTAGTAATTAGTCATTTTTAACATTAACTTATTAGTTAATTTCTCTCTTTTGGCTATAACTTAAAAAAAAAATTAAATTTTGGTCTGAAACTGTTACAGTATATTCTTAAGATGTTCATCTTGCGAAAAATGTAAAAAAAATCGATTTTTTTAACAGGTCACAGTGGGCTGCTCCCTTAAATGCTATATTGGAATAATATATAATGTCAATAGAGATGCGGGGGAAATCGAGGCTTTTGGATCTTAACGAGCAGACAAAACAATTTAACAATGAATATTCAGTTTTATTCAGCGTCCTTCGTCGACTAATCGCTCGTTGAATTTTCGCGATCTTCCTGCAAACTTTGTCTCATTGTTTCGGCCTTTTGACATTACCTCGCGCACATTTCTCTCTCGGCCCATTCTGCCCGTGTGATCCTGGGTGAAAATCATCTTCCACCTATACCAGTTAACACCAATGCGCCATATATACATATAAATATATAATGTGTGTGTGTGTGTGTATATATGTACATCCATGGCGAGAGAAGAACGGCATTGCTCGTTAATTCTCAAAGTTTCCTCGGCTATAGGCGGCCAGCGAAGGATCGTGTATCGTTTCTCCCTTCGGGGTCTTGGTATTGCCACCGAGCAAAAGCTTTATACACGGAAGACAGAGAGAGAGGTACCATTTCAAAGTTGTTCTCGGTGGAGTATTCTAGCTTCGAGAGTCTTGGAGCGTGGAAGGCTAACGCCTTGGTATAAGCAGCGAGAGTTGCAGGGTGCAACCACCCCTCTTATTTCCACCGGTAGACTCTACATCAACCTCCATACACGCGTAATACATTTATACATCTATGTGTATTTTATGTACAACAGTACATAGACGCAATCTTGTACGAGAGGTTACTGCGAAAGTGGCTGTATGGGTTTTGCAAAGAGAGAGAGAGAGAGAGAGAGAGAGAGAGGGATGGAACAACCTAGGAATCGATAAGTCGTCGTTGGATGGTGTCTGGTATTTCATCAACGTGCATCTCTCCCTTTCTCTCTGACCATCGAGCAATTTCTAGCCGACCCACGAGAATTGTGACACCGACTCCACCACTTCTCCATTTCCCTTTCGTAGAATCTCGTCAAACATTGACCTCTGTGTATAACCTCGCGAAAGTGAACGAACACTTCGTCACAGCTAAATTACAGCAAGTTTGCATCATTGCAATGAATTGGAAATAATTAATTCTTCAATAGAATTAATTCCTTCTCATGGATTTTCAAAGGGAAAACACTCAAACTAGGAATCTAGAGACTAGTATCTAGGAATTCCTACATTAAACATTAAGCCCAATTCGAAATATGATTACCACGAATTGAAAAATGACTTTAGCCGGATAAAAATAATTTAGTTGAAGTTACAATTTTTATTATTGTTATTACTATATTTTTTCTATCAGTTTACAGTAAAATGTAGCGGTTCCTAGATACCATAATTTATTCTTCAAATTAGTTATCTGAACTAACCAAAACCATAAGAAATTATTAAAAATAGAAGCAACTATAAAATGTATGCTGGATAATCGTTTTGTTGAGGTTAGAATTTTTATAATTGTGGTTATTATGATGATAATTGGGGTTACTGTTAATTGTAGTGACTCTTTGAACTACTATAAATATCGTTGATAATTCCTCTCAGTAAACGACTAATCTATTTTCTCCACTGATATGAACCAACTCGGTTCTTCCCTTATCCCCGATCTTCGGGCACCTAATTGCTGCATTCACGTTGAATCGTCGAAATAATATTCGGAGGCGTACAATAATAGGAAAAGATAATTCAGAGAGATAGCGTTGGGATCCGCTTTGCCGAATGTCATCAGTGACCATTGCAATACTAAGCTGTTCGAAATAATATCAGGTGACTTCGTGGCATCGACAATCAATGCTTTTCTTTTTCTTTTTTCGGATAAATAAATTGTTCTCCTTGACTCCTTCGATCCGCTTGACATTATTTTCCTCATCTCTTCGCTCCGCGTGGAACTTGGCCAAATTTTCCGAACCATCGGGGCCAAAATCACCGCAGCGTTTACAATTTTATCATTTACACAAACCTGCGAATGAAATAGAAGGAAAAAAGGAATGTGCATTTTTTCGCGTCCGGCAACGACGCCGACGACGAAAATATTTTTACAACTTGATGCATTCGTGATTGTCGCATTTTCGAGGACATTGTAATCATCATCATCAAGTCCAAAGGACATACTTTCGCACAATCGCGAAAGTATGTCATCCTTTGGATTTTGAGAGTCGAACGAAGGTTAAATGAATTTCAAAAGCGTCCTCGGTGTCTTACTACTGTTTTTTTAATTCCTCGTACTTATTTTCTGTCGCATAATTCTCTTCCATTATAATTGACATGTACGTAGATGTATGTAATACTACATTCGTATAGATATGTAAGCAGGGAGAAAACGAGAGGAGAGAGAGAGAGGAAGAACGATTTCACTCGTTGTTGAACGTTAATTTATAAACATATTTCTTTGTCGTTGCAGGAAATGACGATGCCGCCCACACCGCTCACAGCCATAGCCCAGACACCGAGGAAGGAGCTCGAGTCCAAGTTCACATTCAATCCAGTGCTCGCTAAGGTACAAAACTCTTCTTTTCTTACCCATTTTTTTTTCCAAATAACAATTTTCCTCAAATATCATTTTTCTCTGTGGGATTTTTGATTCAAAGTGACAATATTTCTGTCCCTACCAATTTCAATGACTTTGATAGAATATTCGAAAATTAAATTTTCAAATCAGTGTCATATTTATCACCGTTTCCCCACCAGTTCTTATTTTTCAAAACTACTTTCTCGGCATCGACTACCGACTTTTCGATCCAGTGGTGCCCTCTATAAATGAGGATACAAAAAATGTAGGTCATCGTCAAATCATTCGTAAAAGTATTATGAAGAAATATTTTTTCAAAGTAAACTCCTTTAAAAAAAAAAGAAATTAATAATTTCTGGTTGAACGATCGACGATATTTTGGATTGTCTTTATTTTGAATTCCATAGATACATCAATTTATTTTCCCGAATAAATACTAGATAACGCGACTAGTATAGTTTGTGCGCTGTGATTTGGAGTTAATTGACGTTGGATTTGTCGTGGCGTTACTTTCATCCCACCGTTTCCATTGAGGAGTTCAATTTCAGTGTTTCTCTTTGATAAACCTATGAAAAAGAATTGAGACTGATAGAAAAAATCTCACAAGACTCGAAAGTGCTTTTTAGGCCCGAATTTTGAAATCTTAAGATCAAACTTGAGATCGAACTTAAGTTCCAATGAACTTGAGATCGAACTCAAGTCTGAATTTAAGATGAATCTCAAGTTCAAACTTTAGAGCGAACTTCAGATCGATCTTAAGTTCAAACCTAAATTTGGTTTGAAGTTCAGATCCATCTTCAGCTTGAACTTAAGTTCGCTCGAACTTAATTATTTTGACATAAATGATATATATATGAGGGCAGAAATAAAATATGGTCGAGGGAGGCGATGGAAAAAGTTCGATCGAACTTAAGTTCAAGCTCAAGATGAATCTTAAGATCAAACTTGAAACCAAGTTTAAGTGTGAACTTAAGATCGATCTGAAGTTTGTACTAAAGTTTTCACTTAAGTATGAACTTATAATGACACTTAAGTTCAAGCTTACGATTCATCTGAAGATTCAACTTAAGTTCGATCTTAAGATTCGACTTAAGTTCGATATTGAGATCTAAAAATTTGGGCCTTAGTGCCGGTAAAACCGTAGAAACAAATTATGAATTACGTCCGAGAGGATCGGGGTTAAACATTGTTTGAGTTGACTCGGCATACCCCATATAAAATGTAGGAGATCGCAAACAAAATTGCCAAAGCATCGACGCGGACACATCCTTATAGCTCTCGTGCCACTTGGCATAGCTTCAAGAAATTTTTCGTACTCGCGTGCCATCGCAGTCGTGAAACGAGAGCGCGGTGTGCACGCCTGGGGTGCAAAATGGGGTAAAAAGGGACAAGTCGGACAAGAGACGGAAAAGACAAAAAATAAAAAAAATCTAAAAACATAAAGAAGACGTTGATACCGGAAATGAAGAGGTTTTTTGCATTGCACCGGAAGTAAAATTGTGAAACGGTGCAAGTTGACTTTCGCACATTTTTCCAATGCGTTTTTCTCATTCACGAGCGTAGATTCTCGCCGTTTATGCGCTCTCTGACTTTCTCTCGTGCATTATCCTTGTCATTTACATTTTCCATCCTTACACTCTCGTTTTCCAGCTTCGACTTACTTGAATTTTTTTCAGAGACGGCGAAAATCTGGCATGGTAATAGATGTAAAACATAAAGAGAGGGATAAGCGCTTTCGCGCGATAAATTTTCATCCTCGCGCGAATTTTCTTCTCCCACGATCCCTTTTGCCTTCTTCGTAAGCTCGCCTAAGTGCAACGCGAATATATATACGTACTTTGATACCGTAGCTTAAGTTTACAAAAAAAGGATCAACGGTAAAAGCCCTCATATACAAGCTTATTAACTGGAAGGGTAAATTTTTTTATCATACTGATAAACGACGTTACTGATCCTCCAATGTGCGAGTTAATTAAAATTATCATTTTTCTTCTTCTCCAAATTTGTGTTAATATTTTCCTTGTTTTTTTTTCATTACAGCTGACCGAGGTGTCATCGAACGAGCCATCAAAGCCACCACGTAAGTTAATTTTTCAACACAATTTAAAACTCATTATCAAATGACGATGTTGACCCCAAAATTGAATATTCTCGATGCTTTTTTACTGGCTGACAAATGAGATTTTTCGTTGAAACAAAAGTTTCGAATTTTTTCTCGGTCAAAACAAATCGAGACGGAGTAGATAATTTTTTCTCTCCACGATAATCCACTTGAAGTATCGATCGATAAGAAAGAAACTAACTTTCGAAGTCGATAATAATTTCCTATGCGATTAATCTGTCGTCGAATAATCTCTGTTGTAAAAAAAAAAGTGATAAAATCCTTCAGAATTCATCGATCGGTCGTAAAAAGCTCGTAAAACGTCGTCGACGTGTCATCTTTGAAATAATAGCGTGACAAAAAAAAACGTACTATCCTGCATAAACTTGAATTTGTGGTTGAATGTTGATATGATATTCTTTTTTCAATTCATTCGAAGTCTATCGGAGGGATTTTTTTCTTCATAACAAACGTACAAATAAATATATAGAATGCAATAAATAAATAAAACCATTAAGATAAATACAAATATAAATAAATGTATATAACATTTTTACAAAAAAAAAAAGTAATTTTTCTACTTTTATAAATGGGATCTAAATGAGATGGGGAATTATAGAGTCTATAATATAGACTTGATATTTTCGTTATGCCCAAGCAATTTGTTGATGTAGTTGATTTTACAAATCTTTTTCCCACTCGAGAAATCATTACCGAATATCGCTATATATAATTGACCAATTTTATCGTCCCAAAATTTGGCATGCACCAAATTGTTCCCGACTATCTCCACGGGCTATATTTATTGGAGTACAGCGTAGTCCGTGCTATTCGTTCAAACCGCCTATTATCGGCTTAACGAACCAGAGCCGACAAGCTCTCGTCACCGACGCGCGTCAAATTCGAGTACGATTTCCCTCCTCATCGTGTCCTCCTTCGCTCTCTCTCTCCCTCTCGCATACACTTCGCACACCCCCTCGAGCCTCCACTCAATTGTCTATATTTCGTACCTCGATCAACCAGTTTTTGTTCGAAGCGTCGAAAAGCTCTCCTCCTCGCTTCATTGTCCTGTGACTGTGAATACGGTTAACGATAGCTCGCAAACGTCGACGTTGCCCGATCGATTAAACGGAGGAACAAAGAAATAGCGAATTTATTGGAATTCGCTGGATCCCCGATTTTTCATATTTTTTTCCAATAAAGATTTAACGCGAAAAATCAACGATGAAAGTCATTTATACGCAATCAAATTATTTTTGCATTTTCATTGTCTCAATCGATCAAATGACAACAAAGATTTGTATCAATTGATAAAAGTGAAAATTATCAATCGATAATTAATAATAAAATCGATCGATTTTAATTATCAATCGATAATTAATAATAAAATCGATCGATTTTATTAATAATTTTTCATTCATCATGTTTTTTTTTTTCACGAAAATAGATCATCGAGTTCTCGAAATTTGGCGAAAATTCTTTTTGCCTCGTCAATTTTCTTTCACGAGACTTCGAGAATACAAAATGTTCTCGTGCAGAATGATAACATAATTATAGTGTGCAAAGTAAACCTTTGCCAATCCAACGTATGTGGGCTACGTCCTTAGCGAGTTGATACGTTAACCCCGCGCTGACACCGGAAGAGAATTTCCAAGCTCACGGCAGAGTCCACGCGGCAACGAGCAATTCCCGTGACATTAATTATTGAAATCGCCTCTGGCAATAGCCTATCCGTCTCTCTTTCTCCCTCTGTCTCGCGTCTTCGACGACCTCTTCGAACTCGCGCGAGCAGAGCTTTATACTATATGACGACGTCGACGATGAGGCCTTCACCTCTTCGCCTCTCGTAAACTATATAATATCCTCTCCATCTTTCTCCATCGCAAGCTCTATGGTTTCACCATGTATATATATATTCAAGTTAACCATTATATATCCATATATATAAACCTCCGTACCAGTACTTTCGATGAAGTTTGATGTCGGAGTCTGTGCCACTTAATATTCAATCGCTTTCTCGTTGTACCTTCGATCGTTCACCACTCCCCTCGGATAATATACATGCCATTCTATCTGCATCTTTGTCACTCTTACTCTCTATCTCACTATCTCTTTTTCATCGTCTATATCTGTGATGCAAGAGACAACCTCCCACGGGGGCGCCTCTCTGAATAAACGAATTCGATCAATTAATATCGCTGCTGGGATAACCCGATGTGATATTTTACATCGTGGCTTCTGGTAATTCCGATTTTATTACATACCAATTTTCGTCGATCATTAACCTCGCCATTAATTTTCAAATTTCCAAGTTTCTAGAAAATTTTTTGAGATATTACTGGAAGAATTGTCATTTCTCTCCTTATGAGTTAGTCAATTGAATTTTTTTTCATTAAAACATAAGACTCTTTTTATAAAAATATAGAGATTTGAGGCGGTATTCTGGTCTAGAGACATACATTTTGAGCGTTTTGCCGAGCTCGATAAAAAAAAAACAAAAAATATTGTGACCATTTTTTTTTACAAGTTATTTATTAATATTAATATTTATTTATTTATTCATATTTATTGTTTATTTACTTATTTATTTATTTATATTAATTTTAATATTAATATTTTGACAATAAACAAAAATATTTCCAGAAAAAAATGAAAATTCAATAAGTTTATGCTAGTAAAGTTGAGACTTGAAAAAGGGGTGTGCTGGCTGACACGATTGCAACCTTTTTAGTCATCTAATCGAAAATTTAAAGAACCATTGTCAATTAGTAAGAATGTCTCTTATAGCTCCCATCTCAGAGAAAACGAAAAAAAAAAATTACAAAACGACGACTGTCTGAACAAAAAAGGCGTTTTTTAACTCTTTTTTTTCATAGTTTTTAATTTTTTTAAAACAGTAAAGAAAAAAGGAATATACTAAAGTGATAAGGGCGATAAAGAGTTATACAATGAAGATTGGCAAAGAATTGGCATCGTGAATCGGTTCAGTAAAACTCGAGATATCTTATCAGACGTGTTGAGAAAAGTAGTTTTGAAAAAAACGTCTATATTCCGATTTGCTGCGTCACTAAAATAGATACAACTCCGTAAATTATTGGAATTAAAAAATTTCCTTTCAAGAATATATCGTTAAAGGTCTAAACTTTAAAAATATTTAAAAATATTATTTTTTCAAAATTCTAGACCAGAATACTCCCTTAATTATAATATAAAAATCACATGGATGACCTCAAATTTAGCAAAAAGTGCGTTGATGAGATTCGAAAAATATGTATTCTCTGTAATGTAAACAAAAATCGTAACAAAGATCATTGATCGTACGAAATTAGATTGAAAATAATGTTCCATCGCTTCCATTTCGCAATCGCAAGTGAAAAAAATTAATCAAAGGAAAAAAAAATGCCTGAAAATGACTGCCAGCACGTAGATTTGATATTCGATTGAAAATGCGAGCTTTTCGCGCGAATGAACTCTGTGGAAATGTACTCTTCATCACACATCCCATCCCACTCCTGGGTTCATTCATCGACGAGTGGAATGATTGCCCAGGCTCTGGCGAGAGAAAGAGAGAGAGCACGATGAGCGAAAAAGGGGGGTTACTTCGTTGCTGGTTAGTGGCAAGCGCGAGTGTGCAGAGACGGGCATGAGGGGGAGGAGGGAACACCGGAAGTCGACGTTCACGGCTCGCAGAGCACATGCTTCCCGTCCGGGAGGGCGGTGCGGCTTCATGTGTCCAAATTAAATATCGAATATCGATCGTGACCATTTATACACTCGACGTCTGTAAATGTATGTACAACATACATACAAGTATGTATAAACGTAGGTACATATTGGGGTGGTCCTTATTTAGAGCTTTGATACATTTTTTATCAGACGCCCCCCAAATCGACTCCAAATAATTCAAAAACAATACCCTAATTCAGATTTTTGTCTGGACTCTAACGTCTCCCGAAGAGAAGGTAGATTTTCCCATTTAAAATACACGTGTTTCGGCTCCATTCTCATGATATATTTTATTCCAAGTGTAATAATTTTTGTTTAAATCTGTTACTGCAAGATTTTGGTGTTCATTGGTGCTCCTATTTGAGGAAAAATTCACATTATCACACGGGTCAAACTAGATGAGTTGCAATTCGTCTAAAACTCTAATACGGGTCAATCTAGACGAATTGCAATTTGTCTAGATGGAACTGTATGATAATGTGATTTTTTCCTCAAATAGTAGCACCAATGAACACTAAAATCTTGCAGGTACAGATTTTTGTAAAAATTATTACACTTGGAATAAAATATATCCTGAGAATATGGCCGAAACACGTGTATTTCAACTGTGGAAATCGACCTTTTTGGTGGGAGGGGTTGAAGTCTAGATAAGAATCTGAAAAAATTAGGGTATTGTTTTTGAATTATTTTGAGTCGATCTGGGGGGCGTCTGATAAAAAATTCACCCGATCTGTAAATAAGGACCATCCTGGTATATATGTATGGCGGTATGAAGCACAGAGTGAAAGGGGGTGGCTGCCTATCTGCACTGCACCTTCGACCTACTTGCCCACGATCATGAACCACAACCCCCGCATTCTACCGTGAGAGATATCGCAGTGCGATACTACCCCTTGCAGCGTTATACAAATACACAAAAATATCTAAAAGGATTTGTCAAAATTTTCCATCCTTTCATGTTTTTCCATCCTGAAGCGAGATTCAACCAAATGGACTCATTGCGGTAAAACAACTGTCAACTATTTACTCTGCAGAGCGTTTCTCTGCTAAATAATACTTCCGGAAGATTTTTGAAAATCAAAAAAATTCTTTATCAATTTATCAGATGCTAGATTTTTAGATTTTCACACCAAATGCTAGATTTTTAGATTTTTACATCAAGAGAAAATCTCTTTTCTCTGGGAAGAAATTTTGGATCGAGATTTCCGGATTTTTTTAAATCAAAAAATTCTTTAACAATTTATCAGATGCTAGATTTTTAGATTTTCACATCAAATGCTAGATTTTTAGATTTTTACATCAATAGAAAACGTCTTTTCTCTGGGAAGAAATATTGGATCGAGATTCCCATCGAGCTTTCGAGATCAAATTGGCAATGTTCTAATTTCAATTTCATTCTGCCATAATGTAACAAAGAAAAAAATCAATTTTTCTAATTTTCGCCCCCGGGGATGTTGCGCAAACCTTTCGGCTCACGTTATCGCGTGCAGCGATGGAATAAATATTTTCAACGATATGTAAACGTAACATTCATCATTCATGCTGGACGTTTACGATATAGTTTCCTGCCTCGAAGGCTCTCGTAAGCCACACGGGGAAGGAGGGCGGAGTGAGCAGTTGTTTGTCTGTCGGGGTCGCGTGAAAGGGTGGTTGCGCTGACAGAGAATGAGAGGACGAGAAAGGAGGAAGAGGAGAGCGAGCGGGAGACCGATAGTAATGTCAGTAGTAGCCGTATCCTCACTGGTAGTAACAACGATGGACAGTTATCATATATATATTGTGTACATAGCAGTGACCGTAGCCACGCGAAAGCTTCGAGCCGAGTAAACGTGGCAAAACTCGAATTCGACACGAGCTGCAGGCACGATATATATGCACTGTATATCATCGACAGTGGGGAAATATGACCCGATAGGAAAATTATTGCTAAAATCCTATTTTCTCTACGAAATTCATATAAGGGAGTATTCTGGTCTAGAATCTTGAAAAAATCAATTTTTGTTTGCATATCCTTAAAGTTTAGACGTTTAAGAATATATGTTCGAAGGGAAATTTTTAATTTTCCAACTTATTTAATTTTCATTATTTTTCTCAATTTTTTTTTGTTTATTGTCAAAATATTTATAAATACGTTGCAAAAAAGTGGTAAAATTGATTTTGATTGAAAATTGATTTTTGTACAGTCTGGAATTTTTTTAATACCATTTCGCCGGAAGTCAACGTAAACTAATTTAACAAACGGCATTTTGGAGGGGAAGAATTTGGCTTCATTTCCTATTTTTTAAATTATTTTTACAATTTGTTTTTAGATTTGGACTCCATTTCGAAAACAACTGTTTTTCGCCTTTTTCCCCCTCTCTTCAAGTGCACCCATCTTCTGGAGGAAATTTTTTAAATGCATTTTTACGATTGGTTTCATAGAGGGGAAAGTTCGAGCTTCAATTTGTTTTTTTTTACAACCTTGACCGATTTTTTTTTCCAAAGTTATTCGGTTTTTTGTAAAAAAAGGAAATTTGAAAAATCCTGTACAACACGAAAACAAAGAAGATTTATGAAAAACTTTAAGATAGCCAAAAGTTGCGTCTGTTCTTGTTGAGTTCAGAGGAATTTTTTCAGATCTTTTTTCCAACATTTTTTTTCTCATTTTTTGGATCGGAGCTCAGATCATTCAGTAACCATAACTCGAGAACTATGGGATTACTGATAAAATTTCAAAAGAGAAAAATACTTGATTTTACCATTTTCAAGACATTGGAATTTTTATCCCATTTATTCCCCAAATTTTTTTCTCCTATTTTCGGTCGGAAACAAAATGTTGGAAAAAAAATCTGAAAAAATTCCTCTGGATTCAACAATCATAGACGCAACTTTTTGCTATCTTGAAGTTTTTCATGAATCCTCTTTGTTTGCGTGTTATATGGGATTTTTCAAATTTCCTCTTTTTTCACAAAAAACAAAATAATTTGGGGGAAAAAAATTGTGCAAAGTTTTTAAAAAAAGGAAATTGAAGCTCAAACTTTTCCCTTTATAAATCCAATCGCAAAAATGTATTTAAAAAAATTCCTATAGAAGATAGGTGCACCTGAAGAGAGAAGGGAAAAGGCGAAAAACAGTTGTTTTCAAAATAGAGTCCAAATCTCAAAACAAATTGTAAAAATAATTTAAAAAATAGGAAATGAAGCGGAATTCTTCCTCTTCAAAATACCGTTTGTTAAATTAGTTTAAGTTGACTTCCGTCGAAAAGGCATAAAAAAACGTTCCAGACCTTTTTTGAAGTTTTGTCCGGAAACTTTTTGCCGGTAGTGTATGTATCTTAGACAAGAATACCGCCTTAACTCATGATTGAATTGCATTTCCATGGAAATTCCCTCAGAAGGAGTTCTATCAAAGCTCCAGAATTATGATCCACGTGGACTCAAATTTGATAATCTCTACCGGTAAATAGCAATCACCAGTTTTCTTATTGACGGAATTTCCAAAATTGTGAAATTTTTCGATCAATCATTGAAATTTCGTCACGCCGTTGCTTACAAAGTGCAGAAATTTTTTGCACGAAAAAATGCTGATTCTTCCAGTCCCCTATGTGCCATATTTCCCCACATTATCCTCTATAATGTACAGATGTATCTGTATCTATATATAGGATTGCAGTTCTATGGTATCCGTACATTTACGCACTCACGCATCGGACTCGACACCACCGTACTCGTTCGTCACGTTTCGCGAGACGAGGGGATTATATATCAACGCGTGCGCGAAACTGAACGAACGAACGAGCGTGCAAACAGCCACGCACCGACTCTCCCTCCCTTTCTCTCTCAGCACATTTACATCTCTACCGATTAAAGCTTTCCTGTCGAACGAATCTACCAAAATAAGCTGGTACAGCACTAGCAATTAATAACTATTAAATATAATAAATATCCCAACCAGAAAACAAATCTCTGGAAATAATTCTACCGAATAACAGGTCTCTCAGATAATATTTAATAATTTATAATATTTAACAATAATAATATATTAGGATAGAAATAAACGTTAGCACTTTCGCTCGGTAGAGTTGCAGTGATTTGTTATTCGGACGAATAATCTAGGTTGTGTTTTTTCTGGGAGAGATGTTTTTTTTTATATTTGGCTGATTTCATAAATGTTATTTGTGGTGATTATAAAATGGTAGAGATTTATAGATACGATCATTTGAATGTGGAGTTTTTATCGGTAGAGATGTAAAGGTCTCTTTTTCTCTCTGTCTCTCTCTCGATATTCTCATACCGAGGAATGCTTTACGAGCTCGACGTTCCGCTCTAAATTTATCGCGATCGGGCTGCCCGATCGTCGAGGGAATTAAGTCGCGTTGATAGTGTACGCGTAGTCTCTTGTACGAGTTTTCGTTACTCGCTCCCGGAACATTATAGTTTTTTTGAAGCTATGTTATCGAATTCCGCCATTCATATATTCATTTATTCTCGATCGTAAATGTGTTTACCATGTGCAAAAATAAATATGCCAAAATGTTTTTGGAAATATTCCATTATTTTTGTACAACTCATTCGAAAGTGAAATCAAAACAATCGATTCAAGATCAAAGTATTATCTTTCATCGTTCAAACTTTGTCGAGATCGATGCTTGCCTGATGGAATATGCATTGAAAAAGTGTAATTACCGCCGGTGTATTTGTTAAATGGAAAAGTGACAATCCGGAGATCTATCGATCGTTGGTTAGCCGCACGAATGAAGAGAGAATAACGAACCGAAGGTACTCTCTGTTCCTCTCTCACTCTCTATTTCTTCCCCTCGTGCTCTCGATCGTCCTCGACTCGAATTGGAATAATTGAAACGTTCAACTTGATTAACCCCTTCCCTCGTCTTCTTTTCCCCTCTTTAACGATGTCACTCGTCCCACTCGGACGACTCTTTTCGATTCCTCTCTTTCTTTCTCTCTCTCTCGCCACTCGACATAACCCAGAGTGTTTCACTCACTTCGTCTCGTTTCACTGTGTCGATTCTGCCAGAGTGCCAATACCTCTTTCCGACAAACACACACACACACACACACACGTAGATATTCCGAGACGATCCAATCGTCCGTCTATTCGACGCGTTGTCGTTGTGAGCAAGAAACGTAACTCAGAATCTCTCCATCGAAATACAACCCTCTTACTCTCTCAACCCCGAGCCCCCCTTCAGCCCCTCTTTTCTCATCGATGGGTCGAATCTAATTCAACTGACTCAACGAACCGATCTAATCTACGGACGAATCCACCCGAAAGCTCTCTATTCTTGCCACATCGTATTCATCCCCCTTGTCACAAAAATTCCTCTTTCTCATCTCTACATCGCCCGTTTCTCTTTTTGCACACACGTGGAATTGGAGAAAAAAAGTCGCGCCACATATAATTTCGGTGCAGGATTTTTTGTACATTTTTTTCTTCAGTGTACATTGTTACGTTTAATTTAATGATGAATGCTGATTGAGTGAAGTTTTGGTCGGAACATACGCGAGAAAAATGAGGGAAAACCCTGAAAAAATATTTTTGATGAAGGTACATCAAAATTTTGAATTTTTAGGGAATTATTAGTAGATTTGTGCTTAGTGGAGAAAAAATGCATTGATGAAACCTCGTGATCCTTAAACTGCTCCCGTTTCTATAAAAATTTAGTTTTCGGGATTTATCAGAGGGTATTATCTAAGTTTAGTCACAACGTTTGCGTACGAACGATAAATTTTTGAATCGGCCTGAGCGAAGTGAAGTTATGAGCACTTTTAATTTCGCTGTTTTGAGGTTTTTTAAAGCGAGGCAAAAATTGAGCAATAATGTTTTTTATGAAAATTCATAAAAAAATTTATTTTTCGAGATAACTATTGGTAGATTTATGCTCAGGGGAAAAAAATACGTCGATATAAGGTTTTAAAAAAATTAGTAAAAAAAATTTTTTTTTTGCATTGTGGTCAAAATTAAATCTATTCACTAAAATGATTGTAATTTATTTTCTAGACAGAATTTCGACTTTGTTAAGGTCTTATTCTCTTAATAACCGTTGGAGCTTTAAAACCCCGCTTGGTTCATCCGATTCGAACCATTTTTCAATTTTTGGCAGATTTTTAAATTTCAACCATCGATTTTTGCAAATTTTTGCATACATACCCCTTTCCATTTTTTTCGTTGATTTTCAAACTGCTCTCATTTCTACAAAAATTTAGATATCAGGATAAACCAAACGGCATTCTCTAAGTTTAGTGACAGCCTTCCTGTACGAAAAAGAAATTTCAAAATCGGCCAAATCGAAGTAAAGTTACGACCATTTGAAATTTCGCTATTCTGAGGTTTCCAAAAATCGGCGAAAATAGAGCGAAAAATTGATTTTTCCATTATTTTCAAACCACATTTCGATAGAAAATTCACGGCAAGGTCAAACCATGCAGATTTTTTATCAAAGGAATTTAAAAAAAACCTTTTAAAATATGTTTGAAAACATATTTTATAGTTTGAAAGTATGGAGGAAAATTAAAACAATTGTCCAATCATTTTTCCACGTTGATATTATAACTTCATCGTAACTAAAATCAGAAGTAAACAAAACAAAAAATAGAAAGCGCTGTTCAGTAAAACTTGTCATTGTGACAAATTATGTACGGAGCGTGTTTATAGTTTTGTGCGCTTTACTTCACGCTGTGGCGTATTAAAACGAAGTGTATAGTTGCCGAGTATTTAGAGACAATTGTATAACTCATATGGCATCGTCAAACTACTCAGTGTCGCTCTTTTGTGTCTCTCTTCGCGCTGCCAATTAGCACGTAATAAAGAAAGACAATGTGACACGCGGAAAACGATGACAATATCGGAAAGTCGAGAGCAATAAAACGAAGATGTATAACGTTTTCATTCGTCTCGCTTGTTAAATAAAAGTGCAACAAACGAAATTGCAAAACCAGCAGGATTGAAGTTGTCTTTTCTAGATGCGTGACAGACTAAGAAAAAAAAAGTGGCGAAAGATTCATGATATTTTCGTGGTCGAACGAGAGACAAAAGCCACGAGAGAGCCATATAATTGCTACTGGCAATAAAGTCCGGTGCCGATAAATATCTCGTAAAAGCGCATCCGTGCCGGGTTCTTCACCTAATAATCGTTAGCGCATCTCTCTTTCTCTCTCATTCTCACTGTCTGTTATTTGCACGACTTTAAAAGGGGCGGATGAGAGAGGGAGGTGGAAAAGTTTACCACTGGGAGGAAGAGACAGAATGAATGCAACTCGATCCTCAGAGTCGATAAAAACCTATCTCAAATGCAAATCTCTCGCCCGGCGAGTCGGCGTCTATAGCTCGAAGAAGCTAAATTCTCTTCCGTCACAGTCTGCCGTACTCTCAAGTACGCTGTTAATTCCTGTACCCGGTTCCTTCTCTCTTATAATATATTTATTCATTCGCTCGTTTCGATGCTTTTGATTATTCATCCGGTGCCTCTTTGACCCTCGGAATTCTCTAAGAGTAGCGTTCATTTGTTAGTGGCAATTCCGGGGAGTCATTTCCTAATAACAAATTCCAATCAATAACAATTTATACCGAGCGACACCTTCACGGGGCAATTAACTACTCGAATTATGAGTACGATTTATTTATTTTTTTTCCCCTGAACGAGAAAAACTCTCGTTGCTATCGATACCCTTTCTTTGCCCTCTGTGTTCCGGTCTATCACCTTCGTATTTCTCACCATTTCAGCTTTATTAAGTAATAAAGTTCACGTACACGGATGGAAATATGCACGTTGACTTTATATCTATTTTTTAAGATACGTGTATGGTGTACATAGAACCGTTGGTACTTTTAGTTTGAATTGAGTGCAAACAGCTTGACTTTTTTCACACACACACAGACATATGTATGTGTACAGTGCCTTCACTTCGACTCTTCGAACTTTGACTTATCGACTCTTGGCGAAAAAACTTTTCCGGTTTCTCTCTCGTCGTTCACCTCTCTTTAACGTATATATGAACCGCTTTGGAAAAACTTCTACGACCAAAGTCGAGAGTATATTGAGATGTATTTTTTTTTCCCCAGAGAGTCGAGAGCCTCGAACTCGTGTGAAAAGGTTATCGTTTTCTTCTGCCATCGCAATCCTACCTACAAATAGTTGATATTGACCCTTAAGAAAACTTCTCGCGAAACTCAGGTACTTTTCCTCCATAAAATTTCACACATTTCTTCACAAATGAATTCTCAAATTGCCACTTTCATCGGTGACATTAGTTCCATTATTGAAATATCATCATTAATCCATCAAGCTTATTTTCAGTCGAATGAAGATTTGGCGATCTGTCAAAAGTTCGATAAGATAAAAAGTGGTACCTTAAATATCCAGTTTCTGACTGTGAATTTTTGACAGTCATTTTTCGGCTCGCGAATTATTTTATTCCCAACTTTTTCGGCTACGGTCTATCGCTGGCTCTTCGATCATCCCCTAGCAAACAAACACACGCAAACCTCCACATTCATCGTGGCACACAAAAGACCGAACGAGGGTTTAGCCAGCTCCACGTCCCTGACACGACTCACAAAGTATGATTCAAGGCCAACGAACTTCGATCGGTACTTACCTGGTAATCCACGATACGACGTCACAACGACGATATATGCGCGCCGTTCTTACCTACAACTCGTAAGTTGGTGAATAAGCGACCCAGTTAACGGGTTGTACCTGTTCGTGCGGCTGACAAAAGCATATTTTTTCAGTTTTTATTTGAAAAATCCCAATTACCTATTTCTAGTATTTCTACAGAAGCTTGGTATTCCAAAACGAAGCATCTTAAGAACACTCGGATAATTTATGGATGCAGAAATACATAATTATAACGGAGTTATGGTCGAGGTACGGAAAACACTTCTCGAAGAGGTCTTTTGAGCAATCCCATTCGGAACTAGTTGAGCTGAAATAAATAATACAAACAAATATCATTGGTTTATTAGTTTATCCTGTTATTGATCAAAGAAATTCACGGAATCTTGAATTGAAAAGAAATAGAGACATTTTCTAAGTGAAGGTCTTGATTTTTCAAAAAAAATTGTATTTTTCCTTCATCAAATCCATAATATAAAACGGAAATAAAAAAACTGGCTCATTAGATTGACCTGATATTACCGCGAAATATTATATAATAGGAAATCCTAAAAATGCCAGAATGTTTTTTTTTTTTCAAATTACAACCAGTCGCAGACTCTTGTTGACTATGGAAACAAAAAAGGAGCACTAATTTTTGTTAACTTGACGCTAGCGACACCACATTAAAAATTCGATTTCCTTCGCAACACAAAGAGCTTAGAATTTTTTTTCAACGGTATTTGAGAACTCAAAAATAGCCTTAAATTCCTTACCAAAATGTGCAAAATATCCCGACTACTTTGTCAAATCACGGTACCCTGATCTTATCATTTATTCCAAGCAAATTGAACGCTGTCATTTTCTTAATTGCATCGTACTGACGGCTGACAACAAATTCAGTGAAAGTTTCGTCAGGCTTTCAATCCAGTATGAGAAGAAAAAAATCGTAATTCTCGCCGGGTGTAACAGAACCAGAGTTCCCCGTTATCGAGAACATCATTCTCGAGTTCTCGAGATTACACACTCTCTCTCTCTGTCTTTGGGTCTTCCAAGGATAAAGAGAGACGCGAAAGGTGGCCCGGTGGGCGCGCGAGGAGCGTCAGATTATACGGCTCTCGGTACGGGAAAAGAATCGAAAACCAGGTGCGAGGTGGGTTTCGCTTGCGCACCGGCTGTTATATACAAGACGAGGCGTGTGCCAACCGTCAGAGAGATCTCTCTCACACATACACACACAAAAATACCCTTATACCCCGACAAAAATGTGTCTGTTTCTTACATAAGACGAATCGCACAAAGTGAATTTTTTAAGGATTCCATCTGACACATTATATATAGTATACGATACATGTATAGTATAAGTGGCAGGTGGTAAAACCGGTAAGAATAAAAGCTCTTGAAAAATCGACGTCAATTAAAATTGATACAGAGACCCGTGCCATGTATATATATATTAATTATCATTAGAGAACGTATTATTCGATATAACCTGTTCGGCTTGTTTATCATCTCCATCTATCAGACGTCATCCACACAAACGCTCGAAATATAAACTTATATCCAAGGGGAGTTGTACTTATAAAAGGTTAGGTTTGGGCTTAAGTTATGAAAGGTCAGCCAAATCAGGAGTGGCTGGGAAACTGACTCTGACCCCCTAACTTGTGGACCTGGGTTTAAGTTATGAAGGACGGTTCAATTTTAAGAAGAGTTGTACTTTATAAAGGGTTAGGATTGGGCATAAGTTGTGAGAGGTCAGGCAAATCAAGAGTGGCTGGGAAACTGACTCCGACTCCCTCAACTTGTGGACCTGGGTTTGAGTTATGCGGGACGGTTCAATTTAAAGGGTAGTTGTACTTATAAAGGGTTAGGATCGGGCTTAAGTTGTGAGAGGTCAGCCAAATCAAGGGTGGCTGGGAAACTGACTCTGACTCCCTTAACTTGTGGACCTGGGTTTGAGTTATGAGGAACGGTTCAATTTTAAGAGGAGTTGTACTTATAAAGGGTTAGGATTGGGCTTAAGTTGTGAGAGGTCAGCCAAATAAAGAGTGGCTGGGAAACTGACTCTGACTCCCTTAACTTGTGGACCTGGGTTTGAGTTACAAGAGACAGTTCAATTTTAAGGGGAGTTGTACTTATGAAGGGTTAGGATCGGGCTTAAGTTGTGAGAGGTCAGCCAAATCAGAAGTGGCTGTAAAACTGACTCTGACTTCCTCAACTTGTGGACCAGGGCTTGATTTATGGGGGATCGATCAATTCTCAAACCCGATGGTGATGAGATCGTACACATCAGCGATAAGGCTGATCATCCGATATATTTCCAAGCGTTTATTTACAACGCTCCAAGGTTATTAATCATCGGCGCTAATTGCCACCAATCAATAATTCAATCGACTTCGGTATACTATTTGCCTATATAAACAGGAGGCGTGTGATCGGGAAAGAGACCCTCACAATCTGTGTATTAGCAAACACACACGTAAAACCTACACACCGATAATCACTAATATGTGCAGGAGAGGAGGGGGCGCCGAGTGAGCGAGAGAAGATCTCTCTCGCTAAGTAGTAAAACCGGCTTGGCCGTGTGTGAACAGCCACTGTAGCAGGGGCCGTTGAATGAACCAGTCAACCGGGGCGCCGGGGATATGGGTTGTGTGTGGGATGTGTATAGTACGGAACTCGAGCTCGCCAATACCCAACATAATTCCATACATATATGCATTTATGAATTTTCTATGTGCACAATTGTATACATGTATGGAGGAACCGTATAATAGCCAGGGCAATAATGAGCTCGAAAGCGTTCTCTCACGCTTGTAATAACATTTCTCTAGTTTGCTCCCACGCATAAAATCACCTCCACGGTAGAACGTACACGATAATATATACAACCAGTTCATTGAAAGTGTATTACACATTCTAGCACAATATACGCCACGAAGATAATACAAACCTGGAGATCAATTTCCTCACGTCGGAGTAACGTACCATTTCATCGCTCGTGTACCGTAACATCGTTCTCAAACAAAAGGGCACGAAATCGCTTCACTTTAAATCTGAAATCCCGTGGCTTTTGACTTTTCGTCGGTAAACTCAAACCATTTGTGCGGAAGATAAATCGAATTTTGGCTTACTTGAAATTCTGATGATGCTGAAGTTTGCATCGTTTGAATGCAACAGTTTATTTTGTAATAAATCTTATTCAGCCTCAAAATTTTTACAAGTTGAAAGTCGTTGAATTCTATGCTGCAGTCTTTATCAATGATTTCAAATCCTAAATGCACGAGCAGAGCAGAAATCTCACTGAGAATGAATTGAAAAAATTTATTTTCGTTTCATTGCAACGGTGCAAACTTCAACGTCGTAAATTCTGAACGTTCAGCCAAACCAAAAAATTGGCGAATGTCATTTATTCTTTGATGACGAGTCGGAAGAACCTGCCGGTACTTTGAATAATTCTAAAAATTTTGTTGTTATTTAAAAGGGTAATTAACCCTGGTCACACTTATCTGGGTCGATCTGACCTTG
This sequence comes from Alloplasta piceator, assembly GCA_946863875.1. Classification (NCBI taxonomy): domain Eukaryota; kingdom Metazoa; phylum Arthropoda; class Insecta; order Hymenoptera; family Ichneumonidae; genus Alloplasta; species Alloplasta piceator. The sequence continues at coordinate 11,472,471 of OX333079.1, forward strand.
TCCATTTTTGAACAAGTATCATGACCAAACTATCGGTCACACATCGCCTTGAAACATTCTAGTTGATGTATTAAAAATTAATATGTAAAAAAATCAAATGACTATACATTTAAAAAAATGCATAAAGAAGGAAAAAGAAAAGTAGTCGTTGGGTCGTTTTGACCTCGTGCGACCACGAAAGGTTAATCTCGTTATTTGGGGCATTTCTCGACTCTCACATTCATACTTTTGAATTTCGCTCAATTGAAGTCGGTACAACTTGGCAAATCTTTGCGTGCATGCTCATACAAGAGGGAATCATTGCTGGATTCGCGTTGTTCGCTCGCACGAGCGCGAGAGAAAACACGCGGATGTACGCGCGATTGGGGGACCGGTAAACGTTTTGTCGTAATGCGCTCTAACCTACACCGTATAGCTATATTGCGGATTATGGGGCCCCGTGCAACAAAGCATCGCGCGTCGTTGTCGGTTCTCGGGGGTATAACGACGAGGCCCTGCTGCCCGACGGCGCAGGTGAAGCCCAACCAAGAGCGTCATCTCTGCAACGCTCCGGCTGCGTGCTCATACTATATCCACATGCGTATTAGAGTGATGCTCAAAAAATTGAGTCCTCACTTTTCGGTCTCGCAATTAAAATTTTCCGTATAAGTTAAAGAAAAAATTGCTCCCATCAATAACTTCAGAAAATATCAATTCTCCTACATACAATTTCAAAATAGTCCTTCTCGCATTTTGAATAAAAAAAAATAATTTTAAAGCATTGAAATATCAGATCAAAATATACAAATAAAATTCATCATTCGGAAAATGTCCAATTTTTTTTTCAACGAGGATATTTTTTCTATGCTGCCAGAGGTTGTCGATAATTTTTGAATGAAGCCGATGGGTTCTTTATAATGATTTTTTTTGAAGTTATCAAGTGAGTCTTATCTTCTTGGACTACGATTCAGGATTTAAATTGAAGAAACTGAATAAAAGATCGGGCCGATAAATTAGAGTTCAAAAATTAAATCAAAGCTCATGTCTTTATCGGAATTGAATAAGCAGGATCTTTAGAACATTAATTAACTGTAAGTCATTATCTTTGATTGCTGCTCATTTGATAAGAGGTTCTGTGTTCGAATTTCGTTTTATAGATTGTCTTATTTTTTAAATTTTAATTCTAAAGGAACGACGTCATCGAATAATTCATTCCAATTATTTTATTGTTTAATACAAACGAGGTATCATTGCCAAGTATGAATAAAAACAAAGAATTCGAAGCCACCACGAAAATAAATACTCTAAATCCAATAAAAAATCCAAAAAGCCGGAAGTGGCCATTATTTTAAACTTCAATTAGATTGAAAAATTTAATCACACTTCATCAATGAAATATCATTTTTTCAAATAATTGCTCTTCCGCAAACAAACCATACATACAATCAATTCCTCTCAGCATTATCATCCCATCTCTCTTATTCGTATCTTTCACCAAGTCCTTAAGACCGAAAGAAAATCGATAAACTGTTTTTTCTCATCACTCTAATCTGTGTGTCCCTACTTCGGTATATGCTTTCGCCGTGTGCTACCAGGCAAAGCCAGGGGCGTTCGGCAGCCTCGCTCTGTTCACGAACAAACGTTCGGGTTCGTTCGACGAACGCACGTTCAGCAGCAAAAGCAGCATTGAGTTAAAGGAGCGCTGGTGTTGCCGAACGGCTGAAGAGTGGGGAAAAAGAGGCGCACACATTTATAAAACCGCGCCATGCCAGCGAAAAAGAGGAGAGAAATACACGACGATGCCGATGATGTTCTCTCTCTCTCTCTCTCTCTCTCTCTCTCTCTCTCCTGTTCTCTCGGCTCTCAATCTCAATGTATCGAGGCTCCTGTAAGCGCTCGTGCACACACATTCATAAAGAAGCATACGGACGCACGGAGCGACCCAACATGGAGGAATTATAGCGATGGCCTTCCTTGGTGTGCGGCGGTTCTGCTGCCTTGCCCTACCAAGCCATTTGCTCGTAGTATAGTCAGCGTTCCCCCTTCACGCTGGCCTCAGTCAAGCGCGACCCGCGTTCGCGTGTTTTACTACTACAATTTTAAACATATATATCTATATACACACATAAACGTATATATATATATGAATAACCGAACTTGGTACAAAATCGCGTATAAACGGAGCGATACGCGCTCGCTCTCGCGGGGAGAATCGAAAATAAGAGCGGCAAGCGCGCGCGCGGCGTCTCCCCTCGTCGTCATCGTCGTCGTAGCCCTCTTTAGTCTTCGCAGTCGATTCGAACTATATACACGCGTCCGTTCAAACCAAACGCGCCGTCGCACGCGCCACGTATAGTTCTATAATTTTCCCTCATCGTTGTGGAAATTCAAATCGTTGTGATCCGCGCTCGGCCACGTGTCCGTCGTGGTTTTCCGCGTGGAAATGTGAGTCTCAGAAGTGCACGCGCATTGTGAATGCGTGTGGCGCGCGCACGCGGTTGTCTTTGTCCGTGGATACACGAATTTTTCAAATACCAATCGCTCGTGCCGCGAAAAAAGAGTTTCAGCTTTGGGGGTGACCTTGAATACCGAGAACAAAGGAATCAGCGCTCCTGCGATTGGCTGGCTCCGTTTTGGCGTGATTTTTCATGCGATTATAGCGGTGTTTTCTGGAAGCTTTGCAGCACGTGGATTTTCCTACGGTGGGGAATGCCGGTGCTTTTCCGGACACGTGGGCAAAGGGGCGCGAATTTTCCTAACACGATTCTCTCGATAATCAACGTTTTGCCTTTAAGCTCGATAATCTTTCGACCATAAATGTACATTTTGTAGTGTCGCTCATGTGTTTCCCTTCGTCTTTCACGCTGGCGTGATCGAAATGACGACAAAATGGAGCGTTTTCTCGATAGCGTGACGATTGGGCAATATTTTTTTCATCGATATCACACGCATACGTGACTTTTCTTTCCTTTTTATCTCTCCGTTCGTTTGTTCGACGTTATAACGATCGACTAGCTCGGAACTGATGTGCACGTCGCCGCTGCATGTGCATGATTGCACACAAACACTCGCGCCTGTGTGTGTGTAAAACGTGCTTGAGCGTCGAGAATCGAGCGCGCATGCCACGCTTTTGTTCCATTCGTTCCCCGCTGCTAAGCCCCCTCCCCTCTTGTTCCCTCGGACGACAAAAACGCTCTCTGGATTACGCGATTCTTGTCCCCTTCCTCTCTGTGCACCCACACACAAATAGTGCATATATATTAGTGCATAGACACTACATCGTAGCTTCATGATGATGCACGGTTCATCGTTTGGACCTGACGCTCTCGCTCGTGGTGCACACGTCTGAAAAAGAATAGACAACAGACACCGGCACAGTCCGTATCGTCATGTACACCAAGTTCGAAGTTCTTCAGGGAATCGTCAGCTATCTTCTTGTGTCAGGTGGGCAACGATATGTTTTAATTTTTTTGATACATATTTGTCTTTGCCCCCTCTTCTTTTGATTATCAATAAATATAAGCAGCAAATAATATAAAAAATAATATAACAATGAATATATAATAAATATAAATAAATGTACACTGCCGTCCAAAAGTTTGGAAAAACTCGCCCCCATTCCGCTTCGCACAAAAAGTTTCACTGTTCTTTTAAAAATGAAGATATTTCGATTCAACAAGCGGTGTTTCAAAGGGGACATATTCAGCTTCATTTTGCTCGTTCTAAAAAAAAATTTCGATTTTTTTTGAACCCGGTACGTCCTTTGAAACATGGTTGTTAATTTTTTGAAACTTTTTCGTGTGAAAAACTTATGGGGGGTATGAGCTTCGTTTTTCGTTTTTTGAAAAATTTCGTATGACTTTGTTTCGCGAAAATATTCAGATTTTGGCAAAAAACGATCATATTTATAAAATCAAGCGTAACTATAAAACTACTGGGCCTTCGTGATATCTCTAAGAGAGTAAAAAGTTGCATGCAATTATTCTGGATTCAATTAAATTTTTTCAGAATTTTTGTTCAAAATTTTGTTTTCTAAAATTTTTCCTGTTAATGTTTTATCGTAAACAAATCTCATCTATACGGGTTGTCCGATAAAAAAAACCATGTAGATGAGGTTTCTCGATGAAAAAGCCGAAGACAAAAAAGTTTCGTCCAAATGCAGAATATGTGTCGCACCGTTTTTTACCAATAGCGACTGGAAGACTACAATTTTTTCGATGATTCGACGATTTTGCCGAATTGCAGTGTGCAGACGTGGCGAGAAAAAAAAACGTTTTTATCGAGCGGGTAGATGAATAAACAGAAGCATTTGTTCTGTTTCGTTTTGTTTTATTCGCTTATCCCACTCTCAACGTTATTGTTTGTTCAAGCGTTTCGTTTGGTCGATCAATTCTTTCAATTCCACGCTGCAAGAAAGAAAGTAGCATTCGGATCGCCTGTTGCTCTCTTCTTATTCACGTATTTACGTGTTTCTCTATAAAGTCGATCGATGGATATTGAAACTTGATCGAGGGTTTTAGCGATCGTAATACGAATACGAGTTACATACAGACGGAAAAATGCGTATTCGTTGAGGAATTATGTAACGCAGATATGTGTTATGATACGAGAAGAAGAGCGCACTGAGTATACGATGCCATCGTATAAATATTGGATCTCGCGTTACGGTGCACTTACATCTCTACCGGTTACAACTTCGACGTCGAAGTAATTGCACTAAAGTATGGAAAAAATATTAAAAATCATCCTTTCCGGGAAACAAGCTTCAGGAATGAGTGCACCGAATAATAAGCCTCCGAAACGACGTCTCTACGAGATAGCACTTTTGGCCAAAGTAGTTCAGAGAAACGTTCTCTTCCCAATAGAGACGTTTTCTCTTTCGGAGAGATGTTCCCTGGTAGAGATGTCGTTCGGAAGAGTTCTAGAAATGTTCTCGCATTTGGTAAAGTTATTGAATAGTAGAGAAGTAGAGTTTCAACCGGTAGAGATGTAAACGTGCCGGAATTACGATCACTTGCAAAGAGGGAGTCTCGTTTGAATTTATATGCCACTGGGGAAGAAAAACGATATCGGGCATGGAATATTGATGTATATATTATTAGCGATGATTCTCTCGTTTGCATCGGATATACACGTTAGATCTCATAATACGATTTTACGCCGCTTTTATCTACTCTCTATTGCTCGAATGGCGGAAAACTCGCAGCAGATCGCATTCGTCACTTTGAAGCTGATAAAAGTGGCAGGAAAATAGTTTCAACTGCTCTCGTTTCTCGCTTTCTCCGATTAAATTATTAGCATTATTATTAATATTATTTATGTGTATGAATATATGTATATATTTAATTGCCATCGAGTATCATTTAGAACGTAATTACTCCTACGAGTTTTCGATAAGCAGGTCCAGTTTTTTCCCCCTACGATAACATTATATCTCTCATTTTCTGACTAGAACGATGGGATTGGAGGGGAATGTTTGAGAAGTCCATTTTACACGATTACTCTCGCAATTCCTTTTTTGCACCTACACCATATGCTGCTGTTATGCAACAAGTTATCGTGTCAAGATTATCGAACGCTAATTCGACACGTTAACCCGGTTGGATTAATTATTTGAAAGCTTTCGCTGTTTTTCTTTTTTCCTTTAAGGGGAAACATCTTATTTGTCGTTTAAGGGGGAACGTCATTATTTGAGGATCAGACAAAAAGCAATTTATTAAGTATATATTCAACTATATTCATACAAATGTTTATTAAAAAATATTAAAAATTGACAAAGTTATTAACATGAACTTGATGACATTATAAAAAAATGACTCCTCCTGGTGGCAGCGATACAGCAATGAAAAATCATCTGAAATAAAAAAAACCAAATATTTTTTTAATCTATACACAACCGTCACTATCGTTAAGAGTAGCCATTTTTTTTTTTAAATTTTTTCACAAAATGGGGCTGCTTTCGTTTTTGTTCTTTTTTGACCGTTTTTTTCTTCAATTTTTAAAAGATCTTGAAAAATATTAATTTTCAAAATTTCGAAAATCACAAAAACGAATTACAAAAATTAAAAAAAAAATTAATTGGTTCATTGGTCTTCCAGCAAACGATGCCACCATGTTCGAAAAAAGTTTTGTAACACGGAAAAAAAAATTTTGCGCAAAAAATCTGGAAAAATTCCTCTGCACTCAACAAAAACAGATGCAACTTTTTGCTATCTTTAAGTTTTCCATGATCCTCTTTGTTTTCATGTTATACGGGATTTTTCAAATTTTCTCTCTTTTTTTACAAAAACAGAATAACTTTAGAAAAAAAAATCGCTCAAAGTTAAAAAAAAGGAAATTGATGGTCAAACTTTCCTCTTTATGAATCCAATCGTAAAAATATGGATTTAAAAAAATTCCTCCAGAAGATGGGTGCACCTGAAGAGAGGGGGGGAAAAGGGCGAAAAACAGCTGTTTTCAAAATAGAGTCCAAATCTAAAAACAAATTGTAAAAATAATTAAAAAATCAGGAAATGAAGCCGAATTCTTCCCCTTCAAAACGCCGCTTGTTAAATTAGTCTACGTTGACTTCCGGCGAAATGGCATAAAAAAAACGTTGCTAACCTTTTTCGAAGTTTTCTCCGCAAACTTTTCGCCGGTAGTATATATATATAGAAAGTAGAACGAAGTATTGATTTTTTTCTTACAAAACATACACAAAGTTCTGAATTCACGTGAGGTCGCGAAGATCGTAATGCTGACATGTCCAGGTGTCTCGAAGATGTTGCTCATACAATTTTCAAAGGACTTTTTTTGTATTCTCATTGATCAATAAAACTTTGTACAAGACAGCACGCAATTCAAACGTGAAAAGAGCACAAAGACGCACTCCAGTACACTCGTATTTCGTGTATATTACATATTATATCGACCAAAAGAAACACGAGAATTAGGTCAGTCGTTTCAGTGTTCCAGAGTCGTATCCTCGTGGAGATTTCCGCTCCGACTTTGTTCATTCATTCGGTTTATATCCCCTATTTCCCCCTTTTCAACCTCTCTCTCTCTTTCTCTTTTATATATTCATCATACTTCCGGCATCGGATAACAATACCGGTCGTATCTTCTGCCGGTGAATACCGCATTTTCCGACATACACTTATTCATTTCCTCAGCAGATTTGTGAAAGTCCTGAATTAAACTCCGATGCCTGTGTGCAAAAAAATAAAATTATTTTAATTAATATCCTATAAATCTTGGATCAACGGATGTATATCCTTTTATTCTAAATTTATTGAGTTCACGAAAGGAGAACGTTTCGAGAATACGTTTATCCCAAAAAAATTTCGTTAAATCTCCGTAAAAATTCTCAACGTTATCAAACCACGCACGTTTGTCACGTAATATCGCTCTGTGGAAAAAGAGAGGTGAAAAAAGACGCGGAGGAAGACGAAAATGAAATAAACGTGTGTGTGTGTGTGTGTGTCTGTGTGCGGTAACCGAGTAAAATTCATGCGATGCAGCCGGCGCTCTTCTGGCCCGTGTGCCAGGTGCTGAACATCATCCCCGAGGCAAAAGCGCGCCCCGGAGTGAATAAGGGCGAGAGAGAGGGAGAGCAAAAGAGGAAGATAGTGACCAAGAGGACGAGATCGAAAGAGAAAGACCCGGTAACCACTCGGCGCCACACTTATACCTTCAGGAACCTCCAAACATTCACGTATTTCATGTGTTCACCAGTGTTAGTTCGGTTTCGCACCTAGACAAGTTTCTCGATCTATCTCTCTATCTCTCTCATCTTTTTTCGTCTCGTATTCTCACTTCCGTTGCCCGATCCAAGAGCTACATCCACGTTCACCTCGTCCTTTTCTCACCGTTTCCCTCGTCGCTTTCCGTCCCTTTTCCTTCATCCTTCTCCCATGTATTCTCGTCCCCTGCTTTCCTCGTCGGCGTCTCCTCGCACGTGACGGAAATACGCTCTATGGCGACGAATACTCGAGCTCCGCGGGAAAAGCATTACTTCCGATCGTGATTCAAGTTAAACCGACTGCCAAGGTGTATACACCACGTAAACCCAACCTTTTTCCACGGTACAGCCTTTCGTGCACATTTACATCGATATATTGTAACGCTGCGTGTGTTAGTTGTGTATGTAAGACATTTCCTTTACGCAACCCTAAACCCTTCCAATTTTATCACTTTTTTTAATGCTTCGCCCATCGCTCAAAAAGCCTTCAAATATTTTCAAGATTCTTCTGATGTACCAAAGTTTTCTAGATATTTTGTCATAGCCCATTTGCCTTGACCTTCAAATTTGGAACAGAATACAGGAAGTTTGTTATCCGATGTCAAAATACTTATTACTATTTTAAAAGTTCTTCTTTCTCGATTTTTTTTTAGGATTTAAAAAATGGGCAAACATTTTACTTGAAAAAATAAGAAATATTGGCTCACCAAAAGATACTTTCGAAAAATCAGATTATTTTTGGGAGATGGTCGGAAAATACAAAAAATCAGCGATAAAGTCGGAAGGGGTTGAACATTGATCGGCTTATCCAAGAATGCCTCACACACATAGCAGAGGTTTGAAAAAAAGCCGATTGGTCGGAAGAACTAGCATTCTCTTGCTCTTGTTTTCCCGTTTGTACTGCACTTTTCTCTCATCGTTCTCGTTCTCTGCTCTTCTATCTTCCTCTCTCTCCCTTTTTGTCCCACTCCCTCTCCCTTAAACCTAGTCTTTTATCCTTTTTTTTCTTTCCGCTTTTTCATTCTCTGCTTTATGCCTCAGAAGCTCGCTTCGCTTTTTCTACTTCCACTTCGGCTCCTCTCCCATTGATAACCCCCTCATTTTGCCTCAACGGCTACACCACTACCCTTTATCTCCTGCTCTCTCTTTCCTTTTTCATCTTTATCTTTCCACTGTACCCGCGTGTTGCTCGCCCACTATGATTTTCCATTGTTCATACACCGATCATCGCGGACGTCTCATTTTCTCTCTCCCACTCGCTTATGCATGTATTTTTTTTATTATTATTTTCTTCGCTCATCGCCTATGACTCTTAGCAGCTCTCTCGCTTGTTTCACGCTTCGCTATTTTTCTACGTGAGTGAAACTACGAATACCGAGCTCGAACATACAAGGTATTCCGGGGATGAAGGTCAATACCGTGAGGGTAGAATCGTAACGTAATTTTGAGTAGAAAAGTCCTTTGCCATTTTTTGGTATTTTGAACCTCCGAATTGTTATCAATTTTTTTAATCAGCCAATGAGATGCGCCCATAGCGCGAAGATAGGCATGGTGGGATCACGGCTCATCTCAATGGGCGCATCTCATTGGCTGACTAAAAAAATTACTAACAATTCAGGGGTTCGACATACCAAAAAATGGCAAAGGACTTTTCTACTCGATATTACGTCACGAATCTATCCTCACGGTATTGGCCTTCACCCCTGGGACATCCTGTATTCATTCTGCGTGATAGAGTAGATGAGATACGCGGGCTCGCGAGCTACTGCAAGGATAATCGCGCGTTTGGCCTCCGGAATTGAGACGAAAAAATTATGAGGCAACGAAAAGAAAAAAAAATCGACCGAAACGAAGGATTTGGAGAAGAACAAAAATTCAGTTCGCTAAAACCACCAATTACCGATGGGGAGATGATCGCTGGACGAGGGATTAAAAAATGAAAACCAAAGTCCCGAAATTTCGAAACTGATCGGGATATTAAACTCATCGGTGTGGGTACATGTAATATATATATATATATTGCTTACTATAGTCCTCCCTCTCACGCACACATTCACCCGAAAAAGAGAGAGGGGAGAAACGCGATCATTGCCCCTCGGGGCGAGCCGCGAGAACAGAAATGCCGATTATTCAATTATTTAATTGGCCCCGATTTCATGCCACACATGTGCCCGACGGGCGTGCATACATTATAATCGTTTCTCCTTTTTACCTCTGTTTCAGAACGCGAGCGGCACGCAACTACCAGGCTATCTGCGTAAGTACTCATTTTAACATTCGATTTTTCTCCACGACGCATTTTACACACACGTTATTTGTCCTTCTATCGCATTTTGTTGCGATCCAAAAAAATGCGCAAAAATTGTTCGCCTCCGAAAAGCAATTACAAAGTTCGCGGCGAAACAGGTGACTTGTATGAGAAAAACGATTTATAATCCGGAGTGCCAGTGACCTCTTTTTTTCCCCTCGTAATGTAAAACGTGCGTAAGGAGAACAATATTATCGCAAAGTTTACGAGTAATTCGCATATAAATCGTACTAACTTATCCGAACGATGGAAATTTAATATTGAAACCGCGAGAGAGCCCCATAGAAAATGTCGGTCGATGTATCTATGTCGCGCTTTTAAACGCGTGAATTTTCTCATATCACACGATATTTGCAACCGTACAATGTTTCGATTTTGCACACGTATTAATCTCATATCCGCAAAGTTTCCTCGGTACTCGCGGTGTATAATCATATTCCAATCATCGGACGTGAACTATTTTTACTTTTTTTATCGCAATGATATTGAGCTAGACGAGGAAACATTGTACACACATATGTCTTTCTGCGCATATCATTAACGGTTTTTGCTCGCTCAGACTTGACGTATCCTTATCCATTACGCGGAAATACATTTTACAGCGCAAAGAATATTTATATTACACGCAGAAGCGATGGAAAAGTAATTTTCGATGCACGATTTATACACGATGTACACAGATTCTTCGGATGAAAATTTCTTGAGAATGCAGCATACCCGCAGAAAAAACACAGTCATATATTAGCGATGCTCAAATAATTGTAGAAAAGATATACAAAATTTTGGAGTAATTTGAATATAAGGGTCAAGCGCTCAAACCTCTTTAAGGCGGTATTCTAGTGTAGAGGAAAAAAAAGCAAAAAATACAATATTTTTACCTTTCTTATTTTACTACATATTTATTAATATTTTGGCAAACAACAAAAATTTTGAGAAATAAAAATGATTAATATGTTATCAGCTGGTAAAGGTGGGGCTAAAAAGGGGGTGTGCTGGCTGACACGATTGCAACCTTTCTAGACATCCGATACAAAATTAAAAAAAAGATTCTTAATTATCAAGAATGTCATTATAGCTCTTACCTCAGGGAAAACGGAAAAAATTCGCAAAAAGATAACTGTCTGAACAAAAAAAGGCGTTTTTGGACTCTTTTTTCATAGTTTTTAATTTTTTTACAGTAGTAAAAAGAAAAAAATTTTGACACAAAAGTGGTAGGGGCGATAAAGAGTTATACATTGAAGGATGGTAAAAAATTTGAAGTAAATCGGTTGAGTTGTTGAGTTGCTGAGAAAAGTAGTTTTGAAAAAAACGTCTATAGTCTGATTTGCTCCAACGTGACGAGCGTAGTTGCTGCGTCATTAAATTAGTTTCAACTCCGCAAATTATTGGAATAAAAAAAATTCCATTCTAGGTTATATTCTTAACGGTTCAAACTTTAAGAATATGCAAAAAAAATAATAATTTTCACAAAATTCTAGACCAGAATACCGCCTTAAACTTGAGGACGATAATTTATGACATTGAAGTTTGCATCGTTGTACTGAAAGGGAAATAATTTATCCGGTAAATATTCGAAAGTGTAACTCCGGTCAGAATCGAGCTGATTTTTTTGGTGTGGTTTCTTACAGTTAAATAACATCATATTTAATATTATAATGGCGGCGCATCATGTTTTTACTCAACTTAATTTTTTTTTAAATTAAATAAAATGAAGGAATTTAGCTACCAGAATAGATATCGTCGTTGCAGAGTTTCTGTTGTTTTTTGGGTTTGATAAAAAACCATGTTTTTATAATTAAGAATTTTTTTTTTTTTATCAAACCAAAAAAAAACACCAGAAACTCTGCAACGGGGATATCTTTTCTAACAGCTAAATTCCGTCAGTTCACATTATTTAAAAAAAAATTCAATTAAAATTTTTTTTAAAAGTTGGGTAAAACATTATGCGCCATTAAAATATAACTTAATATAAGGTTCTATAATCATAAAAAATTCATAAAAAAAATGTACAGCCTCTTTTTAGCAGGAGTTACATTTCCGAATATTTACCATTAATTCTTCATTGAAATTCATGTCTCCTCATGAGTTTTGAAAACGAAAAATCGTTGGAACATTTTTTCGGAGTCTCAATAAGTGACTTGGAACCTCGGAAGCATAAGAGAAGCGAGAGCAATACAATCAGCACGAGAAAAGCTCATTTCCATTGCGTTCAAACGATGCCAATTTCATCGTCGTGATTATCTCTCATTTTCCGAGTATTCAAGTGTAATGTAAATAATCTTCAAACGCGGTTACGGCTTGTTTTCGTCCGAGTTAAATATTATATCCCAGCGAGAGAAAGAGAGACAGAGCGAGGAGAAAAGAAAGTGGACCCACATGTCTCTAGGAGGCCGTTTATGCAAGGATGCTGCTGTATGCGGTTAGGACCGGTCCCATTGCTTTTTTCTATCGCACATGCAACCCGCGTGCAACAGTCCTCCTCGACTATCGCGCATTATACATAATACACACTGCTGACTGCTAGATGCCCAATAATATATATGTATACGAACTTGGAGAACATGAAAACGGCGATTGGAAGAACGGAGTAAAACGGAGATAGGAGAGGGCTCGTTGGTTGGTTCTCGGTGCACACATAAGTTGACAAAACCACCAAAGAGTAATAGAGAAAGAGCAGAGTGAATAAGAGCGAGAGAGAGAGAGAGAGAGAGAGAGAGAGAGAGAGAGAGAGAGAGAGAGAGAGAGAGAGAGAGAGGGAGGGAGGGAGAGAAGTCAGAGATCTAGAGACTCCGAGAATCCGACTAACGCGACCATTAATCTGTCGAGGAAGCAAATTAATTATGCATTCGTGAGTAGAGAGAGAAATAGGAGGATAGAGAGAAGTGGCGAGGGAATGAAGAGGCACAAGGATGCGCGAGGGCCAGTCGAGAGAACGGAGATTATCGAGAGCGAGTTTGCTGCTTCTGCTTCAGAGTCACACCGAGTTTCTCTAGTGTAGGATATATAGACATATATGAATGTGCATATTCTCGGAGTTCACTTGCTTGCCTATAGTCTTCTTCCCTACGGATTATCAATTCCCTCTGGCCCCCCCGGCTACATTACTTAGCGCATATATCCGCGTATATGCACATTTTATATCATTTATATATATATATATATATATGAATGAAGTCATAGTACAGCCTCGCGGTCCACCACCTCTCGCTCATTCGTTCGCCTCGTTAATTCTTAATCGCTCTCTTTGCCTCTTTCTTTCATATACATGTGTATAGATATATTGCTCTCTCTCTCTCTCTCTCTCTCTCTCTCTCTCTCTCTCTCTCTCTCTCTCTTTCCGCGACGATAACCTCATCGTCGTCGGAGTTTCTCTCGCATGGGTTAATAATTTTATTTCCAACGGTGATCGTGTGACAGGCGAAAGAGGGAGCGAGAGAGATCACGTGCCCCGATCTGACGACACTTTATAACTTCCCCCGAGGTTCACGAGGCGGGAAGAGGCGCAAAGAAGAAGTTGCAGCGACGAGGAAAAAGAAAATAATGCAGCGGTTGCGCTTACACAGAACGCATCTCGTAAAATTTAAAAGTTGAATCGGCCTAATTGCGCGGAAATCATCGATAATATGTGCATTTCGAAAATACCAATCGCCTGCATTTTAGTCAAAGAATGCAAGTATCGAGATTTTTGAATCAGGGTGTTAGTGAGTCGTTGAGAAAGCTTGTTGTGAAGAGTGAGATTTTGGAAAATTTTGCCTTCGCAATTTTATTCATTCAAATACACTTGCTGACAAAGAGAGGTATTAAATTGAGAATCAATCGGTCGAGGGGTCAATTTTATTCAATTCAAAAGATTGAAAACTATTTTGAAAAATAGCTACACAAAAGTTGTTGAAATTTTGCAGCCGTTTATGTAAAATTTTTATTCCCTCGTAACTATTTAACCCTTCCTGGTCACCGCGGGTCATATTGACCCGAGCTCTCACTTTGAGCTCAAATATCTCTAACTAGCCCGGCCCTCTGGTGAAAGTTTTTTTTTGGAACGCATGCAATTGAAGTATTTTTCTTCTTAAAATACCATATATTGAGGGTATCGTGAAGAGATTTTTCCAAAAAATTTTTTTAACTGAAAGAGTGACATTTTTTAAGTAAAAAATCATTTTTTTACTTCAAAATTTTTGTCGTTTTTTTTTCAATGTAAATATTTTTTTTTTAATTGTTTCATATACTGAAATGTTCGAGGATAATTCCTATATTTTTTTTAAGTTAATCGGATAGGTACTTTTTTTTTTAGAACCATCCAAAAAGTCGATCAGGTCAAATTGACCCAGTGTGACCGAGCTTGGAATTATTTTGAGGTGCGACCAGTGAGGGTTAATATTCACAAAATTTCCATTATGAAGTAACCGAGAATTTAAGCAACTTATAACAAAAATCTCGGTGAATTACGAAAAAACAATACAGAAATCGCAATTCTCATGATTTTTTTTTCTTCAGTATACTCGATCAAAGAGTTGACATAAAAATGAGGTATAAATAGTCGTGAACGCGCGAAACAAAAATATCCGCGCATCACGACATTTCCACATCAACCATGTATTTATAAATCGACGATATTATCCGCAAAGTATTCTCGGTAAAGTCGTTACACGTGCAGTTTCACCGCAAATTGAATAATGCATAATTAACAAAACGATTTTTGCCTCGATTATCACGGAGCTTATAAAAACTTGGTGAACTTCGTACAATGTTTGTGGCTGAACGCACCCACCGTTATATAATTGGCCGGCGAAGTAGAGAGAGAGAGAGAGAGAGAGAGAGAGAGAGAGAGAGAGAGAGAGAGAGAGAGAGAGAGAGAGAGAGAGAGAGAGAGAGAAAAGTGGCCGCGTGAGTTCGCAGTTAGAGAAAATTGTTCTTCGTTTCGTGTGTATTTGAATCGACGATTGCCGGAGAGTCTTTCAAAGCCACGCAATTTACTCTAAAATTAAATAAATCGGAAGCAAGAAAGTACGTGTTTTCTCCATGATTTAATAACTTAATTTGCCATATAGTTAGTTCCAAAAAAAAAGAAAAAAAATGCTGTAAAGCGGTGAAAAAACAAACTCGCGCGCACAGAACGAACGAGTGTGGAAGAATTTTTGCCAGTGGTAAAAAAAAAGAAACTTGACGGGGAGGTTGGAAAAATATTTGAGTGCAGGGATTGAAATCGAGTCGGTGGTGAGGGACAAAGATTGTGTATGTTCAGAAATTGGTTGCATGTGCAATGAAGAAATCCACAATGAAAACTGCGACACAAAACTCGTAGATATATATTACCCTATACCTCGCCTCGTCGCTTTTCTCTATCACCATCTTTTACATACTCGCGCATACACACAAACACACGTATATATGCATAAAAGCGCCATGGCAAGTATAAATAGGATCTCGAACTCTGCCGACCCCTTCTCTTCTTCCAGTGGAAACTTTACGAGTTCGCAAGCTTTGCGGTATATATGGCGGATGGGATGGGAGAGGGAACGGGGAGGTTGAGGGGAAAGCTTGGCGAAACGAGGATTGCTCGGATTGCGCGAGGGAACGATCTCGTTGACGCTAGGTAGCGCCACCAGCGACGAGACTCGGGCTGGCGGCGGAGTGGGAGAAGGGGCAACAACAGGCATCGAGGCATGGCCCTCGAAAGTTGCACTCCTATAGATATATAGATACATAGAAACGTGTGTATGTGTGTGCTCCATTATGAGGGCGAGAGGGCTCCCGGCCCAATTCAACCCCTACAGTGTAATACGTGACATATTAAACTACAGTCGAGTCGCTTCGCGAAACTTTACGGTACTCGGATACATGCGCACATGCACAAACGTGTCTTTCAACGACGTTTGACTAACTACTTGCAGCCACGTATGGATAATAGATACGTTTATCGCAAATATATATATACATATATATGCGTGTTTGTAAATTTATTAGATTGAACAATTCCACGGTGGCACTTGCTCGTAAATGTGTCCCATTTTCACAAATGAATTGTCATTTACCAGCGGGGAGTATCGTCTGGAATCAAGGTGCTTTGCATTTTAATGAAATTAAATTATTTTGATGTTCAGTGTCTCCGATTTACGTCTATTTATCAGACCCAGGGTTGCCAGTGAGTCACTAGCTATTGTCACTATTTTTAAATCGTGTCACTTTTCTCACTATTTTTAAATCGTGTCACTATTCTCACTATTTCAGAGCTCAGAAGTAGTTAGAATAGAGGTGCCAGTTAAAATAGGGACAAATTTCGAAAAATCATCAGTATTGGATGAACAAAGAGGTGTTTTTTAGCTTCAACCATTACGAACAGAATTAGCGCAGTCTAGAACCAAAATTTTGAGTAGAAAAAAAATGACACCTATTTTAGTGGACAAATACAATTTTGGCCAGAATGCAAAAAAAAAATTTTTTGATCTATTTTTTTCAAACCTTATATCGATGTATTTTGTCCCCCTGAACACGAATCTACCAATAGTTTTTTTTTAATCAAATTTTTTTATGTATTTTCATCAAAAACAGTTTTGATCAATTTTAGCCATTCTCAAAAAACTTCAAAATCGCCAAATTTCAAACGCCGATTGTTTAGATGAAAAAGTCACTATATTTCTGTGAAAGATAAGTCACTATTCTACTATTTTTTACCCGCTGAAACACTGGTAACATTGATCAGATGATTAATTATTAAATAGCGGTGAGTCTATTTGCTGGCTTAAAAAAATCGGAATTTTGGGAGATTTGTTGCGCGGCAACCTGTGGAGCTTTTAAATGAATCTTTTCGTGCTCTTTTAATTTTGGCACTTTGCGATAATCACTTTGAAAAGGATCAAATAAAATTTCAAAAAAAAACAGAGGGTGTTGCCGGAGCAAAATTGTTTGATTAGCGTTGTATGAATACGATGTAATTGCATATTTCACTGCAAAGTGTCAAAATTACTGTACAAAATAGGGGTCTGATGTACTACGCACTGGTCTGAATTTCACGCGTGTTTTTAACGCACAAATTCACTAACGATCCGCTCATGTATACCAAACACGCACACCATGCATCGGTGTCTCTATGGAATTTAACGATTCGACCAAGTATTTTAACTCGTAGTTTTACGAGCTCACAAATATTCATTCGATCGCCATATTCGACAAGCTCCCGCACAATTCCCCGCCAATTTATCTCTCCCTGCGTTTTGTAAAGGCGAACTCTCATTCACCGAAATTCAAATAGTCGTATGAAATGATTATTTCACTCTCCCATACATACAGGCATCCCCACGGGGGTGGGCCGAAAGTCCGCTTTTTCCGAAATTCTTTTAGCAATACCGAAAATATTGTTTATCATGCTACCAAAAAAATCTGTGCGCAGGAAAAAAATGTTGAGTCCATATCTTAGGCTCGCCAAAGTTCGTCAAAGTTCAAAGTGTTTAATTCAATTCTCTACAAAAAAAGGTCCTTGTATCAAATCATGTAGGTTTGATAGTTTCTAAGATAATTGCTGTTTTAGTGGAAAAGATGGTCATTTTCCTCTATATTTATATACTTTTTATGGGTAAAAAATAATTGATAAACTTCTTATTTTATAGAAAATTTAATTCTTTACATAAAAAGCCTATAATATGAAATTATGTAGGATCGATAGTTTTGAAGATAAATGCATTTTAGTAAAGAAATTGTCATTTCCCTCTATATTTATATTTTTTGTGGGTAAAAAGTAATTGATAAAATCCTTATTTCATAGGAAATTTAATTCTCTACAAAAATCTCCGCATAAGAAATCATGTAGGATTGATAGTTTCTAAAATAATTGCAAATTTACTTAAAAATAGTTATTTTTCTTTTTCTATAAATATTTTTCATATAAAGAAAAAAATTCCATTCGTTTCTTTTATTAGATTCTCTACAAAAACAATCTTCGAGTCTTATTCTATAAGAATTAAAATATTCGCGACATACATATGAATATACGGAGAATTCTGAGTCGACTAACTTTTAAATATGATTCGCGATTTTTTCGAGGATCATAACGAAGCCATAATCCCAATTTTATTCGGATTTTTTTCATAAAAATTAAAAAATAGATATTCTTTTTATTTACCACATACTTTTTTTAAAATACGGCCCCCCATGGAAATAAAGTATATGTAAGAATATATTTTTCAGTAGATAAGAAGTATATTAGAAATATATATTAAGGGGTTATACGCAGTCAGGAGACCGAAAAAGGCGATTTTTCAAGATTTTTCAAGTTTAAAAAATAATTATTCTTGAGATAGAGGAAAATGACAATTTTTTCACTAAAATTGGAATTATCTTAAAAACTATCGATCCTACATGATTTCATATAACGAACTTTTATGTAGAGAATGAAATTTCATACAAAATAAGAAGTTCATCAATTATTTTTTACCCATAAAAAGTATAAATATAGAGAAGAATAACAATTTTTTTACTAAGACATTATCTTAGAAACTATCAATCCTACATGATTAGATATAAGGACCTTTTTTTGTAGAGAATTGAATTTCCAATAAAAATAAGCCCAGAAATTTTTATTTTTTCGATACGTTGAACTTTGCCGAACTTTGGTGAGCCTAAGATATTAACTCAACATTTTTTTCCTCTGCACAGATTTTTTTGTCGCATAATGAACAATATTTTCGGTATTGCTAAAAGAACTTTAAAAAAGCGGATTTTCGGCCCACCCTGATCCCCACTTTTTCCCTATGTGAATGTGCGTTATCGTGAATGAAAAAATAAAAGCTCCCGTTCTTGAAAGTGAATTATTTCACTGCCAAAAACTTGGTTCACGTGGCACGCCGATGTAAAAGGGGGAGGGAGGGGTGAGAATTCACATAATCATTCTTTATGAATGTGTCTCTGTGTATGTGTGTACAGGACCGACGGAATTTGGTCGTGACCTCCGTAAATTAGATTTCGGGGCGGCGCGGGCGTTAGCGCGGTTTATAGATGATCATTCGTGCTCGCGCAGCAATTTCCTGGGCCGAGGTTCACCCTCTCGCCCGTTACGTATGCTGCCTACCTACCCCCTTCTTTTTCCTCCCTCCTCGGCCCGCTTTCTCTATCTCCTTCTCGGTCATGTTCATCCAGTATAATATGCTTTATCGAACCGAGGAATTAATGAGCCGTCGGCGAAAGAGGGAGAAAGGTGGCCGGTCCTCATCCCTCTTTCACTCAGTAGCTCGGCTCTTTCTCGTTTATCGTCGCAGCGCACACATTAAACGTCATGCCAAAATTCCCCGCGCTCACTTTTCATCTCCCTTCGCTGTATAATATAACAGTCGAAATATCCATCCTTGCCACAAGCGAGTAAATCTCTCCATGGTGTGAATTCGTCGAAATGTCGCGAGTAGAAAAAGAACGCGCCGAAAACAAAAATTTCGTCATTTTTCTCACTCGAGTCTGATGAACTCGCCCAAATCCTCTTGGTTTTGCGAACGCGACCTCGTTACACGTGTATGGGACATTTCAAGTTGAATCGACCACGTTGATTTTGGAATTTTTAGGAGAGAGTGTTATTTTGGTGCAAAAAGCTCTTTTTGAAATTTTTGCCGATTTCTTCCAGTCTCTTCCGCCCCCATCCGATTACACTTCATGCCAGAAGGTGAATTATGGACGGTCCATTCTGACTTAATGAAAAAATGTCTTCGTTTATTATTTCAAGTGTACATCAACTTTGTTGATGATTTGTTCCCATTGGAAATCCGATTCAGACTTTAAAGAATATTCACAATCGGAATCTCACCTCAAATTTATAAAAAATTGTCTCATTTTCATGTAATTTTTCCTTCATTTGAGAATAACCTAAAAGTAATTCTGGGAGCCAAAAATTTTGAAATAAAAAAAAACCTTCATAACTCTCAAAGTTCTTCAATTTGATAAGAAAATATCTTATTTTTTTAATGTAGAATATCCTTAATTATCAAACAGAGGATGAAAAGAAAGTTCAACAACTTTTGAAACATTATTTCAAATCAGAATAAAAATTGCAGAAATTGATAGAAAAAGCATTTTCTTATCTGGGAGGGGGAGAGAGGCTGGAAAACATTTGAAAAAATTTGAGAACAGCTTTTCCGGACTAAGAGAACACCTTCGACAAATCTGCACTTAAGCATATGAGCACTTAAGCATTCAAGCACTGGTCGATTTCGCTCGAAATGCCCCATATATACGTGTACATTAATTTTACGGCGTATGCAGCAGGTACAGTTCAACAAGTACGCATTTCCGTTGATTTCCAGCGGCGAATAACCGGCTCTCTTCGCATTAGGAACGTCCGGGACACGTGAAAATGCCATTTTTCGCATAGTTTGTTTTTATTCCGAAAATGTCTGACGCGAAAAAGAACGCGATGCATGCTCAAACGAGCGCATTATTCGCGAGCCGAGGCCGCAAACGTCGTCGAGTCTCTGAGCGTTATCGGTCTCGTGCGTACGAGTCCATGGGAGGGCACAAGGCCACGAAGTTTTGCGATAACGAACTCGCCAGCGAGAAACAAGATCGAGAAGCTCCAAGGGGCAATCCGTACCCTCCCTTTCCCTCTCTCTCTCTGCCTCCCCGCCCCCCCTCTCTCTATCTCGATTCTCGTTCGATTTGCAAAGTTTTCATTACGCGGAGATGTATAAAACCCCGACCAAGAGAAGAAAACAAGTATTCTTTTCCTTTTTGTTTTTTTTTTTCAATCGTGCTGAACGCGAACAAACGCATGGATTTCCGACACATACACTAACCGAAGGAGTGAGCAAGGAAGGAGCGAAACTTTGTATTGATTGTTGGCTGATCTATATATACCATACATATATGTAATGCTGATATATTATGCATGTATATGGATGTGTATTTGTGAGAAAGAGAGGAATATATCTTTCAGCTTGATATGGTTGTTTTGTCGAGCGGCTATTCCATTATCTTCTTCGTACCGGAGCATTTATTTGCGGTTACCCGCAGCGAGATATTCGTAAAAAAACGATATCATTTTTCCTACCGACACGGTGCATACGTGTATGCACTTTTTTCAACAGCCAAGTCCGATTGCAAGTTAATTGACAAACAAATATGCGGTTTTATTGATGATAAATGGATGTCCATTTATCGGCATTGCACACCGAATGTTTCCGCTCCATTCGTTGCTCGTTCTATTTTTATTAAACACCGAAGACACACGGGTGCAAATAAAATCGATTTAAAAATAATGATTTCCTTTGGATATTGCAGAAACTCCAACATTTCATGTTTTTGGTCGAATAATTTTTGTCGTTGCGGTTATCATAGTTTTTGTTTAATTGAGCTTTTATAAAGTGTCTCGGTCTCTGGTTAACACTATTTGTGGGAGAATACATGGCTGTAATTCTACTTTCAATTAAAAAGAATTGTTATTGTTCGTCTTTTTTTCGTTGGTCTATGAGTGCAAAATTTAAACTAGATGAGCATTCAAATTGCACTGCAGACGCGTGGTTATTGTATTTTGTAATATAAATATATATGTTATGAAATATCAAGGGGTGGATGAGAAAGATGCGGAGAGGAGTGGGGGAAGGTATATATAGTTGAAGAGGTCGATGCCGGAGAAGATCGTCGATTAGCGCGCTTATCCAACCGCTCGGAAACCCATTAACGGCATCTCGAGTGTAATCTCAGCCCTCGTGGCAAATTAATAAAGCCAACCTGAACGGATTCATCCGCTGTTTCTGTCTATCTATTCCTCTTTCTTGCGCAGTTTACATTATCACTTTTCTTTCGGTACTCCCTTAACTGATTCTTGAGACAAGACTAAAAAAAAAGAGTTATCTGCACTTCGGCACGACTACAGTTTTTTTCACACGATGAGCTTGATTATCAAAAGTTGCAAAAGTGGATTGAGCAAAATTATTGCACGATGAATTTTAAGGAAATAAGTTTTTTTGAGGAGGACTTCATAACAAAATCGGTTTTTTTTCTATAGTTTTGGGTTGTTTCAGATATTACAAGAAGAATCATTACGTAAATTAATGAAATTTATAAATAGGATTCCTGAAAGGAATTATCATAAATGAAATCATTTCTCGAAGTGTAACCTTTGTAACAAATAGTTCCAGTTTTATCTGTAATAAGAATACATCTATTGCACAAAACATTACATATGTAATACATGTATTTCCTGCACATGGACCAAAAGCCAATGTCACTTGTCCCTTCGTTACTCGTGTGCA
Source organism: Alloplasta piceator (assembly GCA_946863875.1). Taxonomy (NCBI): domain Eukaryota; kingdom Metazoa; phylum Arthropoda; class Insecta; order Hymenoptera; family Ichneumonidae; genus Alloplasta; species Alloplasta piceator. The sequence goes on from OX333079.1 coordinate 11,494,705, forward strand.
TGTAACTTTTCACTGATCGTTTGCTGTCCTTTTTTGTGCCAATGTGAGGAGAGAAAGAGAGAGAGAGAGAGAGAGAGAGAGAGAGAGAGAGAGAGAGAGAGAGGAAGCACCAGGAACTTTGGTGAATCGTGATAACGGGTTATCGCGCTACCGGAATCAGCTGTCTCGCTCTCTCTCTCTCTCTCTCTCTTTCCCATCTCTCTTTGCTTGTACATATATAATACGTGAGAAGATGGCAAAGAAAAGGAATCGTAGACACGCGACTCACATTCTTGTTGGCAGCAGAAACATTTCTCTCTCGGTGCACACACTCGGGACCGCGAAAATCGCAAAATATTCGCGGAGAAAAGAAGAGAAAGAGAAACGTAAAGTTACTTGGAGATACGACAAAATATGGTACTCGACAGTTCTTCATGGTTTCTCCCACACCCGTTTATTCCTATATATCTTCCTATAATATCTTTCTGTAATATCGTTGTTTAGATATTTTTATCATGTTTGTCTCGTAAATTTGACGTTAACTTTATTCCATATCAAAGTTGAATCCCAATCAGATTTGAAACCTTTGTTTCCTTTTTCTTTACTTTTTCGTTTAACGCGTTGATTCGTTGGCCACTTCCGTATTTGTCGACCATGAGGATCGAGCACATTAGCGAAAAATACTACCGCGATTTGAATGTCCGGATACAGGATTTTTCCGCATACCACAACTTCTATGAATAGAGCGCGAATATACCGAAACCCGTGCAATTTGTGTTGAAGCGTCAGCGGGCTAACTTGGCTCGCTGTTGCTCCGTTATTCCGTTTCGCTAAGCCGCCGAGCAATGGGTAAAACACTTTAGAGTCGGTTGGTAAGCTGCTGGTGTCAAGCTTCACAGACCCCTAATCCTCGCTTCCTTCTATCGAGTTATCGCAAATACCTTGTCGATCTGATAGGTTGCTTACGCTGTCAGACATGATTTGTAGCATTTTGAGGGACTCCTCCACTGTTTACGGTAATCGTAACTATAAAAATGTTGCGACTGGAGCTAACGATTTTCAATTTCAAATAAATGGCTAATTGGTTATCTCGTACTCTTCCCAGACCTAAAATGTTTCTAGTTGCCATATTGTTTTTAGTTGGAGTCACTATAGAATATAGGGGTTAACATAGGCCACCATAATTCTTACCATAACTGCATAAACCATTCGAGTACGGCAACCATATCTTTTCAATGTCATTTGATTTTCTTGGCATTCATTTTTTGTGGGTGGTACAAACCGATGACTTAGTTCTGTCTATTTATCGTTCTGTTCGCTTTCTTAGATCCTTTCTAATTACAAACGTAAGTCAGGGAGGAAGAAATCCCAAACTAGAATATAGGTTATATGTTCCTATTTGTTGGGCGAGAAACAGTCTCTGCAAAGATAAGCGAGAAAGACATGAACGATGGCGAATAAAGGTGCATGTATCTATGCTCTTATTCGCAGTGGAGTGAAAATAGGGATGAGTTTGAAATACCTCGTCGAGAGTATCGTCTCTCGGCGACGAGTTTCTCGTGATCGATGGCTCTCGAAATCTCGTCACAGACTTCCAACGAGTTTAATCTTCCTCTCGTTCTTCCTTCCGCTTTCTCTCTCTTTCATGCCCTCTTTCTCCGTCTCTTCCGATGAAATTCACTGTACATCGTAGTGAGCAAAGCTCTCTTTGGTATAAAGCTACAAAGCTAATTTCGTTACTTGTCGCCCTGCTGAAGCGAAGTAGACTCAACGCAACACTGTTGACTGCATCACCACATTGCTGTTTATACGAGAGTGTTTGCATCGTGGGTTGATTACACCGCTTTCACTCTCGTAACACAGTGTTGAGGTAAAGTTGATACACGAAGACTCACGCGCAACGCTTTAGATACAATGTGGGAGGAATCAATGACGTGGTTCGTATACAATTTATTATATGCCCTGGATTTCCATAACTCGCCATGCAGGACCTCTTTATTCTCATGGTACACTCCCGATATACCTAATTAATTATTAATTTTTTCTGAAAAATCTTTGCTCAACATATCCGAAAAGTCTCGCTAAATACTGCACGCTCGAGCACGACAGGTTCAATAACTGCAGGTACTTCCGTCCTTTACATGAGTGTATCAGAAAACGAATAAAGCGACAACAATGCTTTATCGAATTTCCGGGATATTTGGGGCATGGATTTTTCGATACAGAACCATTTCTTCCCCCAATTCATGCTTTCCTTTTTCAGAATCTTCCAAAACTCAATATACATTCGTTCTCTAAAATAAAAATCAATACCTGCAATGACTATTTTGGGAATCATATTTGCAAAATTGTAACGATGCAACTATGAAGTTTGCTCATCGGTTAACGTAAAAATATTAGTAATGCCATGAAAAGAGCGTCAATTTTTAAATTGATATATTTGGCTTAGGTTTTCGACGGGGAGTGACTATAATGCATAACCGTGATAGTATCAGACGTCCGTGTCCCAATGTTTCGGATCGATGCACCTATACCGTAAATCGGGGATGAGAGAATGTACATGGAATGATTTGCGTGGGGATGATGATGGTGGCCTTGGTAGCGGATGGTGCAACAAGCCTGAGGTTCTACAAACTGGCGGGTGTGGTATCCCGTGTCTTGTATCCATGTGGTACTATATAATATACGTTCACCTTCATCACACGTACACAACTGGCTGTAAGGGTCGTGAAAGTCCGAACACTGCGCGGATAAAAAAATGTATAAGGGAGAATTGAGAGAAGGGGTGTGGGAAAATGACGAAAAAGTTTGAGAAAGAAAATTCGTCGAGCGTGAGAAAACTATGATGCAACCTTGCATCATCGAATGAAGTAGGGGTGACGAAACGAACAAAGGTGAAATGGAGGACCAGGTACGTGGCAAACTGTGCATGAGGTTGAAGTCTGCATCGTTTAAATACAAAGAAAATAATTAGAAAAAGAAATTCACTTTTCTTAAAAAGTTTTCAAATTGAAAAATCGTTAAAATGTATTTTGGGGTCTCATCAAGGACTTGGAAAGCCAAATGTACGATCAAAGCTCAATAAATATAGTGAATCAATAAAATGAATTTTGAAAAAATTATTTTCCTTGCATTGCAACGATGCAAACATTAACATGACTGTGTAAGCTGATTATCCAAAGATTAACATTAATTTTTTTCAAGGATATTTTCTCAAATAATACAATATCGATCTTTCCGTAATGGCGCCTTCTTAAATGTAAAAATCGATTTGATCAATAAAAGCTTTTAATTTACTTCCCAAGAAATCAAGACGCTCACTTCAAACATCCGACCCGTTGTTTTACTCTGATATTTCGAAAATTTCTTTGATCAGACGAGGTAATCTAATATGCTAACGAAATTTGTTTTCATTTTTAATTACTTTTTTATTTTGACGCAACAACATTTTTAAGCGTTCATTGGATCTTACTTTTTAAAATCCCAAAATTCTGCGGAAATAGACATTTATAATTTTTCAAAAACAAAATCTTTGAGATACGCTTTTCCTGATGGTCGCTCGACTAGGTGTAACCCGTTAAGAGGGAGACTGCTGGTCGAGGCATAAGGTTGTGACGCCAATGAGAAAGGGGGGAAAAATGGCAAGATCGACGAGAGTCACGAATGAACGGAAAATGGAAGAATGGAGGAGAGGGAAAGAGAGAGAATGAGAAAATAGTCGAGGTATACCGGGTAAAGAGCAGTGAAGGAGTACCGGCTGGAGGTGAAGGTTGCCGGATGATGCAGCGAAGCTCGGGAAATCTCAGTAGAGAAAATTAAGGGCCCCTCTTTTTCATGGTATAAATGTATATACCTGTGTATGTGTGCGTGCGTGTTTTGCCATGAGCGTCGAGCTCGGTGATAAAACAAACCGAAGGAGGTTCTTACTTCTCCTGAGAGACCAAAGAACGATAGAGGATAGAAGACAAGTGTATTTTATCCGGTAGTCGGGCGAAATAACAAGAAAGTGAGTGAGAGCTGAGCCGGCAAAAGGGAGAAAGATAGAGAGAGGTCGGAAGTTCATTTACAAGTAAGCGAAAGATAGACCGGGTACATCGAAAGAATGAGTGAAGCCGCAAAAGAAAAAGATACAGTGAATTAAGTCGATTCCGGAAATGACTGGGTACGCGAATAAAACGAGAAAATGAAGAAAAACAAAAGGGAAGAGGAATAAGAAGAAAAACAATGAAAATTCTCCCTCCTTCACCAAGTTCGCACACGCCAACTTGTCGCACACTTTCTTTCTCTCTTTTCATAACTATATATATACACAAACATACAATTTATACTCGGGAAAACTCTTCGGAAGTTATTCGAGACGTTGAAGATGGAGGGGACGAAAAAAAATGTATAAAGAGTCAAGAAACTAGAGTCGCAGAATTCTACGGATCTTGGCATCTCAAGTTTCTACGTTTTCTTCGCCGAGGATTTTCTCGAGGAATTCTGCATCTTCGCGTAGCCACCCTGAGTTCGTCTCTGTTCTGCCAACGACGATCATTGGATCTGAGAGGATGACACCGTAGACCTCTCTTCTCTCGGTGGTTCCCTCTCTTCTTCGTCCTCCTCGTCTTCTTTATTCTTCGAGTCTTTGGCTACCGTATACATATATATACATCCATGTAGACCACGTTTTCTCTCGCACTTTATTGCCTCCTCGCATTCCCTCCGATTTGCTCCACCGTCTTTCTCTGCCCTCTTCTCCTTTTTTCTTTCCCTCGTTTTTCAATGCCCCTGAGCAAAATCGCTTACTGCCCACAAGCCGGTGCATCACAGCGAGCAAATGGTTACACACGAGCCAGAAACGCTAACCGTCTATTCCATGCAACAGCCTACATATTTATATATAAATATATATACCAATGGAAGGGTTACGAACGTAGTGAAAGCCCTTGATGTACACTACCGTCCAAAAGTTTCGAAACACTCGCCTCGATTCCGCGACACACCAAAAGTTTCACTGCTCTTCTAAAAATGACGATATTTCAATTCAACAAGCAGCGTTTCAAAGAGGACTTATTCAGCTTCATTTCGCTTTTTCCAAAAATTTTTTTCGATTTTTTCAAACCCGGGACGCCCTTTGAAACATGGTCGTTTTCTGGCTTTTTTTGGCGTTGAAATTTTGATGCACGATCCATGCAAATTTTTGAAAAATGTTTTTCGCATGAAAACCTTATAGGGCGGAGTATAAGCTTCAATTTCGTTTTTTAAAAACTTTCGTACGATTTTTGTTTGCAAAAATATTCAATTTTTCGACTCTAAAACTATTGGGTTTTCGTAAAATCACTAAGACGATAAAAAGTTGCATACAATCATTTTGGATTCAATGAAATTTTTTCGGAATTTTTTTTCAGCATTTTTTTTTCAAAAATTTTTCCTGCCAACGACATATTTTTTTATCTTAAACAATCTGGTCTCTTACCTCATCTACACGACCTTTTCATAAAAAAACCTTATCTACGCGGCTTTTTCATCGAAAAACCCGTGTAGATGAGGTAAGAGACAAGATTGTTTAAGATAAAAAAATATCTATAAAAAAAAATCTATAAAAAGAAATCTATAAAAGAAAGAAGAAAATTTTGGAAAAAAAATGTTGGAAAAAAATTCTGAAAATTTTTCATTGAATCCAGAATAATTACATGCAACTTTTCGACCTCGTAATGATTTCACGAAAACTCAGTAGTTTTAGAGTCACGCTACATTTTATAAATATGATCGTTTTTTGCGAAAAATTGAATATTTTTGCGAAAATTTTCCGAATTATTTTGGAACAAAATTGCTGATAAAATATTTCTGTAGTGTATATCCAACTGTTCGATATTGGCGGTTCAATCGAGTCATGCTGTGTTAAAACACGAATAATTTACGAGGGGCTGCTCGCTCTTGTCTCATCAATGTTCTCTTGTAATTAACGGACCGTTTTTCTCCTCCTTGTTCATAAATCCGTAATTAACGAATCGAATTTCCATCCCGATTCGAGCAGAGCTTCCCTCGATTGCGCACAGTGATTTATTTATAAATTTCGAGTTAGCGTGGAGATACACGATTAACAACCCTTCCGGAAGATTCAAGAACCCGCTCGAATCTTTCAATAACGTTATTAGCATCCATCCCGATATTTAATCGAATAAAATCGAAGAATTTTCGTGTATTATTAGTTTCACAGTCTCATATTTTGTAGCTCGACATTTTCCATAAATTCGTTTAAATATTATTTCGGAGATTCGTAACGTTGATGCCGTGATCGATAATACTGAGGTGAAATAATGGAGTCTCTCGAAGCGGCGGGATGTCTCTTCGGTTTTTACGAGATTGATATAAACGTGATGTACAGTGAATTACAAGCCGGAAAGGCTTCTTGAGGGGTGGAAAAGTGAGATGATGCTAAATTGAGAAAATTCTCGGCACACTGTGATGATAGCACCGGTAACAGAGTGTTGATGGCTAACGAGGGAAATGCGCTAGATGGGTGAAAGTTAAAGAGACGCGGCACCGCGCGGATGTCGTGTCATGATGTTATATATTCATATGAGGCATTCCTGATCAAAGCAACCAATGTTAAGCCCTAACCCCTTTTCAATTTCCTCCCTCATTTTTCGTATGTTTCGACTGTCTCAAAAGTACTCTGATTTAGTAAATTATTTCTTTGACGAGCAATAATTGTTTTGTTTTCAATCTCATATATTTGCCCCAATTCAAAAAGCCTAATCTCCAAGAAAAATTTTCAGATGACCTACACTTATGACTATTCAATAAGTGCGCTAAGATTTGTTTCCTCACTCTTGCCAAGGCCTCAACATTTTTTTTAGTCCGAAGGATGAAAAGTTAATCGGGGGGTTTACCTAGGAATGCCTCATATTGGAGAAGAGCTAGGGAAAAGGGCGAAAAAGGGAGCGTCAATGGGCAAATGCGAACTTCTCGTCGTACAATTACTATATTTCTCGGCATCCCTTTTTTCCCCTCATCTTCCATCCCTGTGCCCCGCACATACAGACACTTGATAGAACACAGAGATGAGATTCCCAGTATCGATTGCTTCCAAGCTCCGTGAGTTAAGGGTGCAAAGGGGCAAAGGGAGCGTGAAAATAAAGTGGAGGGGCATTGAAGAGAGAAAAAAGATGGAAGGATATAGACGGAGATCGAGAGGTTCTGAAAGCGTCGTTGTATAGTTTCTCAGGCAGGATTTTGCCATCGTGAATCGCGAGGACAAAGGTCCTTCAGTTTTATCATTCCGACGAAGAATCGACAAAGTGAAAATTCTCCTCTAATCGCGTCGCGTTTTCCTTCTCGTTGCGGGAAAATCTTGAATACCGCGTCTCTCATTAACTCAATAGAATTATGTATACATACTTATGTATATAAAATATCTTCCCGTACTTACCCTCTTTGAAGAGGACATTTCCCGGCAAAAATAGACGATAATGTCGGAGACGCAATTATAAATTGGTGAGAAAATGTCGGGAAAAACAGAAGGAGAAGAGGAAGAAAGAAAAACGTAATTGGCACGCTGAAAAACGTCTTTGTCCTCGACAAGGTCAAATAATTCCGTTACTTTATAGTACATCGCATACATTTAATATCATGCGCTGTATATGTACGTATATATATATGTCATTCCATGTCAAATCAACCAAGAGTTGGAATCGACCCCTTTCAATTTCGACGAAATTTGGTCAGAAATTTTCGTTTTCAATAAAACAAAGTTCTACCAAAGGAAAAAAAATTGAAATTTTTTTTTCGAAAGTTATCAAAAATTCAAAATTTCACCATTTTTCAAATCTGTCAAGGTTATTTTTTAAGTATCTTGAAAACTGATATAGTTACGAAAAATCGTTCTGAATTAACTTAAAGAGTATACTTGGGGCTATGAAAAAAAAATATTCCGAATTTTTTTTTTTTAAATGATGAATTTGGAGAATTTTGAATGTTCAAAAATCGTAAGAATCCAAGTTCCATATTTTATATTTGGTTTATTTTTTTTAATATAATATCTTGTACTGATCTTTAAAGATCCTGAAATTTTCAGAGAGGTGTTTTTGTTTGTTTCAAAAATATAAATTTTTAAATCTTTAAAAATCGTGCCAATCCACGATCAACATTAAATTTTTGGTTAAATTTTTTTTATATAACACCTTGTACTGATCTTAAAAGATCCTGAAATTTTCAGGATGGTGTGTCTTTCTTTCAAAAATATAAATTCTTGAATTTAGGTAAACAATTTTTTTGTTTAAATTGTCATTAATTGAAATTTGTACTGCTCAACATTACAGAATTACATGATTGCTCAACTTTACTTAATTTAGAGGAAAAACAGAAAAAAAAATTTTACCAAAATTCAAAAAATTCTATTTTTGAAACAAAAACACACCATCCTGAAAATTTCAGGATCTTTTAAGATCAGTACAAGGTATCATATTAAAAAAATTAAACCAAATGAAAAATATGGAACCTGGATTTTTACGATTTTTGAACATTCAAAATTCGCCAAATTCATCATTTTTCAAATTTTTTTTTCGAAATATTTTTTTTTTCGTAGCCCTAAGTATACTCTTTAAAACTAATTGAGAACGATATTTCGTAAGTATAATAGTTTTCAAGATATTTGAAAAATAAACTTGACAGATTTGAAAAATTGTGAAATTTTTAATTTTGCATAACTGTCGAAAAAAAAAAATTTTAATTTTTTTTCTCTTTGGTAGAACTTTGTTTTATTGAAAACGAAAACTTCTGAGCAAATTTCATCGAAATTGAGAGGCGTCGATTCCAACTCTTGGTCGATTTGACATGGAATGACCCATATATTATATACCCGCGCAGATATTATTTATACAAGCGTACAAAATACGTAGACTCGTTCCATAACGGGGAGATAACTCGTTCTCTGGCCTTGCCGGAAGCTGGCACTTCCTCGTTATACGCATGTCGTGCACGGCTCACACACGTACACACGTTTGTACAAGTGTATGGAGTCAGTCTTTCGTTTGTATGCGGATTCGTGCAACCGAGTCACGTTACACAGCTACTCTTCTCTCCCCTTTGAGAAGAGAGGGATCGGGAGACTTGCTCCGCGATATTTCTCCACTGTGTGCAGAAAATGGCCTCTTCCTCTCCTTCTCTCTCTTTCGCGGCACATTTGCGGCACTACAAGTTATTTATCTACCAAAAATACATTCCTACTGCTGTAAAAACCTATCATATCATCTCTACCGAATAACAACTCCATCGTACAAAATCTTCGCCAAATATAAGCTCTCTATTGGGCTCACCAATCAGTAAGAATTGATATCTATCAAATGATAACCCGATAAAATGTATATTAGACACCTTCAAACGTGATCATAAATTCGTTATTTTCAGTGACTCGCTAAATGTGTGATTGAACTCGGATCTACTACATTCTTTTATCCGAGGAAATAAACGAGAGATTGCGGACAATTATTTTCCTTTGTCCGCTTCGATTTATGATCGAAGCGGCTCTTAAAATTCTGTGTAGTTCCTTAAAAGTCTTGAACGTGTCGATTAAACAGGCGGAGACTTGTTGGGCTTGTAAAATGGGAAAGCTGTCTATGCCATAAACTGGTTACGCGGTAGAGATGTACCGGAAGTAGCATTTTCTTGGCGACTCGTCGAGGGAAGTGATTTGATGGAATCATTGTTCGGTAGAGATTTATTCCCGTTTGTTATTTCGTAAAGTTTGAAACGTGAAGCGGATTTTTTGTGGGAATGCGATTTTGTAGGATTATTATTTGGCTTGAGATTGATTGATTGATTAATTGTTGAGAGATTGATTCTGTGATTCTTAATTGTATTTGGCAGAGATTTTCCGTGATAGAGTCGTTATCCGGTAGAGATGGTACGATAGAGGTTGATTGCGATGGGGATTTATTTATATCAGCGAAATAACTGGAAGAGCTGTTAATGTACCTTTTCGCTATCGTGCTTGTAGATCTATTCTCCGTGCAACATTATACCGAGTTTCGCGGGTAAACTAGTTTTCACCGCACGTTGCCACACTCCGCGCGGGGACGAAGGGCACGAAAACCGAGTGGAGGCTTTCGTTTGAATAATTTGTGTGCACGCGTGTGTTAAACCGATATGCTCACCAAAAGCGCACAAAATTTCAGACAATTTTTCTTCATTCACGTATAATTTTTACTCCGCAAACCGCGTAATGCCAACCGCCGCCAAAAAGTTCTGAGCTATTTAAAATTGTGGACCTCTCCGAATTGCTGGATTCAAAGAATATTTATTTTTCCTTCTTTTATTTGGGAGACAAAGAAAGGTTCTTTTACCTACAATACCGGTGAAAAGTTTCCGAACGAAACTTCAAAAAAGGTCTGGAACGTTTTTTTTTATGCCAAACGGCATTTTAAAGGGAAAGAATTCGGCTTTATTTCCTGTTTTTTGAATTATTTTTACCATTTGTTTTTAGATTGAGACTCTATTGTGAAAACAACTGTTTTTCGCCTTTTTCCCCTCTCTTCATGTGCACCCATTTTTTAGACGAATTTTTTTAAATACATTTTTACGATTGAATTCACAAAGGGGAAAGTTTGAGCTTCAATTTCCTTTTTTTACACTTTTTGAGCGATTTTTTTTTTAAAGGTATTCTGTTTTTTGTGAAAAAAGAGAAAATTTAGAAAATCATTTTATTTAGAAAATTTAGAAATCAATCAACATTTTTTTTCCTCATTTTCTGGGTCGGAGTTCACATCATTCAATTACCATAACTCGAGAACTATGGGATTATTTATAAAATTTCAAGAAGGGAAAATACTTTATTTTACCATTCTCAACACATTGGAATTTTGTTTCAAATTTTTTTCTTAATTTTTTGTCAGCCTCAACGTGAGAAAAAAAACTTTTGGAAAAAAAATCTGAAAAAATTCCCCTAAACTTAACGAAAACAGGCGCAACTTTTTTCTATCTTGAAGTTTTCCTCTTTGTTTTCGTGTTATACGGGATTCTTCACATTTCCTCTTTTTTCACAAAAAACACAATAACTTTGGAAAAAAAATCGCTCAAAGTTTAAAAAAAAGGGAAATTGAAGCTCAAACTTTCCCCTTCATGAATCCAATCATAATAATGTATTAAAAAAATTTCCTCCAGAAGAAATTTGCACCTGAAGAGAGGGGAAAAACGTGAAAAGCAGTTGTTTTCAAAATAGAGTCCAAATCTAAAAACAAGTTGTGAAAATAATTTAAAAAACAGGAAATGAAGCCGAATCCTTCCCCTCCAAAATGCCGCTTGTTAAATTAGTTTACGTTGACTTTCGGCGAAACGGCGTAAAAAAACGTCCCAGATCTTTTTTGAAGTTTTGTCCGGAAACTTTTTGCCGGTAGTGTACATTCCCCCTTCCACTCCGAAATTTAGAGTCAATTTTTTCGGGTTTCGGGCGTTTAACTTCCTTTCCTTCGGTCATAAGTGTAAATGTTTATCCGATTTATCGGTCGGATAATTTACTCGAGAAGTTTTGCTCAATTCAAGCGGATACGAATGTATAGTTGCATCTTCTGTTAGCGGTATCGGGCACCATAATATCCGCGCTTCGCACAAGAATGGACGTAATGCCTTCTCACGATTAGCCTCGATTTACGGGTTTCGTCGGTCGTATAAGCGCTCTTCGGGATATACACTCCTCTTCCCGGTCTTCCTCTCTTCTCTTCTCTCATTCCTATCCCTTTTTCTCTCTCTCTCTCTCTCTCTCTCTCTCTCTCTCTCTGTCTCTCTCTCATTTTGCTCGCTCGTACAGCCCACGTCGTCGGGACGTCGAGGCTCCAGATTCTTATCAGAGTTACTCGAGCAAGCCGCCTCGTAAAGCCGGCGAGTTATCACAGTCCCGGTATAAGTCGTCGACCGGTAGACACATGTATATACTATGTGTATATGCACACAGAGACAGAGAGATATATTCGGCATGTGTGCAACCTTTCCTCGTGGCTTTTCCTCTCTCGAAACTCTCGGACTTGTGAATTCTTCCATTCGGCAAACGCGAGAGGAGCATCTTGATTGTGGGTTACGACCAAAAAGGCACTCCAAAATGCGAGCACAATGAACGACGAAAGCTGTGATCCATTATTGGAGAGAAATCAAAAGAAAAAATATCCAAATGGCATTTTGCCACCCTGTGGACTATCTTATCAATGACTTGTCACTGATACGTTAAAATCTTCATTACAAATCGGATATCAAAAACCTTGATAAAAATCAGACAATCTGTTTTTCTTTTCTGGAATTGTGATAGATTCTCATTTTTTCAAACATCGGATACACGATGATAAGATAAAGACAATATCGAGACTCAAAGCTCACACGTTACATTTCCAACACATGCCAATATACCACTGTACCAAAAATATCTCTCATGCATATTGTTCGCGAAAAATACGTCCACCATACTTGACACACATTTTCGATAACAACGTTTCCAGTATCCTCTCTATGTTTCGTGCACATTTTTCTCTCATACATATTTCCCTTTTGCCTCGAATCTGTCATTGCAACGTTTCCTCGAAATCGATTTGCAAACCCAGAGCGAAAAAGACAGGGAGAAAAAGAGAGGGTTGGAGAGCAAATGCATCCAATGTTACGTGTCCTCGTGGATTCAAGTGCGTGACAATGGGTTACGTTGACGATGAAGCAGGACGAGAGTATCCAATGTGAAAAAGCAACAAAACAAAAATGAAAAAAATACCGCCGGGGGTAACGAAATACAACAACGAACGAGAGAGGGGGTTGCGAGAGAGGAAATAGTCAACAGTGGTGGTGAACCGAGAATCGGGTACTCAACTTACATCTATACGAGGTATTCCACACCGATTCGACCTGGGTCCGACCCTTCACCGCTCCGATTTTGACCGCAATTTTTTATGGTTTTTTAGTACCTCTGAAGAGCACTCAGGATTTTTTTCAGATTTTTTTGGAGTGATTTGACTTGACTATAATTTTATAACCAAATTATTTTTAGCACAAATTCAAAAATCTGAAAAAAAATCACAAAAATCCCGTTTTTTATATGAAAAATTTCAAGCGTTGAGCCAAAGTGGGCAGAGGTTCCCTTCTGTTTATAATAAGCTTTTTTTTTTTATAATTTTTTTGAATAGAAGGAGAAACCTGAATTGAGTGGGCCCTTATCCAAACATTTTTTTAAACACCTTTAATTCATACAAAAATGTTTGGGTAATGGCCCATTCAATTCAGGTTCCTCCTTCTGTTTAAAGTTTTTTTTTCAAAAAAGCATGTTGAAGGCAACCCCTTCCCACATTGGCTCAACGCTTAAAATTTTGCATACAAAAAAGGGACATTTGTGATTTTTTTCAGATTTTTAAATTTAGGCTGAAAGTAATTTGTTTATAATATTATAGACAAGTTAAAACGGTCGAAAAAAATTTGAAAAAAATCCTGAGTGCTTTTCAGAGGTACAAGTCCATACAAAATCGCGGACAAAATTGGTCAGACCCAGGTCGAATCGGTGTGGAATGCCCCATACATATATATAAACACAAACGATTCTCGGTTCCGATACAGTTGTGACGAAGAGTCGCGGACGCTCATAGCATCGTGAAACCAGCAGACACTCGCGTACATTACATACATATACGGAGAAACATACATACATAGTCGAGGAACACTGAAAGAGCAGCAGGCTCACTGGTAGTCAGGGCAGGGGAACCTTCGTGCCCAGCAGACGACGTAGGACAGTGCTCGGGGTCGATGTCCGCTGTCCTCCGCTTCCCAACATCTACTGTATTATGTATATATACTTATATATATATATATATATATATATATATATATATATATTTGTGTGGACATATACATCTAAACATATGTATATGTATGTATATACATATCTGTGTAAAAACATACGTATGTAGGTATATTTATGTGCACCAAGTCTACTCGTGTACACGTACATCCCGTGTACTGTACGACACACTCGTATTATCCTCTACCTTGTTCTACTCTTCTCTCGGTACGTGCTAGCTACATAACAATTCCGCTTCACTCAGCTCCACTCTATCAGAACTTCACAATCCCGGTGCTTTTGACGCTGCCTCCCGTCGAGGGTTCACGTTTTGTTTTATCCAATGTTTCGAGCACCACGCTCGCAAAAGGTTCCACTTGCTATTTTCCTTCCTTCCAAACGCAAACATACACTCAGGCACACACGCACACGGAATTGAAACGAGAAGTTGACGAAAAAAATATTCTTACCCCTCATGATCACGTTGTAGCCTGTTGAAAACTAATTTGTTCTCATCGGAAACTTTTATTCTACTGTTACAGAGATCTGGAACGAGATTTGAGCCTTTCCGAAGACAGCGAGGATGAGGGTACCGTCAAGGTGAGTTATTGTTGTGCATTTATTGTGACAATTTTCGAAAATATCATGGATGGGCAAGTTTTTGGGGCTCTGGGGAAGTTATCGTACAATGTTAGCTGATTCTAATGTTTTTGTCATTCTCGTTTAATAGGGCACTGGGTCAAGGCTGTCACGTGGAAACAGAAGTCCCGATCTCACAGTCGAGTGAGTATTCGACTATTTGTACGGAGAATACGTAATCTGTAGCGAAAATTGGCTATCGCTTCCTATTCAGTTACATTGGAAGAAATGGTTTACTATTTTTTAAATAATTTGGGACCTTCTATGTTTTATAGTAACTCTGCCAAAAAAACGTAGTGATTACAACTACTTGGAATGTAATTCCAACTAAACGATTATTTGATCATTACTGTTTAGTGTGTTTCACAATTTTCATAGTTGCCATTTTTTAATCCGGATTACTTCAAAACATAGGTGTTTGCGGATACCATAATTTATTTTGGGGTAGAATATGATATTGTAATAATTTCTTTCAATGTATACGATACGGGAAATGGTTTACTATATTGATAGTATTTACGGAACCTCTACACATTAAGGTAACCTCACTTAAAAATATGATAATGACAACAACACAAATTATCAATTTAACTAAGTATCATTATTAGCTGAGTTATAAATTTTATGTTCTGTCTAACTTTTTAGTTCAGTTTCTCATAAAATGTAGAGGTTGCGAGTAGGAGTTGTAAAAATAGTAATGTAAAAGTAATGCATTACCCGTTACTTTAAACAATGTGTATTGGACAAGTATTCCATTACAAATAATAAAATTAATGTGTAATGGATCCGTGTTCCATTACAAATAAAAAAAAGTAATGTGTAATGGATGCATGTCCCATTACAAATAAAAAAAGTAATGTGTAACGAATGCATGTCCCATTACAAATGAAAAAAAAGTAATTTGCAGTGGAGAATATTCCATTACAAATAGAAAAAATTGCCGTGCTCGTATTAGAAACTTGCACATTGCTGTCTCATTATTTTATTTCGCTCACTAAAAGTTCAACCATAATTATCACAAATGATCCATACAGTAAAAAAAAAGAACATGCACATTATTTAGGGATTCAATGAAGCGACAAATTTTGTATCTGTAACTTGTAATTTTTATTAGATTGCTTATAATTATGGGTAACAGCGTGTAAAAGCAAGTTCAATATAAAGTTGGATAATTTTTGGGGTTGAGTTCATTTTCGTACTTCATATTTAACCATGAACTGTCTGTTTTTTGTTTCTATTTTTTAACTTTATGGATCATTTGTGATAATTCGGATGAACTTTTAGTGAGCGAAATAAAATAATGAGACAGCAATGTGCAAGTTTCTAATCCGAGCACGGCAATTTTTCTATTCGTAATGGAATATTATCCACTGCAAATTCCTTTTTTTTATTTGTAATAGCACATGCATCCATTACATACTACTTTTTTTATTTGTAATGGGACATGCATCGATTACACATTACTTTTTTTATTTGTAATGGAACATGCAGAAATTACACATTACTTTTTGTATTTGTAATGGCACATGCATCCATTACACATTACTTTTTTTTATTTGTAATGGGACATACATCCATTACACATTACTTTTTTAATTGTAATGGCACATGCATCCATTACACATTACTTTTGTATTTTGTAATAGTACACATATCCATTTCACATTATACAGTGTAATGGGTAATAAATACAGTAATGCGGTATTTACAACTCTGGTTGCGAGGTACCATAATTTATGCTCGAATGGTATATGCCATTATGGTTTTAACCACAATTTCTTTCAGTGCATAATTCGCGGTAAATTAATTCTTATTCTCTTTACCGCGTTCGTCTCAAGTCTGTCGACCCCGTTGATACCGGCGATGACACCAGCACCACCGCCACTAGCGCCAATGTCACCGATGGGTATGTCACCGCTGGGTGCATTGTCACCAGCAAGACCATTGAGTCCACCGACATCGATGACACCGCTCAAACAAATGTCACCCGAGCGCGTTTTGTCACCGCCACCGGTGAGTCCACCGAGAAAACGCTCGCCGAGTCCAAAGATGATGAGCCAAAGGCCACCGAGTCCACCGGGCAAAGCTCCACAGAGCTCGGGAAGCGCGAGTTCAAGTTCCGACTCGGACTCGGACTCGAACACCGACAGCAGCGATGATTCCGAGGACGAAATCGCACCGCTACCCTCCAAGGGACCCACGACACCCCCCTCGGTGTCACCGAAACCAACCCCCGATGAACCACCTCCTGCCATCGAGGAATCAAAGTCACGCTGGAATCTCAGCAGTTACTTCAACAAAATTGCCGTAAATTCGGGTGATCAGAGCTCGGAGAAAAAGTCGATCAAGGTAATGATAAAATATATGTTGATCAATAACTTGAATCGCATTGCCGAGTTCATGAGTTTATGCAAATCTAAAAAGTTGAGAATAATCGTAACCGAAAAGCGTCGTAGAATTTTTTTTAAATCAAGAAAATTCAAATTCATTTGTTGTTTTCTGATCTTGTCCAAAAGTTTGACCTTGAATGGTGCAAAATTACAGGAGCTACCCCACTGATTTTGTCACATACACCCTAGGCGAAAAGTTTGGGTATACCCCACGAAATTCCGAACCGCACAAAAATTTTTCTAAAAAGCAAAATGAAGCCTGATATGTCCTTTTTAAAATGCCGCTTTGGAAATCCGATTATCTTTTTTTTTCACTAAGTTATTGCACTTTTAGTGCGGCTCGGAATTTCGTGGGGTGTACCCAAACTTTTGGCCTGGGGTGTACACACCCATTCTTGCGTTCGGACATTTTTTCCTAAATGTTATAAAATGAAGAGAAATAAGGATTTTATCAAAATGTGGGATATCAAAAGATGCTTTCATGTTTGAATTACAATTTATTGTCTTTATCTCAGCTCAATTTTTAATAATTTTTTTTTCTGTCAACAGGATGAGACGTCCAGGCGAGAAAGTTCATCGGAGGAAGCATCGACGGAGCCGAGAACGAGGCGCAACGATCCGAGCCACTCGAACAACGATTGGCAACACGACGAGGCCCTCAAGAGAACGAGAAACTCGACGTTGTTGACATTACTGAGTGACAGCGATCATCAATCGGACGTTGAAAAGACGACGCGACAAACAACCGAGGAATCGAGATCACAGGATGACAAGCCAAAACCTCAGGATGTAAGGAAACGCGGACGTCCGAGAAAATCAACGAAAAGCCCGAAGGGCCATAGAACACCGCCCGAGGATCCCAAAACGAGCGGTAAAGCTCGCAGCAGAACTCGGATTGTTGTTAGCCCGAAGAAAAAAGTACCCATCGCAAAGCCCACCGTCGAAACGAGCGACGAAGCCACCGAGGCGAGGTAAGCAGAATGTTCTGAAAATATCTCTTAGATAAGGAGCACATTCTCATTGACCTCATTTTAAATTTTCTGTTTGTTTTAAAAAACAGAGAAACCAATTCTTTCATATTTTCTAATTACTATTTCATGATCTCGTAAAGTTTAGATCTTGGAGAATGGTATATCCGAATCTAGCAGCAAATTTCCGATCGGCCATCGCTCAAAATTTCGTTCAAATCGAAAAAAAAACCAAGTTACACCGCAACTAATTTTTTTCAGTTCTCGAAATTTCGAAGCTCTGTCTTATCGAGAATTTATGATCGGTAACGAAAACGTATTAGTTTGTCGATATTCAAAAGGCTTGTCTACGGAAAAATATGAAAATCCAAAAATCATATATTTTTTGCATTATTTCATTGAAGCCCAGAGTCGTCTGTGTCTTTCGCTTTGATATAAATTTTTTTATGGAGAGTAAAATGCGCAGTGAATAGAAGTTTTTTTTTCGTAAACCGTTCGTCATCGGAAAGGCTTGGTAGCAAGGTTGTTTCTAGTTTCGAGCACGTTTCATATTTCAAAGAATAATACAAGTCGCTGCCGCGTCTCCTGATATATAGATATAATGCGTATCAAGTGAAGCAAGTAGAGTTGAAGCTACGATATGCATATTAACGAAGTCGAGTGAATTAAGACGATGTACCGCTGAATCGGTTGTGCAGGAAGCATTGAATAATTCGTAAAGCGTCTGACCTGGAAAATTTTGCCTTCGCGAAGTAACGCAGATATTTCTGGACTTGAAATACCACGTTTCATTGTCAATAATAAATGTTCATTGACAAACTAGCGTGAAATAGCATCGCCTTTTTAATTAAAGCGTGATTCGGGCTTTGTTACTTCTATATTCGTAGATGGAAGACGACCATTTATCCTGATGAAATCGTACTCTATTTTATATTTAAATTGACGCGCGAACCAATAGTTTTGTGAAAAATGAAGAGAATAGGGAAAACGCAAAAATCTCGGAAAGTCATTGTCAAATTAAAATAATCATTGAATAGCAAGGGACTTTATAAGTTTTCAAGTATTCCAGAATTAACGTGTCTGATATTAACAATAAACTCGATAAATTTTGAAATCAGCATTACGTAAAAATCCTGAGGGAATCCATTGAAAAGAATCCATCTAGCATGAACATTCCGTTAATCGATCAACAACGACGTTGGACTAATGATACCTTACCTTTTAATCGACAGATCGCAGGAACGTTCGAGTGATTCGGAAGCCGAGAGACCGAGGATCAGTGCACCTGTAGCAACAACGGAGAAGCGTCGTCATCGTCTGAGCGTAACGTCGAGCGACGACGATGACTATGAAAACGAGAACGACGATGACGACGATGACGACAGACCACCGAAAAAGAACAACAGCGACAGTGAGGAGGATTCGCGGAGGCGACGATTGGCGGTGAAGCGAACGAAACACGGAGAATCTCCGACGAAAAAAACGGACAAGAAGAAGAGTCCGGCGAAAGCAAAAGCGCGACGTCCACGCTCGAGAGTGACGAACACATCGGGATGCGCCACAGACTCCGACAGTGAGTCCGACGTTGCTCTCAGAAACAATCATATCCAGGTTGCAAGAGTACCACCGAGACCTCGTATACCTCTGACACGCGCGACATCGCCGGACAATTCAGACAGCGACAACAGTCCAGCGCCAAAATTACAGGAAGAAGACGCTGGTAACGTTCAGGACAAGAACAAGAGTGACACCCTCAGAAAGTTGTTCTCGAGCTCGAAGGGTGGCGCGAAAGGTGGCGGTAAGGGCGGGAAAGGTGGCAAAGGTGGTGGCAAATGCGGTATATACGTTGAGGAATACACAGGTACGGCTAATACGCCGACCGGAAGTGAGAGTCCGTACAAGAGGCCATCGTCCCAAGCATCAGCGCCAACGCCGAGCTTTCCACCCCTGATCTACCTCAATGGAGTGCCAAGTTTGTTATGTCGTTTGGATCTTAACAGAATTCATCATATACCTCAACCCTCGAGAGGACAGGAATTACGTCAGCGAACGGAAATGTCAGACACGAGGCCACCGTCGAGGCCATCCTCGAGAACATCAACGAGAACAACCTCGAGGCCGTCGTCGCGTCAAGCAACGAGCAACGCGACTGCAACGAGCGCCCCGCGTTCGGCGACACCCGAAGAGGGTGAAATCATCGATGCACCGAGACCTCCCTCGTCGGCCGAATCAAGAATGCACGGTGATAATGTATGCGTTAAGGTAGAGAACGAGGACGTTTCGGCGGAGAACAACAAACGTGGTAACGTTGCTTATGTTAAAACGGAACCGAACGATAATGCGGATTCGAAGAATCGCGCTGTAGCCGGTGGTAGTGGTACGTGCCCCGTTAAAAGTGGCAGTGGTAGCGGTTTTGGTACTTCCGGTTCTTCCGGGACGAACACGGATCCCGGTACAGGTGCTTGTGGAAGTGGCAGTGTCGTTCCTCCCGCCGCTGGCATAAGCGGAAGTGCACCAAAGCGGAAACGTAATTTGAGTTGCAGTTCGGTATCGGGTCTGAGTGTTTGTTCCGGGGATTTGAAGGGTAAACACAGTGGCGAGCACAAAGAGAAGAAGAAGAAGAAACGGAAGCACGCTGACAAGGAACCTGTTGTACCGAGACCCTCGTCGAGTTTGGTGAGTCTCGTTAAGTTCGGAATGATTATTTCAAAAAACCAAAGTCTCAGACGTTTCGACAAACGAATTTTCTTGTATTAACCTTGCTCGATTGATCTGTCGATAGCAGCATGACGTTCAACCGACGAATCACGAGCGGGAAGAAAAGCCCGACATCAATTTGTTACCACCGCCGGCGGCACCGCCCCAGCGCGTCTACTATTCCTACTTCAATCACCAAAACGAAGTTTTGGAGGACCTGGATAGGTGAGTCGATTATTGAAATATTTAATTTGTTTTTCCATGAAATTTTAATTGAAACTCGTGCTTTGAGATGCAAGACAGTTGTTCAATTTTGTAAGATTTTTTTTTATTGTAGAAGATGTATAAAAAAAAACTGTTTTCTTGATCTTGCAAATATGTTATGGTTAAAATTCTGTGAGGCAAAGAAAAGTTGCATATCGGTGTTCTTGTACGACTTTGCGCGGTCTAATGGATATATTTGTCGCAAATTTGGATACAGGGACCAGAATCAGTACCTGACGGAAGCAAAAAGATTGAAGCACAGCGCCGATGAGGAACGCGACCTCACGGCACAAGGCATGCTGTACTTGGAGGCGGTTCTGTACTTTTTGTTGACCGGCCACGCCATGGAGTCTTATCCCGTGACCGATAGAGCCTCCTTTACCATGTATAAGGACACACTCAGTCTCATCAAGTGAGTACAAGGATTTTTCTTCCTCCCGATGACTTGGAATTGGTTTCCCAACATTTTTTAATCAATTATTTTTCTTTGTTCCGTTCTTTTTTCATGTACTAATACTCGCGACATTTTTCTAGATGGATATCTTCGAAATTCAAGAGCCAACAAAACAACTCACCCGAGAGCAGTATACACAATAAATTGGCGATCTTAAGGTGAGTGTCTTCTCAGACTGGAATACTCGTGTCCAAATAATATGCGTGCATAATTTTAAAATTAATAAATTTTTTTTACAGCTTATGGTGCCAATCCCTAATCTACCTGAAACTCTTTAAAATGCGCGAGCATGAAGTCAAGGAATATCAAAAAATACTCGCGGATTATCACCAAAAGGTACAATTTATTTATGTGTAATCTATTAAAATGTCCATCTTTTTACAACGGCGTATTGGAGCAGTTTGATGACTTTTTTTTGTCATGTTTACAGCCAGCACAACCAACGCTCGTACAAGCCGAAGGCCAAAGCACGCCGTCCTTGTCTCCGACTCCATCACCCGCCGGCTCAGTTGGCTCAGTTGGCAGTCAAAGTTCCGGTTACAGTAGCGGCGAACTGGCCAATCGCGGCGCTATAGCGGGTCAACCACCTGCAGTCACGTACGTCAGTGTACCCATGAGCATTCACACTGCTATGCAGAAGCAGAATCATCAATTTTCATTGCTCATAAACGCTCACGAGCTCTGGGATCAGGCGAATGCTCTTGTGACCGAGAAGCACAGAGGTAAAGATCGCAGCAACGTTTCAGACTCGCAATTACAGTAACAGCAAGAAAAGTAGATGATTTATTTGAATTTTTTTCGAAAAACAAAAAATATATATTATTAGGGACACTTTATTCTGTAGGAGTCAATGACCGAGACACTATATGGGTCATTCCATGTCAAATCGACCAAGAGTTGGAATCGTCCCCTCTCAAGTTCGATGAAATTTGGTCAGAAGTTTTCGTTTTCAATAAAACAAAGTTGTACGAAAGGAAAAAAAATGGAATTTTTTTTTCAAAAGTTATGCAAAATTCAAAATTTCAGAATTTTTCAAATCTGTCAAGTTTTTTTTTTAAGTATCTTGAAAACTATTACAGTTACGTAAAGGTGTTCTGAATTGGTTTTAAAGAGTATACTTGGGGCTACGAAAAAAAAAAATATTCCGAAATTTTTTTTGAAAAATGATGAATTTGGAGAATTTGGAATATTCAAAAATCGTAAAAATCTAAGTTCCATATTTTATATTTGGTTTAATTTTTTGTTATATAATACCTTGTACTGATCTTTAAAGATCCTGAAATTTTCAGAGAGGTGTTTTTTTTTGTTTCAAAAATATAAACTTTTGAATGTTTTAAAATCGTGCAAATCCACGATAAACATGAAATTTTTGGTTCAATTTTTTTTTTTATATAATACCTTATTCTAATCTTAAAAGATCCTGAAATTTTCAGGATGGTGTGTTTTTGTTTCAAAAATAGAAATTTTTGAATTTTGGTAAACATTTTTTTTTTGTTTTTCCTCTAAATTGAGTAAAGTTGAGCAATCATGTAATTCTGTAATTTTTAGCAGTACAAATTTCAATTAATGATAATTAATTGAAAAAAAATTTTTTTTTACCAAAATTCAAAAATTTAGATTTTTAAAACAAAGACACACCATCCTGAAAATTTCAGGATCTTTTAAGATTAGAACAAGGTGTTGTGTAAAAAAAATTTAATCAAAAATTGAATGATGATCGGGAATTTGCCCGATTTTTAAAAATTCAAACATTTATATTTTTGAAACAATAAAAAACACCTCTCTGAAAAATTCACGATCTTTTAAGATCAGTACAAGGTATTATATAAAAAAAATTAAACCAAATATAAAATATGGAACTTGGTTTTTTACGATTTTTGTTTTCCCAAATTCATGATTTTTCAAAAGTTTTTTTCGGAATATTTTTTTTTCGTAGCCCCAAGTATATTTACTCTTTAAAACTAATTCAGAACAATTTTTTGTAACTATAATAGTTTTCAAGATATTTAAAAAATAAACTTGACAGATTTGAAAAATTGTGAAATTTTAAATTTCGCATAACTCTCGAAAAAAAATGTTCAAATTTTTTTCCTTTGGTAGAACTTTGTTTCATTAAAAACGAAAACTTCTGACCAAATTTCATCGAAATTGAAAGGGGTCGATTCCAACTCTTGGTCGATTTGACATGGGATGACCCATATATTTTTCAATTTTTATGTCCAATATGATTTGCATAGTTGATAACAATCTTCAACCTCGTTACAGACTTCTTCGTCGAATTGGATGAGAAAATGGGTCCGCTCACGCTGAAGAGCTCGCTTCGTGATCTCGTCCGTTACGTTCAAGCGGGAATAAAGAAGTTGCGAGCCCTCTGACCCCAGTGGCAGAGCCCCCGGCCGCCAACTCCAAATTACATAACGTCGCTGCCACACAATATGGCGACGTATCCGAGCATGTTGACGTAACCGTGGCGAGGACCGTCTCGCTGCAAAGGCAATAATTAAGTAAAAAAACGAATCGAGCAAGGAATTCCGGAACAGAGAATGAAGTGTGAAAAATCGAGCGGAATGAATTGCAAAAGGAATTGGAAGTTTGATACGCGTAACAGGACAAGTACCTAAAGAAAGAAAAAAGAAGATATCTCCGTGTATTATTTTTTTCGTTTTTTTCCCCGAGGACAGTACCGAACAAACGGGGTGAAACGTGCGAAAAAAGCGGCTCTTGATAATTGAAACGATCTCGTTAACGCGCCAAATCACGCAGTGACTATGCAATTGACTTTCGATTGACGAATTCGCCAAATCGCCGATGATATACGATACGCGAATAACGTGAGATATTAAGAATGGTAAAACACGTGTGACTTATTTTTTACTCTCTAAACTCGGTGAAAATCGCGTGAATAGGCGAGAAAGAAAAAAAGCGAACGAAGCTTCCTCCATGAGAAAGCAAAAAAAAAACATTGTTGACCAACTGAATTCACCGTGCGTGGCATATTGGAGTGATTGGAAAAGAGAAACGAGTGAAAACAAAAAAAAAATCGGTAGGCCTCGTACGTGAACGTGTGCCGCGAGCTCGTTTCTTTTTTTTTGTCTTTCTGAATTCAAAATTGTTCTGCTTTTGTAAAATGTGCGTAGATACAATAATAGCAGAGATGAGAAACGATGGTTACGCGGAAAGTCAACGATGGCGATGAAGAAAGCGGCAGCCGCTTTTCGTTGCCGTTGACACTGACCAGTCGTGGCCATCCCCGAGACACGCGGGCGATCTATATACATGTATATAGGTCACCCGCATCCTCTCGGATGACTCGCCAGCGAGTCCTATAGTTTATTACGTATATATACATATATATAGACAAATATATAAAATGCAGATATAGATCTATCCTATTACAAAAATACACACATACTTATATGTATATGTATATATATATATGTACATATACATATAAATTTATATGAGAGTGAGATGAGAACGGGGTAGTTCGTCCCTTGTGACGAACGAACAAAAAGGAAGCTCGTCCGGGACGCGCGCCGCGAGTCTACCGAAGCCGGTGACACACGGAAACCGAGAAAAAAAACAAATGTAACAAAAGCAAACGAAATATGCGACACACGAGAGACAAAATCAATTTTTTTGTAGATACGAATGAGCGAGAGAGTGAGGAAGAGAGCGAAGATTAACTCTTAGTCCTTAATACGCAACAACAGGAACAACAACAAAAATATTTAAAAACAAAAAATACAAATTCTTTAAATTAGTTAGAGTGTAAACGGGAGAGGGGGGACGTAGTGGTTTCTAGAATACGATGATAATAAACGCCGCCCGAGGTATTTGGAGTAAGTGAGAAAGAGAGATAATTAGTTTGGTGATAAAAATGATAAAGAGAAGAGGAGAGAGGTAAATAAAACAGAGAGCAGAAATTGTGGAGAGGCTTTAGGGAAAGGCAAAATATGTATGAGAGAGTTATTATAACGAGAACACAAGTAAGATGTAAGTTGCTCATGTGTATATTTTTGTAAATAGGTATTGTGAGTGCCGCCGCCTTGAAGGGCAGAGTCTGAAACCGCGCATAAATTTCTGCGGTGGTGGAGAGCTCTCGTCCGCCCCAAATTTTTGCTACCACGTCTTACCGAGGATATTCCAGGCTATTTCTGGTAATACTTTATCAACCGAGAGAGTTCTTTTGTTTTTTTCATTTGTTTTTGAGAGGAAAGAAAAATTTCTTTTTTTTTCTTTTTCGAGTCCAAGAAATCCTTCGTCACTCGGCCTCGCGACAGATCACCCTCAGTTTCTCTTGCTCGATTGGTCGAATTTCCAATGTTTCCGAAAACATGTCCATAATCGAGCTGCAAAAGTTTCTCATTTAACGTTTCAAAATCACCGTTAGAAAGTTGGCGAGTTATCACGATTGACACGGGGCAGCGCAGACGGGAACGAATGAACGAGTGTTACGACACGGAGTTGGCGGGCCCAATGGCCCTAGATAAACTAAGCGCGCGCGGTCCAATGGTTCACGGGGTACAATTTTTATATTCAGCAATTATCGCGGAACAAAACATTGAATATAGATAACGATAAAAACGAAATGAGCAAAAAAAACGATGTAAATTTAATGAAATTAAAAGAAAAACAAATATATTAAAAATGAGCAATGAACGAAAAGAGAGCAGAGTGATTATCAAACTGAACAAAACAAAGGAAAAATTTCGATATTTTCGAGAACCATATTTATAAGAGATGCATGCTGTATCATAATGTCTTATGATATCGCATATAATGTATATCAGGCCCGGAACCCACCAGCTCGATTATTATACGACGAGGCTCGCCGTTCGTATCACACGTTTATTGCGTCGTAAACTCCGTCAAAAGATTAAACAACATTTTGCTCGCGGATCACGATCTCATTGATGTTACATTCGAATACAGTAGAATATTTATTTTTCGATAATATTGTTTCATCGCGTATGATTATTGTGAGCAGCGAGATGATCCGACAATGAAAAAAGGATAATTGGAACGAAAAATCGTTAAATAATTTTATCATACTCGATAGATAACTTTCTTCGGAAAAAACAAAGCTTCCTCTACGAGAAAAAGAGATATTATTTTTTTCGTAAAATCGGCAAAATGCAAAAGTAAGAGAAATTGATAAAAGGGTGAAATGAAAAAGAGGCAGAGCGAAGAGGGAGAGTTGTCGTTGAACGGAATTAGATGTCAGGCAATCCCCGACGAGATTTAGTTAATGTGCGGTTCGTTTTAACGAGCCTTCACCAATTACACGATAAATTTAGTATATTTATATACATAA
This sequence comes from Alloplasta piceator, assembly GCA_946863875.1. Classification (NCBI taxonomy): domain Eukaryota; kingdom Metazoa; phylum Arthropoda; class Insecta; order Hymenoptera; family Ichneumonidae; genus Alloplasta; species Alloplasta piceator. The sequence continues at coordinate 11,521,196 of OX333079.1, forward strand.
CATAATAATATACATATGTACGTTGTATATATTATATACACACATACACAAACATACACACACATCTACACATCTCAAAACGCTATTATTATTATTATAATTATTATTATTATTATTATTATTATTATTATTATTATCATTACATTATTATAAAATTATTTTATTATATTCATACCGAACAATATATGTCATACATAATTGTGCGTTATCCGATTAACGTTTAGCTGATAAACTAAACTGATCTGTCCTCGCGTAAGTGCCAAAAAAACGTATGATGCTCGACAGTGGGAAATTGGGGGGAACAGGAAAAATGGATTAAGTGGATTGATCGATTTTCGACTTCCGATGGAGCGAACCAAATAGATCTTTCGTGAGAAACTCGGCGGACAGAAGAGTTTAGCGATTCAGGAGATCGTTTCTAGATTTGTGCGTGTCGGACGCACTGCACAAGTAATCGATTATATTTTACATAGACTCGTTTTTTTTAATCGTTTTTTTTTCTCTCTTCTTCTGTCCCGATCGCGCGCGACAATGTAACACGATGGTATCGCCGAACGGACTCTGAATGCGAGGCACGCTGTAATTTTCTGTGATGGGTACGTCGAGGACGAACGAAGGAGACGCAATGTCATTTTTGAAAAATCGTTTTAAGCGATAATTCGCGAGAAAAAAAGAAAATATAAATATATATATATATATATTGGAAGGAATAAAACAGAACAATGGTCCGTTAATTGTCACGCCATGTCAATTTTCACAGGACAGCGTTTAACACGGATGCGAGAATGTGAGAATAGTGAAATAGGACCTTGTTATTGCTCGCACGTTTCCAATCAAAAGTGAACATTTTTTAATTCTTTGCCTTCGATGTCCAAAGAAGAATGATCGAGCATTTTGAAGCATTGTTCTTAGCAAAGAACATTGACGGTAAAGAATAATAATGATAATAATATTAAAAAGTTTTAAATATAAAATAATATGAAAAAATATGAAATATGAAACTTTTTTTTTCGCGGTATGCAAGGCAAATAAAAATTGTTCAAATTATTGTTGCACCGCTGTGTACAAGGAAACTCTTTAGGGTTTTATACTTTTAATTGGAAATTTCGCGAGCAAGGGATCCTCGAATCTGCATTATATCGAGACTTTCGCCAATACCATCTCATCTCCGTGCGCATCGAGATTATTATTGCTTCTCGAGTCAGTTCAAAAATCGTTTCTGTATGTTTATGTTTGTGCGCGTGTATGTATGTGTGCACGTTACTGTACAGAATTATTATACAGACTTTTGGGATGAATGAGACGGAGATACGGGCACACGGACAATCCGATACAGAAGACAGTTTCATAATTTTTCTTTAATCTTTTTTTTAATGTTATTCGAAGGCCGCTCATTAGCGAACGTTGGAGTTTATATATATATGTTTTTTTTCTTGGCGAAATGAAGTAACAGAATGTAGAAGATGGAAAGAGATATGAGAGTTAAGAGAGACATGTGAAGGGCAACCGCACCAAGGAGAGACCAAACTCGCTTAATGAGAAATAATTATCTACTCGCTTCTTATTTATTTTATTATTATTATTATTATTATTATATTATTATTGATTAATTATTATATTTATTGGGTGTGAAGGCTGAGACACGGTCGAGCCACCACTCCGATGACACAGTAAATTGTTGACGCTAATCTTATTGTTACTTAACTAATATTGTTCGAGTTTAAAGAGAACGAATAAATTCATTGAACAATCGAATCGATTGATGCAACGCAAATGTTACGTGCGTCTTTACCCGACAGATTATTGTTATTTTATTTTCTTCTATTTTTCGCGAATATCGCATCTCACAATTTCGATTGTTAACGAAAAATTCGGCATGTTTCGCACAGTGACAATGGGAAAGCCTGTTTTTTTTTGCATTCGGTCGTTGAAAATGCATTGATAATCGGACGAAGAATGAAACTCAAGCTCGAACGATGCGAATCCTAATCGTAAAAAGAAACCGATAACAAAAAGCCACGCATTCGTTGGTGATCAGGTGAAAATTGTCAAAATCAGACTTGGAAGTCATTAATTTACACGTCGGAGTGATTGACTGGCTCGGCTGTAACTGAATTGAGAAACTGAAGATAAGAAAAAAAAACAGCGTTTCGTTAATCGTAAACCTCGCAGATTTCTGAATATAATATATACGCATTCATCAGTATCTAACCGTTGACATTCAATTTTTTGTTCAATTTTTATTTGTATTCGAACGAGACTTTGCGCAACGTAAAAACTCGTCGATTCCGATCGGAATTTATTTTTCTCTATGTTCCTGCTATGGAAAAGAATAATTACGCCCGCAAGGACGATTATTTGTCCGGAAATTTTTCTTGTCTCCGTCTCGGGCGACGCGTACTAATTGAAAATATGCGAAACCGATTAATTTATTGTATACGACATGATCCTTGTAAGTTGGCATTTTATTTTTATTTTCATCCAACGATTTCGCTGTATTCACACGTTGTGTACATTTTTTTAGTGCATTTTTCTTTCTTTTTTGTTTTATATTTAACGTGCTCTCTTGAGATACGTGTCACGACGTCCTGTGAATATACATGAATGGAAAGTTAAATGAGGGCAAGGGAGGAAAAATGAATACGAGAAAAACCGTGACAATATATACATAAAATCTAATTGTGAGATATTTTGTGAACAGGGCTTTTTTTACCTATTTTATAGTATAATCTCAGCTTGAACGGATTGATACCCTTCATTTAAAACGAAAAAAGAACGAAAAAAAAAGAATATAAGAATTGTCACAAACGAATGAATTACAGTCTTGTAAATTACGAAATATATATATACATAGAATGGTCGCTGCGGTTGTGGGAATGGTTCACTGTAACGTGTACTTGATACATACGCATAATTTGTTCTCTCTTTTTTTTCTTCTTTTTTTTCCTCGTTTTTTGTTTTCCACTTACTGTTTGCGCCTTAGGTTTGCATTATCATTATTCTAATGACATTATATATTATTGTGTACATGGTATAAATTGTAAAAAGAAACGTATTTACTATATCATATTCATTTATTGAGGAGTGACTGTCCTCCAAATGAACATATTGTTTTAAAATAAATTGAATGAATAAATAAACATTGACCATGTCAAATTAATAATCATCATGTTTATTTACTTTTTTATTTTCCCGGCCTTGATATTACACAAACTTTTGGCATTACGTTACGATGTGATTATTAAAAATGATTAAAAGAAACAACTTTTGAACGGTAAAACGTTAAAAATAAAATCATGCTAACGGCAAAGACCAGCAAAGGCTGATATGACTGCAAGTTATGAATGACACGTACTTGATAAAGAAATGAGAGATCCAGCTTGCCGATTTGATTTGAACTATTTTTTGCTTCATCTCACAAGCAGTCCGATCGGATACCGTTTCATATATATACAAAAATGAACCCAGCTTTATCATATGGAGGAACTACAAATGTGGGGGCCAGTGACAGCATCTTGCTCTGCAAGATGTGAGTCATCGGCAGTGGAAGAACCCAAACCGAAACTCTCTCTTCTTCCCATCTTCGATGGGATAAATACTTGTGTTTACTTTGCCCGTTGGTTCACTCCGAAAGTTCAACGGGTTACCAATAGTTCCTTTTCTAATTTTTTAAAAAATCTTCCATTTTTCAAAAATCAATTTAGCCTTTTTAGTACAATCCATCGGGAAATACATTTTTTAATTAAGCAGGCAAATCGCCAGATCCTTGGACGTAGATTACAAATATGCTACTCGATTTCACGAAGAGCTAAGAACATGCATATGGCTCTCTATTTGGTCCATTTTCAATGGGTAAAAGCTGTTTTAAGGTCATTTCTGAGGCCAGATTGGCATTTGCCTGATCGCTTATGAGACAAAAGAGCCGTCGAAGAGCCTCTGCAAAACTTTTGTCTGCCAAAGGCAATTATCAAATATTGCCCAAAGCCGGTATTTAACTTTTCAATCCTTAGACTATCATAATTATCCTCCGTGCGAGGAACAGCGCGATCGTTCTTACCGACCGAAATTGTTCTCATAAATGTTAAAGATGCAAAAACTCTGCGAAGTCGAAATCGAACTTCATTTTTTCCGCAACAATCAATCTTTCTGACAATGTCCCGTCTGCCGTTCTCGTAGTTTACCTCAAAATAATTATCAACCAGTTTTTTCTTTTTCCTTTTCACAACGAGAACGTCACGAACGACTGTCGCTTAGTGAGAGGCCTGAATTACCGACCGAGTAGTGTTTTAGCTTCTCGTTGCCAAGCGACTCCGCACTTGATGCTTGATCCAGCGCAATCCAGCGCTACGATCGAGGGAAAAGGTTAACGTAGCCGACGTAGCGTTTAGCCATGAGGGCATGAGGGATCATTCGCTCGCGGACGCTCGAGCGTCGTACATCGTTTCTCTTTCGTCATCTCGGGATTTTGAACGAGTCTCGCCATTCAATGTTTTTGTTATTCGTATGACGCTCGGTGAAACGATCTTCGGGCCAACTTATTGTGCATTATAAATATTAATTCATTGAATCCGAGAATATTCAGAGAAAAATTTGCGCGAGTGTAAACAGTGAATTCACAAATTGTGCGTGTTTTTTTTTTCGTGCATCGTTGAACGTAGACTATTTTTGTTCCTTCTGTTTTGTTGTGATTTTTCGCATATCATGCCACACAATCGATCGGCGATTCATCGTAGATAACTCGAACGGAGAAGGAGAATTTTTTCAAGGTATGTCATTCATTCACATGTGCCTTATAGTGAGTATTTTCGTTAGCGATGTATCTCGAGTTGTTTTGATCCAACGCGGTCGGAGGGAGAACTAACTGCGTGTGGCCCGAACGAACCAGTTTCAAAGGCAGTTCGGCAAATCTCCTGCAGCCACCTGTTGGCCATGGAAAAGCTCAACGGGTTCGATGAATCGACGAGAAATGCTTTCAAAGAATTCATATGCTTTTTTTTTTATTAATTCGGAATTCTTTATACATTCGTTACAACTTATGATTGATATAAATGCTTTGCAAGTTGCTCGAGTATTGAAAAATTAACCGAAGAATTTTAAATAAACAAGTGAGTGATTGTTTATGATAACGTTCCGTAAAAAATTGTGCAAGTTAAAAATTTGGCTTTCTCTTTTTTTATGCTGGAACGAAACGAAAAAAATCGCGAAATCAAAGTTTACTTTATCATGGGAAAGCAAAATGTATTTTTTTCTATTCATTATTCATTACTATTGTTCATGATTACCACATTCATATAATAAATATAATATTACTATTATGATTATGTGCGCACTGTGATGACCGAAATTTCGACGTTTTTTCATTAATTTTTTTAAATAACAAAATAAAATGCGCTCATTTTGAAATTTTTACTTGTTGCTATTTGTATCTTGAAGAGTACACAAAAAAAATTTTTACTTAATTTTACATGAGTTTGTTTATGATTTTGTACGTCAAAGTGGAGTCCTCGAAAAAAGGTGACTTGTTTCGGGGAAGCACATAGACTTTCGTAGTCATCTGAGATCAGAGATCCAAAGAGATTATTGTTTTGTAGGCTTAATTCTAGTGCTCTAACCTATAATATGCATATTTTAAGGAAAAATGGCGGACTTGTGAACAAAAAGGTCTTCGAAATCGATTTTTTTTTTGATAAATTGTTTCAAAGAATCCATTTATTATTAAAAAATTGAATATTTTAGGGGTTAGGTATTTAGCTATTTGTGTCTAAAATAACGGGTTAAATTTTTAACAAAATCGGTTGAATAGTTTTTAGTCGGTGCTTCCCCGAAATTTCGAAGACGTAGTTTCGAGAAAAACGCGTTTAAAGTTTTGACAATAGATTTTGTGTTAAAAAATTATAATTACATTAATCAGCTATGCCTGGTGCATAGAGCAATCCTTCCGTTTCCTCAAAGTTATCTCAAAGCTCTCTTCATTTCTTCGAGAGATTTAGACTTTTTGGTGATTGCCAAACCGTAGTAATTAGTCATTTTTAATATTAACTTATTAGTTAATTGCTCTTTTCTTTTGGCTATAACCTTACAAATATTTTTAATTTCGGTCCGAAACTTTACAGTATATTCTTAAGATATTTATCCTGGGAAAAATGTTTTTAAAAAAATCGATTTTTTGAACCCGTCACATTGGCACTACCTTAAGGGGACGAAAAATTGTCAAAAATTCGGTGACTTTTTTTCTTTCACATTTGCCTGAAACTTACAGCAATAACGTGCACATATCTAAGTCACACGTCATCCGTGAGACCGCTATATTTTACATTTTAAAAAAATACGTACATGATATCGGAATCTCGTGCATAGACTTGAAATATTGAATGACAAAATGTCGTCTATCCCGCAAATTAATGTTGCCTTATCTTCGAGGGGAGCGCAAGGGACTGGGGAAGAAAATGAATTTTGTATTCATCAGAAATGAAATGTCGAGCTTGTCGTATAAACGAGTATGCAAAGTATCGACGCTTGTCGCAGCTGTTTCAGTTTAAAAAGAATGTTTTCTCTGAATCAAGGCTTCACTCATTGTGACACCCTGACGTACATTCTTTTTTTCTCAGCGATTTTACATGCTCAAAAACAGAATCAAAGAGAGAGAGAGATATCACTAAAATTGCATTTGTGCAGTAGCAAAGTATTTTTGTAATATTTTTATTTTTATTATTTTTACTATGACGTCTACAAACACAACATTCATGGAACACCTTTGACGTTTGTCTGTTGTTTGTATTACTTAAAAAAAAAAGATTATTACAAAATTGAACAATATCCGAGCATTGCATGACGTTGAAGTTTGCATCGTTGCAATGCAAAGAAAATAATTTTTTTTATTCATTTTTATTTATATCAACACATTGATCGTGCATTTGGCATCGCAAGTCATTGATAAAGGCCCCAAAACATATTTCAACGATTTTTCACATTGAAAACTTTTTAGAAAGAAAGATTTTTTTTTAATAAACTATTTTCGTTGCATTTCAAACGATGCATCAGCATCATGACATTGCATAGTTAGGTTTCTTATATATTTTATTTATATGCATCTTTGGTCATAATTTATGCCGGGCATTTATATTCAATACAAAAATGGAGTATCAATCCACAAGTCAGATTTTCGACATTAATCTTAACTCGGTACAAAATGTACCGTGTCATCGCACGTTCGGCTAGATAAGTTTGCTTCGGTTAGTTTCCAGAATCGAACGTTTTGTCGCCCACTTGTGGCGTTTCCGACCACCCAGCTGGGACGGTCTGATGTGCTCGGTCGGCCGCACCGAACGCTGCATTCCGCCGCTTTTCTCTCTCTCGCTCGTTCTCTCTCTCTCTCTCTTTCTCTTTACTGCTATATCCTCGAGGTTCTGTGAGAATGGAATCCATGTCCTCTTCTCCTCCTTTTCTCGCAGCTGCACGTTGCACACGTTGCAACGCCGAAGAGCCCGACTTTGCATAGAGAAATAAGTAAAAAAGACTTTTTTTTTCATCGAGTTTGCGAGATATTTCACTTTGCTGCCGCTTGATTCTCGATCTTCCACATATGCGAAGCATTTTTTACCGCTTTTCTGACGGGACGAGGGATGTTATTCTCTCGCATCACCGCGAATATTCCTCGCCCTTCGCAATCCGATCCCTCGACACGTCTCAATCACCGATAAAATGTTACAGTAAAACCTCGTTTCTTCGAGATAATACTGGAGATGCTTACCTCGAATAAGATGAATCTCGAATATTAGGGAAAAGTAATTTATTTTCATTATTGTGTAGTTGAGGCTTGCCTCGTTGAAGTGCAATGAAAAAAAGTTTGTTTTTATATTGATCCTCTGTAAGGATGTGTCGAAAACCTTGTTGAAACATTTTGCACGGTTTCTTTAAGGGGGGAAACTCATATAAACGGTCGAAGATGACGAGGAATTTCGGAATTTTTTTTCAACGCAACTACTGGACGGATCGTTTTCAACTTTGGAGGCTATTTTATTGTACATTCGAAGTCTTGAAAAACATTTTTTTAAGGCACCAGAGACTTTGATTAACTTTTAAACGTGATTTACTCGAAACTACATTTTTGCAATTTGCGGCAGCGGTAAAAAAAAACTATTCATCCGATTCATTTCAACCAAATATTTTTAGACACATAATTGCAAGGCCTCATCGATAAACCTCCATTAAAAAAAAAAATTAATTTAACAATCATTTTTTGCATAAAAATGGTCGGTGAAAATTCGATCTTTCTTCTCCGAGTGCCGCCATTATTACAATATTCAACTTTTGAAATTTTTTCTTGGTTTATCGACAGCGTACTTTCATATAGAATGTAATGATTTCTGATTTTTTTTGTTTCGGATGAAAAACAAAAAAACTACAGCTGCCGCAATTCGACATCATGGGAAAAATTCGTTCAGCAACAATTGGTTGCAGGCTGCTGATGAATACTTATTTTCGATAAAAAAGAAATGTTTTTCAAGTCTTCGAATGAACAATAAAATAGTCTCCAAAGTTGAAAACGATTGGTCCGGTAGTTGCGCTGGAAAAAAAACCCGAAATTCCTCGTCATCTTCGACCATTTATATGGGTTTCCCCCCTTAAAAGGATCTGAGAATTTAAGTGCGTAAGAAAAGCGTCAGCGACACTGAAAGTTAATGAGTAAACTTATCTTCATTTTGTTGCAACGATTCAAACTCCAAAATAATTCTTAACACGATTTATTTTTTTTTCTCTTTATAGTGAACGCTCTTTTCGGGAAGATTAGGCATTTTTAAACGAATTCGATGAAATTTGATAGTCAGGAGTGGATTTCTCATTGATCCCAAAAATATATGTATTCGAAATTGCAAACGTTTGGCTGAGCGAAAAAATGTACAAGTGTAATTGTTAAGGAAAAATTAAAAAGAAAAAAAATTAAAAATTAATTGTGCAAAAATATTATCAGAATCTTTCAATTTTTCGTTTCAGGAATAAATTTCTCCATTTTTCGTTCCGCTGAACGTTCGGAACTTCAGATTCATAAAAATCCAGTAAAATGGAGCATATTTGAACGAGTTTCAGAAAAACTTAAAATTAACATTCCAAGGATATATAATTCGCCATTGTACATTAAAAAAAAAATCTGTATTTCCATTGCGACTCGTTCGAGTATTATGTTACAAATGCAATGTCGAACCGTGAACGAAAGCAAATCGCGTTGGTTGATGGTGGGGTAGGCTCGTAATCGCTGCAATGAGCGAGGAATTCACGTACAATAATAACACCCACGCTATACGATAATAATAATAACAATAATGAGAACAATAATTACACGATCGGCTCCTCTTCGGCGATGCCGAACAAGCGTTTCGGAATGCACGTAATCGATACAGCATACCGAGAGGTACACCGAAGACCATATGCACGTAATCATTCGTTGTCTACACTTGTCGGTATACACATGGATAAGGCTTTTTATGTCCAAGGAGATATCTCGATGTCCATCGTAAATTGTCGGCTTGTTTTTTTAATTTATTCGTCCTCGATCAACAACAATACAAAACAAATGTCCCAATATATCGAAAAATCTTCCAATAAAACATGTTACTATTGCAACTTTCGTCTTTTCATTATTTTGTAGAGGAAAAATAGATAGTGGTGCTTGCATCGTTCGAATAGAAATAGTTTATTTTTTTCTAAAATTCATTCCCAAAGGATGTCAGGCTAAAAAATCGTTGAAATATATTTTGCGGTTTTTGTCAAGGTCTTGGGATGCTAAATCCGCGAGCAAAGCGTAGATATCATCAAAAATGTATTTAAACATTTTTTTTTGCGTCCATGATGGAAACTTCAACATCATAATTTTTGTTACGATTATATATCGCTAAATACTTTAGAAATTATATATCGAATGCTTCGGTTATTTGCTGATTTATAATAAATTAATGATTTATTTTGAAACAGACTTCAGCAATTTCTTGGTAAATTTGTGATAGCGATAGTTATGCATATATTAATTTTTATTTTCGGGCAATTCGTCAAGCATTGGCGATAAAGACCGATTAGTGGCAGGGTCAAACTATCGTTTTTACGATGGTTCGACCGATACGAGAGTTTCTCATTGGCTTTGACGCACGTACACTAATCCCAGCTAATTCTGTAAAGTTATAGCATGCGGTTCAAAAGATTACGTTCACAGTTGATGGGGACATAAAATTTTCGGGAATTATTAGCGTCAAAAAATACTCGTTGATTCAGTGAATTCATTGAAGGAGGAAATAAATGTTGAAGTTGCAAAAACAGGTATTCTTCGACATTCACAACTAGATGTCCAGAATGAAGTCCAGAACGAAATACTTATCTCGTTGAAATTAAGGCAGAAGATAATATGATTCTCGCGTCCTTGATAAATGAGGGGAGAGATTGCACGGCAACGCGAGAGGGATCTTTTTATCGTTGACAAAAAAAAGCACGCAAGTGCATCCAGAAGGAAGCACACGGAGTTTATTCCTTCATCGTCGTTCGGAGAATAAGCTCTCTCTCGATATTACCTCGTCGATCGTTCAAGTGGAAAATTCCGATCTCCAAGGGGGGGCTTCACTTCCAGTTTGCTGCCAATGAAAAATTTTACATCATCCCAACGGCTGTTACACTCTGCCTCGTCTTTTTACCTTCATCTTCGACCTCGTCTTCTTCTGCCCGGTGCATCAACTTCGCGTTACATCCTCAATCGAGATATTCAGCTGTTTTTTTTTGACAATACTCTCGTTATATTAATGGCACTTAATCGAGCCTTTGAGGTGGATCAATTTCTCGCGCTCGAACTAACTTTTAAATTTTCCATTTCCTGATCAGCCATTTCCCAATGAAGACAAGTCATAGTGACCGAAGAAAAATTGCGGTGAACCCAAAGGCATCTAAATTTCAGTGCCAAAGTCTTCTGGCTCCACAAAAAGAGGGATTGAATTTTTTTTCGTCCAAATATCAATGGAACATTTATTTTACTTCCATTCCCGGGAGTTACCTCTCCAAAAGTCCTGTCACTTTATCAGGAACATGTTTTGTTCGTGAGTCTTTGAAAAGTCCTGAGAAATCCTCGCAAGCAATAAAGCGGGAGTACACAGGATGAAAATACACAGGGTGTATTGGTCTTTCCCTTTTTCGTTTGAGAGAGCGAGTGAGATGGATGTTGGAGATGTTGAGAGAGGAAAGATTTGTAGATGTTGGAGGCAAGTGCATACATAATAAGGGCTTCGCGGTCTCGTCCCGTCGAGCTAAGAGATCCGAGACATCCGGACGACCTCGATTCTCCCTCCTCAGGGTCGTCTTTGGCCTTCTTGCTATACATATAGAAGTGTCCACACATGCACATGCGGAGGAACACCGTGTTGTTTTCTTAGGACCGAGCAGAAGCATCTATAGCCTCTCGAACGATGAAACCATATATATTTTCTTGCTCGCATGCACATCGAATGTTAACAAACAGAAGGGCGTAATTCACGTGATTTTGAGAGTCGTGGCAGATTGATTTTCGTGGTTGAAGCTCCTTTTGATTATGTCAAAAGATCGATCTGTGTTTCAATAAATAATATACGAGTCGAAGCGATCTGCATCGTTTCAGTTGCAACTTTGTCGCTCAAATCTTCTGACAATGTTCTCATCGCCCTCTCGCGGTTCAGTACATCGACCTAGCCAAAGCCACAACGACGAAGAACCGACTACAAGACTCCGGGATGGCATTCAGCCACGAGTTTCATATATATGGGGCATTCCACGTCAAATCACGCGGTCATCGGCCTGACCCCCTCGGATTTTGATGTCCAATCAATTGTGGGTTTCGTTTGGCCATTTTCATTTTTTTTGGGCATGCCCGAGCTAAAAAATCATTAAATTGAGGGAAAACATAGAGGGGCCTTTTTTAAATTATTGAAATTTTTTCACATAAACTAGGGTTCAAAACAGATATTTCCGTCATAGTTCGATAATGGGCCAAAAATAATTACTATTGTTTTTTTAATTTAATTTTTTAGTGGTGTTTGAATCAGTTATTTTATTTCAGGTCGTCGAGGCTAATAAATTTTCTTAAAATGTTGTCGTTTCACTCTTAAACCAAGAAAAAAAAATTAAGTTTCACTAGAAAAATATTTTTGTTTAATTATTTTTGTTTAATAAATTATTTTGAAAAAAATTGAAATACAAAAAAATAGTAATTATTTTTGGCCCATTATCGAACTATTATGAAAATATCTGTTTTGGGGCTCTAGTTTCTGTGGTTTCATTAATTTAAAAAAGGCTCCTCTTGATGTTTTCTCTCAATTTAATGATTTTTTAGCTCGGGCAACCAAAAAATGAAATAAAAATTTCTAAAAATTTGAGGTAACATTTTGGGCCAAACGAAACCCACAATTCATTGGACATCAAAATCCGTGGGGGTCAGGCCGATGACCGCGTGATTTGACGTGGAATGCCCCATATATATATGCATCCGTAGGCAGAGAGGAGCCCGGAGTAAACACGAGACGACGGTCTCGCGAGAAGCGCCCACAAGCTCGAGAATGCAAATTTCGAAGAGAATTTATAAATTCCAATAATCAAGATGCAATCTTGATCAAGTTTGTTCGTTGAACACTGTACCATGCTTATTTGGAAATATAAATCACCGGCGTATTATTAATTCAATCCGAAAGACTAATGGGAATCGTCGCATTTTTTTTTTCGAACTTTCTTCGATAAATGGTCAATGCATAATTCTTGCATTATCATTTCCGCAACACCCGGTCAACATCGAACGAACGAACGAACGACTTTCACTGCGGAAAGCCGCGAGCAAAATCAGCACCGAAAAATAAGTCGAAGAAAGCGAAAGGAAAAGGTCCTCTCGCGGTTTTACGAGTAGATAGATCCGATGTTGGTGACTACGGGTCAGAATGGAGGTTAGTTGATTTGCGAGAGCCAGGAAAATGATTATTTCCTCGTTACCGTTGTGAAAGCGATGGAAATCTTTGCATACAAATGCAGAAAACTGATGATATATAGATGTACTTCGGGATGAAGGAGTCGGTTGACGCGATGCTCGAGAAGGTTCAACTCGGACTCTTCGGATCGCGATATACCCGGATGTTCCCCACAGCGATCGGTTGTGCTCGCGGACAATAGGGCTTGCGTAACGAGTCGTTACTTTACCACATAGGCTTTTGAGTATTCTAACAGTATTTATAGCATATGGGGCATTCCACACCGATTCGACCTGGGTCTGACTCTTCACGTCTCTGATTTTGTCTGCAATTTTTTATGGCTTTGTAATACCTCTGAAAAGCACTCAGGATTTTTTTCAGATTTTTTTGGAGCGTTTTGACTTGACTATAATTTTATAAACAAATTACTTTTGGATCAAATTTAAAAACCTGAAAAAAATCACAAAAATCCCGTTTTTAATATAAAAAATTTCGAGCCTTGACCCAAAGTGGGCAGAAAAAAAAATCAAATAGAAAGGGAAAGTTTTATTGAGCGGGCCCTTATTCAAACATTTTTTTAAATACCTTCAATTCATACAAAAGTGTTTGGATAATTCAATTATGTTTCTTTGTTACAAAATGACATGATTGCTCAACTTTACTCATTGTGAGAGGTAAAAAAAAAATCTTTTTTACCAAAATTCTAAAAGTTATATTTTTGAAAGAAACAAAAACGCAATTCTGAAAATTTCAGGATCTTTTAAGACCAGTATCCTTGTAAATTAAAAATAAAATAAAATTAAAAATTTTAGAATTTTCGTAAACAAAATTTTTGTTTTACCTCTAACAATAAGTAAAGTTGAGCAATCAGGTCGTTTTGTAACTATAAACGATCAACTATTCACGATGAATCAGAAATCTATAGTTGATCGTGGATTTTCACGATTTAAAAAAAATTAAAAGTTCTCCAAATTCATCATTTTTCAAAACAAAATTTCGGAATATTTTTTTTTCATAGCCCGAAGTATACTCTTTAAGACGAACCTATAACGATTTTCGAAACTAATAGTTTTCGAGATATCTAAAAAATAAACTTCAAAAAGTAAAAAAAATTGTGAAATTTCGAATTTTGCATAACTGTCGAAAAAAAAATTCCCTTTCGTAGAACTTCGTTTTATGATCAAAGAAAACTTTTGACAGAATTTTATCGAAATTAAAAGGGGTCGATTCCAACTATTGCTTGATTTGACATGGAATGACCCATATACATGTATTGGTGAAAAGGTATTCGCCGTGTAACGTGTTTCTTTATTTACGATTCGCTTTTTTCGTATTTTTTTTTTAAACGCATGTCAGGCACGCTTGGAATCCCCGACGCGATTACATAAGCATCGATTTGCGTAATACAATCGAAAACGTTGAAAAAAAAAAATCACCACACGGTTTAAATTCACACCCAGCGCATTCAGTGTTTCGCATTCCATTTCTCGTTCACACTGAAAGAGAATTTCGAACGAGGATCGATTTATTTGCACTCTCGCGTAATTCGCAGTCATGCGAGTGCATTATAAATATAGTGTAATTCGCAATTACACGATATCAATCATCAGTTTCTTTTCCTCTTATTCCGAACGTTTCGCTGTTTTGACGTGAATTATAGACTGGCAAAGGTCTCGTTAGAAAATAAAAGTATACGTCTTTCAAAAACGCGCCGTTTATTCAGCCCGGTATTAGTTGGCCATTCAATGGAATGGAGGGAAAAAATCAGCGGAGAAGCATAATCAACATTTTGCTGGGCTAAAATGGAGAGCCAGATGGATCGTTTGCGCAGGATCAAAACGTTCCTTTGATCTTCGTGACAGTGATGAGGGGAAAGACTGTGTATATCGCTTTTGGAATTGAAACGAAGATGAGATTGACTCTGTGTACGGACTATATTTGGAAGTCTGTTTGATCGTTAGTCAAACTCCATCATTGGACACGACGAGGCTTGTTTGAAGTTATCGTGAAAAATATTTAACTTTACATGCCCCGGTCTAAGGTTAAAGCTGATTTCACACTCTCAATGGGGTTCCCGATAGTCCAGAGTGACGCGTCAAGAATCTATTCTAAATATCGGACTTTTGTATTACGTTCCATTTTCCCATATAACGATCGTAACGCATTATATACGAACCGTTGTCGCCGGGACTGTTTCTCGTCGATCGAACTGGTTCGCGGATAAGGTCTTTAACCTTCTACAGTACACGCCGGTCGTGCCTAGAGTTATGGTGTACGTAGGAATACCGCAGACTATCTGGTTCTGAAGAGAGCTAGACTTGTCGAGCGCGAGGTGCGTTTTATTAGCGCAGGTAAGGAGTAAAGGGGAACATGAAAAACAACCCGACAAAGACGCGAGAAATTTTATTTTTTTCAATGGAAAAATATCCCATGTAAGGCGTGACAATTTTATTCCACACCGGAATATTCTTAAGGTAGCCCACTGTGACGACCGAAATTTCGATGTTTTTTCATTTATTTTTTTAAATGACAAAATAAAATGCGATCGTTTTGAAATTTTTACATGTTGTAATTTGTATCTTGGAGAGTACAAGAATTTTTGTTCACTTAATTTTACATGAATTTGTTTATGATTTTGTACTTCGAGAAAAACGCGTTTAAAGTTTTGACAACAGATTTTGTATAAAAAAATTATACTTGCATTAATCAGCTATGCCTGGTGCATAGAGCAATCCTTCTGTTTCCTGAAAGTTATCTCAAAGCTCTCTTCATTTCTTCGAGAGATTTATAGTTTCTGGCGATTGCCAACCCGTAGTAATTAGTCATTTTTAGTATTAACTTATTAGTTAATTGTTCTCTTCTCTTTGCTATAACTTTGTAAATATTTTTAATTTCGGTCTGAAACTTTTGCAGTATATTCTTAAGATGTTTATCTTGAGAAAAATGTAAAAAAAATCGATTTTTTGAACCCGTCACAGTGGTTACTACCTTAGAAACTAGTTTTTCCAAATTTTCGAATTTTCAACCGCATAATAAATCCCTTAAATAAATTGGGTCGTCAAGTTCGTAAAAAATAAATACATTATTTTGAATGGAAAAGATCATCGCTTGGGGCGGAATAATATTGAGTAATCTTAAATAATAATAATAATAGTTAAAAATAATATTCAAAAAATCTAAAATATGCACAGCATTTTTGAAAAAGTCACATTTATACTTTTAGTATTTATACTTTTTGTCTGCGAGACAGAACGAAATGTATAATTATAAAGATTTTGTTGCGAAACTTTAAAAATTTCGGATTAAAGAGTTGGTTATATAATTTTTTCATCAACCTTTGCGTCTTTCATCTCACTCGTTTGTTCTTTCATCCCCGATAAAACACTTGACAAGCATATTACACACAAGACACACACAAGTTTTCACACCGCCACAAATTGAACAGCTTTCCCTCTCGCTCTGGTAAACTATCAAGAAAGCTGGAGAAATTGACGAATTATTTCTATAATTAATAGCTGTATATTCTTATTAATAACGGTGAGAAGTTAGATCTAAAGCCTACAGAGACCAGAGCAACTGATTACTCAGAAACGATTTATAAATAAAAGCAAAAAAGTTACAATTATCCTCACGCGTGCTTAATTACGCCTCATTATATGTATCTTTTTTGTTCAGAGGCGTGTAACGTAATAAAGGAACAAATACTATAGTTTCCTGGGGCAAAATTTTACTCTCGCTCCATTTATCCATTCATAGAAAGCAGCAATGGCGTTTTGGTCTCCTCTTTGAACAAGATTTTCCTTTTAATTCGTACAAGGTGGACCGCGGTTCTCCCTCGCTTAGGCGAGAGTTCAAGTCCGTGGCGAATTCATATATATCGCGTGAGTACTCGCAGAATTTTTTGAGCGGGTGTAATTACCGTGCAAATGAGCGAGCCTGCGTGATTCTTCAGGTCGTTGGGTCACGAGGTATCGGGCTCCATATTTTTCACTGAAAAGGTAGCGCAGAGACTCATATATGTATATGTATATGTATTATGTCGTAAAGTTAAAGAGAGTAAAAAGCGCAGCGGAGAAAACAGCTTCAAGTTTTCACTCGAGCATACTTCGTCGACAATGATTTTTTTTACGACTGCTTTTGTGCTTTATAACTTGTAAAATTGCTTTATTCTGTTTAAATTCATTGGACAAACTCTATGATTTTTTTTTTCGTAAGGAAACATCGAGTACCGTGCAACTCTCGTAGAAATTAGCGAAGAAATTAGCTTCGTCACAGTGCGCTCAAGCATTTCGTTGAACGTTTCCAAGTTAAATCTTTCGGTTTTTATACGAAGCAGGAATTACAAAAATAAATCATGCGTCTCGGTGAATCTTCGTGTGGATAAAACACTCGTGAAGCTGCGGTCGAGCTACACCAGAAATTCCGTTCTCAGCACTTTTTATTTTTTCTTAATTTTTTTTTCACGCTGCGGTTAAGCTCGCGGGCTTTTCCGGGGATACGAGTCCGCTCTTCTATTTAGAGTAGCAATTTATTTTTCTCCTCAATTAAAAATCCTTACCAATGGTATGCGGCGAGATTTTGCAAGCGTATATTTGCTGAAAACACGTTTTCGCTGTTTTTTTGGAATCACAATTCTTATGTGGCGTGCACGTATTCATTTTGTATCAACAAACATGCTGATTTATCAGAAAAAAATGTTGTATCATGTGCAAAAATTTCTATATCTATGAAGCTGCATCGTTGCATTGTAACAAGAAAATATTTTGTTTTCATCGAATTAGTCTTCATCTAGGAGAAAATCTTCAGGGTCAGAAATCTTTTTGGATCTCCATCAAGGACTCTAAATGCGACTTCATTGTAACAATTTCTATAGAAGTTAGAGTCTCCCTCCTTCTTTCTCAGAATATAAACGTGTTTTCCACACGCTCGATGTCCAAAGAATAATTTTACGTTACACAATAAATTCCCACCTCGAATTCATCCCTTATTGCAATGTGAATCATGCCGCAACATTCTTGAAAAAATAATGGTTCCATCCAATGAACAGCCCAAACAAACAGAAGCTGTATAAGAAAAAAACACATTCTTGTTGGAAATACTCGGAAAAATACAAAGGAAAAATAAAAAAGATAGTAAAAACAATTGAATCTCACACTTTTAAATATTTCAATTCTGGTAAGTGTTTAATAATCCCTTACTACAGTTTACACTTATACTATACAAATTTCCCCCTCCCGCCATTTTTATTAGACCACACGGACAACAATATTTGTAGAGATTATTTCTTCAGCATCTTCCTCTTAGTTTTCGTAGAAAGAAGAAATTCTACGGTGGGATATTTTTTCTACGGTACTTTTTACTTCATGGGACCATCTCTCCGATATTTTCACCAAAATATTGTAGCAAGAGAAATTTTGGCCCGCTACTAAAATAATTGTCGAACATCCTATAACCAAAATACTGACTGATATCATTCAATTCCTGTTCTTAGCATTCCTATATCAAGTCATGAATTATTCGCCACTGCGCCACGAAATTCGCGAGGTAAAAGTGTTACGAACGTGCTGTGGCAATTCTTTTGCACTTATTTGACATAGATTTTCTTTTTTTGTGTTTTGGTATACCGATGAACCCTTCGGATCGTGTATCACGAGCGAAAGTCTCTGCGGAGTGACCGAAGAAAAAATTATCGCACGAAAATCACGATGGAAGAGCGAGATTTATCGTTGACAGTGAAACATTTATCGTAGAGACAATCGTAGACAATACTAATAATATGTATAGAAGAGCTATATAAAGAAGAGATTAGAAAAAAAACACGTTTCTTCTCTTCCGTTCGAATTCCTCGAGTAAGACGTGATTTGACGAGTGTATACATAATTTACACATACACTTCTATTAGTATGTACAGAAATAATATAACTATACACGTGAAACCCTGTGGCAGACACACGCGAGATGCTCTCGGAACCGCGAGAGAAGATTCGACCTCGATTCTCGTCTCGGAGCTCTCGCGATAATCTACACTCTTTTTTTCTCTCCTCTTCTTCTCTCATAAATGCCTCCTCCCACGCGTTTCTCACCCATCTCGATCCTCGATGGGATCAGCATCGGCCGATGGCCAAGGACACGAACATTTTCGCGGTCCTTCGTGCTATCGAAACGCCTAACAAAAACGAAATAACTTCATCATTATTAATTCCATAAGGATATTCCATTGAAAATTGTATTTTTTTTCTTTAAAGGAAATGGAACAGACTAATTGGTCCGTTGTGGAAATCGATTGTCGTTCATTGACACTCGATTCTCCTAAAAATAGATTTAAAGAAAGTTGGAGCAGACTGAACTGAAACAATTTGAAATTTTCTCTCCACAAATATTCTTAATTGCGGTTAACACTCGCAACCCTTGATTTACTTTAGGATGGAATATTTTATTTTTTTCAAAAATAAATGAATCGTCGATTTTATCGAACATTCATAGAATATTTTCCATTATTTAACAAGCACACTGCACCGTAACGTATTCCATATTAGAGAATGAATCTTTGTCACAAAGATTTTCTAACTTTAGCACTTATTTGACTATTGTTGAGCGCTCCAACCCGATTAAGCGGTTATATGCAGTCAGGAGGCCGGAAAAGAGCGATTTTCAAGAATTTTTTCTGGGAAACCATTTCAATTTATTAACGTAAAAATTTATACAAACGTTTTTGTAACTTTTCACTTTATTTGGAAATTCTTCTTTTTAAAAAATACCGATTTGCAAAGCTGCTGTAGCCGATCTTCAGGAGGTTCTCCAAAAAAAGGCCTCTTGCGGTGAGCACGATATCTCTGCATCGGATCATCAAAAATAAAAAAATTAAAAAAAGTTTCATTAATATAAGGTATAAACTAGTATTTAATCGAAGGAATAGGCAAAATATTTATTTTTAACAAAATGGCGAGTTCTAAAAAAAATTCGATTTTTTATGAAAATTTTTGCCTTAAATTGTTTAAAAGATGGACAATATTTATCGGTGAAAAAATCTTCGATTTATTACTAAAAAATATATTTTCTAAAGCTTTTGTAAAAATTTGAGACAGATCGATTATGCCGTTTCTGAGAAATTTTGCCCACCGACTTTAAAAACACAGTTTTGAAAAAAATGCGTTCAAAATTTCAGAAAAACTTTACACATATACGGGTAATTATGTCTATCACTTCGAAAATATTCGTCGGATTGACATGAAATTTTCTGTGTACATACTTAATACTTACATTCGGAAAATGAAATTTTAAGAATCGATTTTTTGAAAATCCTGACTGCGTATAACCCCTTAAAGCGCCGATCGCGCGATTTATTCGAGGCCAATGACTGCCGCCGCGTTTTTACCAACAGTGGTTATAGTTGCCCGTCCTGCCTTCGGCGAGATCTTCTTCGTGGCACGAATGCGATGGGCACTGGCCCGCGCAGACACGCTCTGCTTGTCACCGACAACGCGAGACTCATTATCATCGTCCTTTCGCACGTATCAACAATATTTACGTGCGAAGTCTGGAGCTATTTGACGTGGCGAGTCACATTGCTCAGCATTGGAAAACGCACTCTTAACTCAGATCTTTTAAATAAATTGCCATCAACTATTTAAAGGATCTGACTGATCTGAGTCTCCGCTCGACCCTCGCGATAAGTCAACAGATCGTCGAATTTAGTCGAAGAATTTGATGCATGTATAAAACTGTTGCAAATGAAAACTAATTTACGCGTTCGAAGAAACTGCAAAAAATTGAAGCTTCAAATGTGCCTCAAATCGCTCCGGTCTGTTCGACCGACTGGCGAACACTATATTTCATATGAAAGTAGTAAAAAGGCCCCATAGAAACACCGTAATGATCAAATTGCACAACCGAGTGACCCAACAGAGGTATAAAAACAATCGTTGTCACTGTCAAAGTAAAAGCTATAAAATTTATGGCTTCTGGCGTGACATCCACTGGACGAGAAATTTCAGATGTTTCAACACGTTCGTGGATGTTCACGTGAATAGGAGAAGTTAGAGATGTAGGAAAAAAGGGGACATGGGAGAAGGCTAAGGAACGGAAGGGCCTATCCCGTACCTCTCATCGTATAAAACGATGTGGAATCCGCCGGTTCTTCTCTTAGTAATCGATATAGAGAGACCGTCGAAGCAGGTCATAACGGAATAACTCGATCCTTCGTGAACGCGTGGCGTGAACTCGAAATCTCGCGTCAGCTTGACTGGAATGATCCCACAAGATTCACGTTAAAACATCAAACACCCACATGTTGAATTAATACCGATATTTACCACTGGATATCTTACTCCAAACTAATGCTATCGTTAAGAGAGGAAATCCTGGCGTGGACTTTCGGTCCACGATAAAGAAAGATATAGTTAAAATAGCGAAATAAAGTGATCCCTCAAGGAAATCCGCATGATTTCCCTTTCTACTGTGCATTGTCCCTGCGTCTTCAAACGCAGAGCCGAATTCTATGTGCCTGTGTCTTTCAAAGGACTTCAGAATTTCTTAGCTCTGCTCACTCCAACACTCATTGGCAAGCAGCTGAGATCTCCTTAAGAATCAACGGCCCTATGGCGTCCAACGCTCTTCGTAGACAGAGCCGAGATAAACTTGCACAAAGTCCTTGCAGTATTCATTGAACTTGGCTGTCTCGAGAACCTGTCTCTATCTCTCTCTGACGGAGATTTCTCTGGGCGAGCTCGTGGACATGTTGAGACTCTCGGGAATTTCTTGGACACATGACTTAAAGGCAGCGAAGATTCCTCGCGAGTCACAAGGGACCTAACTATTGTACTTGCATCGGTGTTACATCGTACAGTAAAAGTTCTCGTAATGCTACACTGATGTCCTGGAGTGAAATTTTCTGGATCCTTGATTCAATATCCCCCGAATCCCTTCAGTAAACATTGCTACTTTTTCTTTCACCGATTGAAAGGACTTCTCCAACAGCAAAGTCTTCGTCAACGCCCTTTCAGATTCTAGGCGATCGGGAATCGCTAAAGTTTCTTGGCAATTTTAGTGTATGAAATGAAAAGGGATTTTTTAGTCGCCGAAACGAGAAGAGGATGCGTAGGAAGCCGTTCTTCGTATACACTGTAGAGAAAAGAGGATCTGGTGTCTCTGAACGACGAAACTGACCGGATTACTGCATGTCCTCGTACAGTACGACGGCTCGTGCAATCCCGGCTGTACAGGCTTTCGCCCAAGAGCAGAATAGATCTTGCCGGGCGACATCCTTCTCGCCAAGAATCCCTCGTGGGACACGACGAAACGAGCAAGGATGGGTTCGTGCGAGGAAGATCGAAGGAAAGGTATGAAATTCAACACCGCCCACATCCTATCCTGTCCTGATCGGTACCTATAGGGGTTTCCGATGAATCTCACAAGCTCATACGTAACACGCCGTAGGATTACACAACCTACGTCTCACTTCGCTTCTTCAAAGTTTATTCATTCACGCCTTCTTTTCGATCATCTCAATCTTTCAGACTCATTGAGCGTTGTTGATAGATTGATAAATGAAATCTCGTTGATAGACTGATCGATATTCGAGCAGCACTTGCCAAATAGAGGTTAGTTTTAGAAACAATAAAGTGATCGCCCCTAAAAATCGATCATCGCTCATCGCGATTATTGCGAAAACGCTTCTATCGAATCTTTCAGCGAAATTAAGGAAAATCCTGATACAAGCGCGTATTTTAATCGCAGCAATCTGCTATTCGATTGTAATGAGTAGCTTGGAGGGTTCCTCAAAGATTCAATGTATTTTATGAATAGATTGAGATCGGGAGGCTGCACATGTGTCCCGTCTATCGTATCGATAACCTATACTCAAACCAGTCGGATCTCCGAGCTTGAGAAAGATACACCGTAGAATCGTCAGGCCTTGGGACGTGGTTTAGTGGCTCGCCGCAAATTCGATCCGCCTTGAGATCGATTTTCAATCTCTCCAATTGCCGTCGGCATATATATATATAATATAAGCGTATACGTACAGACGGTTCGCGATGTTGAGTCGCAGTGCGAGATGTGGCACACCGCGATCTCCGGTTAAGGGAACCCCAAATATAACATTGCGCAATCAACGTAAACGAATTCTCGCGCGAGCCCAATGACACATTTAGATCGTACATCGATAGGTACGTTGAATGAGCGTGCAGTGTATGTATCGCGTGACATCTGTTGAATCGTGCAAGCTGATGTCAAAAGAGAGGGAAAGAGACAGAGGTATTGAGCGCCAGAGAAAATTTCATTAATTGGTGATGCATATATACAAGTCGAACGACCCAATTATCTTAACCGGTTGTGAAACAACAGTCTGAAAAAATATTTACTCCGCATCAATTCTCGACGACTCTATTAGGCAAAAGAGGAAAAACGATTCTGCAAAGTGAAGTCTTCCGCGATCCCTTTGAATTTCGAAGAAGGGAATGAGGAATCGCCGCAGGCTGATTCAGCATTTTAGGCACCGCTCTTCTCGCGATCCAATTAGTTCTGGCCAACAGCAATACCAACACCGAGAATTATGAAGAGGAGGGAAAAAACGGCAAAGGAGTCTCTGACCTCGCCACACACACGATACATTGAATAACAGAGGATATACACTCCCGCTCAAAAGTTTGGAAACACCAGTCAATATATTTCTTGCCGCACTAGAAGTTGCATAGCTCCGTCAAAAAAAAAAAGATAATCAAATTTTTAAAAAAGCGTTTTGACGGGAAGGAATTCCGCTTTGTTTTGCTTTTTTTATAAATATTTTTTATGATTTTTTTCGATCCAGTACGCATTTTTGTACGCGACCGTTTTTTGGCCTTTTTTCGACCATCGCGAATTGGGCGCATAACTTGAGGACATTTTTTTTTGTGTCTTTTTTATCTATGGTACATTTGAAAGGGTTAGCGGATGCTCCATTTCCGTCTTATACCAATTTTCGTACGATTTTTTCTCGCAAAGTTATTTCAGTTTTGGCTAAAAAAGACAAATTTTGAAAGATACAATGTAACTCAAAAACTATGGAGTTTAAGAGAAAATGTCCGGTATTAAAAAAGTAACGCACGTATACACGGAATAGCCTGGAATTGTTTCAGAATTTTTGTATGAATTTTTTTTTTACTTTTTTCGCTCGAAATTATCATGATGACGTCCCAGTGAAAAATTTGTTTCTCATTGAAATTTCTGTACTTCGTGATGCAATAAAAATCTGAAAAAATTCAGCAACATTTGGCCTGCTATAAACAACAATGATCAATAATAATTATTGATCATTGTTCATGATTACTTCATAAATTGTTTAAATAATCGTTTAAACAATTTGTCAATGACTTTTGGGCAATATTATTATTGATAATGGTTCTTTATAGCATGCTAAATGTTACTAAATTTTTTCAGATTTTTATTATAGGACGAAGTACGGAAATATCAATCAGATACAATTTTTCGTCGGGACGTCATCATCAGAATTTCGAGCGAAAATTATTTTTAAAAAAATTTTCATACTAAAATTCTGAAATAATTCCGGGCGATTTCGTTCCCAGGTACGCAACTTTTTTATACCTGACATTTTCTCTTAAACTCTATAGTTTTTGAGTTACGTTGCATCTTTAAAAATTGGTTTTTTTTAAGCCAAAAGTGAAATAACTTTGCGAGAAAAAATCGTACGAAAAATTTTGAAATACGAAAATGGAGCTTCTGCTAACCCTTTCAAATGTACCGCAGATAAAAAATACAAAAAAATGTCATTAAGTTATGCGCCCAATTCGCGATGGTCGAAAAAAAGTGAAAAAACGATCACGTACAAAAATGCGTATCAGATCGGAAAAAAATCATAAAAAATATTTGAATAAACGAAAAATAAAGCTGAATTCCTTCTCGTAAAACGCTTTTTTTTTTTACAATTCGATTATCTTTTTTTTTGACGGAGTTATGCAACTTCCAGCACGGCAAGAAATATTGACTGGTGTTTCCAAACTTTTGAGAGGGAGTGTATTACATACATACATACATAGGTGTACAATTTTTTTTACAACTGGTCATTTGCTCACGTGCCACACTGATGGTAATTATAGTCAGAGCGGTGAACGTAAAATGGTCTCAAAATAATGTAGCTTAGTGCATGGATTCTCGGGACAACACGATTAACTCGTGAATTCGACGATGGCGAGACGAGGTAATAGCAAGAGGGGAGTCAAGTGTGGAGGTCCGGAAAAAAAAATCAGCAAAATTGACCGATATTCAAGTTCGACGTTTTGATGACGTTCTTTGACAAGAAAGGAAGTGTCTCTCAAGCAAATTTCCCAAGAGGCTCAGCATATACCACACATTTATGTCCACGGTTTCCTTTTACATTTCATCCTTTCTCTCTCTCTCTCTCTCTCAAAGTACTCGGTACTTCAATACATACACTCGTAAAAGTGTACCGCTTCGCTTCGGTCAGTGAGGATGCGAACCTGAAGGGACACGGTATAGATAGTGCATCGGCGCGATTTCCTCGAGGCATTGCCGCGCTTTGGATTCATTAATGTTTCACGGATTTCCCGTGAGGAATAAGGACTCAGGCAATGGCTTTTTGCCGACGTCACTGTGACACTGGCTGTTATACCGATGTAATACCGGAAAAATCGAGAGATACGCGATTTCGCCGTGTGGCGTTTTATTTACATCGAAGAGCGAGAAAGCGAGATGCTTGGCAATCGGCAGCAGGTAAATTCAGGGGCGTCCGAAGGTTTACACACACACACACACACACACACACACACTCACACACATTACACGGTAGATCGTTAAACCGTGAAGAGAAGCTAGAAGGGAAACGGGTTTGTCGAAGAGAAGCAAAGGGGGCAAAGGGGGCTCGGCCAATGCTAGCTGTGTAAAACATGGCTTGGAGGAAGCCCGTTCGAGGCTTTCATTACCGTTGTAAGACTACGGGCTCAGGGCCGTCGTTACGCAAGACCCGGTTGTTCTATGCTCATATTGGTGGGCGAAGTGCGTAATAAAAATGAAAAATTAGGAACAACGTCGACCGCAGCGTTAAGAGACATTTAAAAGGGTTTTTTGGTCATTAAACTTCTATAGTTTTTAATCTGCCTTGGCGTTAAAAGGATTGTATGCGAAATGTAGGACAACGCGCTCAAGGTGACCATCTTGAGAGTGTGGACAATAATCCTCATGATACGGTATGGTAAAAGTTTTATTTCCCAATGGCATGCAATTCATAGCAAAGCACCTCTCCTGTTAAACGTAATTGATTTTCCCATTAGGAAATGGCTATTCGTAAAGTACATTCTGGTGTTATTTCGACAATGTTAATGGGTTTCTTACGCCGTCAATTGACACCATGATCGAGCACTAGGAATATAGGAACATAGGTTAACATAAAATAAATGGGCACGCGTCGATGTTTAAATACTGCCAAAATGAACATCGATCAGTTCACCGCTGAATTGATAGATCAAACCCAAGTATGTCTTTGTTCAAGTGCCTCTTAGTCTCGAATCCATTCAGCTCCATTTTTCTCGATTATCCGACAAAAACTGCCGCGCAATATTTCTCAGACATGCACTACTGCAATATCGATCCGAAGAACGAGTGAGAGTTTCATGCGTGGAGTCTTCAGTAAGGCAAAGGGGACGATGAACCCACACGTCGATGAAACAGACTTCACTGCCAGTTGAAACAACGATCGATAAGCTGACGAGTTAACGGTCTCGACTATATGGATATTCTTTTTTATGATTCTGGCATTACGATCGCCACAATGACTCTTTATTTCTTATACCACGATCCTTCTTCTTATATCTGCTCATATTTGGGAACTCAAATTTCGTAATTTATCGTTTGAATCAACAAACGAGAAAGTATGTATTCTACATTATTTTCTTATTGGGCTCTCATGAAATGTGTTCAAATAAGAAAAACTATATGGTTAACCATACCTTTCTCGGATGGATTATGATTTATGATCTTAGGTTCCTAAATCATGCAATCAAAAATATAATTTGTATAGTTGGGATCACTATGACTTATTTTTAGTTGGGGTCACTATAAAATGTAAAAATTCTCAAACTACCATAAATCTAGATTATTTTTTATAGTTGACGCTCCCAATAGTCAACGCTGCTCTTGATTCCTGAACAATATTTGAATAATATCATAACCATGGATTCTGGACCAAATTTTTCATTCTTCAATCCTTTTATCTCACGATTTATTCCGTGAGTCATACGAGTTTAAAAATTGTGTGTTACAAATTCAGCATCAATCATCGCGCGATTGCTGATTCCATGCGCATCGCCCTATACACTCGTGCCTCCTTCACCTTCCCCTCATTTCTATATGCACTCTCAATTGCACTCGCGATGGCTGCTCTCTGGTGTTCAGCGGAAAACGTGACCGTGCCACGGAGGTCGCGCGAATAAACCCGACATATATAGATATAGATATGCAGACCACAGGGGCCCCCAGGAGCAGAAGGCACACTCATGGTTCAAGAGATCCGCGAAGATGGGGATGCACCGGGGTATTCATTCGAATATACGTATACGAAGGGTCGAGGTGATGCAGTGGCATATATATCGAGATGGTGGAAGAGCCGAGAAATATTGGGGCTTTTACGTGCTTATGAAGCTGCACTTCTGCTCTGGGCTCAGGCCCGTCATTCGCTTCAACTTTCGAAGATGTCGAATTCGGAAATTCGTGCTCAAGGAGACTCGAGCGCGTGAGCGAATTTCCCTGCTTTATTGAGGTGAAGGGACATTGGCAGTAAGTCAAATGAGCAAAATGATAAGATGATTTTACGATTGAGTATTTACGAAGAGACAGCTGAGTATGAGAGAGAGAGAGAAAGTGGAGCCTCATCGTTTTGCGGAGATATACCCGAAAATGTCTTTTGCTGGCATCAATTTAAGGCCTTAGGCTACTCTACAGGCCAAAAAGGGCATATTTCGTGATTTTTTTTCAGCGAAACCATAAAATGCAGCGGATTCACAAAAAGGTGTTTTATTGTTAAAAGTTTGGAAACACTCGCCCCAATTCCGCGCCGCACAAAAAGCTTCGCTGCTCTTTTAAAAATGAAGATATCTCAATTCAACAAGCGGCGTTTCAAATGGGACATATGCAGCTTCATTTCGCTCTTTCCAAAAAAAAATTTTGATTTTTTTTTTAATCCGGCACATCCTTTGAAACATGGTTTTTTTTGGCTTTTTCTTGGCTCTGAAATTATTATGCACAATCCATGAATTTTTTTTTAAACTGTTTTTCGTGTGAGAAATTTGTGGGGGGAGCTTCAATTTCGTTTTTTAAAAAGTTTCATACGATTTTTTGTCGCAAAATTTTTAAATTTTTCGAAAAAAACGACTATATAAAATTTACCGTAAGTGAAATGGAGCTGAATATGTACCCTTTGAAACGCCGCTTGTTGAATTGAAATATCTTCATTTTTTAAAGAGCAGCGAAACTTTTTGTGGGGCGCAGAATCGGGGCGGGTGTTTCCAAACTTTTGGACGAGTGTATAATTTTTGAGTTGTGATTTAACACCAAAGTTTTTTCGATTATCTATAAAAATAGCTATAAAAGTACGTAGGATTGTTTTTGATATATTGTTTTTTTTTTAAATGGGACATTTCTACATCAAAATGTATAAAATGCCATGAGAAGATCGTCAGGAAATTGTTTATAAAAAAGGAACTCAATATAATGAAAAAATCCTACGTAGTGCCTTAGAAAACGTAATTC
This sequence comes from Alloplasta piceator, assembly GCA_946863875.1. Lineage (NCBI taxonomy): Eukaryota > Metazoa > Arthropoda > Insecta > Hymenoptera > Ichneumonidae > Alloplasta > Alloplasta piceator. The sequence goes on from OX333079.1 coordinate 11,549,911, forward strand.
TAAATGTACAGTTAAATTTTCAAATGAATCTGTTTAAATTTGTTTGAGATAATAAACGTGACATGAATTTTGAACATAATTCCATACATACTACTGCACCTTTTTAACAAACAAAAATAATTGATTTTTTGAAAATCCTAGATTTTTGAAAATCCTAAGACCTCAAATTTTCAGCAAAGTCAATTGAATCTTTTGAGCACAATCGAGAAATTGTATTTCCAAAAATGAAAATCATTGAGATCACTGAAATATTCTTGAAAGTATTTGGAGGGAAGACATGTGTTAACGAAACCGTGGAATGCTCGAAGGAATTGTTCAACAATCGGCGTGTTTTCGTGTTATGCAATTCATCGGGTGTGCATCTGTGCATAATACCATATATATTCCTCCGAGGTTCGCGAAACACATACCCAACATCGGAACGCGAACGAAATTCCCTTTTCTTTATTTTTATCATTTGTAGTTACCGTATTTCTTTGGCTCTCTCTCTCTTTCTCTCTCGTTATGGGAATCGAGCATTATGCACGCGGTAGCGAGAGCATAATATCGGCGAAAGAAGACGAGGAGAAGCGCGTGAGAGCCGCGTGCCTCAGAGGTATTCTTCGCCACATATAAGTGCATTATATAGTTATACATATATAGATGCATGTATTACAGTAGTAATAGATCGTACATGTGAGGCAAGGTTTCAATGCAGATGCTATTAAACAACTCCGGGCTCTCACCCATTTATAATCGGTAATCGGGTGCCTACCAACACGGAAAATCGCGCTACGTACGATAAATCGTTTCACAATGGAACTCTCCATTATATCAGTCTCTCGTGGAGACTGCTATTATATATACGAAGATGTTACTGTTGGATATATTCGCGAGACCATACAACGATTTATTTTATCCTCGCGATAGTCAGGAACGCGCGGGAAAATCTTGATTTCGACAGAAATCATTAAGATTTTACATAATTAGTGCGAATAGAGCAGAAGTTATACGGTAGAGAGTTAGTGGATGGAGCTTAAAAAAAATTGAAATCAATAATGAGATCAATAATCAATAATGGATTGCCATCATCGATCTACCTGGAGCCGCGGTATATACGGGTAATTCCATGTCAAATCGACAACTTTTAACTCCGACCCCTTTCGATTTGGCTGAAACTTTTTTTATCTTTTTCTACCCTATCAAAAACATTTTTCAGAATTCTTTCAAATTTTTTTACCCAACCGATAAAAAGTTATGAATTTTTCAAAAAAATCGGCTTTTTATTTTTCAAATATCTATAACTTTTTCAAGAAGTCACTTATCGGGACGTTTTTTTTTTCAAAATTTTTATTTTTGAATGTACTTTTCAGAAAAAAATCGAAAATATTATTCCTATTTTTTTTTTTTTTTTTTAATTGAAAAAAATCATTATTTTTTCATCTCAGCTTATTTCTCGTAATACCACTCTGGGGATTTTTCAATATGTTGAGAGAAACTCGAAGTTAAAAAAAAAAAATTATAAATCAAATTCAAAGTGATAATCATCGAACAAATTTCAACGTTTTTCGAAAAAGTAAGAAAAAAAAATAGATTATAGTTCTGAATAATTTTTTTTAACTACATTTAAAAACAAGGAAAATGAAAAGAAAAATTGTTATTTGGTTCATTTTTTGACGAACAACCGGGTTTTAAAATTTTTTAATTGATGGTTAATTTGTGATGGAATTATAGCTGTTGTATATAAAATTATTTAATAAATCAAGTTTCAGCCAAATCGAAAGCGGTTGGGGTCAAAAGTGGTCGATTTATCGTGGAATGCCCCGTATATAATGATGAAGATAACAACCTACTTTAGGGAAAAAGTTTGGACAATGATTTTTTTTGTTTGCAATAAAATAAAATTCTGTGGGTGATAAAATTCTGTCAGTACTAAAATCGAACAATCATCAGCGCGGTCAAGAATAATTTCTCCTTCATGCCGAAGTAACGTTCATTCGAATGAAATGAAATTCAACTCCATTTCTTTTTTGGTTTTATTCAGCCGAGTAAATTAAAAAAACGGAATAGAACGGAGTCTATGGAGGGAAAAAAATCTTCTTAACGAGCGAGCAAATCGTTCGATGTAGTTTTCTCTCTCGTTCGATCTCTCTCTCTATCTCTCTCTTTCTCTCTTTTCGCCGCCCGCGCTTCGATTCTCGCTGATTATAGCGAGACTCTCCTGCATTATCCAATCGTTCGAACGAGAGGAAAAAAGAAGATGAAAAGATCGTCTCTGGGAGCGAGAAAGAGAGGAAGAGAGTTCTTCGAGAGTTGCGGCGTTTAGCGACTCCGGAGTCGTGACCGAGTCACTGGTGGGAATCCGCCCTGAGATCGACTCTCATACGCCTCACCCGCAATTCCTCTCGCTCTTTCTCACTCTCTTGAGTCTCAAGACTTGAAATTCTTCTTGCTCACAAGTTCGCGAACACTGCAAACAGTTTTCATACCGGACCTTCTGCCTCTTTCAGCCTCTTTTTCCCTCTCGCCTTACCCTACTCATGAGGTTTTCTCACTCGTTCCCCATCCTCCAAGCTCATGTTCGATCCTTTCACGCAGTTTTTTAGATTCTTCAGACTCCCAGATCTTTACACTGCCGCAATCTCACCGGTGTCGTCACGTAATCGATTAAACTTTGTTTTTTGTTATTTTTCTCCTTCTTTCCTTTCTCCGCCACTGTCATTTATTTGAAATGGTGATCTTTCGTAATCTAAACCCTCCCTATAGTTAAGGGGGGAAACCCATATAAATGGTCGAAGATGAATTAGAATTTGGGGATTTTTTTCCAACGCAACTACTGGACCAATCGTTTCCAACTTTGGAGGCTATTTTATTGTACATTCGAAGACTTGAAAAACATTTTTCGCAATTTGCGGCAGCGATAAAAAAAACTATTCATCCGATTCATTTCAACTAAATATTTTTAGACACAAAATTGCAAACCCTCGTCGATAGACCTCCATTTTCAAAAAAAAAATTAATTTAACAATCATTTTTTGAATAAAAATGATCGGTGAAAATTCGATATTTTTACTCTGAGTGCCGCCATTATTACAATATTCAACTTTTGAAACTTTTTCTTGGTTTATCGACAGCGTACTTTCATATAGAATGTAAAGGTTTCTCATTTTTTTGTTTCGGATGAAAAACAAAAAAACTACAGCTGCCGCAATTCGACATCGCGGAAAAAATTCGTTCAGCAACGATTGGTTGCAGGCTGCTGATGAATACTTATTTTCGATTCAAAAAAATGTTTTTCAAGTTTTCGAATGTACAATAAAATAGTCTCCAAAGTTGAAAACGATTGGTCTGGAGTTGCGTTGGAAAAAAATCCCGGAATTCCTCGTCATCCTCGACCACTTATATGGTTTTCCCCCCTTAAACTCGACAATTGTACCACTATTACACTGAGAAATAATTTACTACGTTCATAGTAGTCTCAGGAATCGCTATATTATAGTAGACTCAAACGAATTTTGCATTTAACTAAATGGTTATCCGGTAATCACTTTATTAGTTGAACTTATAATTCATCGACTTGTAGTTACCATATTTTCGAGTTTGGCCTACTTTTTAAATAACCTAAAAAAATATGGTAACTCTGAAAACTACAATCTCAAAAGACAAACCGAAGAATCGTTATCATCATAATTGTAGTTACCACATTTTTAGTTGAGTTTACTATAAAATGTAGCGATTCCTCAAACTACTTTCCATACGGGCAATCATCTTTCTCAGCGTACAATTTTATGTTATATGCCTCTGCATTATCACCTCGTAAATAATAATTAAAACATTTCCCGGTTCAATGCAAAATTCTCAGCTACGAATAGACGCTGAATTGTGGCGTAGTTGCATTTATCCACGGAGATATATATTCGCGTTATAAAACTCATAAAATGTGTACATTCATCTGGGAGAGTACATAATTACGTTAATTGGAACGATGAGAGGTGGTTCTCACTTTTGCGTTAGCGATATATACACGCCGTAGTGCTTGGGTCTTCAAGTACTGGTTCGTATATAAGACTCTCTCGACTATCTATATCCCACTCTATTTCATATTCCGGTGGACTTTTTAAGGGTTCGCGCTCCAGTAGAAAGATGCTTAGGATATGCTATACATTGAAAGATATACATCGTCCCTCTCTTACTATACCATAACTATATATTCATAATATTTATATGCATGTCTATGAATGTGTGTACGTAGACGAAAGTTTAAAGAGGCTGAAGCTCTCGTCTCTTCCGCTTTTCGTCGCGGTCTGCAGAGCGGCTTAGATTTCAGCGATCTCTTGCTCTAACTTATATCTATATATCTGGCTCTCCATTAACGGAGTTGGAATCTTCCGGAAATTGTTTCGTCGTCGTGGAAAGTCGAGAGAGAAAGAAGGGGGGACTTGATAGAGCGAGAAGAAGGATGGGAAAAGGAGGCTTTTCCACGTCCCACTGTGACGCCGAGTCACCGCTTGCACTCTTCTTACTGGAAAATGGAAAAAACGGGCTGGTGAAAAAAAAGAGCGAAAGAGCGAAAAAGTAAGAAGTGGTCTTGAGCACAGAGTCGAGTACATACATGACGAGGGAAAAAGCGAGTTTAACGTTAAATATTGAGATTGCGGTGGGCGGCATCAGAGGAAGTGCGGATCTATAGAGTGCATGTACCTCTGAAACGGTATATAAGACTCTGAGGGTATGTAGAAAGTGACGATGGTGGTGAGAGGCGCGTTAACGCCATCATACTCAAACCCTCTTTACTTCTCTTGACCGAGATTACGTTGACACACAACTTGAGACTCATCCGATATATGTATATAAGCGAACGAGGAAGCTGCGAATGTCCAACTTTCGTCCTATCAATCATTCTCTTCATCGCTTGAAATTTCTGATTCCGAGGATTAATAAAGATTATAATTGATAAGGATATTATGGAAACATGCAATCTTTGGTTCAGGCTGTTGACCTTATGGTATTCGATTGTAAATGGGGCATCCCACGCCAAATCGACCACTTTTGAATCCGACCCCTTTCGATTTGGCTGAAAGTTTTTGTCCTTTTCTACCCTATGAAAAACGTTTCTCAGAATTTTTTCAAATGTTTTTAAACGACCAAACAAAATTATAAATTTTTTTTTTTTTTAAATAGCTATGACTTTTTCAAAATTTTACTTATCGGGACGTTTAGTTTCAAAATTTTCGTTTTTAAATGTACTTTGCGAAAAAAAAATACGAAAAAGTTATTGAAACCCACCTTCATTGTTTTTGTGTAGATTTTTGGAAAAAATCGAAAATTTCTCGGTGATTACCATTTTTGATTTTTTTTTCTTTTTATTGCATCAAACTTTGACATTTTCTGCAAATCCTCAAATTTTTTCAAGATGGTGTTTTTTTTGTTTCCATTTTTTTTATTCAATTGAAAAAAAATTTGTCCGGATGATGGTCCGATGGCGTCTAAAATTCGAACATAACAGTATCAAGAACTCAATTTGATTCCAAGAAAAAAACAAACATGATAGAAAACAGGTTCCGCATGCTTGTTTTTTATTCGATAAGGTAAATGATTCTTTATTTATGAAAATGTTATAACGGAAAAAGCGATTCATGGACTTTGGAATAGAAGTTTATAGAGAAGATAAACGTACATTGATACGGCGACTTCTTAATCGTTCAACGTTTCACAGACCACATTTTATACTTGTTTATATTTACCGCGAAGAAAACTCAGACCCATCAGGAATGTTGATACGAATTTCGTGAATAATTCAATCTAGTTTCCGTCTGATATGCAATTCAGATACTTTTTGTCTTCGAATTAATAATTATTTAAAAACAATTTTACTCTATGATAAAAAGAGCAGGCGGGTCTTCTAAACTGTGGTTTTAGGAATGACAGTAATGAAATGAGTCTTAGGTTTATAAAATTATGGCAAAACGAGTATTCTTTGCTGACTGCACAAAATCTCTTTCACCTAAACGCATTTGAATCTACGTTTCCGTGTCTTCTGCTGTGTGAACAGCAATTAACCGTCCGATTAGCAGTTGAGAGAGGGAAAGGAGAGAATGAGAAACGTGAAATAGGGGTTGAAAGGTAAATACGTATACACATGTGTGTGTTTCTCTGGAGGAGCAATTAAACAGAGGGAATTGGACGGCTGAGAGACGGGTCCATGTACCTACATATCGTCCAGGCAGGAAGTCATCGTTCCTCCATTCGTCGTTTTCGTACCTGATGGAATATCGAATTGTCGCGTTCTACCTTTAATTTTCTCCCAGTTGATTAAAAATCGTTCATGCAATAATAGCCTCCGCCATTCCGAAGCTGCGAACGTCGCCTTCAACATATTACAAGAGAGATCATTTGAAACTTTCGAGAGATTGTTCCTTCTGCTTGATGAAACTCGCGAAGACTTTTTGAAATTTTTCTTAATTACCCCCCGCATGCGCTTTTATACATAATAACGAAGCGATTTGAAAGTCCCACCAGATTGCGGCACGCTTCAATTTAATCGTCGCTTCTTTCGCTGTCACTTGTCAGTTTTGTTAATCGCTTGACCTGAAGAGAAAACTTCCGATACGTCCCGCATCATCGTCGCTCAATTATATACGTACATCTCTGCGTTACCGTATGTCTTTCACACATTCGAACTTCCATTATGAATTGTAAAGATGGCGACGCGTCGTACAGTTTTACCGTTTCAGAAGTTAAAACGCGCGCGTGTGATTTCTTTCACCGTTTTTTCGTCGTTGTCACCGTCATTATCATCGTTATTATCATCGACATAGTCGTTCTAACGGTGCGTACGGATTTCAAAACGACGGAGCGACGTTATTTAACTCGAGGAAGCGCCTGAATGAGACGCAGAAGGGAAATGTTTGTTTTCATCGAAAAGTTGGCAAACAAAATGACGCGGTTCACTTGACTGTACGAATAAAAATGGACGGAATGCGCCCTTACGTTTATCAGTATTCGGTTTGTATACATTATTGCCGTCCAAAAGTTTGGCAACACTCGTCCCGATTCCGCCCCGCACAAAAAGTTTCACTGCTCTTGTACAACACAGGAGACAGGACACAACAGGAGACATATTCAGCTTCATTTCGCTTTTTCCAAAAAAAATTTTCGATTTTTTTTTAACTCAGTACGGTCTTTGAAACATAATGGTCATCTATCGGCCTTTTTTTGGCGTTGAAATTTTGACGCACGACCTATGAATTTTTTTTAAAACTATTTTTCGCATGGAAATCTGTGAAGGGGAGTATAAGCTTCAATTTCATTTTTCAAAAAGTTTCGTACGATTTTTTTTTACAAAAATATTCAATGTTTTGCAAAAAACGACCATATTTATAAAATGTAGCGTAACTCTAAAACTACGGAGTTTTCGTGAAATCACTAAGAGGATAAAGAGTTGCGTACAATCAGTCTGGATTCAATGAAATTTTTTCAGAATTTTTTTCTAAATTTTTTTTTCCAAAATTTTCTCTGTTAACGAGATCTTTTTATCTTAACCAATTGGGTCTCTTACCTCATCGACGCGGGTTTTTCGATGAAAAAGCTGTATAGATAAAGTTTTTCGATGAAAAAGCCGTGTAGATGAGTTAAAGACCCGATTGTTTAAGATACAAAAATATCGTTGGCAGGAAAAAAATTCGAAAAAAAAATTTGGAAAAAAATTCTGAAAAAATTTCATTGAATCGAAAATTCTGAAAAAATTTCATTGAATCGAAAATGATTGTACGCAACTTTTGACTGTCTTAGTGATTTCACAAAGACCCAGTAGTTTTAGAGTAACACTACATTTTATAAATATGATCGTTTTTTATGAAAAATTGAATATTTTTGCGAAAACAACCGCACGAAACTTAAAAAAAAACGAAATGGAAACTTTTACTCCCCACCACAAGTCTTTCATACGAAAAGCAGTTAAAAAAAATTTCATGACTCGTGCATCAAAATGTCAGAGCCAAAAAAAAGCCAAAAAACGACCATGCTTCAAATAGCGTACGAGGTTCAAAAAAATCGAAAAAACTTGTTGGAAAAAGGAAAATGAAGCTAAATATGTTCCCTTTTAAATGCCGCTTGTCGAATTGAAATATCTGCATTTTCAAAAGAGCAGTGAAACTTTTTATGCGGCGCGGAATCGGGACGAGTGTTTCCAAACTTTTGGACGACAGTGTATGTTTATATACAAATAAATGTATAATATCATAGATAACGCGATACGGCACATAATGTAAAAGTATAAGGAGGAAGCTTCGCGGGAGGCAAGCAAAGCCCCGCGAAGCAATTTCATTCATTATTTATCGCAGATTTCTCGTACTCGCGATGCGGGCAACCTTCCACGTTTCTTCATATATACATACAAATTTATAAATGTTGCGGGCATGTGCATATAAAATACGCTTCCTTCTACCGTTTGTTCGTTGTATTCGTTCGTTGGTTTATTCGTTCTGGTCGTCGTTGTCGCGGCTTGCGTTCCGTTTCACGGCGTGGGAATACGAACTTGAACGAGCAACGACGTTGGAGGACATCAACGACATCGAAGAAGAGGAATACGCAACGAGAAGAGTCCGAGACCAAAGTACTCTCTGCGGTTTCAGTACTTATTTTCTCTGTTGGTACACTCTTGCTCTCTCTCCCTCTCTCTCTCTCTCTCTCTCCCTCTCTCTTTCTCTCTCTCTCTCTCTCTCTCTCTCTCTCTCTCTCTCTCTCTCTCTTTTTGTCACGTTCATTGCCTTCTTCAAGCGTCATATATATATACCCACGTAAAACACATATTCCATTGCTCGTGGACTTGTATGACAACGTGACGAGGAGAAAGAGGAAACGTGCGAGGAATAACGCACTCTCGTGACGAGGCAAGAGTGAATATCGTAAGAATTCTGAGAGAGAGATGATGCGATTCGTAATAACAATGATGTTGATACAAATTGCAACGGTTCTTCTTTTTTCGAGATTCTCTCGCGAGCTGTTTTTAAAAACTTTCTCACCGAGATACGATCTAATGAGGTTTGAGGAATGAGGAGAAAATTCGTCGGTGATTGCATTGGAAGTGATCGTCGAGATTTTTGCGCTGATTATTTGGCACAACCATCGTCTCTACCGCTTGCAACTTCACCGCCGAACAACTCTACCGCAATAAAATCCAACAATTCTTTGCCATTTTATATCATGGTGAAATTTGCATCGGTCGAACTCAACGAAAGTAAATTTTTATTTTTGGCATTGCCTGAACTTTTCACGCATTTAACGTCCAAATAGTTTAAGGAGACTCAAAAAAATATTTGAACGATTCTTTTCTTTGAAAATTCTTTAGAAGTTAATTCAATTAAAAGATAAATTATTTCTGTTGTATTACAACCCTGCAAACTTTAACATTATCCATTTAAGAACACCTTGAATGATAGTTCTTGCAAATATTAACAAATTTCTCATAGAAAACAAGCACAACAACTTGGATGATTTGCTGCGGAGTTTTTGTTTCATCAAATTTGTTTTGATTTTTTTGTTAAAATGTCTTTAACGAATCAGTGAACGAAAATTTTTTCTCCGATTTTCCGAGGTTCGAATTACTTGAAGAATAAATTAACTGATCGATTAAATAAAGTATTACGTACTTTAAATGATCTTAAATGATTTTCCAAGGTTCGAATTACAAAGAATAAAGTAACTGATTGATTAAGTAAAGTATTACTAATACCTTAAATGAACGGTATAAATTGTAAATGGCGCTCGTATATAAATATGTTGTCTAGTTGGGGTACACAATTACTGTTTTCTCTTGAACTCATAATTTTTTCAATTTTCATGATAATTTTTTTAGGCGTGACTGTCGATTTTTTCCGCAGTTTTATTCCGAATTTTTTCAATTAAGATTACCATATCATGACAAAATTCGGAATAAATACTGCTAAATGTTATTTACCGTTCTACATGTTTTTGCTACTGCATAAACTTGTTTGAGCGGAGATATGAAACCTCCGAGTGTTCAATCATGGGGCAGTCTGGATTATATTTATTTTTGAGAACCTGAAAATAGTCTATCAGAGGCTGAAGGCAGAAGCCCTTTTGATTCAATTTGAGTCATCGCTATTACCGCCCACTCGTTTGCGCACTCGAGATAAAATGCAAACGGAGGAGTAGAGCAGAGGGAAGAGCAAAGGATCGAGTTTCTCGGAGGGTCCGCGATTTTTGTTTTTCAAAATGAGCGCACGCACATCGCTCTCGTTTCGTGTGCGATGCACTTACTTATATTCTCGATTCGAGGGGTTGAACGAGCTCACGCGAGAACAAACGTACAGCCGTGACAAGAGCGATAAATTTATATATCTATATATGTTGTAAAATTCATATATACGTATATTGATATATACTTAGTGAAAGATAGCGAGTGAGAGAGAGAAATCCCGATGAGTGCACAACGCGTGCAGGATATACGAAGAGTGACTCATTAACTGCGGGAGACGCACACGTTTCGTACATAATGCGCATACCTCGATGTATATCCACTGGAAATTCTATTTCCAAGCGTATTTACGACCATCAACCAAAATGAGAACGACGAGGAAGAGGGAAAATTTCGTGCTCGACACTGATTTTGCTGCCGCTAACAAAAATTAAATACATTCATGTTATAATATTGAGAGGCTCTGTATAAAGAAGTGATTCGTGACTCACCGGTGACAAGAAAAATTGGGCCACCTAATTAATTCGAACCCACGTGATATCCTCTTGGAAGTTGAGATTTTAATAAATATCGAAACCTCTAACGAGATCGGAGAAACTTTCATGACACCTAATTAACATGAATGCGATTATTGAATTGATGAATTATAAAATCAATATCGTCGACATTCTCCGCTAATGAGATTCCGAGAATTTTTTTTAGTATTCGTTACTTTCGTGCTTTCGACGTTATTCTATATTTGCGAATTCTCCGTACGAATCGACGAGAGTTCGCCTTTCAGAGCGATAAAAGTGGGTCACGAGTTTCAATCGGGAATTTGAATTATTAATCGAGAGCTTTTCGATACAAAGCTTTCCATTGACGATATATTGACGATCGATGTGAAAAGAGGTACCAGTGACTTTCGACTCTTGATTACCGTCCGTAAGTGGTTGCAATTCATGAATTCCGTAAGGCACGAATATTTACACGTCGTTTTTCTCTAAAAAATTCTATAAACTCGATTTTTTCCTTCAATTAATTCGATATAAGCTTTGCCAAAATATCTTTCAAATAAAAATTGTAGCAATTTCATTTTTTATAAACAAAAAGTAATACTATTTTCATTGTAGAATGCACTGAAAAAAAAATTTGTGTGAATCAACAAAACGTTTTGTCAAATACGTTCAACTAGATATTTATTTGGTCTAACTAAATATTTAGTTTTTTGAACAATTCTGCGCTTCGGTTGACTAAAATATTATTCAGGCAAAAAAATGTTGAATTGTACTAACTAAATTATCTAGTTGAACGTATTTGACAAAAGATTTTGTTGATTCAACCATCTTTTTTTTCAGTGTGCAAACAAAAATTTAGATACATTTTCGGGCCGATGGGGAAAGGCCTCTATTCTACAAATTTTTAGTCTACACAACAGTTTCTACACAAATTCTTCTACACAAGAAAAGTGGCAAGGAATGTTATTCTAGACAAGAGAAGTTGCAAGAAATATTATCACACATTATTTTACACAAGAGAAGTGACAAGGATTATTCTACGCAAAAAATTATTCTACACCAGGTTTTACACACATTATCCTGCACAAGAGAAGTGGCGAGGAATATTCTACACAAAATTATTCTACACCGGTTTCTACACACATTATTCTACACAAGAAAAGTGACGAGGCATATTATTCTACACAAAAAATATTCTACACCGGGTTATTCTCTGGGATAGTGCTCAGGAGGCCTCTATTCTAAACATTAGCATCTTGCACATTATTTTCCTACACATTACAGCCTGTAGTAAAACTCTGCATGCGAAGTTTTTTATCCAACCCAAAAAAATGTCCGAACCTCTGCAACGTGTTTATTCATTCCAGTAGTAAATTTTGCTACAGGCTGTAATGTGTAAGATAACAATGTGTGTAGAAAGTGTCATGTGTAGAAAAATTTTGTGTAGAATAATATTTTTTGCCACTTTTTCTGTGTAGAATAATTTGTGTAGAAAATTTCATGTGTAGATTAAAAATGTGTAGAATAAAGGCCTCCCCGGCGATGGTATAGTCAAGATTCTATAATAATTAAAATAATTATTGCGACATTAAAAAATTGGGCTGAATCTCGAGATGAACGAAAAGAATTCACGCGAAAGCATAATAGACTGGAGTAAAAGGAAGATAAGCGAGCTTTTCCGGCGGAAAATCTCGTATTTCGTTTGCGACAAGACCGCGAGTGCTAGAAAACAGTTTTCCAGCGAAATTTTACACAATGCAATGTGGCTCGCTGCTGCCGTTTTACCGCATTGTCAAACTTGTGAACATGTATATACTGTGATCTATTATGTACACACATGTATATGACTCGTTGTGACTGTGAAGTACCGAGTATGTAGCACACGCGGCCCCGAAAATTGGCCTCAAACTCCTTTGTATCGTAATTGCAATGAGAGAGAGAAAAGCGAGTTTTGCTTCGTCGGCGGTGAATATTGCGCTTGCGAAACGAGTCAACGGCCTTTATCGCAGATTTTTTTTTCTTCTGCGTCGCGACAGAAAAAAGGCCAAGATTTTCGTCGACTTCCACGGGAAGATAAAGCCACGAGAAAATATCCCGTGATGAAGAAAAGGATAATGGACAATGCAGGAGACGAGAACACAGGAATACTCGGAGATCTGGAATTGTTTTTTTTCATCTCTTTCTGTCTTTTAATTTTACATTGGGTTGCGGATAGTACCGCGAAAAGCATGAAAGAGGATACATACACCGATAAAGGACGATGGTAGGAAAATTGCTACGAATAAAGGAAGGCAGGAAAAAGGAGTCGGAAGCTGCGTAATGACGAGGGACTGAAAATTGTCGACGACAAAAATTCCGTTCTCTTTTGTATGCCACTGTCATCGCCGAAGCTGCCGGTAAAACGTCGATCCTTTTGTTTTTATTTCACCCGAGTCTCGCACAAGAGACTCATCCGTCCTGAGTTCGTCGATCATTTTGCATTTTTTCTTCAGCCTTTCTCCGCATTTGTTTTCGAATCAGAACCAAACTGCGGATACGAGGAAAAAGTTGTTGGAAAAAGCTTCGAGATTCTGACAAAACGGATGAGGACATTGAGATAATAATGAATATATCATAATAATCTCGTGAAATTCTATCCCCTTTCGAATATATTTTCTTTGGGAGGGCGAACAAAATTGATACATATTCCGCATGTAGGAGGCGATAAAGTTCGTCGCGTAGGTGGCAAAAGGCGCGAGATAAATAAGTTTTGTTATTCTACAGCTGGAAAACAGGAAGTCGCTCTGCGTTCGTTGCACAGACGGAGGAAATACAAGCGCGTACACGTGGTCCTATTTTTTCGAAATGTGCACACATTTAGAAAAATTTGCAATATTAAAGTACCAAAGATATACTATCGGCGAAAAGTTTCCGGACAAAACTTCAAAAAAGATTAAAACGTTTTTTTTATGCCACTTCGCCGGAAGTCAACGTAGACTAATTTAACAAGCGGCATTTTAAAGGGGAAGAATTCAGCTTCATTTCCTGATTTTTAAATTATTTTTACTAATTGTTTTTAAGTTTGGACTCTATTTTCGAAAACAGCTATTTTTCGCCGTTTTCCTTCTACGCGTTGACTTCCGGCGAAATGGCATAAATAAACGTTCCATATCTTTTTTGAAGATTTGTCTGGAAATTTTTCGCCGATAGTGTATGAATAACGAATTTATCGACGCAGTGGAAAAATCCGCACGGACTTACTTTCCTCTTCTGGTGAATCTATTTTTAGGGAAAACTACAAAAACCTCAATGGAGGAACGCAATTGGAAAATAACACAACTTTTTTTCAATCGGCACATTATGTGTATGGTTTATTTATAAACTAGCATTCGCAACATTCGCGTTTTATTCATAGAACGAGAAAGACAATTCTTTGCTTTCAGTTTCCGCGAGCAAAGGACAATGAGAAAAGCCTCTGTGACAGCAGAACGTCGAAACTTCTTGTCGCGATGCGCTTTGTCTTCGATTCTCAATGTTTGTCACAACGCCCGCGCGATATTTCTCTCGGTGTTTTCCTTCGCAATGCATATCGTGCAGGTGCATCCGCGAAACGCATTACAAAACGTGCCACGAGCTCGATGGAGATTTGCACTCGGCGAACTGACGAGACGCGACTTGCTCTCGCACGGTTGTCGATCGAGCGTGTGGCCTACATCGTGTGTCTACGCCAGTTTTCCTACAGTCTCGCGGTGTTTTTTTTGTTTTTTTTCCTTTTTTTGTGCACATTTCTATAAATAACGGAAAGAGATGCATCTCGCCGTGAATGTGCAAGGGAAGATGAGAGTAGCTGCCGAAACGGAACCGGAGAGAAGTACGGAGCACAAAAGCCCAGGGAAATCGGTTCTCCCCTTTTTCCTCTTAGCCCATCGATTTTTCTCGAATCGAAGGGTTCCCCCATTCACGATCTATTTCTGCCTTTGAATTCTCCCAACGAATGCATCCAGGCGTGTATTTTCACCGAGATTGCGACTTTCGAAAGATCCCCTCTCCTCTCTGCCTCGCTTCCTCCCCCATGAAAAAGCCGAGAAAAATGAGGGTGAGGGTGAGAACCAAAAATTGTAAACGGGAAACTCCGCACTTGATGATTCTTTCTATATCTCGTTCGTTACTTCGATACAATTGGAAAAATTTAGTCCTTTTCAAAATATATGCATTTTTATTTATAACTGAGAATAAACTGAAAAAAATGGAAATTAGAATATATTTTTGTTTGATAATTGAAATTTGATTGTACAAGATTTTTTATTTCAATTTTTTCATGAGAATTAAAAAAATCATTTTCTTGAAGATTTTCAATTACTTCAATCCTCGTTACTTCAAAAATATTTTGCTGTTATTCCTAGAAAATCTTTTCTGGTCATGATGTTTATCAGATTTGGTATAGAAATTTTATTTTGAAGAGGTGAAAAACGTTCGACAGTCGAGTTGTAACCGGTAGAGATGTAGATAAATAATTTCTTCACTCAACTGATGTCTTAAGTATTTTTCCAAAATATACGCATCTTTATTAATAACTGAGAATAAAATTTTAGAAAAATTAAAATTTGATGATACAAGATTTTTAGTTGTAATTTTTTTCATCGGAATAGTGTAAAAAATATTTTTCTTGAAGATTTCCAATTACTTTAATTTTCGTTATATTAAAAAATTTTTACTGTCATTATCAGAGGATTCTTTTCCGGTAGAGATGATTTTTTAATTTGGTAAATTTTATTTTGGGGATTTATAAGATATTCGACAGTCGAGTTGTAACAGGTAGAGATGCAAATGTATCATATCTTTAGCTGACGTCCTAAACGTCGAAAAACACCGTGTCAAAGTCAATTTTCCGTGGAACTGCTCTTCTAAATCCTCGGGTTTTTTCCAAGTGAACATACATTTATACATTCTTTTTTGCCGGTTCCGCCAGAGCTTCGATGTGCACTCTTGCCGCCGTATATTCGTCGGGCTCTCGTTGCCGGCGAGTTTATTTTCGTGCGTGTGCCACGGCACTTTGTGGCCTTTCTCCCCGGTTTTTCCTCAAGTCTCAGAGACGAGGCATCGTCCCTTGGCTGCCGTTCCGTTCGTTCACTCTTTGTAATAATTATAAATAGATTTGTGGCAAGAAAGAGAGAGAGAGAGAGAAAGGAAGAAAAGTTCACCGGGAGAAAGGAACTCCATCTTTCTCGTAAGTGATGTTCTTCGTTCGAGAAAGATATACAACGAAAGTGTAAAGAGACGAGAACATTATGAATGGTTTTTTTTTTCGCTTCCATAATTCCATTTGCCTGGTGAATAACGGGACGTTTCCGAGGACCAAACTTCACAAATGGCTCCGACAATATTAGACATCCGATGAAATGGCATTTCTACTTCGAGATGATCGATATCATTCCAATTTTAATTTTCAAATAAATAAAGTATACCGTTGAAATATACAATGTAATTGATTTGGTCATTTGCTAGCTTGATCAATTTCACTCGATTCGAAGTACAATCAATTCAAAGCTAATCTCCCCGGTCATGAAATGATTTATTTCGAAATTGACTTATCAATAATTGATTATTATTTTTGTTTTTTTTTGTTACAGATTTTCGGACTAAGGACACGCCAGTCACCCCTGAAATGCCGCTTCTTCTGTAAGGTGAGCAACGAGAATGTTTATCGATAGTAATTCCTCAATTTCCGTTGATTCTCCAAACTCGACGGACATTGCACATTTTAGAGCGGGGAGAGAAAATTGATTGTGCCATTAGGGTCGGGGCCGCGGTCTGTATCGATAATCTAATTTCGCGCTCGCAGGATTAATCAGCCACTCGAAGGATAATTCATTTTGTCAATGCGGTCGGGATTATTATCATCGAATAACGAATCGTTTTCCGAGAGATTTCTTAATTTATCTGACAATTCGAGTCTTCTGTTTGCCACGGAATTAAAAAAAACTCTGTCGAAAAAATCAAACACTTCATTATAAAAGAAATTTAACGAAAAAACTGAAATTTTGCAAAGACATCTACAAATTCCAAAAGAGTTTACAGTGTTGAAATATGGAGAAAGTTGATTAAATTACCGTAAAAAAATTTTATTTCAAATATATTTTCATATTTATTTCATATCAACCCTCCGCGGTCAGCCGGGGTTAAAATGACCCCAAAAGCCCAACTTTAAGTCAATATTTATATTTGTTCTTGGTGACCTAGAGCACTAGCCATAAATATCAAAATAATAGACAATAATAGATAATGTAATAATAATAATAACAGATGTCAAAATAAATACCTTTTTCGAAATGCCCACCACGGAGCTATTTTTTCCTTAACGTATCATGTCTCAAGAGTATCGCCCAAAAATTTTATTAAAAAAAAATAAAAATTATGATTTTTTCGTACAAAATAGCTTTGACCCTTTCATGATTTTTTTCCGCCATGTTAAAAATTCAAACAAAAAAAATTACCATGCATTTCACATTTTACATGGTTGAAACCATTAATATTTAAAAACTAAATATTTAAAAATATGCGAATCCGGCACTCTACGATTTTTATTCAAAATTCACCCGGGGGTCGAAATGAGCCCCAGTTTTACTGGGCCATATATAGAGGGAGACAAGATATACTACACCGCGCCTGTAGGTAAAATCCGGAGTAAGCCCTGGACCGTTAACTCTGATCCCAGGCTGCACGCAAAAGCGCGCGCGCGCATGTTTGCACCGAGATCGTCAGCTGTGCTCTGCGACAAGGTCAGGGTTGCATCTCCGTTGGGGGAGGCGCTGGCGTAATCGATGCCCGACGAGGCTCTGTGCCCTTCCCTCGCTCTCTTTTTCTTGTGCCAGAAGATCACCCCTTTCTGTCTGCAATCGCCATGGTAACCATCTCTCCTGACCCATTCCGCTCTGTCATATATTGTTCTTTACATATACATATATTTGTATACATAGATATGTGTATATGAATGAATGCAGGGTTACATAACATCGGATGCCTGTATATGTATATATGTATATATATATAGATAGGTCCACAGAAACGCAGCATCGTTTCTGGAGCTTCAATAAAGTCGCGACGACAGTCTCGGCAACGTCGGCAACGCTTACTGCAGTTTGGCCCCCCGAGTCCTCGAGACACATTGTCTCGGTCCCGATCTCTCCAGTCCGTAACAATATCCCTCTGGTGATCAAAATCAAGCTGGAATTACGCGTCTCTCGGTTACGATAAATTCCCCCTGCGCGTCAATTAAATTACCGTTCCGTCTGATTAAATCGACCGTGCGAGAGATTCTTGGTGATACGCCCGTCAAGACTGCGGAAGACAATTGCGAGTTCAGAGTGATCAGGCGTGTGTCGTTGATAAGCCGAAGGGTTAACGAGAAGGGGCGAATTTCTGTTGCAACCCCGGATTTCGGTAGTGCTTTTGAATATGGAGGATTGTGCATCAACGAGAAATTGGGGGGATGTTTGGAGAAGAGCGGCAGAACAGGGAAAAGGTGTCGGGAATAACTCGACGAAGTCGACGAATAAAACGAATTCCTTTCTAACCGGATGGTACCATCGTGTCAAAGAGTCCTATGTCGCAGTTTGGTTATGTCGAATGTTTCAGACTGGAAGAATGTCGAACGCCCCCGGTGGAGGTGGAGGAGGGGGCGGCAGTGGTGCTGTCGGGGGTGCACTGAGCCTAATGGGCTGCGTCAGAGAAGCTTCACCACCACCTCAGGATCATCACCATCATCATCAGCATCAGCATCATATGAGCCTCGGTGAATTTGGTACGCAGCAGCGAAGTGTCGATACACTGCCAAAGGGTGAGTTCAGGCTATGTGTCCAGAATACGTCAATAGAAATAGATTTATGAGGCTTTCAGGATGATGGAGGCCTCTTTCTTATTTTACGGCCCGACTTCAGCATTTTTTCTCCAGGCATAGTGGACTGCGAGAAGTTGGGAAAAAATCCTCCATTTTCAGGGAGGATCGGACCATACTGAGGAATTATTTCAGAATTTTTTGTTAAGGCCTGTGGCTAGAAAAAAATATCAAAGTAGGAGGCTCGGAGCTTCGTTCATCTGCATGTTTATATCACACGTTGAGACATTTTTCGTCGCCACATAATTATTCTGATGAATAGAGAAAAAATGGTAGTTCGCGCTGCTGCAATGAGACAAGAGACCAGAATTATTGGAGATTTTTTGCTCGAAGCCCGGTGGCGTAGAAAAAATCCAAAAGCGCGAGAGCTGAGCCGAAAGGCTGCAGCGGCTCTGGAGCTTGTTTTATTATATATCTGTATATGGCGAGACATTGTGTCCTATCATTTTGAAGTTGGAGGCACGAAATAGGAAAAATAAGAGAAAAGGCTCGACGGGAGAATCACACTTTGAAAATTGCGACTATATATGGTATGTAACTCCGTACTGGCAGGTAGATGGTGACCGGAGGGTGAGCCTGGGGCGGTAGTCTAGACACTCGGGATGAGAGTGAGAGAGCGAGAGTAAAATATGAGAGTGAGATAAAAAAAAGGGGGTATGAAAGATCGAGTCTGCCGAAATTTTGACGGTTCGAGGTGCCAGAGGCTGGTAGGAACGAAAATGATATTCCAACTTAGCCAATCCGTCTTGGCACTGATATATGTAACGCGATATATACACCTGCAACTTAGAGAGTGTTTCTACGTACAGTAGAACCTCATTTATTTGAGATTATAGGGAAAGCCGATAAGCCGTCGATAGTCTTAAGGGGGTATTCTGGTCTAGCGACATACATTTTGAGCGTTTTGTCAAGCTCGATACAAAAATCAAAAAATATTTTTATCATTCTTGTTTTTACAACATATTTATTATTGATATATTTTGACGATAAACAAAAAATTTTCGAGAAAAAAAATTAAAATTAAATAAGCTGATAAAGTTGGGGCTAAAAAAGGGTGTGCTGGCTGACACGATTGCAACCCTTCTATAGTTGCCGATACAAAATTTAAAAAAAGATTTTTAATTAGTTAGAAAACGGAAAACAAAAATTTCGCAAAATGGCAGCTGTCTGAAGAAAAAAAGGCGTTTTTCGACTTCTTTTTCTTAGTTTCAAATTTGTTTACAATAGTAAATAAATAATTTTAATATAAAAGTGGTACGGGCGATAGAGCCATTAAACATAGGTTAAAAAATTGAAATAAATCGGTTGAGTAGAACTGTAAATATCAAGTAGATATCTCAAGTCGTGTTGAGAAAAGCAGTTTTTAGAAAACGGGCGTAGTTGCTGCGTCACTGAAATAGCTATAACTCTGTAAATCGATGGAATTAAAAAATTTCTTTTCGAGAATATATTCTTAAAGGTCTAAACTTTAAGAATATGAAAAAAATTGATTTTTTCGAAATTCTAGACCAGAATACTGCCTTAAAACTCGGTTTCATTTGTTTTAAAAAGGAATTTGCCTCCGGAGGAATATATAACAAATTTTGATTGACCGGACAATGTACCAATTTTTCATAATACGTGGGAAATAATGATTTTTTTCTTCAACCATGCTTTTGCGAAGATAGAATTTTTTTAAATGGCATATTATATCATCCGAGAGTGTACACCTCGTTCCATTCGAAGTGAATAGGTTGGTTAACGTTAAGCCTCGATAGACCGAAGGTCATATAAACGAGGTTCTACTGTATTTATATTGCCCATGGATATATATTATATATCATATTTGTACGTGCTTGGAAAGTGCAACGCTCTCCACTCTTGAGGCTGTGGCATATGCGTCTGGGATTACGTCGTCTTCGTCGACGAGAAAAGAGTTGAAGTCGAGCGAAATATTAAATAAAGATTTAAAAAAAAAAAAACGATTTCTCAACTATCTTTGCATATGAAGTCTTAAATCCGCCACGAATACGAGAGGAAATGGATATCTTCCTATGATTTATCATTTTTACATTTTAATGCGTATAATATTATTTCATTAACAATATTCCGGCAGCTCTGTAAAAATTTTCAAAAATTTTTTTAATAAAAAAAAAATGTTTTCGCTCAAATCTTGGGTTCAATTCAATGTGTTTCAAAAGCACTTCGAATCATAGCTTGATATCAAGCTAACAGAGAACTTTTCAAATTCAATTTCTGGGAAAACAAAAAGAGACAAAGGATTATTACAATAATATTTAAGGATTATTACAATAACATCTCAAGGGTATAAAAATCCTCCCTTTTAAATAATGTGCTAAGCCATTGTTTATATTGAATATCATTAATAGAATTTCAGATCGGATTTACAATCAAATTTCCTGGATACATTTCATGATCCGTTTTATGATGCTGAAGTTCGCATAGTTCTAATGCAACGGCATTTATTTGTTAATTGACATAATTCATTCTTTCAAAGAAATTTTTAAAGATAAAAATAGTTAAGATGTATTCAGGGGTCTTCATCAAGGATTTGGTATTCTAAATATAAAAGCAAAGCGCAAATCTCACTGAAAATTGATTGAAAAAGTTTATTTCCATTGCAAAGATGCAATCATTCCGTTTGTCCTTTTTCATGGAACTCGTTGTTTATAAGAGATTTATTTACGTTTCAATGGGCATTGAACTCGATGGTTAAATGGCTTTGTATATATACGACGCTCGCCGTACGAACCGGGCAAATTTAATTCCAGTCGGAACACGTTCGGGGTCCTTTGATCGCGAATAATTCTGCGATAGGAGACACGTTGATGCATATTGGGCGGCGATAGGGTATATTTATAGGGAACAAGGAGAGTGGGGCTGCACTTCCGGTCGAACGAGAACGCTTCGAGCTCTTCCGCTGCGCTACAGCTTGATAATCTGTTTCACGTCGCACTGCACTCGGAGGGAATAATACCTATAAAACGAATGCAATGCGGAGTGAAGGGGCTGCATCTCGTCGCGGGTCTATGAAAAATCAAATAGGATTCGTTCTCTACCGAACACCTCGAGCGTTAAACTTCACGGTTGACTGGCTCCGCTCTGTCGATCCGTAACGACTATAATACGACGACCATCACGATCGATTATTGTGCCTTGAAACACGTCTGAATTATTTTTCTGTGTCCATTTCTTGCTGCCTCGTAAAAGAAGCGTCGTTTCTTTTCCTCTCGACGTCTGGCGTAAGAAAACGAGACCCAAATATGATGCTTCTTACCATTAAATGAATGCCAAAAAATAATTGCCATAATAAACGTCTAAAATAATTGATGATCATTTCACACGGAAATATTTTGACCAGATTTCACATAAAATAATAAACCCCAGCCATTCCATGTCAAATCGACCAAGAGTTTGAATCGACCCCTTGCAATTTCGATGAAATTTGGTCAGAAGTTTTCGTTTTTCATAAAACGAAGTTCTACCAAAGGAAAAAAATAAAAATAAAAAATTTCGAAAGTAATGCAAAATTCAAAATTTCACAATTTATCAAATCACTGAAGTTTATTTTTTTAATATCTCGAAAACTATATTATAGTTACGAAAAATTACTCCGAATTCGTCTTAAAGAGTATACTTGGGGTTACGAACAAAAAAATATTCCGAAAAAATTTATGAAAAATGATGAATTTGGAGAATTTTCAAAAATCGTGAAAATCCAAGTTCGACATTAAATTTTTTGTCCAATTTTTTGTTGTATAATACCTTGTACTGATCTTAAAAGATCCTGAAATTTTCAGCATGGTGGTTTTTGTTTCAAAAATATACATTTTTTAATTTTGGTAAACAAAAATTGTTTACCTCTGAGTTAAGTAAAGTTGAGCAATCATGTAGTTTTGTAATTTTGAGCATTAAAAAAAAGTAAAAGTAACAGCATTTTGTAAAAGTAAAAGTAACAAATTTTTTTTTTTACCAAAATACTGCTAGTTTTACTTTTCAAAAATTTATATTTTCGAAACAAAAAAACACCATCCTGAAAATTTCAGGATCTTCCAAGGTCAGTACAAGGTATTATATTTAAAAAAATTTAACTAAAAATGTAATGTTGATCGTGGATTTACACGATTTTTAAAAATTCAAGAATTCATATTTTTGAAAAAACAAAAAACAGCTTTCCGAAAATTTCCGGATCTTTTAAAATCAGTAATGTCGAACTTGGATTTTCACGATTTTTGAAAATTCAAAATTTTCCAAATTCATCATTTTTCCAATTTTTTTTCGGAATTTTTTTTTTCGTAGCCCCAAGTATACTTTTTAAGACGAATTGAACAATTTTTCGTAACTATAATAGTTTTCGAGACATTTAAAAAATAAACTTGAAAGATTTGAAAAATTGTGCAATCTTGAATTTTGCATAATGTTCGAAAAACAATTTTTTAATTTTTTCCCATTGGTAGAACTTCCTTTTATTAAAAACGAAAACTCCTGACCAAATTTCATCGAAATTGAAAGGGGTCGATTCCAACTCTTGGTCGATTTGACATGGAATGACCGACTCCTAATATGACTTCCACACTGAAATGGACGAAAAACATTTGAGTCTCCTATTTTGACTTTGACGATTTTTTTTCTTATATTCCTACTTTGGTTATTCGCGACTATCGATGAAATTGATTAAAAAATCCCAAAAATGTGAGGACTCTTGTTTTTTGTACCGCGCACCACGTGGTGACCCTCCCTCCCCTCTTCTCTTTCTCTCCCTCACTCTCTTTTCTCAATCCGGTTTTACGATTGCACAAGCACATTCACTTTTACTTTTCGCGCTAAAAAGAATTATTGAACCGGCTCTCCTGTTATCGCATTCGTTGGTGGATTCGGGTTAGTGGAACGCACGATGAAATATCGTTGTCTCTTCTGTTTGTCGTGTGTATATCGGTCCTCATCAATATAACTCCACGAATCGAGTCATATTCGCCTTTGCCAATCACTAATACGATACAGTATGTAGCACGTTGTTGGACAAAGCCTCGAGTGTGTCTCTGCTTTTTTCTTGCTCTTTTTACGAGAGACACTATAGATTACTTCAGTTGGAGGAGTTTATTTGGAAAGACTCGCGTTCTATCGCGAGAACGATCGATTTCAAGCACTCGAGACTTCGCTTTTTCTAATCGGGATATTTCAAGACAGTTTTGTTGTGTTAAACGATAAAATTTGAAAAAAAGGAGAAAAAAAATTAATATATAATAATTTGATAAAAAATAATCAACAGTAAAATAATTGATAATTTAATAGAAAATAATGATAATGATCGCAACGAGTACGCTTTTCGTGTTTCTTAAAATCCGTTTAAATTGTCACCGCCCAGAATTTTTTTCCTTAAGTTGAAATAAATTGTAACCTCATATAATCGAGGTTACCAATTTATTATTTATATAAAGAAATTGAAATATTATTTTTATAAAGAAATAATAAATCAATGAATAAATAAATTAATTATTAATTGAAAAATCAATTAATAATAATTTATTATTTCTATAAAGAAATAATAAATCGAAGATTAAAAAATGGATCGTTAACTATGAAATCCATTTCCTCTATAAAGTGCTGATTTTTGTTTTCTCCTTCCTCCATCATTATTTCATTTACAATAATTCCGATCGTACTTCAAGATGGAAAATAATAAGCATGACGTCGAGGAAGAGAAAAAATTCACCGCAGAAAGGATTCGGGTCAAGGATTACGATTAATAATTGAAAAGACAAACGTCCGCGTGTTTTTTACGAGTCTGGGTGAAAGCAGAAGAGTTTCATTCCCGTTAGCTATGTGATTACAAATTTTCTTCAATTATCAAATTATCATTAAGATGGATCTCCGTGTCGTTACCACAGAAGCAGAAAATTGCTGAGAAAATCGTCTTTATATATTCTTACTGGACTACAAATTCTCCTCTCTCTAAATGTATAGATAAATTATATCTGTATACATTTGTGTGTGTGTTACCCGTTTTCGTCAGACTCTCGTGAGGATTCAGGTCAGTAAAACGCTTCGGAAATCATTTCGTGCACAGAGAAGAAGCGAGTACCGCGTCTTATGCGTTGTATACCTAATATAATAGATTCATGAGAAGGTACGCGAAATTGTATTTTCGCTGATTCGTGATTCCCGGCCATTTTATGAACGATTTCTGCCGGTAAAGTGTGCTCGGAATCGCGTAAATAATTCGATGGAATTAAGGTCAGCTGCGACGATGAAGGCGTGTACGTATATTCGCTGTTGTTTCTTGGTGCCTATTCCATTACCGAGCAGCTGTGTAGAGACACGATTCGACATTGCACTGTGTACCTCTCAGTCACTTTCACTTTATTTTTTACACAATGAGAGAGCCTTTGCTCTCTTTCGTTATATTTATCAGCGCGCTTATTATACCAGACCAAACAATCTATGATTTTTCCACGCTTCTCGATTACGTATTCATCCTGATTTTATTCCCACACGCGTATTGTTCGATGATTACAGGGCGTTAACGATTTTCTTCTCCAATTACGTATAGAGATAAATTATGGTGCTTTAGAGTTACGTTTGTCAGTTACCAATTTTTTGGGCTTCTCTGGACATTCCCAACAGGAGTATCTCGATTTTTTGTGAAAGAGCCTTTTGTTCTTGTCGATAAAGAAAAATCTATCATCAAACATTTTTCTCTTATCCCAATGATTCATTTTTTTTTGTACTTTCAATATTTTTTATAATAATAAAACCAAATATATCGTGTGTTTTTTGTTCTTCACTTTGTTCAGTTTTTTATATGAGAAGTCGTTGTAAAAGTTTTTTCGGGAATATCGATTTAATACCGAACTGTGAGAAATGAATATTCATAAATCTTTAAATTGATTGAACATTTTTTTTCAAGTTTTTTCTTGCGCTTTTCTGCTGAATATATTTTTTTCGACAAAACTCTGCGTGCTATGTAATAAGTGGTGAATTTTCCATCGAAATAACGTTTAAAAACAATAAAAATATAAAATATAATTTTTTCTTATTTTTGGACGACTTTTTGAAAATCTCAAAATAGCGAAATTTCAAACACTATCAGTTGACCAATTCATAAATTTCTTTTTCGTACGCAAAGGTTGTGACCAAACTTAGAGAATGCCGTTTGGTTCATTCCGATATCTAAATATATTTGTAGAAATAGGAAGACTGAAAATCTTCGAAAAAAATGGAAAGGGCTATGCAAAAATTTGCGGAAATCGATGGTCCAACTTTAAAAATCTGCCAAAAATTAAAAAATGGTTCGAATCGGATGAACCAAGCGGGGTTTTGAAGCTACAGCGATCGTGAAAAGAATGAGCGCATTTAGAAGCCGAAATGTAACTTAGAAAAAAAATCTCCGTCATTTTACTGGAGCGATTAAATTTTTGCGAAAATGCGGAAAAACAAATTTTATAATTAATTTTTTTTAAGCGTTATGTCAATGTATTTTCTCTCACTGAACACAATCTACCAATAATTTCCTCAAAAACTCAAAAATTTTCATGAATTTTCATTAATAAAAGCATTTTTTCTAGATTCCCTTTACTTTTTCTCACGAATAATTTTTTTTGCCAAAAACTCTGCATTATTTGCAACCAGCCGTGAATTTCTCATTGAAATATACGGTTTGAAAACAATAAACTGTCTTTGCGGAATGCTGATAAAAAATTGAGGTCGCTCTTTCTGAGTTTAATTATTTTTCTATTAATTCTTGCAGTTTTTACAAATGACCATAAATTCCTTTTTCTTCATAGTTGCCGATATAGCTTTTTAGCATTGACCTTTGGCCATAGCGAATTCCTCAACGATTTTTTTTGCTATTCAAGAGATATCAGGCTGAAATAAAAATCATTCCTCCTCGTAACCAGCGATAAAGATCATTCCTGTGGTGGATCGTTGAAATTCCGATAATGATATATACAATTATCGATAATTGGTTTGTCACATGACGAAGACCCGAGCCATGGTCTCTCAATTTATCTGATGATAGCAATGTCGAGAACGATGCGAGCCATATAAGGAGGCTCTTTTTTCGAGGAGAAATATCGAAGGTGGGGATAGAAACCGCAGTTTCTCTGTCATAAAGAGAAAGAGAAATATCGAAAGAATATTCTTTCTATACGAGACCAACTGTTATGCGGCATAACTGCGAGCGCGGTTCCATAATCTTATCAAAGACGAAGACGCGGATTGCAAGTGACGAATACTTCTACATATGTTCGACGATATGGCGCAAAGTCTCAGTCAGGTTTTTGTCATCTCGCGCATTACGAGAAGCTCTGTATAATTTTACATTTAAGCTCTTCGATCCGGTCGTTTCCGGATAAATCACGGATAAATCCGTATAAATTCGTCCGCAAAAACAACGTCGAACAGGAAATCAACCAGAAAACGCGCAATTAACAGTCTAAACGAATTTTAACTGAAATTCGTGGATAAGTAAAATGCAATCAATCGAGGATTTCGGTGACATCGAATTTTGTTTCGGTAAATAAATTTCTATGTGGAATATAAAATTGTAAATATTTCAGGTATAATTTTAGACCTCTCCACAAACGTTTTATCGACTCAGGCATCGTAGCTCGGTTACCGTCGAGCTTTTTATCTGCGAATCGTTCAAATTGTGTAGAAAGGAGGGAAAGTAGGGACTCGGAAGAGTTTTAAAAAGAAAAAAAAAGCACTTCGCGTTATCGGGATTCCTTCTCTTCTCTGTGTATAACGGAAGGGACGGACACATTTCACCGGCAATCAATGTTCGAACGGACACGAGAGAGGCCTCTTTCCTGCACACTCTCACGACGATGAAATTCATTTCCCGCCTATCTTATCGGACGTTTCGATGGAAACGAATTTTTTTTTCCACCTCGCCATCTTTTTTTTCATCTCCATTGCAATTAAATTTTGCCGCGCGACACGTTTAATCGGAAACGCCAGTATTCGAGCATCCGTCATTGTTTTTTGGTCCGAGAAAGAGAGACGAGAGGAAGATGACGCAGATGACGCTCGGAAATAATGATTCCGAAATAATCCTCGCTGCGATGTGATTGTTTTTAAATTTCTTTCTTCGAGCACGCCGGAAGAGCTCTTGGATGTTTAGTGCAACGTCGAGCAACTGACTCTTTTTTCCCTCTCATTTTTCTACATCTCTTCTGGGAGAATTTACTCACCCTCCATTTAAGGATGCTTTGCCTCTACCGTCCCTGCCAAAAATTGTATCTGATTGAAATTTCCGTACTTCGTGATACAATAATTATAATCTGAAAAAATGTAGCAACATTTGGCATGCCAAATAATAATATTGCCAAAAAATTATTAATAAGTTGTTTAAACGAATAATTATTCGACAATTTTTCGGTAAGTTCTTTTTTTTCTTAAAGAAATCGAATGCGTTAATTTTTGTGAACGCATATGAATTTTTTCAGAATTTTCCCTCTATTTTGAAATTCCCGTTTTGAAATTTTTGGAATGGCTGTATTTATGTATTTTTTGACCCAGTGTCTCCGAAACTTTTCGAAGCTGATCTGCATGCAAAAACATACAAAATTGGCAATTTCTTGTTTGTATTTCATAATGTTTTTTATAATATTTCAAAATAGAGAGAAAATTCTAAAAAAATTCATATGCGTTCAGAAAAATGAACGTATTCGTTTGATTTAAGAAAACAAAGAACTTACCGAAAAATGGTTGAATAATTATTTGTTTAAACAATTCATAAATAACTTTTGGGCAATATCATTATTGATAATTGTTATTTATGGTATGCCAAACGTTGCTGAATCTTTTTAGATTTTTATTGTATCACGAAGTACGGAAATTTCACTCAGATAAAATTTTTTGCTGGGACTGTAGGGCAAAGCATCCTTAAATTCCTCCCCCGCTCTCCATGCATGGAAAACCGATGACAATGTGATGCAGCTCGTACTCTTCAACCCTCTATTCTCATATTAATCTCTTCTTTCTGGTCGCCTCGCATCGTTAACTATTCCTTTCTCTCTGTCTCGTCCTCTTTTAATCGGAAAGTGCTTTTTGTCATTTAAGTCGTAATTCCATCGAAAAAAATCCAGCTTCGAGTCCGCTAGATGTAAATATCTTTGGCGGAATGGATTCTTTCGAAAAAATTACATTTGCCACATTTTGTTTACGAAAAAAATATAACTTATCATTGTAAAGTATGTTGGAAAAATCGAGTGTGCTAAATGTAAATAGCTTTGGCGGAATGGAACCTTTTGAAAAAATTACCTTCATTTTGTTTATGAAAAAAATTGAATTTATTACTTTAAAGCATATTGGACGGTAAATAAAATTTACTGTCACTTCGATAAACTCTTAATATTTTAATTTAATAAATATTCAAGTGAAATTGATTCTAATTTTTTTTCATTCAGCTATAAAAATCGTTCGTTTCCATTATTATTAAAATTGAATTTTTAGAATTTTTAAATAAAACATTGAAATCAATATGCCCATTATAATTATTTGCTATGCGTGAATTATAAAAAAGTATGATGCTGAAATTTGCATCGCTGAAACGCAATGAAAATAGTTTATTTAAAAAAATGTCTTCTTTGTTAAAAGTTTTTAAAGTGAAGAATCATTGAAATGTATTTTCGAGTCTTTATCAATGACTTGGGATGCCAAATGCATTATCACAGTGTAAATATGAATAAAAATGAATTTTTAAAAATTATTTTCGTTGCATTGCAACGACGCAAACTTCAACATCATAAAAAAACCAACATTCAAAAAGCAAATGGAATTGATTTTGTAATTTAGTTTCCGAATAATGTTATCATTTTTCTCGTAGGATTTGAATGATTTCGTTGTCCGAAAAAAATTGCTTTTGGCGTAGTCAACAAAAATGAGATTGCTTCGGTTTGATGACTCTAAAAATAAGCTTATAATGCTTGACCACGCGTGGGACAATCTCACTGATCTCATCAATCGAATTCTCGGCGTGTGCTTTTTTTCAGCTGCCAGATTACCGAGTAAGTGCCGTCAGGCAATGGTCGATAGACGTTAAACGTTTTTTTTCTCTTTACGTTTATTCTTAGCCATGAGCTATATATCTGATCCGATCTTCTTTTATAGGTACACTTCCGTTCCTTTATTTCTTATTATATTGCCGTTTCCGCGGATTCTTCGACTACTCCTTTAATCCAATTATATTTCCACTCACGGAGATTACCTTCATATCCTTCAAGTCCGTCACGGATCCCATAGAATATACGCTCGTTCCGATAATCGAATGTCTATATACGAGATTCTATATTTCGCATTAACCAGGCCTGTACATACGTCCGATGCGTAGATAAGTTAGATATAGGCTCAACTCCACGCCAGTTGAATCACTTCTTTTCTCATTTGACTGCAGATTTTTAACCACCGAATTAGTGGAACGTTTTAGAATTTTTCTGCACGTAGATTTTTTTTTAAATATTTCTGTATGATTTTTTTTAGCCTTTTTGCCAAGTATTTGTTTCAATTCAATTTGTTATTTGAATAAAAGATGATTTATTTGAATGAATTAGAATCTAATTAAGCAGAATTAATATCTAGTATTTCAAAAAACATCTAATTTGTTGGTTCTTCCATGGAACTCTATTTTAGTCAAACTTTTTAACTAATATCAAAAAAATTCAATCTGAGACTAGTTAATTTGAATGAATCCTATTTTATTGAAATAGACAATTCTTCTGCATGTCGTCCCATCTATTCTAATTTAAATTGAGGGGAGCCCAATCACGTCGAGTGAATATCTAGCATTTTAACAAACGTCTATTTCGTCGGTTCTTTAATGGAAGTCTATTTTAGACAACTTTTTAACGGATTTAAGGGAAATTCCATTTGAGACTCGTTTATTCGAATAAATCCTATTTTGATAAAACAGAAAATTTATCTAAGTGCTGTCCATCTATTCTGATTAAAATGAATTAGAATCTAATTAAGCAGAATTAATATCTAGCATTTTAACAAACGTTTATTTCATCGGTTTTTTAATGGAAGTCTATTTTAGTCACCTTTCCAACTGATATCAAAAAAATGCACTCTGGGACTATTTAATTCGAAAAATCCTATTTTATTGAAATAGACAATTTGTCTGAGTGTTGTGTCATCGATTCTGACATATTATCTCTTCTGACATTACTCTATAGTGGTCGCTTTACTCGGTCGAATAAGCCGTCGAGCGATGGCAGTTTCCTAGACTATTATGATCGCCTCCTCCATTCGCGATCTGTCATAATGTGTTACACTGTGTCTATATATTTTACCGCAGCTACTTATATATTCAGGAAGAGCGACCACACATTCTCCTATATATGTACACAAGTGTGTATATGGGGCATTCCACGTCAAATCACGTGGTCATCGGCCTGACCCCCTTGGATTTTGATGTCCAATGAATTGTGGATTTAATTTGGTCCAAAATATGAACTCACATTTTTAGAAATTTTTATTTTATTTTTTAGAGGTTGCCTGCGGTAAGGAATCATTAATTTGAGGGAAAACATAAAGAGGGCCCTTTTTCAAATGAATGAAATTTTTTTCACAGAAACTAGGGCCCGAAACAGATATTTTCGTCATAGTTCGATAATGGGCCCAAAATAATGACTATTTTTTTTTTTATTATAATTACTATTTTTAATTTTTTTTTTTAATTTCCGTTTTATTTCAGGTCGTCGAGATTGATAAATTTTCGAAAAATGTTGCTGTTTCACTAAAAAATCAAGTTCACTATAAAAATATTTTCATTGTTGTTATTCTCACTACAAAAAACAATCAAAATAAGAAATTATAAAAAAAAAAATTAAAATACAAACAAAAGTAATTATTTTTGGCCCATTATCGAACTATGACGAAAATATCTGTTTTGGGTCCTAGTTTCTGTGAAAAAATTTCTTTCATTTGAAAAAGGGCCCTCTTTATGTTTTCTCTCAATTGAATGATTTTTTAGCTCGGGCAACCCCTAAAAAAGAAAATAAAAATTTCTAAAAATTTGAGGTCATATTTTGGGCCAATCGAAACCCACAATTCACTGGACATCAAAATCCGAGGGGGTCAGGCCGATGACCGCGTGATTTGACGTGAAATGCCCCATATATATGCCTTTCCTTTCGGGGTCGATATCGAATTTCGGTATTACATAGCCAAGAGAAGGACAGATATCCTAATTTATAATGTGTACTTGTGTACCTAATATAAAAGTGATTATATTGATGATGTTTTACTGTAAAACATATATATACATGATAGTATATGGAGAACATAGTTTTGTCTTGAAGCAATTTCATCTTGTTACATCCGATTGACTCACGCTCGAGCAGATCACGTCTGTCGGATTATCGTGGACATGAGACCCAGAGAAACAACGATACCTCATTGTCTTGGTCGATATCAATTTTCCACCTTGGAACAGCGCTTGCAATTTTTCAAAAGCATATTTTTTGCTTCTCAATCGAGGTCGATTTCGCGAAACATTTTTTTCAAAATTTTCGATCCACTTAAATTTTTTTTTTACCCTCAAGATATCATATATTTTTTAAATATGAATTTTCATATGTATCTGGGTGTGAATTTCTCCAGCCATAAGTTAGAGTATAAAGGTGTTCGATATACAACTTCGTGAAAATCGATCCCCATCTGATCTGATCGGACAGAGCCCTTAAAGGTTCAAATGAGCTTGAAAATAATAATGAATAATAAACAATACATTAAATACATTAAAAATAACTAATAAATAGGCAATTCCCATTCGGTCATTTTTTTCGATGATCCAGAGATGGAAAATACAATTATTTGCAACTTAGGATGCTGAGGTACAGACAAACTGTGATAAGCGAAGAAAAAACCAAACAAATGTAAACCAAAAATCAGATTAGCCTCTTCACTATGAAATATTGTTTAACATACCAAAATGCTTGTTTTTGAGGGAAAAAAAAACTTACAGATGAAAGTAAAAATTCAGAAGAGGATCCCATTTGGGATCAAATCGTAAACCAGAATCTACTATTATAACCATCTCTTGATTATTGAAAAAGTTGGCCTAATCATAGCTGCCTCCCCAATCATCGAAAATTAATAATTACTTTCGAGTATTCGAATAGATTCCAGGCTGTCATAATTAAAGCTCGACAATTTTTAAGATTTCCTGATTTGTATTCATTTGATGCTTTGGATAATTAATTGATTTTTTTATTCGAATTTGCAGAGCCTAAAAAACGGCGTTTTCATCCTCTTCGTGGTCTGAGAAGGATCTTCAGGCGAAAGAGTCGAGGTGCCGCCGACGCGCGACTGGGATCGCGAAACGGCGAACGTGATGGCGATCTGATAAATCATGATCGAGAGGAAGTGACACTGAGACATCCAGCGGGACGTCCCGAGGAAGCGCGCAGCCGAAGTGCGAGCGAACTTCTAACGGATTCGTGCGATCGAGAGAGGTAGGCATATTTAAAATCCAAATCCAGATCCAGATAATTCAAGGTCCAGAGGAAAAATCGATAATTATTTCCGCAAGAGCCTTTCATGTTTTTCTTCGTGTCATCGTAATGGACAAACTAATAAAATCGTTTCAGCAGACGCCTCATTGGCTGGCCAAGAAAATATCGACTAGCAACTTCCGTGAAGACGCAAAAGTCGGTTAATAAGTAAATTAAATATTATACATGAATTATTTGTGTGTGAGGATGTAAAAAAATTGTGTGATTTGTTACTGCGAGAGCTTTCACCTGTTGTCCGTCAAATTTATCGACATTTGTCTCTTAAAATCGCAAAAATCACCCATTATTATTGATCTCCTGATTAACTATTTTCATATTGGATATATCTGTAATATATTTACCGCCCACCCGCTTGAAGATTTATTCCGAAATACTTTTTGGAAATGTAACTTTCAGAGTAAAAGATATTTAATATATTTGAGATATATTCTCTGTTTATACGTTGCATAGATTTTATTTCCATAGAAAATTGTGTTGTCTTTTATATGGGAATAAAATATATGGAACGTCTATAGTTATTTCTACATACACTGCCAACCAAAAGTTTTGAAACGCTCGCCCCGATTCCAGTGTAATATTGGCGCACGACCCATGCAATTTTTTGACTGTTTTTCGCATGAAAAACTTGTGGCGAGGACTATAGGCCTCAATTTCGTTTTTTAAAAAGTTTCGTATAATTTTTTTGTCGCAAAAATATTCAATTTTTTACAAAAAACGACCAGATTTATAAAATGTAGGGTAACTGTAAAATTACTGGGTTCTCGTAAAATCAATAAGAGAGTACAAAGTTACATAGAATTATTCTAGATTCAATGAAATTTTTTCAGAATTTTTTTTCAACATTTTTTTTTTCGTAAATTTTTTCTATCAACGTGATATTTTTTTATCTTAAACAATCGAGTCTCTTACCTCATCTACACGATTTTTTTCGAAAAAAAAACCATGCAGATGGGGCTTTTCGATGGAAAAGCCGTGTAGATGAGGTAAGAAACCCGATTGTGTAAAATAAATAAAATATCTCGTTTAGAGGAAAGATTGGGAAAAAAAAAATTTGAAAACAATCTGAAAAAATTGTATCGAATCCAAAATAATTGTATGCAACTTTTTACCCTCCTAGTGATTTCATGAAAACCCAGTAGTTTTAGAGTTACGCTACATTTTATAAATATGGTCGTTTTTTGCGAAAAATTGAATATTTTTGCGAAAAAAAAATCGTACGAAACTTTTGAAAAACGAAATAGAAGCCAATACTCTCCGCCACAAGTTTTTCATGCGAAGAACAGCCGAAAAAAAATTTCATGGGTCGTGCGCCAAAATTACAATGCAAAAAAAAGCCGAAAAACGACCATGTTTCAAAGAGCGTACCGGGTTTTTAAAAAATCGCAATTTTTTTTTGAAAAAGCAAAATGAAGCTGAATATGTCTCCTATAAAACGTCGCTTGGCGAATTAAAATATCTTCATTTTTAAAAGAGCAGTGAAACTTTTTGTGCGGCGTGGAATCGAGGCACTTTTATCCGGCAGTGTATATTCTTTATTTATACCTTGCATAGATTCTATTTCCATAGGAAATTGGGTTCTTTTCCATATGGGAATAAAATATATGGAACGTCTGTATATATTTCCACATATGTTTCCGCTATAGTTTGAATATATTTTAAGTAAATTTTTTTTCTCACGTGACATTTAACACATATTCCAAAATATATACGAAATATCTAACTTTTGGAACAAAAAGTCCGTGCAATATATTCAAGATATATTTTCCACGTACGTCGCATATACTTTATTTCCAGGGAAGCTTTCAGGCTTCTGTGTTTCATTTTTTATTCCTGCAATATACATGTGAAACCGTCCCTCGTACGTCTGACCACTTTTTTTTCCTTTTTTTGGGGCTTCTCGAGTATTCACGCTGTTCTCTCGAAAGATTTGTTTTATTAACGAAATGACTTGATATTTCAGTGTCTTTCTGCGACGAAGCGGCGTGGAAGAGTCTTTCGCAAAGCTACGCGGAGGACCCGGTCAATTGTCCGTATCTCACGACAGTGTTTTCCCCGGGGAGGTGCCACATACAAGGCCTCTATCCTCGTTGGATCCTCTAGCAACCCTCGAGGTACATATAAAACAATACGAGGCAATGCATTCTCAAACCAATTGAAAATACAACAAAAAAACTGTGGAGGAAAGTCAATCGTGCACATTTTTTGTTCAACTGGGAAAGGAAATTTCTTGCAAAGAAAAATTGGAGCAAAGAGTGTAAAATGCAAGCTGGGCCAATATTTTATCGCCATATAGCTTAATTAATTTTTTAATTAATATGTAATTCATTATTACTTAAAATAAATAATAATAAAAAATAAATTAAAAAATTTTAATTAAGTAAAATACAAGCTGGCCCAATATTTTATCGCAATAGAACAGTTTGAAGTCTCGAATACAGTGGCATGGAAACCTCGGAAAATATGTTTTTTCATGAAAGCAAAGCTTCCTTCCTACGACCAAAAAATTATTACCATTTATCGTGAAAGATCGATTCAACCCAATTCTCATTATTCATTAAAAAATATAATTGTCAAAGCAGTCGAATGGGGTACGTTAAACAGGTTGAATGAAAAACATTTTTCTTCGCTCTATTGTTGAAAAAAAAATGATCGTTGTGATCGAGGGTTTTTTTTTTTAACTTTACTTTGGATGGTTTTTTTCGCATTAAAACGTTACTCATCCCAAGCCCGGATGTGTGTTTCGCAAATTTTCGCAAGATAGAGTTTGAGCTCTCGCGATATTCGAGAGACTATTTTCAGTTCGCATTAAGGTCAACGGTGAAAATAGCATCTCGAGGGGTGTACGCTGCTCTCGTCTCACTCTTTCTCTCTCTTACCTCCTCTTTTCACAATTTCTACCCGCTAACGCGATGGTGCACTATAAACTAAACGTCTAGTGTGTGTACTCAAAGCCGGGTACTCCATTTTCCACCGGAAAATAGATTCAGCAGAGAATTTTCGAACACACCCAGAACCCGCGCGAAAAGCCCGCCCGAACGAGCCATCGTCGCTTGGAATGATGAATATCAAGCACTTCGGTTTGATGCAAGTTTTATCTTTCTATTCCGATGAAGACTCTTCAGTCACTCTGAATTGGAAGATAAATTACAATGGCCTCGAAAGTGGTTGAACCGAAGAAAAAAAAAGTCATGCAAATTGAAACTGCTTCCGCAAAATGGGCCGACGTTGAAAACCTCCTTTTTTCGTTTCGAAAATTAATCAAGTTAGAATTGTAACGAAAATTATTTAAAAAATTCCAAATTTTATGCATTTTGAACGATTTGTTCGACCTTCAACAAATTCCATGAAAAATATCCTTTGATCATAAGTCTACGTTTTAGAATCAGGACAATATTTTGAGAATTGTTTGGTTTACTCCAGTAGGAATTTTCGAAAAAATTCAATGAAATTGGATTATTTTTTAAAGTTGCCTCAAGCAGCGAAACTTCAATTACAAATTTCAACCCGTTGAAAATCTCGCAGTTATCATTTGACTTAACTTTCTTCTACCTTGACCATATATAATTTCAGATGGATTTTTCATTACAGATGTAAATTCATTGAAAATCATACCGATTGGTTGGAGTGAAACATGATTTCTCAGTGAAATTAAATTTGTTTCACGTTCCAGAGCCGCGAGTCTAATCAGAAGGAAGATTATCACCGATTTATTTGCGAATTGGGTTGCAACGATTTCGTGCAATTTCACTCTACATCATTCACACCCCGGATGCTTTAACGCTCGTTATTCATTTGCCACGATTTAAGGGGACGTCTTGTCGCAACAATGATATTGCTCGGACGTCTCGTTTCAAGCTCGACTCATAAAATATCTTACGTGCATATACACAGGATCTAATTTACGAATGTGTGCAGTTTCACGGCGATATTGAGGCACATATACATATGATCTGAATATTACATGCATGTATTTATTCCCCTTCGGCGTATTCGAGTCACGAGTTAACCGAGTTAAGACGCCCGGTTACACGTGTATCGCATTGCCTCCCCGTGACTCCTCTTCTAATATCATGGGGCTTTGCAAGTACAGCACACAAATATAAATTTGTTACCTATATATATATATATCAGGGTGGCCCTTATTTCGAGCTCGGACGAATTTATTACCATACGCCCCCCAAATCGACTCCTAATAATTCAAAAACAATACCCTAATTTTTTTAGAATTTTATCTAGAATAACCTTTCCCGAAAAGAGGGTAGATTTCCCCATTTGAAGTACACGTGTTTCGGCCATTTTCTCAAGATACATTGAATCTAAGTGTCATAATTTTTAAAAAAATCTATAACTGCAAGATTTTAGTGCTCATTGGTGCTACTATTTGAGGAAAAATTCACATTGACCCGTATGATGATGTGAATTTTTTCTCAAATAGTAGCATCAAAGAACATTAAAATCTTGCAGTTACAGATGATTGAAAAAATTATTACACTTAGAATAAAATATACCCTAAAAATATGGCCGAAACACGTGTATTTCGAATGGGAGAATCTACCCTCTTTTCGGGAGGGGTTAGAGTCTAGATAAAAATCTGAAAAAATTAGGGTATTGCTTTTGAATTATTTGGAGTCGATTTGGGGGGTGTCCGATGAAAAATTCGTCCGAGCCCTAAATAAGGACTACTCTAATATATATGTATATAATATATATATGGCTCTGTCTCGCGTCTGCGTTCACTCGAGTATAGTAGTTGCACGCGAGACCTTCTCGCACCGTTAACCCACCATCGAGTGTTGGTGTTGATACACATATATATTTATTTATATATCGGTCATTCCATTTCAACTCAACCAACGCGTCTCACCATCACACTCCCCAACTGCTTAATAAATTTTTCCTACAAGTCTGGAAAACACTCCCGAATATTCATAGTTTTCGTCTACAAAGCATTGTGTAAAAAAAAATGTATGAAGAAAAATGCTCAATTTGGAAATTTGAAATAATTCTTCCGCAATTATGATTACTTAATATTTAGGAGCTACGAGCTGCAGTGGGCAAATGGCTATTAATATATGGGGTTGAAAAAGCGTTGAAAAAAAACTTAAAGCTAAAAAACTTTTTAAAGCTTTGCAGAAATTAATGAATATTTTTTTTCATGTCTGTTAATGAGAGAATTTTTTACCGATTTATTAGATGATTTGGGAAAAAAGTTGACGTACTTCAAAAATAAGAAATTTACGAAAAAAATTTAGGATTCGTAGTGGATGACATGAATCTCAAATTGCTGATAATTTTTTTCAAGAGATTGTATAAAGAAGTAGTGCTAACGATAGAAAAAATAAAATCTGTCCACGTGGGCTCATGATTGTTCAAATTTTGTATGAACTTGTGGATTTTTGAGCATGCTTTCGTATTTGAAATCTGTCGAGTTTTTTTATGTTCAAAAAATTCTGATTTATGGAAAATAGTCCGATTTTGAACGAAATCCGAGATAGTGGTGGTTAGAAGATGGCTGAGTTGAAATGGAATGTCCCATATGTATACATCGAAAGGTGCCACATGGTCTATATGGCGGACTTCGTCGGACAAGTCCGTGCCTTGCGTACTCGACTAAACGAGATCGTGTTTGCACGCTTTTGAACCACAAGTCCACCTACCATTCATTTTATTTCGCCACGGAAATCTACGAACAATAGCGTAAAATTTTCGCCATTCATTAATTAAACGTCAATTAAAGATCAAGTTAATCAAAAATCGTTCACTAGTCGATAATACTATTGTGAAATACAAAGTAGAAAAACAAATGCTGATTAGGGATTGAGTTGAAGATAAATCATGAATTTGGAGGAGTCCAATCAACTCCGATAATTGTCACTGCGAGGACTTGCAAATAGTCTATCAGTTTTTAATATTAACGTTAAATGTAAAGTAAACTTGATGAAAGATCAAATTAGTAAGAAATCGCATCATTTTATTAATCCCAGTCAATTTTTGGTGATGAACATTCTAAAGACTTGCAAATAACATCAATGCCTAGTCGTAAATAGTGTAATGAAATGTAGATTAATGTTGATAGAAAATCAAGCAAAATAAGATTTATGAATTTTCAATAGCTGTAATTTGATTAGGTAATTATTGCATGGGACTTGTAAAGACTTCATACCAAGTCCCGAATGATAACATTCAATTTTTACCAATATTAATTTAATTTCAATTAAAAACGTAATCTCTTGGAACCAACTTCGGTAATTATCGCTATGCTAGAAAAATTTACCAGTCACGAAATAATCACAATTTGTACACGAATAGAAAACATCAGAAAGAGAAATTATCGTTGGTCGAGTTGGCTAAACCTGTATTTTCCATGAGCACCGAATACCGTAATTTCCACAGCGATGTTAATCGAACTTTAATATTTAAAAACGTGAATACTCATCAAGCTTCGTTCCAATTTATTTAGTAATTATCGCTGTATGAAAAGCCTGAATTCCACGGAGTGAAATGTCAATTAAAACGGGAATCATTGTATTAAAGTCCTAATCAGTTCCTTCATTATAGTTATCAGATGAGTCACGAGCAGTGAAAATTGTTAACGAAACTGCTGTTAAAATTCGTGACATTTCTTTGGATTCGTTCGTCACGTCATCAGTTCCATTAATTTTAACTACCGAATGATAAACTGAGCCCTGGTGCCAATTTAATTACATTTTCGTCATATGTGATATCAGACATTACGTGGCGATTACGGTGCAGATTCCGAGAATTCGAACAAGAAATACTCTTATACAGAGTTTAGCTGACGAAATATTCGTCAACGCTTGTTTCGTCTTGGCGTTACATGTTTAACGTCAAAGTTCGAGAAACGCGGACGTTGCACTTTTTGAATGTTTTGTTTCGATTATTTTTTTAATACCCAAAAACGTCAGCATTTATTTCATATCGGCACTTCATGTGTAATTACCAACCATTCTCGTATTAAATTCCATAATTTGATATTCAATACTTTTTTTACCACGAAACCAACGTTCAGTCCCGACTAAATAAGGCCTCCAATAAAATACTTAACGACAAAATATTTATTCCAAATATGATTTCTTGGCGTTTTTGGGATATTAAAACCAGAGTTGTAAATGATGCATTACTTTGATAATGCGTTACTGTATTTATTACCCATTACGCTGCATAATGTGAAATGGATAAGTGCACCATTACTAAATACAAAAGTAATGTGTAATGGATGCATTTGCCATTACAAATAAAAAAGTAATGTGTAGTGGATGCATGTGCCATTACAAATAAAAAATAATAATGTTTAATGGATGCATGTCGCATTACAAATAAAAAATTAATGTGTAATCGATGCATGTGCCATTGCAAATAAAAAAAGTAATGTGCAATTTATGCACGTTCCATTACAAATTACAATTTTTTTTAAAGTAATTTGCAGTGGAGAATATTCCATTACAAATAGAAAAATGGCCATGCTCGTATTAGAAACTTGCACATTGCTGTCTCATTATTTTATTTTGCTCACTAAAAGATAATCCACAATTATCACAAATGATCCATAAAGTTAAAAAATAGAAACAAAAAAACAGACAGTTCATCGTTAAATATAAAGTACGAAAATGTACTCAACCCCAAAAATTATCCAACTTTGTATTAAACTTGCTTTTACACGCTGTTACCCATAATTATAAGCAATCTAAAAAAAATTACAAGTCACTGATACAAAATTTGTTGCTTCATTGAATCCCTAAATAATGTGCATGTTCTTTTTTTCAACTTAATGGATCATTTGTGATAACTGTGGATTAACTTTTAGTGAACGAAATGACAGCAATGTGCAAGTTTCTAATACGAGCACGGCAATTTTTCTATTTGTAATGGAATATTCTCCACTGCAAATTCCTTTTTTTTTAAATTGTAATTTGTAATGGAACGTGCATACATTACACATTACTTTTTTATTTGTAATGAAACACGCATCCATTACACATTACTTTTTTTATTTGTAATGGCACATGCATCCATTATACATTACTTTTTTTATTTGTAATGGCACATGCATTCATTACACATTACTTTTTTATTTGTAAGGGCACATGCATCCATTAAACATTACTTTTTTTAATTGTAATGGAAAACTTGTTCAATACACATTGTTTAAAGTAATGGGTAATGCATTACTTTTACATTACTATTTTCACAACTTTGATTAAAACATAGCATGAAAATATCTAGAGCAAGTTTATTCACGAAAACAAAACTTTCTCCGCAGGCAAACATTTACTAAAAACTCCACCTGGCTTATAAATAATAATAACAATAATTGTTTATTTCTCTCTGTTCCATGCTCAGCGACGACAGACCAAAGCAAGCGACGAAGGAGTTCACAAGGATTACAACTCGCGAATTCCTCACGGCAACCGGATATCCTTGAGGGTAAGGAAATAACCGGATGTTAAATGAGATATTTGAAGGGAATGAAGAGGTTTTTATGCGCGCTTTCGTATTATGCAAAATCAGTGGGTTCAAATGAGATGATCAAGACAAGTCGAGATTGAGAGGAATGTCAGACTCTTGAAAATATTTTCATCAAGAATAATTGATAATTTTTGAACATTTTGGAATTTAGCGCAGAAGCGGATTATCGCGTATTGCTGATCGTTATTATTCGAAATTATAAATTTTTCTTTCACGGTAATTTTTCGTGAAAATCATTTTGAAGGGGATTTTATTGATCCGGCGATCAACCCTCAACGACGACGACGAGAATGTGGAATAAGGAGAAGGGTTAATCTTTTCGCAGGTGCTCGAGCAAATAAAGACAGTTATAGAGAACCGGAACCAGCAGGCTTCGACGACCTCGACCGACTCTAATCACACTTCACATGTGAGTAAATACCTCTATTATGTGCGTTACACAGATGACCTGTTTTTTTCTGCTATCTCCTCTTTGTCACCGGTGAAAACGCGCCTATCGATGGGGACACGGTTAACTTTGCAGGTTTTTTTCACTTACCACGTGAAACATCAAAGAATTTCGTTCGCAAATTATCGGTCGAGTTTTTTTATTTTTACGCAATTTATATTCCAAAAATAATTCATCCCTTTCGACCAGCGAATCAGCATTGAAAACTAAAATATTTTCTCTCCCGTTCTCGAAATTGGTCAAAATATATTTTGCCC
Organism: Alloplasta piceator; assembly: GCA_946863875.1. Lineage (NCBI taxonomy): Eukaryota > Metazoa > Arthropoda > Insecta > Hymenoptera > Ichneumonidae > Alloplasta > Alloplasta piceator. The sequence continues at coordinate 11,592,196 of OX333079.1, forward strand.
AACAAAAGTCCTCGACAACTTGAGATACCTAAAAAATCTATCCCTCGGGATAGTCTTTGGTCTCCGACGATTTTGCAAAAATGGAAACCCGGCAAAATAATTCGGCCAAAATTGGGATAAAAATGTATAGAAAATTTCAAATTTGAGAATTTTTTGCTAAATTCCACGTCACGATGGGACTTTTTGGGACGAGAGTCCATTCACTCTTTTGCTTGAGGTAGAAATGATTTCAGAGAATTTTTCTGATTTCGTATGCATTTGAAGTGTCGAAGATTCAATTGAACGGAAAATCGATAAATGTATTTGTTTAACGAAAAATTAGGAGAGCTTTGCAAATACTCGGTGAACAATAATTTCAAACATTGAAAGATGTTTCAAAAATTATTTACAAAGTGTTAACAGCTGGCCTCAAAAACAGTTCTTTAAAAGGAGAAGTTTATCGATTTTTTCGTTTGAAATTTCAAGTTCATGATTTCGTTGACTTCATGTAATTCGAATCATGATTGCACATTACTGGCAATTACAAAATCGCTTTTATATCTGGAAATAATTTCGACCGAGGGTCGATTTAAGATCTTGAAAACAACATTTACATTTAAAAAAAAATTATTTCCTGGTAAATTGCATTGTTAATTTAATAATATATTTTTTTTTCAATCACATCCTCTAATAGAATTTCTATCGGTGAATAACTTAATAAATAATGAGAAGCATCGATGTAAATAAATTACTCAAAAATACAACTTAGAAAAAAAATTATGAATTACAACGAAGTATAAGAAATTAATTAATTTAATTTTTATTTCATAAATTCATGTGATTTCTTATGATTTCGTGATTTCATGCAAAGTGTGATTCAATGATTTCACGAGTGATTGGCCCCTTATTTTGGGACATTCAAGTTTCGAAAATTCAGTTGAACGGAAAATCGATAAATGTATTTGTTTAAGGAAAAATTAGGAGAGCTTCGCAAATACTCGGTAAAAAATAATTTCAAACATTGAAAGATGTTTCAAAAATTATTTACAAAGTGTTAACAACTGGCCTCAAAAACAGTTCTTTAAAAAGAGGGGACATTTCGAGCCTACTGGCATAAAAATCTCTACGACTCTGAATGACCAGCAAATTATGAAGAAAAATAGTCATTTACCGCAATACCGTTAATTGAAAAATCATGTAAAACGGTTTACAATGTTTTGTTCCTGCGTTCGAGTCACGTGCTAAATTTGTTTTCCTTTTCTCTCTTTCTAACAATTTGCCGACATCGTCTTCGTCATCGATACTCGAGACACGCAACGTCCCACTCTCTTGGCGTCATTATACGCATCTTCAAATGCCCTCACCTTAAGTCCCTCGCGCTCATCACTCACTGACGTCACGATTTCTTTTTCTCTTTCTTTTTTTTTTGCGCTGCAGCATACCGGGGAACGCTATCAGCAGGAAACCACCGAGGTGAGATAATATGCGAAAGCAGCTACTTTTCTGTTTTTTTTTCTTCTTTTCCATTGTCATTATTATTATTTTTATTCTTTTTTGCGACGCACCGCGGCGAGTCCGAGAGGCCGGATTGACCGCCGCGACTCGCAACGGACTAATGCATGCGCTGTTCAGTGATGCAGTTCGTCTCTCGAACGCCGGACGTTCTCCACGCGCGATCTCACTCGTTCGATAGTTTCCGAGTTAACGCGAGTGACACATCGAAAATATTTATCCATTGCCCGTGTTTTATTGTTGTGATTATTCATCGAAAATTTCAATGGGAGTACGTTGGACTGTTCGATGAATTCAAACTACTTTATTCAACATCAATCTGTTTTTTATTTGCCTTCTTTTTTCCACGCTGTTTTCATTCAAATTGTCAGTGTGTCAATTTTCGTTTAAACGTTGCGTTATTTTTGTCGTATTTCAGAATCGTTTCACGCACTTTGAGAAACACGAGAGGACCGTCGATGAGACGTTCAACAGGGTGAGTGACTTGATTTTTCATTTTTTTGTTCAATTCCGAAAGAAATTTTCCTTTGTTTTTGTTTATTTTTATTTGAGAGGTTGTACCTAGACGAACGAAAAAAAATAATTTTCACGTTTTTTTGGAGCATTGTAATTATGTATTTCTACAGAACTTTGATATTTCGAAAAGGAACATCTGAAGACCATTCGGTTTTTTTTGTGTGGTGAAATATGTAATTATAACGGAGGTATGATCGATTTTCGAAAATGGAGCCAAGTTATTTGGAAACGGATAAGTAAAAATCGAAAAACCGAACAAATTTTGTGTATGTATCAATTTACCTACTAATTAATCGGTGGGCATCCTTAAATATCAAAATTAAATAAAATAGCGATTGTTCAAAGTGCTTGTTTTGATTTTTGCTGAAAAAAGTGCCATTTTTTATTTATCTAATTGAAAGTATACATCGAGAAAAAAATCTTTGATTGAATAGTAAATTTTTATAAAATATTGTCATATCGTTTAAAAAAAGAGTTTTTTCGACCTTTTCGACTATGTGTAACCTCTTGAATAAAATAAAAGTACAGAAATATTTTTCGTCCAAGCTGGTACGGTGATTCGTTGGGTATGAAAACGTTGATCGGTTATTGTGAAATTTCTATATGATGATTGAGATACGATGTCAATCCGTGACTCATCCACTTGTAAGTCCGAGCGAGGCCGTTCACGATCGACGAGCTCCTGGACTAAAGTACACACTCACCTCTCTCTTTTTTCGACTTTGCACCAAAAATGATTTTTGACGAAAACCAAAATAGCCGAAAAATAACCGAATTCCGGAATATAACGGTTCTATGAAACATCTGTAAAACGTTTGAAGAACAAGAAATTGTTTGAAATTTGATGTTACGAGAGCTTTCTGACATTCTTTCATCATTACCATTATTATCATCGATGAACGATGAGATAACGATATATTTAACTTGAAACATCACCCTGGTAATTTCCTAAAATTTTTATGTCATATTAATTGATATTTTTCCTCTGTTATCACGATTTATTTGATCGATGATCGAGATAACGAAGTATTCAACGCGAAACACGTCAAAGTCATTCCCTAAAATTCTATCATCGTCGATCGACGGGCTTCCTTTATTTTTTAACTTGAAAATACATCAACGATATCAGAATCCTAAAAAAAGCAAATTTTTAAGAATTTTTTTCTCAGCTTCTTTATTGCTATAAAATTGTTTTACAAACTTGTTTCATCCTTCGAAAATACCAAAAAAACTTATTTTGATTCTTTGAATAATTTATAGAAGGCGCCAAAATCGAGTCTTCGAAAATGACTTGTCCCATGGCCGACAGTTTATCTCAGGATTGGCAAGTCTGAAACAAAAAAATTGAAAAGCATTTTGAAGAGGACGGTTAATGAAAAATTGATTTAAAAAACCGATGCCAATCCTGAGATTAACTGTCGGCCATGGGCCATAAATTATTCAAAGAATCAAAATAAAAAAATTTTGTTTTTGTATTTTCGAAGGTTAAAACAATGTTGTAAAAACAGTTTTATAGCCATATCTGATAAAGAAGCTGAGAAAAAATTCTGAAAAATTTGCTTTTTTTGGTCTTCTAAAGTAGACTATTAAAAAAATTAATATACCTCTGAGATCGATTTTGGGCATCTCTGAGAAGCGTACGAAATATTCTTCGCGTCGTAAATTCGAATGTCAATACAGGTGGCCTCTGTACACCTGATCTCAAAAAGCAATGAAAAAAAATGCCAAGCATTCCGAAGTATCAAACGAAATGCCGAAATGGTGAACCCATATTTCCCTCGGACTTCCACTCGTTGGTATTTTTTTTAATTTTTTTTATTTGCGACGAGAGCTCGTAATAAACTTCTCCTTGCAAAACGGGTCAGAGTTGGTTTTAACGACGCTTACATCCCTTTTATGGAACCCTACAGACGTTCTCCGTTCCTCTTTTTCATTCGTTCTTACACACATCGGCTTTCAAGCGAGCAAACTCGAGGTCGTAAACCATTTAATCCAAAACGTTGAATTTTCCGAGATACGCCCCTTTTGTTCTCCAATAATTGATCCATATTCATACCGAATATGGGACATTCCACTCTGAAACGACAGATGTTTTACCCACTCTCTTGAATCCATAAAAGTCATTTTTAATTTTTCCTCAAGCCGAATATATTTTGAGTAATTTTCACTTTTTCCCACTTGATGACTTATAACTTGCACCCATGGTTTATAAATTTTTGCATAAAATCGCAAGTTTTTGAACATTTATTAGATTACACAAATTTGGGGTCTTCGTTAAATTTTTTTTAGAGTTATAATGGATGAAAAAAAAATCTAACAAAAGTTATAATTGCCCATTGGACTCAGCAGAATCGTAGGAAAAATCTTGAACCAAATCCGAGACGATGAAGGTCAGATGTTGGTCGATTCAACAAGTAATACCCCATACATATGTGTATCCTAACATAATATACACCTGGCATTATTATTTCCGGTTGCTCTCCTCTCGCAAATGATAATGTTCCGTTACTGCGATCGCCGGCAGTGAAATGGGATAATTAGCGATAAAACATTTTCTTTTTGTTGCTGTTTTTTTTTGCTTGCAACTGACTGCTAAATACCGATCACGCGGTAGCTCGATCCCCTTTTTTTTAACCGAGAGAAATCATCATCCATCAACGATTTATGTCGACGCGGACTGCCAACAGACAAAAGGACGTAATCCTCTGGGACTTTGAGGACAAAATTGCCATCCTTAAGGGCAGGCTAAACACCCTCCCCCCCGCCTTTCCGCTCTTGTGAGTGCGAGAGAGAGCGCCTATAGGGGTGGTGTGAGAGCGAGAGAGAGGGTCTTTAGCCTGCCCTTAAAGCCCTGTTGCATTCATTAGCGGACCAATCTATGAAGCCTTGTAAAATGTGGAAAATGTGCGCAAATGAAAACCGGTCGTATTCGACGTATCTATGGAATTCATTAAAAAAAAAAAGAAATTATCATCGTCCCAGTTACATTTCCTGTCCTTCAAGGACCCAGTTTCGACGTGTGATACTGAAGAGAATAAATTACAAAACGTGAACCAGCATGAAGGATCGGTCCTTCGGTTCAAACTTCAGGAGTGAGAATTAATCTCGGGAGATTGGGATTTTTGAAGATTGAAAAATCTCCTCGATGATGAGAATTTATGGCTCTCGATCGCGCATCGACGAATGAATCGTGACTGGACTCGACGAGAGAGAAAGGTGAATTGTGGGGAAGTATCGAGAGAAGAAACGAAGAGGAGGATGAGACGAAGAAAAGAGGAGAGAAAAAAAAAGAGAAACAGAACGCGCGAGACGAGTTTGGAAGTTAAACGATCTCATGCGCGCCTCTTCATCGTATAGTTGCCAAGAACGCTCGCGTTCGTATCGTAAAATGAAAACTTTACCGTTACTCGGCCCGCGATCCTTCCTCCGAAGGTAAAAGGAAAATAATAAAAGACATTTGTATGCGCGGAGTTTGCGAGAGATTGAACCGAGAGAAATCGGGGCTCGATAGAGGCGCTACTCTTCATTGTAACCGCGATGTCGATAAAACAGATTTCTATACAGAAATCTGCAACTCAATGGATAAAGCGTATCTTGCTCGCAGTAGATAAAGCCGTCTGTTGGATTTCAACGATCGAGAAAGTAGAACTGGACTATTCGCCGAGTGCGATCAGACCAGGAAAGTTCGTTCGATGGCGCCACGAGAAACTTTCTAGCTGACGAATAATTTCAAAGAGAATTTTTAAAACGAAAAGCTTTTTTAAAGTTATAGGGATTTAAAAAAAAAAAAATTTTTTTAGTTTGAATTTTTTTACTATTGGACTGAAGGAAATGTTTGAAGCTTCTTAAATTTCAAAAAAAAAATTGTAAACTTTTTGAGAGCGACATCAATGGATATTTAAGTTGATTTGGATTGAATAGTTACTAGTTGATTTAGAAAAGAATTGATAACAATGACTTTACAGCAAAGTAACTCGATTTACTCCAATAAATGAGCTAAATTATTTTTACGCATTTTTTGTGACGCCAAATTTGTAAATTTAGCCCTTTTTTGATGAGTGAAATCTTATTTCGATTATTGAAATGCCTTTTGCGATTTGATTAAATAATTAGATAAGCTTAGATTCTCAATCGTAATAAAAGTTAAATTAACACTGCAGCTCTATTTTCTCATATCCAAATGACTCGTTTCAAAAGGTATCCTTAAAAACAAAGTTCACGATTTCTTTAAACATTTCGTTTATAAAAGTGATTCCAATACTTTTACTTTATATTCTTCAAAGTTAGCTCAGTGAAATCGTCAGTCGATTTATAAAATAATTGAAAACAAAAAAAGGAATTGCACCTTTCATGCGAAGATCGTTGAATGATTTATGAAAGTGTACATTGTTTGGTCAATAAAAAATAATGGAGTGTTCCGAGCAATTGTGCAGAGATAATGGGATTTTGTGTTAATAACATAGCGGTTTTTTTCTGGCACAAGACTCATCGATACGAGAGAAAGAAAAAATTAATAATCCGATTGAATAATCTCTGTAAAAATTCATTTTATCGTCTTATTATCGCTAATAGTATCTCAAAGTAAAACGTCAATCCTTGTATAGTGAGAAATTTCATATATAGCAATAATGCAACTATTTTGTGCTCTTGCGGACTCTTGCGCAAACTTTTATCACTATTCTCGTCTCTGATGAAGCGGAACAACGAAAAAAATTGATTTCTCGTTCAATTAGAAATACAACGTGTTTCGCGATCTCTATTATTCGCCTCGCCGAAAAAGCTCTCTATAGCCAGATTTTCCCATAGCGCAGGATTCATCGAAATGTAAACGCGAACAAGAAAATGTTTCGAGGTGATCCAATCCTCTTCGTCTTCGTCGTACATTCGTGGAAGAAGTGAAAGAGCCCGGCGGTATTTCAACGGGGTCGACGGACCGCGGAGGCGTTACTTTTTATTTTTTTCCATATTTCATATGCACATTCGAGTTTTGAATTTTCGTAATCCGCCAGAATGCGCCGGAGTCATTTGGAAAAACCTCTCGAAATCCGCGAGAAAATCGAGAGTCACTCGCTGACTGACTAAATAACGGTATTTAATCGAATCCTAATACTTTTATGTCGAATAACAGGATTCCCTTTACAGAAATTCGTGCTCGGAATTTCTGGGTTCGTCGATTGCAAACAAAATTGCGGAAAAAATGGATTTTTGATGCAGTATTTGTTAATGTTGACACAAGGATTAGAATCAGCGGAAATCAATTAATGTTATGATTGCGATAAGAATTTCATTGCAAAAATTTATCGACAAATCTTTATATCATTGCCACAATCTTATTGAGACATTGGGAAAAAAATTGCACGATGCCTATTGCTAAATAGGGGGGCAACGATAAAATAATAGAACGTCGATTATCCGACCTTAACTTATTCGAGGCTTCGCGTTGAGCAAGGATCATGCTGGAGATATCCTCGGATAATAGTTGCCATTAATATAGTCTAAGTTTCACGCGAATGCCGTTGAATAATAAAAAAAAAACATGATTTTTTATTTTTCAAGCGAAAAAGAATGAATCGTCTGATACAAAAAAAAAGGTGCTTTTTAGCCTTGATACTGTCATAAAAAAATCATAAAGCAAACCTGAACCCGCGTAAAAATAGAGTATAGGCAATTTTTATCGAGAGTATATTTTGAATATAATAAATATATATTGTGCCAACAGTTGAATATTTCACTAAATGTTTGGAAATATTTTTCAAGTACATTTAGCTGAAACAAACATTCCTGTTGTGTCAAAAAGATACCAAGAATTTATATTTTATGGGCGAACGTGGCAAAAATACGATATTTGGGATATATGTATTTATTTGTTGTTTTCATATGCGAGAGTCAAACGTTTATTGAGTTGAATGTGAACGCCCCATATATACTTTGACATTTCGACGCAATGTGTACCTCTTCTTTCTCTCAGCCGATTCTCGGGCATTATTCACTTTGATATTTGCGTGACATTTGTCACGCTCTTGGCGCGCATATATCTGACTACCTACGAATATATCGTGGGTATGTTTATTAATAAGTCTCTCAAATCACGAGACTCCATTATGATCAATGATCTATGCAGATTTTGAACCGATTCGGACAAATGATGCTCGAGGAGGATTGCAAATAGCTACACTGCCGACCAAAAGTTTGGAAACACTCGCCCCGATTCCACGCCGCACAAAAAGTTTCACTGCGCTTTTAAAAATGGAGACATTTTGATTCGCCAAGCGATGTTTTAAAGGGGACATATTCAGCTTTAATTCACTTTTTCCAAAAAAATTTTGCAATTTTTTTTAACCCGGTACGCCCTTTGAAACGTGGTCGTTTTTCGGCTTTTTTTTTTGCCTTGTAATTTTGGCGCACGACCCATGAAAATTTGTTTCTACTGTTTTTCGCATGATAGACTTGTGGAGGGGAGTATTAGCTTCAATTTCGTTTTTTAAAAAGTTTCCTACGATTTTTTTTTCGCAAAAATATTCATTTTTTTGTTTTTTCTTAAACAATCGGGTCTCTTACCTCATCTACACGTCTTTTTCATCGCAAAACCGCAATCTCCATGGCTTTTTCATCGAAAAACCCGTGTAGATGAGGTAAGAGACTCGATTGTTTAAGATAACAAAATATCTCGATGACAGGAAACATTGTCGAAAAAAAATGTTGAACAAAAATTCCAAAAAAATTTCATTGTATCCAGAATGATTGTATGTAACTTTTTACCGTCTTAGTGATTTCACGAAAACCCAGTAGTTTTAAAGTTACGCTACATTCTATAAACTTTTTTGCAAAAAGTTGAATATTTTTGCGAAAAAAAAATCGTACGAAACTTTTTAAAATGATATTGAAGCTAATACTTTCCGCCATAAGTTTTTCATGGGAAAAACAGTCCAAAAAAAATTCCATGGGTCGTGCGCCAAAATTACAATGCCAAAAAAAAGCCGAAAAAAATCGCAAAATTTTTTTGGAAAAATCGAAATGATGCTGAATATGTCCCCTTTGAATCGCCGCTTGGCGAATTGAAATATCTTTATTTTTGAAAGAGCAGTGAAACTTTTTGTGTGGCGGGGAATCGGGGCGAGTGTTTCCAAACTTTTGACTGGCAGTATACATTTAACATAGAATTCGTTGATCGATCGTGAATATCGATGACAAATTCTTAACGTGGCTGAGGAGCAAAAAAATGCACAATGTTTCCACAATTTTGCGGGAAACTTTGTACAATTTGGCAGCCTCTCGTTGGTGGTCGATGATTTTGCACAAATAAACGAAAGCCTTTGCAGTTCCACGATGATGAAGAGACTGCAACACTATTGCAGTAAACTCGGCTCGCGCAAAATAGAGACTTGCGAAAGACATTTAATGCTAAAGGGAGAGAAAAGTGGCTCTGGAGGTGAAGGAGGTCTCTCTTTTTTTCTCGAGACTTACGGCGCTTTTGTGCGCACGGTTGCTCACAGTGAGTAGGAAGTTTTGCGAGAATACGAGAGAAAGGAAGAATAAGAGAGAAAAAATAAAAGAAACTTTGAGATATTGCGGAAAGGCTTCTCCGCTCATTGCCATTAGCTTGCTGAGTATCGCAGTTAATGAAGCTTTGAGCTTAATAACAATACGTCGGATGAACAAAAAAACTCGAATGAAAAAATATTTTATGAAAATAATAGTGCAGTAATTGGGCCAAGATTATCTCGATTATTGCATCATTTCGATTATGGGTGGGGGTGGACAATCTTAAAAAAAATGAAGAGCCCAGAGATAGTTGATATAGTCTTAACTTTAACAATTTATTTTTGGCGTTCGAAAAAGGAATATGATTTCTTTTCAGAGAATTTATTTAACACATTTTGAAGGATGAAAAAAAAATTCATTATCACTTTGATCCAAAACGACAGCGGCAGAGTCAATTTTCGAAGTCGCCTCTTTTCAAGACCCCTTAACGGGCCAAAAACTATAAAATTTTATAATCTATATACTATAAGCTATGGAAATACGGAGTGGTTTTTTTTTTAATCAAAATTTGTAGAAATGGTGCAATTTTTGAAAAAATTAGTTCATTTTTTGGCAAGAAAAACAGTAAATTGTTTATTTAAATATAAGTTTGCATTAAATAAAAAAAACTACTACGTATTTCACCAGAAAATGTTATTGTGAAACTACTGCCAGAATTTGAAATGAATGCAACGGTATTTAAGTAATCCGTCCTCCCAGTTTGTGAAAAAGGGTTTCGAGAAAACCTCTGCGGCAAAATCGAGAATTCAACAGTTGAAAATTTTTTTTTTTCACTATAGAACCAACTGGATATTCTTTTTATGACCCTGAAGCATTGTTTGAGCAAATAAATCGATTCTTCCAAAATCCTAGAGTGGTGTTACCCCTTAATATATTGCGTGATACAGTTGCAAGATCACGAGGTTTGGCACTTTGGCATTTTCGTCAAAAAGTTGTCTCCTAGAAGAGCCGTTATTATCTATAATCGGGACACGCGCGTTAATGGGCAAAAGAAAATCAGCGGTGAACGAAGTAGGTGGGCATTTACGAAACATCTGGCAAGCAGCGCGCTATATAAGAGAAACGATGAGAGAAAGGGAAGAGAACAACGCACCGTTATCGGGCACTCGTTAAATACGTGGTGCACATTTTACCCTCTCTCCTCTATAGTATTAAAAAAGTTGATCGACCCTTTCAAAATCAGTCACCCTCTTAAATCGCGGGAGTACGAGGATTTTAACGACTGTCGACGCGCGTTTCAAGACCGAAACAAGTAAGATGAATCCTGATTGAAAAACTTTCTGCTTAAAATGCAAATTTCGTAGCATCAAATTTAGTATTTTAGTTGGAGAAATGAGTTGGAGGAATGTGAAAAAAAGCGAGAATTTACCGTGAAAAATTAATGAAAACATTCATCGTTTACAAATCAGAGCTATTTGATCAGAAAAAAAATAGGAAACAAGAAATCAGAGCTATGAAATGAAAAATGTAATCTAACCGAGAATCTAAACGAAGCAAATTACTCGGTGAATTCGTAAAACGTGATTCAACAAATAAATTGAGCTCAGACTCATCAGGATCGACCTGAAGTAACAAATTTGTCTTCAATGGAACTACGAGGCATTCACCGAGATCGAAGTTTTCAAATTATCAGCAATGTCGAAAGGGGAATGCAGGTGCTCATAGATTTTTTATTGTAGATAGATTATACGCAATATTAATTACAACCGCTCTTTCCCATTTTGAAAATATTTTAAAGGACTCCTGAGTAATAATTCTTGAGTGTATTGTGCGAAAGGACTTGAACTTGAAGTTCCGACCGTTCAGATGAACGGAAAATGACCAAAATTATTCTTTTAAAAAACAATTTTGAGAATTCGGTGAAACTTTGGAAATAATTCTTGAAATATCTCAAAATTTATTTAATCATTATTTACTATTATTATTTACAAGCTCTACTAATTTTTCGTTGAATAAATTCTTTTTCTCATTTTTCGTTCAACTGAACGTTCGAAACCTCAACTTAATGTTTGCTCCAAAATAATGAAGTGACGAATTTGGCGTGAAATCGCAATTTTCTTATTTTCATCGCCATATTATGAAACATTTCAAAATACATGAAAATCAATTGTTATTTTTTATACGTATATCGTAAATTTACACACCAAGAACTGCGTTTGAATGTTCATACAAGTTCTCCCTCTTTTCTACCCTTCATTCGTAAAATTATCCCTTCTCTCTCTCCCTCTCTCTCTCTCTCTCTCGCTCTCTATACAGTCAAGAGCTCCATACAGGAGTAAAGTGAGAGGCAGTTATGTACACATACAAAGTGACTCGAGTCTGTATTCCACGTGTAGAAGCACAACTATACAGATACGTCGACGAGGAGATGTGTAGGATCGACATCGAGGCTTGGAGCGAGGTTGGCGAGCAGTCACCTCGCGCTTTGCCGTACGTTCGGAGTTCAGCGGTAAACATCAAACCGGCTATCGAATACGCTCTACGCGCATTTGTGATATTTTCTCAATTTTTTTTATTTTTTTAAACAAGGATTTACGCAGGATTCATCGAATATTCGCGCGATAGCTGAGAGTTCCCCACGAGGATCCGACGAGTTTTGGTTAAGACAGTTGAAAAAGAAAAGGCAGAGCAAAATTTCGTAAATTCTCGTGAATTTAAATTTAAATGAAAATTTATTCCTACGGATTTTTTTTATCGTACCAATAATGAGGATAATTACAAAAATGCTGGGGGGATAAATATTCGAGTGTGATCTTGAGAATTCAAAGGGAGGAAGTGTGAAAAAGGAATTGATGAACTTTGTGATGAATTTTTGTTGTTTTCATTAGCGATGCATCCGGAAAAAAAGATTTATTTAATTCAAACAAATTTTAGTCCGGTATTTGAAGAGAATATTTTATCAATTTCAAAGAAATTTATTTAAACTAAATAATTTCTCTGGGTGTGATAAAAATTCAGGGAGTAAACCGCATTTCCCTTGATTTCACCCAAGAATTTATAAGCATCTTTGACTTTCTGACTCGTGACTGGAGTAAATATCAGCCCCTACGTTTTCTTTCGAACGTAAAACAGTTTCTACAGAGACCTCGATAACAAATGCATTTTTTTGACAATTGAATTTATTCAACATAAATTGACGAAGAAATTCGGCAGACTACATTTTATTCACCGAAAATTTTTATTTTTATTTTATAATGAATTTATAATGAATTTAATTTTCAATTGAAAAAGGATGCTCAAGAAGACACTATTAACAAATGGAAAAAAATGCCGTCGCTGTATTCTTCGCTAAATCCAAAATTCATTTGGAATTCGGAAAAAAGGGACAATAATCTCAAAATATAGAGAGTATTTATGGAAAAGCTACAAAGTTTTCAATGCCAAAAGTATTCCAATTTTTGTACCAAATAATGACCCATGGTTCAGACTGACTCAACGTTGACCGGGGTCAAAATCGACCCCAGCAATGTGCCGCAGAACCAAGAAACTTTGGACGAACTCAGAAGGGTTGCAAAATTTATTTTCACGGTCTCAAGAAAAAATAATGAAAGTTACACTACAATAGAGTCCTTCCTCTCTTCCCGAAAGATCTAAAGACTCTGGGGAAGGATCAATTTCACGCGAATAAATCATCCGGAGAGATCTCGAAATGGCGAGAGTAAAAAAAAAGTAGTGCAGCGATTTTTCAATTCGTTCGCTCGTGAAAAAAGGGGGTTGATGCAGAAAAATAAAAGACTTCCGAGAGACAATTCAGACGTACAATTAGACCGTGACGATTGGCAAACACGATAATGGCGATGACTCTCTTTCTCTCTTGGTGTCGGGTAAAAGTTAAAGGCGGGTTGGGACCAGACTGTATATATACGTTACTAGCTGATAGAAATTAGCATGTTTCCATCTCGGAAATCCTCTCTCGCGCATCGGTGAACAAATGCAGGCCACGGAACCATCTTCTCCTCGCGCGAACGATTCAAAACCGCGACGGGCACAAATATATACAAATATATCATATCGGTGTCTCGATCTTCGTCTTATTATTTATCGTTTCCGTTTCGATGGGTTCGATGCCCGGAATTCCGACGATGCATCCACGATAAATCGGATGATTGTCGAATTTTCGATCGATTGTCTTATATCGTCGCATCAATTCCATCATTTTTTTAATCCTAATTTCCGAGCTCGTTGCTTCGAGTCTCAATTAAACGCCTGATTCGTTAGAAATCCATTTATCGTTCCTTTTGATAAAATCAAACATTTAATTGACATTTTATTTTCATGACTCCAATAATTTCTCCGATTCGAAAAGCCTTTGTAAAACGTCCATAGAAGCGACCATTCTCGCGTGCATTTGGAAAAATGTCGAGCAATCGTAAAGATTGCATTCGCGTGATTAGATTGTACGATAACGGTGGATCAACGCCGAAGCTTTTTTTCCATTTTTCTCCTTTCCTACTGTTCCATTTTTTCCTTTTTCTTGTGTACGTTGCGAACGCGCGTTTGACGTATCGATATATTTCGTGTGCGACACATTGGGGGAGATTTTATCGCGCTGGATTTATATCGCGAGCGTGTCGCACTTGGCCGATCGATATTGCGGTCTCGGGCATTATACGGACTATTCAGAGCGATTGTTAAATCCCTCCCTAAGATCTTTATGTCGCATCACCCTCGAGAGGCTCGTAAGTCTCTATTTATTTTCATTTCATGAACGATCGTGACTATTTTTGTCTACTTCCTGATGATTGTCATTGCGATACAATATAGTCAATAAAATAGTAGGATTTTTGGAATTAATCGGGCACGTTTCTAAAAAGGAATTCGAACGATACTGAGGCGGATCTTGATCAAAAAGATTCTACTTAATGTACGAAAAATTTATAATTATTATATCTGTAATAATTATAATTCAATACTATATTTATAATAATTTAAGGTACTGGTCTACTTTAGGCCCGAATTTTGAGATAAGATCAAACTTAAGATCGAACTCAAGTTTCAATTAAAGGTGAATCTTAAGTTTGAACTTAAGTGTCATTATAAGTTCATTCTTAAGTTCAAACTTAAGTTCAAACTTTAGTGCGAAATTCACATCGATCTTGAGTTCAAACTGAAATTTGATTTGAAGTTCGAACTCAATATCCATTTTGAACTTAACCTTAAGTTCGATCGAACTTCATTATTTTGATAACTAATTTCAAAAAACACGATCGACGGTGGCGATGGAAAAAGTCTGATCGAACTTAAGTTCAAGCTCAAGACGGATCTTAAGATCAAACTTCAAACGAAATTTAAGTTTCAACTTAAGATCGATCTGAAGTTCGCACTAAAGTATGAACTTATAATGATACGTAAATTCAAACTTAAGATTCATCTTAAATTGGACCTCAAGTTCGATCTTAAGTTCCATCTTGAGTTCAATAGAAAGTTTGATTTTAAGTTTAATCTTAAGTTCGATGTTAAGATTCATCTCAAGAACTTAAAATTCGGGTCTTAGAAGGAAAAAAATAGCACATTTTTAAGATTTTTTTCTCA
The DNA here is from genome assembly GCA_946863875.1 of Alloplasta piceator. Taxonomy (NCBI): domain Eukaryota; kingdom Metazoa; phylum Arthropoda; class Insecta; order Hymenoptera; family Ichneumonidae; genus Alloplasta; species Alloplasta piceator. The sequence continues at coordinate 11,607,277 of OX333079.1, forward strand.
GCTCCTTTATCAGATATGGCTATAAAACTGTTTTTACAATATTGTTTCATCCTTCAAAAATAAAAAATAAAAAATCATTTTTTATTTCGAGTCTTTGAATAATTCATAAAAGGCGCCAAAGTCGAAAATGTCGTGTCCCATGGCCGACAGATAATCTCACGATTGGCAAGCCTGAAAAAAAAGCATTTCAATGTCGAAGGTTTTCTACACAACAATTCACCACCGTTAATGAAAAATCGATTAAAAAAAATAGCGGATGTTTGAAATGAAAATAAAAAATTGAATTTTTCACAATTTATTTCAAATATCCGCCATTTTTTTTAAATCGATTTTTCAGTAACGGTGGTAAGTTGTTGTATAAGAAACCTTCCTTCTCAAAATGCTTTTTTATTTTTTTGTTTCAGACTTGCCAATCCCAAAATTAACTGTCGGCCATGGGACAAAACATTTTCGGAGACGCGACGTGGCGCCTTCTATAATTTATTCAAATAATGAAAACAATTTTTTTTTTTTTGTATTTTCGAAGGATGAAACAATGTTGTAAAAACAGTTTTATAGCCATATCTGATAAAGGAGCTGAGGAAAAATATCTTAAAAATTTGATTTTTTGGTCTTCTAAAATAGACCGTAAAACAAAAACTTTACAAAAGAAGAAGTCAGTTGACTACTTAATTCGATTTTACACAATCCAATTCAATTTTTATCGAAGGTTGCTCATAGTCTCATGAATTCAATGTTTCGAATAATTATTTTATCAACGATTACGATGATGATAAATTGTGTGAATAATTCAGCGTTGAAGCTAGCTGAGTTGTGTAAGATTTTTGAGAAAGTTGATATAATTGTATCGACTTGGCACGTTGGAAAAAAATTCACGCGTACAAAGTGAAAATTATTACACCTTGAGCTCGCGTCCCGACCGTCCCGGGAGAGAAATAGAAGTAGAAGAATACAAACGTGAAAAGTGATATATAAAACAAAAGACCGGTTTGACATCCCAGCGAACCGGAAATCGGCCTTGCTCGTGTTACAAACTGCGTCATTCGGTTCTTATCTTTTTCCCCCCTCGAGTGCAGACAACCGCGTCTTGAGAAACCTGCGCGTCTTTTGAGAAACAAAAAATACATATATTTCGCACGCAACATCAACAGTCGCGATCTCGCAAAACTTTCACGAATTTAGTTGAGAGAAGAGAAAAAAAAAATTCGAAACTGTCGTGACGAGTTTTGGACTTGCATATTTAAAATTTCAAAAGCGTCACGAGAGACAATGAAACGAAGAGATGAAAGGTGAAATTTGAGTGGGCGAAGTGTGTGATCTGTGTGATGACTATAAAAGTTTCTCAAATGTAAAACTCCGGTAATACAATTTTCACCATACGAGTTCTACAGAGGCTCTATCAAAATTTATTTATTATTTTTCTTTGGTAAAAAAATGCTTGTCAAAAAATCACCCACAAAAAATAAGATATTCACGTAGAATAATTTTTTTTTGCCGAGGGTAATTTTTTTTTTTAATTCATATACTTATGCAAAATTGATTTTTACAAGTTTATTATTTATCAATCATAAGGAAACGTGATCACAAAGCTTTGTTAAAAAATCGAACGAAAAGATAAATGAAGTTTCTTTCTCGAAGGACATTCGTTAATGAAAAGGTGCCCAAAAATGTCACGATCTAAAAATCGTTTTATTTGGTACGAAATTGTTTCATAAATAATTATAATTTATGCTGAAAGTTGAAAACTCGTTGGGGAAAATTAAATTGAAGGAAAAATGGAGATTCGTTAATAAAAAGGTGCCCAAAAGTGTCACGATCTAAAAATCGTTTTACGGGGTACCAAAATTTTCCATGAATGATTATAATTTATGCTGAAAGTTGAAGACTCGTTGTGGACAATTGAATTGAAGAGAAAAAAGGAGATTGGTTTCGTCGTGAATTTTCCACGACAGATTTAAATTTAACTCAAGTGGAAACGGCTCTCTTTATCTCTTTGTCTTCGTCTCTCCTCTCTCTCTCTCTCTCTCTCTCTCTCTCTCTCTCTTTCGCCGTCGACCTGCATATTTTCACCTGGGACGGGGTAAAACAGACGCGACAATGCCACGGAAACACGAACAACTCTCATGTATAGATGTATACAATATACACGAGCGTGCTAGATATTCAACATCCTCCTCTGTTTGCCCAGAATGAAAAAAAGAGAGAAAGAGACATGGACAGAGGGGCACGCGCGTTACGCTGTCACTGCAATAAATTACGATTCTTGGCGGGACACTCTATGGTGTACATCGATGTTTATACAAATATACGGTCATGTAAAACATGTGGAATTTGTAAATATATGAATGTACATCATTTCTAACATCCGCCTATTCATAAGCCGAGGAAAAAAAATATCCGGCATGTGAACGTGCGATGATTATCGACACGACGGTTCAAGCGTCAAAAGTTATCGTTGCCTCGTCGAAATCGAGCAAACACGAATGGTAAAAGCGTACAAACATATTATTTCATTGTATTTTATCGCCCACAAAGATTGACATTACACACGGAAAGCCGGATGATTTATCTTCGATTTATTGTAAAATATCAATATCACCGAAAATTTTCATTCCTACTCGATTCCGATGAGGCAAAGCTTATTTTTCAAGTTCAACGATTATACTCGATTTTCGGGATTTTCGGCTCAGCCTAATTTTTTAATATGGTGCGGAGAAAAAAAAATCGCACATAAAATTAAGGTTCTTTTGATTCACTTAAACGTTTGTCGCACTGCGAGATCTTAGTAAGCAGTCGGGGGACTAAAAGTTGAAGACTTTTTACTCCCCCAATTTTCGCATAACCGAGCAAAAATGTTTTTTTATGAATATTTATAAAATATTTCATTTTTTGAGAAAACTATTGGTAGATTCGTGTTCAGGGGGGCAAAATATATCGAAATAGGCTTTGAAAAAAAAAAATAATAATTTTTTTTTTTTTTACATTTTGGCCAAAATTTAATGAGTTGACTAAAACGTCTTTAATTTCTTTCTAGATAAAATTTCGACTTCAACTTGAGTTCATTCTTTTCATAATCGTTGGAGCTTCAAAATCCCGTTTGATTCATACGATTCGAACCATTTTCCAATTTTTGGCAGCTTTTTGAAGTTCGACTATCGATTTTTGCAAATTTTTGCATACATACTCCTTTCCATTTTTTTCGGCGATTTTCAAACTGCTCTCATTTCTACAAAAATTGAGTTATCTGGATGAACCAAACGGCATTCTCTAAGTTTAGGCACAACCTTTGCTTACGAAAAAGAAATTTCAAAATCGGTCTAACCAAAGTGAAGTTATGAGCACTTGAAATTTCGCTATTTCGAGGTTTCTGAAAAGTCAACAAAAAATGGGCCGATTTTTAAATTTTTTTTTTTTGTACCTTTTAGAAGCATATATTGATGTGAAATTTGCCGCTGATTTCCAATCACATAAAATTTTCTTAAAAAAAAAATCATCCGTGAGAAAAAGCAAAAAAAAACAATTGGAAAAATATTGTTGATGAAAATTCATGAAAATTTGACATTTTGGCAAAAATTGGAGTAAATCAATCATCTCTAATCCGTATGAATTAATATTTTACAACATTAAGAGCGTATACTGCAGCACGCATCGAGCTTCATTATTGATGCACGAATATTTGAAGAAAAAGTTTTCTGAAAATTTAACAATGCTTTTACGGGATAAACTTGTCGGTACTAAACCATTTGCTATTACGTTTGAGCGCGATCCCGGATTTGTCTCGATTATCGTGTCTTAGAGAGTGGATAAAGAGGGAAAATTACAGTATCGCCGAGCGAGGGGCTCGTTCAATGTCGTATTGCCAGCGGTGAGGCTTCCAGTTATACTTTCACGGGGAATAGTCCTGCCTGGTTGATTTTTTACCGTCTAGCTAACGCCATGTATATATATATATATATATATATATATATATATATATATATATATATATGCACTGAAACAACAATCGAAGTTCAGCCGTTGGAAACGTCCGTTCAGTTTCTGGTCCTTCCACCTTCCCCTGGACGTAACTACCTCGTAACACGCCACACGCGATATCCTTCGTCTCGTTCGTCGTAATACATGTCCATTCTAAAACTAAAAGTTCTTCCAGAGTGAAAATCCAGCGAATTCGCTGGCCCAGGTTTGATTCTTCCCTACCGCATTTATTCGCGAAACGATCGACTAAACTTTGCGAAACTTGCCCCTTGGTTTAATCCCTCTGGGTAACCAAATAACAGTTTGATCGATACTCTCAACACGGAAAAAACGACTTAGCTGTGGTAACAAAAAAATTAGTTGACAACTATCTCAGGAAAAATAAAAGAAGGTAAAAGAATGGGAATCCATTTCGGATTCGACCATTCTGCGTTTTGCCGCAAAGTATTAAATATCCATACTAACAAACATAGACGAACTTGGATAGTTTATAAGCGTCGAGAGGAAAGTTCGTTTGTGCGTAGTAATTGGCTACTGTGCCTATAAAATTCGTTGCCCATCCTTTACCCTCTTGAATACTATTTTATTAGTTAGACTGACTAATCAAGTCATTTGTGTTGACTAGTCGCGTCAACTAACTATGAATAGTAGATGGAACTAATGCTATAGGTGGTTATTGCAAGGAAGCAGATGGTTACGGTAACCGAAATATACCCAACTAATAATCAGTTGGTTGTCCCAACCAACCATTTTTTTCCGTGTATCATATTATTTTTCCAGTTCTTCTTTTTCCATCTCTACAGTGATACTTCCATTTTTAGATGTATCAAGGATTATTACGCCAACTGGATAATATTCAACGAGACTTTCTCTATTATAATTCTAACCCGTTTAACTCAAACTCACACGTTTACGAACGAGTTCCCATATCTATTGTAACCAATACGAACTCTCGTAGCATTGCTATTTTTACGCTCGCATCGTGGAATAAATAAAAACGGCGTAATTAGCGTGTCTTTGTGCTTTAAATCGTGCGATTTAGCGTCCTTTTTCGAGCAACAGTTGAAGATACTCACACAGTCGCAATTGCACCGTGACGTTTATCGTGTGCATTATCCGACTGATGCAATTAACTCGAGGAGCAAAAGTACTGTTTTTCCTCCCCCCCCCCCCCCCCCCATCGCGTTGTTGCAATTTAACTCTCAAACTGTTTGCTCATTCAATCGTCCGACGATTGGTCTGAGTATAATTCGATTGAAACAATTTAATCTCTCCGGTAACGGTAACGATCGTTTTTTTGTCAACGATTTTTTTTTTACATGGTATAACAGGTCGGAACGTTTATAGTCGAGTAAAGACAGGAAACAGTTGAATTTCTTTTTTTTAATCTTTTTTTTCCGTCTCGACGACACGCTTTCCTCGTTCTTTCAACGTCGCCCAACAAGTCATATAATATATATATCTATATTTGTGGCGAAATAATCCCGCGTTGTCCGCTGACGACCAATAATTATATTTCGTAATTTCCTACGGTGTTATTTACTTAACAAAGCTACGCTCGCGTGTATCCTGCTTTTTAGAGTTTCTGCTGTGCGAAAAAAATCGCAATTGCGCGGAAGCGATCGAACAATACGGAATTGCACATGGCCAATGAGAAAAATAGGTTTTTTTTTTTATTTTTTAGAGATATTATTCGGTAGAGACGTAGAATGGTAGAGCTGCGCACCCAGAAAAAAGGTCTAGTCGATTTAACTAAATTCTATTTAATCCAAATATTTTTTTATTTGAAATAAATAAATTTTTTTTCAAACTGAGCAAATATGTATTTGAATCAAATAACTTTTTTTTTTATATCTACACAATATTTCAAAATATTTCCATTTTTGAATAAATAGAAATGTAAAATAACATTTCATCTGAATGTCACTTCACATATCAAGTTTGAAATTTCGTAAAGCTTCGTCTTTTTTTAGAGAAGCTAAAACAAGTTAAGTAAGTTCAACTAGATCTTTATTACGGGTGAATAGGTATGTAATAACAATAGAATAGAATTTTTCATCAACGTCTGTTCTGAATGACATTGAATTCAAATAAGTAAATAAATTAGAAGTAAATATTGCCCAAACTTGGATCAAATATGAACATAGTTGATGGAAAGAAAATTTTCTTTCAATTAAGGTACTAGTCTACTTTAGAAGGCCAAAAAAGGCTAATTTAAACAAAAAAATCTCAGCTCCTTTTTCAGATATGGCTATAAAAATGTTATTGTAATAACATTTCATCCTTCAAAAATATTGAAAAAAAAATATATTTTTTATTTTGATTCTTTGAATAATTTATAGAAGGCACCAAAGTCGAAAATGTCTTGTCCCATGGCCGACTGTTAATCTCAGGATTGGCAAGTCAGAAACAAAAAAATAAAAAAGCATTTCAAAGCGGAAGGTTTCCTACACAACAATTTACCACTGTTAATGAAAAGTCGATTTAAAAAAAAAAATGGCGGATATTTGAAATGAAAATGAAACATTGAATTTTTCACAATTTATTTCAAACATTCGCAATTTTTTTTATCGATTTTTCACTAACGGTGGTAAATTGTTGTGAATGGAACCTTCCTCTTTAAAATGCTTTTTTCTTTTTTTTTCAGACTTGCCAATCCTGAGATCAACCGTCGGCCATAGGACAAGACATTTTCGAAAACTCGACTTCGGCGCCTTCTATAAATTATCCAAAGAATCAAAATAAAAATAAATTTTTATTTGTATTTTCGAACGATGAAACAATGTTGTAAAAACAGTTTTATAGCCATAACTGAGAAAGGAGCTGAGAATTTTTTTTTTTTAATTTGCTTTATTTGGCCTTCTAAAGTAGACGAGTAACTTGATAAAAAATTTATCAAATGAACGATAATAGTACCTACTTATATTTTTTCTGGGCGTGACGGTGAGACTGTCGCTAAAATTTTGTGACGTCGGAGTTTTTTCCGGTAGAGAAGTAAATCTGCGGCATATACCGATGTAATATGATCGAGTTCTGCTCAGTACACTCTCGTTCTCTCATTGCCGATGTAGAAACTGTACGTCGCGGTTGCTTAACCCTCCTCTCATTTTTACCTCACTATACACATGTGTTTCCGTGTGAGTTGCACGAATACTAACGTATATGGCGTGTTATCAAATCAAAATCAATGCAGACCGGTACGAAAAAGTGTGCGCAGGTCGCGGTGCGGGTTAATATTTCATTCGTGCCATTAAAAGTATATATACAAACGACGTATATGCGGATAGATAAATGCGCGAGTATTACAAAAGTGAGACTATCTCGACGCTGTTTTCTATGTTGAACTCGCCAGCAGCATAAGGCAGGTATCCATAGATTCAGCGAAGGCTGAGTCGCGATAAACCGGATTTTTTCTTTTTTAAAATAATTTTTTTGAAAGATCGAATAGAAGTCGCACGGTCTCACTCACTCGCGCCGATCACCGAGTTTGAGGGGAATGGATATATGGAGCGCGTGTCTGTTTCATGATAAAATGATTTTCACTTTCATTTATTCAACTCTCGCGGGGATTGCCCTACAGAAAAAGAGAGGGAGAGATAGAGGAAGAGAGTGAGAGACGGAAGACGAAAAATAATTATAATTTAATCCAATTATACCCGATTAAAGTCCATCCTACATAACAATAGTACGTATATAATTGCACGGAAAATTTTTAGAATTTTGCCAAAAGAGTTAACACCGTTGGAAATTAAAGTTTTAATAACGCTCTCGTAAATCACGCGATAATAAATCCCTCCAAGAGTGAAAAACTCTTACATGAAAATACCTAAGCCAAACGCAGTTTTTTCAAATATATATATATATATATATTTGTATATGTACACTTGAGTGGACTTATAGAGTCTCCAGAGACTTATACGTCATAAGGAAGCCATTTACGTTGGCTTTTAATTTAATACGTGGAAATGCGGTCGTTTCTCGAAACAAAGTCGGTATACACAGGCCAGGGATAATGCAAAAAACTGTTTAAAATAAGGCGTCACGTAAAGGGTAGTCGTTTGAAAAATTTGTTAAGTGACCAAATTATTATCTCCACAATAAGTGCGACGTAAAATTTTCTCCCGCATTCTAAATATAATTGAAGTTGAGAAAGAGGCGCGAACAAAGATTCATTCTCCATATTCTTTGAATTTGAATAATGAAAATGCTGGAAAACAAAGTGGCGCGAGCTAAAACAAAATTCCTTCGATAAAACTTGCGATTTACGCCCTTCTGTTTGCCTGTTTTTCGAAGAACATTTAAGGAGTATTCTGGTCTAGAATTTTGGAAAAATCAATTTCTTTTGTTATATTCTTAAAGTTTAGATCTTTAAGAATATATCCTCGAAAAGAAATTTTTAGATTCCAATTATTTACAGAGTTATAGCTATATTTTCGTGACGCAGCAAAATGACCTGGTATCACAAGTTCTACTCAACTGATTTGCTTCCAATTTTTTACCAATCTTCAATGTATAACTCTCTATCGCCTACTACTTTTGTATGAAAATTATTTTTTTTACTATTGCAGAAAAATTAAAAACTGAAAAAAGAGTCGAAAACCTCCCCTTCTGTTCACGCAGCCGCCATTTTGCGTTTTTTTTTTTCATTTTCTCTGAGGTATAACGAAATTCTTACTAATTAAGAATCTTTTTTTATATTTTGCATCGGATGGCTAAAAAGGTTGCAATCGTGTCAGCCAGCACACCCCTTTTTTTAGCCCCATCTTTACCAGCTTATAACTTATTTATTTTTCATTTTTTTTCTCGAATTTTTTTTTGTTCATTATCAAAATATTAACAAATATGTTGTAAAAATAAGAATGGTAAAAATATATATATTTTTTTATGAAGCTCGGCAAAACGCTCAAAATGTATATCCTAGACCAGAATACCGCCTTAAGTGCAGCGTGTATTAATCGACAGGTGAGACACGCACGTGACACGCCCCTGTGTGTTCGTTGTGTCTGTTTGAGAGCGTAAAAATATATCTATTCGAAGGTAAAAGGCTCGGTGACAGGGAATGGATTTGAAAGAAGGAGAAAAAATGAGATTGTACGTTCTACACGTGATTTTTGCTGTCGGATACGTCGACGTGGATTGGAAATTTGTGGGGGCGAGATTGTGCAAACGTGTGGTGATCCGTTCGTCAATAGTTTCTTTTTTCCTTCTTGGATTTTATACGCGTGGGTCGATCTTTGGCCCCTGACTTTTGCATAATGCCAGCGGCGGCTCCATGCGACTCGTTGCTAATTTTTCTCGGCGACGCCTGATGAAATCTACGAGATAATGCCATTTATAACGCTATGGCTTCACGTTTTACCGTTTTTTAAAATTTAATCATCCAGAGCGGGAACTCTCGCGGGAAAACTCACGCGACCCTATTTTCGCGGGTCTGCTCCTTCTTCTGTTTCGCGAGGCCGCGCACACGACAAAAGCGCGGAGGAATGATGAACTAACGAGTTCATACACTGTGGGCGATTTCACGAGAGCGTGTAGGTCGATCTCCGCTTAATGCCCTCGAAACCCGAGAAAAACGTGGGAACATCGTGGCTTCGGGCATTGATGTTCGTGAAAAAAAAACTAATTTTCATTATAAAAAACATTTGCGATCATGTGAAAGGTGGCGGCGATTGTAACGGACCAGCATTTACCACTTTTTTTCTGGAGATCCGATAAATCGTACGAAAACTTTTCTTTGATCATAATATGACCAAAAATAAAAAAGTCTCCACATTTTCGAAAACGATTTTATAAAATAGAAATATAAATAATAGGGCAGTCTCTGCACCCCTTGATTATAGAGGGCGTCCCATGGGTGAATGTCAATATCGTGAGGGTAGATTCGTGACGTATTATCGAGTAGAAAAGTCCTTTGCCATTTTTTGGTATCTTGAACCCCTGAATTGTTTTATTAATTTTTTTAATCAGCCAATGAGATGCACCCATTGAGAAGAACCGTGATCGCTTCTCATTCGTCGATTAAAAAAAATTAGTAACAATTCAGGGATTCAAAAAACTAAAAAATGGCAAAGGACTTTTCTACTCGATATTACGTCACGAATCTACCCTCACGGTATTGACCTTCACCCCTGGGACACCCTCTATAGACCGTTAGCCTCCCCATGAAAGTAAACATTGGAAATTCATTTCCCAAAAAATGAATAGGAGGACCCCAGAGAATAATTATGTTTACCAGCGACATTTATGGGGAAACATATGCTTCAATATTTTAGAAAATATTCAGGGTGAGAATAGCTGTGTAAAAAAATCGACTTCCGTTCAATATCGTTGCTTCCGTGGAGGAAAAGCGTCGAGCCGTGAAAAATTTGTGCTCTTCGTTTATCGATGCATCGTAAAAATTCTCAGGGCGATAAAACTCGATGTCTCGGAGCCGGAAGTACAGGATAAGAGAAATAAAAGCGCGAATATACATGCGGGCGATGGAGGGGGGAATCGTGTGAACTGAGTGGAAAAATGAAAGATCGATCGTCGAGGAGTATCTTGGGAGGATCGGGTCAGACCGGGGAGAAAAGATCGAGAGCATTCTCACGCTTGTTGGTTGTAGAATGTACGAAGAGCACCTTCCCATTTTCTCGAGTCAAATTGCGACGGGAAAACATCTCGGTGTGTAAACATGAACAGAGAGGCTCTGCGCGAAGTGATATCGAGCTTATTTTCGCATATATTCTATAAAAAATAGGTACATAATACATATATAGTAGATTGCTTGGAAATTACACTTTATATTTATTATTTTTCGTTGATCATCGAGATACTTGTATACTTTGCCTGGGAATTTGTTTTTCCTTACTGCCTCAGCGATGTTGGAATTTCCAGATGAACTTTTATATTTCTCTATAAAAATCTAACATTTTCGTTAGAGCGGGTTTCTGACAAAATTCATTTTCTTATTGGTACAAAGAGATTTTTAAATAAATTTCTTATTTTCTTTCAAGTAAGATTTATTGTGAGAATGTTTAGTGCGAATTTGTACAATTATAACGAACAATGGTTTATTTTTGGTTATCATTTTATGGGAAGTATAACGATTTACTCCACCTTCGATTTTGAAAAATAATTTTTATTTATAATACAAAGAATTTAGTTTCCATTTTTTTCAACGATTTTCAAACAGCTCCCCTACAAAAATTTAATTATGAGCACTTGAAATTTCGCTATTTTGAGGTTTTTGAAAATTGGGCCAAAATTAAGCAAAAATGTTTTGGACGAAAATTTATAAAAATTTTGATTTTTTGAGAAAACTATTGGTAGATTCGTATTCAGGGGGACGAAATACATCAATGTAAGGCTTGAAAAAAATTAATTAAAAAAAAAAAATTTCTGGCATTTTGGCCGAAAGTGAATCTGTTCACTAAAATTACTGTAACTTTTTTTCTAGATAAGATTTTGTTTGAAACTTGAGCTCATTCTCTTCGGGAAAGTTCAAGCTTCAAAACCCCGCTTGGTTCATCCAATTCGGACCATTTTTCAATTTTTGGCAGATTTTTAAAGCTCGACCATCGATTTTTGCAAATTTTTGCATGCATACCCCTTTCCATTTTTTTCGGCGATTTTCAAACTGCTCTCATTTCCACAAAAATTGAGTTATCTGGATGAACCAAACGGCATTTTCTAAGTTTAGTCACAACCTTTACTTACGAAAAAGAAATTTAAAAATCGGTTGAACCAAAGTGAAGTTATGAGCACTTGAAATTTCGCTATTTTGAGGTTTCTGAAAAGTTGACCAAAAATGGGCCGATTTTTAAATTATTTTTTTTGTACCTTTTAGAAGCATATATCGATGTGAAATTTTCCGCTGATTTCGAATCACGCAGAATTGTAGTCTAAAAAAAATGTATTCTTGAGAAAAAGCAAAAAAAAACACTTGGAAAAAAGTTATCGATGAAAATTTAGTTTTCAATTTCAAGTTTTTCTGGAAAATCTTTGCAATATTCATGATTGATGTCAAAGCCTTTTTGATAGCGAAAATTTCGATAGTGCTTCTTGATTATTCAGCTCGATACACTAAGAATTTCATGGGAAGCCATATTTCGAAATTTCAACGAGACTGAGGCAGTGGTAACAAATTTATCAGGTCTTTCTATTCGCTATAAATCTTGCATCTTCAGCAGATGCAAAAATCTCCATGAGCAACGATTTCTAAAAATAAAGGACCTGCATTTTGAGGTACCCTGATGCAAATGGCTGCACATTGTACGTGAATTCAAGTAAATTCAAGTTTGAACGTGAAAATGTGTGTCTGTGTCCCCGTGTAAATGTGGATGCATGTAGTTACTTTTACCGAGCAGGAGTCTCGTTATCTTTGGCTGCCAGCAGCAAGGTGGAAGGTCGCGTGGGAAGCGATCGTGATGCGAGCTTAGGTCGCTTAGAAAACGAGGACGATACAAGGATAGACCTTCGTTGGGATAATCGCGGAGAGCACGCTTTTGCACGCGAACAAATTTACATCCGGGGACATAAAATCGCGATTTTGAGCAAAAGTGTGTCACCCCAACGATTATAATTGAAATTTTAAAAAACAAAATTTCTTCGGCCCAAATATAGTGTTGATTCTATCGAAACAGAGACTATTTTTTTCACGTCGAAAAGTCATAAAATATTTCACCATGCTTTTCTCGATCGATACTTGATCGTTGAATAAGAAATAATCGTCAAATCGCGAGATTTGGAATTCAATCATTTTTGTTGATGCGAACATTCTCAGTGTAATTTCGAAAATAATGTTTTTTCGATCAAAGTGACTGCAGTCGAATTTGCGAAACAACGAAACCGAAAAAAATAAAAAATCTGCAACATGGTCGTGTCACATCGAGAAACCACAATATCCTCGAACATACGAGCGATAATCGAGCAATTGAATTTGAATCCGGTGGAGCGTCGAAGATTGATCGATCGCACTCGTGAAAATGCTCGTATCAGCGCTATCAATGAAACAACGACGAAAATAACGATCGGCGTTTACGGATGCAAGGAGAGAAACGATCGTGCGAGCGAATCAACGTCGAGAGTCAAGATCGATGTTTACAGTGACAAAAATGGTAACAGCGAGTGCGCCGTTCCATCGGCTAAATTGAGCGTCTGCGAATTGAGAAAGAAAAAAGTTGATAAATTCGACGCGGTCGATCGTGCCGATGACTCATCGGGCAAAGTGACGATCGGTGTTTACGGGATCAAGCGTCATGAGGATATCGTCACGATCGACGATAAAACGAGAACGGGATTCGAGGATTGTACCGGAAAAATTAGCATCGGTGCTTACGAGAGTAAGCACGGCAGTGATGAGAGAATAGAGACGAGAAAAATCGACAACGAGATTCAGAGAGACGAGAAAATTGTCGATGCGACGACGAGGATCAAATCCAAAGCTGAGATGCGACAGAGAGTTCCACCGAGTGAAAACATCCAAGGAAGCATCGAGGTAAAATAACGCGATCGATAAAATTCTCCGAGAAATCGGTATATATTGTATTTTATCGTATAAATTAAGGAGGAACCTGAACTTGAACGCTAAGAAGAGTATAATTTTTGCTATTTTTTTTTCTCAGCTCTGAATCTCTTCGAAACTTTCGGAGTGGTTTGTTTTTTGAATATCCCACGAATTTTTAACTATTCATTTAACCCTTAATAGTCACACCTCGAAAAAAATACGTAAAAGTTGGTGAAATTCACCCCAATCATTTTGAAATGTGATAAATTATTGAAAAATTCAAGAGATTCAAAAAAAAAAATACTACTTTCTACACGAGAAAACCGATTATTTTTGAAAAGTGTGATTTTAAATATGCAAAAAAAATTTCTCATTTTTCCGAATATTATGGAAGGGATTCAAGGTCAAAAAACGACTGGGGTATATTTTACCAAGTCTGACTATTATGAGGGTTGATTATCTTCTGTGTGAACCTCAAAAGATTGTCAAATATCATGAACTGTGAAACTTTAAGGCGGTATTCTGGTCTAACATTTCGAGCGTTTTGTAAAGTTCGATGAAAAACCAAAAAAGATTTTTACCATTCTTTTTTTTACAACATATTTATTAATATTTTGACAATAAACAAAAAAATGACGAGAACAAAAATTAAATAAGTTCTAAGTTAGTAAAGTTGCGGATAAAAAAAGGCGTGTGGCAGCTGACACGATTGCATCTGATACAAAATTTCAAAAAGATTCTCAATTAGTAAGTAGCCCCTACCTCAGAGGAAACGGGAAAAAAATTGGCTAAATCGTGGCTGTCTGAATTTAAAAAAGGCATTTTCGACTCTTTCCTTGATAGCTTTCAATTTTTCTACAATAGCCAAAAATTTAATTTTTGTAAAAAAGTGACAGGGGTGATAGAGAGTTATACATTAAAGATTGGTAAAAAATTTCAAGTAAATCGGTTGAGTAGAACTTGAGATATCATGTCAACCGTGTTCAGAAAAGTAGTTTTGAGAAAAACGTCTATATTCCGATTTTTTGCTCCGCCGTAACGGGTGTAGTTACTGCGTTACTAAAATAGCTGTAACTCTATAAATTATTGAAATTAAAAAAATTCCTTCCGAGAATATATTCTTAAAGGTCTAAACTTTAAAAATATATAATTTCAAGAATATATATATATATATATATATATATATATATATATACAATTCATGAAATATATATATAAAAAAATAAAAAAATTCTTAACATTTAAAGTAAATCGGTTGAGAATAACTTGAGATATCATTTCAACCGTGTTGGTCATGTCTAAAATATGTAGCTATAACTCCGTAAATTATTAGAATTTAAATTTTTTCCTTCGAGGATATATTCTTAACGGTCTAAACTTTAAGAATATGAAAGAAAAATGGATTTTTCCAAAATTCTAGACCAGAATACCGACATAAAAAAAAAAATTGCGATTTGCTCAAAAAATATCAACTACCCCTTCCGCGTTTTATGATATTTTGTATAAAAAATCAGATTGTTTTGTAATTTCAAAACATTCCAAAAAAAAATTCGTTCATCACAGCTGAGAAATAAAATCGCAAAAATGGCACTTTTTTGGCTAATTAAGATTCTTTCTTCGAGAAAGACGTCATTCCTCGAGCGATGATCTTTTCATATGAGGTGAGTGATCCAAAGAGTTCGATTACCAAAGAAAGGTACCACAAGAGTGCCATTTTTTGGTCATCCGACGTTGAATAATTAACGAAAAAAAGTAACCTCAGAAGCATTAAGGGAACTAATGAAGACATGATGCATCTGTTGTCGTATAATTTTCATGTTACACGCGCGGTAATGTCAGCTCGTTTGCGGCTTAATTTTTACAAACGACCTCGTGACCGACAGAGAGAAGCATCGGGACAAAGAGTCAAAGAAAGAGAGAAAGAGCGGAAGAGAGAGAGCAAGAAGTACCAAAAAGGTTCCCATGGGAGGGAAATTAAAGGAACGAGGTGGGCACACCGGCACTTTATCCTCTTTTCCTCTCTCTCTCTCTCTCTCTCTCTCTCTCTCTCTCTCTTGGTACTCACGCGAACCTCTTGCAACCGGTTTTCCTTCCCTCACAACGATCTCGGTTAAGTGGCCTCCGCGCACTTGGCACGGGTACTTGACACAGTGGAATATATATATATATATATATATATATATATACATATAAACATATATTTACCGTTAGATATGAGCGAAACGCGGGCGCATACGCATCTCGATATGCCTGCGCAAAAAGGAGCCCAATGATGTTTCGTATTGTTTTTTCCCCAACAATATCCCAAATTATTATCGTCATTAGAATGACAAAAAAAACTTAAAAAGTGCCGATTATGGTAAGACGGGGCAATCCTTAAGTGGCTCGTTTTTGCGTGCGACTTTCGCCTGTGCGCGAAAGAGCGAGAGGAAAAACAAGTGGTACGCCAACTTACTATTATATGTATATCTCTATATATATATATATATATTTTTTTTTAATTGTAGTGTATATTGCAAAAACTGTGTGGTTCGCCATATACGAAACGAGGAAGTTTTCTGACGTAACGTCGAGCATAAACCCAACTACACGGTGAAACTCACCGAAGATCTTCATCTTTTTGCATCTCATGAATAATAGTAAAGGCTCACTATGTGAACCAAGAAAGTGGGAGTTAGGCAAGCTCGCACTTGCGCTATTAGAGCAAAAAAAGCGTTTCGCCGCTTGATCCTTATTATAAAGGTCTGAAATTATGTGCTGATTGTTTCTACTAGTTTCCACACTTTGAATTTTTCTTACCCTCTCCCTTACAGGTGAAATATATAAAAATTTGAACATTGTTTAAAAGGTTGGAAAGAATTTACATGATGATTTTTCACAACGCTGAGAAATCGTTCGGCAAAGCCTAGAATTCTTAATCTTCGCAATATTTTCAAAGCACGTTCTCGAAAAGAAAGAGGGGGAAAAAGCGATAAAGCAGCGTCACCGTTTCGCCACAAATTCCATTGCGCGCGTGTGAGAAAAAAATAATCGTGCGATAGAAACGAGCCTACATATTTTTACCAGCTTGGCGCGAGAATTATGAGGGAAAAAAAAAGAAATAATATACATATTTATAATCGAACGAACGATCTCGTTAATCATCGTGAATAATATTTCCAGGTGACGAGAAATACCGAGGATGTAGCTGACAGAGAGAGCACAACGCCGAAGGAGGATTTGCGTGAGTGTACTTTCGTTATCAGTTGAATATAATTAATCAAATCGCTATCGATGAATAATTTTTAATGGGGGAAAAAAGTGAAGTAAAAGCTGATTCCGTGTGGAAAATCGTATTTCATAGAATGTCATTCGAATACGTTCAACTAATGAGTAGCAAAATTATCACGAAATAGATGACGAAGAATCCGAAAAGGGGGTATAAATAATGACAAATAATTAAATCGGTACAGCAACTACTTTTGTAAAAATTAATTTGGAACCCCATACAATAAAAATGAGTTAAAATGTAGGTAAACAATAATATCAGTCAAAAGATATGGGCAAAAAAAATTGAACTCAATAATTACGAGATCACGAATGGCAGACCAATAACAAAAAAATAACATTGAGAAACATTTATTATTTTTGCAAAATCAATTTTTAATTACGAAAACTATTTTAGCAATTTGGGCATTATAAAGTTTCAATCTAACTTCCTGAACAGTTGCAAGCATCGTGTACAATAATTTTCCCATTTTTCATCCACATTTTGGAGAACAATTATGAGTAGATAATGGAAAATTAAAAAAAAAATTACCTGATGCATTTGCGCAAAGATTTTAAGAGGATGAAAACAAAGTTCTTATGAACGATCAAAATAATCGAAAAAATTGAGCTCAATAGCTATGAGATCACAAATATGAGAGCGATAACAAAAAAATAACTTTGAGAAACATTTATTATTTTTGCAAAATCAATTTTTAGTTGCTCGAAAACTATTTTATCAATTTAGGCATTATAACGTTTCAATCTAACTTCCTGAACAGGTGCAAGCATCGTGTACAATCATTGTTCCATTTTTCATTCACATTTTGGAGAACAATTATGAGTGGATAATAGAAAATTTAAAAAAAATCCCTGGTACATTTGCCCCAAAATTTTAAGAGGATGAAAACAAAGCTTTCTTATGAACGAACAAAATAATCGAAAAAATTGAGCTCAATAGCTAAGAGATCACAAATATCAGGACGATTAAAAAAAAATAACATTGAGAAACATTTATTATTTTTGCAAAATTAATTTTTAGTTGCGCGAAAACTATTTTAGCAAATTGGGCATTATAAAGTTTCAATCTAACTTCGTGAACAGTTGCAAGCATCGTGTTCAATCATTGTCCCATTTTTGATCCACATTTTGGAGAACAATTGTGAGTAGATAATAGAAAATTTTAAAAAAATCCCCGGTACATTTGCCCAAAATTTTTAAGAGGATCAAAACAAAGATTTCTTATGAACAAACAAAATAATCGAAAAAATTGAGCTCAATAGCTATGAGATCACAAATATCAGAGCGATAACAAAAAAATAACATTGAGAAACATTTATTATTTTTGCAAAATCAATTTTTATTTGCGAAAACTATTTTAGCAATTTGGGCATTATAAAGTTTCAATACAACTTCCTGAACAGTTGCAAGCATCGCGTATAATAATTATCCCATTTTTCATTCACATTTTGGAGAACAATTGTGAGTAGATAATAGAAAATTAAAAAAAAAATCCCTGGTACATTTGCCCCAAAATTTTAAGCGGATAAAAACAAAGATTTTTTATGAACGAACAAAGTAATCGAAAAAATTGACTTCAATAGCTATGAGATCACAAATATCAGAGCGATAACAAAAAAAATAACATTGAGAAACATTTATTATTTATGCAAAATCAATTTTTATTTGCGCGAAAACTATTTTAGCAATTTGAGCATTATAAAGTTTCAATCCAACTTCCTAAACAGTTGCAAGCATCGTCAACAATCATTGTCCCATTTTTAAAAATTCACATTCTGCAGAACAACAATGAGTAGATGAAAATTTAAAAAAATTACCTGATGCATTTGCCCAACAATTTCAAGAGGATGAAAACAAAGCTTTCAAATGAACGAACAAAATGATCGAAAAATTTTGAATAATATTTCTTAATGATGATAACGATATTATTTGTCAAAAACAGCGGAATTGGAATGCGCGAGTCTGAATCACACGGCGGCGCATCATCGTATATCGGTGCGTCCGAAGAATCGACGACCGCCGCGAAGAACACAGACGACAAATGCCACATCCGGTTCAACGATAACGACGATAACGGAGTCCGGACAAGATGTACCGGATAGTGTCGAGATCGTTACACCGAACGCGGCGAGTTCACCGATCGACATAAAGACAAACTGTTTGAGAAAATCGTCGATTCGTTTGTCGCGAAATTCCGATATATTCGAGGAGCTCGAGGCGAAGTTACCACCGAGAAAACCGGCGAGTCTGGCCTCGTTGTCGCCCGATAGTCTCGATTCGATGAGCGCCACCGGAAACATCAAGAACAACAGCCAAGAGATCGTCAACGAGAACGACGAAACGAGGGAAATAGTAAAGCCAGTGTCGAGAAAGATCTCCAACAGAGTGTCAAAGGGTTCAGAAATTTACGAGGAGCTTCAGACTAAATTGCCAAGAAGAAGATCATCGAGTAGCCGATTGTCAAAGTCACCGGACAGTTTGGAAAGTGGTTCACCGGCCTCTCTTGGAAAATCAATCGACGGCTTCGACAAGTTGATCGAGCAGAGCGACGAGACACCGAAGAGTCGCAAATTGTCAAATTTCATATCAAAATCGACGGAGGATTTTGAGAAACTGGACGAAAACGTCGAATTGCGTCCAGTGTCTCGTCGTTTGAACGCGCATCAGATGTCAAAGTCGATCGAGGGCTTTGAGAAATTATCGGAGGATCCGGAATTGCGAGTGACACCAAGACGATTGTCGAACATCCTGACGAGCAAATCCAACGATTACTCGTTAAAGTGCTCCGACAGTCTCGACGCAATCGAGACAATGATAAGCGACGATTCGATCGAACGACGTCGCAGCAGTTTCGAGCTGCGACCGAGAAAAATGCCGGTTAAATTGATGTCAATGTCGACGGAAAATTTCGAAACCCTCGAACACGCCAACGATGACCTTGAGACGCGTCAAGAGTTGTTGAAGAAACGAAGCAGCGCGTCGGACGTTAATTTGTCACGAGGCAGAAGATACTCCAAGATAATGTCGAAGTCGAGCGAGAGTTTCGATCCTATCGAGACGATTGTCAAGCAGGAGGAGTCCAACAGATCCAGCATGGATTTGGAGAAAAATGGCTGGCGTGGCTCCAAAAGAACGACCATTTCTTCCGAGAGCTCGGACAATCTTGAACTTGATGATAACAGACTCGAAAATCGACGGTCGCGCAGACCATCGAAGAGAACAACGAGCACGAGCATCGTCGATATATTCCCATTTGAAAATCATCAAGTCGACGATGACGACAGAATCAATGGGCAAGTTGTCGATAATCGCAATCAACGTAAATCGTCGCGTTTGAAAAAATCATCGGAAAGCTCGGAACTCGGCAGCACCGATACACTCGATTCCGAGAGAAGAAACAACAAATCGTCCGACAGTACCGAGACCATCGATAGTCTCGAGAAGGACAATGAACAGGATTCGAGGGACGAGGATATTACTGATAACGCGCAGGATAAACGTGATAAGAATGTAAGTATTTTGATTTTGCCTCATTACGAAATGAGAAAGAAAAAATGTTAGAGATTTTTGGCACATTTTTAAAGCTCAACCATCGATTTTTACAAATTTTCTAAGGCATACACCTTTCCATTTTTACAAAAAAGTACCTACAAAATGAGAAAACGAAGAAAATGACGCCTGATAGGAGTCTGTATAATCAAAAACACGGGAGTTATGGCTGTTGAAAAATATCTTTTCGGCGTACCCCCTTAAGGATTTGGAAGAAATAAAACTAAAAAAAAAATTAACTTGAGAATTTGAAAACGAAGAAAATGACGCCTGAAAGAAGTCTGTATGATCAAGAACACGGGAGTTATGGCTGTTTCAAAATTTATTTTCGCGTACCCCCTTAAGAATTTCGAAAAAATAAAACTAAAAAAAAAAATAACTTGAGAATTTAAAAACTAAAAAAATGACACCTGTATGATGAAAAACACGGGAGTTATGGCTGTTCCAAAATTTATTCTCTGCATACCCCCTTAAGAATTTTGAAATAAATAAAACTATAAAAAAGTAACTTGAGAATTTGAAAACGAAGAAAATGACACCTGGAAGAACTCTGTATGATCAAAAACATGGGAGTTATAGCTGTTCCAAAATTTATTCTCCGCGTACCCCCTTAAGGATGTTGAAAAAAATAAAACTATAAAAAAGTAACTTGAAAATTTGAAAACGAAGACACTGACGCCTGAAAGAAGTGTGTATGATCAAAAATACGGGAGTTATGGCTGTTTATTATCTCATTCTCTTTTACCGCAATTCTCGCACCCCTTTGAGGGAATTCCGTGACGTAGTCAGTATATAGAACTTCTTGAAAGCTTGGTGGAATATAGGGAGGAATTTTTTCCGAGAATAATCGTCACCACGTTTGGAGCACGGTCCGTCTCGTGCGATCGATAACAGCTGTTGTCCCACTCCACTGACCTATATTTCGACAGTTAGGTCTCAGTCCGACAGAGCGCGCCACGATGCAACATCTCGATCTACCCATCGACTTGATCGTGCGCGGGCGCTGCTCTCACAGAACAGGAACAGCTGACTGCAGCTGACGCCGGCCGTGTAGTAGCGTCAATTCCCGGGCCCATGTTCGACAAGTTTAAACGTGTTTTTTGACTCATTGTTTTCCATTATTACCTGTCTTTCAGTGCTCTAATTAACTATGTGACATTGAACAAACCCGTTATCGAATATCGCGACGATATCGCTCGTTCCTTTTCTTCATGAATTTTTTCGATTTTTGGCAGATTTTTTAAGTTCAACCATCGATTTTTCCCAATTTTTTTAAGGCTTGCTCTAAATTTTTGCTCTGGACTGCGCTCGTTGTATGCGTAATCGTTGAAGGTTCAAAACCCCGCTTTGTTCATCCGATTCTGTTGATTTTGCCCCATTCTACAAGTCATCATCCACACTGACGATTAAAACAACATTTCCCTATTTAGATCAATGGAACTAGACTTGAATATTCGAAATATGGGTTTTTCAATATTTTTTTTTAACTCGGATACAGATATAGACAAAAATTTAGACCCCCCCCCGAGTTACGAATCGGCAAGTCGAAATCTCGTGCGATAGATGTAATAATTGAAATTTTTATAAAATTTTAAATATCCTCTTTCAGGACTCTTGGTCAAACAGGATGACGGAAGTGGAAACTGCAAACGGCGACGAGGAAACGAATCGACAGATCGTCGGAGCCGACAAGTCTTACTGGCGTCAGACATCCGATTCGAAGGAGAACATCGACATACACCAGTTGTTGGCGATCACGATCGTCACGCGTATGTCGGACAACGGTAACAATCAACGCAACAATTCAGCTGGGTATCCAAAGAAGAAACATCAGCAGCAACAGACAGTATCGCCGCCGACCTCGCCGAACGTTCAGCAAGACGACAACAAGCTGATATTCAACAATCTATTGACGAGCAAGAACGACGAGGATCTTCAAAATATGTTGAACGGCAACATATCCGAAGTCTCGACGGACACGAAGAGCTTCAAGGAGAAGCTCATCATGTTCGAGAAACTCGGCAAGTGAAGCGAAGAGATTTAAAACCAATCAAGAAAAAAAAGAGCTAAGAATGAACCACGAGATTTCACGTAGAGAATCGCGAAAACTTCACGATCATATTTTTCGTTTTTTACGGGCATATTTTTTTGTTGCCACTTCGACGTTTGAATCGAGAATTTTTTGCTCGCGCGCAAAGTCCGCTGCATATGAATGCAGCTCGACTCTCGAAGGCGTGAGAAAATTTTTCAAGAATTCGTCAGAGAGAAAAAAAATGTCAGATCAACACAAAAGCAACGCAAAAGTTGTCGAAGATCATCGAAACACGATTCGATGTCGCAAAAAATCGCAAAGTTCGAAACAGAGGGAAGAGCGAAGAAACTTTCAATGTACGCAAGAAAAAAAGTGCAAAATGCACGAGAGCTTAATTTTCTTTCTTATATGTACGAAAATATATATGTATAGCTTTCAGTTAACCGAGTGAGCCCGATAGATTGAGAGAAAAAAAAAGAGATTCGCCAAATCATGGCGAGAGTATATGAAAAAATACTACAGAAATATAATATACATATATATATATATATTTGCGTCATTCGTGCCGAGCGCGAATCGACGGTATCTTTTTTTTCTTTGTGCCGAGAAAATCAAATTTTCTTCAACGTTTTCATTCAAGAGAGTCTCTTTGTCGAGCATGAACGAATAAAAAAAAATTCAATTGTTTACACGTGTACAGACTTTTTGCGTCGATTTAATTTATAACCGAATTGTCAAAGTCGTTTCGATGTTTTGTTTTTTCACGATGATCCGCGAGGAAGCGAAACAAGCAAAAAATAATCACAATTTTTCACTGCTAAACTTTGTTTAAGTGCCTTTTACCCGTTCCTCGTTTTTTCGTTCGTATTCCTTTTCGTATCTGTCTCTTCTACGAATTTCACGAAATTTCATCCTTATTATAATTTTCTGTTTTTTCTTCTTTTTAATTCATCCCAATGCAATTGCGTTTTTGTGCGAGGATATTGACCGTAAAGCGTCATGAATATATTCCCTGCGTGTAAATAAAAAAAATAAATAAAAAAAACGCGAAAAGTCGTGGAAAGGACGAAACAATTCTAGAGATGCGATTCAAAAATTCAATTTATCAACGACTGAACTTGCGCGAAGCGAAGAGAAAAAAATGATTCTCCCGTTATCGCCTCCGCGTTTTGTTTGTCATCGTTTGTGAAACAAAACGGAAAAAAACGTATATACGTCGGAAAAAATATATAAAGGTAGTTTGAGCAGAAAGAACTTTGTCTTGTTGGAGAATCTTGAGTATTCGATCGATGATATTAGGATTAATATTAATATATATATAAATTTATCATATATAAAATGTGTATGAAACAAGTTTTGCCTCATCTCTTTGTAAATAAAATCTTCAATACTATCTAAATGACGGTGTGTAAAATACTATTTATTCAACAATCTCGACGTAAGTGATCAATCGTCCCATTTTCGGCGTTTGAAAGGAAATCTTGCAGATTCGAAATTTGGACATGGGTTCACCATTTATTTTCCATCGTTTGCAAAGCCATAAACCATTCTTTAAACTCCTCAGTGATGAATAATTCAATTTTGACTTCTTAGCAAGCTCAATAAAGGACGAAAAGAAATTCTCCAGGGGAAAGCGGAAAAATTCAATAAAAACACCGATAATTCAATTTTTCTTCTTTCGTTTTTCTTTATTCGTCTCCACCGTAGAAATACTTCGTGTACAAAAAGAGGAATGTAACAGTGATCCAATATTGGCGAATTAGAAGATGCAACAATAATTTTCCTTTCTCTCCCTTTGTCTCTATATCTCATTCCCGGCAACTTTTTTTCTGATACACCGAAAATATAAAAGAAAGAAGTTTCAATGATTTTTTTTCCCCCAATCATTCTTGATTACTAGGCGATGCTGCAGGCAGTTTTTTTTTCGTAAAATCTTTTTCTCTCGTAAAAAGTGAGCAATATCGATCGCAGTCGACATCGATCAATTTTTCGTATTTTTCTTTAGTTCATTAACATTATCGTTATAATTATTATGCGCTATGTTCGATCCATGAGTTTTGTGTGCTAGTTTAAAACGTTAGTTCGTTTCGTACACGTATAGTAGGATTTGTACTACGCCATCCTCAGGATCACCGATGGACTGACAAATTCAAATTTCAAAAAATCAATCCATTTTTCATCCACGAGTTTCGCGCGAAAGATTCAAAAGAAAATTCTTCATAAACCCCGATCAAATATTATTCAAGGATCGGAGCGGTGAAAATTAATTTTTCATGTCTTTCCCGTTTATTTTCACTGTGATTCGGCGCGTTCGAAGTGAATTCAAAACAGAGTTGTGAAAATAGTAACGTAAGAGTAATGCATTACCCATAACTTTAAACAACGTGTATTGGATAAGTTTTCCATTACAAATTACAAAAGTAACGTGCAATGAATGAATGTCCCATAACAAATAATGAAAGTAATGTGTAATGGATGCATGTGCCATTACAAATAAAGAAAAACAACGCGTAATGAATGAGTGCTCCATTACAAATTACAATTTAAAAAAAGTAATTCGTAGTGGAGAATACAAATTAGTGTGTTTCTACCACAATTTGGAGAAGGTACCATTTTGCTCAAAGGAATTAACTAACAAAAACTTGATACACAAATTATTTTCATTGAAAAATTAATAGCATCCTTTGAGCAAAATATTACCTGCTCCAAATGGCCGTAGAAACACACTAATTTGTAATGGAATATTGTCCACTAGAAATTACGTTTTTTTCAATTGCAATTTGCAATGGAGCACTCATCCATTACACATTACTTTTTTTATTTGTAATGGCACGTGCATCCATTACACATTACTTTTTCATTTGTAATGGAACACGCATTCATTGCACATTACTTTTGTATTTTGTAATGGTACACTTGCCCATTTCAGATTATGCAGGTAATGAATACAGTAATGCATTATCAAAATAATGCATTACTTACAACTCTGATTCAAAAGTGCGTTTTTGCGCTCGATCTTCCCACCACGCGATAAAATTTTGTGTGCTTCAGTGTATTACGGTGATGCTTGGTTCTTTTTTTTCTTCGACGATCGATATTACGAAAATACTTGGTTGCCTCGGGTTTTTTTTAAATATTTTTTTTCTGCTTTCCTTTGAGTCCACGGGATTTTGAAATTTTACAGCTCGTCGTGAGTGTCCCGATGATCGAAATTCGGATTGCACAGAGCCGGTGTTGTGAATTCCATCGTGTATTCGCATCTGCTTGGCTCCGAGACTGATATCAAACGATTTTCCTTGTCGCAACTGAGATTGACGAGCGTATTGCGGGCAGGACCGTTCCAGCATGTGAGGCCACGATCGTACTTCATTTTCGTGTATTTGTTTGTCTCCGTTCCTGCCCAATCTTGATAATGACCGAGACTGACCTCGCTGCCGCCCGATAGGGAGCGTTGACTCGTTTTTCCAAATGGACAGAACGAATAAATGTACTCTTTATCCTGATATTCGTAACATTCGCCGTCCAGCGATGCAAATTCTTCCTCGAGGCCGTAATCCCTCTCGATTTTCTCCTCGACTCGCCGCATCTCCGTTTGCAATTCAAGCAACGATTTCTCGGCTTCCTGATAACGCTCTCGTGCTTGCGTCGCCTCGTCTATCAAGATTTGTGTCTCCTCATCGTATTGAACCTGCGGCACTTCGGGTTCTTTTTCACGTTCTTCATCCTCGGCCTCGTGTGCCTCTTCCTCACCGTCGGTCTCGATGTCCTCGTCCAACGCGTGATCCTGCGAGTCCACCTGATCATCGATCGCCTCCTTGTGATCCTCCTCTTCCTCGTATTCTTGCTCCGGCTCCTGAACCGGAGGCTTGAAGGCTCCTTCAATGGTAAAACAGAACGATGAGTACGGGGAAAAAAAATGAGAAGAGTACGAAAAATTGAAGGTGAGTAGCGATTTTGATAATTGGAACAGAATAAAAATTTCGTCATGAAAACTCAGACAAAATAATGTCTGTTGAAGTCTTTTATTTAATTTCTTCATTTTTGAACCATGAAAC
Organism: Alloplasta piceator; assembly: GCA_946863875.1. Taxonomy (NCBI): domain Eukaryota; kingdom Metazoa; phylum Arthropoda; class Insecta; order Hymenoptera; family Ichneumonidae; genus Alloplasta; species Alloplasta piceator. The sequence goes on from OX333079.1 coordinate 11,633,642, forward strand.
TAATTTTTTTTTACACAAATCAACCATCATAATATGGATATCCTTGCATTATATGGGTCATTCCATGTCAAATCGACCAAGAGCTGGAATCGACCCCTTTCAATTTCGATGAACTTTTGTCAAAAGTTTTCGTTTTTAATAAAACGAAGTTCTACCAAAGGAAAGGAATTAAAATTTTTTTTTTCGAAAGTTATGCAAGATTCAACATTTTACGTTTTTTTAAATCTTTCAATTTTACTTTTTAAATATCTCGAAAAATCTTGAAAAATGATAAATTTGGAGAAATTTGAATTTTCAACAATCGTGAAAATCCTAGTTCGGTATTAAACTTTTGGTTCAATTTTTTTATATAATACCTTGTGCTGATCTTAAAATATGCTGACATTTTCAGAAAGGTGTTTTTTGTTTTATCAAAAATATAAATTTTTGAATTTTTGTAAAAAAAAAAAAAATTTTGTTTACCTCTCAGTTAAGTATAGTTGAGCAATCATGTAGTTTTGTAATTTTGAGCAGTAAAAAAAAATAGAAGTAACAGTATTTTGTTTACCAAAATTCAAAAATTTATATTTTTGAAACAAAAAAACACCATCCTGAAAATTTCAGGATCTTTTAAGGTCAGTATTAGGTATTATATAAAGAAAAATTTAACCAAAAATTAAATACTGAACTTGGATTTTCGCGATTTTTGAAAATTCAAAATTCTCCAAATTCATCATTTTTCAAAAAAAAATTTCGGAATATTTTTTTTTTTAGCCCCAAGTACTCTTCAAGACGAATTCAGAACGATTTTTCGTAACTATAATAGTTTTCGAGATATTTAAAAAATAAACTTAAAAGATTTGAAAAATTCTGAAATTTTGCACACCTTTTGAAAAAAAAAATTTTAATTTTTTTCCTTTGGTAGAACTTAGTTTCACTACAAACGAAAACTTCTCACCAAATTTCATCGAAATTAAAAAGGATCGATTTGACATGGAATGACCCATATATAATTGTAAAAACTTAATTTGTTATTCTAAAAAAAACTTAGCTTTTAATGTATTTATGACTCTTGACCCCAAACAGAAAGTAAAATAAAAAGCTTGATTTTACAAACCCTGCTCTCTCATGACAAACGGCTTCATAATCGGCCAAGCAAAATCGACGAATTCGTCTCTGTTGACCTCCCGTTTGTTGCCCAAGAAGAACAGAGCCTCTTCTTCCGAAACTTCACCATTGTGATCGCTGTCGAAGGTTGTCCTCGTTTTTAGTTCAGTGATCGTTACAGTGAGGCTCTCGTCTGAATCCAGAAGTTTGAAATAATCCAGAGCCTCTGTGATTCTTGCCTCGCCGGCACTTTCAACGTCCGCAGGAGGTGGCTCCGTTACCGCTGGTTTGTACTTTTCGAGCGCTAAATTCTCTCTCTCCTCTGCCTGATTCTTCAGAATTTCCTTTTCCTTCTTGATTAGACCGGCTTCCTCGTAATCGGAGCGCAATTTTACCAATTTTGCTTGATTCTCGCTCTTCAGTCTCTTTCCATGCTGGAGCATCTCCATTCTTATCTTGTTTCCTTCTCTGGCCAATTCAGCGACTTTTTCGGCGTTGAGTCTTGCCTCTCTGCCGAGCTCGTGGCAATCGTCGATGCACTTTACATCGGAGTTATACTCGTCGCTGGCGTCGCAACAATCGCAATAGCCGTCGTTGACTCTACTCGACGGTATATATTTTGCCCTATGTCCGACATTTTGACAAAAAAATAGGCCATTGCTACAGGCCGCGGTACCTGGCTCATCGCTGCCATCGCCGCAATCGCAATAATCATCGTTGACATAATCGAATCTAATTATTCTACTGCCGTCGAGACAAGCGAAATCTCGATCAGGATTGTAGAGTGAATTCTTCGATATTGGTACACCGCGAATACGAGGCAATTGACTACCGGCGACGTGACCATCGCGATCGATCGAAAAAGTCAATACAACGGAAACAATGAGATAAAACATACTGTAATGAAACATGGTGTATGATTTTTAGGCCCCCAGCCTTATGAGTAAAATAGTTCGGTACTTGGTTGATGAAAGAAACGTCTTTCGGACGTTCAGATGAATTCCTGTCGCCGAGACAATTATTTTCTTGATTCTACGAGAATTCTGAGGTTTTTTTTTTAGGTTATGTTCCGACGCGCGTCTCACAATTTCACAAGCAGCTCATAGCGCTCTGAGACATGAATGGAGAATATCGAAAGATCGGATCACGAACTTTGTCTCTCGCGATTTTAAAATATATACAGGCGATGTATTAAAAATTTGCGAATTTCCACTCACAAAAAAACATTCGTCCCGCCGCGCAATAACCGGTCAGGACACGGACACGTCGACTACTTTGACTCGTTGAAAGACGCCATCTTGGATGATGATAATATATTTTTTTAAATTCCAGCAATTATTAATCTTATCAGCTATCGTTACGATCGATCTACTAGATTTGAATTGAGAAGGTGGCAAGGTATAGTATTCTACATATTATTTCTGTACACATTACAGCTCTAGCAAAACTCTTCATGCGACGTTTTTTATCCAACTCAAAAAAACGACAGAATCTCTACAACGTGATTATCTATTCCAGTAATACATTTTGCTAAAGACTGTAATGTGGAGGAAAATAATGTGTAGGATAATAATGTGTAGAATAGACTAATGTGTAGAATTCCTCCCACTAACGAACGCAAAAGCGCGGGGGAGGGGATTTAGTCTCTTTAAATTTTTCAAACTCACTAAACGGATATGTCACTTTCCCGCCACAATTCCTAGGAAATTAAGATCTTCCGGCAAAAGTTGCCGACGTCGAAAAAGTCACCAGAACAGTGACGCTATATTTTGCTTTATTGACAAGCGAAAGTGTGGTTAAGATTTACTCTTTTAATAAAAAATGATTCACCAGTTTCATTATAAATAAAGCTTTTTACATACATTTTACTGATCGAGCATAAGCTCAAATTTTCGTGAATATCTATTTGTAAGTATCCTTTTCGTTAATTGCCGGCGAAATGTAAAAAACGTCAATGAAAGTACAAAGAAACGGTCGTATGAAGGATAATTTATAATTTTTTTCTTTTTGTGATTCAGACGAGTGAGCGATCCATAAAATAAACTGAAAATGGCATTGCGCACCTACGGCGATAAGCCGATAAGTTTTCAAGTTGAAGAAAATGGCGAGTATTATTGCATCGGCTCGGAGGTCGGCAACTATCTGCGGCTGTTTCGAGGCTCTCTGTACAAACGTTATCCGGGAATGTTTCGGCGTTCCATCACCAATGACGAGAGAAAAAAATTGGTAGAACTCGGTCTCAGTCAGCATGTTCTTGCATCCAGCGTATCGTTATTGAGAGCCAGCGAAGTCGAGGATATCATCGAGGGCAATGACGACAAGTACAAAGCCGTTTCTGTACACTCGACGGAACCGCCAGCGCCGAGAGAAGGAAAATCGAAAAAATCCATGGCCTGGGTGCCAAGTTTGCCCAATAGTTCGCATCTTGACGCAGTGCCACAGGCCACTCCTATCAATCGCAACAGAGTTCACAATAAAAAAGTCCGGACGTTTCCCCTCTGGTGAGCGATTGCCCTCGAAATTTTAATAAAAATTTCTTGTTTGCAGAAAAAAAAACGAGCATCATCCAAGATGCCAAAGAAAGTAATGTCAGATTTTAGACTTTTCTACAACTTGCAAAACAGAGAGAACAAAATTGAAAATGATTCGATGGATCAAACTCAAATTTTTTGCATGGATGAACTGCACGATTAGGACAGCTTTGATTAAATTCAGAAAGAAACTAATCATGGGGCAGTTACCGGCAGCATCAATTTTTTCGACAACGATATTGATAATATTAATCATTTTTTCGAAAAATTAATAATTAGTCAAAAATTAGTAATTGGTGACAAAATATTTCTAATTTTTCTAAAAAATCAGCATTTAGCGACAGAATATTTCTAATTTTTACAACAAAATTACTAATTAGCGAAAAAGTATTACCAAGTTTTTTTATAAATATAGTATTATAAATATAATTGGTAAAAAAGATATTACTAATTAATAAAAAAAACAGTAATTTATAGAAAGTATTGTGTATATTTACGTACTTGTGTGTACAATCGAGTAATGGTTATAAACTCAAACAAGTCTATTAAAAAAGTTGTTTTATTTTTTATGATAACTATTTTTTTTTTACTATTTCACACATTAGTATTCATTGTATCGAATGTCATACGATATCACATAAGTTATTATTAATACGAATATTTAATCAGTACTTATTAAAAAATGCATTATTAGTTTTTTTGGTTATTTAGCAATATCTTTCTCGCAGTAATTACTAATTCCTGGAAAATATTTTATCGTTAATTACTCATTTTTTTGGAAAAATTAGAAATATTTCGTTACTAATTACTAATTTTTAGAAAAATTTGCTATTTAAACATAACTTCCTCATATCTTTTCATTGTTCATTAAATTTCTTCTTTAGTCATAATTAGACCAATTATCATGAAAGAACTCAAAGAACTATGTACTAATACAGAAGGCGTGATGAAAAAAAATTGAAATGAATTTTTTTACAAAAATTTAAAAAGTAGGCCAATGTTTTGCCATTAAAGTAGCAATAGCCTGAAATTTCAATCGTTTCAGCTTCGACGACACAGATCCATCTGCAAATTTGGAAAACGCTGCTCACCAGGAGATGCTAGTTCCCATTCGTTTGGATATGGAGATCGAGGGTCAGAAATTGCGAGACACATTCACGTGGAACAAAAACGGTCAGAGAAGGATAATTGCCGTGTGAATTTAAAAAAACTTCAACGAAAACAAAAAACCATTGACACGTGTTTCTATCATTTTTCCAGAGAGTCTTATAACTCCGGAACAATTCGCGGAAGTATTATGCGATGATCTGGATCTTAATCCATTGACATTCGTGCCCGCAATAGCGCAAGCGATAAGACAGCAGATAGAGGCATTTCCTCAGGAATCATTGATCGAGGATCAGTGCGATCAGAGAGTCATAATAAAGCTCAACATTCACGTTGGAAATACGTCTCTCGTCGATCAAGTCGAGTGGGATATGTCCGAGAAGGAAAATAATCCGGAGAAATTTGCGATGAAATTATGCGCCGAACTTGGTCTTGGCGGTGAATTCGTCACCGCTATTGCGTACAGGTAAGCGAAAAAAATATTTTTTCGTCAATGGAAAATCTTGAGGGGGAATATACACCTGGAAACGGAAAAAAAGGTAATTTTCGAGAATTTTTTCCAGGAAAACTATTGGAATTATCAGAACGGGGGTTTCCCTAGTTAAAAATATACACTTTCGAGAATGTTTTCAATTTTTTTCAATTTAAAAATTTTGCCTATTGACGGAGTACTTGAGTCGTCTACGGATTATCGTAAAAAAAACTGCCATAGCGCTAAAATGGATACTATTATCTTGTCTTTGTCATAGCCAATTTAAAAAATATCGATTTTTGACAAAATGGCGCACGGTTGAACTCAACGTAGCTTTTTTCAAGAAAAAATTCGTTCCTATTTTGACAATAAAAAAACTAAATATTGAAAAAAGAAAATCCTATAACAAAGACTATATAATTATGTACACAATAACCACAAAAAATTTGAAGTTAATCGGTTCAGTGCTTTTCGAGATATTTTGGGTACCAGTTAAAAAAACGTTGTTTTGAGAAAAACGCGTTACAGTGGTCATCTTCACGCGCATGTGCGCAATGAACGCATATATTCTTTGGGCTATAACTTTGTCATCTTTTGGAATTTTTACTTGAAATTTTAAGAACCCGAGCCTTAAGAAAATGTAATAATCGCAAGTCGATTTTTCGGACCCTGCCAGGTGTATATTCCTCCATAATTGTGGCAAAAATTTGACAATTTCAAAAATTGAAAAATATTTTCAGCGTTCGCGGGCAACTCTCGTGGCATCAAAGAACTTACGCGTTCTCGGAAGCACCTCTACCCACCGTTGAAGTACCATTCAGGCCTCCATCGGAGGCTGATCAATGGGCACCATTCCTCGAGACTCTAACAGACGCGGAAATGGAGAAAAAAATAAGGGACCAAGATCGAAATACACGGTAATTTTTAATTCAGCCTATCTAGTTATGGAAACTCCAAAAATCTGTAAACATCAGAGAATTTCCGGTCTCTGAACGAGTCATGGAAGAATCTGAGAATGCTGTGGCTGCTTTAGAATTGAACAAAATTATATTTTCCATTTATCCTTGTCAAAATTCTATTGAAACTTTGAATTAAGAGAAAAATTCCGTTTCATTTTAGAAAATCTGGTAAATTCGTTTCATTTTAGAAAATCTAGTAAAACACATTTCACACGCCTAAATTACAGTATACAAATGGGTCAAGTCAATTGAAATTCGCCTAACAAATTTTTATTTTATATCCTTATTTGTTACAGACGTATGCGGCGATTGGCGAATACAACACCGGGCTGGTAAGTCGGTCTAGGAGTGAAATGATCAGACATAAAGAACGGCTCATCTATAATCGCCTATTCGCGATTGGATGTATTCACGGTCTTCAGGGCTTGCGGTGAAACGTTCCCCATTATCACGCGCATATTCGCGCAAACTAATTTTTTAATTTACGATATAAAATTCATAGAGCGTTCGCATTCGACGCCTTCCAAAGTTTTCAATAAAAAAAAGTATAATACGAAAGATTCGAAAGTCGAGTGAACATCTTTTTCCCCTCAATTGAAGTTTAAAAGGAAGTTTCACCATATTTGGTTAAATTTTGAGAAACTTTCAAATATAGTAACAATTTTAAGGGAGTGTGGCACTTCGATCCGATTGAGGCTTTTTTTTTAAATTCGATATGCCACGATCATGAGGGTTCAAGGAATGTCGTTGGATTTGATACGACAGAAGAAAACCGTCTTTTCCCATTTATTTAATTAGCGAGTATTTGAACATACGGGATCCGGTGTCGCACGAGATAGATCCTTATCGCTAGCACGTGTCTCACCAATGAAAGTTGGCTGCAATGTTTTGACACGGATTATGTAATTGTGCGCGATAGGCAAGCTCGAGGATTAATTGGTCCAAATAAAGACCTCTCGCGATTCTCTTATCGCGCTGATAATAAATCCATGACTATGAATAATAAAAAGTGCTTAAGCCCGTTTTATCAAAGATTTTTCGTGATTCAAATCACGAAAAATAACGAATAGATACTCTATGTAAACTAGACGAATGGGGGAATTAAAATTTATAATTTTATCATTTTTAACCGGTATTATGCAATATATTATTAGTACATTTTTTAGGGTGGTCCTTATTCAGAGCATGGACGGATTTCTCAACTGCAGCTCCCTTCACCAGTGATAACTCATTCAATTATGAAATCGGCGAAATTATCATATTTGGTATTGAGCTCAATAAAAAAATTTTGAAATAATCACATCAAAAAATTCTGAAATTTCTCTTCAATTGCATGGACCAGAGTTCGGTGATGGGAACCAACAAACTCGCCAATGTCCTAAATAAAGACCACTCTGGTATATTAATATATATCCATGACGTATCACAGCTGATACTGGACTTTGACTACTTTCAATTTCTGCGCGTGTATTTGTGAGTCTCCGGGCTCAACGATAGCAGAAACCCACGAAGTCAGGCGATAGTTTTTCTTCCTTCGAAATTTAAATAGAAATAAATGCATATTGAAACCACTTTACGCAGAAACCAGCAAGGGAAAAAAAACGTCAGCCAATATTCCTTGACCCCGCTGAATTTAAGAGGCAGGAGAGGCCCGACAGCCGTTGATAAGACTTTGTAATGACCTTGGCGACCTAAAAAAAAATACACGAATACGGGACAGTGCAAAGAAAAGGCCGGTGAAACACGATCGGATAATCGGGCACATCTCTACCGGTTAAAACTCGCCTGTCGAACGGCAATACCGAAATGGAAACCTTCCGGTACATTCCTACCATTTTTTATAACTGTAACAAATATCTCTACGAAATATAAAAAACAAATTCGTCTTTGAAAATAGCAGTGGCTTACAAAAATTGGAAATTTTTGAGGAGTGATAAAAAAAACGTCGAAACATTAGGAATTTCCACAAATATTCCTGAATTCCTTCCGTTGTTTATTGGGCTTACTTTATGAGAGTTATAATTGAATTGCTCATTATAGATAAATTCCAGGAATTTCCCTTAAAGGGGCTTGACGAACGGTAAAGAAAGCGCGAATGACCTTGATCGCTATTTCGAATGTGTACAAAATTTCAGTTCAATATTTCTCGCAAACAGCCAAAGTTACAGATTTACAGTATTAAAAAAAAAAATTTGATAATATTTTAATTATTTGATCGATTTTTGCCAAATTTAACAACGAACAACCTCGGTAGCTATATTAGCTCTGTACAAATTTTCAGTGCAATATCTTAAAAATTGCACAAATTAGAGCATTTATGCTATTTTTGAAAAAGTAAAAATTTCATAAAATTTTAAACCCTTGATAGATTTTCCCCAAATTTAATAGCGAACAACCTTCATAGCTATACTAGCTCTGCACCAAGTTCTAGTGCAATATCTTAACAATTGCAAAAGTTAGAGCATTTGCGTTATACTTCAAAACATTCAAAATTTCATCAAATTGTAATCCTTTCATCAATTTTTGCCATATTCAATACCGATCAACCTTAATAGCTATACTAATTCTGTACAAATAAGTTTCAGTGTAATATCTTGAAAATTGCAGAAGTTAGAGCGTTTTTACGCCATTTTTGCAAAAACGATGGTGTAAAAAACTCGAAAAAATTTATTTTCCCGAAAACAAAACTTCCTTTATGTGGAAGTAAAATGAAACAATGTTCAAATTTATAATCTGCCAGATTCTGTAATATCTGGTTGGCATATTATTTGAGGTAGAATCTATGATAAAATACTAGAAATGTAGGATTATATTTTGCTAGATTCGTTCGACCGAGGAGTTGTAATCGGTAGAGATGTACGTGATCCGACATCGACGCGCGCGTCGAGGCGTTTTATTTCGCGATAACTCCAATTCTCCTCTTTCTCCCCTCCCGCCTTTTCAGCCGACGATTTTTCGAGATTCGTCAGTCAGTGTGTATTATAGTTTTGCTTCGGCGGTTGGAGGTGGCACTTTGCGGCGAATTAGCAAATTCCTCTCCAACCCGAGGATAAACGTTAAATTCTGAGGAACGGAAAAATTAAGATCAATAAGGAACAAATATGGATCCTGTTTGGTTGAGAGGACAAATGTTCGGTTCGTCAGAAGCGAGAGGAGTCGCCGGTAATCCTTTCCCCAGAAGACCCTGGCTTCAGGATAAAGCCGCTGCGGCGGCAACTGGAGCAACAAACGTCGGCGTCAAGGGAATCATAGCTGGTAATTTATCGTAAACGTCAATTTTTTAAACGATACGACTCATCAGAAGATCCTATCATTATTTTTTCAAACTTTTTTTTGTACTTGATCGTCCGTGGTTTCCCCCTCCTCAGGCACGTATTTACGTAACAGACCAAAGATTGGAATCCTTCTGTCATTAAAGTTGACAGAATTTGGAGAAAGAGAGGCAACCAGAGAATCGGGAAAAATTTTCTGCTCGAAGAATCAATATTTCGTTATGGGCAATTATTTCACCTATGAGATGAAATAATCATGACACGCAATTTCTTCTATCAGATTAAAATATTATAGTTTGCATCATTGAAGTGGGACAAACGTATTTTCTTACTATTACATTCATAACACTAAGGATGAATTCACATGGAAAAAAATCTGGAGTCAAAATGTTAATGAGCAGATTCTTAATGGAAGAAAAATATATCTCCGTTGCAATCTGATCATTTTCAAACTTCAACCGGAGTAAATCGATATTCCTAGTGGATTTTCCCTCATCGCCAACGACGAATGCTATTTTAAGATTTTCTAAGCTTCGTATTTTTCATTTCAGGTGGCATAACCGGAGGAATCGAGATTTGCATCACTTATCCAACGGAATACGTTAAAACGCAATTGCAGCTGGATGGCAAGGCTGGAGCCGGTAAACAGTACAATGGGATATTCGATTGCGTCAAAAAAACCGTCAAGAACAACGGTTTTTTTGGGCTCTATCGCGGTCTGTCCGTTCTTCTGTATGGTTCTATTCCAAAATCGGCCGTTAGATTTGGCTCTTTCGAAACTGTGAAGAAGCAACTCGTCGATTCCGACGGAAAGCTCAATGCTCAGAGAAGATTGCTGGCAGGTCTCTGCGCCGGAATATGCGAAGCTATTCTCGCGGTAACTCCAATGGAGACGGTCAAAGTGAAGTTTATAAATGATCAGAGATCCCCCAATCCGAAATTCAGAGGATTCTTCCACGGTGTGGGTCTCATCGTCAAAGAACACGGTCAGTTTTTTTTCCAAATCATTGATATCATTGCCAAACCCCGTAATTATTAACTCTTCGTATCCCATTTTATTTTTACAAAATTACCATAATTTTGTTATGCATCTGGTGTGAAAAAAAATTAACTTTTCTATTGTAAATCGTCAAAATAACTATAAACATAAATCTTATCTTATTTGCGACAAATATTAATTTTATGGATAACTTTGTTGCGGTATAACGATTTATAACGTTCGTTATGAATCGTTGTAATTCATTCCTTTGAACCTACATTGCATTGAACTTGTTTCATTGACTTCTGTTAGCAAATACACCAGCGCATTCAAAGCAGAGACTATTACGCAATGAAAGTTCGCGAGGGGTACAAAAGTCCGATAAGCGAAGATTATTTTTTTTTCTTTGTTTAACATGCAACCATGTAATCTTGGTTTTATCGCAAATTTCACAATAGCCGAGACGTTAATCGAGAAGCGAGAAAATATGATTTATCGTAGTTACTGTGTGAATTTGCGCGTGTTAGATTTACCTTGAATATTGATTAAGAAAAAGAAGAAGAAAAAACGATGACAATGAACAATGAAAAGCGAGCCTTCTCGTGTTACGGGAGAAACCCTAGTTCGAGTCTGCAGTGCTTGGATTGCAAAAATAATCGCCGTTTGTGATGAAAAATAATTTTTTTTTTTTCCCACAGGATTGAAGGGAGTTTATCAGGGAGTCGTGCCAACTATAATGAAACAGGGTTCCAATCAAGCTATTAGATTTTTCGTGATGGAAACAATGAAGGATTGGTACAGAGGAGGTGACAATAATAAAAAAGTACCAAAAATGCTCGTTGGTGTATTCGGTGCTTGCGCTGGCGCAGCATCAGTTTTCGGCAATACACCAATCGACGTTGTAAAAACCAGAATGCAGGTAATTACTCGCAATGCAATGCCTTCTTCCCATTTTTATGGGTATTGCGATATTTCGTTGATTCAAATGATTATTCAACGCTTGGACGCTAAAGAAAACCTAGGAAAGATAGGTTTTGAAATGAAGACGATTGAAATTTCTGAATTATACTTATCGGACCGATTTTTTGATTAGATATGCATGATATTCTTTTTTACTTCATGAATACTAATTTTTCCGATCACCTTGAAATTTTCCTAGGAACATTTACACGATAATATACCTTTAAAAATAAGTGATTTTTCGACTTTCACGACTTGAACCCCTTAAAGAAATACGCGTTATTTCGAAGTTACATAACGAACCGATTTACATCACAGGGCCTGGAAGCTTCGAAGTACAAAGGCAGTGTGGACTGTGCCCTTCAAATATGGAAGAAGGAGGGACCAGGAGCTTTTTACAAGGGAACCGTACCAAGATTAGGAAGAGTTTGTCTCGACGTTGCAATCACCTTTATGATATACGACTCATTCATGGATATCTTTAACAAATTTTGGCCCTGAGTAATTATGAAGCAGAACTACGATTTACACTGTCGCAAAAAGCAACATATATATTGAATGTACATACGACACATATTTGTATACACATTTTAGTTTAGGATGCATATGCATATGCATATATATATACACATATATACAAACATATATACAAACATATATACACTCCGAGAAGAAATTTTTAAAAGAAAATTTGAGTTGATCGAGCCATGGTGAATTCAAGCTCGATAGTCAACGGGATTATTTCAATCAGATCTTCTAATTGAGAAATCCATTACTGACGAAAAAGTCTGATAGTATTAAGTATAATCGCAGTAGCGCGACGAGAAGCAGGGTAGAACGCTTGAGCACGCAATTGTATTCGTCAACATTGTTTTGATATGTTTACCACAAAAATAGGGATTGGAAGTATGTCGATATTAATTTACCGGAGCTAGATTAATTAAGCGAAGAACTAACTACGATTTATAACGAATTCCTACTTTTCACGGATCTGGCGAGTCATCCTGATTCTTTCTTCAAAATAATCGAGACTCACCATTGCCAAATTCCCAGGGAAAAAAATGCAACAATTATTTTATTCTGCTCTGAGTCATTATCGATTGTAATACAATCGGGCAAGTCGATGTTGGTACGAAAAAAAATATATCTTCACACATTCGGAGAGAAATGTGCCTATATTTATAGATGTAATATATTAGTTTTTGGGGAGTTTGATTCGTGTGCCACTGTATGCTAGTTCTATGTGAGTCGATCGTTGAAATCCTCCGTGCAAACTATGTTTAAAAAAAGAAACAAATCCGATCACGCAAGCCAATGTACAAAAATTAATTCATTCCAAGGAATAACATTCCAGGCACAATTGTTCATACTGATGAAACTTTTTATACACGTTTAAAAGAGATTATTGTATATTTTTCGTCGACGCGAAAGAATTTTATCGTCGTTCTATATTTACAAACTTTATTTAACAATTCGAGAAATTGCTCTTGCGAATCGTGCGACGTGCGTTTGGAACAAATTTTTTTTTTCTCGCGGATCATCGAACGATTTGTCGAACCTGAATGTTACAATAAAACAGAAATATTTGTTTATCCGAAAAAGCTTTTTTTATGATTCATGAAAAAAAATGTGACCCTATCCCAATTCCTTAAAAAACTTGACCGGCTATTTTTACAGAAGTGCTGTAGCTTCGATTGGAAAACAATCTTTTTTTAAATGTCCTTGACAATTTTTGATGCTCGGAAAAGATCATTTTCGTTTTTGGAAACGACGAGATAAACGGTGAGAAAAGTAAAACACGTTTATGAATTTTGAACGAATTTTTCCCGCGCTTTATGCTCTAGGAAACAGTATGTCGCGTCATCTTGAGAGTAATCGCACAACTTGCAAGTTAAACATTTTCTCATCTATGAAGAATTCTCTCTCCGCGTCCGCGTGATTTTTCAACGCGTCTCAACATGTTTGTAAACGACCGTTACGAATACGAATGTCAAGCCCGTGTTGTTTGGATTCGGAGCAAAAATCTATTTTTATCATTAATTTTCCGGCTCGCTCTGACCAACAAATGGACGATTGTCAATGAAGACATTCGATAAACAAAGGATTTTCACGTGAATCAAATACTTTCAGTTATTTCTCTAACCAAGGAATATTCCGAGGGGTTCATCGAGGAAGCGAGGAATCCCGCCTAAATTTTCCAAACAGTAAATGTCGAATCATTTTGTTGCATTACATAATTAACGATTGTTGTAGTGACAAAAGCTTGTACTTCTTAGCTCGTACCACATGTAAAAGCGACCCAAGAATATCTTTTTATTTTCAGAAATTGTGATTAAACTTTAAGATGCTATTCAGAATTGGACCATTTTTGTTCTTGGCAATATTTTTGCAATGCGTCGAATGTGCGACGTTATTAAATTGGTTTTGGAGCAAAACGCCGGAGGATTCATCGGTCCTCGTCGCCGACGGAGTACCTCTAATTTCTATTCCCTACGAAACAATGACCGAGGATGAGAAATTTCTACAAGAAGCGGCAAAATTAACAAACATTCAGATTTCCTCGCCGTTGGAGACTTGCCAGCACAAAGTCGTCATGAAAATAAGAACGTCCTGCAGCGATATGTCCGAGGAGGAATTGGCCAAGTTAAGCGTCAATTTGCTGAATTGCCAGAGTGCCGTTGAAGGCAGAAAAATGTTTCCCTGCAGCGAGGAAATGGTAATTAACTCCGTATAGCGATGAAAAATAGATTCGTCTATAACTCATTAACGCTTTTACTTTTCGAAGCTTGTACTCGCTTGTAATATTATTTTTATTGGAACTAAAACGAATCAGTTTATAAAAACAAACTCGTAGAATTGAAAAAAGCCTATATACTGTATAGTTACCAAGTAAATACCGTTTAAAGGTCAGCATTCGACGCTCAGACCCCTTCCAGAGAATGTATGCTAACTGAATCAGGGCCAAGGGTTGTACTCAGAGGGGGTTGATTTTCATGCGTGTTCAAACTTGCAACTTTCCCCCTCCACAATGTTATCCAGGACCCCCTCAAAGATTTTTTTATCACAGTAGTCCCAAAACGGTCGAAGAGTGTGCATTGTTTCTCAATTTACATTCCTTTCTAATCGCAAATTTAATGAATAATTTTGCAAATAAAAAAAAATTAAATTTCTTTGTTTTTAATTCTGGCATTTAATCATTCGTTTGAATAGTTATCATTGTGAAAAGCGCTTCAAATGTGGGGACTTTTTTAAATTTTTATCCCTTTATAATAGAGGGTTTCTGAGAGTTGAAAATTTATTGTTGAATCAACTCAAACCGAGTTTTTAATAGAAGTTATTATTTTATTGATTGATTTGAACCCCAAATTCAGTATGCAACTTTCCCCCTCCATAATTTTCTCCTAGGCCCCCTCAAACATTTATTTCGGTCGGTAGTTCAAAAATGTTCAGAGTAGGCGTCGCGTCTCGATTTACGTCCATTTGTAATCGTGATTTTAAAGAAAAGTTTGGTGACAAAAAAGTGAAATTTATTTATTTTCGATTGCAGAATTTAATTGGATGTATGGATTGAGCAATTATCATTGTGAAAATTGTCTGGGAAGAAAGAATTATTTTTGTCATTTTTGTTCTGTGTTAGTAAAGTTATGGGAGTGGAAAATTTATCGTAATTCAATCAAATTGATTGAAACCAAATTTTTTATAGAATTTATTAATTTGACGATTAACGTTATCAGTCCTAGTCTCTTAAGTTACTTTAAATCGTGCATAGATGAATAGTGAACAAAATCTGTGAAGGGGGATATCTAAAAAAATTTTTTTTCAGACTCTGAAACAATGTACGACCGAAATGGATGCGGATATGTGGAACGCCTATCATCTGATGAGCAACAGAGCAAGAGCCGTTTGTTATGCTTCTCGTAGTACACAATTTCGCGCACTCACGGAATTGACGGTCAATAAATTGATGCAAACAGCTCACTCGCAGATAAAAGCTTTGAGTTCATTGAAGGTATTTATCCGGGAAGAAAATACATAAATCGGTTTTAAAGACATTGAAAAAAAATGTTTTCAAATTACATATTTTCAGGAGAGTCAAGAACGCTTGGAGGATCAAACTCTGGAAGCTTTGGGCTCGTTGTCCGATGGTAATAAAGCGTTGATGCAACAGCAACAATATCTACGTGACGCCCAAACTACAGCCCACAATTTGGTTTCGAGCAATTTGCGCGAATTGAACAACGAAAAAGCTCTCATAAGAGCCGGTCACGCTCAGCTCGCGAGTATGACCGAGGATATAAAAAAAAAATTGGGTAATTGTTGTTTTTATTCAATTGCATTATTTTTTAAATTTTCTCGACCGTTTTGTCTTCTGTTATCGAACGAACAATATCTGGCGCAGAGCTGAGCAGTACTTGACAGTACAGTACTTGCAATTACAAAGTACTTAAAAAGTACTTCAAGTATTGCACTTACATTTTTCAAGTACTTCCTGTACTTGAAAATTTCAAGTACTTTTCTGAAGTACTTTTTTAAAGTACAATCGACCAATATTTGGATCGACCCCTTTCAATTTCGATGAAATTTGGTCAGAAGTTTTCTTTTATCACAAAACGAAGTTCTATCAAAGGAAAAAAATTAATTTTTTTTTTTCGAAAATTCAAAATTTCACCATTATTTCAAGTTTATTTATTAAATATTTCGAAAATTATTATAGTTACGAAAAAATCCTTTCGGGTTCGTCTTAAAGAGTATACTTGGGGCTACGAAAAAAAAATATAAAAAAAAAAATTTTGAAAAATGATGAATTGGGAGAATTTTGAATTTTCAAAAATCGTAAAAATCAAAGTTGCCCATTAAAATTTTGATTAATTTTTTTTTATATAATACCTTGTACTAAGGTTAAAAGATTCTAAAATTTTCAGACGGTTGGTTTTTGTTTTTTCAAAAATATGAATTTTAAAAATTCGTGTAAATCTACGATCAACATTAATTTTTTTTATATAATACCTTGGATTGATCTTAAAAGATCCTAAAAGTTTCAGGATGGTGTTGTTTCGTTTCAAAACTTAAAAAAAGCTGGAATTTCCAAGATGGTGTTTTTTGTTTTGTTTAAAAAATATAAATTTTCGAATTTCGGTAAAAAAAAATTTTTTTTTATAATACTTTTTGATAAATTACAAAATTTGTTAATAACGAAAACTTCTGACCAAATTTCATTGATATTGAAAGTGGTTGATTCCAACTCTTGGTCGATTTGACATGAAATGACCCAAGTAACAGAATTTACGAGACGTACCCGAAAACTTGAAAAATACTTGATACATGGTACTTGATTTTATCAAGTACTCGTCCTGACGCGTACTTTAAGGAACAAGTACTTCGTAGTTCAAGTACTCGTCCTGACGCGTACTTTAAGGAACAAGTACTTCGTAGTTCAAGTACTCGTCCTGACGCGTACTTCAAGTAACAAGTAGTTTGTAGTTCAAGTACTCATCCTGACGCGTACTTCAAGTAACAAGTACTTTGTACTTCAAGTACCACCGGTACTTGATACTTCAAGTACCACCGGTACTTGATACTTTAAGTACCTACCGTACTTTGTACTTGATACTTCGAGTACCTACCGTACTTTGTACTTGATACTTCAAGTACCTACCGTACTTTGTACTTGATACTTCAAGTACTTACGGTATTTCGTACTTGATACTTGAAGTACTTTCAAGTACTTTGCCTAACTATGATCTGAAGGAATGTTTTAATTACAGAAAAAGCGAGTTCAGATCTTATGAATCAAGCGATGGAACAGCACGACAATCATCATGAGGTCCTCGAAGATTTGTTGAAAATTCAAGATCAAGCTAAACTCATTTGGGACAAGATTGAAATCAGTACAGATCGGATCGTCACTCAGAACGCCGAAGCAGCGGCTCAATACGAACAGACGCTCGAGAAACTCGGCAAAATCAATGAGACCATTCATTTTATATGGAACGTAACTGAATCCATGCGTACCGAAGTTGACGAGAAGTTGGGATGGATTACCGAATATATCGGTGATACGAGTGAGTTATTTAAATTCTTCTAGAAGATAAGTAAGAAATTGTGCCCACTAAAAGTGCTCATATTGTTCCCTCATAATTTTTTCGCATTCAAGAATCCTTCCTGAGCAAGTTGTACTTTTCTGAATGCCTACAATTTCCGGGGAAGCAATGAAACTTGCTTTTCGTAAAATTAAAAATCTCATGAAATTTACGAGCAAACAACTTTATCTTTCAAATTATTAGTGTACATTTTTTCATGCCCATTATCGCAACATTTTTGAACCCCCATTTTTTGAAAACTTGATCTCATGAAATATCCATCTACTGAAGAATTTTGAAAAATTTCTAGCAAACAAGAGATAGAAGCTATGTATGTTTTTTCATTTTATCAATTTATTTTTTTAATGTTTTCAAACATTCCAAGTTCTCTGGCAACGAAGCTGTGATTCCAATTTTTTTTAACTGTTGATTTCCCATTAAAAATAAATTAATTTTTCATAAGTTAATTCAATGTGCATGAAAACCGTTATTTTTATCAAAAAATCAGCAATCAAAATCAGGTAAACGCAGCTTTATAATCAAAGAAATTTCTCATGAAAGAAAAAATATGAAAATCATTAAATCATAATTCTTCCTTCTAAACAAAAACTGTTTTTTTTTCAACAGGTGAACAGCTCAACAGAGTCTACAGAACTTCGCTCCATATCGTTTATCTATTCGCAGCGATGATAATCGCATCATTTTTGCAAGCTCCGTTCACAACTAGAGTCACGATACTGGGAATAATACCCGTGAATCTCGTAACATTTTTGAAGCACGGAATGGAAGCCTGTCTCGATTTCACGTCGATCACGGCGTTGATATTTATGATAACCGGAAGTGAGTATGGAAAAGACAAATTACTGTCGATATTATATTCTGATATATCGGCAGACGTTATTATCTGTTCGTTTCCTATTGCAGTGCATTATCTGATGGTAATGACGCAATATCTGTTTGGCCCTCGAAAAAACTCCACGAAACTCGCTGAAACACCAGCTAAAGACGTTTCCACCACTAGAAACGGAATTGGCGAAAATGATTATCATCAACGATCATTCACGCCGGAAACGGAGCCACCAGCGACAAAAACGAAAATTCACATTCGCGTCATCGCAAGTATCGGGGAATTCTTCAGGACAATCGTTCGGAAATTGATCGATTGCAAAAGTACGAACTTCTAGAATTATTTTTATCTAACAACGTTGATGTTTGCGTCGTTGGAAGACAACGACAAAAGTTTTTTTTTTCGATGTCTAGTTAAGCTCACGTTTTTCCTACGCATTAAGCCCTCAGTTTCTTAATGGAGCATCCAAAAAACGTCCTTGTGAATTTTTTTCCAAAAACTTATCTTCGAAAAGACTAAAATTTATTTAAAAAATTTGTTCTTGTTCCATTTCAACGATGCAAACTTCATTTTATTTCCGGTAAACCCCAACAGTGCAATTTTATTTAATTCTTTTAATTTTTCTTTACTTTTAGATAAGGTTGTCCTGATTCTACAAAGAGCTGCTTCCTGGTGCCGACAAAATTCGAAACCCGTCGAAGAGCTCTCGTGCTCTTATTTGCCAGCGAAAAAACATCGCGAGGATCTCGTCACGGATTACGGGCGCGATTATCCGAGCATGTCGGAGGACAGTACGGATTTTGAGAATTCACTTAATGCTGTGCACGAGAGAAATCACAGATACAATGATACGACGGACAATCTTGTCGATGCGAGAGATCTCAGACGTCGTTTTACGAGTCGAAATCAATCGCCAGCCAGAAGCTCGGATTATCGAAAATCTGAGTCAAGAAGGTATACTGTGATGATCTTGGAGGATAGACCTACTTTCTTATACAGCTTGGAAAACAGCAGATTTTGTTTTGAGGCTCTTAATGGCCTAATTTTGAATAATGATGCAAACCATCCCCATTAGCCTCCTAATTTTTATGAGACTCGTGTAAATCAAAATTGCACGCGATTGTAAACTACCGGCGAAAAGTTTCCGGACAAAACTTCAAAAAAGATCTGAAACGTTTTTTTATGCCATTTTGCCGGATGTCAACGTAAACTAATTTAACAAACGGCATTTGGCCTCATTGCCTGTTTTTTAAAATTATTTTTACAATTTCTTTTTAGATTTGGACTCTATTTTGAAAATGACTGTTTTTCGCCTTTTTCCCCTCTCTTCAGGTGCACCCTAGAGGAATTTGTTTAAATACATTTTTACGGTTCGATTCATAAAGAGAAAAGTTTGAGCTTCAATTTTCTTTCTTTTTAAACTTTGAGCGATTTTTGTTTTCCAAGGTTATTCTGTTTTTTGTGAAGAGAGAGGAAATTTGAAAAATCCCGTATTACTCGAAAACAAAGAGATTGTATGAAAAACTTCAGGATAGCAAAAAGTTGCGTCTGTTTTCGTTGATTTCGGAGGAATTTTTTCAGATTTTTTTTCCAACATTTTTTTTTTCTCATTTTCTGAGTCGGAGATCATTCAATTACCATAACTTGACAACTATGGAATTATTGATAAAATTTCAGTAGGGAACTTTATTTTACCATTTTCAACAAATTGGCATTTTTTTCAAATCTTTTTCCAACATTTTTTTTCCAACCTCAACACGAGAAAAAAAAATCTGAAAAAATTCCTCTGATCTCAACGAAAACAGACGCAACTTTTTGCTATCCTGAAGTTTTTCATGAATTCTCTTTGTTTTCGTGATTTTTCACAAAAAAACAAAATGACTTTGGAAAAAAAAATCGCTCAAAGGTTTAAAAAAAAGGAAATTTTAGCTCAAACTTTTCCCTTTATGAATCCAATCGTAAAAATGTATTTAAAAAATTTCCTCTAGAAGATGGGTGCACCTGAAGAGAGGGAAAAAGGCGATAAACAGCTGTTTTAAAAATATAATCCAAATCTAAAAACAAATTGTAAAAATAATTTAAAAAACAGAAAATGAAGCCGAATTCTTCCTATTTAAAATGCCGTTTGTTAAATTAGTTTACGTTGACTTCCGGCGAATTGAAAAAACGTTCCAGACCTTTATTGAAGTTTTGTCCGGAAACTTTTTGCCGATACTGTACATAAGAATCTTGAAAAATGGTCGAAAACGTGATAAATGACAAATTCCTCTGGGTAATGGCAATTTTTACGAATTGTTCTATATTTTGTTTTTATTTTCAATTTCACAATTTTTCCTCAAAACTCTAATAATTTTTCAGCGTCACACCGAATTATCTCAATCAACCGCGAATGCTGTGCGGAGCTTTAACGAAGAGTGGATCAAAATGTCGCTCGCGAGCCGCTCTAGGTGGATTCTTCTGCGGAAGGCATAGAACTGGATCATCGATAATCGGCGATTGAGAGATGTACGAAAACGAATTTCAGAAAGTCGCTTAACCAATGATAGAGAAATGTAAAAACGTTGGGACCTCGTCTAGGATGAATTGACCTCGCAAAAAAATCATCAGGTGTTCGGAGTAAACTTGTTTTATTTTTTCTAATTTCTGTATCATAACCGATTGCATGTAAATTTATGACTTAGGCCAAATAATGAACTCTAGTAATTTAAAAATCGATAGATTTTTTAATCGTAAACAGGGACAAAAACAAGCTGATTTATGTGATTTTTCTTATGTTGCTGCTGATTGAGTTGACTGGACATGTACTTTTTTAATCGCATGATAATTTTTGCAATCAGCAGCTCGATGAGTCGCTGCAAAATACAAAAATTGTCATAGCAAAATTATTATATTTCTAATTTAATATTTATAGTATCGTATTATTTATGAATGGATTAGGTTATCTATAATTTTCGTGACTTAAGATATTAATTTCATTTGTTGCTACGAATGGCCCTCTCAAACTAATCGACACAATGGGCCAATTTTTTCATACTTTTGTTTTTCTCTCAAACGATTGTAATAGCAGAATAAAAAAATTCCTGCGTACTACAACTTTTTTTTCTCATGAAGATAAATTCGTTTTCTTGTAGAGCGACAAGAAATTAAAATAATTCAAGAAAAAAGGGGGTAAAAATATATATGAACTCACCGATCGGCTCCTAGATACAAATGGCGGTGTTCAACTGGGTGCAAATAGCCTCATTAGTCAGCTCCATGAATCCACGATCCGTATTGAGTCCCGCGCCGTCCACGAGATTTCGAAGATTACAATAATTCGTACCGTAATCGAACATCACAAACCACGCGCGCGAAACTGATTTAGCCTGATCAAAGAATGAAATAAAATACTGTCCTCCAGTTTTAAGGGGGGATTCCAAATTACAAGATTTACAGAAAAGGTATAATTTTTGCCTTCTTTTATCAGCTCCAATAAAGGCAATCTTATAAAAACTTTTGGGATATTTTATTACATATTTCGACTTTGCAAAACAAATTTTGCAATATTGATGCTTTTGCAAAAATCATTCTATAATATTTATAATGCCCTGACGTTAAAAATAACAGAGAATTTGTTAATTTTTCAATTAATTAATTATTTTTAATTAATTAATTTCAATTAATTAATTGTTAATTTTTGATGATAAATTAAACTAATCAAGAGACTCTAAAAAAAAATATTTACCATTTCTACGAAAAACGTTCAACTTAATTGTTTAAAAGAGTTGTTGCAGTGATTTTTTTTGTCTCAATCCAGAAATCTACAGACCTATTTAAAAAATTAAATGTAACAACGTTTTGAAATAATTTAATTTATGATTTTTGCGAAAAGCGTGCCTTCTTAGAAATTCTCTAAATTTGTTTAATTTGTAACATTCAAAATTTTTTAAAACCAATAGGTAATGATGCAAAATTATTTATGTACTTGAATAAAATTGTTCGTTGATAAACAATTTCAGCAGTAGGGTTTTTCAAATATTTTCTACTATTTTTAATTAATAAAATCATTTGGATATAAAAAATTGAATTTAACAGCTTGATGAAACAACTAAGTTGAAAATTCTTAATTTAACATTTGTTAATTTACGATTTTGGAAAAAATTTGATACATTTTTATTATAGGTAATAAGATAAAAATCGTTAAATTCTTTAGTTTTTGTTGTGATGAACAATTTCAGCAGCAAGTTTTTCTAGACATTTCAAAATAATTCTTTTAAAAAAATCAGTAATAGTGTATTAAAAAAATTCTGTTTTTTTTTATTATCGAAATATGTGATAAAACAATCCGACGGTTCCGAAAATATTGAATCTATCAAGTTTTTGTTGCTGATAAACAATTTAAGCAGCAAGTTTCTCGAGACATTTCAAAATAATAAAAAAAAAATGTCATATTGTATTTAAAAAATTGTTTTTTTAAATGATTGAAATATGTAATAAAACAATCCGATGGTTTCGAAAATATTGAATCTATCAAATCCGATGAAAATATAAAAAAATTAGACTATTAAAACATTTCAATTCAGATTAACCCCCTTAAAACGTGTACGAGCAATATTTAATATTTCGGCGCTCCATTTGCTCCGCTATGGCCGGGCAAAGGGTTCCGCCATTGCTTGGAAATTTGTTCTCACTAACCGTTGTGACACAGCTATTATTACGCGTCTCTTCGAATTCAATTTTTATGTCATCGACGAGCTGAAGAATTGGACTAAGATGAGTTGCACGAATTGTACCGTTTTCTCGATTTTTCGGCTCTTTCAACTGCAGATTCAACGAGGGAAAAAAAATAATTTGCGCGCCGCAGAGTTAACACTGAATGCGGCGTGAGGGGTTCACATGGCTCAAAGTGGGGGCAACACAGCACTATATATATATACATATATATAGCTGAAACTTTTTGGCGTTCGCTTACCGAATAAAGACACCTGTTGCCGCGATGCCCGCAATCACGACAGCCCGTCCATTTGAGAATCTGACAACGCAAACGTTGCGCCACGAAAATGCATGGCTCGTCAAAACCCCTGAAGGAAAAAAATAACGTTCACGAAAATGTAAACGCCTTGAAAGAAAGACGCGACACACGCACTTGACTGATTCCGCGCCAACTGACGCCCTCTCCCCCCTTCCCACCCACCGCGAGGCTTATGCGCACCTTCCGTTTTTTTTAAAAACATAAAATAAAAAATGTACACACTGTAATTCCTAAGTTATTGCATTGAATATAAGCGTACGATAGATTTCTAACGTAAAACCGATTTTCGTAAATTCAATATTCTGATTTTTATTATTTCAAGCGTTGAAACGTTTTGCGACAAAGAAAAATAGATTAACGTTATTTCAATTACGCAGCGAGGATTGGTCGGACGTGGAGGTGACGACCAATCAGCGGGAGGGGGCGGGATAAAATAGCGAAATATTTCGAAATATTCAAGAAGTAATTAACCGTTATTTCGCTAAATGATGCGTTATTATTGAGTAGTTATGAAGACAAAACTCACCATTTAACCGTGCAAGAGGCTCGCAGTGGATAAGGGAATATTTCAATCGTTACGAAGGTGCAGAGAACGATAGCGACGATCGCGCCAAAAAAGTACGCGCAACAGCGACAACTCGCCATCTTTCCGCCGTTGGCGGTATCGATGTTTCTTCCGCGGATCTCCGCTCTCGGGATTGCTGTTGTGTGCGTGTGTGTGTAGTTTGTCGCCGTGACCGCGCGCGAACGGTGTGTTTGTTTACGGAAAACATCGAAACGTGTTAGAGAAGGTACGGGACTCAAGGTCATCGGAATTCGAGTCAAGATTAGATAAATTAATAAAACCATCGAGCCTGCATGAATTCGTCGTGTCGTCGTCGAGATTCGCGTGGACCTCGTAACGAGAATACGGTGGCGGACAATCGGGCAGGATCGAAGGGAGGTTAGTTACTTTGCAGCGTGCCATTGCGCGTCGTTAATCCGAATATTCCGCGAATAAAATCGTTGACTGGTATGAATAAATAGAAATTATTTTGATAAATTAACCTGAAAATCGTTTTGAACGCGCTGTAAACGCGACGAACATTGAACGACAAGAGGAAAAAAAAACAACGAAATCTCGACCTATTGAGATGTACGTACAAGCGTGTATGTTAAAACCGAGTACGGTCGCGTGAAGTTCGAACAGTGTCCTGTGAGTCTCTCGTGCATTGTGAATACTTTTTCGGCACGATTAATTTTCCCGGAGAGATTTTGTTGTTGTTTTAATACAAAAAAGGGTAAATTTGAGAAGAAAAATTTGGTGCTCTATAATAAACCGGTGCCGACGTCTGTGTTGTGATTTTTATGTCGAAAAACATACAAACGCGTTGTTGGAACGGTCAAAATCGACAACGGTAGCGCGCAGTGGCGTATTACCGGCTTTGGCACGGGGGGGCACAATTTGGGGGGGGGGGGGGGTGGCGCCACCTTCCCTGATTTTTTGACGAGCAATGGGGGGAAGGGTGGTGAAAAATTAAAACTGCGTAGAGGCGCCACAGAGTAGGGATGGGCGATGTTGCAAAAAAAATCGATGTTGATCGAATCGATATTTCAAAAAAAAATCGAATAGGAAATCGATACATTTTAAAAAAAACATCGATACATCGATAAATCGGCGAAAAAAATCAATTCAATCATTTTTTCCTACAATAAGCTGTTTTTCATCATTTTTTACTTCTATAAGCCGTTTATTAGCAAAAGTACAGGTCCTTTCAGTTTATTATTAAACATTTATGAAATTTCATAATTTTTCAGATCCTTAAACACCCTGCCACGTCTGTAGGATCTCCACGAAATCATCCGTTGCAAAGTCTTCTATTCTTCTAACATTTTTCAATGTTCCCAGTTGGTCTCACAATACTGTTGCTGCATACTGAAATCAATTTGAATAGATAAAATATAAAAAATAAAAGATTATAATTTTTTATCATTCCCATGCGTAAAAGTGTTATTGATAAGCAAAAACAAACCTGTAAGATGTAATTATGACAATGTTTATATATTTTAATCAATTGGGGATTTTTTAAGGTTGCCTCTGTGTTTACAGAGGGCATTGCAGAGTTTGCAGCGAGCCGATGTCTCTGTCTCCTTTTCAAAATGCTCCCAAGCATGACTCGTCTTCCTCAACCTTGAATAAGACATGAATATTGCATGGTTAAATAGATTGACAAATCCTATATAAAAATATATATTTCATATTAACACATTAGCTGCCATGCGCATTCATGAGGACATTCCGGTCAGGCCACGTGCCCTGTGCTTATGCACGTATTGCCGTACCATCAGTGATCAATGACTGGCGCAGCCTGAATGGAAAGTTCAGTGTCAGTCCACGGTGACTAACATGGCAGCTAACGTGATAATGATAAATACTTACTGCACATTATTCTTGACTGCGGCGGACTGACTCGGCCTTCCTTGTGTTTGGAATTCATTTGCATCACTAGGAGCAACGACGCTGTCATGCGAAGAAGACGATGGAACTGTAATCGTAATGATTGAACTGCAAGATAAGCGTTAACATCAATTAGAAAATTATCAAACGATGTTTAATGTTTGCGATCATCGGTATTATTAAATTGTACTTACGTATCAACGCCACTGGTCTGCAAATATTGAATTCCTTCAGCTTCCACAATGTGCAGAAGATCATCATCGATATCTAAAAAAATACAATTCAATGAAAAAAATATTTAAATATTTTAAATATTAACAAATCAAATTAGACTACAGCGAATCAACTCTATCTCGAATATGCATATTCGAGATAGCATTGATTTTGTGTATCAAAGCGAAATTTCTTAGCTAAACTTGTACAAAAATAACGGTATGAAATAAATAAATCTGATTGATACTATGATACTGCTTGTCTACTTAAAGCAAGCTAACAGCTCCAATCACCTCGATTCATTTAAATGATTATTTTTGGCGTGCATTGGGAAATATTATATCACATAACCTTAAAATTATGTCTGCCCGGGCGGCACAGACAAAAACAGCAAGATAACTATTCTAAAAATTTTCTTCACATTGTTAATCGACATTCTTACCTTAATAGCAATTCTTCCCTTAATAGTAATTCTTACCTTCAATCTCGTGAAGATTCATTTCAACTTTCTTTGGCAAATGGCAATTAACCGACGCGATCACCACATTGCACCACCTGAATACCTGAATGTGACCGGACATGCGTTTCGTATTGCCTAATATGAATTAATTATGATTATGATAATGCTCACGCTGATCGGCACGATTGGCAGTATTGGCACTCGATTCGGGGCAACTTCAAATTCGTTAACACTTATTCTACGAAAATTTTCGAAAAATAAAATCGCGTGAAGAAATTTCGAGAAAGGAAATAGAAATATTTTACCTAAAATGCTAGGTTAGGTATTTTGTGTTGGATAGTTGGGTATTTTATTTTTAAAAAACGCTAAAATACGGATAACGGATTATAATAATTGCGATTTACTTCCCGCCAAAATTTGAAAAAGGAGGCCATATCGACCATTTTCTCCGCTTGTTCACTCAGAAATCAGAAAAAAAAACTACCGATGTTCGGAAAAAAAAATCGAACATCGATTAATCGACCAGAAAAAACATCGACCAAAAAAATCGATTTATCGGACAAAAAAAATCGATGTGTTCGATTAATCGAGAAACATCGCCCATCCCTACCACAGAGCGTAATTCGGCCCTGGTAGCACGATGTGCGAACAGTCTCATGGGAAGTCTCTCGGAGGGTCAGTGCATTGTTAATACTTTTTCGGTACGTTTTCTTTTCCCGGGGAGATTTCGTTGTTGCTTTAATACACAAAAAGAGTGAATGTGAGAAGAAAAAATTCGTGCTCCAGTATAAATAAGTGCCGACGTCTGTTTTTGTGATTTTTATGTAGAAAAACGTTCAAACGCGTATCGAGTACGGTCGCGTGAAGTTCGAACAGTCTCCCGTGAGTCTCTCAATATGCATTGTGAAAAATACTGCGAAAAAAGGCTGTAAAGATTCGCGATGGCTGGACTTCCCTCAACATACTGAAGCAAGGTCAGTGGTTTTTTCCCAACATGATTTTTCTTCACGATTAACTTTGAATATATTGAGATGAAAATAAATCAGAGCTCACTCCGTGGATCGAGCTTTGGTACAACAGGTGGAAGTTTTTTCTGGTTCTTTTTTCCTGAGAGAAAAAAACCTCGAGATGGAACAAGTGTGTCAGTTTGTTTGCATTTGTATTCTAAAGTAACCTCCGGGCGATAAGGGTACTTTAGTACGATATATATGATATATTCCCACGTACATCGTCGGTTTTTCTTGCTCGAAATTTTTTCTCAAGACGGAGGGCAAATGGAACATGAAATGTTTTTTTATATTCTATTTTTTCTGTCGTAAAAACGTGCGAACGACTTTGAGAGCGCTCTCGCGACGATATTCCTGTTACAAAAAAAAATATATATATATTGAAAAAAAAACTATTGTAGCTGCCGTGTGTATGAGGCATTCCTGAGCAAAACGGTAATTTTAACCCTGACTCGGGAAGATTTGATCACTGATTTTTTTTCTATGCTTTGGCAATCGCTCAATTGGCTAACGCAAGCACTTTTAATTTTCCATTCAAAAATAGAGGAATACAAAAAAATGATGTCGAAGCTTCTATCGTTGCAATGAAATGAAAATAATTTATGTTTTAATAAAATTGATTGAGCTTTCATGGGGAACGTTTTAAATGTTACAAGTATTTTTATAACTAACAAAATTCGATAATCAAAAATTCCAGGAAAATTTGTATGGAGTTAGGAATCTGTATGGGCCTAGGGAAAATTATTTTATACTTTTTAGTCCGTTTAAAAAACTTGATGTACTGAAAATTTTATTTTTATTTAGAAACATTGATTTCCTGTTTTTTAATCTTCAATCCTAATGTTTTTTACCTTGTTTTCCATGTTTTTTCATCTTAATCAAGAGCAGGGTTGCAAATAATGCATTACTTTTTTTAATGCATTTGCATTTTCATTAACCATTAACATTTAATGATTGATGGAAATTATTTTCATTAACCATTAAAATTTAATGGTTAATGGTTAATGAAAATTATTTCCATTAACCATTAAATGTTAATGGTTAATGAAAATGCAATGGCATTAAAAAAAAGTAATGCTTTATTTGCAACCCTGCCTATTACAATGTAGTGTGTGATAAAAAAAATTCCATTGCAATGTAATGTGTAATGGACAAAACTTTGATTGCAATTTTGGGAATGGAAAAATATAGATGAATAAATTATTGCAGTTTTGCATTACATTTTATTGACTTAGGACTTAAATTTTTAGAATTATAATATAGATGCTTTTTAGAATTTGAGGTACCTGAAAATCTAAGTCCTAAGTCAATAAAATGTAATGCAAAATTGCAATAATTTATTCATTTATATTTTTCCATCCCCAAAATCAAACTTTTGTCCATTACACATTACATTGCAATGGGTAATGGAAATTTTTTCTATTACACACTATACATTGTAATGGGCAGGGTTGCAAATAATGCATTACTTTTTTCAATGCAATTGCATTTTCATTAACTATTAACTATTAAATTTTAATGGTTAATGGAAATTAATTTCATTAGCCATTAAAAAGGTAATGGTTAATGCATTACTATTTCATTAAAAATTTCGCAACCCTGATCGAACGATTTTAGGGGTCCCTGTAAGGGAATAATGGTCTTGCACCAGAAAAGCGTGAGCGATACTAACAATTAACAGGATAAAACTTATTTTTAGTGCGTTCAAAGGATGCAAATCTTATTATCGTGCAAGATAAATCATGACGTTTACTGACGTGAACGTTTTGGCCAGGAACGTTTCATATATGAGTTCACTATAGTAAAACCCGCGTGGTTTACACCCTGAACGAATCATCGCCGGCATTTTTTTTTCGTTGCTATCCAATACCACCTTTTTTTGGCTCTCTCTCTACGAAGCTAAACACGAGAAGGAACGTCCGGACGTTGCCGCTTTACACCGTAATATAAGAATTCTTTGAAGTGACGCGCGTGTACAATCGTCCGTCGGTATAGTTTTGAAAACTCGAATAGAACGAATTTTCCAATGTCTCTGATCCTCTTATAATTCTCTTATTCTCTCATTATCCTGACTTCCGTTTTACTATTCTGATTCTCATTGTCAGCTTTGAAAAATATTCTCTCTTATTCTCTCAAAAATATTGAGAGGTCAAGAATTTGAAATGACCCGTTTGTTGAAAATTTATTTCTGAGAGTATCGACGCTAAGTATTTTTTTCCTGTTATGTCTTTTGCAAACATTCGTATTTCATTTAAAAAAATATATCGTTGGGGTGAGATACGAAGTACGGAAATTAACGTCAAATTGGCACGACTTCAATAAGGAATTTTTTTTAAATTCACTTTATTTTGCTTTTAATTTATAGTACAAAAGCTTTTGCAGAGCGAAATTTTGTTTTTACATTATCTTCTTTTTTTAATCCTCTTACATTCTTTTCGTAATCGTTAATGCCCCGCTTGGTTTATCTGATTCTGATTATTTTTCGATTTTTGGAAAATTATACGAAAAATAATTTTTTATTTATATCGTTTTCAAACCTTATTTGAATGGAAAATTCACCGCTGATTGCAAATTAAGCAGAATTTTTATTGAACAAAAATTTATTCATGAGAAAAAGCAAGAAAAATCTAAAAAAATGTCTTCTATTATGAAAATTTATAAAAAGTTTGAGTTTTTGCAGAAATCTTTGGTAGTTTCGTGTTCAGTGGGAAAAAATACAGTCATATGAAGTTTGAAAAAAGACTTGAAAAAATGTTCCAAATTTTTGAAGCTCTTTTAACTTTATAGTTCAAATTTTTCAAATTAAATAATGGTTTTTTCTCCGCGCCATTGTTTGCTGAGCAAAAATCGGAGAATGCAGATGCAGAAATGTTGTCATTTTGAATTTCGGAATTTCTTGCAATGAATCACTGAATAAATTAATATATTACCGAAATTAGCTTGATGTTTTTACATTTTCGGTTATCGCGATTTAAATGGCATTGCAAACACATTTTCAAAAAATGGCTGCTTGAAATCGGCTTATAACTTCATCACAATTACATATATTCGCAGAAAAAAAATTACACATCGTTCTTCAGGGCTATTCTTTGAAATATCAAACGTCTCCAGAATTATACAATTATTATTTTCCACAAAAAAAAATTGCAAAGCACAATTATTGGCCCGTCTAGCGAAAAAACCCTAAATCCAATCGTGGGACTCTCCGAGTCTTGTAAATAAAACTTCACGGTCTTGTATGTTGGAAAATTCTTTGTTTTTGCTTTTTCTCCCTCTTCTCGTTTTCTCTCGTCGTTTCGACTCGTCAATCCTTGCCTCGCTCGTAAAGGCCTCGTATAAATTTCAAACTTCCTCACGGCTTTTCACCCTGTCTCTCTCTTTCTCGGCTTCTCGTTTTTTTCTGTCTTGCGTGGCTTCGAACAAAGTATCGAGAATAGTAGAAGAGGGCTAGGGAGAGAAAGACAAGGAGAGGACGCCGTGTGCGTCGGGTAGATCCGTCGACGCAACGCTGTCAAGTTAGTTGTCATAGTAAGACGAGCGACCCACGACGAAGCCGATCCCAGGTCGTCGTTCAGGACAGAAGAAAAACTCGACGGAGAAACAAAGAGAAAAAATAAATGCTCTGGGAGCAACGACGACGACAACGACGACGACGTAGTGAAACCGCAGTGGTTTGTCGTTCCGTCACGTTTCGTCGTCACGCTATTTCTTTTGCTTCCTCTCGAGGATCATCCCGCGTTTTTCAGTAAAATACACACGCATTATTTGACTAGTTTGTTTGGAAATTGAAGAAGCGCGTCTTGGACCCGTTCGGAAGAATATATGGAAACTCTCATGGAAATACTATTCCAATATTACCATTTTTTGCGTTATCAAGAATTCATATGATCCGCATTATCATAGATACTGGTAAATCATTCTCAACCCCTGAGGCGAGGTTAAACCTCCCCCGTTCCGCTTTTCCGCCCTTATGAGTGCGAGAAGGACAGAGCTAAAATTTCTTATACATATTTCTCTAAAACAACTCAATAAAAAGGATAATAGTGTCACATTCAGATTAACTATGCAGGTGGCCCAAGTATTCTTTTTTTTTGTTTTATCAGGACATTTCAGATAAAAAATTGTTTAACAAAATTTGGGATTATGTTATGTTTATCTCCTCCTTCCACCTTAAATTAGTCTTTGTGTTTCGCGAATTTTTCTTACTCATTTTAACGGAAAAACTTCTGTGACCAAAAATAGCTAAGAATAGCAGAGTTCCTATTTATTATAGAAAAAAATGTATTACAATGATTTTATAGAAAAATAATTCAGTTTTTGGCAATTGATTCACGGAAATATTTTTGCACACTTTCTGTAGAGTACAATTTGTAATTTCTGTTTGATCTTGATAAGTAAGAGCTAACTTTCTTATGATATGTCTTATCAATTTATAAACGAAACTTAATCGCTATTGAATTTTTTCAAATGCATTTGTATTTGTCCTTTTATTTTTAACAGTATATTGAAGGAAATCGTCTATAACGCCATAATAAAAAATGACAAACATTTTTTAATCGTTACTGCAAATTTTTCATTACAGCACCTTGAAAGAGGGGAAGAAGGCTGAATTATAAAGCTGAAAAAGTTGATTTTTCTTTTTATTGAGGTTTTTTACTGCATACTCCGATCGACATTATGCAAAATCGTTCGAAAAATTAAAATCAACCATAAAATTCGAATAAAATGATTTTTTCAATGCCCACAATAAATCATGGTTTTGGATGAGGTTTGAAAAATCAAAAATTGGTCTGTTCACACCGCCCCTCCCCCCCCCCCTCCGCACGCCTCTTTTATCGCAAGTCGAAGAACGAGTGCGGTGTCTCGAAATCCTCTCGATGTAACCTCTCAGTTTCTCCCCAACTGACCCTGTCAAGCTTTGTCGGCGACTTCAAACCAGCCGCGATCCTCGACAGATACTTTCCATCCTTGTTTCATCCCCCCAAACATCTGTAACGCTTTAGCGATACTTTTTCGTGAAACTGATTGTTTTGCTAAGGCAGCAATCGTCATAGATGATTTTTCCAATTTTAACGGTCAATTTCACCAAAATTGAGCGGTAAACACGAGGCCCCTTCAAATTGGAGGATATCCGAGATTTCAGCATTGAATTACGGGACGATATAAAGAAGCGTCCAAAAGAGAGAATCAAAACGATGAATATTAAAGTTCCGCGAAAATGGGTCACGAATATGGAATGCCATATCGAATGCTAAAAGTCTGAAGGACGTATATCTACTCTTTTTAACACGTGAAATGAGCTCGGAAGAAATTTTTTGTGGGCTTTTAGCAATCGATACCAGCAAAGAGAAACGAAGAGGGAGTTTAAGTGGCGCCGATGAATGCTCGCAGTGTTTTCATCTTTTTTGCAGCGTCAATCTTCACTCCAAGATTCGTCTAAATCGCGTCGTTGACCAACCTAACGGATTATTCTCCGTAGCCACACTGGGTCAACGTGACTTCCTTTTAAAGTTAGAGCTAAATATTTATAATTAATTGTCGTGTGACGGTGAAACATGTGATGTTTAGAAATTTATTGAAGTTTCCTCTATTGCCAGAGACCGTACATTTCATATTAATTTTACACCGGGATGAATTTAGATTTGTAAATTTCAGGTAGAGATGTATTTTGGTTGAGAAAATTCAGGTAGAGACGTATTTTGGTTGAGAAATTTCAGGTAGAGACGTGTTTGTGTTGAGAAATTGCCGGTAAGGAAGTAATTTGATTGAGAAATCGAAGATAGAGATGTATTTGGATAAAGAATTGTGTAGGTACAGGAATTTTGGGTAGAGATGTAGTTAGGTAAATAAATTTTAGTTTAGAAATTCTGGGTAGCCAAGTTTTGTGTGGAGGTGAAACTGCGTTGAGAAATTTTGAGTACACTGAGAAAAAAATGGTGGAATGAACTAAAGTCAAATACGTTCGAACGAATATTTAGTTAGTACAATTCAACATTTTTTTGCCTGAGTATTTATTTAGTTAGAATAAAGAAAATATTTATTTGAACGTATTTGAGTTCCGATTTAGTTCATTCAAAATTTTTTTTTCTCAGTGTAGAAATTTAATTGGGTAGTGATATATTCGGGTTACAATATATTTATGTAGAGAAATTTTTGGAGAGATATTTCAGGTAGAAATGTGTGTTTGTTAAAAAATGAACGATAAAGCCGTATTTGGGTGGATCAATTTAAGGTACAGATTTATTTGGATCGAGAAATATGGGAGTCAGAAATTTTAGGTATATAGTTCAGTAGAGAAATTTTGGGTAGAGGCGTATTTAGATAGAAAAATTTCTGATCGAGATATATTCGGATAGAAATTTCAGCAGAGATGTTTTTGTATTGAGAAATTCTGCGTAGAGATGTCCATAAGTAGAAAACTTTCTGGTAAAGACGATTTCGCCAGACAAATTTCAGGTTCAGGTGCGAATGTATCAAATTCAGATCAGATAACTTCAAAATTTTTGCAAAATATTCTCCCAATAGTCCGGGAAAACCGATATGAAATTTTTCAAATATTTCAATTAGGAACCCCTAATCGAGTCTTTCACATACTCAGACGCGTGTCAAGTGGAAAAAGGACGAAGCGAATGAGAAGGAATATCCGAATAGAAGGAGGAAAAGAAGCGATCCAAAACGGTCATGTGAACCGGATTTTACTTTGACTCTTGATGCAGCTGTCGACTAATTCACTCCATCTCTCTCTCCCCCTGTTTGATGCCCTCTATTTCATTTCTTCGTATGTATTCGCCAGGATGTCTCTCTGAGCTCGAAGCAGTGGCTGTTTGTCCCCCGGGAGACGAAGAGACGAGGGAGAACAATAAAAAAAAAATACAAAAAATTACTAATGTCAGGGAGTCCACAGAAGAAGAAAAAAAACTTAGACGACGATTTGCCCTTCGGTTGTGCATACAATTTTACAAGGAGATCATGGGCCCCTGAAACAAGTGCCGGGGGAGGGGAGGGGGCGAAAAATAAGAAATGCGTCCCAATGGGATTCCAGGAAGACGTGCGGAGGAAAAGAGATGAGGCCAAAAAAAATAGAGCCCACGTAGACCGGAAGGGAAACGTCGTCGATGATTTCACGCTAGGCGAATATAGAAGGCAAAAGCGTCACTAATTTCGTGTGTGGAAATTTTAACCAAAAGAAACGTAGTCCATAAACTAGGGCGATTTTATTTAAAATACGAAAATAAAATTATTGCTTGGTTCTTTGAAGGTAATTCTCGCGAATTTTCGGAAGTTTGAATATATATATTTTTTTCCCATTAGGAAAAATTGTATACCGGAAGTAGGTAGGTAAAGTTGTAGGTAGGTAGGTAGGTAAGGTTCCGCGATTTCTTCTGCGAACTCCCTGGTAGCAGATTATTTTTTGCCATAAATGTTAATAACATTTTCCTGTTTATTATTCATAATATATCAACGGCTTTCCGGATCGAATATTTTTCATCGATTTTCATAATGACCTAACTTTTTGATGCATCGATTCGGAAGAGTCTCGGGTGAAAACTCTTGAATCGACTTTTTGTGAAAGAAAATACTTCGTCGATGTACATTTCCTCGTCAATCACGAGACAGATGTCCGATGCGAAGGTTTCATTTTTTCTTTTCGCTCTCGATCTTCTTACATTCTTGCTGTTTGGAGAAATATAAGTTCGAGGAGGTGGAGCCCATATTTCCATTAACACGCTCGTGCCATCAGCCCACCGAGCATCAAAAAGCTTTTCGAAAATTCGATTTCCCCTCAACGTAAAAATATTTCTTTCTTTTCGCGTCATCGCGACCAAACGCCATTATAAATATTTCTATTTTTGATGATACGAATTAAATTTAAAAAAAAATTTAATCGCGCTAATGCAATTTGCAAATTGTACGCCCAGAAAAATGTTATTTAACATTTAAATTTAGCATTCTTATTTATTCAAAGTTTGAAACGTTTAAAAATATTGTGTACATATAATAAAAATCATTTTATTCCAATACATATCAGCTCAGTTTGAAAAAAAAAAAATTATTTATATTGAATAAAAATCTATTAGTTTGCAATGTATTTCCTACTACATTCAAATAAAAATAAATATCGTCCAAATAAATAGTCGCTTCAGGCCGGCCTGCAACTAAAAAAAAATATTTGGTTTGACTAGGATTTAGTCCAATGAACTAGATCTTTTTTCTGGCTGTATCCTTATTAACTTTTCACATCGATCACAAAAAGGCTCGTAAAATTTGTAATTACCTGAAATTCCAATGCGATCTCGTTAGTGTTGAAATTTTGTTGGAACTAACTTAGGATTCGGTTTTCTTGAATTTAATTTAATTTTTTTTAAATTTAATTTTTAAAAATTTTTTGTCCCACTCGAAAACTCTATGAAAGATGAGAAAATCTCTCGCGGTTCATCCGGATAACAAAAACACGGGATGGAGACGAAAGGGTGAGAATTCCAGTGGCGTTGAAAACCCTCTTTGCTCGTCCCTCACCAACGCGTTTATATCTCCCCAGACACTACACCCCGTAATACGTAAAAACCTCTTGTTATATATATATATGGGGCATTCCACGTAAAAATAACGCGGTCATAGGCCTGACCCCCTCGGATTGTGATGTCCAATGAATTGTGGTTTTCGTATGGCCCAAAATATGAACTTAAATTTTTGGAAATGTTTATTCCATTGTTTAGGAGTTGTCCGAGCTAAATTAAATTGAGGGAAAACATAAAATAAAGTAAAAGTTTTTAAATTAATGAAATTAATGAGTAAAGCAAAGTTTTTAAATTAGTAATGAAATTTTTTTCACAGAAAGTTGGGCCCAAAACAGATATTTTAGTCATAGTTCCATAATGGACCAAAAATAATTACTATTTTTATTTTTTAAAATTTTTTTATTGTGTTTGAATCATCTGCTTATGTCAGGTTGTCGAGACTAATAAATTTTCGAAAAATGTCGTTTCACGCTTAAACAAATAAAAAAAATCAAGTTTCACTAGAATAATATTTTTATCGTTAACATTCTCACTACAAGAAACAATCAAAATAAGAAATTATTTTTAAAAATTAAAATACAAAAAAAATAGTAATTATTTTTGGCCCATTATCAAACTATGACGAAAATATCTGTTTCGGGCCCTAGTTT
This sequence comes from Alloplasta piceator, assembly GCA_946863875.1. Lineage (NCBI taxonomy): Eukaryota > Metazoa > Arthropoda > Insecta > Hymenoptera > Ichneumonidae > Alloplasta > Alloplasta piceator. The sequence goes on from OX333079.1 coordinate 11,670,232, forward strand.
CTGTGAAAAAAATTCATTAATTTAAAAAAGGCCCCTCTTCATGTTTTTCCTCAATTGAATGATTTTTTAGCTCGGGCAGCCCCTGAAAAATGGAATAAACATTTCCAAAAATTTGAGGTTATTTTTTGGGCCAAACGAAACCCACAATTCATTGGACATCAAAATCCGAGGGGGTCAGTCTGATGACCGCGTGATTTGACGTGGAATGCCCCATATATATCTACATACGTGGCGAAAAAACCCTATTTTCGTATATTTACGGTCTATTTTATTTACGGTCGATAAAAAATTGCGCACGTTTTTTTCTCTTTGTTGTCTGAATGCCCGAGATCCGATGAGTATCTCACGTTGTTGGGGGAGGGAAGAAAAAAAAATCTATTTCCGTGAGGAGAGACCGCGCGAGTCAAAACGCGCGCTACCGCGTCTCAAAACGTACGTAAAGAAAGATTTATGGAGAACGGAAGAGAAACCCTCTCGCGTAACCCCCTTTCCTTCCTTTTTCAACGTCTCTGACTCGCTATAAAAAATTATATTATTTTCTTCTATTTTCTTATTTTTCCTCGACTCACTTTCGTTCCCAGTTTTTATCGTTTCGTTTTTCCTTTTTTTTCGCCTCTTTCACGTGCGTATATCGCACGAGCCAGCACTTGGGCAAGTCGACCAATGTTAATCTCTATCACCGTATCTCCATTAACGCCTCTCGCGGTTCATGTACTTTTCAAAACACGTCTTCCGTTCTTGTCCCTCGATATTTTCACCATAAGCGTGACTCCTCTACGACAAAAATCCTTCTCCCTTTATGGCGCGCATAGGAAAAAAAATGGAAGTATCGTGAAAAAAAAAGAAACTCGTAAATTTATTCGCACTTTCACAGGAATCACTGCTGTGTGACCTGTTTACCTATTTTTCCTTTTTTTTATCCCTCCTCGCCTCGCGACATGCTCACGCCATGTGCGTTGCATGTTCATCGACATTACCCCATTTTTCTCCTATTTTTTCAATTTTGTTTATTTCCTCTGCTAGGCACGAATTTTTCCGTTGCGAGGAAAAGGAGTCCTCAGAAAATTTGAAACCCTTTTTTCTTAACGATGCTGATTTTTGCATCGTTTCAATTAAAAGAAAATAGTTTATTTTTTAACAGAATTCATTCTTCCTGAGAAATTTGGAAAGGGAAAAATTGTTAAAACGTATTTTGGGGTCTGTATCAAGGACTTGGATTTTTAATGCATAAGCAAAACGTAAATGTCACTAACAATGAATGGGAAAAAAAAATATTTTTGTTGCATTGCAACGATGCAAACTTTAACATCATTTTTCTTATTCAATTTCACTGTGAAATAATAATTTTGTTTTTTTAAGTTCCGCGAAATTCAATTTCAATCGTGCTTGCGTTTTTTAATTTCGTTTTACTTCTTTTACGTATTTCTGTAAATTTAAGTTACCATCATTCAATTAGAATATGTTGGGGATGTTTTTTTAATTTTCGATGCGATCAGAATGACAATTTTTCATTTTTTCCAACTTTTAACCCTCCGTCTGTACACTGGATCTTTTACGGCACAAGCCAGATTTCTCTGGAATTAGAAAAAATGTAAAAAAAAAATTGTTTACTATAAATCGTTAAATAAACGATTGGATCATGGAAAAAAATGTTATAAAAGTAATTCAGAATTTTTTCAGATTTTTTTGACGTTTTTTTCTTAGAAAAAACATTAGCAGGACTTTAATGACCCAGAATACAGACGGTGTCCCAAAATTTAAGTGTACAGACGGAGGGTTAATAGGCAATTATCATGAAAATGTTATTATTCAGATCTGATTTATCGCTGGGAATCTTTTTTGGCGTATTTACGTTTTTAATAATAATGATTGCCTAATTTCTTAGATTTTTTAATTTTCAATTTTTTTTTTTACTATTTTCGAGGGTTGACATTTCCTTACATTATTTCGCGACGTTTCTAACGCTACTGATGTCATGAAAATTCCGATATTACTTTTCTCTCATGCGAACAAAGTTCCCCTGGTGGAAGCTAAAAATGAAAAATTTAACAGCTTTTGATGATTTATCGTGATAAATTTGCATCGAAAAATTGGGTATTACATTTTGTATTCCCTGAACGTACTCGACGCATTTCTGTGCTCGTTTTTCGCGCGAAGAGAAAATGGAAAATGAAAATAGATGAAATACACGCCTGACGGTAAAGCACAGGAGGAGAGTTTCCGAGTTTGGAGGATGAACAAGTCAAGTTTTACTAACTCGTCGCAATCGTAAAAGTCCACGTGTGAGTTTTGAAAACTCGGAACGCAGTAACTTTGCGGTAAATATATCCGTGCATTAGCGCGCCATAGCGTGGGAAAAGGTTGAAACATAAAGGAGGAACATACATGATCTTTCGTGTTCTCTCTTACGACGTGCGTGTTATATATATATATAGGATGCTACAATTTAGAGGAGGCAAAGTCGAAAAGTTACTCTGTCGGTTTACGGATCTTTCTAAACAAAAAAAGAAGGCAACGAAGAAGAAATACAGAGAAAAGGTCATTAATTTCAACAAGTGAATCTTGTGAGCTGCAAGCCTGCATTAATTAATCTTTCTTCCCATGTAAATGTCACTATTACAATATAATGATGGCTCTTCGAGCATCGAGTCAGTTATTCATTGTTTTGCCATCGAGAACAGCAGCAATATAATTTTGTTTCACATATTTCGTCACCACCAGAATTTGTACAGAAATACTAGAACCTCGAAAAACAGTTGTTTCCTTTCTTCCTAATTTGTAATTACTTATTTTTCAAGCTTATCATTTTTTATGTTAAAATAAACATATGAGAAAAAAATTGAATATTGATTAACCAAACTGGATATGAATTGACCGAAAATTCTACAAGAATATCAATTTTTTTCATAATTTGCTAGAAGATCCTTCTTCTGAATTGTTAATTCTAAACATTTGTTTACTTTTTTTTCGATAGTTATTAGCTCGGGTAATGACTATATTTGATTTTTTTCGTTGTTCGTGAAAACAAAAATCACGAAGATAAATGAGTATGAGAGCTTTTGGTATAGAGGTGAAGGAGGTGAGGTCTAATGATTAAGTGCTCTTGTCACGCGTAAGATATCCTTAAAAATTGCTCTCACTCCCCTCTTCTTCCCCCTCTTTTTTGCCTCTCGTTGTCTCTCGTCCGAAAGCAAACCGGAAGCACGGTTTGCTTACGAAGCCTTCCACATATATATATATATGGGGCATTCCACGTCAAATCACGCGGTCATCGGCCTGACCCCCTCGGATTTTGATTTCCGATGAATCGTGGGTTCCATTAGTCCCAAAATATGACCTTAAATTTTTAGAAATTTTTATCTCATTTATATTTTCGTCTATATAATTTCCCGAGCTAAAAAATCATTGAATTGAGGGAAAACATAAAGAGGGCCCTTTTTCAAATTAATGAAATTTTTTACACAGAAACTAGGGCCCAAAACATATATTTTCGTCATAGTTCGATAATGGGCTAGAAATAATTACTATTTTTTTTTGTATTTTAATTTTTTAATAATTTCTTATTTTGATTGTTTCTTGTAGTGAGAATAACAACAATAAAAATATTTTTCGAGTGAAGCTTTATTTTTTTTTTCTTGTCTTAAGAGTGAAGGGACAACTTTTTCGAAAATTCATCAACCTCGACGACCTGAAACAAAACGGTTAAATAAAAAAAATAAAAAATAGTAATTAGAATTTAAAAAAAATAGTAATTATTTTTGGCCCATTATCGAACTATGACGAAAATATCTGTTTCGGGCCCTAGTTTCTGTGACAAAAATTTCATTAATTTGAAAAAGGGCCTTCTTTATGTTTTCCCTCAATTTAATGATTTTGTAGCTCGGGCAACCCCTAAAAAATGAAATAAAAAATTCTAAAAATTTGAGGTCATATTTTGGACCAAACGAAATCCACAATTCATTGGGGATCAAAATCCGGGGGGGGGGGGGGGGTCAGGCCGATGACCGCGTGATTTGACGTGGAATGCCCCATATACATATATATGTATTCCGTAACATGGGAGAGACCTTGGTTTACGACTCTACGCTGTGGAGCTTGCGAGGAATCATCCAGACGCTATAATGCGAGTCGGTATATAAAATACGTTCGAAACGGGGTTTTCGGTACACATTCGGGCGTTGAGTGTAACCGCCCTCTTTGCCACGCCAAACCGCACGAAAAACTCACTCGTGTGGCATAGAGACACGTGGAAAGATAGCGAAGTGTGGCGAGAAAAAAAACACACACACATACACATCGTTGAGTATAATCGAGAATGAAAGTGAGAGAAAGAAGGAGGGAGGAAGGGAAAAAAAATTGGAGCACGGCCTCAAGAGGGAGGCAACCGAGTCGTGCCAAAGGGGTTGTAACTTGGCATCGAGATTTACGATTTACAAAATTGTGCTATGGCGAAGACTTCAATGTGTCCTCCGCCTTGACACCACTCTAGCAGACGTGCCCATATAGTCAGAAATAAAATAAAAAAGGCACTCGAGAATCTCGTGAAAAGCGCCGCTTTTGGGATAGATAACGCGAGTTAGAAGTGTGACGATGTCACGTGTTAATTTCCACCCTCTCGATAAAAGCCAGACGATCCGAAAATCGTTGAGCAAGTTTTCGGCTAGAAAGTCCTTTGAAATAAACGGCTAAGGGGTTGGAACCAAAAGCGCTCTTTTTTTTTGGATAATCGAGATAATATATTTCTACAAGATTTTGTTAATCTAACAAATAATATTTATATATAGTATATATTTATAACTTAATTCATCCAAGGAACAATATCGAATTAAAACAAAATGGCGAGGGCTCAATGAGCTAGTTTTGATTTTTGCATTAACAAAATTGTCATATTGTAATGATATCTGTTGAAGCATTGATCCAAAAAAATCTAAATTCATTGTAAATTATTTTACCAGCGTGTAAGGCAGAGAAAGGATGCTCCTACATCTCTCCAAAGTTAGCAGAGACAAGTCTTCAAAATGAATTCGAAAATTCCAAATTTCCAATGGGAAAATTTCGTGCTCTTTTCGTTTCCCTAAAAATTAAAATTTTGAAAAATTCTCTGCCAGCTTGATGTCACATTAAATTGAACCCTAAAATTTGGGCAAAATTTGGTACAATTAAAATTCATTTTTTCTAGAAGTAGTTTTCAAAGTGAAATCGCTCGAATACACTACTGGCAAAAAGTTTCCAGACAAAACTTCACAAAATGCCTGGAACCTTTTTTTATGCCATTTCGACGGAAGTCAACGTAAACTTTTTTAACAAAAGGCATTTTGAAGGGGAAGAATTTGGCTTCATTTTCTGTTTTTTAAAATTATTTTTACAATTTGTTTTTCGCCTTCATTCCCCTCTCTGTAGGTGCACCCATCTTCCAGAGGCAATTTTTTTCAAACGTTTTTTTGAAGTTTGAGCTTCAATTGGCTTCTTTTTAAACTTTGTGCGATTTTTTTTTCCAAAGTTATTCTGTTTTTTGTGAAAAAAAAGAAATTTGAAAAATCTCGTATAATACGAAAACGAAGAGAATTCATAAAAAACTTCAAGATGGCAAAAAGTTGCCTCTGTTTTCGGTAAGTTCAGAGTAATTTTTTCAGATTTTTGTTTCCAAAGTTTTTTTTTCTTATCTTCTGTTATACGGGATTTTTTTAATTTCCTTTTTTTCACAAAAAACAGAATAACTTTGCAAAAAAATCGCTCAAAGTTTAAAAAAAAAGGAAATTGAAGCTAAAACTTTCCCCTTTATGAATGCAATCGTAAAAATGTATTTAAAAAATTTCCTCTAGAAGATGGGTGCGCCTGAAGAGAGGAAAAAAAGGCGAAAAAAGTTTTTTTTTAATAGAGTCCAAATCTAAAAACAAATTATAAAAACAATTTTAAAAACAGGAAATGAAGCCGAATTCTTCCCCTTTAAAATGCCGTTTGTTAAATTAGTTTACGTTGACTTCCGGCGAAATGGCATAAAGAAACGTTCCAGACCTATTTTGAAGTTTTGTCCGGAGACTTTTAGATGGTAGTGTACATGCGGGATCTTTATTAAGGCTGCTAAATGCACCAACAAACCGTTAATATAATTAAAAATAAATTTTGAAAATCTTAATTTCGTTGCAATGATGCATACTTCAATTTGGAGACTTGCTAACTTTACAGAGGTCGCTCCTAACGTGATTCTCAGAGGGTGATCATTATTTGTTCTCTTTTTGTTGATTCTTCCTTTGAAAGCCAATACTCGGGGTGGCCGTCATCGTGATTCGTGCGTCCCTTTGTGGGAGGGCAGTTTGCTAGAGGATTATCGTTTCCTCTGTCGTTCGCTCTTTTTTCTCATTCTCCGGTCTTTCTTTTTTCCTCCCGGCTCGTTCCATCTCGCTCCACTCCTCTCTCTCTCTTCGTCGTCCGCTGGCGAATCCACGAGGGTACGGAAAGGCATCCGACGTGGCTTGCCCTCCAGGGTCGTCGATGCGTGTCGCGCGCGGCGGCGACGCCGTAACCAAGGAAGATGAAATTCAAGATGAAACTCTCTTTCTCTCTTTTTTTCCTCTGCCGTATTTTTTTCTTCTATTTATTAATGAACGTGCAAGCTCATGGAGACACGCTTGATTATGGAACGAAAAGATCTACCGAGGAGCCGAAAAAGCAGCAAAGACCCCGTTTTTGTCGCGCTGGCGCCAACTCGACGGATCCCTGCTCTCTTTTTCGTGAACCTTCTTCCTTACTTCACGCATAGAAAGAGACCCTCTACTCTCTGCTCCTCCCTTTTTGTCGGCTATACTCTCCCTCAAATGTTTGTGCCGAAAATCATTTACCAATATTAAGGCGATTCAAAAAAATACGTTGCCTTTCCAATTGAAAATTGGAAAGGCAACGAAAATTTCTAAAATTTCTAAAATTTATTGCGATTCTTATATCGTTTGTCTTAATAAAAAAAATCGATCCCGCCCAGGCGGAGGATCGTATCAATTTTTCTTATCATACTGGCCCATCAACGTTGAAATTTGACAATACAAACTTTTCTGTATATTTCAAAACTTGAATACCACAAAATCCAAAATTTGCTGTGTAATGAACCAATGTTTTTGCTGAATTTGAAACTCACGCCATTTTTATTCACCGATTTATCATTATTGAAAATGCCGGAATTTCCAACAAAAATACAAGAAAATTTATTTTGGTCAAAATTTCTTAGAAATTTTGATTTTTTGGGAAAACTATTAGTAAATTCGGGTTCAGGGAGGGAAATATATCGATGTAAGGTTGAAAAAGAAAAAAATTGAAAAATAATTTTGTTCGCATTTCGACCAAGATTATATCTGTTCGCTAAAATGGGTGTAGCTTTTTTCCTAGGTGGAATTCCGGTTTCGACTTTAACTCATTCTTTTTGGCATCGTTGGAGCTTCAAAATGCCGCTTGGTTCATCCAATTTGGATAATTTTTCAATTTTTGGCAGATTTTTAAATTTCGACCATCGATTTTTGCAAATTTTTGCATACATACCCCTTTTCATTTTTTTCGACGATTTTCAAAGTGCTCTTATTTCTACAAAAATTTAGTTATTGGGATGAACCAAACGGCATTCTCTAAGTTTGGTCACAGCCTTTGCTCACGAAAAAGAAATTTCAAAATTGCTTGAAACAAAGTGAAGTTATGAGCACTTGAAATTTCGCTATTTTAAGCGTTTTGAAAATGGGGCCAAAATAGAGCAAAAGGGTTTTTAATAAAAATTCATGATAATTTTGATATTTCGAAAAAATTATTGGTAGATTCGTGTTCAGGGGGGAAAAATACATCGATATGAGGCGCGAAAAAAAAAAAAAATTTTGTCTTTGTATTTTGGCATTTTTCCATTTTTGGCAGACTTTTAAAGTTCGACCATCGATCTATTCAATACTTTTTAATCTGAAATTTCGCTTTTATTTTTATTTTCGCACAATTTTCTTCCCATCTTTTTTCGCAAAATTTTAATTTTGTTAATTTTTTTTTCAGTAATTGTCATCATCTCTGAAGAAGCTGGACCACTTTTTGGATTACAGTGTCTTGGAATTCAGTGCTGTGTTTTTAAACTGAAAAAGTGATATTTTCCATGGCCTTTTTAGTATGTAAGAAGTGTCTCGATACAAACAAGAAGTGTAATTTTGTTTTCTCCACCAAGAAACAGTGATGCGCTTCGTTCGAATGAAAAAAAGATATTTTTTTATCTGAAACAATTTCGAGTTATTTTCCTCGATTAATTTTCGTGTATTGTGAATATACTTAAAAAATACTTATACTTATATACTTAAAATCTTTCAATTTTTTACGAAAAATTAAAAGATCTTAATGATACTTCGTACATTAAATTCAGTCAGGATTTTTTTTTAAATTAAAGCAATCCATTTGTAATTTGTTTGGAACTTGAAAATGGACTTGAAATTTCGAACGTTCGGATGAACGTAAAAATTTACAAATGTAATTTTTAAAGAAAAATTAATAGACTCGTAGTACATTACTTTTTTTTTCAACATTCAATATTTATTCCATTCTTGAAAATTTATCGATTTTTTTCTTCGAACGATGCTCACTGTTATCTAAAATATTTATTTGGTTATAAAGTGCATCAACTGGATTACAGCGACCTTGCATTAAGTGCCTTTGGTTTACGCCGCAGTATCATCGTGATCGACCGAGATCAAATTTCGCGGTTTCCGTCGCGATACGCGTGCTTTTTTTTAGTTTCAATTATTTGTTTTAAAAATCGTACGATGTTCGTTTTCACGCTGGACTCTCGTGTCCCGTTCTTTTCCTCGTAGATGATCCGCAGATCGCTTCATATGGTGAGTTTTCTGATCTTTAATTTTCCTACATTCCTCCACACAAAGATGACACGGTTTTGTATTTTTCCAAAAATTATTTTCAAATTTGACATAATATATAATGGAAATATTTTCCATTAACCATTAAAATTTTATGGTTAATGGAAATTATTTTCATTAACCATTAAATTTGGATGGTTAATGGTTAATGAAAATAATTGTAATGCTTAATGAAAATAATTTCCATTAACCATTAAATTTTAATGGTCAATGAAAATAATTTCCATTAACCATTAAATGTTAATGGTTAATGAAAATGTAAATGCATTAAAAAAAGTAATGCATTATTTGCAACCCTGTGTAATTAAAACCTTGGGTTGCTTTTCGACCACGAAAATTCTTCTCGCGTCACCGTTTTAACGATTCAAGCAGGTGATTTGAAAATCAGTATGCACTGTAAATCGACCCTTGAGAATATCGTGTGAGAATAAATTTCGGGACGGTTTACGAGATCCGAGTGAATGTCAAACCTTAAAGTTTATATATGTTGTGTGAAGAAATCCTCGAAGGGACTGGTGACAACAGCTGCGCATCTTTGAGATCGACGAAGTGGTCTTTTTGAGAGAAAGGAGATCGCAGCAGCCGGTCTCAGAGATATTATACATCGAGTCATCTTATATATGAGCAAGCACGTCATCGTAACGTAATGCCTGTGCATATGTACATTGCTTGAGCTTACATATCGCTTATATGACTTACGCAAACTGCGTTACGTACATCTGAGAGATAAAAATATTTTACCGATCTTCAAAATGTCGCGAATTACGTCAAAGCTTCGTACCATTCATTTTTTTCCATCAAATTTTGATTGAAAATTATTGATTGAAAATTATTTTTATAACCAAACAAATTTTTCGGCAGCCATTTTATATTTTTTTTTATTGCGAAGATAATGGCAAATGTTCTTAACTTTCAGGGCACAAAATTCACGATTATAAACAATCAGTGAAATTAATTGAATTGAAGCATTTTCATTGTAATATGAAAAATCCATTTTCAATTGGAACCTTTAGAATCGATTTAATTTTCCTGCACAATGGGACGAAAAATTCAGTCTATTAACAATAATAGTAGCGTCATTGCTAAAAATTGTTTAAACAATAAACATTATTTGGGCATTGAATGGAGATAGAAATTGGCCAAAGACAGCAGCAACGATTTCAATGTCTCTCTTGAAGGATTCAATACGAATTCGTTCGTTTCTCCGCCATTTATTCACCTTGTCCTTCATTGGGGGGAATCCCGGGCATCGTAATGGAGTCTCAGGTGGCAAAGGCGGAGTTTACCTGCGGGTTTTACCTGTTGCTCCGTGAAAGCAACGTCCAATGAGCGTCGAAAGAGCATTCCTGAGAGATACGACTCACGATTCGTCGTTGGTCGAATCCTCGAAATGCCCCACAGCGATGGAGCGTTTGAGATTAAAAAAAAAAAAATGTGTACAAGTCCTAAAGGAGAAAATGTGAAAGATTATTTCCTAAAAAAATAACGGCAAAGAACCGGGAAACGATTCTCTGCATCGATATACCTTTGCATCAATATAGTCTACGCAAAAATAGAGATTCGCCGGGTCTTAATGCAATCCATAAAATCCCAAAATATAAAAAAAGGCTTTTTTATAGAAGCATATAAAAATATGGAGCCTATGCGAAAGTGGTTAATAGATTTATCTTCGGCTAGAACAAAATACATCAGTATAACGTCCTGAATAGGTGAATAAAAAAAATGGTTGTCGAATTTTTGCCAAAATTAAATTGTTGATTTAAAGTGGCTGTAATTTATTTTCTACATACAATTTTTGCATCGTTCTGCGTTAATTCTGTTCGGGGTTGATCAAGCTTTTAGGGTTTTTGAAATGGGTCAAAAATGGAGCAAAAAATGTTTGATAAAAATTCATAATTTTTTTTTTAATTGTTGGTAGATTCGTGTTCAGGAGGGCAAAATACATCGAAAGAACGATCGAAAAAAATAAATTAAATTTTTTTTTTGCATTTTGATCAAAATTGAATCTGTTCACTAAAATGACTGTAATTTGTTTTCTAGATAAGATTTTGATTTAAACTTGAGCTCATTCTCTTCGGGATCGTTCAAGCTTGAAAACCCCGTTTAGTTCGTCCAATTATTACGATCATTTTTCAATTTTTGGCAAATTTTTAAAGTTCGACCATCGATTTTTGCAAATTTTTGCAACATACCCCTTTTAGATTTTTTTCGACGATTTTCAAAGTGCTCTCATTTCTGTAAAAATTAAGTTATAGGAATTAACCAAACGCCATTCTCTAGGTTTAGTCACAACCTTTGCTTACGAAAAAGAAATTTCAAAATCAGTTGAACCAAAGTGAAGTTATGAGCACTTGAAATTTCGCTATTTTGAGGTTTTTTAAAATGGGGCAAAAATTGAGCAAAAATGTTTTTGATAAAAAATCAAAAAAATATTCTTTTGAAAAAACGATTGGTAGATTTGTGTTCAGGGGGGCAAGTTACATCCATATATAAAGTTCAGAAGAAAAAAAAATGTTCTGCATTTTGGCTAAATTTGAACGGGTTTACTAAAATTACTGTAATTTTTTTCTATATAAAATTTTGGCACCGCTAACATTTTATTCTCTTCCTGATCGTTGGAGCTTCAAAAAGCCGCTTCGTTCATCCGATTCCGATCATGTTCCAATTTTTGGCAGATTTTTAAAGTTCAACTATCGACTTTTACAATTCTTTCAAAGGCTTTCATTTCCCTTTTCATTTTCTTCGGCGATTTTCAATGTTTTCCTATTTCTACAAAAATTCAGTTATCGGCAACTAAGTTATGAATCATTATGTACCACAATGAAAACCATTACAATTCCCGAGCAAGACCACCGAGGAAAAGCATCAATGAAACTATAAACACAAACCGTTCGCTGGGAATTATATTGTTGAAAAAAAAAACATCAATGAATCTTTCAACGCTGTAGTTAAGAATGCCACTGCACATATATACAAGCCCTCACGGTAGCTTTTGTATACGAGATTTGGGGGCTACTTGAAAAATTCGCGGGTGTTCTCGAGAGTCGAGAGTAGAACGAAGAGGCCGAAGAGAGGAAACTAAAAAAATGAGCTAGGGCACGCTTTCCCTTGGCGAACTCGGACATTGGGGAAATTAATGCGACATTCGACGTTGAAGGAGTCGCATTTATATTACATAACAGTAAAGCTCAACCGAAGTGTGTCGCTTGCAATCCGGAGATCCTCTTCATCTTCTTTGCCTTTCCGAGTGCTTTGCAATGGTTTCTCCAACCTTTCCTGGAACACCAAAGATCGAAGGTCGAACTTCTGAAAATGCTTCAAGGATTCTCGTGCTTCGAGTATCGTGTCGTCCACATTTTTCAAGTACTTCTACGCTGATAAAGCGCTTTGAAAATGCACCGAAAAGTTGATATAATTTTTTTCATCGATTTTACTCGCGACAGGAGAGACCATTTTTGTCCTCAGCTTCCTTCACACATATGAAGTTAATATTTTTCGAATAAACGACTTTTTTTCGTCCTCGAACGCACAAGGATCGGTAGGTTTTGTTCTTTTCCATCGTGGTGGCAATTTTTTTGTTTTCTCTCCCTTCGCATCAAGAAGACTCAAAATCGCGCTGCATCGAGGCACGATTTTATATAATTGCTCCTCGAGGTCCCCCCAAAGTGTCAGCATTTCTTGTATGAATGAATGGCCACGATAAAACTCGAGGAGCGCTGAAAAAGTCTCCCTCGACGGGAGAAAGGGTGAAAGAAGTGACGCGGTTCGCCAACTGCTTAGATACATGTAAAAAAAATATATATATATACGTCTGCGACAGAGTCATCTTTGGGGTACAAAAAAAGAGGGGCCTCACGCGGATCGTCTCGTCGGTCGGGGACTCTGTCTCTATCTCTCTTTCGTCCTCAGCGGGGGACCAAGCGACGCGTTTCCGATTCACTCGTGACTTTACGAGAGAAATTTTGAAGTTTTTACAGTCTTATACGAGAGAAGTCCAGAAGCACTGGAAAAACTGTATTTGTTCTTCCGATTTTCGGAAGGATTTATTGAAAGCGCGCATAATGGAGACCAGTGTGCAAAAAGTTTGTGAATTCTCATCGTCCTTCCCGGTAAATCCTCTGACCGGGGGCACACATGTGTTTTTCGTCCCCCGTATCTTCGTTCCTCGTTCTCTTTTCGGCGATTCTTGCGAGATTCATTGTTTTCCGTGAACGGATGTGCGACCCCGGACCCAAATCTCCGAGGGATCCTCCCCGATGGACCCCTGGGACCATCTTCTCGTTGCCCATTGACCAGTCCGCTTATTTTCCCGCCATTTTTTTTACGGTGATGTGGAGACCCCGAATTTGAGTGCAACCCCAAAAGAAAATTATCCTTCAAGGGTTCCTTTTTTTCTTTTGAGGTATACGAAACCCTAAAAATGAGAACAAATTCGTCACCAATTGCGCGAGTTTTTCTTCAGTGTTTTAGATACGCGGTTATCGTAACGTCCAGCCCTGGAAATCGCCATAAATATTACACTTTTTGGATAGTTTATCAGTACATGGCCGCCATGTGCGCCAGGTATGTCGCAAAGGTACTGCGATTTTTTCCTCATGTGCCTCATAGTGCTCGAAGACGATGGACGAGACAAAGAGAGAGAAAGAGAAAATTTGTCTCGAGAGTTCCAGGTGAAACCTGGTATGGCCAACATGTGTCGTCCGGTATATTGTCAGAGAGGTCCTTCGAGCACGTAACGTACACACCATAGAATGGTACATATATACACAAATAACTGGAAGAAAAACTCAATTCCACGGCAATAAACCAAGAAGTCTTTACCGGCCACTATTTTCCAACCGAGCGTACTTCCGGTTGGTCCCTTTTACGTCACTCCCTCAAAAACTCCTTCCAGAACTCTTTTTATCATTTCGCAGATCACGAGACGATATACCAGTGATTTTCCCGTAGAATTCCTCGTTTGTCCTCGTTTGACTTCCCCTAATATTTGATGGTCGGAGGTGGTCTACTTACCTGGTAATTTCAGCTTGAGGATTAACCTCGTTGGATATATCTCTCTCCTAAGACAACGCTCGCAAATCTGTTTCGCAAAGTTTACGCGCTTCCATCTTTCTCCAACTCGGACCTAAGCTCGGCAGAGCAAAGCTATAAAGGTCGGGTCAAATTAGACAAGATTTTGAGATTAGTCGCACGGATGATACGCAAATAATTACCCAGGCCATACCTTCAACATTATCAATCCGTTTTTCGTCCAAATATGTTTTGCTGTCGATAATACGATCAGCAGGTATTGGGGCTAATTTTTCGTTTAGTCTCAAACAGTGTTGGGCAGCAGCAAATACATTCGTCACCAAATTACATGTTTATTTACTCATTACTTCGAGCAATTAAATTAAATTAAATTAACGACCCATTACTTCGAGCATTTTAATTTAATTACCCATTACTTTGAGCATTTTAATTAAATTAAATTTAACTACCCATTACTTTAAGCATTTCAATTAATTAAAATTTAATTACCCATTACTTCAAGCATTTTAGGTAAATTTAATTTAATTAAAATGCTCGAAGTAATGGAAAAGTAATGGAAGTAATAAAATTTGAATTTAATGATTATGAAAGAGCACTGTTTTTTAAATACATTTTGACAACAAAAAAAACATACAGATAGGCAATACGATGTCATCTGGCTTGCACATGTCAACTAAATTCGCGTTATCCAATGAGAAACTAAACGCCCTTAACCACGTGACATTGACTGTCGTCGTATAACTTTTACGACTTTCTCGCTAATTTTCTCCTCGCCTCATCCTTTTATTCGCAATACGAATCCATGCTCTTGGTGTTACTGATTTCAACATACTCGTGAAAGACTTTTTTTCACTCAAATTAAATAATCGTCATTATTTCGACCAGTTTCAACTAATGGAACTTATTCAAAAATTGAATTATTTTTTTTTAAATATCGAAATGAAATATTAAGCAATGTTTTTGAGCAATTAATCTTTCAAAAGCCTCACAGTGAGCGTAATTTGTTAGTTTAATGAAGAAAACAAAATCGATATATCGGTACTAAAACTTTTACGCTGGAGGCGAATAGGGGTCGATTTCGACCCCTCTTCGTTTTTAATTCGACACTAAATCGCTACTGATGATCAGCTGATGCTGATAATGAGGGATTGAGGGATTTTAGAGCCAAAATTATATTTTCTGCTTTCTCAAGGAAGTTTTCTGAAACAAGCTTGGGGTTCTTTTGGCCCCCACATGGTTAGGACTGGAGATAATCGATAGACCACCCTCTGTGACTCGAAATTGTACAAGTCTTCGTGATGCACTCTACAACAATATACAAAAGCTCCAACTGTTGATGCGCTTTCTCGCGACGGAAGTGCGAAGAAAGCTTCGAGTTGGAAGACGAACGCTGTTTTAAACGTACGAGACTCGATGTTTGTTTGATTTCAATTCAACATCACGTGTGTCCCGACGCTTTCCTCACTATCTCTCTCTCCCTCTCTTCTCACTTTCTCTCTCCCTTCGGCTTCCTTATATTTTTCTTTATTTTCTATACTGCAGAGGCCCCTCGCTATTCCTGACGCATCGTCGTTTCCATCCTGACGTCTACGGTGCGAAAGATATATAGAAAAGCGAGAATGAGAAACGTCTCAGCTTCATTCGAGTCTTCAACTGCATAATGGTAATATATATGGAGCATTCCACACCGGTTCGACCTGGGTCTGACCCTTCACCTCTCCGATTTTGTTCGCGATTTTTTATGGTTTTGTAGACCCTCTAAAAACACTCAGGATTTTTTTCCGATTTTTTTTGAGCGATTTGACTTTACTATAATTTTATAAATAAATTATTTTTAACCCAAACTTAAAAATCCGAAAAAAATCACAAAAATCCCCGTTTTTATATGAAAAATTTCAAGCGTTGAGCCAAAGTTGGCAGGGGTTTTTTTCTGTCTATAACAAGCTTTTTCGTTTTTTTTTAAATAGAAAGAGAAGCTTGAATTGAGTGGGTCCTTATCCGAATATTTTTTTAAACACTTGCAATTCATATAACAATTTTTGGATAACGGCCCACTCAATTCAGGTTCCTCCTTCTATTAAAAAAAATGGTTTTTTTTTCCAAATAGCTTATTATAAACGGAAGAAAACCTCTGCCCACTTTGGCTCAACGCCTGAAATTTTTCATATATAAAAAACGGAATTTTTGTGATTTTTTTCAGATTTTTAAATTTCGGCTCAAAATAATTTGTTTATAAAATTATAGTTAAGTCCAATCGCTCCATAAAAATTGGAAAAAAATCCTGAGTGCTCTTCAGAGGTATTACAAAGCCGTAAAAAATTGCGGACAAAATTGGAGAGGTGAAGGGTCAGACCCAGGTCGAATCGGTGTGGAATGCCTCATATATGTATCGTTCACTACTATGTACGTCGCTGAAGACCACCCTGATCGCGACACATATTCCATGATTTAGCGAGAAAAAAAATGTGTATTAGTGTAGATATGTGTGTGTATTATATATGGGGCTACCTTGGCGTAAAATACATTGCCAGAAATATTTTATTGCTCCAATGAAAAATTAGGGCGAGCATCCGATGCATCACATTCTCGGGTACGCAGATATTCTGCGTGGAGGAGATTCATCCTTGACGAAATTACGAAACTTCGTCATTCCAACGATAAATTCATCGTCAGCTGTGCGAAAAATATGAAAAATTTAGGAAGATCTCAAATTGCAAATTCAACGTCGATTTTAGCTCAAAAGTGTTCAGTTCATTTTTTATGATACGAAATATTTTGTTTCTTATTCCAGCAATTTAATTTTTTTTTAATTATGAACAAGTCTCCTCTGATAGAATATTTTATCCAGTTTGGGTTTGTTCTGGTATTTTTTTTACTAATTTTTTTTATCACCCCGGAATTTTTTTCAAACATTTTTAATTCAATCATTGACCATTGAAATTTTTAATTCAATCATTGAAAAAATCATTAACCACTGAACATTTTAATTAATACATTTGGAAACGCCAAATGAGAATGCATTGTTTTTGCATACTTTCGAAATTTAACGTTGTGATTTTGAAAAACGGGCAAAAAAAGTCAAGTCAATAAAACGAAGCCTGGCGCTGCCGAGAATGATTATGAGGAGTGCCTTTAATGCTCGTGTGCCTTCTCTGTGTGAGGGGTTTACATCAGGGGCATGTTCGCCACCAGCAAAATAACAATGAAGTCCATCCCATCGACGACGGGTGGCCATTGTCGTTTTTCAACGAGGAGGCTCGGAAAAGAGGCTTACAACGAGGTTTCTCTCTCTCTCTCTCCCTCTCTTTCGTGCATTTTGAGAGAATCGAATGGATCAGGGTTCTCACTCCTATATCATGGGCTTTTGACTAAACGAGGGAAAGAGAGAGGAAGAAAGTGAGATAGAGAGAGGTTACGACCGACAATTTGGAAATACCCAATAGAGCTGTGGAAAATCCAAAACGATGTTCGATCAATTTTTCAATCGTGCATATATATATCCGGGGGATTCCACACCGGACTGATACACTTTACAGCCACATCCCCTCAGATTCAGCTGAAAATTTTTTCCATATTCCTAAATATTGTAAAGTGTATCTGAAGTTTTTTTGACAATATTTTTTGCCTATTTTTCACCGTGTCAATTTTCAATTCAGCACATTTTCGACATACGCCTAAAAACTCAATAAACCAATTGGTAATATAAATTTAGAGAACGATATATCTTGTGTGAAAAAATATCTGAATTTTCTGCAAATTTCCAGTATTTTTTCATTTTGTCAGCCATTGAAATTTCTTTTTTCGAAAATAAATCGAAGAAATAAATAATTTCTTCGAATCAGTTTTTAGTTGATGAAAATGAATAGTTTTTTTTATAAATGGTTTTTTACTCGTCATTTTTATTGCGTTGTTGCATTGAAACGGAGCATCGAGAAAGTGTTTTCAAAAACGCGTTTAAAATAATAGATTGCGAAAAAATTATATTTGGAGGAAAGGAAAAAATAGTCTATTTTCCATAAGAGCGTTCGTATATCTATATAGATAGATGGATGTGTATATATATATGGGGCGTTTCATCCCAAATCGGACAGTTTGAAAAACATTTTTTTTGCCTCAATTTTGTTATATTTTTAAGTACTCATCAAAAGACCCTTCCTGTTAAATTTTGAGATTTTTTTCATTACCCGTTCAAAAGATATTAAATTAGGAAAAAAAACCGCTCTTTTTTTTTGTATTTTGGTCATAACTTCTTTGATAATGATCCAAATTAAGTGTCAAAATTAATTCAAAATGATTAAAAAAATACTATACAGTAACAAAAATTGGTATTTATAATAATTTATGAAATCCCACGATCGGACTAGTCTTAAAAATTGTTGAATAGATAGATGTTTAAAACAAAAAATTTAAAACAAAAAAAAAATGACACTCACTTTTAAAAACGCGATTTAAAGTTTAAAACTCAAAAAAATCATTCAAACACGCGGCGAATATTTTTGTTGTTTTTTTTTCTGAAAAGGCCATAAAAAAACAAAAATTTTGAAAAAAAAACTTTTAATTTGGATCATTATTAAAGAAGTTATGACCAAAATACCAAAGAAAGAGCGGTTTTTTTGTTAATTTAATATCTTTTGAAGGGGTAATCAAAAAAATCTCAAAATTTAACAGGAAGGGTCTTTCGATGCGTACTAAAAATTACAAAAAAATTGAGGAAATAAAAAAAAAAGTTTTTTAAACTGTCCGATTTGGGATGGAACGCTCCATATATATGTGTGTGCGTGTAGGAACGAGGACGATGACGATGTCTCTGCACTGGGGAAATACGTCGCCCGCATGTTCTGTCCTCATCGTCGGATTACCCGGCCAATAAAGTCCTCATAATCCGTACAAGCAGCCACCGACTCTGAGGACAGACTCCTTGAGAACGGGAGCTGGTCGTTCACAAACATATATATATATACATATTTAGCTCGGTGCGTAAGTAAGTGTGTGTTGCTTGAAAATTTTCAGCGGGTGGGCAGGTACTCGCGCTTCATACTAATTCCATCACTCTGAGGTTTTTCCCAAATTATAAATTCAACAATAGTAAACGCGAAGTTCCGACCTGCCGCTTTACTTTTTAAATAACACGATTTGGAACGTTCCTCAAACGATTGTACGTCGATCAGAAATAAAGTGCCGTCAATTGCAAAAAATGTTCTGATAGAAATCATTTGTTTATAAAATTATAGTCAAGTCAAATCGCTCAAAAAAAAATCTGAAATCTGAATCACTAGATCTAATCACAAAATAATCAATCAAGGGGTTCCATATTAAAATTTTTTTTTTTCAACTTGCAGAAATGCTTGTGAATATTATTTCGACGTTTTACAGCTATGCACCTTAATTTTTGTAAAAATACACTAGATGACAAATGCGTATTGAAATTGAAAAAAACTTGCTTGGGGGGTTTGGATATCCCAAAATTTTTAGAAGTGAATATACCAACTTTGAAAAACTGATACACAAGACTGATCAGCATTAGAAATTGGTTAAGGATTGAACAAGTATTTCGGATTTTGTGAAAGTTTCAATCAATTATATAATAATAAAAATAAAATATAAACAAAATATAAATAAAATGAAAATAAAATTAAATAAAACATAAAAATAAAATAAAGTAAATTTCAATGTTCAAAAACCGATTAGAAAAATAACACAAATCTAAAATTTCCACATCACTTCCCCATTTTATTCCAGCCTTATCAATGTTTTTTATGAAAAGACAGCAAATTATGAACATTCTTGCTCATAAGATCGACTCGGTGAACAATGAGAGAAAATAAAGAAACCATGCCCAAATCGCTGAATTGTAGGATTTGTTGAATCATCGACCTGTGGGATATCCGCCCATAGATAATGGTAAATAGATAACCCGGGAAATAAATTTTCATGGAATGGAGAGGGGGAGACAATCAAGGGTAGAAGCGTGAGAAAATTATTTTTGTCGTGCACTTTGGGCGAGGGTGGTGATTAAATAACGAGAATGGGTGTACACAGATGCATCGAACCTGCAACTAAAATTTTAGAGCTCGCAAGGGACACGAAATTAAAAGGTCGGTGGAGGGGGGAGGGCGAAAATCAGAAAAAGCTAAAAATCTGGACAACATACGCACTCCTCCGGCTGTGACAACGTGTCGAGGCACTTGATCTTGTAACGTGACCGGAATCTCATTAAAGGTGGACGTACCTTCAGTTTATATATAAATATATAATATGTACATAGGAAGAGAGCGGTGTTATTTCGTCCCTTTCGCGGGGCACGTGTTCGCCAAATTTTTCAAATTTTCTTTATGCATTTATGGATAGCGAGAAATAGTCACATGTTGCAAACACCACGAAGCAACGTTTTGGTTAAATATATATATATATATATTGGTATATGGTTTTGGTTATTGTAAAAGCCAGAGGAGCAGCGGAGGACACATGTGTCCACCAGAACTCGAATCCATGTTGGTTCTCCATCGTAAAAGGTCACGGTGTGTCTATTTGCACCGAATAGTTAAAAGCACCGGGGCAAACAGGTAGCACGTGCTCGCTCATTTCTGACATATGTCGTTTTGCACTGCCTCTCGCGAGAATTAAGGGGTTACATCTAGTCATAAAAGTCAATAACCCATTTTTTTAAAAACGGTACTTTTTTAACGGTATATTATCTTACAAATGCTCCATGAATATTTCAAGAAGACTGGATTCATATTATTCAGTTTGTAATTCGCTTCAGATATTCTGAAATTATTAAAATTCAGTCTATTGATTGATAATCGAAAAATTATTCATTTTTAGTTCGAGCGGTTAACAGTGAAATTAATTAACCCTGAACACGTGAAGAATTTGATTCTAAAGAATTATGACGATAAATCAAATCACTGAACTTCAATTAGTTTTGCTCTTGATAATTGAATAATTGAATATAATTGAATTTTGCAGTTCATAAAACGCTCATTTTCGCTTGAAAATAAATGTTCATATGTAAAATTCTTTAAATGTATAAATCTTTGTCAAAAGCCTTGTATTTTAGTTTCCCAAACAGATGAAAGTGATTGAATGGATTGATTGATTGGATGGATTGCCCCCTTAAGTTAACAGTGAAATTAATTAACCCTGAATAATTGCACGTGAAGAATTTGATTCTAAAGAATTGATGATGATAAATCAAGTCACTGAACTTCAATTAGTTTTGCTCTTGATAATTGAATAATCAAATATAATTCAATTTTGCAGTTCATAAAAACGCTCATGTTTGCTTGAAAATAAATTTTCATATGTAAAATTCATTAAATGTATAATCCCTTGTCCAAAGGCTCATACTTTAGTTTTCCAAACAGCCAAAAGTGTTTGCAATCAATGGATTGTTTCCTTAAATCCGATTTTCAGTCCGAGCAGTTAAGATTGAAATAAATTAACCCTGAATACGTGAAGAATTTGATTTTAAAGAATTGATGATAAATGAAATCACTGAACTTCAATTAGTTTTGCTCTTGATAATTGAATAATTGAATATAATTGAATTTTGCAGTTCATAAAACGCTCATTTTCGCTTGAAAATAAATGTTCATATGTAAAATTCTTTAAATGTATAAATCTTTGTCAAAAGCCTTGTATTTTAGTTTCCCAAACAGATGAAAGTGATTGAATGGATTGATTGATTGAATGGATTGCCCCCTTAAGTTAACAGTGAAATTAATTAACCCTGAATAATTGCACGTGAAGAATTTGATTCTAAAGAATTGATGATGATAAATCAAGTCACTGAACTTCAATTAGTTTTGCTCTTGATAATTGAATAATTAAATATAATTCAATTTTGCAGTTCATAAAAACGCTCATGTTTGCTTGAAAATAAATTTTCATATGTAAAATTCATTAAATGTATAATCCTTTGTCCAAAGGCTCATACTTTAGTTTTCCAAACAGCCAAAAGTGTTTGCAATCAATGGATTGTTTCCTTAAATCCGATTTTCAGTCCGAGCAGTTAACATTGAAATTAATCAACCCTGAATACGTGAAGAATTTGATTTTAAAGAATTGATGATAAATGAAATCACTGAACTTCAATTAGTTTTGCTCTTGATAATTGAATAATTGAATATAATTGACTTTTGCAGTTCATAAAACGCTCATTTTTGCTTGAAAATAAATTTTCATATGTAAAATTCGTTAAATGTACAATTCTTTGTCAAAAGTCTTATACTTTAGTTTCCCAAACAGCCGAAAGTGTTTGCAATCAATGGATTGCCTCCTTAAGCCTCGCTAGACTCTGACTTCTTCGGGATCCCTTCATCTCGAAAAGCCGCAAAGGATCTCGATCCTATATACATATATACAACGTCTTTGAGAGGACGAGCACGGACAATTTTTATTTTCGCATATGTTTGTGAAATGCCCGCGCGCTCGTGTCCGTCGGAAGACAAGCCGGATTGACGTCAAAAGTCACGCCGGAAGGCACTCTTGCCCATACCAAGGATTAGAAAATTGTAATAATATTTGCCCTTAAACAATGGACAGATTACAGTGCAAATGAAGAAACACGTTCGGAGCGTGTCTGTTTAATTTCGTGCCAGGTTTAACGTTGACTCGGAGATAAATTATGAAAAATCCACAGGCTGAAGATTAAGCGACTGAGCAATTATTTATTGTAGCAGCAGCTGACAATAATCATTGTAGAATCAAAAAAAAAATTCTCCCATCTGATTCAACGTTATTCTCAATTGTTTCAATTCGCATTCAATTACAGCTGAAATGATTTCAGGATAAATAGCGATATTTTTTTTTTTTTGGTAATTAAGCGATTGAGCAGTTATTTGATGTAACAGCAACCGATAGTGAAAATTACAGAATGATAATTTTGCAAAAATATATTGAGCAACTTTTTAATTAAGATTCAATTGCAGCAGAAATTATTTCTACATTGGATGAATATTGGAAGCATCAATTTTCTTTAAAGTAATTAAACGATTGAGCAATTATTTAATTATAAATTATGATTATGATTAATTATAATTACGGAAACTTTATTATTTTACGGGAAATTATAATTACCGAGTAATGATTTTGCATAAATAATAATTCCAGTATACTAATTCGTTATAGTTCATAATTTCTTTTTTTGATTCTATTATAGCAAATTTTATTCTAGCAAAAGTACATAGAATGAATAGCGGAGGTATCATTTTTTTTGAAAGAAATATTGTAATTTGGGGATGCTCGAGCACGCGACACCAGCAAGTGGTCACAAAAGCACAACCGAGGGATCGTAACAGGTTGTATTATAATTATGCGTCGTTTCATGTCACAAAACCATTCTCCCTCTCTCTCTCTCTCTCGTATTCCCTTCAAGGTGAGAATGAGGCAAGGACGACTAGAGCGAGGCGTGTCCGCTTTGATGAGCATTTACCGAGCGCCATCTACGAGCATAATGGAACGTCTCGATGGAGTCTGCGGGGGTGACTATTGTCAGAGCACTTGTCGCCATTCAACTATCGTAAAGGCTATATTTTGCCTCCTTACTTTTCTTGCGGTATCCCCGAGGAGCCCACAAACGTTTAGACATCCATTTCCGCGCCCTCTGAAACATTATTCCCGCACAAAAATTAGCATATTTTTTCAATGCCAATTTCACACTAGAAATATTAAAGCGAAAATAAAAAAAAACAATTTCGCATTTCTGATAGATTGCACTTTTTCCTTTAAACAAAATTAAATTTTAAAAGCATTTGATACAATTTATTTCTATACAATCTTATCATTATCAATATAATTTTTTATTCCCTTATATATATTGCTACAATATAAATAATTTATAATTATTGATATAAATATAAATATCAATTAATATTTATTATAAGTTTTTGTCTTAAATCGATCAAATTTAGAATTTGCACTATGAACGTGTCGCTTTTTAAATTTTCTCGCTCTTTTCTAGGGAAAGCTTTATAAATAAGTAACAACGGAAGCACCGAGTTTATTTTGGAAAAAAAATTGTAAAATCGTGCAGCAGAGCAAATTTGAAAATTTTTCGAAAAAATCGTGACAGTTTTCAAACTGCACATTTATTGTTCCAATTGATTTCAGCTTCATCTTTGGATTCGTGGATACCGGAAGGAAGACGAAACTACGGGGGATTGCAACTCCGCAGCTTCTACATCCGATAAAAACAACAAATGAGTGAGTCCGGTCTCAGAGTACCTCGAGTAGTCTCAATCATGTCGCAGGACGAATGGTCCGAAACGACACGAGATACTGGTTGTAATTAACATTCAATAGCCCACTTTGCATAGTGACCGCAACTCGATAAAAAATACATCGAATTGACTCGAAAAATTAATTCGAAATATTTCCTATCGACTTGCGACTGGGCATCCATCTGTGTATATAGCTCAGGATTAGGTTCTTCTTGCCCTTTATTCGGTATTTCGCGATAGATTCAAAGCTGGACAATCCTTGATTTCACTGACCAACTAAATTTCCAATGCATTTGAAATAATAATTTTTTTTAAATCTCTATACGGGCAAGAAGGATATTCGCGACGGAACTTGACCCCGTCGAAGTGGCTTCTTTATAAAAATTCATGCATCATTAATCTCCTATTCGCAATCGCCCCTTCGACTCGGTCCGGGACCGAGGTTTTTCAGCTCTTCGAGCACGTGACTTCATATTGGACAGTCATTTTGTTCTTTGTTTCATTTAAGACGATATTCTGGTCTAAAGAAAAACGTTTTGAGCGTTTTATCGAGTTCGATAAACAAAAAAAAAATATTTTTACTATTCTTTTCTTTTACAACATATTTATTAATATTTTGACGATAACCAAAAGAAATTTGAGAAAAAAAAATTAAAATTAAATAAGTTATAAGCTGGTCAAGTTGGGGCTATAATAGTTTGGGGGGGGGGGGGGGGGTAGTTGCTGCGTCACTAAAATAGCTATAACTCCATAAATTATTGGAATTGAAAAATTTCCTTTCGAGCATATATATTCTTAAATGTTTAAACTTTAAGAATGTACAAAAAAAATTGATTTCAAAATTCTAGACCAGAATACCCCCTTATTTGTAGAAAAATATTTAAATCACAGTATTTTTTCCCCAATCGTTCATTGCCGCTAAATATCCTTTTTCATTCTTGCTGCTTTACTCTAACGGGGCTTCATTCTGTTAAAAATGTTTGTTAATGTAAAAAATGTAGATTTGCAATAAACTCAGAGTCGTATTAACAATAAAAGAGTTGCGTTTGAATGAAAAATCGAAGCTTTCAACAAATTAATAAAATTAAAAAGCTTTCAATAAATTAATAAATTAATTTTTAAAAAATCTGGTTTCATTATATTTTTATTTATTTTTATCGTGAAGCACATTTTTCATATCTTTCACGAATTCGAGTCGTTAGTCCGATTTTAGCATTATGAAAAAATATTAATCTTTTAGAATTATAGGATTTTTTCAGATTATCCTTGTGAACTTGAATTTTTTTCTGTCCCATCGAATGATGATTAAAAATGTGTGTACTTTTCGCGTGAAAGGGTCTTTCCTTGGTGGTGCGAGGTCATACTGAACTCGGGTGGCGACCGCGTCCCGGGACGTTAAGGTCCTAGTTTAGGTTTTTGCACCCGGGTGGGATGATTGAGAACCGTGGAGTGCATTTTTCCATTCAAAATTGCTCCTTCCGTTTTCAGCTTTAGAGAAAAGTCAGGGAGGTCGCGTAGCTCATAAGTAACCTAAATTGTGTGAATGGATTATTTTTTTTTTGCTTCTTCCGTTTTCAGCCTTAAACAAATATCAGGGAGGTCGCGTAGTTTTTAAGTAACGTAGACTTTTCTCGTGTGTGTTTGACATTGTAGGCAGGCTTCAAATGTTTTTCGCTCCTTTTGCAGGGAAAAATCGGAGATTTATCTCAAAATGAGAAAACGCAGCGCAATTATCTTATGATTCGCTCGGACATGCGAATGAATCGCTTTTGTGTAATTCGAATTGGATCGAGACACATTTTAGGGAAACCTCCGAGCATTTTTCAGGTCATCGGAATTTCGACGATGTCGAAGACAATGGAAAAGGTCATTTACCGAAGAGACCTTTCTGTCGATGGCTCTCCATTTTTTTCAAAAACGGATAGTCATCAATTCTCCGTCACTATGCAAAATTCTTTGTCATCGTAATCTATTCTGTAGTACTTTTGGTTTTGGAAATGTTTTTTAGCATTTATTGAACAATCTTCAATTTCACAAGTACAAGTATTGTGATAATCGGGCCATCGAGGTATTTTTTATATTTCACAAGCCAATTCGACTCGTAGATCGAAAATCACTGCAGAATAGATCAACAAAATATCGTGTATGCACTTTGATTCATTTTTTATAGCTTGATCATCCGAGCATAAAAGGCACATCCAATACGATGAGACAATAACAAAGGACAATGATAAATTTGCAGGTTCGCGAAGATAATTTTTATCAAGTACTTATTTCTCGCATCAAACGAGCCAGAAACTTTATATCAAATTTATATGTATCAAACATCATATAATGTGCCTGCACTGAGTAAAAAAAATTGTTGAATGAACTAAATCTTTAGTTGCATACGCACGACTAAATATTTACTGGGTCTAACTAAATAATTAGTTTTTTGAATAATTCTGCGTTTCAGTTGACCAAAATATGACTCAGGCAACAAAATTTGGGTTTGTACAACTAAATATTTAGTCGTGCGTATGCGACTAAAGATTTAGTTCATTCAACAATTTTTTTCTTCTCAGTGTGAATATTTTCAATTTGGACTAATCTGAACAGGAGCGTCAATAGAATTATTTATTATGCTGCCTAAAATATTTCATCTGACTCCTAAATTTTTTTTTCGAATCTCTCAAGGGTTAACGGAAACGTGACTCCGCCACGATTTTTTTCCGCTTCATTCTTTATTGCTCGGAGCTTATACCTTTGCTCATTGACCTTCACTCTGTGAATACTGAATTGGCGGGACTGAGGTCCTTGAGTATAACATGTGCTCTCGCAGGACAACCTATAATGATAATAATTTCTATACATGTATATAAAATACACCGAGGACGGAGAATTTCGTCGACACGTGTTGTTTTGCGCGTAGAGCGAAAATTCTCAATTCTCAACCACTTCCCCAAATTCATTTTTCCGTCCGTGTTTCTGATGTTTCACGGGCTGATCGTTGATTTCACCTCCA
Organism: Alloplasta piceator; assembly: GCA_946863875.1. NCBI lineage: Eukaryota > Metazoa > Arthropoda > Insecta > Hymenoptera > Ichneumonidae > Alloplasta > Alloplasta piceator. The sequence continues at coordinate 11,697,372 of OX333079.1, forward strand.
TAAATTCAACGCAGAAGGAACATTTTTTTCCATTTTCAATAGAATCAGAATGCGGTAAAACTGTGAATTCGAAGATCCGTGAATGACTCTTGAAACTTCTTTTATAATTGTTTAAAAAAATTATTCGCTAGAAACTGTCCCGATTTTTGATGAACTTGAAGTTCCGAACGTTCAGCTGAATGGAAAATCGATGAGTTTATCCCTTACACGAAAAATTCAAAGTCCCCGATAATATTTTGATAATTAAGGTGGTATTCTGGTCTAGAGACATTTTGAGCGTTTTGTCGAGCTAGATAAAAAAAACAAAAAATATTTTCACTATCATTTTTCTTACATATTTATTAATATTTTGACAATAACCAAAAAAAAGTGAGAAAAAACATTAAAATTAAATAAGTTAGAAGTTAGTAAAAAAGGGGTGTGTTGGCTGACACGATTGAAACCTTTCTAGTCATCCGATACAAAATTAAAAAAAAAGATTCTTAATTAGTAAGAATGTCGTTATACTTCAGAGAAAACGGGTAAAAGAATTTCGCAAAATGGCGGCTGTCTGAATAAAAAAGGTTTATTGACTCTTTTTTCATAGTTTTTAAATAAATAAATAAAATAAATAAATTTAAAAAATTTATTTTTTTGCATTTTGGCCAAAATTGAGTCAGTTCACTAAAATGACTGTAATTTTTTTTGCGAATGACATTTCGGCCTCTACATGCGCTCATTCTCTCCGAAATCGTTTAAGCTTCAAGACGCATTGAAGATTGGTAAAAAATTTCAATTAAATCGGTTGAGTAGAACTTAATTGAGAAATCATGTCAGCCGTCTTCAGAAAAGTAAATTTGAGAAAAATCTTATAGTCCGATTTGCTCCGACATGACGGGCATAGCTACTGCGTCAATAAAATAGCTATAACTCCGTAAATTATTGGAATTAAAAAATTTTCTTTCAAGGATGAATGTTTAAAGATTTAAACTTTAAGAACATACAAAAAAAAATATTTTTTCAAAACTCCACACCAGAATACTCCCTTAATTCTCAATGGTTACGACATTATTTGAAAATTTGTGTACCAATTATTGGCGGGGGTCTTTTTAATTACGTTCGTAAATTTTTCCGTTCAGCCGAACGTTTGGAATTTCAGGTACATGATTTTTGAATTTTTCCTTGAAGAAATTAATACCTAAGAAATTATACTCCATCGATTGCAAGAGTCAACAATGAGCCGGTGTAATTTTTGTAAATTAAAAATGCTCATGCATTGATTATCGATTAATCAAGAATCAAAAAATTAATTGTTATTATCAAGCAAGATATCTCACTTAAACGAAATACTTCTTTATTCATATTCATTGACTTAAAACTGAATAACAAAGAATGGTGCAAATGGTGAAGGGTAAATAAACGCAGACATAAAATATCCGACAATATTCTTGAACTTGAAAAAAAATCTATGTTCCTCGATTTCGTGATTCAAAATACGGAATCGAGCGACAAGATTTACGAAGGCTGTTCGGAAAAATTTCTGCTCGACACATGTGTTGTCATCGGTGATCGTTAAATGCAAATTCGGGCGTGAGCGAAATTCTCCTCGTGCGAAACACATGCTGCCCGTTTTTCGAGCCACCCTTCCCCCACCCTGAATTTGCTTTTGCCATATGTATGTACCGCCATAATGGCTCAATAGGTATATGAAAGTGTGCGGGGAGGGGGGAAGGAAAAATACGGTGTGTTTTGGCATCAGGTCCCAGGAGCCACAAGTGTCGGTATATACATATATATATATATATAAACGACACGTTGTCGTAGGTCCCGGATAATATAGCGATGGGACGAATGACGGTCAACATACCAAAGGTATCCTCGCACACGTGTGTTTTAGAGGGCGCCCATTTGGCAGGGTTTCATTTTGGCTGCTCTCACCTATGCCGAGCTCTCTCTCTCTCCCTCTATTTCTCTCTGGCATTTTCCTCAACTTCGTAAATTTCTATTTCCTTTATTTTTTCCGCGTCCATAACCTTCCACAGGGTTCGGTACCTTCACTTGTCTTGTCCGTGTAAGGCCCCGTGTAAGGCCCCCTCTGTTCATCGTATGTTCGACACATGGCGAACTTCTCTCGTTGTTTTCTCATCGGCAAACTTTGTCTTCGAGAAAATCTCCCGACGGTGTTTTCTCGATCTCCCTGTCGGCGAGATTGGAGCTCATCGTCGTAAAGCCAGAGTTTATAAACAACAAAGTGTATACACACGTAATACCTTAAGTCCATATACAGACTTGTGCAATATAAGCTCCCTTTGGCTTAGGGATGTTTGCAAAAAAATCGATTCTCTAATCGATTCTGAATCGAATCATGAAAATCGATTTTCATGAAAAATCGCATCCAAAGAATCGATTTTTAAAAATCGAAAAAAAATGCATTGCTAATTAAAGCTTACGCAAGTGTTTATTAAGTTTTTGCTATGGAAAATGATTAAATTGGATTAATTTATTTTTAATACAAAATGATCAATACAAAATAACAATTATAAAGTAGTTTTCATTCTGGGCTAAACATAGTATGATCCGTTTACACATTTGCACTTTTTAATATATTCTTAAAATTATTATGAATTCCCGTCGAAAACATTTTTCTATAGCTTTTCCTTACTTGTGCTCCCGAATACATTTTTTTCGACAAAACCTCTACCTTATTTCGTAACAGTGGTAAATTATCTATGAAATTTAGTGAAATATTTCTATCTAATGTCAAATATTTCAGAATCAATTCTATTAATTCATTAATCAAATTAATTATTAATCTATTAATTATTTAAAATAAATTCTATTGAACAAATATTTATGTAAATAATATAAATTTTATTTTATAAATGGTACAAAATAAATTTTAATTTATTATTGATCGCTTTTTTCAGAAAACTAAAAATAAACCGGTAATTCGAGAGCTTGACAGAGCTAAAAAAAATTGTCGTGAATAAACTTGGTAGAAATTGGAATGAATGTCTCAAAATTATAATTTTTTTCAAAATATGCAAGTATAGGAACAATTTGTAATTGAATCAAACTGCAATATTAATGGGCAAGGATTATTTCCATCCAATGTGTTCGTAAAAGGGTTAATATAGAGGTGGATTATTGATATGAGAGGAAAAATTGAATTATTTCCAATGAATCGTCGGGGATGTGTGCAGGAGAAACGATTTACTGCTGAGGGATGAAAATTAATGGCGATGCCTCTGGCAAACCCGGGGCTTCCCCCTCGTAAAAGTACGAGGAAACGAGGCAGAAATCCCTCGGCCACCAGCAAAATGTTTCTCTCTTGCTCCTTTGATATTTCTACCTAGGCGCCCGTTTATTAATGGAAAAAATATTGCTGAGAGGTGTAAACGCCGTGCATTGGGGAAACCTTCCAAGGTGCTAATCGCTTTGCTGGTGGCTTATTCATCCCGAAAAATTAGTCTCCCGATATTGAAGGACCTGCCCTCTCTCTACCGGTATCTCTATAGATATATACCTGATTTGGTGAATAATAATCCATAAAAATGCAAAAAGCTTCGTTAACTTTTGTGATAATTACAATTTGACTCGAATTAAGGCGGTATTCTGGTCTAGGGACATACATTTTTAGCATTTTGTCGAGCTCGATAAAAAAAATATATTTTTACCATTATTTTCTTACAACAATATTTATTAATATTTTGACAATAAACAAAAAAAGTTTCGAGAAAAAAGAAATGAAAATTAGCTGGTAAAGTTGGGGCTGAAGTGGAATAGTTGGAATTAAAAAATTTCTTTTCAAAGGTTCAAACTTTAAGAATATGCAAAAAAAAAAATGATTTTTTCGAAATTCTAGACCAGAATACTTGTTTAAATATCTTTAGAGATAATCGTCAAATTGTAACCATTGGATATTTTTATAAAATGATTTTTTTGCCATTTCGCCGGAAGACAGCGTAAATTAATTTAAGAAACGGCATTTTAAAGGGGACGTATAGGGCTTCATTTCCTGTTTTTAAAATTATTTTTATAATTTGTTTTTAGATTTCGACTCTATTTCGAAAACAACTGTTTTTCGGCTTTTTCCCCTCTCTTCAGGTGCACCCATTTTCTAGAGATTTTTTTTAAATACATTTTCACGATTGGATTCATAAAGGGGAAAGTTTGAGCTTCAATTTCCTTTTTTAAAAAACTTTGAGCGATTTTGTTTTCCAAAGTTATTCTGTTTTTTGTGAAAAAAGAGGAAATTTGAAAAATCCCGTATAACACGAGAACAAAGAGCATTCATGAAAAACTTCAAGATAGCAAAAAGTTGGGTCTGTTTTCGTTAAGTTCAGAGGAATTTTTTCAGATTTTTTTTCCTAACATTTTTTTTTCTCATTTTCTGGGTCGAAGCTCGGATCATTCAATTACCATCACTCGAGAACTATGCGATAATTGATAAAATTTCAAGAGAGGAAAATACTTTATTTTACCATTTTCAACACGTTGGAATTTTTTTTCAAATTTATTCTCCAAAATTTTTTTTCCAGTCTCAACATGAGAAAAAAAATGTTGGGAAAAAATCTGAAAAAATCCGTCTGAACTCAAAGAAATCAGACGCAACTTTCTGCTATTTTCAAGTTTTTCATGAATCCTCTTTATTTTCGTGTTATATGGGATTTTTCAAATTTCCTCTTTTTTACAAAAAACAGAATAACTTTGGAAAAAAAATCGCTTAAAGTTTTTTAAAGAAGGAAATTGAAACAAACTTTCCCTTTTAAGAATCCAATGGTAAAAATGTATTAAACAAATTTCCTCTAGAAGATGGCTACACCTGAAGAAAGGGGGAAAAAGACGAAAAATAGTTGTTTTCAAAATAGAGTACAAATCTAAAAACGAATTGTAAAAATAATTTTTAAAAAACAGGAAATGAACCCGAATTCTTCCATTTTAAAATGCCGTTTGTTAAATTAGTTTACGTTGACTTCCGGCGAAATGGCATAAACACACGTACCAGACCTTTTCTGAAGTTTTGTCCGGAAACTTTTCGCCGGCAGTGTATATACTATTATTATATAATAAAAGATAGTTTTACATGATGAGAATTTTTGAGATTCTTGTTCTTATCTCTCGTTTCCTAGACGCGCAATTATAATTTTCTGCAATCTTGCCATAATTAATATCTCACTTGCTAGATGGTGCTTTTGCCTCCTTTCGTGTTTTCGTCTCTCTGCATTTATGACAGTCACTTCATCGAGAGCATGAGATAACTCGAGAGAGAGAGAGAGAGAGAGAGAGAGAGAGAGAGAGAGAGAGAGAGAGAGAGAGAGAGAGAGAAAACCATGTGCTCGCGCCTGTAGGGCATGCACCGTTTCACGATATTAACGCCGATTTAATTATGCGTGCTATGCACTCTCTCGCAATCTCTCGTGTCGGTCTGGCTAATGTACTCGCTCATATTGGACGCATATATGTGTGTACTTACAGCGTATATTACGCGACTGTGCAAAGAGAGTATTCGCTTAGAAGCCGGGCGTGAAGTGGCGTCGGGACGTCTGTCTCATCATCCAGTAAATTGGGGACACTCAGTTTTCTACACAACTAGCAGGAGGTCGTAGAAAACAGGTTATTTTCCAATTGCGTTCCTCATCGAAATTTTAGTACCGTTTCCTCTTAAAATGAATCTCGCTCGAGGGAAGATCCGGGCGATTTTTTCTAATTGCTGTCGCATCAATGTTTAAATTCCGCAAAAAAATCTTTCGATCGGTCGATTCCGCAAAAGAATCTTTTGTTGTTGTTAGACAACAAAAAATTGTGTCGAACCCAAAAACTCTGCAGTTTCTTTCAAACTTGTTAATTCAAGAAAGCATATATCGATGCAAAATCGTTCGCTGAATCCAAATATGCTAATAAAAATTCAAAATGGAACATTTTTTGTGTTTTTGGATTTTTTCAACTGCAAAATTACAAAATTTTGACAAAGTACGTTTTTCGTGCTTCTCAGTCTTCTTTGTCAAATCTCTATTTTCGAATTTCTGCATATCTCGATGTACTTTTTATTTCTTCATTGGATTCGAAAACATTAAAATGAATGAAAATTTGAATACCTCGGTTGAATTTTTTTGGTTATTTCTCTATTTCCTTTGTACAATTATCTATGACGTGACTAGACTTTTTTTCTACGGATAAACACTAAAATAGACTGAAAAATGTCTATATTATATCGGTCAGAAATTTTTACACCGTATAACCGACGACCAACTTTTGGCCGACATCCAAAGTCAGAAGTTCAATGAGGAAAAGCGCGATAAATAATGGCGCGGGAAGAATTTTCGCTGTTTGTGAGCGTGTGTTCTTTTGCTTGGGTCGCGCGATCTCTCTCGAAGCCTGGATAATTATTCCGCGCCGGCGATGATCAAAGAAAACGTAATAAAGTCGAAGTACGTGTCTATTTACTCGTGACGCTTGATTTTCATAATAATCAATCATTTCACGTGCGCGAGCTCTTCTTTGACTAACCCCATCAGCTGGAAAAGAAGAATGGAAAAAGTTATCATCAAAAAAGTTGATATAGATTTATCAAGACATTTTATTGTGAAGAAATTCACGATAATGTTTTTTTTAGATTAAATTAATTGAATTCAATTTTTGATTGAAATCTTAATGTTAGGAAAAATTTTAGTGATCCAAATCATCATTTTTATATTCGTGGATTCGTTTTCCATAGAAAAAAACGCGATCCAGACGAATGAATGCCAAATCATATTTTACGAATTGTGAAGAATGAAGGAAAGCCCGTGAAATTTATGTCGCCGTCGACGAGAAGACTTTCGCCGTCACAACAAACATAATCCCGGCAAATCCCACCAAAACGCGATTCCCCATTGATCAGATTCTCCAGCGAGCGAACGGAAAAAGCTTTCAACTTCTATATCCCGCAGTCTTCGAAATGGAATCTCAAGCTTTTGACAAAACCATTTCATTTCCACTTGTACCTCAGCTAGAACGAAAATGATTGCAAAAAAAATTAATAGCGCTCGCGAACAAGTTCCCCGGAAGAATGCAAAGTTCGGGCTATATTAAATCCCTTTGAAAAAAAAAACAACGTCCAAAGTCAGTCCATGGGCGATATCCTATTTTTGGCGTCCTCGGAATGGTAACTCATCACCGATAGTTGGCCCCTTCGTTCGAGAATCTTGAAATTCTTCTCACAAATTCCTTTTCGTTCCTTGTCTCTCGTATAATGTGTTCAATTACTCAAGAAAGTCTCTGGAAACTTTACCGAGTATTTGAGTACTCAACAAAGTACTCAAGTACTACAAAAAAGAGTTCGAATGCTGCAATACTTTTTGTGAGTCGTTAGGAAAAGCGTTAGGTAATTCTGAAAATTGTTCAATTACATCAATAAATGACATCATAATACTCTGAAAAGTGAAAAAACTCTATAAATATTCAAGATGAGCTTTTATTTCTACTTCTCTCTGTCTCCTTCTCTCTCTCCCCTTCTCGTACCTCATTCTTCATTTCTTCGCTCTTGTTCCGTGGTGAATTTGTAAGACGAGCGTGTTCCGTCTCTTCTGCATTTTCCCTCCACGAGAAATATATCCAAAGGCGTCGTCCGAGGGACAACAAGTTGAGGAAGAATATCGTGGGGGCGCGAGCAACGAAGAAACTCTTCGTTTCTCGCTCTTTCCCTCATTCCCTCATCATCCTCTCTCTGTCATTTCCATTTTCTTCATGATCCCGTAGTGGGGGGACGAGTCTGACAGAGTGAGATTCAAAAGAAAATTCTGGGGTGGGGCCAAAAAGCTCGACGAAGGAGGAGTGGCACGTGGAGAAAGAGAGAGAGAGAGACAAAAGAGACAGAAGAGGGGAAGAAGCTAAGAAGGCGGTGTCTTCGAAAATTCGTTGACGTTTCCATAGACCCTGAAGAACCCGAGGAAACTATGTTCAGACAGCTCGTGAACCTCGAACGAGTAACACGAGAGCAAGTTTGTGAATTCTATTCAGCGTCGTCTCCACGTTTTTCCTATCCGCCATTTTGGTGAACGCTCCCTAACGATTTGGGAAGAAAATTGTTTTCATAGCCTTTCCACTGGTGACATCGAGTTTCTCTAGTGATTGTGAAATTCGGTGAAGTAATTTGAACGAAAAGACAAAAACTTTTAAGAATCGACATTTGGTTTTTCGTTGATGCCATCAAATTGTATCGCGAGTGTTTTCCTCATGGTTTCTTAGACTCAATCGTATATTATTCGTTATTTGCCGTTTTGATAATTGAGGATCGAACGTGAAACAAGTGCGAGTAGGACACGGAATCATCATGATGCAGGCACAACAACCGGTGGGCCTTGAGGCCCAACGAGTCCAAAATTTGTACATGCTCGGCGATAGCTCGGGTATTCCGCACAGTGCCGGTAGCTCTGCGAGCAATTCGCCTGATCACTACGAGCGTTATTCACCTCCAACTCACTTGATGGATCTTAGCAGTCCGACGGACAATCGTTTGCCAAGTTTCCATCATCCCCATCATGGACATCATGAGAATCCACCGCTTCCACCTCATCATCATCATCATCATCCTCTGTCGCATCACCATCATCATCATCATCAACTGTATCAAGCACCACCGACCTACGTCGTTTACGATCCAATCGAGGACAAGCGTTATCTTCAGCATCAGCTGCCTCAGCATCATCAGCACGAGATCGATCAGAAGATCTTGTACGAGCGGGAAATTCAAAGCATCGATTACGACAGACGCGTCAATGACGATTCGCCGTCCTTTCTATCGGACAATAGTCACAGTCGTGACAACGAGGCCAGCATTTATCTGACTCCATCCCCACAAATGTACCCTTCGAATGATGAAATAACAACCAGCTCCAGAGTGGCGAACTTCAATGGCAACGTTGCCGATCAAATGGTCGAGTACAAGCAGGAAATTGATTACAACGAGAAGACAACGAATGCCAATGAAGATTACGAGAGTCCAAAGAGGCTCATTGATCTCGGTGTCATCGACGAGAGTGCGACCAAGAATTATGACGGTGAAATGCCAATTGTCAATGACACGAGGACATGCAGCAGTAGCAGCAGCAGCAGCAGCAGCGGAAGTACCAGCGGTGGTAGCATCGCCGGTAGCAACAGCGGCAAGAGAAAGAGGAAATTATCGTCCAGCTGCAACGAGAACAATGACTCCGAGGATGAGAGCAATGCAAGCTCGTCGTCAACGAAAATCAAAATGCGACGAAAGAGCGGCGCGACTTACGAGGAAATACAGAATCAGCGTGTCATGGCTAATGTCAGGGAGAGACAGAGAACTCAGAGCTTGAACGAGGCTTTTGCGTCATTGAGAAAAATCATTCCGACGTTGCCCAGCGACAAACTCAGCAAGATTCAGACTCTCAAGTTAGCCACGAGGTACATCGATTTTTTGTACGAAGTTCTCCACTGCAACGTCGAGAACAACGAAACAACGGAGGATAACGGTGAGTCTATGATTTTCTTAAAAAAATATTATATTTATGTTGTACTTCTTAAAAGGGGCGAGGAGATCGTAAATTTTGGGCTCTCGTACTTTCACTATTTTTTTCGAGCCCAGAATGCTGAAAATTTTTATTTTTCACACATGAGAATTAAAACACTAATTTATTGTATTGTTTGAGGAATCCCTAAATTTCATAGTTCGACGAAAAATCTAGAAACTAAAAATGTACCAATGATAACTGCGACTAATTGACTATTCGTTGATAATTTTTTTCATTGAAGCTGTAATTTCTATAGTTGTGTTCAATCTTTTTAATAGAATTCTTGGTAGAAATCATTATTGAAAACAATATTCTTTCTATGGACTTGACTTAGATCACGCTGAAAAAATAGTTTATTTGTAGTAAAGAAATATATTTAGTTGGCACTTTTACTTAAATATCCCTTAACTATTACAAAATTTATTCGTCGTTAAGAAATATTTTAATTGTCTCAAAATGATTTATTAACTTAAAAAATATTTATTTAATTTATTAACTGTTAAAAAATAATTGATTTCGCCATATTTGACTTTACATTTGTTAACAGTTAACAAATGGTACATTGTTTTCTCAGTACATATTCTTGTTGAAAGGAGCGAAGAGATCGTAAATTTTGGACTCTTGTACTTTCACTGTTTTTTTAAGCCCAAAATAATGAAAAATCTTACATTTCACGTATGATAATTGAAAAAAATTATTCAATGTGTTTATAGTACATTGAGAAAACAATGTACCAGGATTTGTTAATTGTTAACAAATTTAAAGCTGAATATGGCGAAATCAATGATTTTTTAACAGTTAATAAATGAAATAAATATTTTTCAACAGTTAATAAATTATTTTGACACAATTGAAATATTTCTTAACGACTAACAAATTTCGTAACAGTTAAGAAATATTTAAGTGAAAGTGCCAACTAAATATATTTCTTTACTACAAATAAACTGTTTTCTAAGTGTAGTTTGGGGAACCCCTAAATTTCATAATAACTAAAAATGTAAAAATGATAATTGCCACTTATAACTAATTTGTTATTATTATTTCGTATATTACGAAATAATAATAACAAATATTATATAGTTATCGTTGAAAACTTTTTTATTTGACGTTGTAATTTCTATAGTTGTGTTCTAACTTTTTGCTAAAATTCTTGGCACAAAAGAAATCATTATTTAAAACGATATTTCTCATATTGGTCGAATTTTGTGAATTTTTATTTTCCTTCAGAAATTATAATGTTTTAAGATGTGAATTTATCAGAATGCTCAAAATTTACGATATCCGTTCAGATTTTGAGGGCTTGTCCTGCCTCCTGGAAGGTCCTGAGCGACGAAAGAGCGGAAAAAACGGGGAAAAGATGGTATCTTCTTGAAGAAATCGAACGACTCTTTCGTCACGTCGTTATGCGTCTCTTGCTTGTTCTATACACAAAATGTTCTCTCTCTCTCTCTCTTTCTCTATATGCTTTTTGCCTCTGTATCTCTTGGGCCTTGGACCCTCATCTTCAAGATCTCGTCCCTCGCAAGAGAAGGATAGAGAAAGATTTGTGCTCGCTTGTTTACACGACTTTTCGTTCGCGGCAGCCACTGTTTACTCTATACAACGCGGCAGTGTAATTAAAACAGACCCCCGGCTCGCTGCTTCTGTTGCTCGTCTTTGTAATTCCATTATATACAGAACATATACATGTATATACACCATATACGTGTCCAGAATACGATATATTAATGTGAATTCGGTATTAAAGCGTGTCTTTTTGATAAAATACTTGATTCCAAAAAATAGGTTCATACGATTCATCAAACTATGCAATAATTAACGAATATTTGCAATACAGATATAAAAAATGTACTTGAACTTATTTCGAAATTTTAACACAAAAAAATGGCTTCATCATTTTCCAAAAAATTTCAGTAGAATTTTTAAATTAATTTTTTTTCAGAGTATCTCTCAATTATTTAATTATTTTCTCCGGTAATCAATTCTCTTCAATTCTCATTTCAAGTTAATCGGATCAGAAGCCAATTAGATCGTTTGCGGTTAAAAATATTGAAGAAACAATTTTGTATATTTTGTGGCCGTTGAAGTGATAGAGAAGGCGCGAGGGAATTTACTTGAAATTTTCTTCGTCGGTGGAAAAAGATTTCCCGGTGAATATATATTTCCCTATATCTCGGAGAAAGAGAAACTGGGAGAGTGAGAAAGAGGTCGAGAGTACGAAATATTTGGTCAATTAGTCAACCGGTCGTGATTGAGAGTTTCGCGGAGTAAGTTTAGGGAGCCCACAAGTTGATCGAGTCTCTCCTCTATTCTTGCAACGAAGAAATAACAGGGTTAAACTCTCACTCGGAAAGCTTTAGATTCTCGCGAGTGTATATTAAGGGGTCTCGCGCGATCACTCTCTTTCTCGTGGATAGGGAATTTGCAAAGTAAATGGAAAATAAAGAAAAAAATGAGCGGCAAACCGCGATAGCTGTGGGTACTTTCGTATTAAATCATGCCCACCACGAGCATCTCAGAGTTCGTTTGACGTGATACAAGCCACGAGAGAGAGGCGCCAAAAATCATCTCGAAAGATATCCATAAAGACCCCTTTCTCTCTCTCTCTCTCTCTCTCCCTATTTTTCTCTTTTCCTCCCTCCGCGTCGTAATTTCCCGTGACTAACGATATCGAGACGCTAAGTACCCGAAGACGGTTATGATTGGGTCGTGTACCGCGTTAAAACGGATCTCGCCTCCCTCAAGAGTTATCACGATCTCGTGAACGACGATGGAAATAGAGATTTTCCTCGTCTCGCGCTTTCCTGCTTTTCTTCCTTTTCGTTCCCCTTTGCCGAAAAATTCCTTCCAACAAGTATACGACAAATTTCTTGTTTATATCAAAATTTTCCTTGTTTATGGAAGAATCGCGTTACAAAATTTTCATTTTCCATTTTGTTTCGCTCTTTTTGCTCGATTTAATTCAGTGATAATAACATTTTTTTGCAAAGTTTCTTTTCTGCGTTCCTTCCCCTTTGCTGAAACATTTTTTTGTACCAATTACGACCAATTTCTTCATTATATTAAAATTTTCTCTGTTTAATGAAGAATCACGTTACAGAATTTTCATTCTCCATTCTATTTCGCTCTTTCATAACATATAACATTTTTTTGAACGTTTCTTCTTCTCTGGTTTTCTTCTTTTTCGTTCCCCTTTGCCGAAAAATTCCTTCCACTAACTCCGACCAATTTGTTGTTTATATCAACAATTTTCCTTGTTTATAGAAGAATCACGTTACAGAATTTTCATTTTCTATTCCGTTTCGCTCTTTATGCTCAATGTAATTCACGGATATTAATTTTTTTTTTCAACGTTTCTTCTTTTCTAGTTTTCTTGCTTTTCATTCACCTTTGCCGAAAAATTTCTTGCACTAACTATGACCATTTTCTTCATTATATTAAAATTTTCCTTATTTGTGGAAAAATCACGTTGAAGAATTTTCATTTTCCATTCTATTTCGCTTCTTCTGCTCGATATAATTCACCGATAATAACATTTTTTTTACAAAGTTTCTTCTTTTCTGCTTTTCTTCCTTTTCGTTCTCCTTTGCCGAAAAATTCCATCCACCAACAACAACCAATTTCTTGTTTATATAAAAAATTTCGCTGTTTATAGAAGAATCACGTTACAGAATTTCAATTTTCCGTTCTATTTCGCTCTTTCTGCACTGAGAAAACAGTTTATTTGTAATAAAGAAATATATTTAGTTCGCACTTTTACTTGAATATTTCTTAACTGTTAAAAATTTTGTTAGTCGTTAAGAAATATTTTAATTGTGTCAAAATAATTTATTGACTGTTAAAAAATAATTGATTTCGCCGAATTCAACTTTATATTTGTTACAACAGTTAACAAATTCAGGTACATTAATTTCTCAGTGTGCTCGTTGTAATTCACCGAGAATAACATTTGTTTATTTAACTCTAATCACTTCATAAAACATTTTTCTTCATATTTTGCGTTTTTTTTTCAATTTACAGGCGACAAAAGAGGAGCCGTCCTTGCTGCCCGTGAAATAAGCAGCTCATCGTCCTGCAGTTACATGGCCCACGAAAAATTATCCTACGCCTTCAGTGTTTGGCGAATGGAGGGCGATTGGAACTCGAATCTCTGAGTATTATTTTCCGATCAATTTCCGCATCGTTGGGAGGAATTGGACAATGAAGAATTGATATTTCTCGTCATCTCGCTTTCACGGGGAGAACAAAAGCAATTTCCTACTTTCGCTGGAACGAAAGTAACGAAATAGCTGATAAAAGGACAAGAAAAATCGTAAGATTCGTCGTTATTTTGTGTTTTGTTTTCTTCATCGATTTGTCAAAAACTCGAGGATTCGATTCGGGGGACTGAATTTTTCCTCGGAAAATTCGAGTCCATTAACGTGACAATTCTCGGCGAGAAAAGAGCACTCGAATAATTCTTCGGACAATAATGTGGACCTCTCGACGAGGCCTTTCCCGTCTGTATATACGTATATATTCCTCCGGGGGATTCCCTCTCGACACCTTCGAAATGCGCACGCGATCGCAACAATGAAAAATCTTGTATGTACACACAAAATCGACCGAACGATTATTGCCGGATTTTCCTCGTTCTATCCAGAGGGTTTATCCCCGATTTCGACGCTGACCCTAAACCATAAAGGACGTAGCCGAGGGCCACTCGAAAAATGCGGTTTTCTTTCTCCGCCGTACAAACTTGTATATACATAGACATTATATACCTTTGAACAGAAATTTACGAGACCCTACCTCAATCTATCCATATATATTTTTTTCGCAATACGAAACTCACGCCTTGGGGAGAAAAAGTCAAGGAGTCGAAAGTCAATCGCAAAAAAAGATCCAACTCCGCCAAATTTCATGCACATTTTTTGCAATAACAATTTTTCCAGTTGAAAAAAAAGCAGTTCAGATAAAATATGGTTTTTCACAGAGCCCAAACGGTGTAATACGTTAGTTCGAGCCCTTTCGTCGCGATCGTTTACGAAACTCGATACACATAAAATGTCTGTCCGTGGGGTAAACACATCTAGAAGAAATTTAAAGCCGGAGACCGTGTGAATATTTCTTGGCATATTTTTCATGGCGGTGGGATCGAGTGAGGGGAGAAGAAGGGAAAAAAAGCACCGTGTACAAGATAAAAGTAAAGGGAGGGAGAATTTTTGTTAGTTGTTTTAAAGCAGCCAAAGCAAACTTCTAGTCGAATTTGCCTCGCTCATAACGAAGCCGCGCATATAGATATACGCGATACTATTAATGCCCGCGGCATTTCTTTCTTTATACATTAACTGCGGTGAATCTTTATGAGAGAGCAGACGAGATAGAAAGAGGGAGGAAAAAGTTGCCAGAAAAAGTCTTCACCGATCTCCGGAGCGGATGTGACCGCGAAAGAAACTTTTTCGAGTCCAAGAGTCGCCCAATCGGCGAATTCACAAACTCTGTCCCTCGAATCCCTTCGAGTCACTTAATTATCGCACTAAAAAGAATTTTTTATAAAAAGTATCGACATCTCTCCCCATCTTTCTCTCTCCCTCTCTTGAAATTTTTGCAGCATCGATTCCGCCGCGCAGACACTCCAACTTTCGGTCATATATATTTCGTTTAATTACCGGAGATATCTTTTTTTCTCCTTTTTCGATATTAACGCACACCAACTCGAGGGGAAATACCGAGATAGTCGTAAAGAAAAAAAAACAGTAGCAGCGAGAACGAACCCGAGAAACGAGACGGTTTTTTTTCTCGCTTCTCGTCGAGTCCTCGACGAGACCGACGATCATAAATCTCTTTGAATTCAATTAGAGAAGACTCTTTCGCTGTAACGTTTTGGCTCTGCCGAGAGACCGAGAATACAGAAGTTACGTTTCCCCGGTAGCATCCGTCGGGCCTTTGTATATCCAAGAAGGGACCTTTTTCTTCTTCCTATTACGCATAAATACGCGAGAAAAAAATAAGAACTTTGGGTCATCTCGACAGTGGTATTAGAAAAACAAACCTCGCACAGACGTACACTCGTATTATTTTAGACTTTTTTTTTCTTCATCTTTACCACATACGCAGCAGCCATTTTCTAGAATATCAATATTTTTCTTGTGCAACCGAGATTTTTTCTCTTGAGATTATGCTACAAAAAAATGCCTCAATATTTTTGGTTATTTTTCAAATTTGTGTGAAATATTTATCTCTCCCCGTATCCAGTCTTGTACAGGGCGCACAAACTTTCGAGGGTTGTCAAGGGGATGTATTTTTCCATTTTCGTTTATTTTTATTGTAAAATATTATTCGTAGGAATCGCCAAGTGCCTCAACCGTGCCTTGACCATACAGTTAAAAAATGCCAAAGACCATTTTTTATCGCCGCCTCCCTCTTTTGCAACCTTTATTTGTATATATATATATTGTGTAGGATCGAAGTTACAGCATGCATTCTAGAAGTCTATGAATAATTGTTAACGTCCAGTGTTGATGATTTTTTTTTGTTGTTGTAAATTATATCTGTGTACAGTAAGGATATTTTTTTAATTTATGATCGCGGGTACGGAGAGCACGCGTGGTTGCGTGGCCGGATTTATGCAATAATTTATTGAATTATACCGCGTATGTACAAAATGTTTTTTGAAATTTTCAGCATCGAGACGCTGCCGCGTCTCTTGATATTTATATAAATATATTATATATCTATATATGTGTATGTGTCTGCGCACATTTTGAATGTTTATGAGAATGAACGTATGACCCATCCATTTTACGTTTTAAGTATCTCATTCTGTAAATGTATATAATGTATAGTACATAGAGTAATGTTTATAATATCGCGGCTTGATCTTGTAAATATCCGAGATTTCTCACGGCTCAACCGCTTCCTTCTCTCCGTCTCTCTTTACGTGTCGTACATATATTTTAGCCCGTAAGATGCACAACGCTTCTACGTTAAACAAACATTAGTTTTCCATTCCTTCGACAGCCTCGTACGCGGTTATAAGCAACATTTTGTGCAAACCGTGTTCCTCGCTCGATTTACAATTTAGTCTATATTTACATTTATGTAGAATATATATATATATATATGTTGTACAGTATTTTTATAAAAGAAATATTTTAGTACAATAATTAATAAAACAAAAATCAATCTTGAAGAAATATTACGCTGTTGTCTCTTGAAATTATTCGTCAAACCCGTTTGAGGGGATTGATGTGCGTAGTTAAATCAGTGCTAATTTTTAGAAATCGCCATAAGTCACATTCGCACCTATTATCGACTGTTTGACAAGGACTCTTTTCGAGAAGGTGTATTTTCATTCAGTTTCCTCCCAGAAACAATTCATAAATAAATAATCATTCTCCTGGAAGAAAAACGAATAAAGTTGAAACGTGGAATTCAGGATCAATGTGTGATATTTTTGTAAAATAGATTTCAATCAATATTTCAAATTGTTGAGAATACATTTTATGGTGCAAAATACATCAGTCTATCGGCAAATTATCCACAAATATGAGTAGAAGTGATTTTCACAATGGAGCACTGATTTGTCAGCGTAAAGCTTTGGAGGATCAACTGCCAAGAATCATTGCGAAAACGTTGGAAAGAGAGTGCGCATGCGCCGTAAATCTCCATCGGTCCGGCGGACCAATGAGAATTCGTGACGCGCTCGCTACTGCGCAGAATCAGCGTAAACAAAGAAGGCGCGTGCGAGAAAATCTGCGCGACGTCATAGTTACGCGCTCGTGGATCCACGAGACTCAGCTTGAATCTGAAGCTAAATCAAGTTCTTTATTAAATCATTTTCTTCTGGACTCGCATATTCACGATAATAATTTCGAGAGCGTTATAATATAAGCGTCAGCATTACTGAAGTCTCGATAAACAATTTCAATGATATATTTCCCCTCATAACACCTTGTTGATTTTTCGAGAAACCCAAAACGATCCCACGCATCATAGTCAAAAGCGTGAACAAATATTGTTTCGATAAGGAGCCATTTGGAGTCTCCGCCCATTCGGGGTTCGTCTATTGGTTCGATGCACAAAGATGTGTCGTGAATACACGAATTGCCAGAGCCAATCCCCAGATAGAGAACATGGATTTTATGGGTTATACGACAGAGTCTCTTTTGCCAGCGGGGCTCAACGATCCGCGAACCCTTCGGCACAGGCGCGGAAATTTCTCCCAACAACGAGTTTTGCCCCACTCCTTATTCCCTCTCTATTTCTCTCTTGTCTCGTCAGACGAGATTTCTTCATGTGTTACTGAAAATTTTCCCCCACACGTTTGTATTACAAGCTAAACCGTTCATATATTTTATTACTCGTTTACGATCATGACCCGCGACAACTTGAAGGAACTTTTGTATCTTCTCAGACATTACGATAGACCCACGATATGTCGAAAGTTATTTCAAAAGCACACTTCACGCCCATTTTTACACGTTAGAAACAATGTCGAGAGCGCGAAACATGTCTCAAAAGTACAGAGAACAATCGGCATGTCTTTTAGAGTGGATACGAAAGGATATTTGGGTTTGAAAAACGGTTTTTTTCAAATGAAATTTAGTTCATGCACAACTTCGATTTAATTCGAGTTTGGTTAGTGAGCTATCCAAAAAATAATAATATTAGCTTGAAGTTAACAAAAACGAGTGCTCCTTTTTTGTTTCCATAGTTAGACGCATCGTTCGGGTCCCGGAATTTTGGGCTATTTTTGAGTTCTCAAATACCGCTGAAAAAAAATTCTTAGCTCTTTTTGTTTCGAAGAAAATCGAATTTTTAATGCCGCGTTCATGCATAACTTTTTTTAGTTTGCGTTTGGTTAGTAAACAATCCAAAAAATAATAATGAGGCCCTCTTTACTTTTGTGGGGGCGGTTTTGCAATCACAACAGGGCGCAGGGCTGATGTTAGCCCTCCCAAGATTAAATATACCGGTTAAATCGATTTCTCCGGAGAAAATCGCATTTTTTTAGAATACCGACGATACGAAAGGATATTTGGGTTTGAAAAATGGTTTTTTCAAAATCAAACCTAGTTAATCATGTACAACTTCAATTTAATTCGAGTTTGGTTAGTAAGGTATCTAAAAAATAATAATAAGGCCCTCTTTATCTCTGTGGGGGCAGTTTTGCCGTCGAAACGGAACGTGGGGTTGACATCAACCCCCCCAAGTTTAAGTATACCGGTTAAGCCGCTTTCTCTGGATAAAATCGGTATTTCATATTTCACATTTGCCTGTAGTGTTATCCTGAAATAGAAACTTGACATTTATCGCGACTACTTTTTGAGTCTCGCCCTCAATCGTCAGTTCCAAAGCTAATTTAGTGGCTTACGCCTCAGCTACTCAAGTAGCGAGGGTCCGGAGAGCGAGAGAGACTGTACTTTTTCGAGCATTTTCTGGTTGGATCACCCAAGACGGAGCCGCTCGTACATCACTCGTAGTCACCGCATGATCGAGGGGGTTGTAAACCCGCTCGACGGAATCGACACCAGAGACGACAATGTTTCATACACGTGTATACACACTTAACCCCGTTTTAACCATGCATACAGCGTCGAGCGAGTTAGTTTCTCGCGGTGTTTCACCTCGTCCTTCATTCCTTCTCGTTACACTTCAACTTTCAGCCAAACACTGCACAAACAGAATAACAGAAACACTTTTTCGTTCCCCAGAGCCAGAGAATCGTCGTAATACGGTTGCCCCTGACGCAAACTTGCCCCTATTGGTAGTTAGTGCGCTGAAGGCTTTTCACGATCGTAAAACGGTCCTTCGCGCGAAGCATATAAATATGAAACGGGGAAAACAGCCTTGTTACACAAAATGGCACTCCCTTCTCTATACGGTGGTTGAACGAAATGGCACTCGCGGAAATCCGAGAAAACCAACTAAAACTAAACATAGACTGTATTATACAGCGTAGAGAGCCATTTGGAACCGAATCATTCGGTGATGCCAGATGCTGGAATCTGATGAAGAAGTTAATTTCACTCGGAAAAATATAATAAAATGACAAACATGACCTCATTAATCCGGCAATTTTTCCAATCAATCATGACCATTTCGATTGATGGAATTTCATACGTAGCTAAAATAATCAATTTTTTAGCAAAAGACACTTTATCAAAATATATAATAAAGATTTTCCAAGAAAAAAACAGAGATACGCTTTTTCTGCTCCTCAATGTGGAAATCCGTCCAACTAATTTTTTTTTCTTCCTTTTCTAATTTTCGTCTCACCGGATAATCTCTGTCATCATTATATATCCGTCTCTGGGGCATCTGGAATCAACAATTTTCATTAGCCAAGTCAAATTAGGCTTCCGTTTATCGCTGCGTTTTGAAACTCTTTTTTGTTTCTTCTTCCACGAGCGACAGATACAAACGATAAACAGATATCGGAGAGACACGAGGGCTATTACAGGCGGGAATTATGGTAGCGAAGGGTTGAACGCGATGGAAAATATAGAAGATGAGGAGAAAGAAAAAATGAAAACTCGTAGAAGAATAACAGTGTCTTGGTGTGAACGAGAAAGGAAGCTAGGAGGAAGTTGTTCCCTAGGTGGTTAACATCTGCCGTTGTACCTTCAACATTCCCCTATCCGCATCTTCATCATCTCGTTTTTTTCTCTTCATTTTCTTTCTTCACTTTCTTCGACGCTTTCAGAGTGATCGCGTCAAGCTCAAGCAATAACCATTGCGCCGAGACTCTGCGCTCTAAATCATCGCAATTTCTGTCAACTTCCTCTGTTTTCATTCGGATGATGCATCGCTCGTCGTTAGTGACGCGATGGCCTCGCTACGCGAAGTGCGTCATATTTCGATCCCGAATGCTTAATTCTCATTCTCCCTTCTATACGTATATATGTATAAATCCAGCACAAAGCTAGCGATAGAGATATATATTTTGTATCCTTATGTCTAGCATTATGCTATTCGGCGCTAAAAATCACAAAGTGGTCAACGATCGTTATTCGTTATTTTATCACGCGATTCCTCCGGACATCTTCATCACCCTGATTTATTTCAAAGCCTCCAAGTTATATAGTCGAATGCTCCATTTTCCGCTTTGCCATTTACTCTAATCCACTTTGTGAGCTTTTTATGTGGATTCGCTGCAAATCGCAATTCTGAGGATTTTTTTCTAAAACAAAAATGCTATGAGCATATTTTCACTCTCTAGCTTCTTTTCAATTTACTGTTCACAATATTTATTTTCCAGTATAGTAGCAATTATTTAGTTTCCTCGCCTAAACCATAGGAGGGAGTCTGGACCCTTGGAAATAAAAAATACGAGGTCATTCATGGCAGCTCATTAAGACCGGTAATGAGGTCGTTCCGAAACAGTTAATTATCCAAGTGTGCAGAGCAACTATATGTCGTTCACGCGCATATATGTGTATATATATAAGGGAGACGCCTCCTTCTTTTTCTTGACTGTGATACGCAAGGGTTGGCTGCAAAGATATGGGTGAATGAACGGCGTCGTCTATCCGCGCCTCAAACCGGAGGGCGTAAAATGATTCCTTGAAATTTTACTATTCCCCCGAATGTCGCCTGCATGCATATTATAATGATATATAATCCTCGTGCGGGACCCACACACGCTCCGTGAAACCATCGAAGTTCATTTCCGGTTGCAGTTTAATTAAGGAACGCACACAACAAATTAATTATACTTCTTTCTTCGAGGTCTGGTTTCTATACGTGGAATCGTACAGCGCTAATCGTTTCGACGCTCCAATCAAATTATAGGACTTTGCTAATTATTCGAATCTTTCATTAATTCTTGTAAATTTTTATTAAAATCACATTTCTGAAAAAACGATATTGCAAATGGTTTTTTTAAACGTTTTTATTATTCAGAAATTCCCATGGAGATTTAAATAAAATTTCATCCATGTATTACTCTTAACCTTTCTCTTTCGTTAAGGCCATGAAAAACAATCTCTATATTTTGTTCAGTTTCGAGGAATGTCTTAAAACCCATATTTTGAAGGTGCATAATTTAGTTTATAATTAGACGATTGAGGGTTCTTTTTTATCGATAGAGCTCGAAGAGACTCGGATAATGGTGTTGGATTTATCCTAATATTTTAAATTGTATCCCAGCCTTAGGGAACTTTAAAAATAAATGGCGAAAAATCGCGCTGAAGGGTTTGCATAAGTTTTGCCATTTTTTTTCGACGTGGACCAAATATTGGGTACGTACGCTTTTCCCAAAAATTTTGAATATATTTTTTTAAATAAACAAATAGAATAAACGAAATGCGATGCTTTGAGAATGTCGTTGATGCAGAGTGGAAAAAAAACGTTTGCTCTTTGAGGGAGAAATCAGAGATAAGGAAGTTGGGCCTATGAGAAAACAAGAACGAGTATGAAATAACAAAAGTGTAGAAAGACTGAGATTTAAATGTGTTAGGTGCGTTACTCGTAAATTTGGTTTTATTTCCCTTTATCCCCCCCGAAATATCCCATCCCCTGTTGAGCTTCACTCATACATATGGATCTTATTTGCCCCAGGATCCGAGCCGAGACGCTTCAGTTAAAAGCGTCACCTCCCTTCTGACCGTTGCAGTGTCCTGGCGCCTGTGGTCCTTCGAGTCTGATGATTTGTAACGTTTGGGCGTGCTCGATGGTCGAAAAATTCGTGATGAACGCTGGACCAAACGTGTTTTATGAAGAAAAAAAAAGAATTAGTTGCAACAACCCCGAAATATGGAGATCACCGAGAAAGAGGTCCTTTTTCGTGGCCGGACGAACTTCCTTATTATTTCGTGGTCGAATAAATTACTGTTTGCTTCTTTAGGTCGATGTTTACAGAGATTATGGCGAGCGAGCGAAGGAGATTTTTTTTTCTTCGGTCTGAACGAAACGAGAGAGTGAAGCACGAATCGTTGGTGCTGATCAGTAGTGTACAGATGCTGATGGATTATTAAGACCAATATATTAAATTTCAAGAATATGTGTGGGAAATCGAAATTAATAGACATCGATTGGAGAATTAACAATTTTCACTTAAATCCAGTATTTGTATATTGAAATATTAAAAGAGTAAACGTTGAAAATTAAAATTTATATTTGAATATTACTGCACATATGTATATGAAATTTAATACACTGTATATGCATAAAAACTTCATATTTTGGATGAAGTTTGAAACAGAATTTTTTTACAGTGAATATAGGCTACATCCGCATTGAGAATTAGGCAACTTCAGAATAGTACACAAAAAATCTTGAACATAATTTTGTTACTGCTAAAATAGACATGTTCATGGAAGTGTAAATTTTGATTGGACTTGAAGTCCTTTTGAAACAATAATTTTTACTGTTGCAATTGATTCTTTGTTCCTTGCAATTTGTATTCTCTTTTTGTCAAAAGAAAAATTATTCATAAGAAAAAGCAAGGAAAATCTGGAAAAAATATTTTTTTATTATTTTATATTATTGGTAACTTCGTACTTTTTAATTAAAATTCATGAAAATTTTGATTTTTTGAAAAAACTATTGATAGATTCATGTTCAGGGGGAAAAAATACATCCGTATGAGGCGCGAAAAAAATATTAAATTTTTTTTTTGTTTCTCCATTTTGGCAAAAATTCAAGCAGTTCACTAAAATGGCTGTAATTTATTTTCTAGATAGAATTAAGGCTTCCACACGAGCTCATTCTCTTCGTAATCGTTCAAGTTTCAAACCCGCGTTTGGTTCATCCGGTTCCGTTCATTTTTAGATTTTTGGTACATTTTTAAAGTTCGACCATCGATTTTTGCAAATTTTAGCAACATACCCCTTTCCATTTTTTTTCGACAATTTTCAAAGTGCTCTCATTTCTACAGAAATTAAGTTATTGAAATGAACCAAACACCATTCTCTAAGTTTAGTCACAACCTTTGCTTACGAAAAAGAAATTTCAAAATCAGTTTAACCAAAATGAAGTTATGAGCACTTGAAATTTCGCTATTTTGAGGTTTTTAAAAATGGGGCCAAAATTGAGCAAAAATGTTTTTAATGAAAATTAATAAAAATTTTGATTTTTCGAAAAAACTATTGGTAGATTCGTGTTCAGGTGGGAAAAATACATCGATATGAGGCCCGAAAAAAAATATTAAAAAATTTTTTTTTTGCATCTTAGCCGAAATTCAATCAGTTTACTAAAATGGCTGTAATTAATTTACTAGATAGAATTGCTGTTTGGACACGAGCTCATTTTTTTCGCAATCGTTCAAGCTTCAAAACCTAGCTTCGTTCATCCGATTCCGATCATATTTCGATTTTTGGCTCATTTTTAAAGTTCGATTTCTGCAATTTTTTTAAGGCGTACCCCTTTCCTTTTTTTCGGCGATTTTCAAAGTGCTCTGATTTCTATAAAAATTGAGATATCGGAATGAACTAAACGCCATTCTCTAAGTTTAGTGACAGCTTTTAAGTATGAAAGAGGCGTATATTTATCACTTTGTATGTTTTTCCGTCAAACATTGCGAACGACAAGTGAAAGAGTGTCGGAAAATACACGCGAATGTCAATATACAAGAAACTCTGCAGCATATCAGCTCTATACACATACATACACACATATATATAGGGCATGCCATCCTAAATCGGACAGTTTGAAAAACTATTTTTTTTTATTTCCTCAATTTTTATATATTTTCTAGTACCCATCAGAAGACCCTTCCTGTTAAATTTTGAGATGTTTTTGATCACCCGTTCAACCGATATTAAATTAACAAAAAAACCGCTCTTTTTTGGTATTTTGGTCATAACTTCTTTGATAATGATCCAAAATAAAAGTTTTTTTTCAAAATTTTTGTTTTTTCATGGCCTTTTCAGAAAAAAAACTTTAAATCGCATTTCTAAAAGTGAGTGTCATTTTTGATTTTTTTTTTCAATTTTTTGCTTTAAATATTTATCTATTCAACAATTTTTAAGACGAGTCCGATCGTGGGATTTCCATAACTACTATTTTTTTTCGATTTTTGAAAATTAAAATGTTTTTTTTAATAAATTGTTATGAATACCAATTTTTGTTACTGTATAGTATTTTTTAAAAATATTTATAATTTTTGTTGACACTTTTATTGTTAACAGGTTCTTAAAATTAATTATGAACAATCATAACAATAATTTTTATTTATTCACGTATTGTTTTTGAAAACCTTACACATACGATTATTTCCTGAATTAGAATATTCCTTTGCCAATACGTTTCCGTTGCTCATTGGAATAATTGAATGAAATTTTTGTGTCCTCCTGTGATTGACTTCGCAGTATTGTATCGCAAACAAAATGTTTCTTTTGCATGTAAATAATGTTTCTCTGGTGAAAATTTGACAGCTATTGCGCTCATACAATTCTTGAACTGTTATTTGCTCATCGATTAATTATTAATTTTAAAAATCTGTTAATAATGAAAAAGTATCAAAATTAATTCAAAATTATTAAAAAAATACTATACAGTAACAAAAATTGGTATTCATAATAATTTATGAATAAGAAAAATTAATTTTCAAAAGTCGAAAAAAAATAGTTGTTATTGCAATCCCACGATCGGACTAGTCGCAAAAATTGTTGAATAGATAGATGTTTAAAACAAAAAAAAAAAAATGACACTCACTTTATAAAACGCGATTTACAGTTTAAAACTCAAAAAACTCATTCAAAGACGCGTCGAATATTTTTGTTGTATTTTTTTCTGAAAAGGCCATGAAAAAAACCAAAATTTTGAAAAAAAAACTTTTAATTTGGACCATTATTAAAGAAGTTATGACCAAAATATCAAAAAAGAGCGGTTATTTTGTCAATTTAATATCTTTTGAACGGGTAATCAAAAAAATCTCAAAATTTAACAGGAAGGGTCTTTTGATGTGTACTAAAAAATATAAAAAAATTGAAGAAAAAAAAAAGTTTTTCAAACTGTCCGATTTGGGATGGAACGCCCCATATATTTACTTATGCATGTGTGTGTAGAGTTTTACTTCCATTCGGCGAGTTTTCAGAGCAAAAGATTTCTCACAGGACGCATCCTTCTTCGCGAGCGCGCACGAACAGAAACTCGCATTCACGAATTATTTCCAACAAGTTTACACGTATCGCTGAACGATGGAGGTCAAACACGAGCTAGTGTGTAAACCGAGTGAAGCGAGTGTCGTAGAAAGTTTGTCGGCAATGCCCATACCATTTCAAGAATAGTACAGTCGTCGTTTCTCTCACTCTTGTCTTTCACACGTGCACAACGGTAATTTTTCAAAATGCCTGAATTGAGTCACATTCAAAATTGTATTTAAAAAATTAAACATTTGAGCATAGCTTTTTAATTTTTTTTCCATCGTTCGACAAGTCAATTAGGAAACTGTAGACAAATTTCATAGTTGCACGATATTTGAATACTTTTGTCAATTACAAAATTCTATAAACATCGAATTTCACGAATGATTCTGTTTTTGTCGCTCAATACATTTGTGCAAAAAAAAAAAAGCAAGTCCGATACCTGCGAAGTAAAGAAAGTTGGAGTACCTGAAATACGTATTTTGAATACTGAATACTGCTGGATGTACGAGGAATATATATTGCTTTATTTTTTTTCAAATAAAATTCCCACAAGTTTATCCTTTTTTTTTGAACCTCGAAGACACGTAATTTTGATATTCAAGTAGTGTGATTAAATCACAAGGAAGCTCTCAAAATATTTCCCCTACTTATATGGTATCATAACGTACCTTGAAACTTCGAGAGTATCGTTATTATTACAAAACGTTTATTTTTCGTCCAGTATATAGATATTTACTATATCTATGTATCTATATGTATTTCTTTACGTATTTGAAAATCCGAAAAATCGACGAATGTATTCATTTAACGAAAAATCGAAAGTTCCCACAAATACTCGATAAATTATTCTCAAAACTTCTCTTTCTATTTCAAAGAATCATTCACAAAATACTATCGGGTATTTTTATTTTAATTTTTCATCGGAGTAATACATTTGTAGATTTTTCGTTCAGCTGCACCTTCGTAACCTCGAGTACTTTTTTTTCTTCTAATCCGATGGCGGGTGATTTAGGCTATTTCAATTTCAAGAAAAAAACACGTGCATCCAACTAAAGCCGGATCCGTACGTGCGATTTCCAGACTATTTATTTACAACACAATGCTGAAACATTGGAGTTATCGATTACCAAAATCGAATTGATCGTGTGTGGATGTCTGTGTTTCACATTAGCGCAAACACACGCGCCAAAGATCAATTCAAACCACGGCGATGAAGCTCCTTGATTAAGACGAACGAGAACATGCGTCAGGAATCCATTATATCCACGCATTAATCTTTGCGGATACAGAATATCATCCTCTCTCTCTCTCTCTCTTTCTCTGCTTCATTCTCTTCATTTTTTTCCTCGCCACCGACGAGAGGATATGCGAGAAGCGTGCATCACGCGTATCAATGAGCGAGATATTTACTCCTTCGCGATACTCCAAAGAACGTATTTAACGCTATAAGCAAAAGCAGCGAAGCCCAATATAACACAGAGATTCGTGATTGCGCTGTGAAATAGACTTTGCTCCCGTTGCAACTGATCGCGTATCAGCGATGACACCTCGGCGGTCGTCGACTGATGCCTAGTTTGTTTTTCCATCTCCTCCCGTCGTCCGAGTTCCGCATTTATTTCCTGTAAACAATTTTTCGAATCACGAATTGATCAAAACTTCACTAAGGTCACGTGAAAAGTACATTTGAAAATCTAATCAGTCGTCGATTGAAAAATCGATGGTTTTAGAAAGAATATACACACCTGACACACTGACTGCGAGAAATGTGATATTTTTGGACAGAGATTTCTCGAGAATTAATGTCAGACGTTTGTCTGACGTTTTGTCAATCGTCTCAAAATGTTAACCATTTGTGTGAAAGCTCTGCGCAAAGAAGTAAAAAATTTTGCTAAAAACTAAACTCACCTCCACGGTCTCTGGAAAAAGTTCGCAAAACATTTTGTCCCTCAGATTGTATCCCAAACTCTGCATCGCCCATTGTCGCTTTTCCCAATCCGTTGTATTGATACTGCCGAGCGTTGGACTCGTTTCGATCTGTAATTTTTTGGTCAAAGTCAAAATCGTTTATGTTCCGATGATTATGACAATGAAAAAATCAATGAGACGGTTGAATTAAAATTGCGAATGTTACCATGAAACTCAGTAGACCAGTGAGAATCGTGGAAACGCTCCATGCTGGGTTCCATGTGTCCGGATGAAAGTCGGAAATTGATAGACAGAGTCTTGTGTTGACCTTGAATCTGCCGTTTGGAGTAGTCATGTAAATGCTGGGAGGTTGAAATGGAAATTCTCCGGGGAATACAAGCTTCCCGTGATAAAAACCACCCTCGTAAGGAGTGTTCTCT
This sequence comes from Alloplasta piceator, assembly GCA_946863875.1. NCBI lineage: Eukaryota > Metazoa > Arthropoda > Insecta > Hymenoptera > Ichneumonidae > Alloplasta > Alloplasta piceator. Next base: position 11,725,293 of record OX333079.1, read on the forward strand.
GGGCCTTTGACAACATAATGCCTGCGCAAATTCGTAAATTGCTTTTAAAAATAAACCAACTCGTGCGACTTGCTAAATCAATCGTACAATGATTACACAGGCCCACAAAAAAAAATGTGTGTATTGAGTGTCCCACTACATTTTTCCTACATATTTTGTTCCACTGAACACGAATCTGAAGTTAGAATTAGGGGTCGATGAGGAAATGCTCGAGAAAATCCATAAAAACTGATAAACATGATGATCTAGTAATCCTTTCGCACAAAAAAAGAAAAGTTGCATTTGCTGGGTGTCCCACTATATTTTGTCCTGCTGAACACGAATCTGAAGCTAGAATTAGGGGTCGATGAGGAATACGTAGGAACAATGTAGCGGGACACCCAGCACACGCAACTTTTTTTTTTGTGGGCCTGTTATTTTTAAAACGTAAATGTCCATATTTCAATTACATTATTTAGTGATATAGAAATTATTATAGAGCATTGTACAATGTATGTGTCTATCGTAATTGAGGCAACTACTATTAAGGCAAATAGTTTGCATATATCCACAATGAACTCAGATTTGTTTTGCAACAGTAATAATCTCTTAAATTTATGAAACATATAGATAAGACAAATAATTACCAAACAAGAATATTCGATGGTACCGGCTCGGCGACGACGTAAGGTACAGGATCTTTTTTGAGCCTCAGATAATCCTGTTTTAATCTGGCAGTCGCGCTGTTTGGTTTTCTGTTCATTCTCACCATAGGACCAGAATTTCCCAATCCGGCAATCTCGTCCAAACTTTGATCCAATCTTTGACTAAAATTCTTTTCGCCGATTCTCCGGATTGTCGTTTCAAACAAGAGCGCAAGGATACAACCACCTGAAAAAACAATAAATAAATGTTATTGCCAAAAGTATTTTCAATGCAGCCTTGAGTACAGAAAAAAAAGCAATTGTCACTTACGTCGTTTCAATGAACACAAAGGAAAACCGTGTACAAAGTTAGCTCGTACTGTAAAAAATCAAGGAAACACATCATAGCGCCAACGTACAGCAATTAAAATGTAATTATAAATCGTGTCTCAAATAACCTGTAATCGGGATATGTTGAGTATGCACCACGTCAGAGGTTTACCGGAAAATCGTATTGACTATCGTATTGACTATGGAATCGCACGATAAATGGATTATAAAAAACACACGTACACACAAATAATTACGCGTTCAAACAGGCTATTATTTGTTTATCATTGGAAATGTATTGTGCGTTTGACGATTTAAGAAAAAACGATAGGCAACGATTTTGACAGTACGTTTTTTTCCCCGACATAAAAACATATGACGACAGGGCGACTTTAGTTTGCAGTGTTAATGATCGTAGTTACGATTTTCACCGCACTGACTCACGCGGCAGCACTGTACGGTGACCGTCTCTGTTTGACCCGGTGTGAATTCGGACCTTTTTCGGACACTGATAAATAATCAAATTTTGACAATTAATACAGAATTGCGGTACAGAGGCAGCTTTACAAGTGTTTTACTCAGCGCTATGCGTAATAAGGACATTAAATAAAAATCTTTTTATCGATCAGTCAGGGCTCGTTCTTACCGACAAACATTCTCAAAAATGCTCATTATACATTATTAATCTAAATCCATTTTACTCTACCGAATAAGCTTGGAAAATTCCAATTAAATTAGATATTTAGGATTGTTAAATTATTCAATTATAAGCCAACGTAGCAAAAAAATATAGCCTGAACTTCGTCGGTAAGATAGAACAGTTTCACGTTATGTATCTCAAATAGATCATTAGTGACCGAAAAACGTTTTCACATTGATTAACCTATTTTGTTTCTTGGACAATCAATTGAATTTACTATTAAGAATTCAAAAAGTTATATTACCGGTTATTTTTTGGTAGTCAACATAATTTACTGGTAATCTCGAAACATTTAAACGACTAATCGATCGCGTCCTTGGAAACCATCATCATCATACACACGTTTACTTTTCTATTTGATTTCATACATCACAAAAAAAAGTTATTTGCGTATCGCGCGATCTCTATTGCACTCTATTGCATTCCAAAACTATCGTAGAAAAGCATCCCATCGTCGTATGTGCTTAATAATTGATACATTGTGTGACTAACGGTTATAAAACGCGTAATGGCAGATTCTTCGTACGAAAAAGGTCTCAGCGAGCTTTCAAAAATGAAGGTGAGCATATACGTTCTACTTACGGTATTACGAATGGATACGCGTTTTTTTTCCGGCTAATAACTAACCTCCAAATTCGATGCACCGCGGCGCAATATTCGTTGCACCTTTCGATTTGTTTGTTTACTGTCTATTGTTGTTTTTGCATTAAATAGTGGAGTGCTTAAAGTCTCGGAAATATTGACAGGTTGCCGATTTAAAGGTCGAATTGAAGCAAAGAGGCCTACCGACGACCGGAAATAAGAATGAACTTGTTGAGAGGCTCCAGTTGGCCATTCATGGCGGTAAGTTTTTTGTTTTTATTTTATCACCAATACTTTTGCCGTATTATTTTTGTGAAAGCAATTTGGAACGGTATACACTAATCAATTTCTCTTATAACGCGTTTTGTGTTTTGATACATCAGACTCGGCTCTGTCTCTGGATGAAACTAATGACGAAATACTCGACGAAGACGCAGTTCTCGGAGTATGTTTTGATAATTTTTTACTCAACTCTTTTTGAAGGATGGTTCGCTAAAAATATGCGTGCATTTTCAGGATGAAGAAATTGAAGAATTGTCGAGCAAACCTGATTCCCAAGATATCGGAGAAAAGCGAAAACTCTCGACGGAAAGTAATACCGGAAGCGTGAAGAAAATAGTGCTGAATCGCAACCCAATAATCGAAGAGGTCAAAATTGATGAAGCTAAGGACGATGATGCCCCTACTAAAACATCGGATGAAGTTCAACCTGACAAAAAAGTCATAAAATTGTCAGAGCTAGGCGTCAAGGAGAGACTCGAGATGAGAGCCAAGAAATTTGGTATGCCTCTATCCGAATCGGCCAAGAAAGAAGCTAGATCGGCAAGATTTAATTCGAGCAGCCAAAACAGCAACTCTTCTGCATCTGTTAAAACACCAGTGGTAAATATAGAATCGAGATTTAATAAAAATGCAATGATATTTGAAACAAAAAATAATCTTCAGGTATTTATTATCAGGATTGCAAGTAATGCATTACTTTTTGTAATGCATTGCCATTTTCATTACCCATTATAATGTAGTGTGTAATAGAAAAAATTTGTATTACTCATTATAATGTAGTGTGTGATGGAAGAAAATTTCATGACCCATTACAATGTAGTGTGTAATAGAAAAAATTTCCATTACCCATTGCAATGTAATGTGTAATGGACAAAACTTTGCTAGTAATTTTGGAAATGGCAAAATATAAATGAATAAATTATTGCAATTTTGCATTACATTTTATTGTCTTAGGGCTTAGATTTTTAGGTACCTTAAATCTAAGTCCTAAGTCAATAAAATCTATATTATTGGTGCTTTTTAGAATGTAAGGTACCTAAAAATCTAAGTCCTAAGTCAATAAAATGTAGTGCAAATTTGCAATAATTCATTCATTTATATTTTTCCATTCCCAAAATTGCAATCAAAGTTTTGTTCATTACACATTACATTGCAATGGGTAATGGAAATTTTTTCTATTACCCACTACATTATAATGGGCCATGAAATTTTCTTCCATTACACACTACATTATAATTGGCAATTAAAATTTTTTCCATTACACACTACATTTTAATAGGTAATAGAAATCTTTTCCATTACACACTACACTGTAATGGGTAATGAAAATTTTGCCCATTACACACTACATTTTAATGGGTAATGGGTAATGGGTACACACTACACTGTAATGGGTAATGAAAATTTTTCCCCATACACACTACATTGTAATGGGTAATGCAAATTTTTTTCCATTACACTACATTTTTATGGGTAATGGACATTTTTTCCATTACACATTCTAAAAGTAATGAATAATGCATTACTTTTACATTACAAATTTTGCAACACTCTTTATGATTATTATTTTTATCATCTATCATTATAGATAATCATATTGATCCTGACGATATTTGTAATATTATAAATCAATTATCCATATAATTTATGCATGAAAATCGTGCGAATTTTTAAATTGCACGATTTTTTCGTCACCTTTTCTCAGCACTTTGCACATTTGTGCGAAATAATTGAGAAGTATAGCTGCAAAGTAACAAAAGTTTTTTAATTTAATCGTTTTTTTTCTTAGCACGTGTCTTACGAGGTCTTGAAGAAGCGTTCCGAGCGATTTGGCACAACAGCGTCGAGTATCATGGAAAAAGCTGAACGCGAGGCGAGAATAGAGAAACGCAAGGCGCGATTCGGTGAGGTGAAACCAATCGAGAAAGTATTCCAGAATAGAGTTAAGATCGTTAAATGATACTCGGTTTTATACGCTGCGAAGGTGATCTAGATTACAACCAAAATAGTCTTTAAGATCTTTCGTTTTTGTTTCTGTTCTCAATCTACACTGCAAAGTTCATGATGACAATTTCACGATAATTGAGAGCATTTTCACACCAATGGACATACGCGTGTTATTTCAATTTTTTTAAAAATATATATGCAGTATATGAGCGCGGATGTGAAATTAGCATAATGATTCCGTGTACAATTTAATTATAAACGAAACGGAGAGGGAGTTCGAGTGTAATAAATTTGAAAAAAATATGACGATTTACACAAAAAGTTCAGTTTATTTTTTTTCCTAATTATAATCAGGCCCCTTTTTCATAAATATTTTTTTTTGTCGAAATAAACACACGTCTAAAAGATGAAGAAGTTTTTTACTCAGTTGAAACTTGCGGTGCGGTTTTAAATCACGGGTTTTGGGCGTATTGATAGAGTGATCTCACGGATTTTTCAACATTATGCCTGGTTGATCGAGGGAAATATTTAATATATTTTGCATTTGTTATTATTATTATTTTTCACTTAATCTCTATTCCGTCGAGACGGTTTGGGGTATCTTCTCGAATCAGGTATCCAAAGTAACCCTTCTAATTTAGTGTAATAAGCATTTCGCGTTTTAACATATACATATATCTCGTACGTTCCCGAAAGAGGAACATGTCGACGAATAGAGAGAATAGTTGTTAAAGAAGGGTAAAAAAGACCGTTGAGACTGATAATTCGAGGATCCATCGAGTCTCATGAAAGATCAATAAAAATTTATCAACAAGACTTTTTCGAGTTCTCAATCGTAAATCTATTAATTCACATTGCGTTAACTTAAAGCATTTATTTAAAAAAAAACTAATTTTAAAAAACATTATCACAATTGGCATTTAACGCGCATTCAAATACATAATTTTCTTTTGTTTTACATTTTTCTTTTTCTAGTATAATTAATGAAAAATATCACTTGTGTCTCGATTACGTGATATCAGTTGAGGAATTTCGCGCGTCTTCAGGTCTCGCAAAGCCTTGAAACTTCATCGCAAATGTATTTGTGTATATAATGTACGATGGATTCTTCGGAATGCCAGAATGAATTTTGAGAATGAATTTTGAGAATGAACTTCGTGGTCTTGAGATTTTCTCGTAAATCAAGGATTTTTTTAGAATTATTTTTTGACATCATATTTTTTGCAAATAGTCCTCTTATCCAGAAGAATCAAGTCCGATTTCTTCAAGCGCGATAGTTGTTCAAACTCTGATCAACCTTTGTCGAAACTAGGTTAAAAAAATGAAACAGAGTTTAACCGCGTCGGAGAAATTGGCCGTTAGTCACATGCATGTAACATGAATATCAGGGTGACTGAAAGAAGAAAAACCGACATTATTTTTGGATTGCATCCCTCATAGAGTTCTACCTATATTTTCTTTGGAAAATAATTTTTAAATTTCACAATTCTTCCATCACAAAATATTTCGTCGAGCCAATCATTTGTGACAAAACAAATGTTCAATCCCGACACCGACCAGATTTCTCAAAAAAAGCAAAATTGCAACAACTCTCTTTTTCCCGCTAACAATATGCACACCCAATTAATTTCATATTTGAATATCGAAATTTTCAAAAACACCGTTGATGTAAAATTGCAACGTGGATGCGACAGTGGTAAAAAAAAAACGCACAGAAATTCATTGTGCGAGATCTATTTTTCAGGGAAAAGATAACAAAATCCCGACGAGAAACGCAATCGAAAAATAGTGTGTGTGTGTTTTTTTTTGTCGCCCCTTACACATGTTGTTTCGCGATTTGTACCACTGTACTATACAAAGGCAATGTTAAAATTTACAATTACTAAAATTATCGGGTGAGACATACACAGATGTACAAAATACCCGGCACAGCGGTCTTTTATGGAATTTTACGAGGGTTTAATGTATGCACTTTCGTCCCACCGTTGTACTAAAAGTTTCAAACACACAACGTAACTTTTGTCATATAAATCGCGTTCCACTTTCGAAAACAAAAGTAATCGGAGATAAAATGAAGAAAAAAAAAACGGGGGACCAAAAGCGAAACGTTGCGATATACGAACGTGATTGAACTACTCACATTTCGGCCATAATGTTTGTACAGTTTTGCAATCACAATCAATAGAATCGATATTTATCGATAAACTCTAATTCATATGTATATAAAAAAAAAAATTATGAGGAAAGCGAAGGTTTCGGAGTCTCTCTCCCGTTAATTAATATTTAACATATATGAATATATATATATCGATTGGGCGTTGTCAAGAAAATATCTCAGGCATGAAAAGCGTGCGACCCTAAATTTGGGTCTGCGGGCATGTAAGTTATTCGAGTGGTCGCCAAACGTGTCATGTTATTCATCCGGACATCATAAACCGGTAGTGCCAAAAGGGGACGTATGTTTATGGGGGGACACAGAATCGAGGCACTACTGCAATTTTACAGATTTACAATTTTCGTGGCAATATTGGCCCTCACGTGTCGAAAATACGCTCACGAATCGGCTCGAATACGTCCCGGATATCTACGTGTTACTCGAGTGGCTATTTTATGGCCATTACGATGTTTTTGGATATTCGTATCTTTTCTTTTCACTCATTAGATTCCTTTTTTTCGAGAGCAAAGATATTTATTACCGCGGGATCACGTTGTCTCTCTCTCTCTTCTACGTCCAACGAGTATAGACCTAATGGAACAGTTCCAAAGTGTGAAATTCGTGGACGAGAACTTGCGCTCGGCGTATCGTCAATATTTTGTCGGATATTTACTTGGGCCTGAGGCCACCGATCACCGTGTTGAGTGTGAAGCTCGTTGGTGCCGTCAGTGAAGTTGGCGTCGGTGTCACACTCGGAGTTTCACCAATTCCGCTCAATACGTTATTCTCACTCTTGTATCGAATGTTCGTGTACTCGCGACCAAGTTGAAGTGATTTCTGCAATGTTGTCAAAATCTCATTGTCATTAAGCCGATCGAGGTCAGTAACGAGGTTGAACAATTGTATATGGAGTATTCCATACCAAGTCGACCTGAGTGTGACCCTCGACCTCGCTGATTTCGTTTACGATTTTTTATATGATTCTTCCAACTCAAAATAGCATTCAGAAATTTTTTCAGATTTTTAAAACCAAATTTGGGTACGTTATGATTTTTTGAACATTTTTTTCGAAATCCTCGAGGGCCGTAATTTAAAAATCTGAAAGAATTCTAAAAAAATCCGGTGTCAAAAATGAAAATTTTTGACTCAAAGTTCATGATGTCCAGGCTTTCGCTGCTACCTCGATTTTAGGTTTTTATGAAGAAAACGTAAAAAAAATAGATGTAGAAATTAACCAACTATTTTTGGAAATTGTTGGTTAACGATAAAAATATTCAAGCCACTTTTCACGGTAGATCAATTTCTGCGTTTATTTTTTTGTACGTTTTCTTCGTAAAAACCTAAAATCGAGGTGAAAGGGAAACCCTGGACATCATGAATTTTGGGTCAAAAATTTTCATTTTTCGTTTTCGAAAAAAATGTTGAAAAAATCATAACGTACTCAAATTTGGTTTTAAAAATGTGAAAAAAATTCTGAATGCTATTTTGAGTTGGTATAATCATATAAAAAATCGTAAACGAAATCAGCGAGGTCGAGGGTCACACTCAGGTCGACTTGGTATGGAATGCCCCATATACACTACCGGCGGAAAGTTTCCAGACAAAACTTCAAAAAAGGTTTCGAACGTTTTTTTATGCTATTTTGCCGGAAGTCAACGTAAACTAATTTAACAAACAGCATTTTCAAGGGGAAGAATTCGGCTTCATTTCCTGCTTTTTAAATTATTTTTACAATTTGTTTTTAGATATGGACTCTATTTTAAAAACAACTGTTTTTCGCCTTTTTCCCCTCTCTTGAGGTGCACCCATGTTCTAGAGGAATTTTTTTAGATTATTTTTACGATTGGATTCATAAAGGGGAAAGTTTGAGCTTCCATTTCCTTTTATAAAAACTTTGAGCAATTTTTTTCCAAAGTTATACTTTATTTTACCATTTTTAACACATTGGAATTTTTTTTCCCAAAATTTTTTTGCAGCCTCAACATAAGAAAAAAATGTTGGATAAAAAATCTGAAAAAATTCCTCTAAACTTAACGAAAACAGACGCAACTTTTTGCTATCCTCAAGTTTTTCATGGATCCTCTTTGTTTTCGTGTTATACGGGATTTTTCAAAATTTCCTCTTTATTCACAAAAAACAGAATAACTTTGAACAAAAAAATCGCTCAAAGTTTTTAAAAAAAAGAAATTGAACCTCAAACTTTTCTCTTTATGAATTTAATCGTAAAAAAGTATTACAAAAATTTCCTCTAGAAGATAGGTGCACCTGAAGACAGGGAAAAACGGCAAAAAACAGTTGTTTTCAAAATAGAGTCCAAATCGAAAAACAAATGATAAAAATCATTAAAAATACAGGAAATGAAGCCAATTCTTCCCCTTTAAAATGCCGTTTGTCAAATTAGTTTTACGTTGATTTCCGACGAAATGGCATAAAAAACGTTCGAGAGCTTTTTTCAAGTTTTGTCCGGAAACTTTTCGCTGGTAGTGTATTTTAAAAGAAAATAAAGGGTCCGCATTTAATATAGAAAAAAGTACAATAAGATCTTTACAAGAAAGTAATCAAGTGCATGGCGATAAATCCATGAGCATATTTTTATGCAATTTTTATGGAGTTCGATTTGTTATTTTAGTTCGATCTTATAAAATGGTTCATTTCGTTTCTCGATAGATACTCCACGAATTCACTGAGAAATATGATACATAATATTTATGACTCGCTAATCACATGTTTCTGATTTTTTTTTTATATAGCGACAATGTTAACTAAACATTTCTTTTTGATTGAGAATCTCGATGAATAAAATTAAAAGCGAAATAAGCTTATCACTCATAAAGATCGAAGTGAAATTACAAATCTGACTCCACAATGAATGTATAGAAAATAATCCCGCGGATCTATTCGAATAAAACTTAATTATTTTCCGGTAAAGTCGCCATTACCCATTTTTTTTACTCAAGTAGGAACTTTTTTGGGTAGTTTCTGCATTAAGAGAATTAACCCACACATTATAACGAGTGGTAGAGAATTTTGTACGATTTTTTACCATCTAATTTCCGAGATACTATTATTATTCAAAGTTATCTACGGTTGTTGTTTATAATTTGTTTCGACCCCATTTAAAAAGGATTATGTCTCGATAAACCGCTGATCTGGTTAAAGAATTGCAGATTTTCGCGCCTCGTTGTGTTAGAACGAACCTGTTCAGCGAGCCTTCGTTGCGATACAGTTTCGATGTAGTGCAAAACCGCGAGATAGACGAACTTGTATTGCGCTTCCGTTTGCACCATTCCGGAACGTTGCGAGCGAACTCTTTGAATCGTACGCTGAATATCAATTTCGCAATCCAGACCTGAATAACAAATATCAGCATTAACATGCGAATTCTTATTTTTTAATTTTAATCTTTCTTTTGCATGGTTGTTAGGCATTGTTGAGTAAGAAATTTCCTGACTTTTCAAGTTTTCGCACTGATTATTGAAATTAATATTTACAGTTGGTAGGAAAATCTATTTAAATCTCTTGAAAAATATATATCATAGTTTGCATGTAATTTTTAGTTCTCACATACGAATAAAATATATAATTCTCAAAGAAGCGATGTCAGGTTCAATAATTTTTATATATTGACTATTTTCTATTAATTTTTTTAGTCCCCTGATAAAACATAATTCCCCTTTGATTACAGAAATCTTTTTACAACATAAATTTTCCAATTTTTTAATATGCATTTTTTTGAGTATCTCTTGTCGATAATAAGTCGTTGAGAGTACTTTTTTTAAAATTTATTTGACCGTTAAATCTTTGTGTTGTTGGAAATTGTAATAACTTTTTATGACCTTGGACTAATACATGATCCTAGGTTTTCCACGATTTTCCATGTGCATAGCAACCCTGAGTCGAATAAAAAATTGGCGAACTTACCGTGTCGCTTAATTTGATCCAGAATCATATCGATTACTATGAAAGTACCGGTTCGTCCGATACCGGCGCTACAGTGCACGAGAATCGGTCCAACGGCGGTAGGCGATTGATTCGTCGAGCCACCGGGGCTAACCGAGACGGCTATAGATTCTTGTCTGGCATTCACGTCGTGTAGAAAATTCAGAACACAGCCTGGATCCGAAGGGACGCCGTGATCAGGCCAAGCCTGTCAATGGTTTAACGATATTAATATTTGCAGTAAAACAGAAAGAAATTCAATCACGCCGTAACAAATTCGGGAATATTTACAGGATAACAAATTCAAGATTATTTCTTGGGGGATGGACAATTTTCACCACCATCGTGTTAAACATGTTCGTAATATTACTTGGAAATGATAGTGATAGATTCTTCGAGGTTCCGAGAAATTGGACTTGGTTCCTTGGAGTATAAATTCACGCAAAGTATAATCCGCCGTTGAGGTACATCCGAGTGCACGCACTTTCCATTCTCCTCCGTACTCGCTGACTTCCCCCTCCTCTGGCCAGTAACGTGCACATTTGTTCTACGAGACAAGGTTTTATTTTATTTTTTGCTTTTTTCAAGAAGCAATGGAGCATTTTTCCAAATGTTCTTTTTTCTTCGCGTACCTTTCCTCTCTCAATTTCTTTGGTGGTCATTACGATAACCTGAGTATTCTCCTGATAGACCATATGCCAGAAGTCTTGAATGGTATTCGGCAGGCAACCTTGAGTCGCTATGTAGCACTTGTTGAATATACAAGTATCGCCAGAGGCCGTAAGACCGGTACACGTACCTTCCCCCTCCTCGTTCTGAAACATAATAGTCGGGACAATTATTTTCTCGCATTTTTTCTTCCTTCATTCGCGACAGGACAAAGTTTACGGATGCGTAATGTATCGATGATCCACTCACTTTGATATAATTAGCGTTAATATAATCTGCCCCAGGAACATTTGGATCCACATCCTTTAGGCGTACTCTCGTATGATCGACTGTGGAAAAGCGATAGCTTTCAATGATTCCAGTTTTCAGATAAACATTCTCGATAAACAACCCGGATGTATGATAAAATATAACCTGCGGATCGGAGTGAAAAGCAGAATCTTACATGGGAGAATGTTCTTGTAACGATTTTTTGCTCGATTCTCCGGTCTGAGACCTTCTTTTCTCGAGAATAAATGACGACACTCGAGCTGCTGTAGAGATTCGAATTCTTCCCAAAATCCAGCTTTTCCTTTGGCCCGACCAGCGCCGGATTCGTTGTCGGCGGCCGCCCCGTTCCAACACAGCCAACCGTTGGAACAACCATTTTCCTTGTGCAATTGCCTCACGCGACTCTCGATACCGCTCGCGTTTATACGCGTCGCGTTGAACGGTTGTCTGAAATTTTAGCGTTACATTAGAAAGATAATATGTGAAAAAAGTGACTTTTCCGAAAATTAAATCAATTTTTGTGAAGATAAATTCTGGTTAGGCTCAAGAATTTAATTTAAATAAATTATGCGCGGATTCTTAAAACTTTTCCAATAGACGAAATGAGTTCTCATCAATTTCGAATTAGAGTTTCATTTTTTGTTTAATGAAAATCGGATTGAAAAACTTTTTTATATAGAGACTGCGTTAATTTTCGCCATAAAATTGAACATGATTTAAAGAATAAGTGTTTTACTGTATCAGCAGTTAGAGGTTTCGATATTATTTCTAATCAGCCATCTTTATGAGCTATAAGATCACCTTAGATGAACAACACTGCCACTCGTCTCGACCATAGGATTTCTCTTGTAGTGTTCGATCAAATCACTGAGACTGTCGAATTTTTCGCCTCCTCCGACATCGTATTTAAGATCCTGGAACGTTAATGATCTTTCCATCTGCAATTTAATCACCGTTGAGTACCAATCTGGCCTCTTGAATCTCTTGACTTTAAGGGGAGGCTAAATACCGACATTAGCACCTCGAAAATTGATTCTAAACTTGCTCTGGCACGAATAGATGGAAATCAATAAAATTTTGACAGTATCATCAGAATTATGGCACAAATGGAGCTCCACTAAAATTTTTTCGAAGAACAAAAAAAAAAAAATTACAGATCCGATTATCATCAGGAATCTGTAATTGAAAATATTAAATTATAATGTTTCTACTGCATTTCGGCTAAAACAAAGAGTGGGGCTCCATGACGAACACCAAACTACGAATATCGATACGTCTTCGACATTATTTTATGAAAAAACGGCGACGTAACTTTGGAATCCAAATCACGAGATAAATGTTGATAAATTTAGTGTATTATCGAAAAACAAAATGGCGAAATCAAGCCCACGGAAATCCGAAAGAGGTCAGCCCCATGTCGAATTCTCATGAAATAAATATTATTCTCATCAGATTCTATCCAAACTGTCTGACGAGTCAGTGGCAATTAACGAAAACGTTGATTTATGTCTCGCATTTGCATTTTGCATTTCATTCATCATTCATTCATAAATTTAGTTGATATTCATCCACTGGTATTGGAAAAAGTTTGGACAGCGATTTTGAGTAGATAATGTAGGGCTCCAGTAATAATGCCGGTATTGAGCCTCCCCTTAATTCGATAAAATGAATGATACCGTTTTATTTTCCGTTTTTACCTGCGAGCGTATCATAACGTGAGTCACGCGATCGTCCGTTCTCACGGATAGAACAAAATCCCCGGGTTTACTCTGCGATTCTCGAACCAGAAACGAGCCGTTCTTGCCGCGCTCGAGCATGAGACGTTCGGCTTCTTTGGCGGACAAGTGTCCGTGAAACCATCTTTCCGTGGTAGGATCGGCGCAGTTTAGAGGATATTTTAGTTCTATTATCTCGCCATTTTTCTCCCTCAATTGTCCTCCATTCTCCATGTAGAATTGCACAAGCTCCGATAGCGTGGCAAACTTTTCACCTCCATAAAGATCGTAAAAATCGCCCGTGTTCTGAATCTTGATGTGAGTCACTTCGCCATTTCGCCTGTAATAGTCAACTCCGTTTATTCCCTGATACGCTTTTTCTTTACGCAATATAAAAAACAATTTGATAAAAAGTTCTTCTTATTTTACTTCTCACCTGACTGAGAGTGTAAAGTCACCGGGATTAGAAGAGCTTGGACGAGCCAGAAAGGAACTGTCGTAACCACGTTCCATCAATAAACGTTCGGCTTCTATACCTGATATGTTGGGATGAAACCATCTGTGATAAAAATATTCAATTATAATAAACAAATTTTATTTTAGTCTCGTAAAATTTTCAGATTACAAAAATGAAACCATAGAAATGAATTAAATTTCAATAACGTGGATGCAGAAAAAGTTATTTTATATGATAATTATGATCGGAGTATCAATTTAATTATTATACTAATTTCGATAAATTGATTGATGGAAAAACAAGAAAAAAATGTTGGATACACCCCTTAAAAGTTTCCTCAGTCTTGTTCATTATTCTATTTCCTAGTAACTACTAAAATTTAAATAAACTGAAAATTCTAAAAACGTGATAACACGTTTAATCTTTCTACTTTCTATTTGCCACCTTTAAAATGTATACAATTTTTGAAATTTTAATATTCGATCGACTCAAGTGTATCGCACAGATTACCTCAAGGTTTTTATGGTGATACCAACAAGTTTGATCTCAGTTTTTCCCTTAAAACATGTACAAACAATTTTAGAAATTTCTATACTCCATTAACTCGACTACCTCAAAATGTCTACACGATACTGATGCAGATATGATTGATGCCAAATATGGACTTTTTACTTCAACAGTTAGGAATTGCTAGTGATGAGTAATCTTAAAATCGATATGTAAACGTCATAAGTTTTGAAAATAGAATAATGAGTAATTTTTACTCTTCTACATCGGCACAGAGAATATTTTACCTATTAATCGGCAGCAACGAATAAACGAAATAAATTTTTCCGATGCGAACATCAACAAGGTTGAGTATCCACTAAGAGCGAAGTTTCCGACGTAGTGAGTTATGATAATTACATATGGGTGGGGGCCCACTTTTTTTAAATTTGTTTTTTGACGTGTAGAAGAAAAAAAACCTGTCTCACCTGCGAGATGCCATGTCGTAGACAGCAATTACGACCACCTGGCGATAAATAATTTATAGTTTATCATTGAAGGCTGTGTTAAATCGCGAGTAGAAGTGCTCGTGAGGAAGCGTTTCTCTCGCGGAATTGTCAACCGAAGCCGCGCCACCGATCTGACATTTTTTTTTCGCGACTCACTCACAATTGTGCCACGCGCACAGTTTCAATGCTCACCGATGGCGTTTTCGCTCGATTATCGAAGAAACCGCGGTGAAAGAAAGATTTTATACGAGCTAAAGTTTGAGGGAATGATATTATGCTTAACCCGTTCGTTCGATCGTGATATACCACCGCTAGCATGGGATATCATTGATCTCTCCGAGAAGTGATAAAAAAAAAAAGAAGTTCCGGCCACAGCGATCGTGAGACAGGGCCGGGAGAATAGCCGAGCCGGCTAATGGCACATGAGTCATTTTTCGCAGTGACCTGACATACCGACTGCGATATTGGGGTCTCAAAAAACAACACGTAAATAATAATTTTTAGCCATTTCACTAATTCGTCGTGAAAACTTCATATTTCGTAGGAAAACTATTCTTTCTTCTCGACTTTATTTCCCGTTATTATTTTCCAGGCATTGAGGCCAACGTACGACTATCGGTCAAACTGTTTGTGATATGACCGACTGAGTGGCGCGCTCAGTGAGTGAAAATGGAACTAATGTAATCTTAGTCGCCATTACTCACGTGCGATTATTATTATATTATGATCCGAAAACGAGAGCGTTGGTTTACTCGTTTACAAATAAATTTTGTTTCACACTCTAGCAATAATCAGTAATAGATAATACAACAAAATGTCTTTCTGGAAAGATGTTCTGGATGAGGCGTACGATGTTAAATTTGGATTCATCATCACCATGTTTTTTGGTTACGGAATTTATCGTCTAACTTGCAACAAAAAAACGGAAGAGGTTAACAAATGTGCCGATGAATCTGAGTCCTCCGATGATGAAATTGAGGTATGAAGCAAAAAAATACTTACATTTGTATATTCATTCTATCTGGAGGGTAAGTGTCATCATCATAAAATACTTGACATCAAATTTGATTCCAAAGATGACTTGATAAAAAAAAATACTGAGTCTGAGATTACAAGGTTAGGGGAAACTTGAATGATTTTACGGTGTTCAGCGTTGGAATGCAATGAAAATAGATTTTTTTAAAATCAAATTTACCACTTTTAAATATAGGAACGTAAAGTAAAAATCATTAAAATGTCTCTCAGGATATTAGTTTAGGTCTTGAGTCGCCAAATGAATAGAGCATAAGCGATAAGCAAAATTCAAGCAATTTTATAGCTATTTGATATATATGCTTAGCGATATGCAGATTTCAGCAAATTTGCGCATAAAAAATTTTATCCAGCAAGTCAATAAGGGCTTAAGAATGAAAGTGCTCCACGCAGCTTGAAACGTTAATCAATTGTAGAAATTGTGTGCAAATTTGTAGCTTGGACATTGCAACATCTATCCTTAATTCCAAAAAACACTTGTAGATATATATTTTCATTTATTTGCAACAGTATGTCTTGTTGAACCATTTTGCATTTTCAGGGAATCTTTTCGAGAATGAAATTAGTCCTTAATCATAGGATTTGAGTGAAGACCGCAGATTCTTGTATGAAAATGAAAGAAAATCTGCCCCACTGAAATTTGTCATGAAGAAGTCAATATTTTTGAAAAACCATTGCTTTAAATATTTTCCATCATTGGGAACAACATGGCTGTAGTGCAAAAAGCGATACTCTACTTTCCATTGTTGCACAAATATTCATAGAAATTTCATTCAAAATTAGTACTGACTTTGCTACTGTTAGATGCTTCGACTTCTTTGAATTCTTAGCTAAAATCTTTTTATGCAATGTAACAGGAATATATTTTGTTATTCACAGGAATACAAGAACGTCGACGAAGAGACCAAGATGGTACTATTAGTGAGAACAGATTTGAAAATGGGCAAGGGTAAAATAGCGGCACAGTGTGCACATGCAGCCGTCGCGGGTTACAAATCCGCCCGAAAACATCCAAAGTTATTGAAAGCATGGGAGTCCGAAGGTCAAAAAAAGATCACACTCAAAGTACGCATACTCTTCATATTCCATAAAAACAATTAAATTTAAAAAAGTAGAAAGCTAATTAACTTTGTTGGGCCTCCATTCGTTTTTTCAAAATTTTAAAATTGAATCATTTTAAATATCTGAGCAATGCATCAATTAATAACAAACTTCTCTAGTTTTTGCTGATTTCATTAATTTATAAAATATTATAATCAAAATTGCCAATGATTGAAAATTCATATAACAGGTGGACAGTGATGTCGTGTTGATGGAACTTTCGAGGCACGCACAAGCTGTTGGTCTATTGACGAATATCATCCATGATGCGGGTAGAACTCAGATCGCCGCTGGATCGAGAACAGTCTGTGCAATCGGGCCAGGTCCGGCGAGTCTCGTAGATAAAGTAACGGGACACTTAAAGCTATTTTGATATACGCCGGGATCGCGAGAAACAACTGTATTCCGTACATAATGCTCGCTCTAAACAGCGCTGAATTGAGAGAAAAAAAAAACAAAAATTCACGGAGAAACAATCATCAAGGTATTGAATTTTATTTATTACCGATGCTGCAATCGCAGCGCAATTCATAAATACGTGATTTGACGTCGTTTAAGAAAACAAAACCGCAGACTTGTGAAGAAAAATTCTCCGCGTAGGAACAATTTTGTACTTCATTTTACTGTTACGTCATACTTTTGAACACATTTAAATAGGACGGATATAACGGCGAATAGATTATAAATTGTGCGACGAGTGTTTCGCCGGGGCAAGAACGACATTTAATTTTTTTCTCCAATTTATCCAGAATCATTTCTCATCGTTCGGCCATTGTTCATATTACGAACAATGCGATGAACATAAAATATAATGAATATCGAGAAAGAAAATTCCGTTTCTCCATCGCCGCAAAAGTCGCGCGATATCTATATTATGAAATATCTTAAGAAAAAGAAAAAGTCATTGCCTTATCTCACGCATACATTGTCTAAGATTAATACAGATAGTACTTTGCTTTTCGTCCTCGTATCTCGCAGCCGGATGAAAGTAGATAGTATCGACTGTTGAAACACAGGTACACAATTGTTTTTTTTTTTTTTTTTTTTTTTTTTTTAATTTTTCATCGTGAATGGGTCTCGAATTATCAATGTTCACGATACTAAAAAAAAAAACTCTGTCGAAACGCCTTTCATCCGTTTCTCCGACGACCCGATACTAAGATCATATATTACTACGCGACGAGGACTTCTCATACATCGCGCTTATAAATACATTTTCGTTTGTTTTCTTTTGTAAAAAATATAAATATCATTCGTCCACAAATCTACTCTCTACTTTACACTCGGTACTTGTTTTACCGTATGCTTATTATTCTAGTGTGATTGCCTGTAATGCGAAGGATGAAAGATAAACATCTTTCAAACTGGTGGCGGCGGGGCTTTTCGATGAATTTTATTGGAGCTAGTAGCGCTGCACTGGGACTCGGCTATGGAACGACCATCGGCCTCGTCTCGTCGGCAAAGTTCAGGCTCGTTCTGCAGCCAATTTTGGGTCTGGCTATTGCCAGTCGACGACAATTGTCCCTGTTCGCTCTCGGTCACGTTGCCCGCTTCCTCGAGAAGCTTCGACAACGATGGCGCAAGACCGAGTCCCAAATTTCTCTCGTGATAAACTTCCGATATCGTTGGCGTCAATTCACGCGTTAGGCTTGTCAATGATGTCGCGAAATTTCGCAAATTGTGCGGTATTCCCTCGGTCGTTTGTGCACTTTCCGTCTGATGACTGTTAACATCCTCGTTAACGGTCGGATGTCGCGGTTTTCTCGGTGAACTCGTGCCTATTTCCGTTCTAACGCTCAAACGCTCGAGGACCGTTGCCGGTAATGGCGGTAATGGTTGACGACGTAATACCGTCGCGTGACCGGTTTCCCAATCCGTGACGGAACTGCTCGAACTCGAGCCCGGTCTTACCGTTTGATCGGGATACAAATTTCTTATTCTCGTCTGATGATTCAGATTCAGAGCCAATGGTGGACTCGGCGTGAAAGCTGCATCCGATTCACCTGAACACATTTTTCATTAATCGTGATAAGGGTACATGAAGATTAATGATATTTCATTGAATCATCGATTATGGATTTTAGAGGGAAAACAATATCTAAACTCTACGTACCTCCACCATTGGGACACGTCTGTCTTGACATTGGAATACTCGGCGCTTCGGTTGTTTTGCCATCGGGTTCACCGCGATGTCTGACGTAACTGGCGAACGCACCACCGAGTTTCGGACGTTCCTGTATTGTCTTTTCATGCTGACTCACGGAGGTCAAACTTTCCATCGAGCTACCGGAGTCCAGGCTCAGGCTCTTCGGTGCTTCTTGCGTATCTGTATTGAAAAATACACCGATCAAGAACGTATGAAAAATTGTTTGAATATTAACGAAATTTTACAGTTTTAATAAAGAGAAAATATTTTCATTTGAGTATGGGTCATTTCATGTCAAATCGACCAAGAGTTGGAATCGACCCCTTTCAATTGCGAGGAAATTTGGTCAGAAGTTTTCGTTTTTAATAAATCAAAGTTCTATCAAAGGAAAAAAATTAAATTTTTTTTTCGAAAGTTATGCAAAATTCAAAATTTCACAATGTTTCAAATCTCTCAAGTTTATTTTTTAAATACCTCGAAAACTATTATAGTTACGAAAAATCGTTCTAAATTTATCTTAAAGAGTATACTTGAGGCCACCAAAAAATATTCCGAAATTTTTTTTTTTGTCAAATGATGAATTTGGAGAATTTTGATTTTTCAAAAACCGTGAAAATCCAAGTACAACATTAAATTTTTGGTTCAATTTTTTTTATATAATACCTCGGACTGATCTTAAAAGATCCTGGAATTTTCAGAAAGGTGTCTTTTGTTTTTTCAAAAATATAAATTTTTGAATATTTAAAAATTGTGGAAATCCACGATCAACATTAAATATTTGATTTATTTTTCCTTTTTAACTCCTCCAAAATACTGTTACTTTTACTTTTTTACTGCTCAAAATTACAACACTACATGATTACTCAACTTTACTTAACTGAGAGGTGAAAAAAAAAAATTTTTTTTTTAATAAAATTAAAAAATTTACATTTTTGAAACAAAAAAACACCATCCTGAAAATTTCAGGATTTTTTAAGATCAGTACAAGATATTACATTTAAAAAATTGAACGAAAAATTTAATGTTGAACTTGGATTTTGACGATTTTTGAAAATTCAAAATTTTCCAAATTCATCATTTTTCAATCTTTTTTTCAGAATATTTTTTTTTTCGTAGCCCCAAGTGTACTCTTTAAAACGAATTCAGAACGATTTTTCGTAACTATAATAGTTTTCGAGATATTTAAAAAGTAAACTTGAAAGATTTGAAAAATTGTGAAATTCTGAATTTTGCATAACTTTCGAAAAAAAAATTTTTAATTTTTTTCCTTTAATAGAACTTCATTTTATTAAAAACGAAAACTTCCAACCAAATTTCATCTAAATTCAAAGGGGTCGATTCCAACTCTTGGTCGATTTGACATGGAATGACCCGTATATATTATTTTGGGGCCTATTTTATCAAAGTCTGAAAATAGATATTTTAACAGGCCGATTATTTAGCTTCCTCATGAAGATAAAAAAAAAATCTGCATGATGTTGTTTTTTTAAGGTCTCCTTTATCAGGAAGCAAAAGCTCAAAGGTATGAGCAAATATCTATTTCGCCTATGATTTTTCTTCCTCCTCCTCATGAAATGAAAGCTTCATCTGTCCGGAATCAAGAGTAAAGGTCAATTACCAAACAGTGCGAGCAGTGCTTGAAGTGCAAATTGAACGGCTCGTCTCGATGCGGCTTTTCCGGTGCGCAGTGTGACTTCCGACTGTCCAACCTCCATAAGATCGAAGCCCAGACTGGCGAACAATTCGTGCGAGCCGGAAGCTCGCCATATTTTAACGGGCAGCGTGACTTCCTGTCCCTCGGTGGCAGCACTGGCGCGTCTCATCGCCGATATAACGTCCTCGGCGGCTTCGGGAACTTGCAACAATCTCACAAGTGCGTGAAGGGACGACGGCCCAAGTCCCAATAATGCCTGTAGACTAGCGCTGCAACGCGTCAATCTCTCCTCGGGATCGCTCTGTGGAAAAAACACTGACGAGGGTATGCCATTGCCAGCTGGCTCAAAGCGGAAACCAACGGACATCAGCAGCTCCTTCCAGCCAGGTGCAGTTCCAACTTTGTTCTCAATACTGCGCTGGGTCGTGTACATGGCGTTCTTTTGACCACGATGAATTCTTTGCAATGATTTTTCAACGAGATGAAGCGTCACGCGAAGAGCATCGCGACTCTGTTCAGGACCACCGCGCAGTAATTCAGCCAGAGCTTGTCCCATGAGTGCAACCTTGTTCGACAATCTCGCATCACCGCCCAACAAGAGCCAACCCGCCCAATTAGCCGGATGCGCAAAGTGTCTCGTGTGCTGCACAGTCTGCATTGCTTCGGCCAGAGCTCTCGAGGCTCTCGCGCCTTGTAACATGGCGCTGTAAAAAGCTCGCAACAGTATACTTCCAGCGGTCGATGGTACGGGCCACATTGCCACGAGAACGCACTGTGCACCGGCGCTGAGAAGACTCTTCACCATCGTCTGCACACCGTTCGAGCTCAATCTACCAGAATTTTCGCCGTTCAACCAGCAATGACCGCTAGACAGTACGACCAATCTAGCGGTCAATCGTAATCTCGATATCTCACCGGAACTCAACAGATACTCCGAACGCTCATTACCGTCCTCAGTTTGATCGGGTGTCAGCGCCAAATTTCCGGTATTCCATATTATCGGTGTAGTCAAATGAATGCACTCGGCATCGGGCAATGATCTCAATACCGCCGACCTCGTTGCCTCATTACCAACCAACGCACGCGCTTCCAACAATTCAGCGACAATACCAGCCTCGGTCTCAGCGGACATTGAACTCTCGGGCCAGGCATTTTCGTCTCTCAATTCCTCCGGCAGAACGGGATTACCAACAACGAGAGCGGCGACTGTAGCGCCACCCTCGGGCATCGGTGTCCTCGAGCGTTTCTTCAATGCCGCCAATGACGGTACCACGAGAAGGGAAAAACGTTCGCAGAGATAATCCTCACCGGGACTTGCCTGTAGAGCGGGCAATGGTGCGAGATAGAGTGATTTTTCAACAACGAGAATGAGCTCTTTTCGCGCTGGTGGCAGAAGATCCTCGAACGGAGCGAGTAATATATCGTAGAGTGTTTGCAACTGATGAGGCGCTTGCCAAGCTGGTCCCTTAGCGCCTCGTCCCCATCTCGCGCTACCGGCTCTCGAGCTCACCGATCCAACGCTGAACAAACTGCTGAGACTGTACGAACTAGCGTTGAAGTGATGTCCCCTCGACGTTATCATCGTACTCTCGTCGATCTCGTTGGTCTCGCCGATCAAGGCCTCGCGCGCTTGAAGCACCTTCTCCTCGAGACTGATCGCGTCGTCGAGTCTCGTCGAGTGAAATCTCAATAATCCGCGACTAGGCGCGAGGCACCAAGCGTGTAACTCATCGTCGGTTTCACTGTAATAAATGACAATGCCTCGCTGACGATCAACGATCTCGGAATAATGCGTCGCGTCCTCGACGTTGTTCGTTCTCGTTCTTCTCGATCTTTCCGCCCAATTAAGCGCCTCCTCGGCGCGATTCAAGCTCACTAATACTTTTTGCAAAGTGCCATAAGTATCGTTCAATAATTCCAATCTGCTCGGTTGTCCACAGGCCAAATTGCCCGATGTACCTTCCAACGATTCGAGTAGATTGGCAGCTTTCTCGAGCTGCTCGACCGATATCGTTGGTTCACCGGCTTGCCAGTGCACGAGTCCGAGTCTGTGACGCAAACGTGCGACTTCCTCACGGCGTCCCAATCCTTCGGACAGCGAGAGACCGGATTGAAGATAGCTGAGGGCACGACCGCGATCACCGCGAAGATGATGAAGTCTGCCGAGACTCGAGAAAGCCGCAGCTCGAGCCGGCTGGTCACCAGCTGCTGCCGCCAGACTCAGGGATTGTTCCTGCAGTCTTATGGCCTCTTCGAGCTGTCCGAGTGCCTCGTTCGTCGCGCCAAGGTTTGCGCACGCGCGTGCCTGAAGTCCAGCGGCATCGAGATCCTCGGCGATCGTCAACTCGAGCTGATGATGACGCAGCGCCGAGCTGGGATCGTTCATCAGCAGATGAACAGCACCGAGACCACTGGCGGCCTCTGCCTCGGCAGCTCTGTCGCCTAAACTACGCGCCAGTGTCAATTGATGCGAGAGACAACTAACTGCTTGCTCGTGATTGCCGATCGCCGCGTGTACCCGTCCCAAATCACCGTAAGCAGCGCCACGTGCTTCCGGACTGTCGACCTCGTGAGCAGCGACCAATCTCTTCTCGAAGCAAACAAGCGCCTCGGGCAAATTACCCGAAGCTTCTCGCGCTCGTCCTAAACCACGATAGGCCCTCTCCTGATCTCTGACGCTTCGCAATCTCACGGCAGCTGCCAACTGTTGCTCGTGACACTTTATCGCTTCATCGGGGTCACCGAGTGCCTCGTAACAATCACCGAGATTACCGAGAGCTCGAGCTTTGTCGATCAACGCTGTGCCCGTCGTCAGTGGTTCTAGGGTAGCCAATTGTTGCTCGAGATAGCCAATCGCGTCCTCGTAATGAGCCATGTTTAATCTCGCTATACCGAGATTACCCAGAGCCTGTGCCTCGACACCGGAATCACCGAGTTCACGCGACCTCTCCAATTGTTCCTGATAACACTTGACCGCGTGGGTGTATTGACCAAGTGCCATGTGTACCGCTCCTAGATTACCGTGAGCGCGACACTCGCCCCTCAAATCTCCCTCCTCCTGTCGCAACGTCAATTCTTGGGTATGGAAACCCAACGCCTTGTCGTGATTTCTCGTTGCACGATGCGCTATACCAAGTGCACCGTACGCAGCTGCCTCGAGACCACGATCAGTCGCTTGACGCGCCAGATTCAATTGACGCTGATGCATCTTTATCGCCTCGTCGATCTCACCGAGACGCAACAGACAATCGCCGATATTGCCGAGTGCCCGAAATTTACCGGCAAGATGCTTCGTCATGTGGGCTATAGCGAGATAATACTTTTGGCACTCGAGTGCCGTGTCCAAATTGCCGAGTGCCAAGTGTGCCAACCCGAGATTACAATAAGCCCGACCCATCCCAGATTTGTCCTGCAAATCTTTCGCCAGTGCCAAATCCTGATCGTAATATCTAACGGCCTCGCGATGATTGCCGAGACAATAATGAGCGTAACCTAGAAAATGGCACGCTTTCGCTTCGCCCTCGACATCGTGAAGCTCCTGCGACAACATCAAATAATTCTCGTAATATGGAACCGCTTCCTCGAAACGACCGCGCGACGAAAGACAATTTGCCAGATTCAGAAGGGCACAAGCTTCACCAGCTGCGTCTTTGAGCTCACGGGCGATCGCCAAGTGTGCTCTGTAATGTCGCAATGCCGTCTCGTGACCTTGAACGGCTTGATAAGCGACCGCCAAATTACCGTGTGTACTCGCCTCCGAGCTTCGATCGTTCACCTTCCAAAAAATAGAATGTATGTTATTTATGTTCGACATATACGTTTTGGAAAGTTGTTTGGACAAACAACTTGTCATTGGGTCTGAGGACGTTCGTTTGTGTCCTCAAGGTTGTCCGAAAAAATGCAAGGTGTTTAAAAATGAAGATTCTCAAAGATAGTGAAATCACGATTGCATGATTGGTTGGATCATATTTAAACATTGATTGATTTTGTTGATAATTTCAAGTATTCTCACCTCCTTACTTATCGTCAATTCCTGCTTGTGATACTTTATCGCTTGTTCGTAATATCCAAGCGCGTTGTAAGCATTACCGATATTTCCATACGCTCGTCCCATACCAGCTCGATCACCGAGTGATCTCGCTATTCCTAGATGCGCGTGATGTAATTTCAACGCTGCGTCGTGTTCGCCGAGCAACTGATAGACTATACCGAGATTGCTGCAGGCACGTCCTTCAGCTACTTTGTCCTTGGTCGTTAGCGCAACGTCGAGTTGCCTCTGATGCCAGAGTTTCGCCTGAGCCAAGTCACCTGTAACATGGAGGAAACAAAAAAATCATGCGAATCATAAACTTGCTTGTGGCTTCGGAAAGGAATTGGTAAGTCATCTGCCAATTTTCTACTCGATCGTCCGTTGCATTTTTTAATTTAACGAATCATTTTTTCCAGGTACAATTTCTCGACGTTGAGGGACATTTTGGACAAGCTAACATAAGAATCTCAATTGAGGAAATTTCACAAAAACGAAGATTTCTTTATGAGGCAGAAGAATCACTAAAAAAAAATGATGAGACAAGGAAAACGAAGGAAAATAATAATTAATTTGGAAAAGAGTTGTGAAAATAGTAATGTAAAAATAATGCATTACCCATTACTTTAAATATTGTGTAGAGGATAAGTTTTCCGTTACAAATTACAAAAGTAACGTGTGATGAATGAATGTTCCATTACAAATGAAAATAGTAATGTATAATGGATGCGTGTTCCATTACAAATAAAAAAGTAATGTGTAATGGTTGCATCTGCCATTACAAATTAAAAAAAAAAAACGTGTAATGAACGAGTGGTCCATTACAAATTACAATTGAAGAAAGTAGTTTGTTGTGAAGAATATTTCATTACAACTTCGTGTTTCTACGACACTTTGGAGCAGGTACTATTTTGCTCAAAGGTAAGTCTATTAATGTTTCAATGAAAATAATTTGTTCGTATCAAGTTTTTGTTAACTTTACTATCGTAGTGGTAAATGTATGAACAGTGATTTTTTGGGGTAATTTTTACTCTGTTCTTGAATTGTAATTTTTACAACAATGGAGTAAAAATTACTCCAAAAAATAAATGTTCATACACTTGCTACTAGAATAGTAAAGTTTAAAAAAACTTGATACAAATTATTTTCATTGAAAAATTAATAGACTTACATTTAAGCAAAATAGTACCTGCTCGAAATTGTCGTAGAAACACACTAATTTGTAATGGAATATTTTCCATTGCCAATTACTTTTTTTTCCATTGTAATTTGTAATGGAGCACTCATCCATAACACATTACTTTTTTTTTGTAATGGCACATGCATCCATTACACATCATTTTTTTTGTAATGGAACACCTATTCATTACACATTACTCTTGTATTTTGTAATGGTACACTTGTCCATTTCACAATATGCAGTGTAATATTGTAATACTGTATTACTATATTCATTACCGATTAGGGTAATGAATACAGTAGTGCATTATCAAAATAATGCATTATTTACAACTCTGATTTGGAATTACTAACCGGCGCATCTGGCTGCGTGTCCCAAACCAGCGTAAGCTCTCGTCTCGATGGCACGATCGCCGAGTTCCTGGGCTATTCTCAAAACGTTCTCGTGATAGGTCATCGCTTGACTGAAATTACGACGATAATGATGGGACGAGCCGAGATTACTGAAAGCCCTCGCTTCCTCGACGCGATCACCGAGTCTGCGAGCAATGCGCAAATGCGTCGTGTGACAATCAACGGCACTCTCGAATTCACCCATCGCCAGATAAACAGCCCCGACATTGCCGATTTCACGCGCCTCTTGCAAACGATCGCCCATCTGTTTGACTAGCTGAACGCATTGTTTGTGGGACGCAAGGGCATTCGGCAAATCACCGATCGCCGTGTAAACGTGACCGAGAGACGTGAGCGACGATGCCGCTGCCTGAGCGTCTTTGCACTTCATTGCGAGTACAAGCTGATATCTGTGGGCGGTCAACGCCTCTTTGAATGTTCCTTTGCTGAAGTATGCCGAGCCAAGGTTACCGTGCGCTCGACACTCGCCCTGCGTATCACCGAGGGATCTTGCTACGCCTTCAAAAGCAAGAACAAAAATTTATACTACCTTTTTTTAAAATCATACAAATTGGCTTTAGAAAGGTTTGAACATTTCGCAATAATTGCTTAGGTGTGAAATTTTAGAAATCGTTGCTACGGATATTTACACATGAATCGCTTATAATTTGTGAAATTTTAAATTCAAAGAAAATTGCAAATTCGATAATTATGAAGATATTGCTTCTGACAAGTTCCAGGCTTATCTTTTCGAAAAATAATATTTTTTGAAAGGGAAATCATGACATAGTTTATTTTGTCTATCTTTCTCTTTCTCGCTCTTTTCTATAAATATTGTAAGAGAAATTTTGAAGTATAAAAAAAAAAATTTTTTTTTTTTGAAAATTCTTTTTTGATTTTTTTCTGACTTCGGTGATTCCGAGTTCCATTATATTTTTTGTGAGATTTTTTATCGATTGACCATTTGGATTGTTTCTAATGATTATTATTGAAAAATTATAACATTTAAAATACTTTTCTCAAGACAAACAAATGTTTATCATTTTAAATTGGTAATTACAGATTAAAATCTGAGCATTGATTTCATGAATAATCTTTTTCAGAATAGAATGAGACGGTAGTTACTAAAGTCAGCAAAAAATTTGATATTATTCTTGAAAAAACTCAATGCAACACATCTTGCTGAAATTTTTCTTTAACAAAACATATTTTATAAAATCTATCGCAATTACTATATTATGAGCAGAGATGGGCAAATATTAAATGAATATAGTTTAATTACAAATTATCGCGCCAATGTGTAATTGAAAGGCAAATTAATTGATCATTATGATAGTAATGTGTAATTAAAGTGCGATTTAATTACTCATTACCCGTGTAATGGATAATTGACTCCTTTCGACTGCGAGATATTTCAAGCATTAAATTACAAATGTAATTTCATTAAAAATATACATTAATTGCAAATGTAGTTTGACTTGAAATATAATTTGATTACAAATGTAACTTCATTAAAAATGTAATTTAATTTTCTTCCAAGTAATTGAATAATTTTCAATATGAAATGCTTGAAATAATTTGTAATTGAATGGATCACAATTAAAACAGCCCCGAGTAATGTATAATTTAATGCTATAAAATTACAAATGCTTCAAATAATTAGTAATTCAACGAGTAATTTAATTATAAATTATAATTATAAAAAATATTGGTAGAAACGTGTTTTAAAATTTATCACTCATTCAACTATCTCCAATCATTTGAATCCCCTCAAATTGAATTAAAAATCTAAAGCTGGGATGCAAAAATCCGAAAAAAATGCGTAAGCTTCAGAAAAGTTGGTTTCTACCATTTAAAAGAATTCACGTGAGAATTACTAAAATTTTGATAAAAAATAAGTCTAATTTTTTTAAATGAATTTTTGAGAATGGCGATCGTTACCCAGGTCTTGTTGCATGTAGCTAATGGCTTTGTCGAGGGAATTGAGTGCCCAGTAAGCGCTGGAAAGTGCCGAAAACACGGATCCTCGGAGTTTAAGGCTGCACGTGCCGATCGTCAAAGCGGCTTCGAGAACACCAGCGGCAGCTTTGTACTGTCCAGCACCGAGAAGTTCCTGCCCAACGACCGATATAACGACGAACGGCGATTCGTCGAGTTTCATAGCTCTCAGTTGTTGAAACGTCGGCTCCAGGGTCGGTCGAAGTGGCGATTTCAACGAGGCCTCGACGAGACCCGAGAGCAATTGTGAATTCGGCGGATCTCTCGCTAATCCGGCGCTGAAAGCGACCAGAGCTTCGCCGTAACGACCGAGACATTGCAGAGCTACGCCTTGACGATAATAAGCCTGGAAAGAAAAACAAAAAAAAATATTAGAAATTTGCCAATGACTTCTTCTTTCTTTCCAGTATTTAAGCCGTTTGAAGCGGTTTCTTGAGCTACTCTATGAAGAGCAGTTAAATTTTGGATTCTTCACCGAGGAAGCTCAAAAACCGACGGAAGTTAAACAGGAAGTAATTTACTAATTTGAAGATTTGAAAAAAAACCTTTGGCCATTGCGGTACTAGCTCAGTGGCGCGAACCGCGTCTTGAAGGGCGAGCGCGAATAATCCCATTTTGAGACGCGCAGCCGAACGATTTGAATAGAGAACATGGCTCAGAGGATCCAAAGCCAGAGCCTCGGTGTACAGAGTTGCAGCAAGCGCGTAATCTCCGTTCTGACATGCCGCGTTACTTCTGCGCACCGTCTCCAGGAATAATGCCCTCGATCCTGCAGCCAAGGCCGACGTACCTTCGGGCTCCACCTGTTACATCGATCATTCCATTTGGTTAGTCAAAAAGGATTATAAAAACTTCAATTCTACAACTATTAAAGTATTTGGCACAACTATTTGACTGCATTAACTATCAACTATTTTTGTTCATTAAATAGTTGTTCAGACTTTTACTCTGGGTCTTTAAAAGCTTCAAATAAATATTCTCCTCCGGTGAGATATTCAAAAGTTGATTATCAATTGTGGGTTGAAAAAAGCCAACAACAATGAGAATAATGAAAATAGGAGTTCAAAATAAAAATCAGAATTGGAAAAAACAATCGAAGTGATACAATTATTCAGCTGCATCAATTATAAATTCCTTTTGTTTACGAATTTTTTGGTCAGTCTGTAGAAATTTATATTTTAAAAAGTTTGTGATTAATATTTTACTCCAAAATTTAAATTCAAATAAATATTTTTCGAAGATGATACTCAATAGACAATTATTAATTCTAAGTTGAGATTACGAAAAACACCAGCCATTTTTAAATTGGCAATGAATATTTTACTCCAAAATTTGAATTCAAATAAATATTCTTCAAAGATGATACTCAATGGACAATTATTAATTCGGAGTTGAGATTACAAAAAAGCAGCCATCAAGGATGTATTTTAACAAGTTTTCAGTGAATATTTTACTACAAAATTTTTATCCAAATAAATATTCTCCAAAGATAATACTTAATAAAAAATTATTAATTGTGAGTTGAGATTATAAAAAAAGCAGCCATCAAGGATGTATTTTAAGAAGTTTTCAGTGAATATTTTACTACGAAATTTTTATCCAAATAAATATTCTCCAAAGATAATACTTAATAAAAAATTATTAATTGTGAGTTGAGATTATAAAAAAAGCAGCCATCAAGGATGTATTTTAAAAAGTTTGCAATGAATCTATTACTCCAAAATTTAAATTCAAATAAATATTCTCCAAAGATGAGACTCGATAGATAATTATTAATTGTGAGTTGCGATTACAAAAAAAAAGTAGTCATCAAGGATGTATTTTAACAAGTTAGCAATTAATATTTTACTCCAAAATTTAAATTCAAATAAATATTCACTGAAGATGATATTCAATGGACAATTCTTAATTCTGAATTGAGATTACAAGGAAAAGCATCAAGAATAGGACTAGAAGCAAGAATTAAGAATAAAAATAAACAGGAAATTAAGCGGCATTATTAAAAAATTGAAAAATAATACTACAATATCTTTCTCAAAATATTATTTTCATTCGATATAATAAAATCTCACATCGGATGATGATATAATAATATTAAAAATGGGACTAGAATAATGAAATAAAATTCGGATTCTGTCATCACTCCTTGAATCAGAATGGACCAGACCAATTGAAAAAATATATATATTTCTGTTTCAGTGTGACTAAAAAAAAGTCGAGGGCACCAAAGCAAAAAAACGAAGAGTGAAAAAAAAATTACCTCAGAGATATCCCTATGAGACATTGTTTAAGACGGGCCGGTACCATCCTCTTGCGTGGGCATTATCCGTGGCCAAGGAACTCCATTAGATAAGGCCCCGCTCTTCTAAAAGTAGGTGTATACATATAGATATATATATATATATATATACAGAAACGGATGGATGTTTTTCTTCGTTGAGAATTTTGTGGGATCTATTTTTTTCCTTGCGCACTTTGAACTCTCAGCTCTTCCAACGCTCTCACTCCAAATGTCGTTCACAATTATTGGTATCTCTTCTCTGAACCGATGAAAAAAAAAATCTCGGTTCACTATTCGTGAGAATAAAAGTATTAATGCACAACGCACAGGTATAACTGGTAGGAACGCGATTTTACAAAGAGCGAGCAACGAATTATAGTTGAAACACACGCGAGACACGACGAAGTACGGCTTTAACCGGGTCCACCGGCAGCGAGACTGTCTCGTTGTGGCAAAACGTTTTCCCGGGGGTTTGTTTTCGATAGGCAGAGGAGAATAAATTGCGTTTGATTAATAAAAAAGGAGGGAGTAAGGCGTCTTAGGGGGGCACCCACTGCATTCCTCAGGCACAGCCATCTTGGAATGTGACCCCGGGTCCCCCCGTTGGGCCCGTTGGGCCCGAGGAGTGGGGCACCGGGGCCCTGACGGGCTCTCTCGCACCTACACAAACGTGCACACCTCTGCACCGATGCGAATCAACACGGACAAAACACCTGTATTCGTGTAACTCACACAATCGTTTTTCCTCACCGCAACGGCAGACTCACACGTACAAACTTTGAGGAGGTTCGATCATTTCTTACGTTTCCGTTTTTTTCTCTCCCTTTTTTTTCCATTACAAAGTCCATAATTTTTTTCAAATATTTATCAATGCACAGAAAACATGTATTCATGAAGCATAATCCTGGCCGAGGTTTCCTATCATTTTTTTTATCAATCCTTTTTTTAAAAAAATTTCGCTACCGTTGATTTATGGGAAATTATTGCCCTCTCGCCTTGATTTTGAAATTCTAAGCGATAGTTTATGACGTGCGGGAGGACAGTGGAAAACTATCCAACTTGAAGTACATTTGTAATTGTAACAACGGTATCTCGTGGATTTAACATTTTTCGAGATAGAAATAGTAATCATAAAAAAAAGCTATTGCTACAGTTAAATATAAATGACTTTCTTGTGAGCTCGCGTAGAATCTCACAGTGCTCGATTCTCCTTCCCTCTCGCTCCTCGCTTTCTGCAGAATAGCAGCTGCTTCGAGAATCCAAGAGCACCTCTAATATCCCCACCATGATGAAATTTGCGAACCTCCTTAATGAGCTTATATCCATCTGGTGAATGCACAGTGCTCTCGGAGCGCAACTCACAGGGGTTTCTACAGAGCGGCTCCCATGTATACCCCCATATTTTACTCATTCAACAGTCATTAACTATTTTCTAACGTTCATACGCAATTTTATTGCTGTCAGCTGACGTCGTGCCCCTGATTTCTTGATCTTTGCGTTTTATCGAAAAAATCCTGCAAATTAGATATTTGCAGATTCAGCTTCCTGATTTCTTTGGGTCGTTCAAAAAGCTTCATCAACGCTTCCTTGAGGACCCCTATGATCAATTTAATTATGGCTTCCCCATTGAAGCTTGAGGAATGAGGGAAAAAATCAGGAAGCGATATTTAAACAATTCCCTTCACGACATAAAAAAATTGCTCTCTTGCGAAAATACCAAGAACATTTTTGGTAATTTTTAATAATCTGCAGAGAATTTTCGTTCTTTTCGAATTTCCGTTGCCGAAAATCGTTTATTTTTCCCATCAGGAAACCTCAAAGTACGATCGAGGTGTTAAGTGGAACTCTAAATATTTTCAGATTCTTTCTTTTTCGAAAATAATAAGCAATCGTGGCTTGTGGAGCCCTTGTCATTTCGTTTGTTCATGATTAGATATTGACTCGGAGGGAATTTAATGGGATACAAAAATACGGGACCAATGGTGAATGGTCCTCTTCCCGGAAAACATTGGAAAAAATAGTATTCTTGGGACAACATCCTCTCTGAGAAGCATAGAAAAAAGAGAGAAATCTAGAAAATAAATTTCAAAATCTCGATCAGGTGTTACTAAAGTTTACAAAATGAAAATATTCACTTCCTTTTATTTGTCAAAAGTAGAGGTAATCTAGGCGGAAACTTCTGAATCGTTTTTACAAACATTTTCGAATTAGACGACAATTACAACCTGCATCTTGGAGGTAGAAAAATATATGTGGGTTTAAATTTCCAAAAAGTTTTACCGGCAAATTCCACTTTCATTATTTTATCGTTTTATTTATTATTATTCAACTTCTCAAAAAGATGATTTTCATTTTAAAAAACCTCCATTTTCTATGTTCATTAGAGCGATTTTTTTTGACTTTTTTTATTTCACTCCCCATCCAAAATTTTGTTGCATATGTCTGAAGGAAATTCCCTAAAAGTTACAGTCCTTAATATTAATACTAAGCACTTTCCCTTCGCCTGATAAGTTTTCCCATCTAAAATACACGTAAATCAAAAAATTTTTTCTTCAAAATTCTACCACTCCGCGGTTTTTCATGCCATCGCATTGATTTTGGTCGCAATTTACGCAGAATTGAACGATCTTTGCAATTGTCTTGAACAGCGTAAGTGTAACTTACACTGGTGAGATGGTACGAGTTCACCAAAGTTGATTTTTACCTACAATTCTCGTTTTTTCGCTGTTATCTCCGAAATTAATAACTTCACCGAAAAAATGTAAATGAAAATTTTTCTGGAAATTTAATTTCCTACAAAAAAAGGTCCTTTATACCTAATTGCTAAAATCAATATTTCTTGAGATATTGAACCTTAACTTATTTGTGATATGAAAATTTTTATGTATTATCGAACCAAAAGTTTCAAATGGTTGATATTCCATATCATATCACCACTCGCGATATGTGGTATGGTGATATGATATAGAATATCAACAATTTAAAACTCTTGGTTCGAAAAACTATACAAATTTTATATCATAAATAAGTTAACGTTCAATATCTCATGAAATATTAATTTTAGCAGTTAGGTCTAAAGGACCCTTTTTGTAGAAAATTAAATTTCCAACAAAATTTTCCTCTACGATGTTTCGGTTAACGCGATCATTTCGGAGATAACAGCAAAAAATCTAGAATTTTAGGTAAAAATCAACTTTCGGGAGCCGTACCATCTCACCAGTGTAAGTTACACATACGCTGTTCAGGACACTTAAAGATCGTTCGATTCTACGTAAATTGCGACCAAAATCAATGCGATAGTATAAAAAACCACGGAGTGGTAAAATTTTGACGAAAAAAGTTTTTCATTTACGTGTATTTTAGATGGAAACACTTATCACGCGAAGGGAAAGTACTTAATATTAATGACTGTAACTTTCAGGGAATTTTCTTTCAGACATATACAACAAAATTTCGGGTGGGGAGTGAAAGCAAAAAAAAAGTCGAAAAAAATCGGTCTAATGTTAATCTATGAACATTTTCTGTAAATATTATATTGGATTTGCACGATCATAAAAAATGGCCCTATTTTTCATTCGGAAGGAAAATCGCGAGTGCCTAAAGGTCACGAAAATGTGTCTTTTTGGGCGGAATTTTGAAAAAAAAAATTCAGTGGCCAAAGTACCATGGTTTTATGTATTATATTTACATATATTCCATTGGTTGAAGCAATGGGTCCCCATACGCGCATAATATTCGAAGAGAGGTGCCCATACCCATAAACCCGTACGATTCTCACGTGGTGTAAACGGAATCCCGCACGCCCCCGTGTGCCTCCTCTTCCTATATAGTACCGTGACCTTTCCATGCATATGTACGTACATTCACGAATACCCGTCGAAATCGAAACGCGTGTGTGTAACCCCATACATATATATCTATAGATGGACGTCAGGGTTTTCGGGCCGCGGGGTCTTCTTTTCCCACCCTTTACGTGCAACACACACTGACCGTTCGACCGCCTGCCCGGCCCAACCATATATCCGAGCCTCATACTTTTGTACCTTTTGGCGCACGGTGTATTATCTCGTTAAAAAAAAAATTAAAAAAATTAAACAAAAAAAAACGCACCGCTTATGCAGCCGCGTTCTCTCGTTCTCTTGCGCTCTCTCTCTCTCTTTCTTTCTCGGTACATAAAAATTTTAGCTCACGTAAAGAATCGCGGGAAAAAGGCTCGCGGTAATAATATTCCAGATGTGGAGATGGATCCCTGTTTTTTTTCTTCTTTTCGATTATCTCTCTCTCTTTCTTTTTCCCTTTTGGTCTCGGGAATCTCACGGGAGTATTTTTGCGCGCGCTAAATTCTTCATCGTTGCTTCTTTTATTTTAAATAATTTTTTCCTTCGTTTTCGTTACTCCTTCGTATTTCTCCTTTTTTCCATAACCGCACGCGCCATTATGCGAAATTGGTTACGTTGAGGTAAAGAAGAGGCGGAGTGGGGCCACCCCACGGTAAAAACGTGGGATAGCCGAGTTTGCTGCGTTCAATGTTGTACATTGCGGTATATATACATATATATACGATGATGTTCTGTAACGAAACGAACCACAAGTGTTGAGCGAGAAAAACTCTCCAACGAAATATATGCACGATGAAATATGAGTCGTTGGAAGTAATTTGTTTCAAGATATCGATTTTTCATGATCGTTCGCCATGAAATTGCGATCGGGTGATACGAAGAATATTCTGTAAGACTCATTGTCCGTGATGAACTCTTCATTTTTCTTCTTAATTACAATGTACAAAAGTACTTCTCTGTAATGCTACTTTTTTTCCGGCAAGACTTCGCTGATTCCATACATTCCGGCTAATAAACGACCGTGGGATATCGGTACCGGCTCTTTCGGGGCAACGTACGGTCCTTTTTCGCCCATGTATACGTATCTGTGTAGCATATCTGTAAGGAATAATTTTCACTCCGAGTTTCAGAAATTCATTGCCGTTGATTGGAATTCGAGAAATTCAGATTTTTTTTTGACACGACCAAAATAAATTATAATCGTTCAGACAATTTTAGTTATTAATGAATTTAAAAAAAGATTCAAAGGATACGGCAATCTAAGGACCCAGTATGCACTTTGCGAAAGTTTGATCGGTTCTTCGCATCCTGTGACGAAAATCGGACACGGTGCTGGGGCCGGTTGCACACGTGGATTTAGGGTCACGTGAACCGGCGCTTTCGGCGTAACCACGTGAATTCTCATGAGTTGAGCTATCAGAGGTTTTGGTTGTCTGTTGAGAAAAAGAAAATAAAAACATTAGTGTAAAGTCAGATGAATCTGGATCAAAAAGTCTGTAGGTGATGCGGACAAAAATCAATGGCAATGACTCAAAGAACAAATAATTTGGTTTACATCAATATTTCTATCAGAATATTTTTACACTATTTTTGTAAAGTCAAATTTGTAATTTTATTTCGACCTGGACGAGTAAGAGCTTTTTTCCACGATAGATATTCCTGTGAATGGACCGAAAAAGAAATATATATATGTGTCATTCCCTATCAATTCAACGACGTTTTGTCGGTGACCCCTTCGATTTTTTATATTTTTTAATATGTTATTATGTATGCAAAAAGAAGTAACCGTGTAAATTTTTAGCTCTCTATCTCAACCTATATCGAAGTTATTGATTTTTCAAAAAAATATTCATAAAATAATCATAACTTCTACAATAACCAACATATTCTAATTTGTTAGGACGTCATTTTTTTTGTTTATCAATGTACTTTTTGAACAAAATATCGAAAATTAAGAAATTTTATTAAATGTTTTTTTAGCTGTTTTAAGCTAAAAAATTGGATTTTCTTTCAATGGGACTCGTTCGATTTTTTTCAAAAAAAATTATAAAATTCAAATTATAAAAATCAATTTTTTTCTTTTTTAATAAGAAGTTATTTGAATCCCATCTTCAGTAAAATGATTTTACTGAAGATGGGAGACGAAAAGTTTTCGTCTTTTCGTCGAAAAGACGAAAATTTTATAATTATTTTGAAAAAATCGGAGGGGTCCCATTGAAACAAAATCAAATTTTTTAGCTTAAAACAGCCAAAAATACATTAAATTTTTTTGTTCTCAATTTTCGATATTTTTTTCAAAAAGTACATTGAAAAAAAATGGCAAGTTAGAATATCTTGATTATTGTAGAAGTTATGATTATTTTAAGAATATTTAAAAAAAAAATCGATAACTTCGGTATAGAGAGCTAAAAATTTACATAAATACTTCTTTTTGCATGTATAATAACATATATTAAAAAATAAATAAAAATTCTGAAACTCGGAGATGCAATGATAATGATAAATTTGACTCATTAGTTATTTCGCTGCATTTTTATGATTTTTTTCTCAAGTAGGAATTTTAAAAAAATCCAAATCCCCTCTAATCCGCACTAGTTTCGTCATGAAAAAGTGTACAAAAAATGTTTGAAATTTCACCGCACATACGACGAAGAAAAAATCGTCTCACCTGCAGGGACAGGAAAAGTAGAGGGGCATATCAGCCGTGCTCGAAGTCACTTTATTGCCGCTATCTTTGACTATTCCGTTTCCCGTCGCCTTGAGAACTTTGTCAGGTGCCGATGCCATGAATCTGTGACCACGCGGGCACTCGTACTCAACACCGACGAATATTTTAACTACAAATTCTTTTCCCCCCTTTGACTTTCGACACTTCATCGTATTGGCATTTTGAAAATTCTTCCCACGCTGACAATAATTGCGACCCTCGTGATCTCCCACCATCGGCCAGTACGAACCCCTGTCCTTCTGATGCTCCAATCTGCAAGATTTACGAGATAATCGTATCTTGGAATTCGCAGTCTCGCAAAGGTAAAGCGAGTAAAAAGAGAAACGTTCAAGCTAGCATTATTCAAGAATTATGACGATTCAACTTTTCATTCGCTTTTAATAATTCAATATTAATTAATTGAAAGAGAAAAAAATGGAGTGGTGCTGGAACAGCTCATAATTTTGAGAAATGCGCACTAAATACTAAAAGTTCAATATAATTAATTGAGTAATTAAATATACAGGCAGATTCAATGAAAGTAAATTTTGCAACAAATGAAGGTAGATTTTGTGGAATATTAGAAATAATTATATAATTCGTAACGAAGAAGTATTTGCATCTTATCGAATATATTCGAGTGTAAAACCGTTTGCAGTACCTGACGGTAACGTCCCACGGTAAGAGGAATGCCGAGGTCGCTAAAACACCGGTTTGATGCTGCAGTCCCAAATTATGTGAATACAAGCTGCTGGGCCCAAGACAAACGAGCGACCAGCTGGAAAATTGCGGCAACAACCCAGCCGGTGATTCGGTATGCAACATTCCGGGTAGATATTCCGTGGTCGAAGGTTGCCTGACCAAAGATTTTTCTGAAAAAAAATTCTCGATTTTTGAAAACTAGAAGAAAATAAGAAAAATTTATCTGCACATTTTTTTTACACCCCAAACCTTTGGAATTGTCGACTTCGGCATCGGTAACTCGTATAACGACTTTATGGGCATCTCCCGGCGTTAAGCTCGTTTTGTTTGCTAATCTACGCGCTTCTTCGATCGCTGGATCGTTGCTCAATTGTGAACGTCCACCGCTCTCATACGCTGCAGTATCATCTTCACCTAAGACATATTTTATTATGAAAATTATTCGTGAAAACAGCTTTTTTCCATTAAAAATGTCGATTTATCCAGAGTTCATCCCCTTAAAAAAAATGAAATCGAATGACAAGCTTTCGTGGAAAAATATAAGATGGACAAGCCGGTATAAACGAACATGCCATTCGAATTTAAAATTTCAGGGCCGATTTGTGAATCATTATATATTTAAAAATATGATGGATCGGTTATTTTTTATGTATGATGAGGAACAACTTTATTGTTCATTCTTTTGTGCAAGATGATAAATTTTATGATTACCGTGCAACGTACTGTCTGCCAAGCTGCATGCTTGAGTCTGACCCTGTGGCGTTGACAAATCGACCCGACCGAACGAGTCTTTGCGTTTCCCACCGGGAAATAGTTGAGCGGCTCTGGCAAAGGATTTCCCAAAAATTGGCATTAAGCAGTCAGATACGTTAAAATAATTTTAAAAAGCATTGGTTGATTATTTCACCGATACCTTTTTTTGAAATTATTTTTTTGTCTTTACAATTTTTCTAATTCATAATCTAAGGTTCCATCTTATCGTACGAAGTGTCAAAACGATGATTTTTTTTAAACGTTAAGGAATCATAAATTGTTATGTCATTGGGTAAAGCAATTAGCTAATTACTTTGATCAATTTCTTTATTTTTTTTTCTTTAATATCTTTTAAAATAAAATAATCGGTTTGGGACTTTGTACAAGGTGGAATAGTGAGATAAAAAAGTTTAAAGACAAAAACATAATGACTGAAAAACTCATTGGTAAAACGATGAATGTTTTTTTTCTTCATAATTTCCACTTGTCTATTTTTGCGAGTTTTGTTTCTCATTTTAATTTCGATTACCTGAAATTGTGCGTGCTCGGTTGAAATACGGGAAATTGTATGCTCTCGAGTTGCGAGCATCCACATTGTTTGGCCAACATTTGAAAATAATCGTAATTAGCGTGACGAAGATTGAAGGGATCCTCTCGTGGTCCTTGACAACGTCCGCAGTTGCAAGCACAGATGTAACGTACTCCGCTGCAATGTTCCATTACCGGCAAATCGGTCTCGTCCGAGCGTGAATCCGTGTGCTCGCCGCCACCTGCACCTTCGCTTCCACCCTTGTGAATCGGATTAGTGCAAGGGTTTCCCGTCAACGACAATACCTCGCACATTTGTCGACCCGCGCGCCAATGCTTGTTGCACTCGATGTGCAATTTTTCGCTAAATTCTTCGTACAATGGTCCGCGAGCGTGCATCTCGAATACCGCCATTGCATGAGCCAGCTTAGTCTCGTGATAAGTTCTGCAAACAGTTGTAAAAAACAATTTACAGAGATAATACGTAATTTCAAAATTCTCTTCACTTAATTTCAATATCTATTCCCTTAGAAACATTTACATTTTTATAATTGATTACAATAATCTAACCTTCCGTAATGTTGGGGTAAATTGTCCTGATAAGTTTGCAACGCTCTTGGCATTACTTTGCTGCATCGGCTCTTGCTGAATTTGACATCCGTGTCGAGCAGACCGTGAAGCGTAGAGAGTGGCTTGCTATCAGGATTGAGCATAAAGAAATCGTATAGTTTGTTTGCCACTTCGAAGAACAATGCTAGTGTTGGTACCTAAAAGAAAAATTTGGAAACTTAGAACGAAAAGGTGCCTAAAAAAAATGTATGGCTTCATTGTAGTAATAATAATAGTTTGGCGATTTCAAGCATATATGTAGTTACTTCAAGCATACATAGTTGAAACCACATTTGATCTAGTTACCCTAAAATTTCCATCAGCCTCCTGTCGTTATATCTTGAGGGATATACTCAGGGTTGCAAGTAATGCATTACTTTTTGTAATGCATTGCCATTTGTATTACTCATTACAATGTAGTGGGTAGTGGAAAAAATTTCCATTACCCATTACAATGTAGTGTGTAATAAAAAAAATTTCCATTGCCCATTACAATGTAGTGTGTAATGGAGAAAATTTCCATTACCCATTCAAATGTAGTGTGTAATGGAAAAAATGTCCATTACCCATTGCAATGTAGTGTGTAGTGGAAAAAATTTCCATTATCCATTCAAATGTAGTGTGTAATGGAAAAAAATTCCATTACCCATTGCAATGTAATGTGTAATGGATAAAACTTTGATTGCAATTTTGGGAATGGACCAATGTATAGATGAATAAATTATTGAAATTTTGCATTACATTTTATTGACTTGGGACTTAGATTTTTAGGTGCCTTAAATTCTAAGCCCTAAGACAATAAAATGTAATGCAAAATTGCAATAATTTATTCATCTATATTATTCCATTCCCAAAATTGCCATCAAAGTTTTGTCCATTACACGTTACATTGCAATGGGTAATGGAAATTTTTTCTATTACACACTACATTATAATGAGTAATGAAAAATGTTTCCATTACACACTACATTGTAATGGGTAATGTTAAATTTTTTCCATTACACACAGCATTGTAATAGATAAAGAAATTTTTTTCCATTACACATTCTAAATGTAATGAATAATGCATTACTTTTACATTACAAATTTTGCAACCCTGGATATACTTAAATATACTCATATAAATTGCAACTCACTTCAAAATGTGAAGATCCGGTATGACGACCGACATTGTCATCGAAGCCTTTGGAGAAAGCAAGATTTATGTGCTGTTGCAAGAACAAACGAAAAGATCTTGTTTCACATTCAGTCTCGAACGAGTTGAACGTTGTTTGTACATTTTCATTTATCCGTGAATTCGTTCCACTCGAGCTTATCGTGCAACTCTTGATCAAACTACGAGTCATGTAACCGAGAAGGTCCCGAGATTCTGTCGAACCCGTGTGAACATAAACGAATTCCTGATTTGCCGGTATGGCGAATAACGAATTTGCACTGCGAATTAATTTGATATTATAATACGAGCTTTTCAGGATTTTAATCGATTCGAAAGGTGATACGATGATTTACCTGATGTTTGTAACGATCCGATTTTTTCGAAGAACCTGATAAATCTGATCCTCCAGAGAATGCTCAAGTTTTTTAATACTGGCGCCACTTTCAGGATCTTTGAACACAGATGGGCACGTCTCAAAGTAAAATAACACCCTCGGAGAACAGGGTCTGACATTCGTCTCCCATCCTTTCGGTAGGCCATGGATACTGTTCAGCGTAAATATCAGTTGAAGTGAAGCATTCTGCCTGCAAAATGTACATAGATATTTTCCATTGTTATTTCATATAAATTCGTGTTACGAAAATTTATTTCGTACGAGTATTTATTTATTTTTTCGAAAAAAAAAATTTAATTTAATCAGAGGCGTAGAAAAGGAGAAATCTTTTGGAACAATTTGATTAAAAATTAATTCTGTTCATAAATGTAAATTTAATTAAAATTTTATTATATGAACTTGACATTACATATATTAATCTTTCTTTTTTTGTCAGTATTTCGTCAGCAAGAATTGAAGAGAACGACCATGCAGAATTCCAGTAATGAACATAATTTTTGGTGAAGAAAAAGACTGCACGAAATGTTTGTCTCTAAAATGCCAACGAATGCTTTTTAAACGAAATACCTTGCAAAATTGAGTGTAATACTTCTCATAATTTGCAGATAACTTACCGAACGATATCCAGTGCTCTGAAGAGATGTACGTAGCTGTAGTCGAATATGTGAGTTGGAAAAGTAACAATAACAATGTGAGATATGTGAAAGAGGACTAGTAACGCTCTGGCGTATTTATCTCTCATGTGTGCCCAGGCACTGAGGAAATCTTTGCACTCGTTATTGTCAATGAAACTCTGATAACTATTGACCAGTGTATGAGCATCCAGGAGGCCTCTCAAGTGAAGATAAACTGTTCTATCCTGAACATCGTGATAGCCTTCGATTTCGCACTATAAAAATTATAGGTATTATTATTATTTATTATTGCAGGAAGATTTCTGATAAAACATAATCAATGTAACATTTTTGCTAAATTAATGAAAACATTGAGTACTTATGCTATTTTATATATTTATTTATACATTTTCACATACCAAAGTGTCCTCGTTGACCTTTGGATCATCCAGGAGTCCTGCCAGTAGAACGGAACTCAGCATTTCCGTTTTGCATCCTTTGGCTCTGTACTGAGACTTTCCAATTATGGAAACTACGATGACTTTCCGATCGAAATTGCCAATACTGTGACAAATTATTTTATAATAATCAGGTGAAAAAATTGAATACACAAACAATGATTTTTTCGTTCTTGAGATTCACTTGTCATTATTGTAGGGTAATGTATATGTAAATGGACGCCTGACAAATGCATACAGATGTCAATTTTTCGACTTTCCAATTACGGAAACTACGATGACTTTTCGATCGAAATTACCAATACTGGGACAAATGATTTTATGATAATCGCAAGTAAAAAAATTGAAAACACAAACAATGATTTTTTCGTTCTTGAGATCAATACTCACTTGTCATTATTGTAGGGTAATGTAAATTTGGGTGGACGCATGATAAATGCATACAAATGTAAATTTTTCGAACATTAAAAATTACGACGATGTTCTTTAATTTTTAAAGATCGAATATGGAGAAAAAATCTTGATCGTATTCGGTGATTACGAAAAAGGTTATGTTTAATGTTTTTGTGATGTTTCGATTCCACGGATCGGAATTTTGCGAAACAGCGAACAGCTGACTGAACCGGTTCGTTTTCCTAGCATTCCCGCCATTTTGTTATTTCTTGTTGACATTATTATTATTATTTCGAACAGAGTCGTGAATTTATTTCGTAAGAAACATAAACGATTGATATTTTCGTAATGACAGCGTTCGTGACGCGTAGAATAATAACGCATTTGCGTAGAAAAAACAGTGGCAATTTGTTGTCTCGCGCTATCGTGATAAGATTGAATGGTACACTTCCGAAGGAACAACTGTCCACCGAGGAGACAGGAAAAATTGTCATTCCTTCACCGGTACCGGGCAAAATACAAGCTGCTGTTTTGACGAAATTCAACGAACCCCTCACGATCGAGAATGTGGAAATTCCAAAATTACTCAACTCCAACGAGGTTAGAATCGTATTGCATTTATTTTATTTCTCGTGTTGCACGGAGGCACGCCGTTCATAACCTAAAATTTCGAAAATATCAACATAATCTCAAATATTTATTAATGAATTTTTCGGCATAAAGCTTAACGGGTCACTAAAAATATTGAGCCTGTTTTCATAATTAAGAAGAGACTTTAGTCCCTCATGGTGTGAAAAATTGAAAAATATTTCAATGATTATCATGGTTTTATACCTAAATACATATTATATTTTCTCGATTCAATGTTTCAATCAGGAAGATCAGAGACTGTTCTTATGTTTATTTCACCTAAAACCGGCGGAATCCAAATATGCAAGTACTTAATTGTTCGTTAATTGGAGATTTGTGTTTACGCAGGTTCTTATCGATGTTAATTATTGTGCCTTGAATGGATCGGATATCCTTCTGGCTGAAAATTTGTACATTCGTTCACCCGTGCTGCCTACAATATTGGGCTACGAGCTTGTCGGAAAACTCACAGAGGTTGGTGAGGATGCAAAAAAAGAAGGATACAAAATCGGTGATCAGGTGGTGGCTCTTAATAGAGAACGATACGGTGGTCTTGCCGAACAATGTTTGGCCGAAATTGGAGTAAGTTTAAGTAAGAAGTTCAACATAGCTGTGTATCTCTGTTCAAATATTCATTTAGTTTATATAAATGGGAAAGTGTAGTTTTGTTACTATTTGAGATTTCACAGTCGTTTATTACATAGTTTTCCTATGTACCAGAGATGTCAGCCCCAGTTACTTTTCAAAACGGGCTCTTTTTTAATTCTCTCTATTACACGCTAATAACCAATTATTTTAGAAAAATAAGCCACAGTATTTGCAACTGCATATCTTAATTCTTCACTTCATATCGTAAATTACTATGTTTTTACTCCGTTGCTGAAAAAATAAACAAACAAGAAATGTAACCAACAAAAGTAACGCTCCGCTACTTTCTCAGTTACTTGTTTCGTTACATTTCTTGTTTATATTTTTTTTTCAGCAATGCAGTAAAAACATAGTAATTTACGATATGAAGTGAAGAGTTAACATATGCAGTTACAAATACTGTGGCTTATTTTAGTAAAATAATTGGTCACTAGCAAGTAATAGAGAAAATAAAAAAAAGCGTGTTTTAAAAAGTAACGAGGGCTGACATCACTGTTATGCACTTAATGAAAACATTAATATAAGGATATTTCTATGCTCAGGATGTATGGAAAATACCCAGTTCGCTAAAAATGGTCGATGTCGTTTGCTTGCTGAATCACTACATCAAGGCGTTAATTGGATTACAACAACAGGCTAATCTTGAGGAGGACGAAATTGTTCTCGTCAATGTGGGTTTGGGTGGAGTGGGTCTTGCAGCTGTGGATCTGGCTGCAAATGTATTTCGATCACAGGTCCGAAAGCTTCAGCATTGTTTCGCATATTCTAGGCAATGTTTATTCATTTATGCAACTTATA
Source organism: Alloplasta piceator (assembly GCA_946863875.1). Lineage (NCBI taxonomy): Eukaryota > Metazoa > Arthropoda > Insecta > Hymenoptera > Ichneumonidae > Alloplasta > Alloplasta piceator. The sequence continues at coordinate 11,769,997 of OX333079.1, forward strand.
TATCTTTTACAACAAGCGGCATAAAATTGAGAAAAGAAAATATTCATATATCTGTGTAGTAGAAATTATTGTATAATTCTGAGAACGATTTAGTAATATTTTTATTCTTGTTATTGCATACCATTAATAAAAATAATTTTCCAATAGGTGATTGCGGTTTCCGTGTCTGAGGAAAGGGCTAATTTAGTTCGCGAGAAGGGAGCTTTCGCCTCGCTCAAATTTCACGATCGTAAATTGATGAATCAGATCACGAAGGTTGCTGCTGAACGAGACATAGCTGGTGTATTCGAGGGTGTTGATGGAGAAAATTTCAAAAAAATTTTGGATTGGTATGATCGATAGATTGTTGCACATTTTCAAAGCATAAATTGTTACTAGTTACTGAAAATGCAATAATAATTTTACAGTTTCACCGATATTTACAAACCGGAATTCCAAAGAGACATGCTCAGAGATGATAATTTCGCTGTTTTGGTACAACATTTGTCACGTGAAGGTATGCTATTGAGTCACGTGTGTGATTGACAATTAGTGCGTTAATGACTGATTTGTGGAATTTCTTGTTGTTGAATTTCACGAAGGCCGCGTCATCGTCGCGGGTATAGCGCCAAACAAGAGCGACGAAGATGCCAAAAAAAGCACTTTCACACCGAGTGGAATTGACATCCGCAAATACCGGGAAAAAAATCACGAAGCGTATCAGTAAGTAATTTTTTTTTCCTAATATCAAGTTTTCATTCATCAGCTTGCATGATTATAATTTTTTAAACTATCTCACTGTTAAATTTTAATCGATTAATTTTACACTCAGTCAAAAAATTAAAGGAACAGCAAAATTTTCGAGATTTTTCAGCGATTTTCCAAAGGCTGTAACTTTGTTAATTTTGGTCGTAAAAATTTTTCAAAAAAAGCATTTTAAAGCTTGAATCTTCTACTTTTGGAATCTTAAGTCAAAAATTTTTTATGGGCATCACCCTCGACGCAGTCGAAAGAAATATCACGGTAAAAATTTTCTCGAAATTTTTGCTTTTTTCAAAACAGTCGATAGGCTTCAAAAAATGTTTCCGAACTTAACCAATCTATGGATCGTTTAGCTGAATTCTTTGGCTTCAATTTGCTTTTTTTATTTTTGTTCTACGACCATTTTTCGCTAAAATATCGGTGATTGAACAAAAATTCGTCTTTTTTTTTAAATCTTCGATATCTCTGGAACTAATGATCGTACAGCGAGTAAACGGTGAGTTTCGGAAACTTGAATCTACCCTCTATAAGTGCCTGTTATTGTTATAAACGAAAAAAAATTGTTTCCATTCTTAATTTTAACTTGAAAAAGAGCAAAAAATTAGCTTTTTTTCATGTTTTAGAAAATCTACCACAACTTTGCAGATATTGCGAAAAATACCAATGTTTTAAGGTCCTTTTTTAGCTCAATACATACCTAAAAACCATGCCAATTTTCAAAACAATCGGTCGAACCGTTTTTTGTGACCGGGTCATCAAACTTTTAGAAAAATTGAAGGAACACGTTTATTGATCCTTAATGACCAATTAATGTTGTTAAAAATTTTTGAAAAAAGTTTTCTTTTTTTCCCCCTTAAATTTGCATGTAACGAGCGGGGAAAGCTAGAAAAAATCCAAATTTCGAAAAAAAAATTTTTTTTTCGAAATTTCGATTTTGTTTTATTTTTTAATTTGAAAAAAAAATTGTATTGGCATTTTTTTTACAATTTTGCATTCAATATGTAATAAATATCGAAATAAAATTTTGAAAAAAATGCTAATAAATTTTTTTATTCAAATTTAAAAAATAAAAAAAAATTTAATTTTGAAAAAAAAAATTTTTTTCTCTTTGAAATGTGGATTTTTTTTTTAGTTTTCACGCTCATTAAATGCAAATTTGAGAGAAAAGAAAGAAAAACTTTTTAATTCATTTTTAACACCATTAATTAATTGGTCATTAAGGATGAATAAATGTGTTCCTTCAATTTTTCTAAAAGTTTGATGACTCGGTCACAAAAAACGGTTCGACCGATGGTTTTGAAAATTGGCATGGTTTTTAGGTATGTATTGAGCTAAAAAAAGACTTTAAAACATTGGTATTTTTCGCAATATCTGCAAAGTTGTGGTAGATTTTATAAAACAAGAAAAAAAGCTAATTTTTTGGACTTTTTCAAGTCAAAATTGAGCATGGAAACAATTTTTTTTCGCTTATGACAATAACAGGCACTTATAGAGGGCAGATTCAAGTTTCCGAAACCCACCGTTTACTCGCTGTACGATCATAAGTTCCAGAGATATCGAAGATTTAAAAAAAAAGACGAATTTTTGTTCTATCGCCGATATCTCAGCGAAAAATGGTCGTAGAACAAAAATAAAAAAAGCAAATTGAAACCAAAGAATTCAGCTAAACGATCCATAGATTGGTCAAGTTCGAAAAAATTTTTTGAAGCCCATCGACTGTTTTGAAAAAAGCAAAAATTTCGAGAAAATTTTTACCGTGATATTTCTTTCGACTGCGTCGAGGGTGATGCCCATAAAAAAATGTTGACTCAAGATTCCAAAAGTAGAAGATTCAAGCTTCAAAATGCTTTTTTTGAAATTTTTTCACGACCAAAATTAACAAAGTTACAGCCTTTGGAAAATCGCTGAAAAATCTCGAAAATTTTGCTGTTCCTTTAATTTTTTGACTGAGTGTATTCGATTAAGAATTTTATATGCAGGTGATATTGAAAAAACGATAAAAAACACTATTCAAGTTTGAATGCATTTTCCTAGAAATTAGTTGTTGAAAAGGGTGTACACGCGTCTTTTTTTTTTTTTTTTTGAATGAATATTTAATATTATTTTATAAAATTCATATTGATGATATTAACGCCTATTTTTCCACTGTGATTTGTGACAAAAGGGAAAAAAATTATTTTCAAAGCTCTGGAAAGAAAGAAGTTGCTGTGATCATATAGCTAATAGAACTTACTTCACAATATTTTTGTTTTTTTTTTTCATACGAGCCACATGAAATGATATTTTTTTATTAAAACAACTTGAATAATTATCACCATCATATTTGCTGGGTTTCTAAAATTGATTCTTAACATTTATAATTTCTTAAAATAATCATAGGGAGAAAAAATTAATATATTTTTTTTTAAGTGACCCAAACATAGCTATATTTTTATTTTTATTACAGCGAGGCTGGTCAAGAAGTTTTGGAATATTTTGAAGAAGGACTTATCAGTCCATCACATTCACTGACCATCGGTCTTAATCGAGTAAACGAGGCCTTTAAATTCATGAGTGATTTGAAAAATTTTGGCAAGGTACGTTTATCATCCATATTATTGGTAACTGGCGGTATTTAAAAAGCGTCTTATTCAAAATTCGTTTTTTTTTTCGTCGTGATCGACGATTTTACAGGTCATCGTCGATTTGAAGAACCGAGACGTCGGAGCCAAAGCTACAAAATAGAATAACTCACACGAAATAATTCTCCGAATTTTTTATTGTGATCTTCTATTGTCGATCTCAAGAACAAAATAGTGAGGTGTGATGATGTCGTGATGTTTCTTCGATATTTCGTGTCGCAGAATCGAAAGAAAGACTTTTCGAGAGAAAGAAGAAAGAATTTTTTCAATGTGAGAAGATTTTGGAAAAGTGATGATCGCAATAGATCACATTAAGGATCCATCGATTACTGCTCTCCAAAGGTATTTTTTTAAAGATATTCCTTCGCTTCGAAAGACTAATATTTAATAAATTACGAGATAATTATCGAAAAAAGAAATATTTATAAATAAAATCAATTCATCGAAATTTTATAGCATAGCCTTGCATCCTATTATCTTGTATGTAGGCTATTCAACGTATCATTGAATTACGAAAGTATGTGGAAACATGAAATTTTCCAGGTCGAGGTAACAAATTAAACGTCGGTTATCTATATCTACGAGTTTCCACTTTTCAGCTCTCTGTCATTAGTACATGACTAAAAATAGATGAAAATTAGATCGTTTCTTTTTGTAACGAACGAGATTTATCGATTGGACCATTATTTCATGGCAAATATGGCAAAATCTTTTAACTTGAAAATCCATAACTCCAAACCAAGATGTACGATGACGAAAATCAAATAAGAAACGACTCCAAGCGTGTTTTCCACTGACGTACAAAACTTCAAAATGGAAAGAGATCAAATCGCAACAAAAATTTTCTACGAGGAGAAAAAAAAAGTAAAATACAAAATTAGCTTAAAGAATTCAAAAAAATATCTCTACTTTGGAAAGAATGTTTTAAATTTCGAAAATGGCAAAGTCGAAGCATTTTTTCATGTGATTTTGATTTTAATGTAACATTTCCGTGTTATGAAATTTCCAGACATAATACTCCACATTCGCAGAACTACTGGAATATATATCACCGTTTTGTCGATTCGGTTATTAGTTTGCAAAACGTTCGAAAATAGTGCGCCACGATGATTTTTCATGCTGGGGTAAACGGTCCTCTCCCCCGTTACATTTTACATTAGCCACGCTGCCACGATCATTATCGATTGCACAATAATCTTTTATCGAAAAACCGAAAGGGGCATTTTTTTTCTCCGGTGATCTCGTTCAGTGGTGCAGCTGAAACCGTCACTTCGGAGATCTCTCGTGCGAGAGTGGCACCGAGAGTAAAAGTTCTCCACAGTCTCCTACGAGAAAACTACGATATGTATGTACATGTTCATATGCATTAGGGTGTCAGTTATTTGAGCTTTGGCGAAAAAAATTTCGACGCCACCCCAAAAACATAATCAAGGTGTATCAAAAAAAAAAATTGTGTAAAGTTTGGAGGCGCTCGGAAAATTGGAACACGCGCCACCGAGCGATTGAAATTTTAAATGTAAAATACATGTATTTATCTCACGCATCAATTCTTTTTTTTTCCGACGATAATATTAATGAGAAAAATTTGAAACTCGGTACACTTGTTGTGCATAGTATGGTCTACAAAACCAAATTTTTTCATTTTTTTTCATTCATAATTTTGTTAATGCCAAGCTCTGTAGAGATGCCCAAAAAACGAAATATGAGCATCTCTACAGAGCTTGTCATCAACAAAATGATGGATCAATGATTTTTTTTTCCGAGTATAATATTAATGAGAAAAATTTGAAACTTGGTACACTTATTGTGCATAGTATGGTGTACAAACCAAAGTTTTTCAATTTCTTTCGTTCATAATTTTGTTAATGACAAGCTCTGTAGAGATGTCCAAAAAACATTTAAAATTTCAATCGCCTGGTGGCGCGTTTTCCGATTTTCCGAGCGCCTCCAAATTTTACACAGATTTTTTTTGATACACCTTGATTATGTTTTTGGGACGCCACCGAACTTATTTCGCTAAAGCCTAAATAACTGTCACCCTAATATGCATATATATATTTTTCTCTCACATTTATATGGATCGCACAGCATGGAGGTACAACTGGTGATTACGCTGTTTCGAGAACAAATGATAACAAAGAACGCGGGGGAAAGGAATGTGTCGATTGAGTGTGCTGCTACGTTTTGCTGCTGTGCAAAATGTTTCTCACTCTTGCAAGGACTCTCGAGCGTCTAAAATGTGTGGAATTTGTTGATTCGCGAGATATCAAATTTTTATGCACTACTGGAAAAAGTTAAGGGATCAAAAAAAATTTCTTAAATTTTCAGTGGGTTTTAAAAATGCTGTATCTCAGCAAAAAATAGTCGCATCGAGGTCTAAAAAAAGCATTTTGAAGCATCAAGCTTCTAGTTTTGAGATCTTTCAGCGAAACAAATTCGAAGCTACAGGTCAATCATCGTCAATCCTTGTAGAGAATCAATCAAAGTTTTTGATTAATTCTTTCCTTTCCTTTCATTTTCTGTGCGATTATTGGTTGCCGAAATGTCAATGATCAAAGACAAAAAGATCCTTTTTCATTAAAAGTTCGACATCTCAGTGAAAAATGGTCGCATCGAGATCTAAAAAAAAGCAAAGGGAAGCTGAATAAACTAACTATCCGGTTCATACAATGGTTTATCTGGAATTTTTTTTTCCAAGTCAGTGCAGTCAGAAAAAGGAAAAAAAATTAGCAACATTTTTTGTCACACTATTTCTTAAGATTCCGTGGAACTTGTAGCTTCGGAATTTTTTTCGCTGAAAGATCTCGAAACTTGAAGCTTCAAAATGCTTTTTTTTAGACCTCGATATAACAATTTTTTTACTGAGATACAGCATTTTTAAAAAACTTTGCCAATGTAGGAAATTTTTGTGATCCCTTAATTGTTTCCAGTAGTGTATTTTTCCTTCCTCATTTATTGAATCTGTGTTTTTATGAAAAAACAAAATTTCAAAATGCCACCAAAATTTGATACACCAGTAGACAATCCTTAATCCCAGAAATTGTTAGTACAATCATTGACAATTTCGCATTTAAGGGGGCACACCACAGTAATGGTGAAAAGAGCGTCTTTTTGATCATTTTTTTTGGGTGGAAGAAAAGGTGATAGAGAAATAAAACTTGGGGTAATTATTGAACATACACTTAAATATATTACATACAATTTTAATAGGAAAATATTACAAAATGGCGACACTGCAACAATTTTTCTGAGGCATGTCGAATCAAACGCGGCATAACTCCAATAATTTTCAATCTTCGTTTTTGACAATTTAACCACAACTTTGACATAACATTTCGAAGTGAACAACATAGGGGATATTTGATAAGTTAATTTGAACAATATTTATTAACAAATAATGATCCTTTTTTTTTGTTAAAATTGCACAACTTGAATCAAATACTTGTCAATTACACAAAAATCAATAATTCTAAAATCCCATACGTGGTTCACTTTTAAATGTTATTTCAAAGTTGTGGTTGAATTTTTAAATAGAAAGATTGAAAATTGTTCGAGTCATGGTTTGATTTGACATGCCTCGGGAGAATTTTTGCAATGTCACCATTTTGTAATATTTTCCTATAAAATTTTTATATAATATATTTAAATATATGTTCAATAACTACCCCAAGTTTTATTTTTCTATCGCCTTTTCTTCCGCCCAAAAAAAATTATCAAAAAAACACTTTTTTGCTCTAAAATGCAGTTTTCTTCATGATTTATTTTTGATGACCACATTGAAAAAATTCCATGCCCACGAAGGAGTTTGTAATTGTGAATGACAATATTGTTTTCTCTATTCTTAGACACTGACAAGTTGCAAAAGCAAAAATTGCAAAAGCTTTTAGACAAAATCCATAGGAAATATTTTCACGCGGAGGAATCATGAAAATAATCGGGCTATGCGCGTTCTACGCGATATGTAAGTGTAAAATTTATGTTTATCGAACAAGATACGTCCATATCTTTAGTTCTACTCACATACATCTGTACAGAGTTTCATGCAATTCCATTCCTTACGGGATTTTTCTTGTAAGTCCGGAGTCTCTCCCACGCTCAATTTTGCACATTTCACGAGTGGAAGGAATTTCGAACGTAAAGATTCATCCCCTGTCCGCTTTGTGATTGATTTACGAGCAAGACCAAACGCGAGTATCCTCGATGACGAGAGAAAGAAAGAGAGAAATCTGCAAGATTCCCGTTCGTGGTTTAAATTTTTAACGTTAATCCGCTGAGCCAGAGCAAGATATGTCCGAATCGAATCGTTCATACATGAATGACTTTCTTTGTAAATTTCATTTTTTTTGTCTCAGGCACATTAATCACTCTCGTGGATTTTAGTGATGCAAATCACAGTTTTTCATCGACCAAATAAATTTCAACAAAAAAACATGTCGATATTGCGGAACAATGAAAAAAAAATCATAATAGTTGAACCTTGAGAAGCCAATTTTTTTTTGCAGAGATTTCGCATTAACGTCCGCGAATGAAATTACTGTTTGGCCTTCGGAGAGGGTTTAGACAAATACGAGATTTTTATCGGGATTGGTCTCTCGCGGGGCCGAAACAAAGTGACCATTGGCGGCGAATGACCAGAGCCAAGTGTAACGCGATTCGATCTATGAATTCCCGAACGTTTCTCGATTTTACTCGTCGCCATATAACAAGCAGATATGACGAAGGAGAAAAAAAGCTTGGACGTGGGTGTTCATACTTCACGTAATGTAAAAGGTAACGCTCATTTTATTTTTATTTTTTGTTATTCTCTTGCTCGCACAACAAATATTCACGAAGACAGATGTCGTTGTTGACCTAACTTTCGTGATTGCGCAAGTCACACGAAATCTTTTTCTCTCTTGTCCTGGTCATAATGTCCGAATTCAACCGTAAACGGGGAACAAAACGGTTCTTCTATATACATATATGTTACATTGGCGCTGCTGTCTGATATTGTTATCTGATATATAAAGGCTAATTCTATTTATCGTAGCTGTCGAGTGCACCCTCGGGGTATTTTTTTTCCGAAGTGACTTGGCGAATACGGATAAGCATCGTTCAAATGGTCGGAATTTACGGGACTGACGCGAGTTCGGACTGTACAGTTCGAATTCTCATATCGTTTGCCAACGATGAATTGGATGATCGACACTTTTTTTTGCACTTTCATAAAAAAGGGCTCAGCCGTGGTCTATTTATTTCTAGTCATTTTTCGTTTCCCCCTTACGATATGAAATGAATTGAGATTTTTTCAATTATCGTAAAGAAAAGGGGTCGATTATTTGTTAACGTTTAGACAAGGCACCTTTGAGAGATTGTACTGTAGAAAGCGTACACGTGCCGAAATTTCGCACCGAGACGCCTGAGAAAAAGCGTGCGGGAGACGGTATCGCGAATTCTTCGGCGTGGCTGCACTGCCGAAGTTTGGATGTCCAATCGTGACTAGCAATCATTTAAATGTCCGTGGGAGTCAGAGAAAAATCAAAGAAAAAAGTTGTACAATAAGATAAATTTGTGAAATTCCCGGTAGAATTGACGAAAAATTATTGGTTCAAGAGTTCAATAATATAGTTCACTCGAAAGCTTTCACTCAGACGATTTCCATTCGAACATTTTAGCAAAGAAGAAATTAGGTTTTCAGTTTAAAATCAGGTATCTTATCAAACTTAGAGGCGACAATTCAGACTTATGTTTTTCTTCAAAAATCTTGCAGGAATTTTGAAAACTTTCTTTTAAATCGTCATTATTAAATGTCCTAATAGACAGTTTGGTTCGATTGAAAAAAGAGCGGGTAATCCCGCTACTTTATAAATATTAACTTTGCCATTATCTGCCCCGCGTCTCTCTTTCTCTTTTCTTTCACTGCGCCGCTGACCGTCTGTTTTTATTATGTATGCACAAGGTATATCTATAGCGATTGATGTGGTGCGCGAGATATCTGCGCGCGCGCGACTTTCCCCCTCTTTCTCTCCACGGCGCCGATCGCCCAGCTCGGGCATCGGGAGCTCATCGGCAAGGCGCTAGATCATTGCTGTCGCCCATCCAGCGTCGTTATCGCATTACATCGTTTATCCCACACGTCAATATTTTAATTGCTCTAGGTATCGAGCAATAAAAGGTCATGATATTTTACACATTTCAAGTGTCCACCGTGAATCTTCGAGTCATCGAACGAGTGTCGTGTGCTGTGAAACTTCGATTACTGGAGACGATAATCATTGCATTGCGCAAATTTCGATGAGGATCGAACGCGGATATCGTCATGGCGTCCATTTGGAGGTAGGAATCCGTCGTTATAAATTGGAAGAAAACAGGAGTAGGGTAAGCCTAAAAATATTATATATTTTGTTATTCGAATACATAAATTATCGTGTGTTTTTTTCACAAGAAATCATACTACTTATATTCGACGTTTATATTTATATATATTTTGGGAATTTATTTGCTTGACATTTGAATTCTCTAAGTTTATTCACGACAATTATGTGGACACAATTTTGTTCATAAATGTTTTGGATGATATACTCAGGGAAATTGAGTTTTGCGAGCATGAATTCGCATATACATGTGCAATTCCAATTTCAATACATTATTTTTCAATCAAAACTTAGAAAGACAATAAATTGAGGGGGTATGCTTTTGACTTGAACGGGCGAAATTGTTTTTATCATGATTTTCTCGAAAAAAATGTTGGAAAGGCTAACACATCCCCAAATACAAATTCTGTTGAATTTCAACAAAATCATGGGGAGCGCCCACAATTCACATTGTAGGGGCGTGCGCTCATCGATGAATCGGAGGTGAGAAAAAGCCTTTAGCAAAAAATTGCAAAATTCTCTGCGAACGTAGGATAACACTTTCACGAGTGAACGCGCATAAACGTCGCCCAGAGCAATAAACTATGTACCAGGACTCATGTTCCAAACGTTCAGTTGAACGAAAACCTGACAGTAGAAAAACCGTGTGTGATTAGACGAAATACGAAATCACAATACCAAGACAATTCTTGTTCAGTAATTTGAGAAAATTAATTTATAGGGTTAAATAAGAGAGCGTTCGGTTAATTGTTATAACAACCGAACCTGTCTACCCTTCGGGTACGGAAAAAGCATCTTACACAACTAGTAGTTACATAGGAATGGACATGAAATGTGGAGAAGGGAGGCTTAAGGACAAATGACCTTGGCAAGCGTCACGTCACTCTTAATTCGTGTTGCGATAAATTGCGTATACACTAAAAATCTATCGACCGTTCAAAATGTGCTTTTCAACATTGAACGGTCGATACGATCGACTTGTACGTAATTCACTTACGCACGAATAAACGAGTGACGTTAGCTGTCAGAATTTATATCGGCACTGTCTCCATCGCCTTCCTCATGAGTTTGCACATGAGGACGAAAACCGTCCATTCTGGCTAGATTAGAAAATAAATCCTGCAATCTTATGCTCTCATTCCTGGTCGTGGGAAAAGAAGGTAAATTTTGAGGCTTGATGACAAAATATCGATCTCCCACGTTTGTCATCGCTCTCTACGAAATTGAATGACCTTTTCCTTTCGAGGGTATGAAATTTAGCGTTGATTGAGACAGGATTTCAATCGATAGGTTAATTAACGAGATATTGGCTTTCGTAAAAACGAGCAAGATCTTTTTTTGGACCCTCTTAATGGATGGAATATTGCAAAAAAAAAAAATCATGGCCTGGCTCATGTTTTCTCGACTGAGCTACCGTCATATCGGGGTTCAAGGAGACTGCCCGGGGGTATAATTGCGGGTGTGGTGTTTTGTTGCGCTACTAGATATCGCGCTGGCCGCGGTTGCCCCTTTCAATATAAATTGATTTATCACTTCGAAATCTCTCGCTGTCTCTCGCGGCCTATGGTGCATGCTACCCGCGTGGGGTTGAATGCTTGATAGACAGCGGAGAACAGCGTCGATTATCGCGCGCGTGTTTAGGACCAAGGACGATTGTATATACATGCACACTGGTCACTAGAAATTTCTAGCTCCCAGATCTCACTCTACGGGAGTGATACGTATAAGTGTGAAACCGAAAGTTCCAGAGACACATTTACCTAGAGGGGTTGTTGTGCAATCCTCTGAGATTGAATTTTTGAGCTTTTGCATTTGGGCAAAAATTGAATCCGTTCACTAAAATACCTGTTATTTATTTTCTAGATAGAATTCCGATTCTGTTAACGTCTTATTCTTTTCCTGATCGTCGAAGCTTCAAAATCCCGCTTGGTTCATCCGATTCCAACCATTTTTCGATTTTTGGCAGATTTTTAAAGTCAGACCATCAATTTTTACAAATTTTTGCATACATACCCCTTTCCATTTTTTTCGACGATTTTCAAACTGCTCTCATTTCTACAAAAATTTAGTTATCGGGATGAACTAAACGGCATTCTCTAAGTTTAGGCACACTCTTTGCTTACGAAAAAGAAATTTCAGAATTGGTTGAACCAAAGTGAAGTTATGAACACTTGAAATTTCCCCATTTTGAGGTTTTTTAAAATGTGGGAAAAATTGAGCAATTAGGTTTTTAATGAAAATTCATCTAAAAAATTATTTTTTGAGAAAACCATTGGTAGATTCGTATTCAGGGGGGAAAAATACATCGATATAAGGTTGAAAAAAAATCAATTAAAAAAATTTTTTTTTTGCATTGTGGCCAGAATTGAATGTGTTCACTAAAATACCTGTTATTTATTTTCTAGATAGAATTCCGATTCTGTTAACGTCTTATTCTTTTCCTGATCGTCGAAGCTTCAAAATCCCGCTTGGTTCATCCGATTCCAACCATTTTTCGATTTTTGGCAGATTTTTAAAGTCAGACCATCAATTTTTACAAATTTTTGCATACATACCCCTTTCCATTTTTTTCGACGATTTTCAAACTGCTCTCATTTCTACAAAAATTTAGTTATCGGGATGAACTAAACGGCATTCTCTAAGTTTAGGCACACTCTTTGCTTACGAAAAAGAAATTTCAGAATTGGTTGAACCAAAGTGAAGTTATGAACACTTGAAATTTCCCCATTTTGAGGTTTTTTAAAATGTGGGAAAAATTGAGCAATTAGGTTTTTAATGAAAATTCATCTAAAAAATTATTTTTTGAGAAAACCATTGGTAGATTCGTATTCAGGGGGGAAAAATACATCGATATAAGGTTGAAAAAAAATCAATTAAAAAAATTTTTTTTTTGCATTGTGGCCAGAATTGAATGTGTTCACTAAAATACCTGTTATTTATTTTCTAGATAGAATTCCGATTCTGTTAACGTCTTATTCTTTTCCTGATCGTCGAAGCTTCAAAATCCCGCTTGGTTCATCCGATTCCAACCATTTTTCGATTTTTGGCAGATTTTTAAAGTCAGACCATCAATTTTTACAAATTTTTGCATACATACCCCTTTCCATTTTTTTCGACGATTTTCAAACTGCTCTCATTTCTACAAAAATTTAGTTATCGGGATGAACTAAACGGCATTCTCTAAGTTTAGGCACACTCTTTGCTTACGAAAAAGAAATTTCAGAATTGGTTGAACCAAAGTGAAGTTATGAACACTTGAAATTTCCCCATTTTGAGGTTTTTTAAAATGTGGGAAAAATTGAGCAATTAGGTTTTTAATGAAAATTCATCTAAAAAATTATTTTTTGAGAAAACCATTGGTAGATTCGTATTCAGGGGGGAAAAATACATCGATATAAGGTTGAAAAAAAATCAATTAAAAAAATTTTTTTTTTGCATTGTGGCCAGAATTGAATGTGTTCACTAAAATACCTGTTATTTATTTTCTAGATAGAATTCCGATTCTGTTAACGTCTTATTCTTTTCCTGATCGTCGAAGCTTCAAAATCCCGCTTGGTTCATCCGATTCCAACCATTTTTCGATTTTTGGCAGATTTTTAAAGTCAGACCATCAATTTTTACAAATTTTTGCATACATATTTCCCTTTCCATTTTTTTCGACGATTTTCAAACTGCTCTCATTTCTACAAAAATTTAGTTATCGGGATGAACTAAACGGCATTCTCTAAGTTTAGGCACACTCTTTGCTTACGAAAAAGAAATTTCAGAATTGGTTGAACCAAAGTGAAGTTATGAACACTTGAAATTTCCCCATTTTGAGGTTTTTTAAAATGTGGGAAAAATTGAGCAATTAGGTTTTTAATGAAAATTCATCTAAAAAATTATTTTTTGAGAAAACCATTGGTAGATTCGTATTCAGGGGGGAAAAATACATCGATATAAGGTTGAAAAAAAATCAATTAAAAAAATTTTTTTTTTGCATTGTGGCCAGAATTGAATGTGTTCACTAAAATACCTGTTATTTATTTTCTAGATAGAATTCCGATTCTGTTAACGTCTTATTCTTTTCCTGATCGTCGAAGCTTCAAAATCCCGCTTGGTTCATCCGATTCCAACCATTTTTCGATTTTTGGCAGATTTTTAAAGTCAGACCATCAATTTTTACAAATTTTTGCATACATACCCCTTTCCATTTTTTTCGACGATTTTCAAACTGCTCTCATTTCTACAAAAATTTAGTTATCGGGATGAACTAAACGGCATTCTCTAAGTTTAGGCACACTCTTTGCTTACGAAAAAGAAATTTCAGAATTGGTTGAACCAAAGTGAAGTTATGAACACTTGAAATTTCCCCATTTTGAGGTTTTTTAAAATGTGGGAAAAATTGAGCAATTAGGTTTTTAATGAAAATTCATCTAAAAAATTATTTTTTGAGAAAACCATTGGTAGATTCGTATCCAGGGGGGAAAAATACATCGATATAAGGTTGAAAAAAAATCAATTAAAAAATTTTTTTTTTTGCATTGTGGCCAGAATTGAATGTGTTCACTATAATACCTGTTATTTATTTTCTAGATAGAATTCCGATTCTGTCAACGTCTTATTCTTTTCCTGATCGTCGAAGCTTCAAAATCCCGCTTGGTTCATCCGATTCCAACCATTTTTCGATTTTTGGCAGATTTTTAAAGTCAGACCATCAATTTTTACAAATTTTTGCATACATACCCCTTTCCATTTTTTTCGACGATTTTCAAACTGCTCTCATTTCTACAAAAATTTAGTTATCGGGATGAACTAAACGGCATTCTCTAAGTTTAGGCACACTCTTTGCTTACGAAAAAGAAATTTCAGAATTGGTTGAACCAAAGTGAAGTTATGAGCACTTGAAATTTCCCCATTTTGAGGTTTTTTAAAATGTGGGAAAAATTGAGCAATTATGTTTTTAATGAAAATTCATCTAAAAAATTATTTTTTGAGAAAACCATTGGTAGATTCGTATTCAGGGGGGAAAAATACATCGATATAAGGTTGAAAAAAAATCAATTAAAATTTTTTTTTTTTTGCATTTTGGCCAGAATTGAATATGTTCACTAAAATACCTGTTATTTATTTTCTAGATAAAATTCCGACTCTGTTAACGTCTTATTCTTTTCCTGATCGTCGAAGCTTCAAAATCCCGCTTGGTTCATCCGATTCCAACCATTTTTCGATTTTTGGCAGATTTTTAAAGTCAGACCGTCAATTTTTACAAATTTTTGCATACATACCCCTTTCCATTTTTTTCGACGATTTTCAAACTGCTCTCATTTCTACAAAAATTTAGTTATCGGGATGAACTAAACGGCATTCTCTAAGTTTAGGCACACTCTTTGCTTACGAAAAAGAAATTTCAGAATTGGTTGAACCAAAGTGAAGTTATGAGCACTTGAAATTTCCCCATTTTGAGGTTTTTTAAAATGTGGGAAAA
The DNA here is from genome assembly GCA_946863875.1 of Alloplasta piceator. NCBI lineage: Eukaryota > Metazoa > Arthropoda > Insecta > Hymenoptera > Ichneumonidae > Alloplasta > Alloplasta piceator. Next base: position 11,785,179 of record OX333079.1, read on the forward strand.
ATTGAGCAATTATGTTTTTAATGAAAATTCATCTAAAAAATTATTTTTTGAGAAATCCATTGGTAGATTCGTATTCAGGGGGGAAAAATACATCGATATAAGGTTGAAAAAATATCAATTAAAATTTTTTTTTTTGCATTTTGGCCAGAATTGAATATGTTCACTAAAATACCTGTTATTTATTTTCTAGATAAAATTCTGACTCTGTTAACGTCTTATTCTTTTCCTGATCGTCGAAGCTTCAAAATCCCGCTTGGTTCATCCGATTCCAACCATTCACACCCTTTGCTTACGAAAAAGAAATTTCAGAATTGGTTGAACCAAAGTGAAGTTATGAGCACTTGAAATTTCCCCATTTTGAGGTTTTTTTTTTAAATGTCGTCCAAACATGAGCTGATTTTTTAGTTATTTTTTTCCACGTTGTAGAACCATATATTGATGTGAAATTTTCCGCTGGTTTCAAATTAGGAAGAATTTTTGTTAAAAAAAAATTAATTCATGAGAAAAAGTAAAAAAACTCTTGCCAAAATATTCTTGCTGAATAAAATCATATTTCAAAATTTACTTGTATGATTTTGTTTTTATATATCCGAATGCATAAATTTATTAAAAAAAAAAGTTCCATCTTCGTTTTTTTACATCAACAAGACTTTAAAACATCGAGGAACGAGTAAGTTCTTCCCATATTCCAATCAGCTTTTTGATCCAACGAGTCCCAAACCTTCCATCAAAATTGAACCAAAAATTCACGTTTATATGCACAAATGGTAAATGATTGAAAAAAATTACAAAAATTCTCTCACGATCGATTTTCATAAACGTATGATTTAACCAAATTTTTCGTACATTCATCTGAGGTCAAGTGTGCGAATTCTGCGCTCTTGTTTTGTAATGTACGTATTTATTTCCGAATTCGGCTACATAACACTGCAGGATTATAAAGGATATCGAACGCGAATGGTTGCGTAATCTGAAATGACCGAGGCAAGCCGAGAATCTGCACAAAGCGAGTAAACTTTCTCGCTATATGTATATAAATATGCCTCTATCGTCCTTCGTCCGTGGCTTTTACCACTCGGCATTCACCCGGGGAATCTCGTGTTTCATTCTTGAATAGCCGCGAAGACTAATTTTTTGCCCCCCCCCCCCGCTCATTTTATTCTTCCTCCTTGCCTCGTAAATTGTATCTGCGTGGGTGACCCGAGCGATCGCCGCGGATCCCAGCGGACAAAAAAACCAGACATTTTTCAAACGAAAGTGAACGCTTTTTGGCGCATACGTAACAGCACTGGTCTACCTGCCCCAAATTTGACTGGGTCTGTGTGTGTGTGTGTCTGTGCAAGAGTTAAAATTGGGTATCACATCCTTCGGGAGGTCGGGAGAGAGGAGAAGGTGCGAGATTGAAGTCCCTCCGGGTCGTATAGGGCCAGGGTCGCCTCTCTTGTTTCACGACGAAAAACAAAATTTATCGACTTTCGAAAGTGGACCAAGAGACCGCATTTATACCCGAAATTCCGTGAGAGTAAGAGAATAGCCCCACCCTGAAGGGGATGCACGCCTTTCAACGTGAAACCTTACGTCACGCTTGATATCAATCATTTCTCAAAAGTGAGTGATTGATTGAATGAAATTTATGCAATTCGTGAAAATTTTTGACAATTTATACCGATCTCTCCACGTGAAAAAGACGTTTTTGCAATTTTTTTGGTTCATTTTTTGTGCATCTGGGTTATTATTTTGAATTTGTCCTAAAAATTTCGCAATATTCTTTGTGGGAATCTTCAAATGAAAAAATAATATATTGTTTATGGTAAATTAGTTTTCGAATGAAATGAGTCAGAAAAGTTTACGGCGAAAATTATGTGCCATGCCTTTTCTTTCGGGCATACCTGGCACTAGAAAAGCACGTTTTTATGTGGCATTTCGTTACGCGACGAAATTATATTAATCGCTGAAGTATATGACCGCGAGTGACAAATAGTTTTTCGATCGGCGTAAGAAGTTTTCTTGCCAAAGACTTCCTGGAAATTTTGTGTGAAAAAAAGGAAAAACGGCTACACCTAATTTAATCCCATTATTTCTCACTCTCATTACAAAATCCGTTATATCTTTAACGTTCGCAATTATTTTTTCAACGTGTCCGGATGTCGACGCAGAAAAAAGCAGCAAAATTGGCGACAAGTATACTTTGCACGCAATTTCGTGTCACGTAGTCGGCGATTATTAAAGATCGCCTCGTTAACGTAGTGGGGCGCAGATACATATATACATATATATTATGCACTACGTGCCGATCGGGTTTTGTTATCGGCTCGTTAATGATCAAACGTGGGACGCCTTTTGCGAATGTACACACGTAACACGAAAGAACACGTATCGCGAGGCGTTTGCTCTCGTCCGGGCCTCAATAATCTGATGAACAATAAAAAATTATTTCATTATGCTTAATCTAAAAAGTTAATAAATTATCAGAATTATTAAATTGCTAATATCGAAATAATAATAATCAATAATAATTATCTCGTACGTCAAAGATAGAGGACATCAAAACTCCACGTCCCCATTTTCTTTTGCTTCTTCACATCCTGATTGACAAATATCAGCGAAAATCATTCGATACTTCCTGATCAGGAAAAACCCTTAAGTCTTCTTAAGGCGATATTCTGGTCTAGAGACATACATTTTGAGCGTTTTGTCAAGCTCAATGAAAAAAAAAAACAAAAAATATTTTCATCATTCTTTTTTTTACAACATATTTATTAATATTTTGACAATAAACAAATTTTCGAGAGAAAAAATAAATATTAAATAAGTTATAAGCTGGTAAAATTGGGGTAAAAAAGGAGTGTGCTGGCTGAGACGATTGCGACTTTTCTAGTCATCCGATACAAAATTTAGAAAAAGATTCTCAATCAGTAACAATGTCGTTAGAGCCCCTACCTCAGAGCAAACGGAAAAAAAATTGGCAAAATGGCAACGGTCTGAACAGAAAAAGGCGTTTTTCGACTCTTCATAGTTTTTAATTTTTTTACGATAGTAAAAAAAATAATTTTGATATAGAAGTGGTAGGGGCGATAGAGAGTTAATACATAGAAGATTGGTAAAAATTTGAAATAAATCGGTTGAGTAGAACTTGAGATATCATGTCAACTGTGTTGAGAAAAACGTCTTTGGTCCAATTTGCTCTGACGTGACGGGCGTAGTGTCTGCGTCACTAAAATAGTTATAACTCCGTAAATTATTGGAATTTCAAAATTTCCTTTCGAGGATATATTTTTAAAGGTCTATATTAGGGCGATTTTTTTCGACTTTTTAAAAATTCTTTCACTCCCCATCCGAAATTTTGTTGCATATGTCTGAAAGAAAATTCCCCGAAAGTTACAGCCCCTAATATTAATATTAACTACTTTTCCTTCGCGTGATAAGTTTTTCCATCTAAAATACCCATAATCAAAAACTTTTTTCTTCAAAATTTTACCACTCCGCAGTATTTTATGCTATCGCATTAATTTTGGTCGCAATTTACACAGAATTGAACGATCTTTGAAAGGGTCCGGAACAGCGTAAGTGTAACTTACACTGGTGAGATGGTACGAGGTCACTAAAGTTGATTTTTACCCAGAATTCCTGTTGTTTCGCTGTTATCTCCGAAGTGACCTTTACCGAAAAAATGCAAAGAAAAATTTTTCTGGAAATTTAATTTCCTACAAAAAAGGTCCTCTAAACCTAATTCCTAAAATTAATATTTCTTGAGATATTGAGCCTTAACTTATTTGTGATATGAAAATTTTTATGAATTATCGAACCAAAAGTTTCAAATTGTTGATATTCCATAGCATATCACCACTAGTGATATGATATGTGATATGGTGATATGATATAGAATATCAACAATTTAAAACTATTGGTTCAAAAAACTCTACATTTTTATACCATAAATAAGTTGACGTTTAATATCTCATGAAATATTAATTTTAGCAGTTAGGTCTAAAGGACCTTTTTTGTAGGAAATTAAATTTCCATCAAAATTTCCCTTTACAATTTTTCGGTTAAGTTAATCATTTCGGAGATAACAGCAAAAAATCAACAATTTTGGGTAAAAATCAACTTTAGGGACCCGTAATATCTCACCAGTGTAAGTTACACTTACGCTGTTCAATTCTACGCAAATTGCGACCAAAATCAATGTGATAGCATAAAAAACCGCGGAGTGGTAAAATTTTGACGAAAAAAGTTTTTATTTTACATGTATTTTAGATGGAAAAACTTGTCACGCGAAGGGAAAGTTCTTAATATTAATATTAAGAGCTACAACTTTCAGGGAATTTTCTTTCAGACATATGCAACAATATTTCGGGTGGGGAGTGAAAGAAATAAAAAAAAGTCGAACAAAAATTGCTCTAGTCTACATATATTTTTAAAGGTCTATATTTTTAAAATTTAAGAAAATTAAAAAAGATTGTTTTTTTTCTTCAAAATTCTAAACCAAAATAGCAGCCTAATGGGAAAAACACAGGATCTTTATTCGTCACATTCGCGTATCATGAATCGTAAAAAGGGGAACGGATATAATTCCGCGAGGGTTTGTGTGGGTCCAAGGCGCATTAAAATTGTAGGTGCATTATTGCAACGGTATTTCGCTGCAGAGTCCATAAAGTGCGTATATATCTACGGTCACATTATATATGAACGTACGAACGCGATATGATACATTAACGAAGTCACATAGCATTACCTGCACATATATATCGCGTCTCGTACAAGCGAGTCATCAATATGCGTTTCTCAATGGTCTAGGATCACAAGAGCATCGAAAATCGCTCCTCTAACATTCTCATCGCGCCCTTTTGACCCCAAGTCATCGACGTATGGATGTACATTATATACATCTATGTATATAAGCTCATGTCAGCTGTGTACAGTAGCCTTTCGATGAATGCGCACCTACGGGATTACCTAAAATGACCACTTATCGATTTAATTGGTGAATCGATCTAGAATTTCTTCAGACAACAAAATGGAGCCGCAAATGGAGGTTCTTATTCTTAAAGACTTGAACGTAAAACCTGCGCTGGGATTTGTCATAAAACATTCGATATTTTGGAAAATTTATCCCAATCAATATGTTCCGTTATCAGGCTTCGATGTTGCAAAACACTATTCGTTATGAGGGATTCATGCGCTAACGCATTTGTTGAAAGAATTTTCAAAATTCAGCACTGATTGGACTATACTGGAGCAAATCTCCTTAAGGAGGTTCATCTGGTACCGAGTGAGTCAAAAGAAAAATGTCAATGCTTAACCTCAAAATAAGCGGTGACTAGCGTAGTCGTTGACAATGCTTAACCTCAAAATAATCAGCATTTTCGAGACTAATTAATTTATTATGAATCTCACAAGTACCTAATCGATTTTATGAAGCTCTAAAAATGTTCCTTAGATACTTTTTCATTAATTCTTAAATTTTCGTCAAAATCTGTATTGTAATGATTGTGCATTTAATATTTATAGACGGTATCCCATTTTTATTTATTTCTCACGAACAACGTACCCTCAGGTCTTGAAATTTTAACAGATGACTTTTTAGATATTAATAACTATATTCTGATTTTTTTTTATCAACATCTGTATTGTAAATCGTGTACCAGATGAACCTCCTTAAGGAGAGGCCACTGTATGCTGTACAGAAAAAGGCGCAGCGTTGCGAAACCTTCGAGGGGGTTCCGTATATCTGCGTTCGTGGGTTATACGAACCAAGTAGGGTCCAGAATATAATTCATCCAGAGAGATCATATCGATGGTCTGATACCAGAGGGTCACATGAGCATGACGCTGTCGCACACGCGATACGCCCTTTTCACTTCAGGCCATCGAAATGTGTATGCATGTGGGAGAGCCGTTACCATTGTCGTCATCCGTCACAGTTTCCCGTACCAAATCATGCAATGTGTGCGGTAGCTTATGCAGACTCGACTGTAGGTGAAAATAATGCACATGGCTACATTATGTACACTACCGGCGAAGAGTTTCCAGACAGAACTTCAAAAAGGGTCTGGAACGTTTTTTCATGCCATTTCGCCGGGAGCCAACGTAAACTAATTTAACAAACGGCATTTCTAAGTGAGAGAATTCGGCTTCATTTCCTGTTTTCAAAATTATTTTTACAATTTGTTTCTAGATTTGGACTCTATTTTGAAAAAAAACTGTTTTTTGCCTTTTTGCCTCTCTTCAGGTGCACCCATCTTCCAGAGGAATTTTTTTAAATACATTTTTACGATTGGATCCATAAAGGGGAAAGTTTGAGCTTCGATTTCATTTTTTTTTTAACTTTCAGCGATTTTTTTTTCCAAAGTTATACTCTGTTTTGTGTGAAAAAAGAGGAAATTTGAAAAATCCCGTATAACACGAAAACAAAGAGGATTCATGAAAAAATTCAGGATAGCAAAAAGTTGCGTTCGTTTTCGTTGCATTCAGAGGGATTTTTTCAGTTTTTTTTACCAAAATTTTGTTTTCTCATGTTAAGGCTGGAAAAAAAAAATTGAAAAAAATTGCAATGTGTTGAAAATGATAAAATAAAGTATTTTCCCCTCTTAACATTTTATCAATATTTCCATAGTTCTCGAGTTATGGTAATTGAATGATCTGAGGTCCGACCTAAAAAATGAGAACAAAAATGTTGGAAAAAAATCTGAAAAAATTCCTCTGAACTCAACGAAAACAGACGCAACTTTTTGCTATCTTTAAGTTTTTCATGAATCTTCTTTGTTTTCGTGTAATACGGGATTTTTCAAATTTCCTTTTTTTTCACAATAAACAGAATAACTTTGGAAAAAAAAATCGCTCAAAGTTAAAAAAAAAAGTAAATTGAAGCTCAAACTTTCCCCTTTATGAATTCAATCGTAAAAATGTATTTAAAAAATTTCCTCTAGAAGAAGGGTGCGCCTGAAGACAGGGAAGAAAAGACGGAAAACAGTTGTTTTCAAAATAGAGTCCAAATATAAAAATGAATTGTAAAAATAATTTAAAAAACAGGAAATGAAGCCGAATTCTTCCCCTTTGAAATGCCGTTCGTTAAATTGGTTTTTGTTGACTTCCGGCGAAATGGCATAAAACAAAACGTTCCAGACCTTTCTTGAAGTTTTGTCCGGAAACTTTTCGCCGGTAGTGTGCGTATACGTATGTAATGTGCTTCTCCTCGCGTACAGAGGTACGGACATACGCGCCTCGGGGCTACAAAGAACGATCAACGGCAACCATAGGAGACACGCGGTCATAGCTATTAGACTACCTATGTGCCGCACTCGCGCATACCTAACGTTCAATTATATAATGCCCAACGACCCTAATAATAACAGAGCCAACGTCGTCGTCATTGTCATAGTTCGATCGCCATCGACGCGTCGAGACTAAAAAAAAAATAGAAACAATTAAATTCATCGAAGGCTTTATTTGGTGATCGATGAAGTCGAAAATGACATAAACGCGACCAGCTGTTTTTTTTTATCGGGACGAACATACTTATCGTGACAAAACTCTGATTTAACAAATCTGCCGTATAAAATTTCGCTAAACAGAAGCATTTTAATATTCCTATGAAATAACAAGTAAATAATAATAACTGAAATACATTCGCACCCCATAAAGTGTCTTCCTCAAGAAGAGTAGTGGCATCCTCGAACTAATGACAGATGTCGCCATAGGTCCCACTTTTTTAAATTTAGGTACTTGAAACTAATAAAATTTAGGTGTGGGGTATTTTGTACCCCAGTTTGTCAAGCAAGGGTTAAGATGAAGGCATGTGATTTGATTCAAAGTTTTTGTGCGATAGGGACTCATTTTGAGAGGCTCATTATTTGATTGGGATATTAAAAACGTTTCCTAGAAATGTTATACTGTACAATTATTGTTAGGCAAGCATGATTGAAAGAGAAAAACTGATTTTTTCAAAAACTGGTTTGGTCGAAAGCTCCGAAGGAAAATAGTCATCAAAGTTTCATTATTAACGGGACGGGGAAATCTAAAATCGCTTATTTCGATATAAAAGATGCGCGGTAAGACATTACTGTGTATCAAGATAATTACTAACAGAGATTATCGCGTCATGACATTGGCGTCATTATATTTGGTCTTTCGAGCGGTGTCCGCGACTAATTTGTCGCAGATTTTTTTCTCGCATGCATCTCTTCGCTCTTGCATAAATAAATCTCTCGTATGCGAGTTAAACACCATCGGGGGTAATTAAAAAAAAAACAACAACAACAATTGCGTACCGCGCTTCGAGACGGTACAACTCGCGTTGTTCTTGCCTGAAACTCTCTGTATATAGAGAAAGGCGGCCACCCACTATACAGCTTACACAAGAGTTTCTTTGCTCCACTTTTATTGGCAGTGTCTTTGTGGGACGTTTTTTTATCTTCCTTTTTTTTCCCCGAAAATTTTGTAATCCCTCGATCAAGTTCTCCTGTTTTATCGCATTTTATAATTCGCATCGGTGAAAAAATGACGCAAATTTGATTCACTAAGCGCGAGTAACGTTCGGGTCGAAACAGAATCGCGGCGAAAGTTTAGTCTCGCAGATTGTATTTTTTTAACCCGATCAAAGTTGAAAAAAATAATAATAGAATTTTGGAGTATAAGGCGAAAGCATGGTATACACACTGAGAAAACGGTTTATTTGTAGTAAAGAAATACAATTAGTTAAAACTTTTATTTAAATATTTCTTACACTGTAAAAAATGTAATTAAATTTAATATAGTTGTTATTGAAATTTCATATTCTTTTGTATATTACATTTCAATAGTATGAGTGATTCCACGTCAAACCAGCAGGTAAAAAAAATCGATGTCTCCGATCATACTCTCGATATTTTCTTGTGTTCTCAATCATGAGAAAACGAGTTATGATTTTTTGAACATTGCGTACTTTTAACGACTCGAAAAACAACTTTTTTGCTTTCGTGTATAACTCCGCCGGATTTTGGAATTCGACAATTTCACTTCGAGAAATTGAAACTGTATTCGAAACCCTTCAAAATAAGCACAAATTGACCTTATTTGGTGCATATATGAGCCCCCAATCGCAAAACTATACGTTTTTTTCGAAAATAAAGAATAACTGAAAAACCTCATTTTTAAAAAATCTGAAAAAATCATATTAAATTTTTACGACAAAAAATATATATTTATGTGGAGTTAAACTCTGAAAATGAAAATTTAAGCTGGAATATTAATAAATAAATGAGTAATAAATGAAGTAATCTTCATTTATTGGAATATTACTCCATACTTGTATATAAAATTTAAATATGCATAAAAACTTCGCATTTTTTAATGACGTTTCAACAGAATTTTTTTACAGTGTAACTGTTACAAAATTTGTTAGTCGTTAAGAAATATTTTAATTGTGTCAAAATAATTTATTAACTGTCAAAAAATAATTGGTTTCGCCATAGTCAACCTTACGTTTGTTAACAGTTACCAAATCCTGGTACATTGTTTTCTCAGTGCAGGAGTCGTTACAAAATTAACACACTCTGTAAAATATCTCGTGAAATTACATTTATATATCTCACCGAACAGGTTTGCCCTCCATTTCTCGATATAAATGGCTGTTTCGTTGTTATTTTTATTTTTGTCTTCTTAATCAATCAAACGTATACAGTTAAGACGAGAAAAAGAAAGAAAAGTCATAGGCGATACTTTATATTGTCGTGGGAGAGGACATTCGCGAGCGATCTGAGAAAAAGCCAGGAAAAAAGAAAAGAATCGGCCGTCGGTTTGACCGGCAAAAGTCGCGAATGTTTTGCGTGACTGGGAACGGTGTAATTGCCGCCGGACAGAAATGAATTCCAGTCGAAATGAATTCATTTGGTCAGCAGCGAGAGTGTTAGAGTAGCAGCAAAGAGCAAAATGGCATATGTGGCATATATATATGGCGTATTCCATGCCAACTCAATCAAAGTCTGATTCACTGTCTCTTGGATTTTGTTCATGATTATTCCTGACATTGTACCGAGGTTGATGAGCATTGCCTATTTTTTGTATTTTTTTAATCAGCCCTTAACAAGTCAACAAAAAAAAAGAACGGATCAAATCCTCTGAAACGCTATTTTTTTAAAAAATTCTAAACCTCTTCTAACGACTTTTAAAACGATTTTTAAAAATTACGAAAAGTTTGACAATATTGTGGGACAGATGCTTGAGAGTCAATTCTTACATCGAAATTTTCCTTAATTCATAAAATTGAGATGAATCGTTATTTTTTTTCTGTCATAATGAGTAATGGATTTATTAATTTCTGCAAAGGTTTTCAAGATTCTGTTGTAAATGGCATTTTAGCACCTGCACAATTGCAAATATGCTCGAATGTTTCTATAATTTTTAACAATTGTTTTTTCGAAGCGATTGTATAAATAAAGCATGCAATTTGTGGAGAAAATGAAATATTCGCTTAACTCTTGGTTTAAAATTTTTTGTTCAATCGAAAATTGGTTGAGAAAATCAATGAAAAATTGGAATATAATTGTAGAAAAAATCATCAACTGAATCCGCGCGGGATGTAGATCGGACGAATTGACACTGAATATCCCATGTATTTGTAAATGTTATATAGCAATAGCAGCGTGTGTCGCGAAGGCCAGTCGGTTCACTTTTTCCTCCGTTCCCAGAGGTTTGCCCTGTCCGTCTGTCCGTCTGTATATACTGTCAATATCCGTTTCGTTTCTTATTCGTGGGTTCCCGTTGTGGCCTCTCCCTTGCTCCAAGTACGAAGCAAAAGTAATGAGCGGACACGCCGGACGCGCAATTAAATTCGCACGAACCTCGTATTTTCCCTGGGGTCCGATAAATAATAAGTGAAATGCATTCCTCAGCCAAAGTCGATTTGCGGAACGATGGCGCTCTCTTCGTTCGCCAGAAACGAAGGCCCCGAGAGGCTTCTTTTTCGTCAGTAAGTGGAAATGTCTTTGAGACGAAACCGCAGACAATGAAGTTGGGCCGGACCAAAAAATGGTACATCGGCTATCGACAGTAATCATTTAAGGGGGTAGTCTGGACTAGAATTTGGAAAAATATTTTTCTTTGCATATTCTCAAAGTTTAGATTTTTAAGAATATATCCTTGAAAGGACATGACAATCAGCACACCCCTTTTTTTACCCCCAACTTTACCAGCTTATAACTTATTCAATTTTAATTTTTTTTCTCGATTTTTTTTTAATTTATTATCAAAATATTAATAAATATGTCGTAAAAAAATAATGGTAAAAATATTTTTTATTTTTTTTATCGAGCTCGGGAAAACGCTCAAAATGTATATCTTTAGACCAGAATACCGCCTTAAAATCCTAACTTCTATCCCGAATCTTTATTTTCGCTAATAGCCTTTTCTTAATCACACTACAAACTCGTTCGTCAATTTATTATTATTAACCCTCCCTGATGACACCGCAAAATAATTCCAAGTTGGTCGCACTGGGTCAATTCGACCCGACCGACTTTTTGGATGGTTGTCAAAAAAAAAAAAAATACCTATCCGATTTACTTAAAAAAAAATACAGGAATTATCTTCTACATGGAAAAAAAAATCATGAAAAAAAAGACTTTAAAAAATTCGGTTTTTTACTTTAAAAATTGTAACTCTTTCAGTTTCAAAGATTTTTTGGAAGAATTTCTACACGATACTCTTAATATATAGTACTTTGAGAAAAAAAATACTTCAAATGCACGCATTCCAAAAAAGGTATTTATTCCGCTATAGCTACTTCAAACTAAATACTTCGAACTTCCACCAGAGGGCCGGGAAAAACCCATGAGGGCCCAGATAGTTAGAGATATTTGACCTCAAAGTGAGAGGCGCTCACTTTGAGCTCGGGTCAATTTGACCCGCGGTGCGCCCGGTTTAATTTTAGAGAGTGTCCATTTGGCTCCAATGTCTCCTATTTATAGTTTTACCCGGGTAAATTCGTCATAGTAAAAAAAAAAATGATCATAAAATTCATATGCCAATGAACCCTCTTCCTACCAAATCTTTGTCCATTTGGCCGAATCTGTTGGGTTTTAACGATAGGACGGAAAGCACGCGACGGAAATCCTCTGGGTCTATCCTAGTCTAGTCTCAATAGCTAAGATCGAATGGAAAAAAAAGTGTTATCGAGAGACTTCCCTGATAGACACTCCCACCTGGTTGATCGGTGAGAGTAATCGGGTGGGAGAGAGAGAGAGAGGGAAAGCGTCCGATCAAGGATGAGATAGAATGAGAGAGAGAGAGAGGGGGGGGGGGTATAGTCGTAGAGAGAGTGAGATTGAGAGAGAAAGAAAGAGCACCATGCTGGGAGGATTCGTGTTCATGGTGCTCACTCGCGGTCTTAACCAAGAAGAGACCTGACGAGGAAAACAGTAGGGGATAAGAAACGCGTGCACGTACGACTGGCACAGCGCTCTCTCGCCGGACGAACTTAGTCTACCGATCGCTTCCTCCCAGCGAGGTTGGCAAACCCCGAGGACAGCGCAATATATAAACAATATACATAAACAAACTAATTAAAACAGTATTATTATTATTCCTATTATTGTTGAATTAATTATTGTTTTTATAAAAAAAATCTTGTCAATTTTGTCACGGTCCGCGCGAAGTGCAACGATAGATGGAAAATATTTGATCGGCGAGAAACGAATATAAATATTTTTTGTTCAAATCGTTGAAAATAGATATTCAATTTATCGTGCAACTTTCGCGACGTGGTTGTCGATTGAAGAGGAAGAAAAAAAAAAGTGAAAGAGCGTGACACAAACTCGCAACGGGACGAAAACGAAAGCGAGACAGACAGGGAAAAAGAGTGTAAAAGAGAGAGAGAGAGAGAGAGAGCGAATTCGATATTCGATATTCGATTGCCGAGATGAGGTCGTATTACAAGAGACCCGGAAGCTGACCCCATTTTTTTTTAAATCCTCAACATTTTTATGCGAATTTTGGAAGGAATCGTCCTTGAGGAGGAGAGGAATAACGAGAAAATAAGGCGTTGAAGAAATAACGAAGAAATGTCATTTCCGACTGTCACAGGTGGAGTTACAGCTGTAGCTAAGAACAATTGGTGATATATATATGTATATAAAGATCTATAGATCTTGGAGAACCGATTTCGTCATTTACCGCGACTACGCTGTTTCGATTGTTATAAACGAAAGGAAAAATATATAAATCGTACCTCGTTGAGATTTCAAGACCGGAAGTGGCTCTCTCTCACGAGAGAAAGAGAGAGAGAGAGAGAGAGGGTTACAAACAGACGTTTAAATCACCGAGAAAACGATAGAGGCATTTTCGAGCCAACAGCTGGTTACACACGCTGTATCACTGTTGTCGCAATTGTGTTGTTTGTGTTGGGATTGTGCCTGTTCGAGTCCGACGACTTTTATGCACGAGGAAAACACGCCCAACTCTCGGATTCAAGATAAGAAAGCCCACGCATTTGATGAACGAAAATTCGAAGAAGCATTTTTCAAGTTTGCGATCAAAATGAGCAAGGAAGAATGATAATTGAATCGATTGATTAAATTCATTGCATTGGATGAGAAATTGACAGTGACAGTCATTCGATTGAATCGATTTTGTGTTTTGATACGACAAATATCGTCCCAAATACATTATTTTGAAGCAATATTTATTTTCACGACGAACTACACCGAGGAGCCTTTTTTGAGCGATAGAAAAAACGGGAGGTGAATAACTGCTCAACCAGGTGTTGAGTCGACAGAGTGTGGCCATAATAGTGCCTTCGACGTCGCAGGTGCGAGAGATATTTTTTTTCCTTCTCTCGCTCAAAGAAGGAAGAAAAGAGAGATAGTAGAAAAAGTAAATAGAGAGGAAAAAAAGTAATAAAAAAATTCCAGCGTCATTGGAACGGTCGTTACTACTTGCGACTGTTACTACTTAGTGCTTTGAGGAAATTCCGTCTCCGCAAAAAAATCGGTGATGCGAGACTCAAATTTTTCGTGAAGCGAAAAATAATAATCTCTTAAAAATGCTGCACGTAATTATTTATTGCACCATTGGTAAATTCGCGTTTAATCGATTTTGCGGCATGAATATTGTGAATATAAAGATTGCACAATCGTAGAAATGCATAAAATTTGAAAAACGATAAAAATTGAACGAATCTGGTTATTAAAAACGAGAGAGCATATTTAAAATCGAGGTGCAGCGATATTTTTCGACCCTCGAGCGCCATCTAGAAGAAAAGCCGAAACAACCCTTACCTTTCGGGTGAAGAAAGTGTTTTTTTTTTTTTAATTAGCCTTTCGCGGTAAAAAGGGGAAATCTTGGGATTTTTAAATTCTCGAGTGAGCGTTTATTTATTTGTATATTGCATCGTTTGGTAATATGACTCGATGTACGGTTGCATGGGAGAAGTGATCGAAAGTGTCGACGTGGGACTCGGCGTTTTAACATGCTGTCCAAGTGCATACGGGAAAATAGGGATAATCGTTGAATCGAGAATCGACGGAGGGGAGGATAAAAAAATACGTGATTCATTATAATTAAAGTGCAACGAGGAGGGGATTTTTTTAATATTTTTTTTTTTCTGTATTCCAATTCGGGGAATCGGTGGGGAAATTTTTTGTATCAATCAAAAAAAACAAGGAAAATTGGAGTACAAGCGGATAATATCGATCGAAGGTGGGTGGTCAATCGTTGTTTTTTATAATTTGCATCCTCATAAAGAAAGCTTTTTTTCAATTGATTCCATTTATGTACAGATTTTTATAATTCAATTTTGAATAAATGATTTTGCTTCATTTTCATGGCGGTATGTTAAAAAAATTTCGAGAGTATATGGGGCATTCAATGTCCAATCAACCACTTTTAAACCCGACCCCTTTCGATCTGGCTAAAATTTTGAGAAAATTTTTTTTGGGAAAATTTCCCAGCAGGGCTTATTTCTCAGAATACCCCTCGGGACATTTTTGAGGATTCATAAAGGACCTTAAAGTTTAAAAATTTGAGAAGAAAAAAAATTTTAAGTGGTAATCTTCATACATTTAAGAAGTACACTTAAGAAGATGAAGATGAAGATGTTATAGCTATTTGAAAAAAAAAATTTTTTTTGGGTTCGGTAAAAAAATGTGAAAATTTCCTGAAAAATGTTTTTAATGGGGTAGAAAAAAAAATCGAAAGGGGTCGGGTTCAAACTTGGTCGATTTTACATAGAATGACACATATGCAAGAATGACACATATGCATTTCGAAAATTTCTAATTGAAGTCTCCAGAAGACTCTTTTAGCCATGGGCCTGATATTTAATCCACAAGTATTTACTTTCCTTCCTTCAGCGTAATTTTCGTGAAAATTACCCAACATTTTTCAATTTATTTGAACTTTGAATTTTTGCCAAATTTAGGTGCTCTAATTGTCGCAGTTTTGCAGACGTTCAAATTGTTTGTATTGATTGATACGAACGGTTCACATCGAATTTAGAAAAAATCCTTGAAGGATTTAGGTTTAATTTTAAAATTAAAAAAAATTATGTAAAATTAGAAATTAGCTCGTGGCTTCCGGTTTTTTTTTCATCATCGTTCTACGACCCTTTTTATGAGCAGTTCCTTGAGTTCCTTTATGATAAGTAGTTCAAGGGACCGCTCATAAAGGAGACTAGGCAAACATTTAACAAAAACGGAAGAACCCGTGGACAAATATTTCTATTTATACAATTATTTAAACATATGATTACTCTAATTGGTAGCAAATTAATTCACAGAATGATTCCTGATGAAATTGTCTTTATACACAATAATTCTTTTATCATTAATCAAACTATCATTATTGTGTTTTAAAGATAGACCAACGTATTTCATTATTAGTTAAGCCTGTAGCCGAAAGGTTATTTGCACAAAAAAAATTAAAATTATAGAAACAGAATTTTCGAAGCGATATCGAAGACCGGTCTCTTGGCTACAATCGGACGCACGTTTGAGTACGAGATTTTTCAAACTTGTTCTCCGATATAAGCGCAAACTGGTGTGCGAGAATCCTCTTCGAAGATGTTATTTCTTTTCTCTCTTTCGCTCGCTCGATCTCGGTACATTATAATTTTATACAGAAACAACGTGGCTCGGTCAATAAAACGAAGAGGGCAGGCACTTAGGGTACAACCGAGAAATGTAAGTTTCTGCCGCGGGTTGCAAAAATGTTTTTTTCTTTCTTTCCTGTATCCGTGATCTCGTCGTGGCTGGTTTAGAGGTCACGATCGTGATTAGGGCTCAGCGCGTGCATCGTCGTAGTATTCGTGACCAGGGAGAGTTGCATATATAAAATTATATACATATATATGTGTATATATATATATACATATACATGCAGGTAGAATATAAATTTACAGGGATTCCTTCGTCGTGATTTCGCGGTAGATATCCACGACAAGAAGCGTGCGGAGTCACAGCGCGACTATCACGAATTCTTCAGATCTCTTTCGTATTTTATTATTATTATTATTATTTATAAATGTAATGCGAATTGCCTGTAAACCGGGTGACCAAAGCTGGCTCACTACCTTGTTGCGAAAGTCCAGAAACACCGCGTGCGCTGATTGCTCGTAAATTTTCTGCATTCGCATTTTAACATAAATACGCGGTACTTAATAAGTACATATAAACTATTGGCGTGCGCCGCGGACCTCCTGGGGCATTTTTGCCTGGCATTTTTTTCCTTTTCAATTCCATACGACGAAACGCTATACCATGATGTTCCGGGAAAAGCTCTGAAATGCATTTTCCTTCCTTTCGCGATACCATCGGCTCAACTTTCGCGCTCCAATATCTAAAAATACCAACTTTTCATCCTTTCCAATGTGTTTTGACTGAAAATTTATTTTTAGACTTTATTCAGATTCGGTCAGCATTGAAGATATTTGCAGAGAAATTTTATTCAAAGATGTGGCAGTTGCGGTTTTGATTGGAAAAAGATAGTTATGATCGTTGTTTATTCAAGGATGTGTTGCCTATACAGTCTCAGCCAAAAATTGTAATTGATTGAAATTTCCGTACTTCATGATGCAAGAAAAATCTGAAAAATTTAGCAATATTTGGCATGCCATGAACAACAATTATCAATAATAATATTGCCTAAAAGTTATTAATAAATTGTTTAAACAAATTGTTATTCAACAATTTTTTGGTAAGTTCTTTTTTTTATTAAACAAATCGAATCTGTTAATTTTTTTGAACGCATATGAATTTTTTCTCTATTTTGAAATTCCCGTTTTGAAATTTTTAGAATAGCTGTATTTATGTATTTTTTGGCATGGTGTCCTTGAAACTTTTCAAAGCTGACGATAAACCTGTGTGCAAAAAAATATACAAAATTGACAATTTTTTGTTTGTATTTCAGCATGCTTTTTATCATTTTCAAAATAGAGAGAAAATTCTGAAAAAATTCATATGCGTTCAGAAAAACTAACGCATTCGATTTGTTTAAGAAAAAAAAGAACCTACCGGAAAATTGTTGAATAATTATTTGTTTGAACAATTTATTAATAACTTTAGGACAATATTATTATTGATAATTGTTGTTTATAGAATGCCAAACGTTGCTGAATTTTTTCAGATTTTTATTGTATCACGAAGTACGGAAATTTAAATCAGATAAAGTTTTTGGCAGGCTCGGTAGAAGCAAAGCATCCTTAAGGTGGTATTCTGGTCTAGACAAATACATTTTGAGCTCGTTAAAAAAAAACAAACATATTTTTACCATTCTCTTTTTTACAACATATTTATTGATATTTCGACAATAAGCAATGAAATTAAAATTTAATAAATTATAAGTTCGTAAAGTTGGGGCTAAAAAAATAGAGTGTGCTGGCTGACACAATTGCAACGTTTCTAGTCATCCGATACAAAATAAATAAAAAATTCTTAATCAGTAAGAATGTCATTATAGCCCTTACCTCAGAGAAAACGGAAAAAAAAATTCGCTAAATTTTTTCAGTTCTTAATTTTTCTACAATAGTAAAAAAAAAATATTTTCATACAAAAGTGGTAGGGGCGATAGAGAGTTGAACATTGAAGATTGATAAAACATTTGAAGTAAATCGGTTGAGTTGAACTTGAGATATCGTGTCAGTCGTGTTGAGAAAAGTAGTTTTGAGAAAAACGTCGATAATCCGCTTAGTTGCTGCGTCACTAAAATAGCTATAACTCCGTAAATTATTGGAATTTGAATATTTCCTTTCGAGGATATATTCTTAAAGGTCCAAACTTTAAAAATATGCAAAAAAATTGATTTTTTCAAAATTCCAGACCAAAATACTCCCTTAATAATTCTCGATTAACGTGTAAATATGAGGAATTAAAAAATGTTGCTGGCTATCGGATGTTGCGATTTTTTTTTCAAACTTTTTCTTCGTGATTCGCTCACACTTAAGGAGCCCATGTAAAGGAGCAAGGTGACGAGGAATTTCGATGCGGATTTCTCGTTGTAACTCTTACATGAAATATCATTTTCAATAATTTCTCTGTATCGTTTTGCCATGCGAATTCCGGCCTCGTGCCAAGTATCGAGTATCGATGTAACGTCGATATTCTATTATTTATCTGTATATACATATATATATATATATGATGCACATGCTCCCTGAGGGCTTTTTCTGTCGTCGTGGACGCGCGCGATCTCCTCCCTACTGAGTAAGTAAGAGAAACGAGCTCTCGTACGATTTCTCGATGCTCGGGGCGTTAGGTAATGACGCGAGGAATGCGATCGACGTCGCGAATCATAAATGCACGCGGCAACTGACGTTACATTGAAATTTATTGAAAAATAAAATAAATGGAAGGATGAAAAAATGGCGATGAGAACGAAAAAAAGGACCTTTGAAAAGGGGGATATTGCAATTTCTGTTTGCGTAGTTTTCGAGTCACGGTTCGTTGATCCGATCGAGAGATATATATGAGAAAATAGGGAAGTAATAAACCTTGATGGAGCACCGTTGCATGTAATTAACAAATAAATTCGATTGAATTACGAGAGAATAGCGTGGAGGGATATTATATTCCGATGGTATTGAAATTATGGTCTAGTTATGAGTTAGGCATAGGCTGAGTTAATCGTCATACACTGATAAAAGTCAAAATTCATTAATATTTAATATTGTTAGTTGATTTATCGAAAAAATTATGAAATAATACTTTTTTCAATTATGAAAGAAGTCTTTTTTATGAAACTTCATAAAATTTTTGAGTTTTTGAAAAAGTTCATGGTAGATTTGTGCTCAGCTGGAAAAAATAGATCAATATAAAGGCTTAGATAAATTAATTATACATTTCTTTTTTTTCGCATTTTGATCAAAATTGAATCTGTTCACTGAAATGCTTATAATTTTGTTTCTCCATGTAATTTTGGCTTCGTTTTGTGCTCATTCTCTTTGTGATCTTTGAACTGCCAAACGTATCTTTATCGAGATTAATTAAAAGGCGATCTTTAAGTCTAGTCACGGCGTTTGTGTGCAAACAACGAATTTTCGAATCGATCAAATCGAAGTGAATCGAACCGAAGAACAGATCTCTGAAAAACGTTCAAAATTGAGGGATTTTTTTTTGTATTTATAAAACCATATTTTGGTGGACAATTCCCTGCTGATTTTGGATCAGCAGAGTTTTTGTCGAAAATTTTTTTTTGGTAGAAGAAAGCTGAAAAATTGCCTTAAAAAATGCTTTTGATGGACAAAAACATATTATCGCTAAATTCTCTCATACTATTCTGGTTTACATATCCGCGGCGATGAAGTCAAATAAAATTCGAGTTGAGAAATTGGAGAATTGTCGAAATTAAGGGGATTCTCGACCAGTTGGAGGATTTGCAATAATTTTTTGAGAGATTCAAAATTTCATAAAATGATTTACGTGGCCTATAAATCTATATTTCTCGCTAGCAGAAACGACCATAATGGGTATAATTGAGATGCAATGAATTTTCGAGAATTCTCGACAGAACCTAAATCGCAATATCCGGCTTATCGCAGTGAGAATAATGCCGCAATAAATCGTCGAGGTGTGAAGAAATCCGCCCTCGCAAAATCGAGTCCGGAAGCGAGACTCGGGAGGGCAGAAAAAAATAAATAAACGTAGGTATAAGTGTACGAGGGTTGCGTGGTTTCTAGCGCCCACAAAAGTGCTCCCGATAACGCAAGATTTAGAGTCGGAGAGGCGAGTAACGCGATATCAAATATCCTTTCTCTCCGCAGCCACGCGTCGTACGCTCAATTTTTTTTTTTCACTCGCCATTATTATTACATGGATATCCCCGATAGAGTAACTAACGGGTCGGGAGTCTAAGGATTATATAGGTGAAGCTTATTATAATACCATTGAGGATTAATTTTCCATCGTCGCTCACTGACAATATCTTTACATAATATCTCTATCGAGCCACTTAAATTGATTGATGATCGTCCGTATACTTCGAGCTTCGATGAAAAATTCCGTTCACGTTTCGTACACATTTTTTTAACCATTATTTTTCAATATTTCTCAACGAAGTATTGAATGCAATATCCGGATAATTGAATTTCATAATTTTTTTCTTCATCGAACGTTTTTGCAATCAGATACAAAATTGAATAATTCAATAATTGAATTCATATAAATAATTCTCGATGATTTTCAACACTCTAAAATCACAATGAGAGCAAAAGAAAAGTAAAGAAATATATTTATTTGGTACCCTTACTTAACCCTCATCAGCTAACGATGTTTTGAGCAACCGTTAAAGCTAACGATGGGTCGTTCGTGTCTTTCGCTTATTTCACAATTTTTAAACTTAAAAAAATCTTAAAAAATGCATGGGCCTTTTTTGAATCCTTAACTAAATGATAATAATTTGTCCTACCGGAATTTTTTTTTTTCTAATAACAATTTCATGCAAAATATGGAAACGTGCAGGCATTTTCACGACAATGTTGACAAATCGATGGGACACGAATGACCCATCGTCAGCGTTTGAGGGCTAAATATTCCTTAACTGTTACAAAATTTCTTAGTCGTTAAGAAATATTTTATTTGTGTCAAAATAATTTGTTAATTGTTAAAAAATATTTATTTAATTTATCAACTGTTGACAAATAATTGATTTCGTCATATTCAACTTTACATTTGTTAACAGTTAACAAATCCTGGTACATTGTTTTTTCAGTGCAAAAAATGTCGAAGATGTTATGAAAAAATTTAATAACGGAGCTTGCATGTCTTTTTCTCAAATAATTACACAGTTGGAACATTATTTTAATCTTTGCACGATAAAAACAGAGGGTTAATTTCAGAATTTGCTCGCTGTAAAATGTCTGCAATTTACGACAAATGTGCACCACAAGGTGACACTCGGACAAGGCGAAAAAAAATGCACAAAGATGCATCAGTGCCGAATATATATTCCCTGGTGTTGAATCAGATATGGATAATTCGTTAGAAAGTCATGATTATAATGATTCTCATATTATAGTCTCGTTTGAAACGAATGAGCGATTTTTTCGCTCCGATCGCTCTGCTCCGAATGAATGGAGCGTATTTTTTTTCCCTTCCTTTATCCGCGCTTTGCTCGCATCGTACACATGCGCTCTGTTTAATTCTCTCTTAATCCGCTCTTTTCGCGGATAATGCACGCGAACTTTTGCCGCGAATTCTCTGAATATATCTTCAGGCTCGCGGTGGAATCGCGCGGCAGCGTCAGCTGTGTGATCCGTGCGCTCTCGCACAAGGGAAAGTCGAATGCGTCCTCTTCCTTCTTCGCTTTTGCTCTCGCCCGTGTATGCTATAAAACCTCTCGCGGCCATAATATATGTTCTCGCGAGACTCGATTATACCGAGTTTCCACGCACGTCTGCGCACTTATATCTATATATATATATATGCGCTTGTACTAAAAATTTTTAAAAATCTTTGGCGAGCAATGCTAAAAAAATCTATTAAGGCGGTATTCCGGTCTAGAGACATTTTGAGTCTTTTGTCAGGATCGATATAAAAAACAAAAGATTTTGAACATTTTTTTACAACATTTTTATTAATATTTTGACAATAAACAAAAAAAAATTCGAGAAAAAAAATGAAAATTAAATAAGTTATAAGTCGGTAAAGGTGGGGCTAAAAAAGAAGGTCCAAACTTTGAGAATATGCAAAAAAGTAGATTTTTTCAAAATTCTAGACCAGAATACTAACTTTACCGCTACGTTTCATACATTTCATCTTTTCGACAACTTTTTGATGATTATTTTAAGAAATCATTATTTTATCCGCATATTTATATTCTAAATTATCCCAACAGAGTAATTATTATCACAAAGTAAAATTGAGAACAAGAAACATTGCAACTTCTTTCAAATTATCAAGGAATATTCTTCCACAATTATTCTTTTATGATTATGAGCACTTTTTTCTTTCCATCGCACGTTGTAATTGTTTTGTTTTGGATATCACAGCGAACGATTTTCTCAATTCAAATCGTGTCCGTCTTTACTGGTGAAAATTGCGCACGTTCATTTGTGCAATTTGACGTTGTGACGCACTTACGTTCGCGCGCTTTTATCACGTTCGCAAGGCCGTCACCGTACATTCCCATATATATATATATTTGAGTGACATTATTTAGGATAACGTCGAGTTGTCCTCCCCTTAACTGCTGAAAATAAGAAAAGTGTTTAATGTAAAGTAGATGAAATTGGCGATCCAAACTACGTATAGGTTTTTATTTTCAGTACATAATTAATGACGGGACCAACGTTTGGCAAATCAATAATAAACTGCGAGGAATTAGTGTGGTCGATGTTACTTATTGAAAAAAAAATTTAGCACCATCTGTTAGGCAATCTATATAAATTGTGCAGCATTTATATTTACTTCCTTCTGTTTTATAAAATATTTTTTCCATTAAATCTTCTTTTATTTTAATATTTCAAAAATTCTATTTATTCATCACCGTATAAACTAATACAACAACGAAATTTGTTCAGTTTTTCAAAATTATTCTCGGTGAATTGGTTGTAAATACCATTTTTCGTTCACCCCAAAAATCCTTTTGGATAAGTTAGAATCATATATTATTGCACAAAAAAGGGTCTTCTTTATATGTTACTTTCCGCAATACTAAATTTCAATTTTCAAACTTCGAAATTTCATAGCTCGGCTTGAAGTCAATGTACCGAAATGAACGATACGTATCCTTGTAGGGAATGAAACGCTCTACAAAAAAAGCTCTTTTAATACGACTACTCGATAAACACACTCCTTCAAAAGTTATTCAAGGTTAAAGTTAAATTTAGAGAGAATTTCACTTTTTTATTTAGTTTCCGGCAAAATGTTAAAACTTATTACTAAATATCGTGAAAAATTTCTTAAAACAAAAGTTCAAATATACATATATATACATATATATATATATATATATATATATATATATATATATCAGACCATGAATAACTTTTGAAGAAGTAAGGTTATCGTAAAATAATAAGAGACCTTTTTTGTAGAGCGTTCAATTCTTTACAAGAATATGTATCGTTCATTTCGGTACGTTGACTTGAAGTCGAGGTATAAAATTTCAAGGTTTGAAATTTGTTTCCCGTCTTATTTAAATGGGAAATAGAAATATGCGATGAGCATATACTAAATATTAATTTTAAAAGCTCTGCTTTTAACAGGCATCTTTTTTCACCTCCCTGAAAGTATTTATAATAGGGGATTTCGAAAAAAATAGTAGATTTTTTGGAATCAGCCTAATATATATATTATATATATATATATATATATATATATATATATATATATATATATATATATATATATATATATATATATGCTTACCTGCCATATAATGTAGCACATATATGTATCTTACATATACACATGCACAGATCACGGTGTATGTCTTAACGATTAACACTCACACGAGATCCCTCTCCCTCTCTTTTTATCTCTGCCTCTCTCTCTCTCTCTCTGCCACACATTGATACAAAGCAACTCATACCGGATAACAGTAAACGCGACAACGATGTCCTATACAGTAAATGACGTATACACGTCGCGCTATACATTCTGTAACAAAATTTTTTTTACACACCTAAAAATCATGTGTCACGTTAGCAAAAGAGTCGAATTGGTCTTGATCGTTGTTAACGATTTATTTAGTCCATTGAATCGATGAAAAATTGTCAATTTGAAAAAAAAAACAATGAATTAAAAGAACTTAAATTACATATTACATGTAATGAGTGAAGTAGTTCTAAAAACCTTCAGTGAATATTCAGTGGCTCAAAAAATATGAGTGCATTGACATGTAAGTATTCAAAGTACTTTTTTTAATGAATCAAGAATAGGAATAAATTTCCTTGAAATAGAAATTTGTTTTTAAACATTGAAATTCTCAAACGTTTGCTTGCACAAAATTATTAATAATTATATCATTGAATTACAATTTCTATACTTTCACGACAATTATCTTCAATTTACGAATGAATGATCACGTTCACGTTTTTCTCTTATTCAAATGATAATGCATTCCTTCGTCGAACCGTGACTGTCGTCGATCGTCACGTGTTGGATCTATATAATCATCGATTGCTTCTGATAAGCGCCACGCCAATCGATCAAGTGTCTTTTTATTCATCTCCAACTTTCACATGTATATATATATATATATATATCGACACATTTTTTTCCATATCTTCATTCTCTATCTCGCGTGGAAAGGTCTAATCGTGGTTGGTGGATGGACCTTTTATGCACAATGAGGCTTTTTCAAATATTACAAGCATGTTTCACTGATTCGTCGATTTATCCGACGATAAGGCGAGATATGTGATTGGTGGAATTGTCGAAGACGTTAAATTTCACGCATATCCTAATCAATCTCCATTCCTAGATTCGAACGCTAATCAAGCGATGGGAAGTAATCGAAAAAGTGTGGAGAAAGTATTTCAATGTATTATCGAAATAAAATATTTTACCTTCCCTCTATGCAGATTCTGCATAAGTCCACAAAATAAAATCTAACAAAGACCTCTCAAAGGCACACATAGATTGTCATGAGAAATTATGCTGCACATGAATATCCATGGAAAAAAATGCTTTCACATTAAACGAGGTAACGAAATTCATTTTTTTTCCAGTACATTTTTTTTTCTTTTTTTTTCACTCCGTCATTTCGGCCATTAACGCGTTCTCTGTTGTGTATTACGTCAGACAGGACGGACGACATACGTGGGTGTTCATGACCGCTTCCTTCTACCTTGCGGTTTTTTTTCGTTTTTAATTTTCATAGTAAATTATCTGTCGCACAGTGACGATAGAATTTCTTCGTCCCCAATATATCTCTATAGGCTGTGCCCAAGTATTTTTTTTTCTCTCCGTCCTCGAACCGAGCCTGATGTAACCCCCTTAATAATTCCTTTCTCCTTAATTTCCTCCTTCCTTCCCACCGCGATATGTCAAGAATTGCACGCGCCTTACATTCAACGTATAATATTGCACGCGTATGAGGATATATAAGACATTCTCGGCCAATGTTCAATTTTAACCCTTTCCAATTTTATTGATTATTTTTGCGTATCCTCTGACAATTTTTGATGAGCATTCTACATTTTTTTTAGCCTAGTTTACGAGTAAAAATGTATTGAATACCTTTTTCTATTTTCTTTTAAATTTTGAAAATATTTTTATTTTATTTTTTCTATTCATGAACTCCCAAGTTGTAAATCTAAAAAAAAATCTTGCACTTAGGAAGTCGGATGAGGAAATATACTTGTGAATCTTCTGGGTTTTCTTTAGATTTTTTAAGTGGGCGAAAATTTGCATCAAAAACGCATTTCAAAAAATTTGACGCTTTGAAAAATATTTTAAAGATGGAAGGAACTTTCGAGAAATAATTAAAACGTAGAAAAATTCAGTGATTAAATAAAGAGGGGTCGGAGTTGAGTCAAGTGATTTTTTTCTATTTTTTCTATTCATAAACCCTCAAGTTGTAAATCTGTAAAAAAGCCTGCACTCATGTCAGATGGGGAAATACTTGTGGATCTTCCGGTGCTTGTTCAGATTTTTTAAGTGCGGCAAAATATTGATCAAAAAACATATTTGAAAAATTTGCCACTTAAGGTACTAGTTTACTTTAGAAGGCCAAAAAAAACCAAATGTTTAAGATTTTTTCTCAGCTCCTTTATCAGATATGGCTATACAACTGATCTTACAACATTGTTTCATCATTCGAAAATACAAAAAAAAAATATTTTTGATTTTGATTCTTTGAATAATTTATAGAAGGCGCCAAAGTCGAGTCTTCGAAAATGTCTTGTCCTAGGCCGACAGTTAAATCTCAAGATTGGCAAGTCTGAGACAAAAAAATAAAAAAGTATTTTGAAGAGGAAGGTTCCTTACAGAACAATTTACCGCCGTTAATGAAAAATCGATTTCAAATATTTTAAACATCCGCAATTTTTTTTTGAATCGATTTTTCATGAATGGTGGTAAATTGTTGTGTAAGAAACCGTCCACTTCAAACACTTTTTTATTTTTTTTGTTTCAGACTTGCCAATCCTGCGATCAACTGTCGGCCATTTGACTTATCTGAAGACATTTTCGACTTTGGCTCCTTCTATAAATTATTCAAAGAATCAAAATGAAAAATAATTTTTATTTGTATTTTCGAAGGATGAAACAATTTTGTAAAAATAGTTTTATAGCCATATCTGATAAAGGAGCTGAGAAAAAAAATCTTCAAAATTTGCTTCTTCTTTGGCCTTCAGAAGTAAATTAGTACCTTAATCAAAATGCAGTAAAGATGCTAAGAACTTTTGAGAAATAATTCAAACGTCGAGAAAAATCAATGGTAAAATTGATGGGGTCGGGGTTGAAGATTGAGCCGTTTGGCCAGGATTGCCTCGCATATATAACGTTCGCTACATAATAATACACAGAGTGGAACAACACCCTAGGAGAGCTCTATCCAGGCTGTTACGTCTCGAGTCGATCGCGTGCCGGGTGCGCGCCCGCACTAACTTCCGAAACGAATGTAATAGGCCTTTCTCCGTCGTGTGCTGTTTGTCGACTCTTGTTTTCCGTTCTGTATCTACGTGTTACACAGATTATGCCGCTTCTGAGGCACGGAGCTCCTCCGGGGGTCTTTCACAGGCTGATCAATCAAATTTTTGCATAATTCAAAATGGATTCATGTAAATTATTTCCTTTCTTCATCGATCCCAACTTTTTCACCGACTATTCGGAACGCAAGTTCACAGGCGGAAGCATTTTGATAATAGCGCCTGAGCGCTATCAGCGGGAAGAAATCAAAAACCCTAGAACCTTTCAGGAATATTCATTTCTTGTCCTCAATCGTTTTTTCTCGCTTAAAAAAAATTTTCTACGGTTGTACGCCATCAATTTTGTTTGCCAAATATTTCAATCAGGAGGAGAAAAAACTTCGCCACACTATTTTATTCTGACAAGTTCCGAATGAATTTTAATTGAATTTTTGACTTTGTTATTCTGCGAAAATTATTCACCGCCAAACGATTTAATTAATTTGCGAATCTGCATCAATCAAAACTTCAATCCGGACAGCCGGAGACAAGATAAAAATTTGCCAGACTATTTTCTGCCCAAGTTCAAAGATGAACTTCAAATGACTCAATTGTTTCCTTCGATATTCCAAAAATCCTGTCAACCGCGACCGGTCGTCCGGTATGAAAAATTCGTAATGTTTTTTCACGAAAATTCTACGAGGAAGCAATAATCGATCGAATTATGCCACAGAGACTTACAAAGCTGCGAGCGTTTGTCACGCACGAGTAAGCACAAAATCTCGGCTGCACGACAATTATTATCCGTTAGTTGGGACGAAAGAAATTGCCCGGACGCGAAATCGTGTCCACGTGGTAAACAATGTCTGTCCGATATAATTTATTTCAATTTTTTTTTTTATCATTACGCGATATAAGGGAGTGAAAAAGGGAGGGAGGGGGACGCATTCGCTCACGAAAATGCAATCTAGCGAAACGCACATGGTTGCAGCAAAGCTTTTATCGCGTCCACCTCTTGTCCGCGTTGATCGTTCGGAATATAATTATTCGAAACTCGATCACGCCGAGACCACGAGCCTGGGGTCCGACACAAACCGAGGCCCCGAAGAGAGGCGAGATCAAGCATCAAATGAGAGCCCAGGTAAGCACGCAACTTTCACAAAGTCGCGGCGGCAAAGGCCGAGCTATACGTCGGCCTCTGGGGTCTGTACAAACACTTAACACAAACGCAAACACGTTGCGGGACGAAATTTTGCCGGGCCCTCTCGCTCTTTCTCGCCACCGTTTACGGATAATAATATGCATATAACGTATATGTATATTTTTATAAACACACGCGCTTGCTTATAAATCGAATACCTGGCGAGTTAAGTGATTTACATAACTCGATCACAAACGGATCGAACCGCTCGCGATCGGTACGACGAGAGAGAGCGAAAATACGCCTACAATCACCGTGCGAGTCCTGTTTCTATTTTTTTTTTGGTTTTTATTCGATATGCATATTTTTTCTGTATTGATAAAGAATCGATCGATTTATGAGTGACCCTGTGCACGAGCAGCTGTCCCCCATGGAAATAAAATGTATTTGGATGTTATTCAATCTGATTATAATTTTATTGAACACTGAATGGAAACTTGTAGCCAAAGACGCTGATAACGAGAGGCTTCCCTTTTAGATAGTTAAGGGAGCATTCTGGTCTAGGATCTTGAAAAATGATTTTTTTCCGCATATTCTACAAGTTTAGACCTTTGAGAATATATCAGCGAAAGAAAATTTTTAAATTCCAATAATTTATGGAGTTATAGCTATTTTACTGACGTAAATCGGACTATAGACCTTTTTCTCAAAACTTTTTCTGAATACGTCTGACATGACCTCTCAAGTCCTACTCAACCGATTTATTTCAAATTTTTTACCAATCTTCAATGTATTAACTCTCTACCCCTACCACTTATGTATGAAAATTATTTTTTTTACTATTGTAACAAAATTTTAAACTATGAAAAAAGAGTCGAAAAATCTTTTTTTTTGTTCAGCCAGCTGCCATTTTGCGATTTTTTTCCATTTTTTCTGAGGTGGGGACTTTAATGACATACTTACTAATTAAGATTTTTTTTTAATTTTGTATTGGATGACTAGAAAGATTGCAATCGTGTCATCCAGCATACCCCTTTTTTAGCACCAACTTTACCATCAGCTTATAACTTATTTCATTTTCATTCTTTATCTCGTAAAATTTTTTTGTTTATCGTCAAAATATTAATAAATATGTAGTAAAAAAAAAGAATGGTAAAAATATTTTTTTTTAATCGAGCTCGACAAAATGCTCAAAATGTCTGTCCCTAGATCAGAATACCGCCTTAAATTTGGGAAGAGCCAAAAGTATCAGCTGCGTTTTACAAGCATGCTTTTTAAACGAATCTGTTAAAAATTCTATCTATCTAATCTATCTAAATTCTATTCTATCTATTAAAAATCTATTAAAAATGGAAAAACTCTTTTATGATTGCTCGAATTATCTATTGTACGACGTTTATCGAGAGTCGATCAAATGTGTCTGATTTTTACTTCTCGACTTTGCCAAGTTCTTAAGATGATGAGGAATTTTCCGCTGATTTTATAAACACACCGATAAATCGAAATCATATAACGCAATGCAATGCAATAATAATAATAATAATAATAATAATAATAATAATAATAATAATAATAATAATAATAATAATAATAAATAATTCCTTTGGTTTTTTCTAATCGATATAATTTTTTCGATTTTAGGTAGACGGTTTTTTATTAATCGTCGACTTTTTTTCTGCCTTTCGATAATTTGAGGAAACAAATTTTTCATGTGTCTCTCGCTTATTTCGCACGGTATCGCGCGCGTTCACCTCGAATCGAATATCATCGAGAGGATTCTCGCGATCACGCGATGATAAAACGCGAGATGAACGAACGAACGAACGAACGCGAAGTGTGACGTAAGACACAACAGTGGACGTATATCACCGGACGGATCGACGTAGATCGCTCTGTCTGTCTCTCTTTATCGATCTTTCTCTTTCTCTATCCATCTCCCTCTCTCTCTCGATTTCTCGCGTTCCGTTGCATCTCGAGGAAGCTGTCGAAGAAAAAGGAGAAGTGATAGTAGAAGAAGAAGAAGAAGAAGAAGAAGAAGAAGAAGAAGAAGAAGAAGAAGAAGAAGAAGAAGAAGAAGAGAGGAAAGTCGTGTCTCGAGGCAACCTGTCGATAAATGTCAGATACGCTCGCGGCGGCGCGTTCAATGTGATCGTGATCGATTCATGAATCGCTTTCGTTGAATCTCGATGCGCATCGAATCAAAGTCCTCTTTCCGTCCATGCCAGACGTCTCTTTTACCCCGTCTCTTTGCCTTAAAAAAAAACTCGTTTTCTTTACAATTCAATGATTGGGATTCGTGATTCGAAAATCTTCATTGACGAACTCGAAATTAACAGGGAAAATCTTTTGCCAGCAAAAGTACTGAAGAAATATATTTCAGAAATATTCTTTGCGCCGAAAGAACGTTCGCAATTGTTGCAATGAACATTACAACTTTTTTCTCACGGTATTATTTTGCCGAATGATTTTGTACGGTTTTTTTCACTCGCAGCTCGATTCTGACAATGAGTTAAAAAATTTGATTCTCGTAGGATTGTAATATTTTCGGTTAAAATACTTTGAAATTCTGTTGGCGAATTCAAGACCCATCTCACCCCATCAGACATAATTTTCGTCGCACGTTTATTTTCTCAAGAAGACACATTCTTCGTCTTTGATTCTTCGAGTTATAAGCTCGTATATATATATTGCATCGAAAACGCGCGCGATTGCGCTTACATATGCTCGTATTATGCATATCGTGTGGGTGGAGAAGTCCATAAGCTTCGAGACATCGACTGGATCCCTAAGCATTAGTCGTGAAACATCATTGTGGAATTTGGCGAGGGTCACGAATAATTTTGTCCGGTTTTATGCGCATTCATAAACTTTTGGCCCTGCTCGTAGGGTTGTCAGTTAGTCACTATTGTCATTGGTCACTATTTTAAAATTATGTCACTTTTCTCACTATTTTCGAAATTTAGTCACTATTGTCACTATTTCAGAGCTTAGAAGTGGTTAGAATAGAGGTGCCGTTTAGAGTAAGGGATAAATTTCGAAAAATCATCAGAATAGGATGAACAAAGCAGTGGTTTTGAAGCTTCAACGATTACGAAGAGAATGAGCGCAGTCTAGAGCCAAAATTACCCCTATTTTAGTGGGCAGATGCAATTTTGGCCAAAATGCAAAAAAAAAAAATTTAATTTATTTTTTTCAAGCCTTACATCGATGTATTTTGTCCCCCTGAATACGAATCTACAGATAGTTTTCTCAAAAAATCAAAATTTTTATGAATTTTCACCAAAAACATTTTTGCTCAATTTTAATGAGAAACCTCGAAATCGCGAAATTTCAAGCGCTCATAACTTTCGATCGGTTTTATCAATTCGGAAATTTCTTATTCGTACGTAAACTTTGTCACTAAACTTAGAGAATGCCGTTTGGTTCATTCTGATATATACATTTTTGTAGAAATGACAGTAGTTCGAAAATCGCCGAAAAAAATGGAAAGGGGTATGCCTTAAAAAAATTACAAAAATCGATGGTCGAACTTGAAAAATCTGCCAAAAATCAAAAAATCATCACAGTCGGATGAACAAAGCGGCGTTTTGAAGCTTTAACGATTACGAAGAGAATAAACGCAATCTAGAGCCAAAATTTTGAGTAGAACAAAAATTACATCTATTTTAGTGAACAAATCCAATTTTGGGCAAATTGCAAAAAAAATTTTTTTTTTTTCAAACCTCGCGGAGTCATTTTTTCATGTTTTTTCGGCTGTTTTCTCGTACCGATCTTAATTGTGTCAATCATGTTTTCATGCTATATGATTCTCTCTCTTTCTTTGTCTATCTGCCGGAAATGCAATTCCTCGTGAGAGGAAAAGGCGCGAGTTCTATAAAACACAGTTCTATACCGATCTCAATCGATCTCGCGTCCCTTTTCGATTCCTCGCTCCTTGACTGAGCTCTATAATGCGATCGGCAACTCCGTCGTCAACGAACGATTAATAGAGCTCTTTTTACTGTCTTAGTAAAAAATCGTGACTCGTCGACACTACGAGGGGTATATATATACATAAGTATACGATCGTATAATGTAAAACGTCGTGATGGCGGAGTACGATCGCGTCTCTTCGCTCGTTTAGAAAGTATGCACACAGGGGAGATGCGCGACTTGGGAAGTCATCGTACGACGGTATCAAGAGCATTTTATACGGGAGGTTGAGTCACCGAAACTCTCGTATTCATCGTCGTACCGATCGTGAAATTTAAAAAGAGAGATTCGAAAGAAAATCCATTCGAAATACGATTGACCACCGAAAATCACCCTAAATAATTCAACGAGGATTTTTTTTCGTAGGAACTTTCGGAATTTGAATGATATTTTGCCAGGTGTTTATGTCCATGATTTATAATAATATTGCCTGACGATTTGGAGGAGTGATTTTAGTGAAAAATGATTGGAAACGCGGTTAAAAAATGAAAATGTTACCACAATTGTTTTAGATAATTAAACAAAATTTTGGTTTTCCTTAACGTGGAATCTTTTATGCTCCTTATTAAAATTGAGAAATTATTTTTGCATGATTTTTTGCAAGGTGTTTGTACGAGCGATTAGTAATAACATTGCACGACGATTGGCAGGAGTGATTTTAGCCTTAACATCGTCACGAGGAGGGCGCCAGGTACCTCGACAATCTGGGTCGCACTTGCGACGAGCGATATATGCACTGGCATAAAGTACACCGTGCTGTACGATCACTTTACTGCTATGTAAACGATGACAAACTCATGCGCGAGGCGTGCGATGCCAATGCGATCAAGCTTGCATACGAATTCGTGTCCTGATTCACTCTCACATAAATATATGTCATATGTAGAATGCTACGGATCAAAAGGATGTAACCCACGTAAGGTTACACCGGTGAATCGCGTGGGTAACGATTTATCCGCAGTTGTTTTCACCGATACAATAACCACATTGCATCCAAGTCATCGACAAATTTCTGGAGGATCGAAATTTTCTAAATTAGGATCTAAGTCCACGAGGTTAGTCTTTTGGTTCGTAATTTCTTCAAGACTCAAGTTCTAAATTCTCCAACTTAGAAATTCGAAAAAGTTTCTCTTGGTATTGACTTCTTAAAGTTCCGAGAGTCCTTTAAATTCTAATTCTTTATCTTTCAAGTTACGTGTTCTTTTAATTCCTGATTTTTCTAACTGTCGCTTCAGTCGTCAAAGATAAGCTCCAAGTTCTAAGTTCTAAAGTTCAAAATGTTTGAATGTAGCCAAGTTCTAGGTTTTACATTATTCGCAAATCTTTTTCAAACTTTAAGTCAGCCAAGTTTTTTCAGGATTGAAATTCGATGAATTACAAATTTTCAAAATATTGACGATCTTAGTTCACGAAGTTTTAGTCTTTTGGTTCTTAGTTTCTTCAAGGCTTAAGTTCCACATTCTCTTACTTAGAAATTCGAAAAAGTCTCTCTTGATATTGACTTTTCAAAGTTTCAGGAGTTCTTTGAATTCCAATTCTTTACCTTTCTAATTCCGTTTTTCTAATTCCTGAATTTTCTAGCTGACGTTTCAGTTGTCAAAGATCCAAGTTGGAAGTTCTAAATTCTAATATTCGAAATGTTTGAATGTAGCTAAGTTCTAGGTTTTACATTATTGGCAAAGCTTTTTTCAAATTTTAAGTCAGCCAAGTTTTTTCGAGGATCGGAATTCGATGAATCACAAATTTTCAAAAATTTTGAGGATCTCAGTTCACGAGGTTTTGGTCTTTTGGTTCTTAATTTCTTCAAGACTTAACTTCGTGATTCTCCAACTTAGAAATTCGAAGAAGTCTCTTGGACTTCTCAAAGTTTCAAGAGTTTTTTAAATCATAATTCTTCACCTTTCAAGTCTCGTGTTCTTCTAATTCCTGAATTTTCTAGTTGACGTTTCAGTTGTCAAAGATCCAACTTTCAAGTTCTAAGTTCTAAAGTTCTAAAAGTTTGAATGTAGCTAAGCTCTAGGTTTTACATTATTCGCAAAGCTTTTTTAAATTTTGAGTCAGCCAATTTTCCAGTTCTTGGCTCGATTTTAAGGTCTTTTATTTGAGTTCTCCAAGTCCAATGCATTTTTTTACGGAATTGATTTTTAAAAATTTACCAAATCGAGATTTCATCAGGAATTACTTGTTTGCCAGATTTCGAATGAAATTATTCATGCGCCACATTCACTGTGCGTATAAACGGGACTTTTTCGACCGTTTGGACGTGGTGCAAACGCTTTACAGGATCCATGCAAATTACACGTATATTGGAGAGACAGGGTTGATCCACGATGGCTTGGTACGTGTGCTGGCTATTGCTCTGGGTGTGGTCAGCACTCAATATCGCGACCGATTCCAATCGGGAAAAGTCCGTCGAATATATAATGCGTATATGAACTTTTTATATCTGTATGTATGCTCGAGACACTCTCTTGTCTCTCGTGAAAATGCGAGAGCGTCAAGCGAGAACAGATATTACGTGTGGTACATTACAGCAGCTCGAAACCTACACTTTTGTGGATCGCCTTTACCCGTAGAGCACAGAAGCGTTTTATGTTTGATGAGAAAACCGCCTCTTTTCTTTTTGACGTAACAAATAATATGCTCGGCGTGAAAAATGGATCTTGGAAAACATTTTATTTCCAACTAAATTCCATCCACACAAAATTGTTTTGCCCGAATAAACTTTATTGACCGGACTGAGAATTTTTATAAGACAATTTTTATAAGAAAAATGGATCTCGAAAAAAAAATCCATTTCCACGGTAATTAATCTCCATTCACACAGAATTATTTTTTTTCTTCAGTAAACTTTATTGGAGGAACTGACAATTTTTATAAGACATTTTGTGTCTTATTTCAAAATATGTTTGTACTATTTGCTGAAAAGGGATAATCGAGTTGTTGATTTAATCAGTTTTTTTTTCGACACACTCGTATCTCCATATTTTTTATAATTCCATCAAATAATCAGTCAAATCAAAAAACACCAGAAAACAAGTCTTTAGAAATTCGTCACATTTACATGTCTTACCAGTTACAACTCCGGACGTTGTAACTGGTAAGACATGTAAATGTGCCGAATTTTGTGAGCAAACAGTCAATTTTTGATTTTTTTTAAATAAATTAAAATGTCAATGGCATTGAAAAATCTCTCTCTGGTTGACGACCAACGAATGTACTGAGCATATATTTTTGTGACCGTGATGACATTTGTTTCAAACTGTCTGTTTTTTTATGCATGCTCATGAGATTTTAATTTTAAAAAAAATACGAATTTCGACGTGACGTGTCTTTTTTTCATTCCTTTCTTCGCGACAAATCACTTCGGGCAAATGTCCATAATAATTTCTGTATGTATCTATGTATGCAAGCATATACCACCGTGACATTGCGTTGCTTTACATAGTGTCAGTGTGTCTGTAGATCTATAATAGACACGCTAAATATCTACGTCAATGGATAATGCGTTATATGCTCAAAAAAAAGTATATTTGTTGGTTCAGATGTTACTAAGTAATTTTTCGGTTGGTTTTTATCAGTATCTAACATGAAAAGCCGAAAAAAATCAAAATATCCGCGATGGAAAAAAAAATAATCATCAGAATGCAACAGAATAATCATTTAAACAAATATACTAAAAATTGATACTTCTTTTTGCTCCCAATAATCGATAATTGCCCGAAAGTGTTTAATCTTTAAATTTCGCTGCTCAATTACTCCTCTCAAATCTCTCGACGAATTATTAACCATTCAAAATGTCCAAAGTTTATTTTTCTCAAGATAATTCTCGATTATTATTCCATCGTCGAATTATTTGTTTAATCCTCTTTTGTATCTTTGCTCAGTGCGTCAATCTAAAGATGAGTGTCAGTATGAACTCTTAACGTCACCTTTTTTTCCTAAAAAAAAAATAAACCGTTTGAAGTCGAGTTAAGTTTGCGTAGGCGATGGCGGACGTTCATTTTATTATTATTATTATTATTTTTTTACTTTTTACTCTTTGGGATAATCAGTGAATGCGTCAAATGGCATTTTAACACTTGCTTGGCGTCTTCCCAAAGACAACGAAACTTGCATACCGGGAATAATTTTTACCAGCTATAACTGGTACAATTGCATTAATTTTTTTTAATTTTTTGTTCCCTTAATTTTTAACGCCTTTTGAGCAGGATGCAACGATTAAGAGTCTCTGGCACCTTTTTACAGTTTGTGTCATATTTCACTGGCGTACCGTTGCGAATTCGGTGTCGCAGACGTCACGTTGTACATTTGTTTTTTTTTTTAATCCTTTTTTTTTGTAGTTAAATTCCGGTCACGTGACCGCGCGACGTTGGGTTGTTAGGCCCGTTATGTCACGTACACGACGGGAATTGTTTCGGGACTTTTGGTACCCCGCTGGGAATAATATACGGGACATTTTCTCGCATTCTGTCTTTTTTTTGTTGACCCTGTGAATATTTTTTCAATTTTTTTCAATTTTCAGTATCGCTTGAGAATACTTTGCCGAAATTATTTAAGGTTTGTTGAAAAACCATTTTGAAAATAGTGTTTTCACGATTGTAAATCTTAGAGAATATAGATCTTCGAGAAAAAGTCGTTTAGATAAAATTTGTAGTTTTTTTGCAGTAATGCCATTGTCGATTTAATTTCTCACCACAGATTGGAAAAAAATCGCAGGATAAATAGTTAGTACGGTCAACTATATTTTATAATGTATCAGTGACGGAGTAAATTATTCATTCCACCGATTTTCGTGATCATTTTAATTAACAAAAATGGCTTTTTTTGGTGCAGATCGAAACCGCCCGGATCATCGACCGTAGCCATGAACCTCGTGCTCCATGGATTATTTCTCCAGGGTGAGTTAACCTTAAACATAATTATTTCATTCGTTTTTAATGTCTGTGTACTAGAAACTACCAAATTCAAACATCACCATTAATTGCGATTGACGGAACAGTATTATAACGAATCGGTTTCTTTTAATTAGCAAACCCTAAAAACCCAAGTTGCTCTTAAGGTTTACGCCATGATAACTTTGAGTCAGCAACTAAATTAAATATTCAAAAAAATTAGAAAATATTTATTCAACCTCCCGTGGTTACACTGGGTCAAAACGAACCCACAACCACTATTCTTTTTTCTTCTTTATGAACTTTTTTGAATATATGGTCATTCAATTTTTTATAAACTAATTCTTAATTCATCAACGAGATTGTTTGAAGGATCTTCTGTAATTTTTTGAGATTGTTTCGACCGATAGTTCGGTCACAATAT
This sequence comes from Alloplasta piceator, assembly GCA_946863875.1. Lineage (NCBI taxonomy): Eukaryota > Metazoa > Arthropoda > Insecta > Hymenoptera > Ichneumonidae > Alloplasta > Alloplasta piceator. The sequence goes on from OX333079.1 coordinate 11,822,651, forward strand.
ACTTGTTCAAAAATGGACAAGGTCAAATCGATCCAGATAAGTGTGGGAGGGTTAATATCGGTATATCTCTTATAAAATAAAGCTTCGGCTCCTCCGAGGATCATTTTCTCAAAAATCGTACCAAATAATATAAAAGCAGGTACACACTTTTGTAAACGTCAAACCACAAGTTTTTGTGTCTAATTCTTCGTGAATGGAAAACAAAGGGTTAAAATTCAAATGTTTTGAGCTAAATTATGCTGCATGTCGAAGTAAATAAATGGAAGATGACACAAAGTCCAGTTGGAATGCAAACTCTACAGTGAGCTGTTTATTCTCCTCATGCAAATACGTAAAACAAACGTCTTCACAGTGGGAATGCAATTGGTGCTAACCCACACTGGTTTGAGTCAGTTACGGCCTTTTACTCGCAAGTAGTCAATAGACAAACATATATACCTATGACTTTATATGTACATTCTCGTGGCGTATATATATATATGCATCTCGGTCGAAAAACGTGGGACGGCATCATTGACGTTTAAATTAGAAGTCGCTGTATCGTACGGTGCGTACAGTAGCTTCGCGGTATTAGTAGCAAACGTTGACTGCATTTAGCATGTATATAATCTTTGTCTCGAGACGAGGATGTGCGGAGGATTCTTCCGGCAATTGAGGAGGTATCATCACACCGGACTTGACACGTGCCACTCAATAAGTCATGTTTTTATCCAATTTGGTACGATTTGTTGTTCACTATACTTAAAAGAACCCAATCTTTATTCTTTGAGAGATTTATTATTGCCAGGGAGGGAAAAACTGATGCTAAAATCCAGTAAAAGAAATTATTACCTATATATATATATATATATATATATATATATATATGTCTCGTGATTAAAGAAAATCCTAAAATTAATTGTAACCATAATTATCAATATGATATCGACATATATAAAAATTATAACTTCAACTGAATGACTCATTCACTATTTATTGAGTTGAAGTTATAATTTTCTGAGGGAAAGGACATCCGAAATTACAAAAATTCGGAAAAGCCCTCAAATCGATTTTCCCTCGCATTTGTTTATTTTTTCTCTTTTTAAATGGCTAAAGAGTATCACGACGTGAACATTATGGAAATCATGGTCAATACTTGTATCAGTGAATTTGTCTTGCTAATTGAAAAAAAACCACCATTTTTATTTCACTGCTGATAGACAAAAAAGGTCGTAACTCGCGGGATCAAACATCTGTGAAAATTGGTGATTTCGTTTAGCAACCATCGCAATAAATATATTTAGGTGTGTTATTATTTTCACGAGTTTACGTTCCCACCGGAACTTTTCATATTATTAGCCGTGAAACGGAATAATGAGTGTGTATTATCCAGAGTTCCACGACCATATAGAGAGCTTCCTGCATTAAATTCCCGAGAAAAACACATTGGTGGCTTGTTTTTTTCTTCGTTTTTGTGCGTGAAAGTCGTTAATTGAGCTTGACGAGCATTCATTCATCCGGGACTTTTGATAGAAAAATATTTCAATAATACCCATTCCCCGGTTAAAGAAGATATACGAGAGAGCTGGTTTCCCCCTTTTTTTTGTTCATTCACTCGATTATAAAAGTTATTTTTGTGATGTTTCGTCAGGTTCAAGGGCATTGGGAGAGAAAGCTAATCACGATAAGTAACTTTTTTCAATTTCGTTCGATCGTTAAATTTTTTGTTAGGAATATAAATCGAAACATTATGATTGACGAAATAATGTCAGTGTCTAAGCAAATAAGGAAAGAAAGGAAATAATAAGGATAAAATTAATCCTCCCTGATTCTGACGGTTTAAAACGCTATTAACTAGGGGAAAGGGGCTAATCCTTCTGTTGGGGCTTGTAGAAAAAATTAGTGATTGTCTATTTATAGTATTTTCATATTATATACGATTTAGACCCTAACGATCGGATTGCTAGCCCCTTTCACAGGGTTGCCAGCATTTCAGAGGGTCAAAAATAGTAGAATTGTGACTTATCTTTCACAGGAGTAGTGACATAATAGTGACTTTTTCGTCCTAATCGTCCTTTTCGTCTAAAATTGAGGAAAAATGTTTTCGATGAAAATTCATACAAATTTTGATTTTTCGAGAAAACTGTTGGTAGATTTGTGTTCAGGAGGACAAAATACATCGATATAAGGTTTGCAAACAATAAATTAAAAAAATTTCTTTTGAATTTTGGCCAAAATTGAATCTGTCCACTAAAATAGGCGTAATTTTTTTTCTACTCAAACTGTTGGCTCTAGACTTTGCTGATTGTCTTCGCAATCGTTGAAGCTTCAAAACGCCACTTTGTTCATCCGATTTCGATGATTTTTACGAAATTTGTCCCCTATTCTAACCGGCACCTTTATTCTAACCACTTCTGAGCTCTGAAATAGTGGACATAGTGGCCAAATTTCAAAAATAGTGAGAAAAGTGACAAGATTTTAGAATAGTGACCAATAGCGATAATAGTGACTCACTGGCAACCCTTTTGCCTAAATTCTTCGCTATTTTATGCCGTCAAAATTAGGTCGGATTGATTTTATCCTTGTTTTCTTGGATGTTGATTTTTTTTTCCATACGAGAATAGAGCCGATAAACAAGATGAGCGCGTATTTCACGCAGAGAGAAGGAGGGGAAATATTGCAATGGTGAGATGAAAGTGACTCATTCATTCGGGACACTTTGTGTACGTGTGTGGCACGCGCGCGGGCGTTTTATTCGAGCGTGGATGCGATTACACGCGTGAGTATGTAAAAGGAGATGCACATCATCATCGACCATCTTTGTCGTTACATCGTGTGTATCTTTTGTCTTCATTCTTCTATTCTCCCCGTCAAACATTGTTCCTCGGCAACGATGACGATGCGAAATACTTTCATGCCTACAATAAGCAACGATCAACGTTCCTCCAAAACTCTCCTATCCTTAAAAAAGTTGAAAGTTTATTTTTTTCAAACTTTGATGATGATTAATTACTAAAAATCCGTTGATTTTCCATAAAAACTCTGCAGTTCGAAGTTTTCGTTGTAATTGGGGAAGAAAGCCTCAAATTCGAGTGCTGAGTTGACCGAGCGGCTCGTTCCCAGTCCAAGATTCTACATTTGATGTCACAATTAATGACCACGTGGAATAAGGCGGAATAAATTTCGTTTCGCTGGCATTTCTGACGTCACAGCCGAATCAAAAAATTCCTCGGTTTTGGTAATTTCATTTGGTGACACGAGTATCATTTGATCCAACTTGCGATTTACTCGCAGGAGGAAAGATGAGAATTCCGTTCTGATGTTTTCTCGACATCGTACGAAAAGTTTCGCTTCTTTCACTCTCGCTTCTCTCTTTCACACGTTGCGCAACATATCGTGTAACATTAGCATCGCTACAGAATCATCTCTCTCATTTTTTATCTCTGTCTTTTTCTCATTCTTATAAGCTTGGGGAACGACAAGCTGTGATTCCGCGTTGCGATGCTCCGTGCCTGCACTTGTGGGATCTCTGTCCCTCTTTTTCTCATCTCTCGAGCACAGATTCCGTTATATATGAAACCACGTGCTCGTTTAGCGCTTGATCGCGCCACAGGGCTTCAGACCTTTCGCGAAAAAGCGTGTTGGCAAGGCGCTCGCAACTATCCAGCGTCTCCCCCCTTAAGATGAAAAGAGAGAAAAACCTCTTCTCGGCTCTTGGCGATGTCACGTAAGGTGCCTCTCGTCCTCGTCGCAGTCGTCGCGCGCGAGCCTCGAGTCACGATCTTAATTTTATTCGTTCGTGTCTTGTCTGTCGAGCTTATAAGAATCCCCTCCGGGGAGTCCCCGCCGTTGGGTGGGAGCGGGCTCGAGGATAGCGAAAAATCTTCAGCTTAGAAACTGGAGAACGCAAATGTAAGACGACGCGATCAGCATCGAGGAAATTTATTATAAGAGACCGGTGTTATTAATTCATCACCGTTGACTTTGTTGCATATCAGATCTTTAACAACGGACCTTTTAACACTCACTTTTAATATGAATGTTGCAGATTTTTGTTGCAATCCCGACGGAGAAAATCGATTGCGATTGGTGTAGTGATTAGGGCTCATTCGGTCACTTCAACGATTGATCAGTGGACGAAACAAACAGAATTCGTGCATTTTATAGCGTTCAGATATTGAATCCTGAATAGATACATTTTTTTAAAGGCTTTTAACTGTAACTTAGCATGCAATTCATTTAGGTACCTTGAATATAGTTAAAACAGACACTGCCCTCCAAAAGTTTGGAAACACTCGCCCCGATCCCGCGCCGCACAAAAAGTTTTACTGCTCTTTTAAAAATTTAGATATATTAATTCAACATGCGGCGTTTCAAAGAGGAGAGATTCAGCTTCATTTTGGTTTTTCCAAAAAAAAAAAATTCGATTTTTCTTGAACCCGGTACACTCTTTGAAACATGGTCATTTTTTGGGAATTTTTGTGGCGTTGAAATTGTGTCGCACGAACCATACAAATTTTTGTTAACTGTTTTTCGCATGAAAAACTTGTGCGGGGGAGTATAAGCTTCAATTTTGTTTTTTTTTTAAGTTTCGTACGATTTTTTTTGCAAAAATATTCAATTTTTCACAAAAAACGATCATATTCATAAAACGTAGCGTAACTCTGAAATTACTGGATTTTTGTGGAATCACTAAGAAGGTGAAAAGTTGCATACCATTATTCTGGATTCAATTAAATTTTTTCAAAATTTTTGTCGAACATTTTTTTTTCCAGATTTTTTCCTGTCAGCGAGATATTTTTTTATCTTCAACAATCGGGTCCCTCGAGTCATCTACACAGCTTATTCATCGAAAAACCTCATCTACATGGTTTTTTTTACCGGAAATCCCGTGTAGATGAGGTAAGAGATCCGATTGCTTAAGATAAAAAATATCTCGTTAACAGGAAAAAATTTGAAGAAAAAATTTTGAAACAAAATTCTGAACAAATTTCATTAAATCCAGAATTCAACTTGTATACAACAGTTTTTGCCAAAATCTGAATATTTTTGCAAAAAAAAAATTGTACGAAACTTTTTAAAAAACGGAATTGAAGCTTATACTTCCCCCCACAAGTTTTTCATGCGGAAAACAGTTTAAAAAAATTTGTATGAGTCGTGCGCCAAAAAAGCCAAAAAACAATCATGTTCAGAAAAAAAGCTAAATGAAGCTGAATATATCCCCTTTGGAGCACCGTTTGTTGAATTGAAATATTTTCATTTTTAAAAGAGCAGTGAAACTTTTCGTGCGAAGCGGAATCGGGGCGAGTGTTTCCAAACTTTTGGACGACAGTGTATGTATTTTGCATATATTTTACCTATATTAAAAATAATCGATTAACCGCTTATATTATTTTTAGATGTGGAAGATATTTGAGGAATATAAAATAAATATAAAAATATAAAATGGATGAAAATGAATATAAATCATTTGATAAAGGTCAAAAGAATTGAAAAATTAAACTAATACGAGAATAATAATTTCAATAACAACAATACATGTCGCACCCCGTAGTAAAAAACTCCATTGAATCGCCAATGGCAACCAATGGTCCTCGTACGACTCCATTGGACAATGAATGGGGACCCATTGAGATTTCCGCATTTGTCAATGGCGTACAGGGCTGACCATTGATCAGTGAATGGGTATCCATTGAACATCAAATGCGGATGAATCGAATGATCATCATTACTCAATGATGCTCATTGGAAAGCCAATGCGGATGAATCGAACGATCATCATTACTCAATGATGCTCATTGGAAAGCCAATGCGGACGAATCGAATGATCATCATTACTCAATGATGCTCATTGGAAAGCCAATGCGGATGTATCGAGCGATCAGCATTGCCCAATGGTGTCCATGAGATGGTAAATGCTGATGAACGAAGTGATCCGCTTTACCCAATGATGTCCATTGGAAAGTCAATGCGGATGAACTGAAAGATCAGCATTTCCCACAGATGTTCATTGGAACCCAAATGCGGCTAACGATGAAATGATCAGCATTTACCAAGGATACCCATTGAATAATAAGTAACTACGAATTATACAATGATCAACATTTATCAATAATGTCACTTCATTGATGACTGATCGAATGATGAGCAGCATTCGTTAACGATGTTGCAATCCATATTCGAGGTTCAATGCTGAACAATTGAACCCATCGATCGATGAGAATTTTTCCGAATGCGATATTTCTCAAACGGCGGTGAATTAATAAAGTCAAGTAAGAGTAGATGTCGCTGATTCTCATGTATGAACCAAATATTTTCTTCAATTGTAATAAATGCTGATGATTATATCGATGGTCAATTAATATTAGCATAAGCTCGGAAATTATTCGAAAGTAATTTTAAAAAAATGTATTATAAACTGCTCATCAAGTACGCGTACGTTTGGGATAAATGATTTTTAAAACCGTTTATTTTTAACATATACACATAATTTTATCAGTCCTTCTCAACCCGATTTGTGAGAGGAGAAACCTATATACTTTCATTATCAATCGTCATCTGAATACACTTACAATCTATTTTCTCAATTCTGAGCTTCAATAATTTCTATTAAATGTAATAATATATATCGCGTTACAGCTGCCATAAGGGCGTATCACCTCTTTTACGCCCTTATGGCATCCGGGAGCCATAAGGGCGTATCGAAATTTTTTTTTTCAGGAATCGACGTAATTATGACCGAAAAGTATAGAACCGATGAAAAAAAATTTTTATAAGCTCTTGCTCAAGCCGCAATTCTATCTCGAAAATATTTTTGTTTTTCGGGCCTCATATCGATGTATTTTTGCCCCCTAAACACGAATCTATCAATAGTTTTTTCAAAAAATCAAAATTTTCATGAATTTCGATAAAAAACTGTTTTGCTCAATTTTGGGCCTATTTTAAAAAACCTGAAAATAGCGAAATTTCAAGTGCTCATAACTTCACTTTGGTTCAACCGATTTCAAAATTTGTTTTTCGTACGCAAAGCTTGTGACCAAACTTAGAGAATGCCGTTAAGTTCATCCCGATAACTAATTTTTTGTAGAAATGAGAGCAGTTTGAAAATCGCCGAAAAAAATGGATAGGGGTATACCTTAAAAAATTTACAAAAATCTATTGTTGAACTTTAAAAATCTGCCAAAAATCAAAAAATGATCGTAATGGGATGAACCAAACGGGATTTTGAAGCGTGAACGATTACGAAGAGAATGAGCTCATGCTCAAGCCGCAATTCTATCTAGAAAATAAATTGCAGCCATTTTAGTGAACCGATTGAATTTTGGCCAAAATGCAAAAAAAAAAAAAAAATTATTTTTGTTTTTCGGGCCTCATATCGATGTATTTTTTCCCCCCAAACACGAATCTATCAATAGTTTTTTCAAAAAATCAAAATTTTCATGAATTTCGATAAAAAACTGTTTTGCTCAATTTTGGGCCTATTTTAAAAAACCTGAAAATAGCGAAATTTCAAGTGCTCATAACTTCACTTTGGTTCAACCGATTTCAAAATTTGTTTTTCGTACGCAAAGCTTGTGACCAAACTTAGAGAATGCCGTTAAGTTCATCCCGATAACTAATTTTTTGTAGAAATGAGAGCAGTTTGAAAATCGCCGAAAAAAATGGAAAGGGGTATACCTTAAAAAAATTACAAAAATCTATTGTTGAACTTTAAAAATCTGCCAAAAATCGAAAAACGGTCGTAATGGGATGAACCAAACGGGATTTTGAAGCGTGAACGATTACGAAGAGAATGAGCTCATGCTCAAGCCGCAATTCTATTTAGAAAATAAATTGCAGCCATTTTAGTGAACCGATTGAATTTTGGCCAAAATGCAAAAAAAAAAAAAAATTATTTTTGTTTTTCGGGCCTCATATCGATGTATTTTTGCCCCCTAAACACGAATCTATCAATAGTTTTTTCAAAAAATCAAAATTTTCATTAATTTCGATAAAAAACTGTTTTGCTCAATTTTGGGCCTATTTTCAAAAACCTGAAAATAGCGAAATTTCAAGTGCTCATAACTTCACTTTGGTTCAACCGATTTCGAAATTTGTTTTTCGTACGCAAAGCTTGTGACCAAACTTAGAGAATGCCGTTAAGTTCATCCCGATAACTATTTTTTTGTAGAAATAAGAGCAGTTTGAAAATCGCCGAAAAAAATGGAAAGGGGTATACCTTAAAAAATTTACAAAAATCTATTGTTGAACTTTAAAAATCTGCCAAAAATCGAAAAACGGTCGTAATGGGATGAACCAAACGGGATTTTGAAGCGTGAACGATTACGAAGAGAATGAGCTCATGCTCAAGCCGCAATTCTATCTAGAAAATAAATTGCAGCCATTTTAGTGAACCGATTGAATTTTGGCCAAAATGCAAAAAAAAAAAAAAAATTATTTTTGTTTTTCGGGCCTCATATCGATGTATTTTTTCCCCCCAAACACGAATCTATCAATAGTTTTTTCAAAAAATCAAAATTTTCATGAATTTCGATAAAAAACTGTTTTGCTCAATTTTGGGCCTATTTTAAAAAACCTGAAAATAGCGAAATTTCAAGTGCTCATAACTTCACTTTGGTTCAACCGATTTCAAAATTTGTTTTTCGTACGCAAAGCTTGTGACCAAACTTAGAGAATGCCGTTAAGTTCATCCCGATAACTAATTTTTTGTAGAAATGAGAGCAGTTTGAAAATCGCCGAAAAAAATGGAAAGGGGTATACCTTAAAAAAATTACAAAAATCTATTGTTGAACTTTAAAAATCTGCCAAAAATCGAAAAACGGTCGTAATGGGATGAACCAAACGGGATTTTGAAGCGTGAACGATTACGAAGAGAATGAGCTCATGCTCAAGCCGCAATTCTATCTAGAAAATAAATTGCAGCCATTTTAGTGAACCGATTGAATTTTGGCCAAAATGCAAAAAAAAAAAAAATTATCTTTGTTTTTCGGGCCTCATATCGATGTATTTTTGCCCCCTAAACACGAATCTATCAATAGTTTTTTCAAAAAATCAAAATTTTCATTAATTTCGATAAAAAACTGTTTTGCTCAATTTTGGGCCTATTTTCAAAAACCTGAAAATAGCGAAATTTCAAGTCAACGTAATTATGACCGAAACGTATAGAACCGATGAAAAAAAAATTTTCCCAATTTTTTTTTTGTGGGCAATGGGGAATGAGTGGCGAACAGCAATGGAGATTCTTTCGTATAGTAAAAACTCCATTCATCGCCATTGAAAAATCCTCATTCATTCCCCATTGCCAAAATAACCAATGGGGATGAATGCCGAATTGCCTGAGGGGATTGTCTCCATTGAATCCCCATTAGATAATCCCCATTCCGTTTCAAATGGGGAATTCAATGGCGAAAATCCCCTTAGGCAATTCGGCATTCATCTCCATTGGTTATTTTGGCAATGGGGAATGAATGGGGATTTTTCAATGGCGACGAATGGAGTTTTTTACTACGGGACGATAAGGCATTTCATGTATTGATAGCGCTAAAAATTCCTATATTAGAAAATTGAACATTTTATCCCTTTACAGCATACACTGCTCTAGTGGGAAACAATTTGCACTTTCCCAAACCGCATAAAATTCCCTCAATACTTTGCAATTCAATTGTTTTCATCAATAACTATGTGACAAATTTCTTTATTAGTCTTTTCCGAATAAGTCGATGTCAATAATACCTCAAACATTTCCATCCATGAAGAGAAGAAACGATTTAAAGAGAAATATTCACTCTCACGCCCCGTTATTATCTGCATACAGACTAAGAGAATAACTTTCTCACAAAATTAATGACAATTATGTGTAATTATTTCACAAAAAATAAGAATACCAATAATTAACATAAGAGAGTAACAATGAATGACTATCCTCAATTATTCGATAAAAGGTGCAATTTTGGACGCGTTAAAACGCGGTTTAGACCTCCTTGAACGTCGTGTAATTTTTAAATATTGTATTTCACACTTCCTTCGAAGATGATATATATATATTCGCGGAAGGTATTCCGCGTGAGAGTACTCTCTCCTTGCAGGAAAAGTGGCATATTCGTATCTCAGTGGCAACTGCAGTAAACGAGGTCACTCGAGGCGAGTGCAACGCAGAAAACCGGAACGCATACTGCGCGTTTGTACGCGATCATAAATGCCGCTTGTACTCGTCTTTGCCAGCGCATTGTGTGCATCGTGCTATACCCGATTTTTTTAATGTTAGAATAGGAGAAAAAATTGCAAGAATGTAAAACTCGCGAAATTTAACGAAAGAACTTCCGCGTAGAGAAAGAAGTCACGGAATTATTACGGCATATATAAACTCGTGTTTATATCGTGGTACAAATTCGTCACGGAACTGATATATCGCAATTAATATATTCATGTCCGGAAGACAATACTCCACACGAGAATGCGTTCGCTTAAGTGCATTTTTTGCCGCATCAAATCGAGCTGCGAGCGCCATATAGATGAATATAGCACATTTACATCTCTACCGGTTAAAACATTGCGTAACTTTATTGAAATACATTCCTGTCGATACATCTTCACTAGACTGATTAAAAAAAAGCGACTTTTTTTTGTTTTTCGAAGTAACATATTAAATACTTTCGGGGAGGTGAAAAAATATGCTTGTTAAAAGCAGAGCTCTTAATATAAATATTTAGATAGTTCTCATCGCAAATTTTTGTTTCCCATTTAAATAACACAGGGAAAAAAATTTCAAACTTAACAATTTTATAACTCGGCTTCACTCTATCATAATATTACACTGAGAAAACAATGTACCAGGAGTTGTTAACTGTTAACAAATATGAACTCGAGTATTTTTTAACAGTCAAGTTTAACAGTATTTTTTAACAGTTAATAAATTAAATAAATGTTTTTTAATAGTGAATAAATTATTTTGACACAAAATATTTCTTAACGACTAACAAATTTTGTAACAGTTAAGTAATATTTAAGTCAAAGTGTCAACTAAATATATTGCTTTACTACGAATAAACTGTTTCCTCAGTGTCTTCCAGAAAAAAACTCCGTCATAACTCTTCCAAATTTTGTTCTTCACTGAGAAAACAGTTTATTTATAGTAAAGAAATATATTTAGTTGCGATTTTTATTTAAATATTCCTTAACTGTTACAAAATTTGTTAGTCGTTAAGAAATACTCGTTTCCTCATGACAAAAATTTGTTTGTGTCAAAATAATTTATTAACTGTTGAAAAATATTCATTTCGCCATACCCAACTTTACATTTGTTAACAGTTAACTAATCCTGATACATAGAAATATATTGTTTTCTCAATGCTCATTTGGCTAATTTGACTTATTTTGCTGACGTGACCGATTTTACAGAATTAAACCTCAAAATACCGAAAATTCAAGTGCTCCTAACTTCTTTTCGGTTTCAACAATCGGGCAATTTTTTTCCTTTGCAAACGTCGTGAGTAAACTTAGAGATGTCATTTTATAATTCCGACAACTGAATATTTAAGAATCTTTAAAATCGTTTTATATTTTATGGATCAAATTATATTTTTTCATCCATTAAGAAAATAAATTTCTAGCAAATCCAAAATGAATTTGAAGGAAATCTTGCTTCTGACTGAAAAAAATTGTACATTTAAGAAGTAGCGATAAAAATATCCGAGTCGTTCTTATTTTGATAAAAATAATTTTATAAATACTTATCCGCTGGAATTTATATTATTCATCGAGCAGGAATGTTTCTTTTATCTTTAAATTATTCAACGAGGTTTCGGTTTTTAGGATTTTTTTTTTGTATCGAATCGAGTGAAAGAAAATCGCGGGCGTAATAATCGCGAATGAGCAGGGTGTGCATAAATGATTCGTTCTACCGATTGCGGTTATTTACCGGCTCGTAAAATCAGCGACACGGCAACTCGACGGCCAATGCACCGGACATGCTTTTTTTTTTCTTCTTCGTGTTTCTGTTTTATTATCTCTCTCTTTCTTGGCCTTCCAAAGGTTTGCAGCGCGACGGTTAAATAAAAATTCGTAAACGATGGCGTATATTATCCCAGCGCATCGATTCTCCGATGGCCGGAGAAATTTATCGCGACCTCTCGCACGCGATTACGGAGGAGACCTTAAAGGGCTTTGAACCGTTCGCGAAGAGCGCATATAAAATCGATGATTAATGAAAGGAATCGCTGCGTATACTTAGCGAAAAGGTCTCCGGGAGACGGCGCGGATTTTCATGTTGAATTTTTTTTTATTTCAACTTACATGCTCGGCTTTTTCTCTTTATTTCAGTTCGCTTTAATTAATAACCACTATTCGCATTTTTGATCCTTTTAAAACGTTGACAAACGATAAGTTGATAAAATTATTACCATGAAAATATTAATATTCACAATTCGATAATCGTTATTTAAAAAAAAATTAAATGAATAACTGAATGTTGCAAAAAGTTTGTGTCCCCAAATGAAAAGTTTTTTAAGATGAAGATTTCGAGAAATGTTGAGGTTTTCGGATTAGACTTTTTTAAAATTGAACAAAATTTTTAAAATCAGTTAATCTCGATTAAAATTATATGAGCTCCTAAAACTTTGATATTTGGAGGTTTTTTAATGGAAAAGAAATGGGTCAGGCTTATCTTTTGTCAAATGTTTTATCGCTGAGTTCGAATCGCGCAGAATTTTTGTCAATAAAAAATAATGTTTTTAATGAAAATTCATGAAAAAATGTATTTATTTGTTATTCCTCAATTTGAATTTGAACAATAAATTCGCCAGTTTTCGATTTCATCTCGAAGAGGCAAAAGTTGAATGACGGAGGCGAGAGTGCATCTTGGAGACGAATTTCTCGCGATTTAGGTAATGAGTGAAAAGAGAGCCGGTAAAAAAGCGAGAGAAAGAGGGAGGGATACTCGCGCATTGCCGCGTATATAATGGAAGGTTTCCGTTTCCGGTGCTGGTTCGCGAATAGCAATGAGACGCGCTTATGTCTCTCTCCTTCTTTCTCGGTCATTCAATTCATCTTCTTCGCGCTAAAACTAACGAGACGCGCAGCGTTGAATTCTCGCTCGGATAGTCGAGAAAGAGGTGCAGGCCGGAAGGTGCTCTATTGCACCGCAGCAACAGGTGAGCAGTATGCACCGAAGAGGCGCGACCGCGCGTGCTCGCAACACGTGAAAAATCGATAGAAGAAACACGTGGTGAGAGGAATTTAACCCCTTGACTGGTGAGCCCGCCGGCTTTCGGAAAAAATGCGTTATATACGAAATTTTTTAGAATTTCAGATCTAAAATGCGTACTCGGTAGTTTTCGGGGTCGCTGATTACGAATCTGCCCGCAAAATTTAGAAATTCACGATGGCGGATTCAATATGGCGGACCGAGAATGCAAAAAGTAATTTGACGAACACCTCGCGTGTGCGCGACTTCACACATCGCGATTCTCAGATGAGTTCGACATGTTGAAGCGGTTAGAGAAACGGAGCGTCATGTCAGTCACATCGCAACGACAAAATTGGTGAATTATAGTGAATTCTTATTCGCGTAGCCCCCGTAGTAAAAAACTCCATTCGTCGCCATTGAAAAATCCCCATTCATTCCCCATTGCCAAAATAACCAATGGAGATGAATGCCGAATTGCCTAAGGGGATTTTCGCCATTGAATTCCCCATTTGAAACGGAATGGGGATTATCTAATGGGGATTCAATGGAGACAATCCCCTTAGGCAATTCGGCATTCATCCCCATTGGTTATTTTGGCAATGGGGAATTAATGAGGATTTTTCAATGGCGATGAATGGAGTTTTTACTATACGAAAGAATCTCCATTGCTGTTCGCTACTCATTCCCCATTGCCCACAAAAAAAAAATCGGGAAAATTTTTTTTTCATCGGTTCTATACGTTTCGGTCATAATTACGTTGACTTGAAATTTCGCTATTTTCAGGTTTTTGAAAATAGGCCCAAAATTGAGCAAAACAGTTTTTTATCGAAATTCATGAAAATTTTGATTTTTTGAAAAAACTATTGATAGATTCGTGTTTAGGGGGCAAAAATACATCGATATGAGGCCCGAAAAACAAAAATAATTTTTTTTTTTTTTTTTTGCATTTTGGCCAAAATTTAATCGGTTCACTAAAATGGCTGCAATTTATTTTCTAGATAGAATTGCGGCTTGAGCATGAGCTCATTCTCTTCGTAATCGTTCACGCTTCAAAATCCCGTTTGGTTCAACCCATTACGATCATTTTTCGATTTTTGGCAGATTTTTAAAGTTCAACAATAGATTTTTGTAAATTTTTTAAGGTATACCCCTTTCCATTTTTTTCGGTGATTTTCAAACTGCTCTCATTTCTACAAAAAATTAGTTATCGGGATGAACTTAACGGCATTCTCTAAGTTTGGTCACAAGCTTTGCGTACGAAAAACAAATTTTGAAATCGGTTGAACCAAAGTGAAGTTATGAGCACTTGAAATTTCGCTATTTTCAGGTTTTTGAAAATAGGCCCAAAATTGAGCAAAACAGTTTTTTATCGAAATTCATGAAAATTTTGATTTTTTGAGAAAACTATTGATAGATTCGTGTTTAGGGGGCAAAAATACATCGATATGAGGCCCGAAAAACAAAAATAATTTTTTTTTTTTTTTTGCATTTTGGCCAAAATTTAATCGGTTCACTAAAATGGCTGCAATTTATTTTCTAGATAGAATTGCGGCTTGAGCATGAGCTCATTCTCTTCGTAATCGTTCACGCTTCAAAATCCCGTTTGGTTCATCCCATTACGATCATTTTTCGATTTTTGGCAGATTTTTAAAGTTCAACAATAGATTTTTGTAAATTTTTTAAGGTATACCCCTTTCCATTTTTTTCGGCGATTTTCAAACTACTCTCATTTCTACAAAAAATTAGTTATCGGGATGAACTTAACGGCATTCTCTAAGTTTGGTCACAAGCTTTGCGTACGAAAAACAAATTTTGAAATCGGTTGAACCAAAGTGAAGTTATGAGCACTTGAAATTTCGCTATTTTCAGGTTTTTGAAAATAGGCCCAAAATTGAGCAAAACAGTTTTTTATCGAAATTCATGAAAATTTTGATTTTTTGAGAAAACTATTGATAGATTCGTGTTTAGGGGGAAAAAATACATCGATATGAGGCCCGAAAAACAAAAATATTTTCTAGATAGAATTGCGGCTTGAGCAAGAGCTTATAAAATTTTTTTTTCATCGGTTCTATACTTTTCGGTCATAATTACGTCGATTCCTGAAAAAAAAAATTTCGATACGCCCTTATGGCTCCCGGATGCCATAAGGGCGTAAAAGAGGTGATACGCCCTTATGGCAGCTGTAACGCGATATATATTATTACATTTAATAGAAATTATTGAAGCTCAGAATTGAGAAAATAGATTGTAAGTGTATTCAGATGACGATTGATAATGAAAGTATATACGTTTCTCCTCTCACAAATCGGGTTGAGAAGGACTGATAAAATTATGTGTATATGTTAAAAATAAACGGTTTTAAAAATCATTTATCCCAAACGTACGCGTACTTGATGGGCAGTTTATAATATATTTTTTTAAAATTACTTTCGAATAATTTCCGAGCTTATGCTAATATTAATTGACCATCGATATAATCATCAGCATTTATTACAATTGAAGAAAATATTTGGTTCACATATGAGAATCAGCGACATCTACTCTTACTTGACTTTATTAATTCACCGCCGTTTGAGAAATATCGCATTCGGAAAAATTCTCATCGATCGATGGGTTCAATTGTTCAGCATTGAACCTCGAATATGGATTGCAACATCGTTAACGAATGCTGCTTATTATTCGATCAGTCATCAATGAAGTGACATTATTGATAAATGTTGATCATTGTATAATTCGTAGTTACTTATTATTCAATGGGTATCCTTGGTAAATGCTGATCATTTCATCGTTAGCCGCATTTGGGTTCCAATGAACATCTGTGGGAAATGCTGATCTTTCAGTTCATCCGCATTGACTTTCCAATGGACATCATTGGGTAAAGCGGATCACTTCGTTCATCAGCATTTACCATCTCATGGACACCATTGGGCAATGCTGATCGCTCGATACATCCGCATTGGCTTTCCAATGAGCATCATTGAGTAATGATGATCATTCGATTCGTCCGCATTGGCTTTCCAATGAGCATCATTGAGTAATGATGATCGTTCGATTCATCCGCATTGGCTTTCCAATGAGCATCATTGAGTAATGATGATCATTCGATTCATCCGCATTTGATGTTCAATGGATACCCATTCACTGATCAATGGTCAGCCCTGTACGCCATTGACAAATGCGGAAATCTCAATGGGTCCCCATTCATTGTCCAATGGAGTCGTATGAGGACCATTGGTTGCCATTGGCGATTCAATGGAGTTTTTTACTACGGGCCCATATAATTTCCGATTCAAAACACACGCATTGAACCTTGAAACGACGAAAAAAAAAATCACTCAGCTCCGCGCTCGGATCAGCCAAGGTCATTTGCAAATGAATCCGCCAAAATGGTTTTTGTCGGATGCATAATGCGTATAAGGAATTTTGTTATCGCAAATAGCTTAATCGCGGTCCCCAGGTAATTTCCGATTCAAAACACAGGCTTTGAACCTTGAAACGATGAAAAAACTTTTTAATGGAATGGAATGACCCAACAATAAATTTGTCAACAAAAATTTTCGCAAATGGATTCGCCAAAATGATTTTTCTCATTTTTATGCATGATCCGTAAGGAATTTAATATCGCAAATAGCTTATTCGTGTTTCCCAGGAAATTTCCGATTTAAATCACACGATTTGAATCTTCTAACAACTTTTTCTTAAGGGGGGAACCCATATAAATGGTCGAAGATGACGAGGAATTTCGGGATTTTTTTCCAACGCAACTACCGGACCAATCGTTTTCAACTTTGGAGGCTATTTTATTGTACATTCGAAGGCTTGAAAAACATTTTTTTTAATCGAAAATAAGTATTCATCAGCAGCCTGCAACCAATCGTTGCTGAACGAATATTTCCCACGATGCCGAATTGCGGCAGCTGTATTTTTTTGTTTTTCATTAGAAACAAAAAAATCAGAAACCATTACATTCTATATGGAAGTACGTTGTCTATAAACCAAGAAAAAGTTTCAAAAGTTGAATATTGTAATAATGGCGGCACTCAGAGAAAAAAGATCGAATTTTCACCGAACATTTGTATGCAAAAAATGATTGTGAAATTAATTTTTTTTTTTTTTAATGGACGTTTATCGACGAGGGTTTGCAATTATGTATCTAAAAATATTTGGTTGAAATGAATCGAATGAATAGTTTTTTTTTATCCCTGTCGCAAATTGCAAAAACGTAGTTTCGAGTAAATCGCGTTTAAAAGTTAATCAAAGTCTCTGGTACCTTAAAAAAATGTTTTTCAAGTCTTCGAATGTACAATAAAATAGCCTCCAACGTTGAAAACGATTGGTCCAGTAGTTGCGTTGAAAAAAAATTCCGAAATTCCTCGTCATCTTCGACCATTTATATGGGTTTCCCCCCTTAAGCAATGCAGACCCTCTGTGAGTCAAGTATGACGGATTTTTGACTGAAGCGCTGCAGCGCTGATAATAAATCAGTCACGCGCGTCAGCGCGCATGTATATAGGACCCTAGGTTGGTAAATTTGACAAACGGTAGAGATGCACCAGCAGGACTGTCTTTTCAGTCAGGAAAGCATTAAACGTTGAAAATGCATATGTGTCAAAAGTTTCGATTTAGCGAGAGAAATTAAATTAAATTAAATTAAATTCTTGATTAAATTAAATTACAATGACATTAAATTTTACATTAAATTTAACTAAATTTTCGTGTAGCGTTGATAAAAATGAAATTGGGAAATAACTGAAAGGAGGAATTAGAAGCACGAACATGACGGAAGAAAAAATGTGTGGTAAGTATGGTAAACCACACGTGTCGTACTATAATACTGAATTTGTTCGGTATATCGATAATCGTGTACTTCGAGAAATGGAAAAGCTTCGCGAGGCTCGCATGGTATCGACTAATTATCCGCACGGTTGCGGATATTCGAGATCTCCTGTACTAAAAGACGTCTACAACGACGCCAAGCTACGTATGTATACACACATTTATATATTTATATATAAATGTGTGAAATATATACGGCACAGGATATAAAGTGTTTTTTTTTATATACATGTATACATAAGAAGTAACGTTGAGAGTTCTGTTGGACATGATATTACGAAACTTTTCCCAAGATCTGGAGTCTCAGCTTGGAGGCTAGAAAATTGTATTATATCGGGCTTTAAGAGGTTCACGATGAACCCTTAACACAATATAAGGGCCATCTTCGATGCATCTTTTTAGGACTATCTTCAATGATTTTACGAATAAAATCATTGGCTACTATCAATTTTTACAATCAACAAAAATATAACCCCGTATTCTCTGACGGACAATCATTTTTCATGACTTTGGTGAAAATGTATGCCAATCTCTCCGTGCAAGAGATAAATATATTTTTATATACATGTATACACCGAGGGGCCCTTGCGTTATATTGCTTCTCGGTCGAACGACCTCTCATCTACGATTGGCCAGGTAACGAGGTATATTGCGCAATTTTCATCGTTCGACCTTAAGCCTCGCGTCCGGCGGCGGTTACAACCGCGACTTCAAATATATATATAGATATATATATAAATTTATATCTATTTATTTAAATGTACGTGTATATCCACTAATATTTTTTCGTTGATCCTCTATTGAGCTATCCAGATTTTCGCTCATCGCTGCTCGATCATTCCGCATTTCAATGCCTCGTGTCACTTTTTTCACGTCGATCCTACTCTCACACTATCTTTGCCGAGTATCCACAATTCTAGGTCATCAAAATATCTCTCGTCTTCGGACCATTCAAATTCAATTCAATAAAATTTCTTGGCACGCAAAGGTCACGGGCAAAAATTTCGTTGCTTCGAAAAATTACATCTCCACATTGCTCATTTGTCGCAAGTATTGCGCTGAGAATGAAATTTTTTTTGAATTTTTTTTTCAACCCGTCCGGCACCAGAAAATTCCTGAATATTTCATACGATTTTCTTATTCGTCGGAAAAAAAAGGTGCTACTAATATTTATTAACGGGTCATCTGGTCTTTGCGATTTTTTTTTAAAGCTAATTAAATATTTCTACAGAAATTTGGCATTTCCAAAAGTGATATCTGAAGACGACGTTATTAGTTTATGGCGTGATTAATCGATGAAAACAAAAGATCGATTAAATATAAATTTAAATTGAGAGCCTGCATTTCTGCGAAAGAATTGGCATTTTTTATTCATTGAATGGAGCATATACGGAGGTAACAAAATCCTTCACTCAAATGTTACAGTTTGACATTTGGACAAAACCTAAAATATTTCAGATAGAGCGATCCAGTATTTTCGACATATCTTGCTAATCAACATGGAGAACGTATAGTTTCAAGAAAAATGCGTTTTGGATATTTAATTTTTTTTTATCATATATAACTTTAATCTTTTACTATAAATCCTGTATAACTTTGGGAAGTAACCGTTTAAGAAGTTCTAAAAAAATTTGCAAGTTAAAATAGTAAATGGTATACTTTTTATAAGAATTTTTGTCGCTGGGGTACAAACGACCCCAGTGTGTCAAGTATATAAGTTATTCTACAAAAGTGTGTCAAGTAAGGGTTAAAAAAGGAGTTTTTCAATGTTTACGACTCGTGTCCCGCAACAATAAATTCGTTTGCAATTCTTATTTTCACTTATTGGTAGTTTTTGTTTGTTTCAAAGTGATTCTAATGCGTTTATAAAAGAATTGTCAATCTTCCATTGACATTTACGTGTGTATACCGCAGACACGTGGCTCTTTTATACCGCTAGGAAAATTGTAACTTACGGATCACCATATTCACGCGATGACGATGACAACCGGTCAAACGAGAAACTCGCCTCCGTCAACACTTGTTTTTATTTCTTCTTCTCTTCCCAACTCTGATCCCTTATTCCATGTATACAAATGCGACAGAGTCTCGTCGATTAACGGTACAAAAATGCATCTTATCCTAGCTCATTTATGCTCTGCCGTAGCGATCGAGAAAATCGATTAAAATAAAAAAATCGTGGTCGCGAAGAGACGAGAGAGTAAATCGAGCTCACCTTCACTTTCGTTTCCGTGACAAGTGATCGCTCTCGTCATTCGCCTCTAATCAATGAACAACTCACCGTTCGTCCAAGATTTATCACCACTTGGTGGAACAAACAAAAAATATGGAAGGGTAGGAATTCGTCTAGCACTTTAATTACCTCCTGTCGTTATTCCTCGAGGTCTCTTATTATAATTATATGCGAATCGACATTCCCTTTTTTTCGCTTGATTTTTTTTTTAGGAAATTTCACAGTTTCGTTGGAGTTTGAGTCAGCGACAGTCAAGGTTATCGAAACTTTCGATGATTTTTTTTCTGAATTTTAATCGTCGGCTTTCGACATTGAGAAAATAATTTTTTTTCCACATCCGACGTTTTTCAGTTGGTGAATAGTTGAATAGAAGTACAGACCAAGATTTTCATGGAAATTGTATTTTCCTCTGATCTTGAAAACTCATTCTTAAGACTCTCAGGTTACTTTGATTGCTTTTTGAGAAGCCTCGTTACTTTCTTCGGACTGGATGCAAAATTTCATGAAACCATATGGATTTTTCGAGCGTCTTGTTAAAATCGGTCAGTCAACGGCCTTGAAAGTCCGCGAACGCCTTTCTACCCGAAGCTATCAAAAAAAATCCTGAACTTTCTCTCAATTCTTCTTTATTCTCTTTCTTTGGATAAAATTGTATGGAAATATGTGCATCACTAAAACTCATTCATCTCGGGGAATTTTTTTTTCCCACACGGAAAGTTAATGGCACGAAAAAATATGAATATTAACGAGTAAATTCCGTACGAGAGATACCCTTAATGAACTTGCATTACGTTCCAATTTCTATATGAAGATCACCGATGATACCTCCATGGATAAACACGCACATGTGTATAATATGTGGCTTATATTCGCGAATCGTAGTTAGTTAATTATCCAGCGAGGTGTTTCTCAAACGGGAAGATTCCCTTTCACAGTTTCTCGCAATAAATTGCATCAATGTGAGGCAGAGAGAAACTGCAATAAAGCTTTATCCACGTATGAAGAGCGCGCGCGTGTTTTTCGCGAAGATTCTTCTCTGGTTACGAGCAAACTTGCTCTTTGACGTAATTCGGGATCTCTCTAGGCTCGCATAAACACATATATAACGGGAGCGCTGAGAATCTCGGATAAATCGAAGGAAAAACCGTGAAACATATTTGTCGATCGAATAATTATACTCGTTGAACATTCCCAATAATTCAAGATTCGTTTTGAAAGAGTTCTCTGGTGTAGAATTTAGAAAAAATCAAAATTTTTTGCATATTTTTAAAGTTTAGAATGTTAAGAATATATTTTCGAAAGGAAATTTTTGAATTCCAATAATTTACAGAGTCATAGCTATTTTAGTGACACAGCAACTAGGAGCGTAACTTTAAACGCGTTTTTCTCAAAACTACTTTTCTCAATACGGTTGAAATGATATCTCAAGTTCTACTCAACCGATTTACTTTAAATTCGTTACCAATCTTCGATGTACAACTCTCTATCGCTCCCACCATTTTTGTATGAAATTTTTTCTTTGTTACTATTGTAAAAAAATTAAAAATTATGAAAAATAGAGTCGAAAAACGACTTTTTTTGTTCAGACAGTCGCAATTTTTTTTCCGTCTTCTCTGAGGTAGGGGCTATAACGACATTCTTATTAATTAAGAATCTTTTTTGAAATTTTGTATCAGATTATTAGAAAGGCTGCAATCGTGTCCACCAGCGCATCCCTTTCTTTTAGCTCCAACTTTACCAACTTATTTAATATTCTTTCTTTTCGAATTTTTTTTGTTTATTGTTAAGATATTGTAAATGTTGTAAAAAAAGAATGGTAAAAATATTCTTTATTTTTGTTTATCGAGCTTGACAAAACGCTCAAAATGTATGTCTCGAGACCAGAATACCGCCTTAATTGCATTTTAATTATGTCAGAAGTTCTCACAAGAGTTTACACGTTCATCAACGCACGTCCATTGATTTTTAATTTAATGCCAAGAAGGATTTGGAAAAAAACAATCTTCGGTCAAGAACTTACCCAATATCGAATTGTCAATTTTAGTGATGAAACTATTCCTATACTATTGGTGAGTATCTTTTTCGAATCTCGAATGTTTTTCTTTTAACCGATCTAGGAATCATCCGCACATATATTTATCTCGATGGAAATAGTTGGGGTGAGGGGAGGAGAGAAAGAGAGAGAGAGAGAGAGAGAGAGAAAAGGAAGATGAACAGAGAACGATGCTCGGAGAGGTGAAAGGTGCTCTTCTTACGTGATTTTACAATACCAAACGATGGATGAAAAAAAAAGAGCGAGTAGAGGATGATGCCCTTTCGCGAGAGTCTAATAAACCTAGTCTTCACTCTTCTCGCGTATATTTATATTTAGTACTTGGCGTCGAAACGCTGCCGCGTTACTTGATTATGGTAACCAGCGACGCACGCCATAATCTCGATAACGCTTCCTCTATCGCGAAAAATATCGTACACATTTTACAATTAATTTAATCGACAACAACACGAGACGCCAAAGCGTCTCGACCACGAGTCATTAATTTTGATGAATCCAAACACCTTTTTTTAGTGGTTTTCCAAGGATATCCAACGGAAGTGAAAATGGACCAGGCCAATTATTAAATAGCGAAAAAATTGACTATTCAAGCAGAAAAAAGTCCTTAGAAAACAAGCTAGATAGCGAGAAAAAACATTTAATTATTATGAATTATTATTATTTTTATTATTATTATACCGCAAGACTATTTATTAATGTTTTTTTTTTTGGGAATTATTCCCCTCGTGATTTAATTCATCTGGCAGGGACGTCAATTTGTTATTAGCCTCAGCATTCGATTCAGTGTTCCATTAAAAATTAACTCAACTCATTTCTGCACGTATTTAGAAATCGTTTCGAATCACGCATTCTTTTTATCGACTTTTAGTTTAAAATTTTTAGTTAATTTGCACCAATAAATTCCTTATCGAGAAATTGAAAGATGAATTTATATTTGAACGCCATTATCATTGATAGGGATTATTTTTGACTGGGCAGAAGTTTGGGGGTCATACGGAATGCTCGGTTAAGGGTTGAATAAAATTACTTACCCCGTCTAGGATTTATTTAAAAAAATTGTCTTTCGTCGATTGCGGGGGTGAGCATGTCCTCGCCAATATATAGTTCCAGGCTAGGCTTCATATAGATTTATATCTAAATTGCTCTTGGGGTCCGTTTCTACGTTAACGACCGAGATACGATCGGAGACGCTCGATCTTCGGCCTCCGTCGAGTTTGCCATTGCCATATAAAATCCAAGACCGAGGGATCTTAGTTCTTGCACAGATGGGGGAGATTATCAATCAGCATACTGTATCAAGCAATTCGTTAACTATTAATAGTGCATGTACGCTTGTTTTCCTTATATCACGTGTGCACATGTATTTATTTATTTAATGGAGTGCAGGGCAATTAGGCAAATTGAAAAAACTTCTCGAGAGTAAGATCCTGTCGGAGAGAACTGACGAAATAAATAAACACACACAGACAAATACACATATATCATATAACTTGTACTATAAAATTTTTCTCGCAATACAGCGGAGGATGCATCTTCTGCAGATGTTTCGTCAGACTTTTGCCGACCTGCTTCGATAACCTATTCGTCTATGTACGAAGTAGCCATCGCATAGTTTTTTAAATTTGTTTAACAAATCATAAAAACGTTTTCGCAATAAATAATGATCCGATACTAATTAATGAAGCCGTTATAGAGGGGATTTTAATTTAAATTTTTACTCCTGAAACATTTGACGAAGATTAATCGAAAGCCGTATTAAATGATATTCGAGTTATCGAAGTCCATTGGTAACTTTATTTGATTTTTATTTTCATCCTCGAATGCTAATATTTGCTTTGAAAAGGAAACATCGCATGCAATTTAAAGGGATACTCGAATAAATTGCCATATTTAGTGAGCATCTTATTGGGGGAATATAAAAAAAATAGTTTAGAATATCATAGATCATCTTTTGCCTGAGGTTATTTGGGATGGATTTTTAATTCGAATGCTGACCGCATATCTAACCGATCGTGATCGTTTTTCAAGACGTCTCACGATACGGACATGTCAGACGACATGAGAAGAGTTTTGATTTTTGATTTTTTCACACCGGTTGGTCGTCTTAGATCCTCCGTCATAGACCAGGACCGAAAAGCGTCAGCAGTCCGATATAACACAGAACTTCGAAGAAGTTTATATATCTTGGGTAAATGTCACGAGATTCACACAGCCATTACGCGCTCGATCCTCTGACGTTATATCATTCGAAGTCTCGTTTCTTCCTTCGTCGTCTAGAAATGTTGGGCTATATATAAATATATCATATATATATGCCCATGTATAAAAGTGTCGAGATGGTCTTCTTCAGTATCGTTGGGACGTGAGCTTGAGAAAGAAAAAAACTTCCCTCATAACGAAAAGCATAACGTGCATTAGATTGAAATTTACTACATTGTTATTGCGAGTTTAAGACACGCTTTTAATGGGACGGTTCCATGTAAATCATTGAAAAGTTTCCTTGGGATTTCCCGTGAATGAAACTGGTACTTCGTAGCGAGGATTTTAATGCGATTATCTCAGAGAGGATCAACGATTTGTGATATCATTCCCATCATTTCACATTTCGCTGTCGAAAGTTGTTTTCTCGCCTGTTTTATCAACGTAACGTGATTGGTTTTTTGTTGAATGAGTTTTGAAGTTTAAGTCGCTTTGTGGGTGGAAAGCTGACGTTTTCGAAAAAAAAAATATAGGCGGCTTTCTTAATATGTCAGTTTATTCACTAAATTAGCGAATTACTGGAGTGCATAAAGTAAAAGCAAGTTCTATTAGGCCTTTAAGGTGTTATTCTGATTTAGAGACAT
Source organism: Alloplasta piceator (assembly GCA_946863875.1). Taxonomy (NCBI): domain Eukaryota; kingdom Metazoa; phylum Arthropoda; class Insecta; order Hymenoptera; family Ichneumonidae; genus Alloplasta; species Alloplasta piceator. Next base: position 11,847,778 of record OX333079.1, read on the forward strand.
TTTGAGCGTTTTGTCGAGCTCGATAAAAAAAAAACCAAAAATATTTGCACCATTAATTTTTAACAACATATTTATTAATATTTTGATAATAAACAAAAATGAGAAAAAAAAGAAAAGTAAATAAGTTAACTGGTAAAGTTGGGGCTAAAAAAAGGGGTGTGCTGGCTTACACGATTGCAACCTTTTTAGTCATCCGATACAAAATTTACAAAAAGATTCTTAATTAGTAAGAATATCGTTATAGCTCCTACCTCAGAATAAAAAATCGAAAAATGGCGGCTGTCTGAACGAAAAAGACTTTTTTTGACTCTTTTTTTTTAGTTCTTAATTTTTTGACAATAGTAAAAAAAATCATGTTGATACAGAAGTTGTCGGGGCGATAGAAGATTATACATTGGGGATTGGTAAAAAATTTGGCGTAAATCGGTTGAGTAGACCTTGGGATATCATGGCAGCCATATTGAAAAAGTAGTTTTAAGAAAAACGTTTATACTGGGTGCCTCACGGATGAAGGTCAAGACCGTGAGGGTAGGTTCGTGACGTAATATCGAGTAGAAAAGTCCTTTGCCATTTTTCGATATTTTGCACCTCTGCATTGTTATTAATTAATTAAATTAATAACAATTCAGGGGTTCAAAATATAAAAAAATGGCAGAGAACTTTTGTACTCAATGTTACGTTAATAATTAATTAAATTAATAACAATTTTGGGGTTCAAAATATCAAAAAATGGCAAACGACTTTTCTACTCGATATTACGTCACGAATCTACCCTCACGGTATTGACCTTCATTCGTGGGGCACCCAGTAGTTCGATTTGTTGCGTCACTAAAATAGCTGTAACTCCATAAATTATTGGAATTAAAAAATTTCCTTTCGAGGATATACTCTGAAAGGACTCAACTTTAAAAATATGCAATAAAAATTGATTTTTTCAAAATGCTACACCAGAATACTCCCTTAAATTTATTATGTCACATACGGGAGAATATTTTTACAGAAAGATCAGTCCAGCAGTTTATAAAATATTCTGATTATCAATTTTAAAAACTTGCATCAAAGTTTTAAAAATGGAATATACTTGAAGGGCATCAAATAAACAGTCTGTAACTCTGTGAATTGTTATCCAAACGCTTTCAATTTTTCAAGGAACATTTATAAAATATATAAACTGTCAACATGTCGTTGATTGAAAACATGATTTTTCGACTTTTATGACACTTGAAAAAAAAAACATAAATCATTAATTGACGATTATAGGCACATTTACCTCGCGAAATTAAGGGAGAATGTCCGAGGGATAGTGAGAGCAAAAATTCTTAAACGACTTCATAACATTCTCAAATATATATATATGGCGTTTCGAGCTACGGCCTCGCGAAGGACGTGTGAGATTGTGAATTGATTCTCGCCTCGCAAACGAAATTTTATAGCACATCAAGGTCTCCTTGTACGCAGACCGAAGAGAAGTGAAAGAGTAGCAAGGCTGTATTGTGCGAGAGCGTATGAAAAAAGACGTTAAAAAAATACAATACAAATAATTGATACCATTTTCTAAAATTCGAAATTTTTTTTGTCTTCAAATGAAATGATGTCTGAGCAATGTTTTCAATTTCTTCTGGCAGAGGGCCTCACTGTATTATTAGATAAGATATTTCGCATGAGGTTGTTTCTTAGGAAAAAAAAGAAGGATTATTGGCTGCAAATCGAAGTGAAATATGAAGATTTATGAGGAATACTTAGTCTCAAGTGATCACCATAAATCATGTGATTTCTGTTTTGGTCATTGAAATCCGAAGATCGATTCGAGAAGATGGTATAGTGATGAGGTAGATTCACAATGAAGCAGCGAGGAAAGTGTTGAATCATCGTCGATAGATCAATGTTTAATTTTGAATCATTTTATGGTTCATATACAATCGAATATCTCGCTCAAAGAGAGCAAAAAATGATCGTACTTTATTGTGCGGCAATTTTATGCAATATGTAAGCCGATCAATGGAAACCTTTGTCCAATATCACAGAGTTACGAAATATCTCGTGAAGTTTATATAAACATTTAAAAAAAAAAAACAAATAAAAAATTCTCGAGCAATATCTCGTCCACACGCGAAATATTTTCGCTCAACTCTCCAAGTACACTCTCGTAATACACCGTCCGATAGTTTCTTCGTAAACAAAAAAAAAGTAACGAGTGCGAAAGGCGAAAGAATTTCTCGTTACGAAACGAGAAAAGGAATTCCCCCTTTTTTTATTCCAAACGAAGTTTGAAGGCATTTTGATGCAATTTTTCATTGCTCAAATTATGTTTCGTAATACTGGGAAATTAATCTCTTTTTTGGTGCACGCATATTTTTTGTAATGATAAAAAAAACACTGCAGTTGCAAGTCCAATCAAACTCTTGATTAATTGAAAAAATAATCAGGTTTTGTTTACGAGATATTTCTAAGTTTGTCGAATTGAATTGAAAGTTTTAACGTTTTGTGAAATTAATTTTTTTTTTGGTGCTCGTATATTGTTTGTAATAATAAAAAAAACACTGCAGTTGCAAGTCCAATCAAAGTCTCGATTAATTAAAAAAATAATCAGGTTTTGTTTACGAGATATTTCAAAGTTTGTCGAACCGAATTGAAAGTTTTAACGTTTTGTGAAATTAATATCTTTTTTGGTGCTCGTATATTATTTGTAATAATAAAAAACACACTGCAGTTGCAAGTCCAATCAGTTTCGATTAATTAAAAAATCAATCAGGTTTTGTTTACGAGATACTTGAAAGTTTGTCGAACCGAATTGAAAATTTTAACGTTTTGTAAAAATAATCTCTTTTTCGGTGCTTGTATATTGTTTGTAATAATAAAAAAAGGCACTGCAGGTGCAAGTCCAATCAAAGTCTCGATTAATTAAAAATTTAATCAGGTTTTGTTTATGAGATATTTGAAAGTGCGTCGAACCGAATTGAAAGTTTTAACGTTTTGTGAAAATAATCTCTTTTTTGGTGCTCGTATATTTTTGGTAATAATTAAAAAAAACTGCAGTTGCAAGTCCAATCGAAGTCTCGATTAATTAAAAAATTAATCAGGTTTTGCTTACGAGATATTTGAAAGTTTGTCGAACAGAATTGGAAGTTTGAACGTTTTCTGAATTAATTCGATTATAACCGTGCGTCAATTAGTTCCAATTATAAACGAAAATCAATTAAGCAGTCCCTGTTGTTGTGACCAAGAATTTTTCTAATCTATTCATCAAAATTTTCACACGCACCATCGAGCAGAGGTCTTGCTGTGTCGTTGAAGAGAGAAAGAAGAAAAAAGAGACCGAGATAGTATTATGTATGCACGATGAGGAATATGTGATTAGGATGGTATGAGATGGGATAATTAGTCTGATCGACAGCTCCGAGTATTTTTGCCGCTGAGATATTAATGTCTCGTAGACTTGGAGTGACTAATAAGCATATTAAATATACATCCATGGATTTATCAATTGTTACAAGACAAAAGGGTCAATTTCAACAGTTTTACGTTCCAAATCGTCTCATTTACGCCCTTTTGTTTTTCAACAATCGATATAGTATCACATATTCTCCGCGTATTTCGACATATTGAGAAGAAGAGAAAATAATTGCGCCCCTCATACGTCTTCTTCGATATTGCGTGTATGAGAAAATCGTCTCATCCGCATAGACAGGTCCTCGAATACCTCGAGGAAGACGAAATAAAAGTATCCTGCTCATCGCGATTGCGATAGTCGAGTGGTACGAAATAAAAAAAAAAGGTCAACGTTGTTTTTTAACCCGGGATGATTTCTAAAATCTTTGACCTCAGCGGTGAACGTTGATGAACCTTTTGGAATTTTTTTTTTTCATTTTCGATGGTCCATAAAATGTTAGGAAGAAACAAAAGCTACTTACTTTCAGATAAATCCAGCTCAAATAAATTTTTTTTGAGAGAAAACGTAATTTTTTTTTCTGTTTGTGTTTTGTTTTTATCTTGATAAGCTGGTTGGTTTTTCAAAATGGTTGATTGTAAAAAAAGATATATTTTTTTTTAAGTCGCGATTGGATGATTTTTAATATATTTTTTCGCTTGTAGAATTTGAGAGGCCTTTAATATTCCGTGTAATAGTTCTAAGGTCAAGTTCTACTTTATTAATTATATTAAGCTTCTCGGTGGGTATTTTACCAAGGATTGTAAATGATAATTCTTTTAATTGTCCGTAACGCACGTGCTAGTCGCTTTCGAAAGCCCTTTTAATGTGCCTTGAAATGACTTGATGCCTACAATATCCGCTTGTGGCGTGAAGACGATCATTAAGTTAATGTGCTTTGGCACGGATAGATGAGGAAGAAATTGCAGAAAAAATTGCGCACGTCATCATTTGGTTGGCACGGGCATGTCGATAAGACAAAAATATGGGTCAACTCGAGAGCATTCTGGGCCGAGGTCAGCCAGTGTGTTCTGGTTATTATGTTTTTTTTTTAATTTTCCATACGTTACATGCTCCGACCCAATAAAGTCGGATTAACGTTTCATGCTCCGGGTACGAGCTTCATTAATTAAACCAGGCGATGAAAGAGAATATTGACAAGTTTAATAAAACAAGAATTTTCATACTCGTTACCATCTTTTTATTGTGAGGTAGTTACATTTTGCAGGAAGGACATTTTTTCGATGAGGGTTGCACTTTGTAACTTCAGGCGACCACTTCTGCGGGAATGGCATTTTATGTTGGAGTCACTGGTTGATTGGAATTCTAGTTGTAATTTCATGAATTGCAACTACCAAAGTTGGGGCCAACACTTTGTTGGGTTTTCGTGATTAGTTTTGGGCAACGCTGGCAGTTTCATTATTTTCTAGCTGAACTTTTTTAAAAATGTGGATTATAATATGGTTGCATCCCACTTATATCAATGTCGCTTATTTCGTGTTATTATCGACCATATATTCCACTACATTGTTCTCTAATGTTTTACTACAATTTCATAAGTATGTATATGGACAATAACTCTTTTTACATCCTGGAAAGCATCGACTAACAGCTGGGCCCTGAATACGGAAATTAGATGCCCCATTACGTAAAGGATCTCTTGTACTGTACAAACCATATATACGTATATACATTTGTGTATGTAGTATTCTTGAACGTTTGTGAAAGTCTGGGGGCGAGCGTGCTTACTGCTTGGACGACGCACGGAATTGATTCTTGATTTAATTTATCGGTGCACACATGCTTTGCGTGTATACGGTTTGCATGTTATATAGAGTACGAGAACGATCACGAATCCTTCATTAATTGCTAAATCAGAGCTTCCCCGATGCTGGTGGAATTAAGTTCATTACCCAGCGGATTTGTTTCCGGTATGGAAAAAAAGATCATCCTTGTATGCTATTTCTATGTCCGTATCATGCAGACCCACTGTCGATCCCTCTTGATGAAAAATCATTTTTTTTTACATCTGTTACTGATTTATTCCCTGATCCTTGATTTCCTGCAATAGATTTTTATGCTTTTCTTCAACTGTTTTACCTGTTGAATATTTTTTAAAATTATTATCGCAACGTATTCAGAAGTGACGCAAATTGTCGAGTTTCCACTGAGAAAAAAAAATACGTCACACTCGACCGATCGCGTGAACGCTCGGGGAATTATTTATGAAATTTCGGTTTCTACGGAGGAATCCTGGCCTGTTTCTTCGCGCTTTCCATTTCTCCTTCTCCTCGAACGTTTTTTTTTTGTCATTCGCCTCGAATAAATCTTCGATAGCACCGATTCGAAGATGTACGAAGTTCAATGTTCAAAAAAGTATTGCAATTTTTCTGGGATATAATCATGGATAATTGTTGCGAAATTGTCTTACATTTTTCATTCACACTATTTTTAGTATATTTAAAATGTTCCGAAAAGTCGGGAAATAATGGCTTCGTTCTGTACTCATTCTCTTCGCGATTGGTGAAGCTTCAAAATTCCGCTTGGTTCATTCCATTCCGATCATTTTTCAATTTTTTGCAGATTTTTAAAGTTTTTGAAAACGAGACCAAAATTGAGCAAGAACATTTTTGATGAAAATTCATTAAAAAATTTATTTTTTGAGTAAACTATTGGTAGATTCGTATTCAGGGGGGAAAAATACATCGATATAAGGTTGAAAAAAAATCAATTAAAAAATTTTTTTTTTGCATTTTGGCCAGAATTGAATATGTTCACTAAAATACCTGTAATTTATTTTCTAGATAAAATTCCGATTCTGTTAACGTCTTATTCTTTTCCTGATCGTCGAAGCTTCAAAATCCCGCTTGGTTTATCTGATTCGAACCATTTTTCAATTTTTGGCAGATTTTTTAAGTCAGACCATCAATTTTTACAAATTTTTGCATACATACCCCTTTCCATTTTTTTCGACGATTTTCAAACTGCTCTCATTTCTACAAAAATTTAGTTATCGGGATGAACTAAACGGCATTCTCTAAGTTTAGGCACACCCTTTGCTTACGAAAAAGAAATTTCAGAATTGGTTGAACCAAAGTGAAGTTATGAGCACTTGAAATTTTGCTATTGTGAGGTTTCTGAAAAGTTGGCCAAAAATAGGCAGATTTTTTAATTATTTTTTTTTATCTTTTAGAAGCATATATTGATGTGAAATTTACCGCTGATTACAAATCACGCAGAATTTCCATTTAAAAAATATATGTTTCTGAGAAAAAATACTTTGAAAAAAATTTTGTCATGAAAATTCATACAAATTTTTATTTTTTTGGAAAATTCAATCTATCTATTGGTGTTCTCAGAGATTATTCACGACATTTGCGGACTAACAAAAAATATTTGAATCTGTCAAACCAAAGTGAAGTTACAGACACTTGAAATTTCAGTATTTTGAAATTTCTGAAAGCCGGTGAAAATGGAAAATAATTTTTTTTTTCATCTATGCAAAACCAAATTCCGGTGGAAAACTCACTACTAAATCATGCCGAGTTTTTGTCGAAACAAATTTATTCGTGATATAAAATTGTGCAAATTTAAACTTTGCTTACAACCTCCCGTCTTCTTTTCACCATTAGTTGCATTTTTTTTATGAGGAAGCCCTAATTATACTACTACGCATCACAATGGAGACTCATTAAGCAAGCTTGGCGAAAAAACATGCGGAAACCATGGTTAAATTTATAATTTAAAGGTTTTTTTCTATCGAAGTCGCTTCGTAATAAAATGTCGAGGTTACCAGAGTAACGGATCTGGAATCGTAATTCTTAGCCAACAGGTTTAAAGAGTTTTAATATTCTGAAGGAGACGCTAATAAAGTTATAATATCATCGAGCGCGTGCGTAACTAGCAAAAAGGGGTTTTCTACGTAATAAACAAAAGTCGCAGGTGTTGAATCGAGGTCACCGACCGATCCTAATCCGTTCTCACACCATCTCAGATTACTTCGTCCGCCACGTACTGTAATTCGATTAAATATGAGAAACGATTCGTACTAAGGCCGTCTCGGTGGATAATAGAAATGGGTATTTGTTCAGGTATTTGTGTTGGTATTAAATTAATTCGTTTTTAAACGAATTGAAGACTACTTCAATTGTTAAAAGTTGAGACGTCAGGAAAAAATTCACTATCGAATTTCAAATCTCGTACAACTATGTATCCTTGCGTAAGTCGTATAAATGTTCGATAGTTGTTTACGATGATTCGTGCGAGCATCCGATGAGGATCTTCGCAGTCGCTTCAAACAAGCGGGAAGAACTTAATGATTTAATCTGGACTATAGAATAATTAGCTCTCGCTGATTCTCAATCGTTTCTTCAGATCTCTCGCTGTTAGATAAGCAAATTGTACTACACATTATACGATCCCAACGGTGAAAGTTATCTTCTAATTCGTCTTCATTATTTCATGAACTCTTCTATCTTCCTCTTAAACGTTCGTGTGAAATTTTGTTTCCCTCTTGAAACATTATATTCTGACAATATTGTTTGCGACTGAGAAGCTGAAAGTGGACGGTTTACAAATGAAAAATCATTGTAATAAAGTGTCAGGATTGCAGGGGTCTTTGTGTGCGCTGGATTTTTAAAAATGTTCTTTTTTTCTAAATCTTGCAGTTTAGTTGCCTCAGGTAGAAATGTTGATTTGCTACTTTTCTCGTACAATTATTGGCACCTATTTTGTCAAGTTGATAACTAAAAATATGTCATCACTTCTTTCGTTATAAATAGTTGGAAATTATATATTTTAACCAGTGATCGGCAAAAAAAATCTATCTTTATTATCCAATTTTTTCGAAAAGTTAATGATTAGCAAAAAAATATTACTAATTTTTTTTTTAACCTTAGTGATTCGCGGGAACATGTTACTAATTTTACTAATAAATAAGTAATTAGTGACAAAACATTTCTAATTTTTGAAAAAAATGAGTAATTAACGATAAAATATTACTAATCTTTTCTAAGAATTAGCAATTACCGAGAAAGATATTGCTAAATAACCAAAAAAATCAATAGTTTGTAGAGAAATATTGTATTAATTTTGGGAAAAGTAATAAATAAATAAAAATTACTAATGCATTTTTTAATAGGTACTGATTGAATATTCGTATTAGTAATAACTTATGTGATATCGTATGACATTCGATACAATAAATACTAATGTGTGAAGTATTCAAAAGATCTTGTTATTGTAAAAAATAAAGCAACTTCTTGAATGAGCTTATAACCATGACTCAATCCGTACACACAAGTACGTAAATACACACAATACTTTTCTACAAATTACTGTTTTTTTAAAATTCATTAGTAATATATTCCTTACCAATTACTATATTTAGAAAAAAAACTTGGTAATACTTTTTCGCGAATTACTAATTTTTTCGAAAAAATACTAATATTTTTCCGCTAATTACGAATTTTTATAAAAAATTAGTAATATTTTTTGACTAATTATTAATTTTTCGAAAAAATGATTAATAAAATCAACATCGTTGATGGAAAAATCGATACTGCCGATCACTGATTTTAACCGTTCGGACATTTTGAATAATTTTTTTTTTTCGATTCAGAATGTGCCCACACTCGGATATATTGCGCAAATATCGAATTATATTAAAACAGAGTATATAAGTATTTATAACGATCGCGACAGATATCGCAAATGCGAGTTCGCCTACTTGGACTTTGCTTGGCGAACGTTGATTTTTGTCGTTAGGCAGGCTCTTTGCGTATACTGAAATTACGTTTTCCTGTTCACCTCCCTGATCGGCGAACACGTCGAAGAAAGTAGTTTCGATATGCTCGAATTAACCGTACTCTCGATTTTACATACGTTCATTACTGGTTCTAACTGTTACCGGCATTTTAAATATATTTTTAAACCTCAAATTATTATCATTCTATTTCAGTTATCGTGTCGATCGTCCAATACCATCATGGCTCCAGATTATGCAGCGCGGCGGAGCCTGGTGTGAGTATTTCATAACGATAAAATTTCTACAATAACCCATGAAAAAAAAGTAAATAATTTTTATTTGTTCATTAATGTCTGCGATAAAATGTTGTCTCCATTAATTCGCAGTATCTGGACTTCGATAACCTGCCGGAGACGAATTTCTCGTGTCAGGGAAAGGTGATCGGAGGTTACTATGCGGACGTTGAGGCAGGCTGCCAAATGTTTCACGTCTGTACCATAGGACAGAAAGGTAATTCATCGCTTTATGAAAGCTCCATCTCAACGTCGCAAATTAGACTTTATGTAACTTACAAGAAAAAAATATTCATTTACACTGCAGGCCAAAAGTTTGGAACGCACAAAAAGTTTCACTGTTCTTTTAAAAATGGAGATATTTTGATTCGTCAAGCGGCTTTTTAAAGGGGACATATTGAGCTCCATTTCGCTTTTTCCAAAAAAATTTTGCGATTTTTTTTGAACCCGGTACGCTCTTTGAAACATGGTCGTTTTTCGGTTTTTTTTTGGCATGATAATTTTGGCGCACGACTTATGAACATTTTTTTCCACTGTTTTCCGCATGAAAAACTTGTGGCGGAGAGTATTAGCTTCAATTTTGTTTTTTAAAAAGATTCGCACGATTTTTTTTCGCAAAAATATTCAACTTTTCGCAAAAAACGACCATATTTAAAATGTAGCGTAGCTCTAAAACTAATGGGTTTTTTCTGTAAACGAGATATTTTTTTATCTTAAACAATCGGGTCTCTTACCTCATCTACACATCTTTTTCATCGAAAAACTTTATCTACATGGCTTTTTCATCGAAAAACCCGTGTATATGAAGTAAGAGACCCGATTGTTTAAAATAAAAAAATATCTCGTATACAGGAAAAACTAGAAAAAAAATGTTGAAACAAATCTGAAAAAAATGTCATTGAATCCAGAATGATTGTATGCAACTTTTTACTTTCTTAGTGATTTCACGAAAACCAAGTAGTTTCAGAGTTACGCTACATTTTATAAATACGGTCGTTTTTTGCAAAAAATTGAATATTTTTGCGAGAAAAAATCGTACGAAACTTAAAAAAAAATGAAACTAAAGCTAATTCTCCTCGCCACAAATTTTTTATGCGAAAAACACTCGAATAAAATTTGCATGGGTCGTGCGCCAAAATTACAATGCCAAAAAAGAAAGCAGAAAAACGACCATGTTTCAAAGGGCGTAAGAGGCGGGTTAAAAAAAAATCGCACATTTTTTTTGAAAAAAGCACATGAAGCTGAATATGTCCCCTTTAAAAAGCCGTTTGGTGAATCAAAATATCTCCATTTTTAAAGGAGCAGTGAAAGTTTTTGTGCGGGGTGGAATCGGGGCGAGTGTGTTCCAAACTTTTGGCTGGGAATGTAAATCATACACTTTTTAATTACTTTTTTCCAATTATCCTATTCACTAATGCTCGAATGATTTTATTACTCAACGAGTCGATGAAAAGTACGAATTTTTCATTAACCGAACGACTAATTCGTTTTTATTAAATCTTGCAATGAATATTCATTCCACTTGCCCAGATTTATCGTTTGCACATATTTCCATCTATATACGTGAATATATATCGCATAAACGAAGAAAACATTCGCCAAAGCAACGACCGTGGCATTCTGAGTTCCTGGACAAGTCTCAGGAACGATTAGAATTCGCGCTTACTCGGGGCTCAATCGTGTTCTCGCATTTACGACTGAATCACCTTCAACGTCGAGAACCGTATTTTTTTTTCTATTTCATCGCGATAATTCGATATTGGCAAATACTTTCGCTGATGGGCACCATTAAAATGACAAATAATTTTGTTCCGTACCGCAATAATTACATTAATTGTCCGAAACATTGTACACCTGTTACGAAAGAGTAATTATGAACAGTTATTATTAATTGTTTCAAATTGTCGCGAGTCTTAAACATTTTTTAATAGTTCGTTTTTCGTCGTCCGATTTTAATGGTTCTCATCTTTTCGCGAGATTCACTCAAAACGAGATTTTACAGCGTTCAGACTCTCTAAGGACGTGTTTTGTCGAAAGAGACGGGGAAAATATGAGCACTACATGGGTGGAATGATCTTTTCCAGCACCCGGAGACAATCTATATCACGTTGGCACAAAGTGTAACCGCAGAATTGCATAATATGTCTTACATAAATTAAAAGGACCGACTCGTGTCGGCATTAGTCGTCAACGTATATAGTCATTTTTTTCGATCCATTTTTATCGTTATTTTATTTTATCCCGCCGTAAGATCGATGTCGATCGGTGGGAGAATGTTGGGTCTGGGTTTGTCCATGCGAGCTGTCAACTTTTTCTTTCAACGATAACATCGAATCGTAAATTAGAAAAGTCGAAATTAAAAAATTTAATTATCAATCGAATCGGGAAATGGACGGTCTAAATGAGAAGAAAAATGCAAATAATTTTCCAACGAATTGATCGTGAGTGATTTATTGATTAGGGCAAAAAATCATTGATAATCGAAAATTATTCGTAATCAACGAAAAAAAAAAATTCTTTCATTGATCGATAAAGCTCGATTAATTCCAATGTTCTTCCTCCTAACGCCCGAATTTTAAGATCATAAGATCTATCTTAAGATCAAATTTAAGTCCCAATTTATGCACTATCTTAAGATCAAACTTAAGTTCCAATTTAAGATGAATCTTAAGTTTGACCTTGAGTGTCATTATAAGTTCATACTTAAGTTCAAACTTTAGTGCGAACTTCCGATCTTAAGTTCAAACTTGAATTTGGTTTGAAGTTTGATCTTGAGATCCATCCTAAGCTTGAACTTAAGTTCGCTCGAACTTAATTATTTTGACAACTAATATCAAAACTTTATATCAATACATGAGCGCAGAAATAAAACACGGTCGAGGGAGGCGACTAAAGAAGTTTCATCGAACTTAAGTTCAAGCTCAAGATGGATCTTAAGATCAAACTTGAAATTGAGTTTAAGTTTGAACTTAGAAAATCGATCTGAAGTTCGCACCAAAGTTTGAACTTATAATGGCACTTAAGTTCAAAATTTAGATTCAACTTAAGTTCGATCTTAAGTTCCAGCTTGAATTCGATGGAAAGTTTGATCTTAAGATAGAACTTAAGATATCAAAATTCGGGCCCAAGGGTCACACTTTCGTCACGATCATTCCTTATTTCGATGTGAGGTAATTTATCAAATTGTACGTCGATGGTTTTTTGGCTTTCAAACGCCTTTCCCTATCGAAGAATCGCCCCGAATAATGAATATCTCTCCTTTATCGTGAGACGTGGTTTCAGACGAGATAATGGACATAAAGTTCCTCTGCCTCAACGGTACGGTCTTCGATCAGGAGACGAGAGTTTGCGAGAGGGTCGACGAGGTCGATTGCAGCAAGAGCGAGATGTTCTACAATCTAAATCTCGAATTGTACGGCAACAATGCTGTAACACACAGGTAATTAATGAATTTTCTTCTCTCGTAACCGTGAGATGTAAAAATAAAGGACGATGCGACAAGATGAAAGAGAACCGTACTAACTTGGGACAAACCTAAACCGTAGGGTATTAAAAACGCCTTTGCATAAACTTTTTGCTATTCCCAAATTGTCCTCCTTGAGCATTTTTTTTTGTTTCTGTTGGAAAAACAATCTTCCTCCATATTCGTGAAAATGGAGCTATACAAAAATGTGAGACCATTCAATCTATGGCTGATATTTCACAGGGATCGATAATGTGCATGAAACAAAATATGCTTATCTATAATTCTAGACATTGCGGTATGATGTTTGTCCGTGCTACCCCGGTACATTCACCCCGCAAACTTATGTATACACATGTATATATATGTTCTGTCAACGCTTGTTATATGCAATAGGCGCATATATATATATGTGTGCAGAGTAAAACACAAAGTTTCGTAAGGACCGGAGACACAGTACCAAATGCCTTTCATTTGGCATACCTGGCGGCCACTTTTCCCGTTACTGAGAGAGTTGAATATTGAGCGTGTTATATATATATGTGCATGTGCATATATATATTAATATATGTGTGTAAATATGTACGTACGAGACGCGTGTCTCTCATTTCATGACTCCCGATTGAGGGTAGACACAAATGTATGCATGTATTTACACATTGGTGGCTATTTGCTGCATTAAGCACATTTACGGCTCTACCAGTTTTTACTCGACCAGAAATATGCCTCAACATGCATGAAATTCTTGTTAAAAAATTGTACCGTGTAACATCTCTGCTGAATGGCCGCATTTCAATATGCCTACCAGTGATTGGCAGTATCTATTTTTTCGTAAACGATATTGATTTTATTTGTCATTTTTTCGAAAAATTAATAATTAGTCAAAAAATATTACTAATTTTTCAAACAAAATTAGTAATTAGTGACAAAATATTTATAATTTTTTTTAAAAATTAGCATTTATTGACAAAATATTTCTAATTTTTCCAAAAAAATTACTAATTAGCGAAAAAATATTACCAATTTTTTTTTAAATGTAGTAATTGGTAAGGAAGATATTACTAATTAATTAAAAAAAAAACAGTAATTTCTAGAAAAGTATTGTGTATATTTATGTACTCGTGTGTATGGATTGAGTCATGGTTATAAGGTCAAACAACTCTATTCAAAAAGTTGTTTTATTTTTTATAATAACTAGATCTTTTGAATATTTCACACATTAGTATTTATTGTATCGAATGTCATGTGATATCACATACGTTATTATTAATACGAATATTCAATCAGTACCTATTACAAAATGCATTAGTAATTTTTATTTATTCATTATTTTTTCCAAAATTAATACAATATTTCTCCACAAACTATTGATTTTTTTGGTTATTTAGCGATATGTTTCTCGCTAATTATTAATTCTTAGAAAAGATTAGTAATATTTTGCTACTAATTACTGATTAAAAAAAAAAATTAGTAATAATTTTTTGCTAATTATTAATTTTTTGAAAAAATTGGATGATAAAAATAGATTTTTTTTGCTGATCACTGATGTCTACTATTTGGCCAATTATTCAACAAGCGATCCAAAAATAATCTCTACTAAATAATAACACTACTAAATCCCATCGCAGACCCATAAAAGATCTCCCAGCTGTGCATGTTATTGCCAAAAAAATGTTGTCATCAATTTATCTTCGAATTTCCCTCATCTGACGAAATTGGTCATATTTCAATGCTTGAATGAATGAATGAAATTTTAATATTTTTTCCAATTTTGCATTGTACCTACTTTTGGTTGAATAGTAAAAACGATATCTATTTCCTGGAAATAAATGATTTTTTATTTTTTTTCTCGTTCAAAGAAATACTGATTCCGTTTTTGAAAAAGGCTTCGAATGCCCTTGTGTTCTTATTGAAGAAAAAAAAATCTATAGTTGGACGCTATTGTTGTTTATAGTAAACATCTTATTCTAAAAAGAACCTGAAGCTCGAATAAAAAAAGCTCGTTCAGTTTAATTTAATTTTTATACAAATCGTTACGATGTTTCTCTTTTGGTGATGTACATTCAGCCCGCCATTTTGAATAAACATTGAATAATAATTAATTGTTTTCATTGTTCCACTCGAACAAAACTATTACCCTCAACTTATCAACCAATCATCGCTTGTACATAAATTACCATATTTTTATTTCTCGTTTCTTATTGCAGTATTCACGACTTGGCTACCGATGAGGACGATTTTTCACACGAATTGGTTGACGATCCTCACGAGTCACAGAGAACGACATCGTCACGCCCGAGTACGACGAGCACGTCGACGACAACGACCCAAAGGACGATAATATCATCGACAACCTCGGCGAGCGGTGCTTATCAGCATCCAAACGGTTATCCCCAGCATTATCAGCCCCAGCCGCGTTTTCCATCGGTACAAACTAGTCAATCGAAGTCACTGTACGACGACAAGAACGGCGGCTATCATCATCAGTACATTTATCACACCGGTGATCATCGCAACAATAATCTCGAAAACAACAACAACAACAACAATAATAACGAAAACAACAACAACAACCACAACCATAACAACAACAACAACAATAATAACGAGGCAAACGTCAATCAGAATCGCAACAACCAGGCGACTTCCTATCAAATTTTCAGTAATCAGGGAGTCAGTTCGACAACCGGAAGTCCCCAGATACATCAGATACGTTACAGCTCGACAGCCCCGACCCAGATACAAATTCGAAATGATCATCAGCCGACACTATCGCCAATATTTCATGCCACATCGTCGACGATACAGACTCTGCTCAACAGCAATGCCAACAGTCCGGCATTGATAAATCCGATATTCCACAGTCACGGTATCGTCAGTACAACGGAACACTACAATGTCCACAGTAACAATCCTCGTGAGACCGAGGAATATCACGATGATGATGTCAACGACGACGAGGACGAGGATGTTGATGACGATATCGAGAGGCGACCACTCGAGGCTATACAACCGACGACGCAGGGTAAGGTATCAAAATTGAAGATATCGCCGATTCCCGAGCACGAGGAAGTGCCTCGCAATGCTCCAAGGACCAAGGACGATGTCATAACTTCGCAACAGCAAAGAATAACGACCGCATTCTTGCCAACGGCTACAAACGACCCTCAACAACCCGTAAGGTCTTTCTATCCGACGCCAAGAACCTCGACCAAGTCATCGTCGAGTCACGTGACTCAGCACATACATTTGCCACCACCGCCATCGATACCCCATCTGAAACCTCATCAGGTTACGATAAATATTTCGCCGCCCGATATTCAACGTATAGTCCAAAATCCATCGCCATTATTGCCTTCCCAGTCGAGGGTTATCGTAACGGCGAAAGCGAGCGTCAGTGACGAATCCGGCAGATCATTGAACACCACGCAATTGGTGACTCTGCCTCTGCCAACGATACCAGCGAGTTACGACGATTACAAGGAGGGCGACGAATCGTTCGATCCGTTTTATCGCGATGTGCCGAAAATTCGCACTGATCGTCGTATCGGTGGACGTTTGCGTTGGCCCGCGCGTGATACGAGGGAAAAAAGATCAATGCGCGTGAGACGTGAGATTACGATCGATAGGATTGGTGAGACGAGCACGAGGTTGAACATTTCAAAGGAGAATGGCGAGGGGCAGGAAAAAATTGTTGATGTCGAGGGATTTAAGGTTTCGAAGAGTGACGTCGTTGCACCGGAAGTCATTGATGATCTCAGGACAATGTCATCGAAACACGGGCTCGAGGAGCGTTCTGGAGAAAATATCGACGATGGAATCATTGATGATGAGAGGATCAACGACGAGGAAGATTACGATGAAGGGGAGGATACGAGGACAGAGGAATCGAGCGAAGAAGTGGAGGAATATGTTGCGCCAACGGAAGAAACTTTTGACGATAAATTATTCGAGGAACCGGAGTCACAGACTTCCAAGGACGTTGACACGAGGGCCGTCGCTCAAGGTGACTCGAAATACGCGAAAGATGGACAAAATACTTTTGGCAAGAGTGTCAAAGTTTCGACGAATTCAAGAATCATTGGGAGTACCGGGAAAATCATCGATGACGAATCTTCGCGATTTTCACTGGAACTTCCGGAAGTCATTGAGTCGGTAAGATCGAAGGGCAAACACGAGACCAAGAGGTTTAAAGTCGATGAATCTGAAGTGGATGAGGAAAGAAACTACGATTCGGAACCGGAGGAAAAAGTGCCTGAAGGGGGAAGAACGATTTCTAGCGAGGAAAATACTCACGATGATTATTATTACGACGATGAAATGGATTCGTCGCGCGTCAGAAGCAACGAGGAAGATACCGCAGAATATTCCAGAGATTCGCGAAACAGGATTAATTCTTCTAGACGCAACGAATCCTCGGATCGTGAGAGTATATTTCACGAGCAGAGGAAAAAGTCGAATAACGAAAATGAGGATGACTATGATTTTCCGGATTACTCGACAACTCGAAGTAGCGAGGAATCAGCGTCTTTCGAGATGTCCGATGAATATGTTGATCATGAAGAGATGAGTCAAGAGAATTCAAGGGAAATTCAAGACGACGAGGATAACTCGTCGCGCGATCAAACGACGATTTCTCAGGAGAGTTTCACCGAAAATTTTCAACAAATCACGACGACCACCGAAAAACCAATTATCGATTCGTTAGTTTCGGAAAATCGGACTTTCGACGAATCAACGATGTCCGGGGACAAAGAAAGCGATGGAGTTTTGAAGTTTACCGATGATATTTCAATCTCGGATAAGATCGACGAAACGGAGGAGACAAAAAAGCCCTCATCACCGGAAGAAATCGCTCAAGATTACATCGACGATAATTACGAGCCTCAGAGTTACAAGGAGAATGAAGAATATTCGTCGACGACGGAAAACGGAGTTACGAGAATAATGGAGGATGAATCGACGACGTTGAGGGGAGTGGAGGATGAAAAGGAGGAAGCAATTTCTACTACATTGGCAAATCCGATAGAAATGAGAACAGTTTTGAGAAATGAAGATGACGTCAAAGATGAAGATAAAGAGCAAAATGAAAAAAGTGATAAAGAGGACGATAATGATGGAAATAGACATGGAGACAAAAATAAACACAAAAAAGAAAATCAGGAGGAGAACGAAGAAAAGAATTTGAAGGAAAATAAAGAGAACGAGAAGCAAAACGATCAATCCCAGCTAGAGGCAGAATTTGTTGATGAGGATCAGTTGGAAAAGTCGATGAAAAAGCCCGTCGACCACGAGAAGACATCGTCGACAACGGAAGCTACGAGTACAATTGAAATTTTATCAACAACAACAACAATAACAACAACGAGTACGACAGAAATTCCAATCACAACGACAACAGAGACGACAACAACGACAACGACTCCTCGACCAACGACAACGACTCCTCGACCAACTCCACCCAAGCTATTTAAGCCATCCACACTAAGGAAAAGTTATGCCTACGTGCCACCGACAACGACACCAGTTCCGGTGATAATAAGACCTCGTTTTTCCCTTCTCAATCCAAAACCATCGAAACCCTTGAAATCTTACAACGACCTTGCACCAAAACCGGTAATACGAAAATCTTCTCTGTTCGCGAGAAAAACTTCAACGACACATCGTACGACACCTCGTAGCGAAAATCCCGAAAATTCAAGGGAAATTCCACAGTCAACGGAAAATCCGGTGTCGCCGATGAATAATCTGGTATCAACAACGGAAGTTCCGATATCAATCACGGACAATTCCATGACAAACGCGTTTGCGATTTCCAACACCAAAATACCGACAATGGAAATTCCCGATTCGTCCTCAACGACCTTGGGGACTTTGTCCTCGGCGAGTGACGATGAAATCTCGAAAAAAATTGAGGAAAATCTTTCAACTGTAAAGACTGATGTCGAGGTTGAGAATTTCACGCCTTATCCGTTATTGAGAATGACCGAGGCGAGTATCGCGAAGGAAAAGATTCTTGACAATTTTGAGGATGCTACTGGAGAACAAATCACGAGAACAAACATCAGCGATGTGGAAAATAACGATGTACCGAACTTGAGGGAATCCGGCGTCATGGACACGACAACAGAAATCCCAATTACTTTGGGAGTCACAAAAGTTGACAACGATGAGAGCATTTCCATTTCCACGGAAAAACAATCCGAAGTACGTTTGGAAATGACGAGCGTCTCCACGATTTTTGAAAACAACGTTCCAGTGATTCAGCCTCAAATGGACATACC
The DNA here is from genome assembly GCA_946863875.1 of Alloplasta piceator. Classification (NCBI taxonomy): domain Eukaryota; kingdom Metazoa; phylum Arthropoda; class Insecta; order Hymenoptera; family Ichneumonidae; genus Alloplasta; species Alloplasta piceator. The sequence continues at coordinate 11,866,991 of OX333079.1, forward strand.
GAATTTTACGACTATCGGACAGGAGGCGATGGAATTGACGACGAAAATTCCAGAATTCACGACAACCTTTAAAAACGCCGAGCATCCTCCGACCTTTGCTTCCGTAAGATCAGTGATACGAAAACCCGGCGGGATGAAGAGAGTCACGTTTTTCAATTGTTTGGAAAAAGACATGTACAGATTTTACGCTGATGGTCGTGATTGCCGATTGTTTCATTATTGCTCACCGGGTTTCACGTCGAGGCAGGTCCTCGATTTTCGATTCGTATGCGAGGAGGGCACTGCCTTTGACGAGGAGAGCCAGAGTTGCGTTCACGATTTGAAGAATCCTAAGTGTCAAAAGCGAGTTTGGTGAAAATTCATCAACGAAAAGGAGAAATAAATATCCTTAAGGTAGTCGTTGGATTGGAGCTGAGTCAATGGAGTAACGTGATTTCAAAAATTATTATCTTACTTAATTTATTCTGAAAAAGTTAGTTACGGTATCGCAGAATCCTTACATTTTAGAGTAACCTGAATTAAAAAATTTTGCAACCCTCAACATGAAAATTATAACTTCAACTAGAAAAGTGATTTCTGAATAATAATTTAGTTAAAGCTCTTAAATTACATTTGGATAATTAAGACTTCCGAAAATCGGTCTAAAAATATACTCACGGATTTATGGGAGTTGACTGAGTTATTTTGGTGCAAAGTCATCGTGATTAATCAATGTTCCACAATAAGTCAGAATTGTTTGCTCCAGATCCATCTCAATTCGTTCTAGTTCTATCATAAAAAAAAGTGTACAAATAGTTTTTGAGATCATCGTACTTCATTTATTAGACTATATCATAAGGACTCCAGCCTCATGGAAATAAAGTATAGGCGACATATATGGAAAATATATTTTGGAATACATCCTAAATATATGCAGGTGAAAAGAATATTTCAGATATATCTAAAATATATTCGAAATGGAATTTCCATATCAACCCTCCAAAAAATGTATAACTGAAATATATTTTCGCCTTTACTTTTTTTCCACAAGGATCCCCTTAACGGTACAAGAGGTAAAATGAATGGTAAAATTAATTTTACCATCGATGCTCGCTTCGTGAATGAAACTTTGTGAAGTCGGATCTATTGTCTATGCGAGGTTTAAAACGAAAAACATTTTGCACAATTTTAAAAAAAATTTAATTTTAAATAATAACCAGTTAAAAAAATAATTGAACAATCCTCGTTTGCGTTGAATTGAAATTAGAAAAGATGTGCAAATAATTTCATGATTATTCGATTGATCCGATTGAAAAGTCAACTTAGCTCTCATGAGCGAGAGAAAAAAAATAGTTTTCAATGATCGTAAACGATCAGTGTACAGTATCTCGATTTGAACGAGTCCAATCAACTTATACATGTCTTTAGCGACACTGTTGCCCCAAAAAGTCTTGTTAACCGTTTGACTTTGGTAATTCGTGAATCCCAAGATCAATTTAGGTATATTTATAAATATATATATATATATATGTATATGTATTTTTTCAATTAGGCGTGTACAAGAGCCTAGACAAAAATGATCCTTTTCTTGTCTCTCTTCACCCCCCGCCCTTTTCCTATTCACCATCATATATTTAAGATTTTGCCATAACACTACTCTGTATGCACAGAATGATTGTGAAAATGTGCGAGTGTGCGTGGATTCACGACGTACTAAAGTTAATGTTGTATTTTAGCCATTTCTTGGCAGCGATCTTGAGGGAAAACAGGTCGAAAAATTGCATAACTTTTATTTTATTTTTATACACCCTGTTATACTCATAAGGATCCATATATCCGTCGATCAAGATCTTAGAGAAGTTAAAAAAAAAATCTTGTATCCATCAGATGCATAATTAAGTCCTAGAGTTTTGCTCAGGTTTTTCGAAATGCACATTTTCGAGCAACCGTGAGAATATTGTTAAGAAGTGATCTTGCAATGGCAAAATATTGTATAGAATGCAATTTTGTAGAATTCGCGAAATTGCAAAGAGAAGAAAAAGGAATTGCACGGTCATTTAGATAAGATTTACCAGTGAGCTACATTGAGCTTTCTCCTTTTTGTTTTTTTTTACATTGCTCAATTATACAAAAAGCCAGATTGATTTGTACAATTCAATGCGAGTTTATTAAAAAAGTACTCGTAAATCAGCTGGATGGGAATCACCGTTGCGTGGTTTGTTAATCGTAAATATCGTTTATGACGTTATATTATTGGTATATGTATTATTACATGATATTTTAGAGGGTCGGCATAAGCTTGGAAAAATATGGATAAACAATAAAGTTATTATTATTTATACAATGTACGGCCGTCCTTGCATGACCGATCAATGTAGGTGGTTCTAGCAATTACTAGATAAATTTGTGAATCTTTGTTGGAAATTAAAGTTAGGACCCTCTGCCTTAAAATCGTGCAATAGAAAAATCGATTTTTCTTTTAAATTTGAAGCTTATGCAGACCTTTTAACTTTTAGGGAAAACTCACTCCCTTGGAAAATTTTTGCTAGAAGGAATGAAAATAGTTCAATATTTAAAACAATATTTCTTTAGTGTAAAAATATGTGTAGCTCTGAGAAAGATAGAATTTTGTATTAGTCGTGAAAGTTTCTTTGAGACGAATTCTTACCACTTTATTTTATAAAAAAAAATTCAAAAAATGCAATTCACATTCCATCTATCATTGATGATTATACCGATAAGTTTTATATTATAAATTGGAATTCTTTTTCAAATTTTCATCCAAGTCAGTAAAAACTTGTCGCTGGAGTGAGTTTACTGTTACGTGAAAAAATATATTGATAAATGTCTAGTTTATATTTTTCTAACGCAACAGCGTCGCAAGGAGTGATTATATATTTTATATATGATAGCGAAATGACTCTCTACTTAGAATATAAGTATCCAACAGAAAAATGAAAATTGTTAATGTGTGAATATTTTTTGATATATAAGAAGCTGCCTTGCCTGAGATTTTGATTAGAGCGACGAAAAACGAAATGAAAGAGATTAATGAGATTCTGAGATAATACTATAAATGTTCATGTTACACGGTAAAACCGATAAAGTCCACGTAAATATGATATTTGCGTAATATAGGAAAGATCGACAAGTGCCGGTGAACGCCTCAAACGATAATGTATATAATACGTTATATTATACGTATCTCAATTAGCATATGTGTATGAGCGTTATTTACGATAGATATGTACATTTTTCTCTACAAGAGAGCGTGCAACGTGGTATTTTTTTCAACAAATCTGTACCATGACAATAATAACGAATGTATATTGCAAATTTTTTTTCTCTATACCTCTAGAAAATCATGAAATTATGTGAATAAACTTATGGCAAGGAAGGATTAGTACACAGTACGTGTGATTGACAAGGTAAGGCTCATATTTACTAAATGCATTTAATTAAAAAGAACAGTTAACTTGCCAAATTTCCTATATTAAATCAGAACATCAAACCAGAAAAGTTTTTCGTTTGAAAATGGCGCGCAACAGACATAGCTGCCATCTATCGTCGATTTCTGTCACTCGACAATTTGCATTCGTACCCGGTACCATGTGTATAACCTACAAAATATCAGTATTCCTCTTCATACCGTGACACTCGTATCAGAGATTCTCTGCTCTTGTAGTTCACAGTCTTTCAAATACGGTGAGATGAAAACAATATATTTTTTATTGGAATAAAATCATAATCCTCGTGCTTTAACAGTTATTTCGATAGATCGTAATGAATATTAACATTTTCCGGTATTTGTTGACATCGTCAGCCAAGTTGTCCACGTGCTTCGTCAGATTTCCTCATCGTCAAGTCCCTCGTCAATTTTCATACAGAATTTTCTCCTCGATGGCAAATTCGATTGTCAAAATTGGCACGCACAATGGTGCTTTTCATTGCGACGAAGCAATGGCCGTTTTCATGCTGAAACAGCTACCGGAGTACAAAAATGCAACGATCGTTAGGTAATGACAATACCTTTGCAATAACAAAATGGAATTTTGCTTTTCGTTCATTTTTTTTACATTTGTCTAATGTTTTTTCATTCGTTCTCCTTTATTTTTGTCGATATGGAAAAAGAACTCGTGATATTAAAATTTTGGATACCTGCGATATTGTGGTAGACGTAGGTGGAGTGTACGATCACTCGAATCGTCGCTACGATCATCACATGCGGTACGCAATTTTCTTTAGAACTTCCCAGACGTTTATTTATCATTCCTTTGTCCGGATATATGTAAATTATCTTACTTTTTGCAGCGAGTTCACAGAAACGGGCAGTACAGTCATGAAGAACAAAGACTTGAACTGGAACATTAAATTGAGTAGCGCCGGTCTGGTTTATTGCCATTATGGAAAGAGAGTTATAAAACAGCTCGTGCCAGAAATTATAGATGATACGGACGTTGAAAGAATTTTTAAAAGAATCTATGAATCTCTGATAACGGAAATTGACGGTATAGACAACGGAGTACCGATGTTCGACGGAGAGCCTGTGTGAGTATTTAAGCCACTAGAGACCCTGTTAATCGCAGATTTTTACTCGTTACTTGGCTCATTACACTTTATACTCCAAAATGTGATCTAAAATCAACATGGGCTAAATTGGTAGAATAAAAATATACACATTGCCTTAAGAGTAAATCTATGGAATAGTTTATCACGAAATTCTTATACCCAAGCTTTTGATAGGCATAATCAAGAATGCTTGAATAAATAAATATTTAAATAATCTTTACATAATATTTAATAAATGAATAAATATTTATTTATTTCAACTGGGTATTCCTTAAGGGGGGAAAAGCGTCTGAGATACAAAAAAAGCATATTTTTGTGTTTTTTTTTTCAGAGTACCTTGTTTATTTATATTTTTTTAAATTTTCCACATTATTAAGCATTATTTTAAGGATATTCTGCTAAATTTTCATAAAAAATAGTGGTGGTGAGAATCGAGTCACCTCAAAAAAAACTTTCCATGCGGTAGTCAGGAAATTAGATCTGAAATTAGAAAACCAAAAATATTTCTTTAGTACATAAGTTTATTTTGGATTTGAAAGAAGGAATTAACAAAATATTTATTTTTGAATTTTTTGTAAAGGTGCATTCAAAAAACTCTGATTTTTGCCGAAAATTGCTCTTTTTGTTTAATTAAAAAATAAGTTGTAATTAAAAAAAAAATCCTCCGTTCAGAACCGAGTATTTAGTATGTAAACGAAGTGTGTAAAGCTTAGGCGAAATCGGTCCAAAGGTTTTCGGGAAATTTGGACTACTGACTTGAAAAAAAAGTTTTGAGAAAAACGCGATTAAAGTTTGATACATGTATAAAATAGAGAATTTTTTTTTTTTTTTACTTACATAGAATCGTCGATTCCAGCTCCATAAAGCATCTCGCCTGCAGCTGCTGCATGACTGACACACTTCTTTTTATTTATTTGATCATCGTGGCCATATAGTTGTCCCTCAATAACTTGTTTATAAACTCAATTGTCCGGAGACCGGAGACTCAATTGTCTATAACTCGAAAAGTTTTGCTCCTAATGACCTCAAATTTTCTGACAATATTTCTTATAAGTTGTAGTATGAGAAAAAAAAACGATTATCTGACCCTTTACCCCCCTTAAACTTCAAATTTCGGAAATTCGTCAATATCGACTTGATGAGGGAGAAACAAAAAGAACCGTTTATTCTAGGTATCGCATAGTAACGAATCTTAGTGCACGAGTGGCACGGCTCAATCCTGATTGGAATAGCGATGGTGCGGACAGTGACGTACTCTTTGTCAAGGCTATGGAACTGTGCGGCGAGGAATTAAAGTATTTCATAAACAATGCAGTTGTTACATGGTTACCAGCGAGGGAGATTGTCAGGGAAGCCGTTTCCAACAGATTCAAAGTAAGTCATCCTTTGATTTTTGAAGAATTAAAAAGTCCGTTTATCCATTGTGTCCACTGATTTCTCGTTAGAAATTTTCACACGTTCTTAAAGTCTGTAACAAACCTTAGATTCTATCTGCAAAGGAAATAACAGAAAAATATAAAATTAATTATTTAAAAAGAATAAAATAATTAATTTGAATTAAATGACCTGTAATGGAAACAGAGTTTTAAATAATGCATTATTTGGATAATGCATTACTGTATTCATTACCCATTACACTGCATAGTCTGAAATGGACAAGCGTACCATTACAAAATACAAAAGTAATGTGTAATGAATGCGTGTTCCATTACAAATAAAAAAGTAATGTGTAAAGAATGAGTGCTCTATTACAAATTACAATTGAAAAAAGGTAATTTGTAGTGGAGAATATTCCATTATAAATTAGTGTGATTCGACCATAATTTGGAGCAGGTACTATTTTGCTCAAAGGTAAGTCTATTAATTTCTCAATGAAAATAATTTATGTGTATCAAGTTTTTATTAACTTTACTATTGTAGTGGTAAATGAATGAACAGTGTAATTAAGTTAATATACACTGACCTATAAGTTTTTCTTGAATTGCCATTTTTATAAGAATGGAGTAAAAATTACTCCAAAAAATCACTGTACATACATTTACCACTATGATAGTAAAGTTAACAAAAACTTGATACACACAAATTATTTTCATTAAAAAATTAATAGACTTAGCTGTGAACAACATAGTACCTGCTCCAAATTGTTGTAGAAACACACTAATTTGTAATGGAATATTCTCCACTAAAAATTACTTTTTTTTTTCAATTGTAATTAGTAATGGAGCACTCATTAATTGCGCGTTATTTTTATTATTTGTAATGGAACATGCATACATTACACATTACTTTTTTATTTGTAATGGAACACGCACCCATTACATATTACTTTTTTATTTGTAATGGAACACGCATCCATTATGCATTACTATTTTCATTTGTAATGGAACATTCATTCATTACACGTTACTTCTGTAATTTGTAATGGAAAACTTATCGAATACACATTGTTTAAAGTAATGGGTAATGCATTATTTTTACATGACTATTTTCACGACTATGAATGGGAGATAAAGCGCTCTATGAAATTCTATTATTTCTCTTTCAAGGTCGATCCTAGTGGCGAAATAATGGAGCTGGTCAAAGCGTTGCCCTGGAAGGACTGTCTGTTCGAATTGGAGAGCGAAACAACGATAGATCCACCGATCAAGTATACAATATTCCAGGACAATAACTATAGAGTTCAGGCAGTCCCAGTTGGACCAGGAAGTTTCGTTTGCCGGTAAAAAGGCCCTTGAGGAATAACATTTACGATTTTTATGCAAAATAAAAATCGATATCGGTACTCATCGTTTATTCGAGGTTCGTAAGCAATTGTTTTCGGTATTTTTAAGGATGTTCCTACCGGAAGCATGGGCTGGATTGAGGGACGAGGAATTGTCACGTGTATCTGGCATTGAGGATTGTGTATTTTGTCACACCATTCGTTTCATCGCCGGGCACAAGACGAGAGAAGGCGCTCTGGCCATGGCACGAAAAGCTTTGGAAATCGGCAGATTAGAGAAAAAATGATGGGATGATAAATTTTAGGAACCGTAAGAACTGAAACAATAATGAATTTATTAGCGAAAATAAAATGTTCCAATTTTCCAATCATCGTGCCTCTCTCTCTCTGTTTATCAAATTGAGAAGACCAATACAAAGGAAATCTGCTCAATTACTTTGCGCTTCAATAATTTGCTCGTTCAGTTCTTATCCCCTAAAACGAATTAATGGACACTTTTTTTATTTCCTTTTGACACGAACGTTTATTTCAATCTGAGTACAAATTTCGCACAATCATAATATCAGTTCCACAGAAAAAAAAAGTAACCGGGAATACCCCTATTCCTTGTTCTCTCTGTTCTCACCGATAATCATGATTTTGGGCAGAGCCGAGGGCGCAACAATTTTCTTCGTATAACAGAGAAATTATCATTTTCTTTTTGTCTTTAATAATGACTGGCGGCGGCGGCGTGAGCGGCGAGGTGAGCTGCCTTTGCATGGGCGACTTCCGGTGTGTCAACAACGCGACCGTCGTGTCCGATCGGCGCGGCGGATGCGTAACCATAAGCGTAGATCGGCGACTGCGCGTACGCGAGAGCTCCGTATGCATGTCCGGTCTTGGCAGCTTCCTAATTTGAGGGAAAAAAAATTGAAATCGATCATTACTCGAAATTGCTATGAATATTAAATTATTTGAAAAATCGTGAATAATTTTCCTTCAGTTTTTGTCCAGTCAAATTCGCAATTCTACTTCCACCATATTTTGTATTTGAAATACGTTTCTCGAATTCATCAAGTAATTTTTTTCATCTAGATTGAACTGAACTTCCAACTCCCTGAAATTACACATTGGGAATTCGACTTTATAAAAACTGCGGAAAAGATGCAGATTTATTAAAGTGGGTAATTTTTCTATAAAGTCATTATGCACTATTTTCTACACCGAGTAAATAACGTTCACAAATACGTCTTGAAAATTTTAGGCAACCAAACAATGTTGAAGTTTTCCATGATTTCGTTTTACTCATAATCTTCGAATCTGTGTTACGTATTTTTTTTTTCTTCCAGGATTGCGTTGATGTAAAAATTTGTGCGAACCTGAGCGTGAGCAGCGAGATGAGCGGCCTTGGCGTGTGCGACCTCGGGGGTGTCTACGACGCGTCCATCAGCGGCAAGTGGTGCAGCAGGAGCGTAACCGTGATGCACGGGGTAGCTCACGTGTGGGGCTGCGGCGACGTAGGCAAGGGCTGGAGCGTAACCGGCATAACCGTAAGAATTTCTCGCTGATTCGCTCGCGTGCGCAGCAAAGTGGATGGCTTTTGCGTGTTCAACTTCCGGTGTGTCGACGACTCTACCGTCGTGGCCGATCGGCGCACCGGCGTGATAAGCGTATGGCGCGTAGGCGGAAGAAAGGTAACCAGGGGCAGCTACGGCCACAGCCACAAGGGCGGAAAGAACAATCTGCAATTAAAAAAAAAAAAAAATTATTCATTGATCAAAGAAGAAGATGAAATATCGTTAAAATTAGAAATTTGCCCAGCGCTTCCGCATTCTGTTTCCTTGTAAAGGAAGCTTTGATTTCGTGAAATTAGTTCAAGATTTTCATGCCGATGCGCAGTTGCTCTGTATTATAAAAAAAATTATTATTCTAACGGGTGTTTAGATCATATCGACTTTGTTTTTTTACAAGAACGGCGTGAACGTTTTAATTCGTGCAATTTGCAAAAAATTGGACTAAATTTTTCTACATTTAATATAGAGAGCAAGATAGTTTGATGAATTTAGTGAAATTCGTGAAAATTGAGCAGAGGGTTAATTATGGGAAATATTTTTTTATGCAGCTTGCCCAGTAACTTTAATAATATTAAAGATAGAACACTGTCCCATCCTGATGTGCTTAACATCACATCAGTTGAAAGACAAAACCCCGCAAATTTTAAGTTTGAACAATACTTTTTTGCTGGTTCTTGTTTTGGAACAACGGCGTTGTGTAGGTCAGGATCTTCATAACATTCGAACACCTGTTTCGTGCGTTTAATATTCATGTATAGATAGTCCGATTATTGCCGTTACGACGCTATAATCTAGGTAGATCGGTCACGCTACGATAAAATCTCCAGTCTGTGTGTTGAATAATTTTTCTATTCACTACGTAATAATATATATACAGGGTGTTCCAGGAATGAAGTGCAATATCGTGAGGGTAGATTCGTGACGTAATATCGAGGAGAAAAGTCCTTTGCCATTTTTTTATATGTCGAACCCCTGAATTGTTATTAATTTAATTAATTATTAACGTAATATGGAGTAGAAAAGGCCTTTGCAATTTTTTGATATTTTAAACCACTGAATTGTTGTTAATTTAATTAATTATTAATGTAACATTGAGTAGAAAAGTCCTTTGCCATTTTTTGATATTTTTAAACCCTGAATTGTTATAAATTTAACTAGTTATTAACAATTAAGGGGTTCAAAATACCAAAAAATGGAAAAAGACTTTTCTACTTGATATTACGTCACGAATCTACTCTCACGGTATTGCCCTTCATTCTTAGGACACCCTGTATATATAGAGAGAGAGAGAGTGGAGACGAGATAATCGTGTTAGAATTGGGATCACCGCGACGCGTTTCACTTTACTTTTGTCTCGTTTCTTCTTCCGAGTTGGTTTTTCTTATTTTATTTTCCTCTCTCCCTTTTTCTATCATTGTCAAAGAAAGACTTCGCAGAAAATAAAGACTTCCAGGTGTTTGTCATTCCCGCATCGTTCAAAAAAAATGATCTCAAATTATTTCAGTTTATAAGAAAATTCCAAAAATGTTGTACTTTTTTTTACATTTAAATTATTTTACATTTGACAAAATTTTATTTGAAAACAAAACAAAACAATAATTCGATAGTACCAGAATAAATAGATATGAATGTGTGAAAATCAGATGCGCGCATTAACTTGTTATAAAACTTTGGCGAAAGCGCGTCAGTAGCTCTCATAGTTAAAGTCATCGTAAGCTCGTGTCTCGACGCACTCTCGAGTTTCGTTTTTCCTTTCATAGAAAAGAAAAACGAGCTGCAATGACGGCGCGCGATGATTTAAACGCGAAAAGTCTCCGAATTGTATATATGGGACATTCTGGAGAAAAAGATGAACAAAAAAGTTGATGACACCAGAAAAAATTAAAAAAAAAAATCCAGTTGCGTTATCTAAGGAGTACTAAAAATTTTTAAAAAGTTTTAGGTCGGTCTGCATGCTCCAAGGTAGATAAATTTAACCTGGAACATCCCATACAATGTCGCGAGTGAAATATAACTTTAGAAATAACGATTGTAACCGTAAAACTTGCGGGCGTTTGAATGTAAACTCTTTCTTCCGGACGCACAATCCTTTTAACTATTTACTCGTTGATAATGATTTATTCACGACGTTAATGAAGAAATATAATAAGCTGAAGTTATTTAGAATAGAATTTCATCGGCATCACTGACAATAGTTATATACTTGAATAGAAAAAAAATAATTTTTTAAAAAGATTTTAGTTGGTCCAGCCATCAAAAATTTTGCACACAGTTAGATTGGAGCATAAAGTTGTATGAAATCGAATTTAAAAATTTTTTAAATTATTCAATAAATGGCGTTTGTTATGGCTTAGGCGAATTTTAGAATTGCGGGTTAAAATTTGATGCACAGGTTCCTCAAAATATGAATATGTTAGGTACAAAATTTCGCAAAACTCGTTAAAGGCCCCAAAACTTCGTAATTGTTGAATTTTTATTAGCACAAAAATTTATGAAAACTTTTATTAGTACGAAAATTTATGAAAATTTAGAAAAAACGGTTGGGATCGTTTTAATTGGCGCAAATTATTTGATATGAAGCTGAAAAAAATTACACAGATGCTAAATATTTTATTAATATTTATGTTAAAGAAAATCATGCAAAATTAAAAATTGGCTCATTGCTTCCTCATCTCAGTTACGAATTCGTAAAGCTGCCTCTATGAGCAAGTTTCAAGTTCGTAAGGATGATCGAGGAAGCAATGTGCAAATTTCATGTGAGCATGATTTTTTTTGCAGCAAGTATGTTTTTCGGAAATTTGTTTACTCACGAAGGTTTGCATGATTTCGGTGAGTTAGCGCTGCTGGAATTTCCAGTACTCGCTGACAGACTTGAACTGTTTATGCTGTACCAACTTCTCGGTACCCCTTTTATATGTATGGGAATCGAGTAGGGAGTCGTCGTGGTTTGTTTCACGATTAAGGGGGAGGGGCGAGGGGGAGGGGGGAACAAAGGAGGGATAAGTCCCGAAGCCATGTACATTTATATATGTATGTACATTCTATAACCCAAAGTACGACAACGATGACATTGACATTACTACTACGTTTACGATCGTGAGGCCCATATTACGATCGAGGCGTATACATATGTATCGGTTACAGTCCGAGCGAAGGGTCCTCGTATCTTGCTAACTCTTTCTACTGTACACGTCAGAAGAATTTTTTTCCCCATCATTTGCTATCTTTTCTCTCTCTCACTCTCTTAATTTACCCACGCCCCTTTGACTTGTTTTACAACGTTCGAAACTTCATCTTTCTTGTAGGACTCCATTCCTGGTCAGTGCCGAGGTCGTCAGTTTTCGCATGCCCAACAAAAAACTCACCGAGTCCGTATCTAGACGAATACCAACCCCTCGATGACCTTGATTCAGCCCTCATGCTAATTTTTCGTTTTCATCGTTCCCTCCAACTCGAGAAATTTTTTAGTACATTTTTTAGGCATCTTTTTTGGATCAGGAGATCCCTTTTGCCAGTAGAATAGTTTTGGAGCAAAAGGATTGGTTAAAATTCAAAAATTGATGCGAATTTGCACTTGCCCTGCAGTTTTTCGTCGTCGATAGCCAGATTCTCTTTATGAGCAATTCTTTGACCTTCTTAAGGGGGGAAACCCATATAAATGGTCGAAGATGACGATCAATTTCGGGATTTTTTTCCAACGCAACTACCGGACCAATCGTTTTCAACTTTGGAGGCTATTTTATTGTACATTCGAAGACTTGAAAAACATTTTTTTAAATCGAAAACAAGTATTTATCAGCAGCCTGCAACCAATCGTTGCTGAACGAATTTTTTCCGCGATGTCGAATTGCGGCAGCTGTAGTTTTTTTGTTTTTCATCCGGAACAGAAAGATCAGAAACCACTATATCTATATGAAAGTACGCTGTCGATGAACCAAGAAAAAGTTTCAAAAGTTGAATATTGTAATAATGGCGGCACTCAGAGAAAAAAGATCGAATTTTCACCGAACATTTTTATGCAAAAAACGATTGTTTACTTAATTTTTTTTCGAAAATGGAGGTTTATCGACGAGGGTTTGCAATGATGTGTCTAAAAATATTTGGTGGAAATGAATCGGATGAATAGTTTTTTTTTATCGCTGCAGCAAATTCCGAAAATGTAGTTTCGAGTAAATCGCGTTTGAAAGTTAATCAAAGTCCCTGGTACCTTAAAAAAATGTTTTTCAAGTCTTAAAATGTACAATAAAATAGCCTCCAAAGTTGGAAACAACAGGTCCAGTAGTCGCGTTGGAAAAAAATCCCGAAATTCCTCGTCACCTTCGACCATTTATATGGGTTTCCCCCCTTAATGATGAGTCAGTTAATTATAGCTTCCTCATGGTGGAAGCTTTTAATGATAGGGAAAATAAATTAGAAAGCTGTGGGAAAATTTCATATTTAAACCATTTTTTCATCATGCTTCGAAAATTTTACAATTTTGTAATCTGCTAACCCAACAAGTAGTTATTTTAAAATTGAATACCAATTATTCTGATTGTGTTGTACATTCGTGCAAAAATATTGAACTCAGTCATGTTGATAAAATCGAGATAATAGCATCAGTATTTTATTCACTTGATTAAAAATATTAGCGATGAAATGACTACAAATAAAGATAGCAAACATAATTTGACAATTTAAATTAAATTTTTTAATTAAGAATAGTTTAAAAATTCTTTTGCAACTACTATTGATAAGAGAGCCTTTTTTAAAGCCTATTTCTCTCAACTGGTATTCAATTTATAAATTAACGAATCACGTTTACAATTATGTATCTTTGATAAATTTGCTTGTAACTGAAGATAAAGATGGAGGGATAAACTACCGACGAAAGTATAAATGGGCGTGATCAATCAGCATATATTAAATATGTTTTTAACGCTTTAATTAAACGCAAGTTTCCTTGATATCGAGATACGAATTTGAATGTCATTGCAGACCGGATTGCCATGCGATGAATTCGTGCAGTCGCTCTCGTTCGATGTCGAAAAATTCGTTCGAACGAGAAGTGTTCTCGTTTTCGAGGCTATGATTCAGATATAGCGTTACGTTGATAGGCTGGAAATTAAATTTTATTCTCGATCTGTATCAGATTTCTATCTCTGTATCGCGATTAACATTATTGTAAAATGACACCTCGAGGGAGACTTGACAAGGACGCAAACGCTTTGCATGACACATTTGTGCACCCCACCATGCAAACTTTCAACAAAATTTTTTGTATCTCCATCACATTCAAAATGATTGATCGGGATCTCAAAAACATCCTTTGATTTTCACAAGATTTCCAAGTAATTAATTTAACCCGATCAGGTTATCGCTCTTTTCGGCACCTTGTCAGGTTATCGTGGGTCGCTGGCGACCCGAGGCATGTTGGAACACGTAATTTGCAATGAAAAAATTCGATAACATTTTTGAACTCTCTTGAATATTTCTACTTTAAGGACACACCATGAAGATTGCAAAAAAATTTAAACAGATATTTTATTTTTCGTCAAACACCTCTCAAAAATTCTGGCATTGACAGAAAATAGCTTGGGTCTCCAGCGACCCACGATAACCGAATTGAGTTAAAAAATACGTATTATATGAACATTTTTTTACTCGCCTTCTCATCATTACTCTTATCGTCGCGCAAATTACACGCAGAGCTATAATCAGATCATGATCTTCGTTGAGAACACGAATGGATATTAACTGAGGAGGGATAAGCATTGAGAATCGTGTGTGCAAATGGGTAAATTGGATTTACCGAGTGCGAAAGCGCGAGGGCCTGAAAAAAATGAAAAAAAATTAAAATGAAGAAAAAAATGAGTATAATGGAGTGGGATGGTGAAATGAACACGAGAAGTCTTTATAAAGTGTATCTCGAATAAAGGTGAATGAGCGACAGGGCGTGCAGGTGAGCCAAGGTCGTGACAGACTGGTGGGCAGAGCATTGCAAAGCGCTCGTCCTCGAAGTCAAGAATGATTTTTCCGCAAACGAGGAACTCAGTGACCTGCTCCTATTTCGTAAAAAATTCTTAGTGCCAAAATCAGTAAAAAAAAAAAAAATTTAACGATATGAATTAAAACGGATTATATAGGTCAAAATTGTGCTCAGTCATTTTTGTCCGGAATTTTTGTCACTTTCTAGCGCCAGTAAATTTGCATGATAATAAAAAGAGGTATTTCAATGGCTCAATTATTAGGAATAATTTTTCAGAAAAACGGTAATCATTATTAAATATATTCTAAATTACTCCTAATGGTTCACAAAAAGGCAAAAAAAAAAATACAATTTTTATCTCCGCAACTATTCATCATTATTTTATCGTAAATTAACTCTTAAAGCTTTTTAATGAAACACTATCTCACACTATCAATTCACCCTTTAATGAAATGCCGAAGAAAAAAAAACATTCCTGCGAATTTACCAGGGATGGTAATTGCAGGTATCCGTGAAGGAGAGCAAAAAAAAGTGCATTACATGCACCGAATGGGCATTTAAGCTGTTCCATCAATCTCAATATACCCTTGAATAATAAAATCAAAGTGTCACGCACGCGTGTTTAACGGATTCAATTACACGCGTTTCGTATCCTCGACGAGAAAAAAATTTGCCACCATCAGAAATTTTGGACAATTTTAGTGAAACGTTTTTTTTAAATGAAAAAAAATATTTTTTGATCGCTGGATTAAAATAAACTGATTAACAATTTTAATTAACAATTTAAATATGCAAATTAGTCGTAAAAATGTGAAGAAATATAAAATAGAATCCATTTACTATTTTTTTTTGTGCACTACATTCGCAGAATTATTAATTTTTGCGAAATAATTCGTTCTGCCAAGATATATTGCGATTACGATTTTTCGACGAGTCGTTGAAAAGTGCGAAATTAAGCAAACTAGAATCAACTCTAATCAATGCACGTATATACATTTGTTAAATTAACGTTCCGTTATGCGATGATGAAAACGAGAAATTATATATTGTGGGGTCACATGTGATAATACTTCGACATGATACGTTAACGAGCGTGAAAATGAAAATAATTCGAAAGTATCTTGAATACCTGTTACTATGGCCCATTTCAGTTTATTTCACTCGAACTTCATTGCGTCATTCAATCAGTAAAGATAGGCATATCGGACAAAGAAAAACCTTTTTTCATCTTGGATTCGTTATAAAAACTATGAAACGTCGATTAAATTGAAATTGGTATTAAATCGATCGTTCTGAAAAAAATTGTCCATCATTTAAAGTGTGCTTGGATTTTTGGTTCTCCTAAAAAATTAGGCATCATAGAAAATACTCTTATTTTGCTTGAAAATTTAATGATTTTTTTACTGAGGGGAAAAAAAGTTAGTCCCTTAAGGGGGTTGAGTCAGCGTCAAAACGCCGATTTTTCAACATAAATATAAATATCCGTTGAATGCGTGTAAATCTCAGCAATGGTCCATCATTTGACGTAACAAATGAAGAAATTTTTGGCACTCGTTGGAACCTTTACGGTGCTTCTCCGGACTGCGTAAGCGCGCCACATTTTTTTTTAGGTCCTCATTATAGAGTCACAGGCTACTTTTTGAATTTTTGAAGCAAAAAATCGGTAAAAAATTCAAAAGTGGCCTATAACTCTATAATTAGAACCTTAAAAAAAATGTGGCGCGCTCGAGTAGTCCGGAAAAGTGTTACGCAACTCAAAAATTGATTTATGAAAGAACTGCCTGCACCTTAAGGCTTCTAAATAGCGTCAAAAATATCTTTATTCGTTACGTCAAATGATGGACCATAGGTCAAGTTTACTCGTATTTAACGAACATTTATATTTATGTTCAAAAATCGGCGTTTTGACGCTGACTCAACCCCTTTAATATTAATTAGTATCGATGAGTATAAGAAAAATTCTACATCAATTAATGTTCCTCGGCTTTTGTAGATCCTCCTCCCTGCCCCAAATTTTAGGCATCACAAAATAAGACCGGTTTGAACAATTGAATAAAAAATTCATTAAATTAATATAAAAATAAAAAATTAAAATTAAACAAAAATTAAAAGCGCCTGAGAAAGTGGTTGAAACGATTAAAAGCACCCCGTATTTCAAACAAAACTGATTTATATGAATCCAAGTGGCTTATAGAAAGGACGAGTAATTCTTTTGAACGGTAGCTAATAAAATATACATCTGAATAGATATTTGAGTATTCCTCGGTGTTTGAACACGCGTGAGTTATCGAGGATCCGGTAGCCCACGAGATCGTTACGCACGCAT
This sequence comes from Alloplasta piceator, assembly GCA_946863875.1. Lineage (NCBI taxonomy): Eukaryota > Metazoa > Arthropoda > Insecta > Hymenoptera > Ichneumonidae > Alloplasta > Alloplasta piceator. The sequence goes on from OX333079.1 coordinate 11,884,108, forward strand.
GATTCAAACGAGTGGCACATGCATATATATAATATATAAAAATTTCTTGTCGAAACGACTTTTTCCTTGCTCGCACGTCCTCAGTTAATATATTCCACTGTCCACATATCTATATCTTTCTTTTTCACTCTCATTCTCTTTTTCTCTTACACTCTTGGTTTTCGCTCGAATTGTTCTTAATATATTTTTTTTTCAATTTCGCTGCACGGTATCCCCTTCTTCTTTAATCTAATATGCACCGTGGATATATTAACGAAACTAAGGCGTCTATGGATGCATGTGTGACGCAATTGCATCGAGATTGCGTGGTCGATTTTCCGCGGGCGAACCTGGTGGGTGTTATAATGCCCGCCACTCGTGTCTGTGTTGCGCCTCCTTTTTTAATTTGTCATTTTTTTTTTTAAATTTTCTTTCATACTACGATAGTCGCAATACACTTGATTTCGCGTGTCGAGTAACGCGACCTCTGGCTTGCACTGCGCGTGGTTTTAATGTGCCACTCGATGACAAGAGATTTATTTGTTTATATTTTTTTATTTCTCTTTGTATAGACCGGATATAATATATGATCATTCTAATCGGTGATGAAACAAAGTTCGATATCTCTGTGATTTCTGTACGTCGTTCGTTAAGCGTCATTCATGATAAAGCTATAATTAAAATATCACAACCGTGGACAAATTACTAATTTGTACGATTTTTCATAATTGGGGGTACTTTATTTTCAGTTAGGGTTACTATAATCTTAGGGGTACTTTAAGGTGGTATTCTGATCTAGAATTTTGAAGAATACAATTTTTTATTTCATATTCTTAAAGTTAAGACCTTCAAGATTATATCCTCGAACGGAAATTTTTTAATTCCAATAATTTACAGAGTTATAGCTATTTTAGTGACGCAGCAACTACGCCCGTCACGTTGGAACAAATCGGACTGGAGATGTTTTTTTTTAAACTACTTTTCTCAACGACATCTCAAGTTCTAGTCAACCGATTCACTTCAAATTTTTTACCAATCTTCAATCTTCTTCTTTACCAACTTTCCATCGCCCCTACCACTTTTGTATCAAACATTTTTTTTTACTGTCGTAAAAAAATTAAAAACTATGAAAAATAAAATCGAAAATCGCCTTTTTTTGTACAGACAGCCGCTATTTTGCGATTTTTTTCCGGTTTCTCTGAGGTAGGGGCTATAACGCGATTCTTATTAATTAAGAATTTTTTTTTAATTTTTGGTCCAGATGACGAGAAGGGTTGCAATCGTGTCAGCCCTCGCACCTGCTTTTTTTTAGCCCGAACTTTACTACCTTATAACTGATTTAATTTTCATTATTTTCTTGCAAATTTTCTTGTTTTCTTTCAAAATATTAATAAATATTTAAATATCAATAAATATATGAAGCGTTCCACTCCAAATCGGACATCATATAGCTTTTGCATCTCCGATTTTTTTGAAAATTTTTAATGTTTTAGTATTGATTGAAAGATGCCACCATGTTTTTTATTCGATTGTTTTTGTCGAACCAGTTTCGCGATATCGATTTTTCAAAAATTACGTTACTTTTTTTTTACGTCCATACTTTGCGAAAAAAAATAGATCCCATCTTTATCCCATTATCTACTTAAGCTTAAAATTTGTGGAATGAATGACAGTTTTTTACAAAAAAATTTTTAGAAAATCGATTAGTACGTTTTTTTGGTAAATCAGCAATTTATATTTAACACTTGAAAATCTTATAGAAATACGGTTTGAATTTTTTCTTCGATATTCTTTATCAAAAGTACGTTTAAGAACAACAATTTTGAAAAAAAAACGTGTCACTTGGCCTATTTTACGCAATGTTATTGACGTTTAACCAAAAAAGTAACGTAATTTTTGAAAACTCGATATCTTGAAAACGGTCCGACAGAAAAAATTGAAAAAAATCATGAAAGCCTCTTTCAACCAATATGAAACATAAAAAAATTCAAAAAAATTGGAGATGGAAAAGCTAAATGGTGTTCGATTTGGCGTGGAACGCCCCATACATATAAATAATAAAAAAATGATAGAATAATTTTCGGTTTTTTTTTATCGAGCTCGACAAAACGCTCCAAATTCATGTCTTTAGACCAGAATACCACTATAATAAAGTGCTATATAAGTAAAGTAGAAATAAATTTTATTTGGTGTCGATTTCTTAATTTTTTAATATTTTGTTTGTCGATGAAAACAACGTTTGTGTCCCTTTATTCATTGTGTACGGTATGCAACACTTTCTGCGATCCGGGTGGGTGTTTTAATGATAGATCTCTCCGATAAAAACGCATCGTACGCTGTTAATGAGGACCTCACTGGCGGCTTGGCTATATTATTGGCTATATTGCAGCAACGCGCGTCACGTATCAAGCGGTAATTCGTGATGGCGAAAGAAAGCTTAGTTTTTGAAATTCCAAAGCCATGTCTTTGAAATTTACCAGCCTCGCGTTCATGCTTCCACGCGAGGACGATACACCCCTTACGTATGGATCAAGACTTAGTCATACATGAAACTGCAAATTTTCGATAATTCAACTTATTATTACTCACTATCAATCCTAATTTAAAAGTTAACCAATTCCATTGTCCTTACTTTTAATGGTAAATTTTGCTCTACCGTTTGATAATTTTCGATAATTCAACTTATCATTATTCACTATTATACCTAACTTAAAAGTTAACCAATTCCATTGTCCTTGTTTTTAATGGTAACTGTTCCTCTACCGTCCACTGCGAATGCAATGGCATGTCCGTTGTCTCTGATTCTTGGTGCTCAAATGTTTATCAGCCCATCAGAAAATTATCGATTGCCGATCATCGGTCGATGGCGCAAATTAAAAAATGGCTTGGTCCTTTTCAAGGATGCAAATGTTTACGATTAATGGCAAAGGCCGTGCAAATTAAAAATGATAAAGAAAATTAACATCATCATCAGTCTGCACGGTTTTTATTGTTATTATTACGATCATCAATCATTTTTTAATCGGTCTCCCTGTATTTTTACCGGCAGCTCTTGCTCAACCGTTTATTTCACAACACTTTATCTGTTATCTTCAGAACGATTATCTCTGCATCGCAAAATTAACATCGCGGTATATTGTGCGTTGGAATTTTATGAAAAAAAAAAGTTTAACAATCGATTTTCAGTGCTCGACCCGATCGGTACACAATGGAGAATTTAATGCGGCGTCCGATATAAGGCGGTCCATTCCCTCATTCACGAACGCGTCAGCTGATGTACGAAATTAATACTTATTACGCATTTGTCGCATGCACATATAGATACAAGCATTCGGGTAGAAGGTGTGTCCTCGATGTTTGTCCCGTGCCAGAACAGAGGCGGGATATATCTCGGGAATGTCTATTGTAAAACTCGCATCGACTCTGACGCGTAAAATACATCCATACGAATATATATGTATTTATCTGTAATACATAATAACGATGTAACAGTTTAAATGTATCGTTCGTACATAGCCTCGTAATGTATTACGCTCAGACATTCGATACGGCAAATGACAAATTCTTCATTGTCAAAGTCCATGTCAGCGCCCCCTGCAATTTTCAGCCAACCCCGAGCTTGAAATATTTTTTTTATCAACGCTTCTCGATCGCCTTTCCAAAAACCCACGCGCCATCGTACGCTCAAAACTTTTCATTACCTAATTTGAATTCACAAAACTTCCAGTCGATTTTCTCGTACCGTAAGAGTGGATTCGTGACGTAATATCGAGTAGAAAAGTCCTTTGCCATTTTTAGATATTTTGATTCCCCGAAATTGTTATTGATTTAATTAATTATTAACGTAATATGGAGTAAAAAGGTCCTTTGCCATTTTTTGATATTTTTAACCCTTAATCGTTATTAATCTAATTAATTAATAACAATTCAAGAGTTGAAAATATCAAAAAATGGCAAAGGACTACTTTTCAAAATTTTTGACCAGAATACCGCCTTGAGCATGCATTCGCTGGTGCATCGATCAGGACCAAATAACATTTCCTAGAAGAACATAGGAATAAAAATAAACCAACCCACATTGTAAAATAAAAGTGAAATGCTTCGGTGCTTAATTGAGTGCCCTAAATGAACTTTCAATGGTCATCGGTGAGCCTCGAAATTCGCGTTTGCGAACGGGGGTGTTTCTCTCAATGCATCGAATGTATAACTTCACGATAAACGTTATATATTTATACTTTTATTCAATGTTCGTAATTTCCCCCACCCCGGGGGCATTATAAACATCGCCTCGTTTCATCATCGTATACACGCGCGTACGTGATACCATGTTGGCAAATAATATAGTGGTGCGACGTCTTGCTCGCTTGCTTTCAAAATAAAGAGATTGCCGGTCTTGCTTCCCCTCTCTGCTGCCCCCGGAATATACAGTCAAAATAAGATTTCGTGCTGCACTCGCGATCGTTGGGCTATTGAAACCGTGAAATTGGTGCAATCCTCTTGGTGCGGCCGACCATCAGGTACACTATACAATATGCCGCAGATTATAGTTTTTTTTTCATCTTGCCACACACTCGTGAAATCGCGGAGGCGTGACCATCGGGCGAGACTCTTTTGAATTTTCGTCCTGTTTCGACTGTGGTTAATTTCACTCTTTCTCTATCACCTCGTTCGGTAAAACGGAGCAAACGAAACCACACGAAAATATCGCGAGTATTATTGCGGTTAAAAATATTTCGGAAAACGCAACATCCTGAGGCAATCAAACGGTGAATCAAAGGCACGAAAGGCCTGAGGTTTCTTGTAATTTTTTTTATTTCCTTCAGAGTAACGAGATTCTCTGGATTTGCCGTAGTTTTTCGTGATCGAGAGTTTAGGATTGAAATTTCAGAACTTGCACGATCGTTTTGATAAATTGCGTGAACACTCACATGGGAACCAAATGAATTTTAATACAAGAAATGGCAATAAAAACGTTTTTGTATTATTAATCTTGTACGAAATACATGTTTATAAATAATACTACACCATAATATACAGTTTATCAAAATAAATGGCACTAAACCAGTGACTTGAATGATAATAGGAATCAAAATAAAAGCGTTTTTCATTGAGATTCAAAGGATTCTAGCTATGGTTTACAATGTCTTTTCGATTACTCAGTATTGATGAAGAGATCTCCGTTATCAATTGGGGAATCAAACGGTGGCTGACGTTGACTGAACTTGTGAATACTGGGCCCTTGGAAATTTTTGTTCATTTCTAGCCGTTGTATCGAAATGTATAGTGGTTCATGAGTTTAATCCATGACTTTTAGGTCTTTCAGAACGTTAAAATTACTTGTTCGGCAGAAGATTCGCGACAGCTGTGAAATTTTGCAAATGTCACAGGTTTGCAAATACATTTCCGAATCACTTGATGCAGATTATTGACCTGAGTCATCGCGACTGATGCCGATGACACGGCAATAGTATCCAAGACTTGAATATTCGATTGAACAGTGACGTCGACGATAATAAATTCTGTAAGATCGATATTAGATAAATCTGTCTGAGGTCTGTCGAGATTCAACTGATGACCGAATATACGTGGTTGCAAAAATTTTCGCATTGCTCAGAAGTGTTCTGTTCAACATCCGCGATTGTGTCACAAAGTTCTCGTGAAAGCGGATGACGATGATACAGCAGATTCCGCTACAGCTTCAGCGTAGGTCTGGGCGTTACTGTGAGGGACGAACGATGAATGATTTTTCTTAAGATGTAAACTTCTTCAGTATCATTGATGCATCCGTATTTGTTCATGGGTGCCAGGGCTCAAGTTTGTGTACCTTAACCCCGTTATTGTCGGTGAGATTGGGAAGTATGCTTGACCCTGTTGAATTTGTTGATTTCCTGGCACGTACAATACAAAAGGTCCAAATTGGGGATTAGTACGAGTGTCAATAATATCTCGCTCACCCAGTGCTGGCTTGGTTATGGACAACGGCTCGTCACGGGCTCCCGGAGCACCCATTCCTGGGTCGACTATTGGGGCCATTGTTGTATCCATTGTTGAGTCAACTGTTGTATCTACTGTTGAGTCAACTGTTGAGTCGGTTGTTGGCGTCATTGTTGAGTCGTTTGTTGGCGTCATTGTTGGCGTCATTACTGAGTCTGGCTTGGTTATGGACAACGGCTCGTCACGGGTTCCCGGAGCACCCATTCCTAGGTCGACTATTGGGGCCATTGTTGTGTCCATTGTTGAGTCAACTGTTGTATCTATTGTTGAGTCAACTGTTAAGTCGGTTGTTGTCGTCATTATTAAGTCGGTTGTTGGCGTCATTGTTGAGTTGGTTGGTGGCGTCATTGTTGAGTCGGGTGTTGGCGTCATTGTTGAGTTGGTTGGTGGCGTCATTGTTGAGTCGGGTGTTGGCGTCATTGTTGAGTCGGTTGTTGGCGTCATTGTTGACGTCATTGCTGGCGTCATTACTGAGTCGACTGCTGGCATAATTGGTGGCGTCATTGCTGGCGTCATTGTTGATGAAATTGGCGCAATTATTGTGTCGGTTTTTGTTTCAGTTGCTGAGTCGGTTGTTGGTTTAATTTCTGGGCGAAGGAATTTAGCTAGCTTTTGCCACTTGGGTTTAACGTAATGAGGCAAATTGAAAACGGGTTTTTTCAAAACAAGATCAATTTTTCCGATTAAATTAGATAGTTTCGTTCCAGATGCTGATGCTGCAGTACGAGTGTTAGTTTGAGACAACGGTTGTTGGAGATTTTCAGAAGTCGTTGGAGGATCGGAAGAACCTTCGACAGTTGCGTTCTTGGGTCGTGGATAAGACGATGAGACCACCGGAATAGCGTAGATAAAAATTGGCACATTTCTTGTGTGAGTGACGGAGTCGCTGATACTTTTTAGTTCTGTTGGAGGATTATCGTGACCATCAACGATTCTAGATACAAATCGTAATGCCGAATACTGAGCCGTTTTTTTTACAGCTCCAATCATTCTTGTATTGTACCGTTTAACCGGCCTTCCATTGTAAATATTAACGTGCGAGTTTGCGGCGGCCATCGCCACAAAGACGGCTAATATCTGTGAATTTCAAAAAGCTCTCACAATTATTCATATCTATGCGAAGTTGACGAGTTTTAACAATTAATTTTATGAGTATCGAATTATTAAAAAAATGTTGCAATTTTTTTTCAATTTAATCGACGCCAATGACAATAAAGATCAGCACTTACCATGAACTTCATCGTCTTTCCGCTTGGTTTTCGAGACGTTTTGTGTTGGTAGCATCAGTCGCGGCTTATATATACCTATCTGATCCATTTGATTACGAAAATTTTGATATTTCACAAAACCTCAGTACGACTTGTCTTCTTATCATTCAGGTGCATCTTTGAATGTCAATGAAAATTTGATGGTCGTTGCGAAAGGAAAATTCCTATAGATAGCGAGAGACCGAGAGTCGTTGCAACAGTGACGAAAAGTAAGCATTGGAGTGGACATTGACGAACTTCAACAAATTTCTCAAGGATACGTCTTGGCTTAACGAACAAATAAATTAATGGTTTCTGCGGATTGCACGAATAAACTCTTCAATTGAATACGTGTATAATTAAGACACAACCGTGAATTATAAATTATTATGAGAGGGTCGCAGGTACGATCAATTATGGTATTGCGCAAATAGAAAAAATATTTTTTCGTTGCAATTCATTATTAGACTTCAATGTTTATATGCGACAAGTTAGAAATGGTAAAATCACAAAATAACAGTCGAAAATTCTACATAAGAGAATAATTTTGATTAATTTTTTTGGTGGAATCAAATTTTCATTACTCTTCGAAAATATCGTAAGTTTGTTGGCACATGAAGCTTAGAGCCCAAGAACAATTTGATCAAAATTGATAATCATGGTTTTCATAATTTGGTCTTTCTCGTCTTCGCATCGCTGCGTATTTTTTTTTACTCGTAACGTATTTTTCATTCTCATTCGGCAAACGAAGATTTATTTGGGAAATAGATTTTTCTATGAAAATTCAAATGCAAATGCCTTCAAGGTGTGGAGAGTTTCGAAATGCCTTCGAGGAGAGAAAGTGATTGATTTTATTGAGTCAGAGAGACGCAACGCTATCGATCAACGCATTTTCGTTAGGAGATATTTCGTATTGTCGCATATAAACCTCGTAAAAATGCTCTTACAAACTCGACTGAGAACGGTCCAGTTACTAATGCTAAACTTATCCTGCCGATCTCTAAGATGGTCTTCGATCTTCGGTCTAAGCTTTGAAACTTAAATTATCGAGAAGAGTATGAGCTCAAACCGACGCCAAAATTTAATGTAGAAAAAAAATAACCATTTTAATGAACGAATTCAATTTTAACAACAATGAGGCCATTTTATTTGTTTATTTAAGACTTTATATCGAAATATTAATTTTTTCTGAGCAGAACCTACCAATAGTTTTCTCAATAACTTAAAATTTTTATGAATTGTTGTCAAAAATAATTTCTAATATGTATGAAAATGAAAAGTAACATTAAAAATCGTTGACTAAATGTAAAAATAGAGGCTTAAGAGAAATATCGTGCTATTCCAAAATCAAACAAAAAATATACGAAAATCATAATTGCCAGTTTATTCATACACATGATAATCAATTTCTGTCTAACTCTCGCAACTCTCAACACAATTAGAACTTTGTAGGCTTATAAAAGACTTGTGAATTCAAATGTGTTCCAAAAATCAAACTTATTAATCCACGCAAACATGATAACAAAATATCATCGTAAAAAGTGCGCGAATAGTTCAAACATCAGTTAAACTATTTTTATTTACATTCAATATTAATCTTTCTTTAATACAAAATGCATTAACATTTACCACCGCACGCGACTGTTCAATTAAAAAGGCATTCATTCCACTGGCTTTAATTGGAGGAACATTCAATTCGCTTCGTCGATTGTCATTTTTACGATCGTACGAGAGTTATTAATGAAACTCGACGGTCCATCGTATCCTAACATATGTTATGTTATGTTCGTCGACGGTTCAAGGAACATTTTGATTTATCGTTGCCAAGTGTGTTGTATCTGATGGACAGGTATTATGTGCATCGTCTGTACACCATTCAAGTCTATATGTATATGAGGCATTCCACATCGATTCGACCTGGATCTGACCCTCCACCGCTCCGATTTTGTCCGCAATTCTTTATGGTTTTGTAGTACCTCTGAAGAGCACTCAGGATTTTTTTCAGATTTTTTTAGAGCGATTTGACTTAACTATAATTTTACAAACAAATTATTTTTAGTCCGAAGATAAAAATCTGAAAAAAACACAAAAACCCGTCTTTTTATTTATGAAAAATCTCAAGCGTCGAGCCAAAGTGGGCAGGGGTTTCTTTCTGTTTATAATGAGCTTTTTCGAATTTTTTTTTTTTAAATAATAGCAGGAACCTGAATTACGTGGGCCGTTATTTAAACATTTTTGTATGAATTGAAGATGTTTAAAAAAATGTTTGGATAAGGGCATACTCAACTTCAGGTCTCTCTTTCTATTGAATTTTTTTTTTCGTAAAGACTTGTTATAAACAGAAAGAAAACCGCTGCCCACTCTGGCTCAACGCTTGACATTTTTCATATAAGGAGGGGTTTTTAAAATTTTTTCGGATTTTTAAATTTAGGCTAAAAATAATTTGTTTCTAAAATTACAGTTAAGTCAAATCGCCCTAAAAAAATGTGCAAAAAATCCCGAGTACTCTTCAGAGGTACTAGAAAATCATAAAAAATTACGGACAAAATCGGAGAGGTGAAGGGTCCAGCCCATGTCGAATCGGCGTGGAATGCTCCATATATACAAATGGATGCGTGAAAATCGAGCGCGTGATGATAGAAAAAATTTCGTTTATCGTGATATAATCATTGCTGGTCTTGCATTGAACTCTCCTCTGTTATGTATGTGTATATTAGACTAGTCGTTAAAAATTAAATTTTTAGGGGGCGTCACAAAAAATTTAATCTTTAACGACCAGTCTAGTGTATATACGTGAGGTATATATATGTATATACGTGAGATATTCCAGCTCAAGTGTGTAAACCCGTGACCCTGACCCCCTCGGATTTATTTGATTTTTTTTTCATATGATCGCATTGAGTCTAAAATATACCCTCATATTTTTTTAGATTTTTCCAAACATCCCTTTTTAAAAAAAATTTTTTTTTTTTTGAAAAAAAACGCCATTTTTTTTAAATCTAAAAAAATTCTGACAAAACCATGATAATATATAAAAATTTTCAAGCTATCACCCGTAGTGGGCAGATTTTTTTTTCTGTGTTTTACAAGCTATTAACGTTCTCAAAATTCCAAAAAACTCCAATAATTTGTATTGCATTATTCGAAAATGATCAACGAAATTAATTTGAGTACCAAAATAATTCAGTATCTGCTCAAGGTGAGCTATTTGAGAATTTTTTGGAATTTTGAGAACGTTAATAGCTTGTAAAACACAGAAAAAAAATCCGCCTACTACGGGTAATAGCTTGAAAATTTTTATATATTATCACGTTTTTTTCAGAATTTTTTTAAATGTTTAAAAAATGGTGTTTAAGAAAAAAAAAATTTTTTTCGAAAGAAGGGATGTTTGGAAAAATCTGAAAAAATTATGCGGGTGTATTTTAGACTCAATGCGATCATACGAAAAAACTCAAATAAATCCGCGCGGGTCAGGGTCACGGGTTTATACACTTGGGCTGGAATACCTCATATGTATATAATGCATGGAGCATAGTGTCGCGGTGACGAGGACAACGCTTATGACAACGTTTACGATTATAAAATGCAGAAAATGCCTCCAAAGTGCATACATATATATATATATGTAAGACAGAGAGCAAAGTGCAACGTGCGACCTGGTCGGCGAACCAGGACGCATGTTACAGAGCACTTTACCAATACAATGATAACGATAGGCTCTCGTACATTATAAAGCATTGCGAAATATCGTTAAGAAAACCATGAGCGAACAGTGAATAGCGAGAATTTCTCGCTCGTTACACTCGCGGATCTGTCAACGATATGTATGTGTTTTTAAAAAGGTCCTTTTTTATTTCTCTCCTTCACGGAGAGCGAGAGAGAGATTGATATGAATTTAGTGCAGTTATGCGTGTTTGACACATTCGCAGCGAGAGTTATGGCATTTCAGAAGTCTGAGACGGTATCAATAAATGCCCCTGATCTCAGAAGTTAAAGGTGAACTTTCTTTTAATTTATTTTTTCGACACTCACTTCCAAACTGTTTTTTTTGTAAAGCGCCTGAAAAAATAATGTGGTTTACATTTTATTGAAAAACACGTTGGTAAGAAAAATTAAACAGATTCGTAATTCCCACATTTTTGTTTCCTTAAAATTTTTACGAATTTGGAAAGAACTCTGTGAGAAAAATTTCGAAAGGCTCTTGATCAATTTTTAATGCATTTTTTAATTGACACGATTTTTTATTGAAACGCATAAAAACAAAAAAATTGACAAATTCGTTCGTCACTTAATTATCTGTCAAGAAACAAATGAAAATCGAATTTGTCAATACGAATTGTCACACAATCCATTCTGTGAATTCAGATACATCTTGTAAACCCTTTTTGATAGCGCACCCGATTGAATATCGACTCTATCGGAATAATAGTTATATCAGAGTAAACGCATTAATAATGGGTGTAACCGCGAGGCAGAGGTCGACTTTCTCCCTCTCTCTCTCTCTCTCTCTCTTTTCGCTGCGGGAATGCGACATTAATTAAACGACGAGCTCGATAGTTAACGCGTTTCGTAAGATACAATTGGATCATGCGCTTATTTTGCTGTTTGAGCATGCTCTCCAATCATTTCTCCAGTTTTCCTGCAATAATTCTCAAGGTCGTCGTGCAACTCACGTGAACTCGCCTAACGGGCTTGTGGGATAGGCGAGATGCATTATAATTATGTCCAATGGACATCTAACGGTTCTGGTCTCTGATGCTGGACGCGTGAACCCCGTGGCAAGTAGATATACTAAACGCAAAGAATCATGCGCAATAATAATCATTGAGGAGATTCGACATTGTTATCAATCAGGAAGACTCAATCACATGGTCGTTGAATCGTCGAATTATCTTCGAATGGAAATTCAGGAGTAACTCGAAGAAGTTTATTCATCTGTTCGTGACGAAAAGGACATTACTAGAAAAAATTAAGGGAACAAAAAAATTTCGAAATTTTTTCGAAATTTTTTGTTGTTGATTGTCAAAATATTAATATATATGTTGTAAAAAAAGAATGGTCAGAATGTTATTTTTTTTTCATCAAGCTCGAGAAAACGCCCAAAGTGTACGTCTCTAGTCCAGAATACCGCCTTAACGCTGTTGAGATTTCGTGAATAAAGTGCGATTAGTTTTATCATTGGCATTTCTCGTCGAAATGTCAATGTTAATCAGCGCCCTGGGCGTCATTGCACTAGCAATACGGATAGATTAATCCCCCTCGCGACGTTTCGCGCACACACGAAGTTCACTGTGCATGTGAGAATTCTCTTGGGCACGCGCTCAGAGGGATCGAAGTTCAACACGTTTTCCGCACGCATGTACGTACGCTATAAAAGGCTTGTGCACTATGTATATATATATATTAGACAAATAAAAAATAGCCTGACAATATGTGTGCGGGTAGTCAAGGCGCGCGCGTTAAATGTTACGGGGTAGGGCTCTCTGCCATGATAGAGCTATATACACATAGGAAACGGAGCATTTTCTTGGGTGTGTCGCGTTTGTCCTCCTTGCTGTCGCTGCCAGTTAAGCTTCATTCGATATTGGGGTGGGGGAGAAACCGGGAGACGTATATCTCCCGATTGCCGCTGCACAAGCGAATCTCTATAAATTGCACGATTTGCCTCAACTCGAAGTCATGCAGACTCGTTGCACCGGAACATCAGCATCAATAGCCAACGTTGAGCCAATCGTTCAAAGATAGCTGCGTTTAAAACAAACGACAAGATGATTAGAAACGTGAGTAATCGTTATCGTTGATACCGTTTTTGCACTCCTTCATGTCCCTTCGATTTTTATCTGGATCATTAATCGTTGATTAATTAAGTTGATCATCTTTTCCTCAGAAATATTCGCCGTGCTTTAGTTTTGGAAAATCGTAATTATATATTACTGCGGAGCTTTGATATTTCAAAGAGTAGATTTGGAAAAACCCTTAGTAATTTTTTTGGTCAAAATACAAAATTATAAGGCACTGGTGTCCAGGAAGCACTTCTCGAAAAGGTCTTTTGTGGTTAGCAATTAAGTTATTAAAAAAGACTACACAAATTTCATTGCTATATGAGTTTATCCTGTGATTAATCGGAAGAATTTCCAAAATATCCAATGAGTTTCATGGTGGAAAGTTTACAGAGGCAAAAAAACCTTTCATCAAATACTAGGTTTTCATATTTAGACAAAGCTGCAGATATTTCAGCAAAATCGATGCAGCAATTTTAAGGATACCTTGCCCACTGATTTTGAAAAGACAGTTTTGACAAAAACTCTTTTGAATATTCAAACGTGGATTATACGTAATTAAGGGGGTGTCCTGAATTATGTTCTAAAACCTCGGTTTTTGGTGATTTTTTTAAAAGGGGAAAAAATGAACGTATTGGATTTGGAGGTTTGGCTTTATACATATTTAACGAATGCAAAAAAGAAATTTTTACAGTACAAAAAATTGTAACAGATTTCTAAGTCTATTTGATGGGCGTCGTGTCGCTGTACTCTTCAATCGACGGGAAAGATCCACCTCGTAATTTTTTACTGAAACAAAAAACCGAAAAACGATTAGATTTATTATAAATTTTTCTTCTGGGTGAACTAAAAAAAGGCAGAAAAAATGTGAAATAAAAAATTTGGGCGGATTGAAAAAAAGTGTGTTTAAAAAAAAATCAGCTTTAAGGTGCTATAACAATTATTGAAATAAACTTTTTGACAAACTTTTTTAGTTCACTTATAAGAGAATTTAATGCTGAATAAAAAAAACTTTGGTTCAATTAAATAGGTCGTTTAGTTCTTTAGCTATCACACCCGCCAATTTAGAAAAATCGAGAAAATAAAAACTGGAGAGAAAGCGTTTCAAAGTTTTCAAAAGGAAAAAATATAAATTTTCAGTTACTTACTTTAGTTACTTATTGGACTCTGTTACTTTGTAAACATATTCTTACATAGTTTATCTATCGATTTAAATAATAAAAAAAAGGATTTTTTAAAATTTTAATTCTGGACACTTCCTTAACGAGTGGCAACATCCAGCCCATAACTCGGTAAATTTTTATCAAATGGTTTTTTTCAGGAAACATTTATAAAAATGTATACGGTCGCAAAATATCATTTAGAAAGCGATTATTAGTCTTTTAGGATTAAATGTAATACATTGTAAAAATACTTTTAACGTAATATTTCGAATATTTATGAACGTTCTTGAGTACCAGATTAGAAAGTACTCATTTTTTGTTTATTCTTAATGTTTGAAATCAGATTTTCTTATCGGCCATCATCGCCACGGTCCTGGCGGAGCCACAATGGTACGGTGGACCGGGTTACGGTGCACCCGCAGGTTACGGAGGCGCAGCGCCCCTAGGACCGGATGGTAGAGTAGTCGACACACCGGAAGTAGCTCAGCTGAAGTCCGCTCATCTAGCCGCCCTCGCCGATGCGAATGCTCGAGCACCCAAAACTGGAGGTGCCGATGGGGCTTGGAATCCCGCCGGTGCCCCCAATTATGGTGCACCAAGTTACGGCGCTCATTACAGGTAAAACAGCAAATTATTATTCGGCTATGATTTTTTTTCTTGGACAATATGATCCTTTCTCGTGCTCCCGAATTTCGTGATTAATTGATTCTCAATGTAAACAAAAAAAAATGTTCAGCGGACCACCAGCGCCGCTGGGATCAGATGGTCGCGTAGTCGACACGCCCGAGGTTCAACAAGCCAAGGCCGTGCATTTCTCATTGTTCAACGCTGAAGCTCAGCGAGCACCTGCAGCTGCTCCAGCCGAGGATTCCGGAGCCTGGAATCCAGCGTGGAACGGTGGCTGGAATGCCGGAGCCTGGAACAATCAGTATTGATGAACGAGGGATAAAATTGAAAAGAAAACATCAGCTCCTATAAAACGAATACTCTATTGCAACGAAATCAACAACAAAGAAAACAAAACCATTTCGCGATATTCAGACTTGTGCAAAGATCGAAGGAGCACGCACAAAAAGACAAAAAAATTCTGGTGCTTTCGTGCCTCAATGAAACTGCCCTATCTACCTCCATCGAGAGGCCAGAATTTTTTTTAACTAAATTTTACATCGTTTTCCTCTACTTTAGGTTAGATACGCACGAAAATCTACCTCATCCGCATCAGGAATAGACGAATGAACGAATAATATCGCGAAACCCCAAATAACTTCATAAGTTGCAATCCCCATTTTTTTATAGCCACTTCTCTCCTTCACGCACAATGTAAAAAAAAAGACACTATATAGCCTCATCAGACAGCTGCACTATCCCCATTTCTGGCCGTGAAATTGCTTGAATGATACCAAGCTTAAAATTCTTCGCTATTATATGATAAGCATTTTTTGTATGATCTTTGATATTATTACGATTGAACTGAAAATAAAAGCGCTCAATTATAAACTGTATTTCAGTCATTTTGTTTTGTCAAGTGATAACGATCAAAATTGGTCATGTTGCACACAAACAATGTCAAATGCACCTCGAAGATAGTTTGTCGCGATAGTTCCAATTTAACTTTCACTGAGAAATTTCCAGCCCTAAGTACGTTCGGCAGAATTCGTTACGATTTCGAAATGCTACTCCGCATTTCTCATTATTTAATTAGCCCCAGAATCGTCGAGCAGAAGGACTTTTAATTAAAATCAGGATGTAGCAATCCTTTCATTTTTCCCTGCTTCTTTTCTTATATCGATCACAGCACGGGATTCATCGAGACGTTCATCAGACGAGAAAAAGATCGCGGGCACATGAAAACCGGTTTTCTTATCTCGCAAACCACCCACACGTGCAAAACATCCAGTAGCTCGTGTTCCGCAGAGCGTGTGCAAGGACGCGTTTGATCATGCTTAACGAGGAATGCGACAACGACGCGAGACAAACTGTTGATGTCGTGAGAGGGTGGAACGTAATCTAGCGCAGCGTTATTTCAATTCCGAGCAAACTTTGAACTATTTTCCTAAGTTTTTTAAGCAAATTTTGATAAAATGAAAGGTTTCTGGATTTTTCGGTATATTAATGAATTTTAACCATCCTCTTCTTGATTACAAAATGATGCCAATTTAAAACACATATCGACCATGCCTTAGAAATAAAAAAGCATGCCCCGTGAATTCTAGGTTCGATTTTACTCTCGTTATCTATAGTTTGAATTATGCCAAAGAGATCGATACCACAGAAGCGTCCTAAAGATTAACGACCGGTCGGATAAACGTGTCACCACCGCGCATGCGCGAGCACGTTGTACCTGACTGATCTATGGCGCGTGCGCGCATGACTCCACGATCTACGACGCACGCGCTAGTCCGCTCGAGCATGTCCAATAGCACTTCCGACGTGAAGCTCGTGCATATATCACTTGAACAAGTGATTTACGAGCTCAGCGCGACGTCACAGTCGCGTTCTCTCGTGCGACGCGCAAACCAACGCGCATTTATAAACGCCTACTTTCGGCAATGGTCGTACCATTATCCCCGTGTCTCGTTGCACAATTGTCAAAAAAAAGTATCTACACGCAATTGCACTTCCAAGCAAGATGAATGGAACATTATTGGACGGTTTAAAAATGTTATATATGATACTTGGATAATCGTCAATCATACTTGTGATTTCGTAACTATGATTATTTCCATTGTATCGCGTTTATCAACTAATAATACTGTTACACCATAAATGATGGTTAAGTTAGGAATTAAAAATAAGCCGAACGATCATAGAGATCGAGGCATTCCCACAGGACACGCGTTATACTCATTGGCGAGGTGAATTCTTATCGGGCTGCGTGTCTTGGTTAATGGCCTGGATGGGGTATTGCGAAAATACCGCGCCGCAAAAGTACACGTAAGGTGCAATGTATACGTGGAATCCCATCGACCCGAGTGAGTTTGGCTTCATGGGAGTGCTCTTCCTTTCCATTTCTCATTGGTCGACCCGCCCACCTACCTACTTCCAACAGTTACCTTAGACACCCATCTCTTCTGTATATTACATTGTACGTTATGGATGTATATATTCGTAAAAGTGACTAAGCCGATGTGGTTTCGTTGCTTTACACAATGTAGCGCGACAGAATGGGTGCACGTCGTCGACCCACGGTCCTTATTTGCCATCTCACCAGTTCTATATTTTGCCACTTCGCTTTACAGGCACATTTACGTCTCTACCGATTAAAACTCTCCCGTAGATCAACTCTGGCATAATTTAGCTCCGCCGGTTCATTTCCACCATTGCATGAGTCTGTCTTTTGGCGGATTGTTCATAATAGATTCCAACGAGTTATGTAGTAGAAATTTGTGGATAGGGTTGTATTTTAGTCGTCTTGATTGATGGTGCAAGGTGAAAGAGTATCATCGAGATATCACGACTATGACAAGTTGATATGATGATTTTATTGTTTTTTTTTATAAATTTCAGAAATGAACTTGTGTCAAGGCAATGCGTGTCACGATTATGTTTGGGTTTGTTTTTAAATATTATAAAATATACGCGGCAATCGTTATTTACATTCAAGTACATTGTTCCCTGGTTCCAGAACCGAACATCTCTGCCACTGCATTTTGTTTTGACTGATACACACCAAGTCATGCTTGCTTAGTGAAGTTATTTAAAAAAAAAAATGAAAATCGCAATTAATAATGGAGCTCGGACTGCCGATGGGCATTGAGCGCTGCGGCGTAAGCGTGAGCTCTGAGATGAGCCTCCTTTGCGTGGGCGACTTCCGGTGTGTCCAATACTCGGCCATCGGCCGCAAGTGGCGCTGGTGGACCTCGATAAGCCGCTGGTGGATGATGATGCGCGTAGCCGCTTACTTTTACAGGCTGATGAGTGAAGACATAAGGATGCTGGCTCTTATCGTCCCAGGCGTCGTTTTGAGACGCGTTATAATCATAATCGAGTGTTGCTTTCGCAGCGGCTTGCGCGTGAGCTGCTAGATGAGCAGCCTTCGCTTTCGCTACCTGAAATTTTGTCAAATTTTTCCCAGTCCTCGGTTAAATTCAATATTTGGGGTCGCAGTCTGGTTTCAGACACTGGAAAACTGTCGGGAATTTCGAGAAACGTTTCTGCCCCAATTAATCCAATTGGGAATGGAGATTGTTGATTGAGAATCAGAGGACAATAGATCAGAAGAGATGGTACTGTTCATTAAAAGGTTATGGAAAGGTTATTTCAAGGTCATAAAGGTCAGGAAAAAACTACCAAAGTCTTATCATGTGAAGATATTATGTTTTTTTACCTCGTCAGTGTCGATGACACGTCCATCGTGTCCCAGTGGAGCAAATGGTCCGTGATAAGGTGGTCTTATTTCGTACACATGTTCTTCGTACTGATTTTCAAAATTGTTGTCGGGTTCTTCCCAAACCTGATGACGTTGCTCGTGTTCCATACTCGCAGTGACCTCCGCGTGTGTCGCAAGATGAGCGGCTCTTGCGCGAGCAACTTCCGGTGTGTCGATGACACGGCCATCGTTGCTCAACGGTGCCGGTGGTCCCCGATAACCGTGATAATCGTCGTTGATCGGCCACTTGTGATCGGCCACTGCAAGAGTGGCGGACAAAGTCGAGACGATCAGCTGGATAAACTACAACGTTATGGAAAATTCGTCTATGTTTTATTCACTAGATACAACTATTCAAGATATCTACATTTAAGGAGTTGGACCTAGTCTAGTCGCCGAATAAAAGCCTTTATTCACTATCAAATCAAAATTGTATGTGGGCAAGAAAATCCCATAATTCATGACAGACAACAAATAATTATTGATACCGTCGCATTTCATCAAACTCGTTCTCAATTTTTTTTCTATCAGAAGCACTTTCCATTCACAACTTTTCTGTATTTCGACAATCTTTCAATCCAATCGCTCCTCTCTTCGTTAGTATCAATCTCACTTACGATAAATCGCATCGTCGTTAAATCCGTTGTTGTTGTTGTTGTTGTTGTTGTTGTTGTTGTTGTTGATGTGTTCCTCTGTTTATCCCTGTTTAATTCGTGTTCACAACACCGTCGACTTTGAATGACGATGATGAAGTTTTAAATGCCCCCTTCTGACTGGAAATGCGCCACTGATGACGGCGAGAATGGCTTTTATAGTGGTGCGTCTTGTCCAGCGTCGAAACTCTCGTCGACCATCCGCATATGAACGTCTCTCCGTGTTTGCACACATACATGTGGGTTTGTATGCTTGTGCGGTTCACACCGCCACACCCAGCATAAGCAAGCAGAAAAAATCACTCTAATTGCTCCCCTCCGCCTCCCTTCATTTTGCTAATGTTGGCTTGGGTGAGCTTTGTTGTCTCTTCGCTCATTATCCCCCTTCCACGAGGTCCTGTACACCGCCGGGGCGACCTTAGAAATACCTCGCAGAAGGTGCGTTTCTCGATTGTGCCGCTCGACCTGATTTTTATTTCATTATTTTCACAAAAGTATTTCGCGTTATATTTTGCCATCAAAAATTTAATACTTTTGCTAGTATTCTTAACGACATTGCCTATAAAATTAACTATTAAATTGTATGGATTAGATCAAGATAAATCCATGATAAAAAAATTAATATCTTTATTTCTAAAGTTCATAATAATTTGGTCAATTGATGAAATTTTCACAAAGTGTTTGTTTCAAATTGACTTTAAGACTCTGGGCTATCAAACTAAATAATGAAAAACGATTTTTTGAATTTCCAAGCATTTGCAGACCTGTTGAAAGGCGAAACACTGTAGATTTAAAACTTGCACATTGCCCCCCCATCTTTTTCTTTCGAATTCAAACAATTTCCAATTTCCTAGCTGGTTATCTTTCTTTCATTATCAATGACAGTCTAATGCAATCAATCAACTGTCTAATTTAAAATTGATTACATAATTTGTCAACCCATGAGACAAACAGTTAATTTTTCCCATGGTTATCGATCTTTAACAATCCATATCGATAGTTATTCAGGTCAATGTGAAAAAAATCAATCTAGTCCTGTTTGCCGATGATGAAAAAAATAGCCCAAGGGCTACCAGAAACATCGATCCCTCCGGTTTTTGTTTCTTTCAACTTCCTCGCCGCAGATTTACGAGGCTGTATACACTGTGCACCGTTAATTCTATGATCGGTATCGTCATTATTTTTCTGCGGTTACGTTCGGATCCATGGACGACAAGATGTAAAATATACTATTCTCCATAGAGACGCGTATCCGAGGATTAGGATTCCCTCCGATCTAGCGGTTTCGTCAAGGTTGTCTTCTTCGATGTGCTCGTTCCGTCGAATCTTATAAATTGATCCTCGGTGAGTCTCGATCGTTTACTCGCTAAAAACCATTTTATTTATTTTTATTGTATTTTATTATTATTATTTATTGTATTTATTATTTAATGTACACATCCCTTCGATTGCGGAGTCTTTATCTCGTCTAGAGAAAAAAAAATGTTCTCAATCGCTAAATACTTTTCTCAATGAATATATTTAAAAAATACATTTTTTCCATTTTCGCGATCAAATAAAACTAAACAAATTATATTCCCTTTAAAAAAATCTCTATAGGGTGTGTTAGTATTTATATTAGTTTTATTTTATTTTAGTTCAAAAATTATAACTCGATGATTTTCACATCATTTTCGACACGGCTCATTATCGGGTATTTTCATCACGTACGTGAGGTCAAAGAAATAAAAATAAAAGGAAATAGAAGGAAAACTCGGCAATAATACTGCTCCGTCTTTGTACAAATATTGAATGACGAAATTCCCATGCTGAATTTTTTATTTTTTCGATTTTCATCACACGCCCCATTCCGTGATGATGGCGCGATGGTATTAGCGAAGCGCATAAAAAGGCTAAAACATATTGTATTTCGACGTAACTATACGATGCACATCGGTATACTGTCAAGAATCCCGACGGAGAGTGAAGAAAAGCCATGAAAATATTCGGCATTCGTTTTTTCCTTGGAAATTTCCTACGCAAAGCAGCGAGACAGTGTTGATATAATGTGGCTTGCATCACGGTGTCACACGTACGACTATCGGTATCGATAATCACTGCGATAAAAAGACCATCCGACAGGGAAATTTCTTTCTGTTCAGCGTGCATTTTTGTGTGGCTTTCATAAAAAAATGTACTCTCTATTTAAACGGATGGACGCAAACATTCCCTCGTTCAAACAATTTTACAATTGATTCAAAATGCAGCAAAAGCCATTAATTTCATTATCATCGACGATCAACGACCTTGAACAAATTTTTGTAATTGATAATAATAGATTTAAAAAAAAAAGTGTAAGGTCATTTCAGAGCATATAGTTTAGGTGCCAAAGCACGTGAAGATCCCTTAAGGTGGTCAGATTTTATTAAAAAAGTTAATTATTAATTCATATTAACTATTAATTAATTTTTAATAATTAATTAAAATTAATATTTTATTTGCTAATCCGTAAAAATGTTGATGAAGCGATATAAAATTTTTTTTCTCAATGTCGATTTCTGTTTAAAAAAAAACGATTTTCATAATAGCTTGTAATACACGATAAGTCCTGTAAATCGCGGGTGAGGATTCCTCTTGCACTCGAACTACTGATTCAATGGAACACGAAAACTAAAGAGAACTGCATACAGAGAGCAATAACTTGCGCAAGGCCCTCTACATTTGTACCTAAACTTATTCCACGCAACGAAAATGCTGGCTCGGGATCACAATGCAAGGTGATCACGTAATGCGTATAATTCGCCCCGTGCAAAAATCCTGAGCAAACGGCGTGACGAACGAGATCGTGCAGGCTATATAGTAATTTTCGCAGTTGTATCGATACTGATCAATCTGTAAATCGGAAAAAAAATCAGAACAGTGCATACCGAAATGTAAGAAAGAAAGTAAAGAGTGGAAAACAAAACAAATAGAGGAAAAAATTTAATCACGCCCTATCGATCAGAAGCCTCCGGGACAAGATCTACGTGACTGCAGGCCACAAATGCTACAATGCACTGAATCTACAAGTCAGTTTCGAAAACCGATCACAATCTCGTGCTTGTCCATGAATGAAAATTTTCTACTGCATTCCAATGAGAATCACAGCAACGCTGTTTCAGCAAAATGCGATCATTGTTACATGATTTTACGAACGTTGTTAGGGAAAAATACTTACGTTCGTTTAGACCTTTTTATCCAGAAATCTACGAATGTTGTTTCAGGAAAAAAACGGGCGTTTGCTTAGAAAAATCGAAGCGTCGTTTCAGATCTGATATATAAACCTGACATATAAACCTGATTTAAATTTGATTTAAATGAGCTTAGTTCATCATTAAAATTTGGGCACACTGAAAGTAATGATTCACTATATTTATAGTAGTTTAGAAAACCTTCCATTCAACAGTAAACCTAGTTTAAACTGTGGTGAATACAATCATAAAAACTGCAACATCGACTAACGATTACCATATTTTTTAATTTGGGATACAGAAATCTAGACAAAATAAAATATAACGATTCTGAGATAGTAAAATTTCATATTGCCTCGTTCACCATAAATTCTTCTGGTGAATTGATTTTTTAGTATTTCGTTTTTTGAATCTCACCACCAGGAAGCTAACCCCCCAAACCTACTGAGATTCATTGTATCACAGATATCTCGTTTTTTCGCGCCTTGATGCTCGTTCGGTGCATATAGAATCGTTGATAATAGATGGTTTGCATTGAATCCTCAAAATTGCAGAGTGTGGATTTGATTCGTGTTATTAAATTAAATTACACCTTACATTGCGGAAAGGCAAACACACTATTCATTCACGATCGTCGGGGGTTGACCACAAGCAAACAGCGATTTGATGAACATCGTGGAAAAACACATTTTTTCTTCAGTCCCTTCAAAACGTGTCTGGGGATCAAACGGAAAATTTACAATCCATGCGATATGCAGTTTGTGGGGTGTATTATAAAACGCGAAGCACTGCCATAAACTGCACGTTCTATAGCAACGATTATATCTGCCATAACGCGAAGACTTCAATATTATGCATATATAGATATGGATGTAAGAAAATATATAGAGTAGGGAGAAGACGCTTGATCGAGAGCACCGGGTCTCTAGAACGGTTCCTGACCTTTCTCGTCAGGCTCAAATAAGTAACCGCGCAAACTTCTATCACTCTTTCTTCGTCCCGCAAAAAGGAATATCATGATGCTTGCTCGAGTTCGCATATTCTTTTCCGTTCTCCAACGATACGTTTGATACTCCATTCTCCCGTGACCGGGAATGACCTATGGCGCAATCGAATTTTATTTCCCATTACATCCATATATATATTCGCCAAGATTCAGAGTTTCATTCTCAAAATTTAGAAAATCTTGAATGAAATACAAAAGCGGTGAAGTTTTGTCAATATTCAAGATGTTGCATCAGAGCTGGGCAAAGTACCGGAAAGTACTTCAAGTGCAAAGTACCGAAGGTACTTGAAATATCAAGTACCGGCAGTACTAGAAGTACTACGCACGTGTTACTTGAAGTATACCTTGTGCAATACACGCAATACACCTTGCGCAATACACATATTGAAAGGCTTTGTACATGCAACCATCAGCAAGACACATTCAAAAGCACTTGATACTTGGACTTGAAAAAGTACTTGAAGTGCAGAAAAGTATTTGAAATTTTAAGTACAATGCTTGACGTACAGGCCAAGTACTTGGAAATTTAAGTACAATATTTGAAGTACTTTTTAAGTACTTCAAGTATAGGCAAATTTCCAGATGCAGGATTTCTAAGATTGGGTTACTGTTGAGTATAAGGATCTCGAGGTATTATAATAATTTATGCCAGAGTTGCATACGCTATTATGGAATTGTTAAGCATAATTTTTTTCAGCGTTCGTATAAAAATTATAAACATAACGTTTTCCTCTCTCTCACACAGAAAATAACTGCTCCGTCATAATGTGAAACAATGTAACATCGTATGCCATAAATAGCTCCAAAGATCATAAAAGTCGAATCTTTTCTTGTAATTACTAATTCGAAATTAGGTAATATCGTGCGGAGCCATGGATCGCCGTGCAAAGGTGAAAACAACGATGAATCAATAATTTCGATGAGAAAAAAAAGAATTCCACGGCAAAAGATTGAAGGTGCGCTCTGTGCTCGAAAAGTTGCGCGATTATGATCGTTTTGTGGTTTGAATGAAATTTCGTGCAATATACATAGGATCGCGTCTAGGATCGTATTTACGTGGGTAGAATAGGAAAAACCGCAGGAACAACGGTGTGTACACTTTCCTTCGGAGGAGAGGGATCCCGTGTTTATAGATCGCGACGCAATAATCAAGTCGATCGTGTTTGCGTCATCGAAGAATGTGCTCAACGATAAACGATCGATTTCGTTTGACGTGCGCTATTATACATACGTAAAAGACTCTGAGGTGTTCCTGTATTATTATTTCCAACATTTTATCATTGCTCGTTCAATTATGACCCTTTCGCTGCCTTCCAAATCTTTTGCTCCTGGTGAACCTCGCCCTTAATCTTCCGTTACAATGCGTATGAACGTTAGAAAAGGCGCGTTTCGCAAGTAATCGGCAATGAACCAAATCTAGTCTGCGGTTATGGATCATAACTAACGATTCTGCAATCGATCCACTTCAATTTTTTTCAATTTCACAATAAAACGTTTTGAAATCAGTGTCTGTGTGAAAACATGACTTTTTTCAATATTCACCTTCATTGTGGAGAAACTCGTGATTCGGAAATTGGCTCGTCGATGATCTTACAATAATCCTTGATGATTTGGAAATAAGAATAACGCCCACAACTCGGTGGACACATTTATTGTAGAAAAGAATTTATTTGCCTAAATTATTTACAGGATTTCGGGAGTCATGTGCTCAGTTTTGTTTGTTTGTTTTTTTTTTTTTTTATTGCAATGATGTTGTTATGCGTGTTTGGTATCGATTGTTATAAGATTTCTAGTAAGATTGATAGTGAGGCTGATACGACTGCGGCGCGGACTGATAGTGACCAGACTGACTCGGATAAGCCTGTTGCGGTGACGAGTACGCCGATAATCCTGCGTGTTGCTGAGGACCGTAATTACGGGCACCACCATAATGACCAAGGTTTTGAGCTGGAGCCGCCTGACGTCCTGAATAATCTGAGGACAAAGAATTTGAACGGATACAGTGAAAATACGAGGATCAATAGAGAAAGAATCATTGTGATGAAGGAACACTGTAGTGATGACGGACATGACGATTGTGCAGAGAACTCGTAATCAGGAAGGAATAAAACATTGACTAATCCAAACAAGTGAAAATAATCACAAATCACGACCACGTGATGGCGTAAGAAGGTCTGATCAATTAATGATAACAAAGTACCGTGATCGTTCAAAATGCACGATCGCGTTTGTCGTGTTCGCTGCACACTGTTGAGAAACCGGTTTTCCTCGCGTGCCCTCGCTTTACTACCGGTATAAGATATCGACGAGACACACATAAGTACCACGCATGCTTAATAGGGAGCCCGAGATCATCTAGACGCTGTCTGTTGTAGGATTAGGAGCAGACATGCATTCGTAAGCTCCAAAAAATGGCTTCTTTTCGAAGCGAAATTTTTTTGTAATCAGTATATTTCGACTTATCGATATTTTCTGAAAATGTTGAGGTAATTATGTAATATTGATGCAGGATAATGACGTTCGAAACTCGTTTTTGAAATTTCAAATGCTCTTTTTTTGAAACTACGTTTATAAACTTGGTAAGCAAATCCACTGCATTGATCTTTGCGACATTTTCTGAACATGCCCTTGTCTTAGCAAATCAACGGTATGACTTTGAGCAGACCGCATTTTGGTTCAATTTAATATTTCGAAAATTCCTTCATTCAATCACAAGACAAACTAATAAAGTAAGATTACCCCTTGATACCGCAATACCGTCTGTAAAAAGCGCCAACGCTATCTTTTTTAGACAAGTCACCTGGGGCTATGTAGTTTCATCGTATTAGTTGAGATCCGTATGTAAATAACGATTCAATAAATTCGAGAAACCATCATGCCGATTGGGATATGTCAATCCTTTCAAACAGAATTCCGTGGACTGTGTAATTCAATCAACTGACTCGTTCTATTTCTGTTTATGTTAATTTTCCTAAATTATGATAAGTTTACTTTTTAATCCTACTGAATGTCTAAAATTTTCGGAGAAAGGCTATTCGATATTTTTTCTCAGGCTGTTCAATGTAGCGATCGTTCTGGGTATTTGAGATTTATATAGATTGGATTACGACGAAAAAACTGAAAGTATTATACATCAGGCAAGATCTAATCATATGTCAAATCCGGACGAAAAATTAGTTGAGGAACTTTGAAAATTTTCAAACTGGTGAACCTCTAGATCGCAAGAAGTTGCCATTACGAGATATATTTTGATATAAGTACTGACCTTGACCCTCGTATTCTTCGGGACCGGATTTGTACGCCCTAGCTTCGGCATCAGCGAGTTCGGCGAGACGAGCGGCCTTGAGGGCAGCTACTTCCGGGGTATCGATGACGGTGCCATCTTCGGCGAGTGGAGCTGGTTGAAACGGAACTTTGCTCGGATAGCTGGATGGTCTCGGTTGTTCGTAATGCTGGGAAGACTGGTAGCTCGGTTGATAGGGCGCTGGTGCAGCAGGCGCAACGTGACCGGCAGTCGCGTAAACTTGTGATCTTGGAGCGTAGGCTTGGTGAACCGGATACGAGGGTTGCGTGGGCTGAGGACGATAAGCGTATGCGGAATGTCCTTCCTGGGAGTAGCTTGGTCCCGCCTGTGTCTTTGAGTCGACAGCGCGGGCCGCGGCACGAGCGAATTCGGCGAAGTGAGCGGCCTTGGCTTGTGCTACTTCCGGCGTGTCAATGACATTGCCATCATGGCCAACCGGTGCCGGGGGCGCGAATTTTTGTGGCTGCTGATAGGCCGGTTGATGATAAGCGCCGGAAGCCGGACCAGCATCGGCGTAATCCGGAGAACCAAGGTATCCGGCGTTTGCTGCTGCGACGACTGCGAATACGACGAACTGTGGGAATCAAAAGTATTGGTAACATTGAGTACAGTTTTTGAGGCAATCGCAGTAGCTTTGAAGCAAAATACCAATGGCTAAAAATTTGTTTCGTGGGCTAATTGTCAATTGCCCGCTTCTTGAAGGGAGGATTTTGATACAATATGGCATGAGATCATAGAACTAGATTGAAAATGGTTGAAAATCAAACTGGTCCCATCAATGATGACCCTACGAGCTCCCCGCTATACGCGCAAACATTATAGCCAAGAATGTTGCCGTATTCATGGGAATCGCAGGGACGAAATGGGTGGCTCCGCGTACCTACGCCCAAGTACCATTACGCTCCGTCATGTACCTTTCTCTTCGGCTAATCTTCTCACGATGAGATAGAGAGAGAGAGAGAGATCTCCAGAGCAAATAACAAAGAATAAGAGTATCAAAGCAAGAGAATCCGCCCAAAGGGAAGGGGGAGTGATTCGACAAAGGTCGAGTGGGGCCACGTTGCACAATCAAGCTCTGGCTGAGCTTGGGTGTCTCTAATCATACAGTCAGCAGACATTATAAACTACAATGGCAAAATGGTTTTGCGCAAGATTTGAATCGTTACCATTATGCACATTCAGCTGCGTCTAACGAGATTAGGGGAGCGATCGTAATTACGGTTTTTGATCCAGAATGCTTCTTTTTTTTTTAAATCTCCATTGCAAATTATTATTTCAATGGACCATCGAGCCATCATCGTGTGTATTATTTCATTGTCTCAGCTTGATCGTAACTATGCACATTTAATATCTTCCACCGTCAACTCTGTCAACTCACCAGGGAATTCATGTTGAAAATCCTTTTCTTCGTTTTATCTTTATTGTTGATTTTCAATTAATATCCGTCCCCCGTGAGTCCTGTGTTGTTGCAGCGCTGCTGATTGACCAGTACTCGCCGTTTGACCTACCCGTTGTCTATGTTACGGGGTGTCCAGGGACTCTCTCCTCGTTTCTCTATTCACGAGGGACGCTCTGTTCCGTTTGCGTTCCTGGTGAAGGTGTCCCGAGCGTTTTATACACCGGAGAACCAACGATTCCCCGGACGTCCCTTTCCCCACCCGAACGCTTCGACATCGCATTATACACCCGTAACAAACACACATAAAGAACACAGAATTCTTGCCAACAAGTCAGAAGGGGGGAAGGCATTGTGGAAGGGAGCTACAACAGAGGCCACGGAGATCGGTAAACTCCCGCGAGTTTATGGCAGCTCCTTCACGGTATGTATATATACATATGAAAAGAGTTTACTTACCGTATAATATCGTGAGTGTTGAGCCAATGTGAGCTGTTCATAACCACACCCCACCGCAACGCTTTCTTCTTCTACCCGTTGCGCGGAGTCACGTTGGGCCCATTTGACCTTGACATTTGATCGAGGACCCTGCAATGCGTACGGGGCAATACGGCCAGCAACTTCGGTATGCACTTATCAATTTGATGACCTCGTGGTGCATAATGGATTTATCGAAATTTTTTTAATCAACTGGATTGAGCATAGTATTTCAAAAAATTGTTATTACACGTTTTCAAGGAGAAATTAGTGCAAACCAAGGTGGGTCATTAATCATTATTTCACAGAAAAATAGCCAATAAATCCAATCCAAGTTTTAGGTCCAAAATCCTGTCGAAAAATAGCTGGATCATAAAGAAAAACAAGAGTTTCTGCATTCCCAACATTCACATAGATTATCGGCATAGTCAATCGATGAGATTACATCCGTGATCGAATCGCATTGTACAGGAAGAAATGATTGTATCGATAATAGACCTTCAAGATGGCAAAAGAAAGATTCAACTTTTATAAATAAATATCGAAGTTCTATCCATTCTCAAGGATAACACATCAATATGATTTATACGCTTATTTTTATTACCGCGGTATTAGTGATTGTTGAAGATCATTCGCACAGATTGTCTCACAAATATTTGTACTTGCAGGATTTTTTCCGAAGTATTTTATAGTCATGTGGAGTTCGATGACTGGTTTCGATAAAATGTGCACCATAGACAGGGACGACAAGACGCGGTGTCACGCGGAACCCTCGAAACAAAGGCGTGTCCCCTCGATCCCACAGTTTCGCTCGCGAGTCCGTGATAAACGTATATCGATATCGATGCATGTATATATAAATATATATGTAAAGCATAGCTAGTTCCGAACCAGCCCTGAATCGTCGAAGGACTCGACCGGGGATCGAAGGACATCACATATACATGGATGCCAGCCAACTAAAGTATAAGTGCAATCCCACATTGAACACATCCGTGACTCGCAATAATGCATTATCTTTAGCATGAAAGACGCATGCGCGTGCGTTGTGAAAAGTGCAAGGACTCGGTGTCACGCAGTCATATCATACTGATAGACACATTTTATATTAGAATAGTTTAGAGACCACCCAGCTTTAGACTCCATCATTGTTGATGACACGAGGACGTTGGGGCGCTTAACACTTCAAATTTGCTTGTAAAAAGTCCTCATCGATTGACAAATCGATTCTGACACTGCGAAAGTTAGCAGTATCAGAGAACTTGGCTACCGTATAATTTCCTATCCTCGACTCAACCCGTTAATGAGGTCACGATCTTCACCACTGTGTACGAATACACAGATATTTATCATCACGTATTTGTCATGGAGTGAGCATAAAATCACGTATAAAAAAAGCATCAGTCGCAATCACGATCGTTGCCGCAAAACTCTCTCGAGATATTGTCCTTCGAGGTCTCTCGATCATCAGTGGAATTTATACTTGTGTATTACCAAAGTTTTTCGTACCCGCGACTCGTTGCGAATTCGAGCAAAAGTACGAAGAGGAAAAAAACAAACTGAGAGAATAACGTATACTGAAATTTTGCAACAGCGATCGGTTTCCAAGTGATCCAACCGATATTACAAATGGCGTATCCACAAGTGGGAATGTTAGAAAGTGGCCACTTTTTTCATTGATCTACCGCGTCTGAGGAAACCCTTTATTAAACGCGTTTTGATCGGGCAATGAGAGGTCTCGCGTGGATCAGTCTCGATCCGTTCGATCGTAAAATTTATTAAACGTAGATAAATGACGAAAGATCTATAACAGGTCCATTTGGCGTACAGTTGACCTTGCTGAAAATTAAAAAAAAATGAAAATAATAGTTGCTTGCCGATTGAGCGACTATCGTGAGATTTATTGGATGAACAAGGGCACGCGGTCCACTCGGACAATTCGAGATCTATTAATCTCTGCAACCGATAGAACCGTATGACGCTTTACGAATGTGCCCATACTTTGGTGAACCGGAAACTATTATGTAAATTAACTATAACGGAACGTATCGAGAATTAGATAAAACATTCACTTCAAGCTGCTCTAATAAAAAATTATACTTTTCGTATGTACGAATAAAAGTGATATATTTTCGTGGCATTGCGCAATTAGGTAAGATCAATGTAATATTTTACAGATCGAAAGTTGACCACTTTATGTAATATGATTATCGACGAAGTTGAATTTTCTTTTAACATTAATTTTTTTCTTCTGCTTTCTAATGAAGGAAGCTTCGTTTTCGTGATTTTTTAGTATTTACAAAGCGATGCGTAATATGAGTCGATAATTCTGGAGTTATAGTGGAAGCTCTTATCGTGATGGACCTCTCAATGTGCTCGGAGAGGGCCTTTATTACGTGAAGCGTAAATTTTGTTCAATAATAACAGCCAAGAGTGTTCAGACATTGCGATTAAACGGGAACGTGATGCTGGCACCTTAAACCGTACAAAAACAGACACAAAACACCCAGAGAGAGCATTTTTCGTAATTTCAATCGGGTTCGATATCATCGAAGAATCTCGTTCGACCCGAGTTCATTTTTCGGTGGGTAACGAATACAAAAGTTCCTAAAAAACTCGTTGCGCCTTGATTCCAATTTTCACGGTATCACCGGCGGGATATAAATATATATCTCGTGAAAAGATCGATGGTGATCGGCAATTCTGAGACCACACTGCCGAAGGTAGCGTGTAATGAATATTCAAAATTTCATGATCATTGTATAATGTAACTCTGAGCCATGCCCTCGAAACTGAGAATGAAAATTGAATCTATTATCGAATTAATCAGTCTCGCCGTATGTAACATTGAGAAGAAAAGTCAGTCCAACCATACCTAATTTTGATCATACTCGATTTTTCGGTAATGACAATTAATATCCACGATGCTGAATTACGTTCTCTCTCTATTCACGAAGCAAAATATTTATAAATATTGCGATTGATCGCTATATACATTTTTTTTCTATCATTTTTTCGACAAATATCAGAGTAATTACTTAATAATGACAGAATATTTTTCTGCTCGAAGTAACTAAAGAGCCGTAAAATAATTCACGAGCGTTTGAACGCACTTCGAGCCCATTTAGTGACAGTCAATTCGCAAGATTATTAAGTGCACCTTTAGTGCGCGTCCCTGAACGTTACCGATGGGGAACAGAATGACAACCAACACTGCTATGAATTTTTCAACGCGAAAGCTTTCTCGGTGGTCAACTTATTACCGACGCTGGGTCGTTCCTCACTGTCGGGTAAATCCTTTCTCGTGGACGAGGTCGTAGAGTACATATCGTTCTTGCGTGATCGTATTAACGACGAGAGCCGCGTTTTTACGGCATCAACGAAAACGGTCATCGTCCGCGATGCACGAGAAGAGAGAACACCAATAAATTGAACTCAAACAAATTCAGAAGCCATAAAAATTCTCATGTTATCGTTCGTCATGACTTCGTTTTGTCTTCTCATGAAGGAATTTCTGTTCACGTTGAATCGAATTTATTTTTCCTATTTTTATGTCAGAGCGGATGTTCTTAATGTCGCGAATCATTGAAAAATAATATTTCTTTTTAATAATGTCCTTTTAGTGATGCTAACAGTCGTCATTTTGCAGCCATCGAGTTCAAATTTGATTTACAATGGTAGTAAGTAGTAAAAAGGGTCGCTATTGAATTAAAAAAAAGTTTAATGGGTTTTCTTGGAAGAAAAAACTTAATTATTAAAAAAATGCTTACTGTATCGAGCTAGTTCGAACGTCGATTGATCCTTGGATATCGAAATGAAAGTGGAGATAAGAGAAAAGTATCGATTTGTTTCTCTCGTATTTCATGAAAAGCGGATATAATAATGCTCCCCGATTGTCTTGCTTCCGAAGGGGTTATCAATTTGAAATTGTTTTTCATGATACTGTTAGCGAATGTGCGTTGGCGACAATTGTTATAGATTACGCTTTAGCCTTGGCTCCAAGCCACCTCCGGGGTCTTGGGTGGCGAGACACAAGTCTGCAAGTTCTCCGGGGATGGCGAAGTAAGCGACGAAGAAAAAAAATTCGCTTGCTCGCACCAAACTGTGGCTAATACCGCCGTTGAGTAGGTGTACAAATGATTTTGCTGCAATAATCTCTGGCTTGGACAATCCACCTAGACTTTATCGAGTTTCGCGAGGCGAATGAGACTCGTAAAATCCGAATTGACAAGATAACTAGCCAATAAATAATGCAAAATTCGCTTGAATATGTATAAAAAGAATTTATTTATCTCTCTCTCTCGCTCATAATGATGATGAACAAAAAAGCTGATCAGTGATTTTTGCCAAGGGATCGCCCGCCTAATTACAATAAGTATGAGGGAAGGTCGTCATAATTGATTCTAGTAGTAGTGCTGAACGTAACCAGTGGCGTAAGTAGGTGCCGCATAAGCCGAGACCAGGAGGGGCGAGTTTCTCAAATATTCTTGACTCTGCTCGATATTATGATTGATGTGAGCGGCGGCGTGTTCGGCTTTCGCGTAAGCGACCTCGGGGGTGTCAATGACACGTCCATCGAGACCGATCGGTGCTCCACCTGCGGTGTATTTAGCGAGGGCAACCGTTGGAGCGACAGCCGCGGATACGACAGGTGCCACGGCATAAGTGACATAGTCACTGTTTCTCAAAGCCTCCTGCGATTGCTCAATCTTCTCGTTGATATGAGCGGCGGCGTGTTCGGCCTTGGCATAGGCAACTTCGGCGGTGTCGACGACACGTCCGTCAAGACCTATTGGAGCACCACCAGCGGTATTCTTGGTCAGCGTTAGCGATGGTGCTGCCACTGCGCTATAAGTCGTAGCGACAAGGGGTGCTGCAGCGTATGTCACGTAATCAGCCGATTTTACGGCTTCATTGGCTAGATTGAGCTTTTCATTGATATGGGCTGCAGCGTGCTCGGCTTTGGCGTAATTCACTTCCGGTGTGTCAACGACGCGACCGTCCAGACCAATGGGAGCTCCAGGAACGAGCCTTGCGTAGGGCACCGGCGCAGCGTAAGCCAATGGAGGGGCTGCGATCGGGACTGCCGTTAAACCCGATGGTTTAGCCAGACATACGGCTGCGAGAGAGGATAAAACGATCTGCGGAAACAATAAAAAATTCAATGCAAATCCAAACAGTTTTCAGGGGAGATTCGTCATTATCTTATGGGATATCGAATTCGGGATTGATAGTGAAACTTCCCTGATTAGGACCCTGCATTTCGCAAAATTCATGCCCCAATATTATAACACAAAGACGTAACCCTCGAGTCGACCATCCAATTGACTAAGTGTTATTTTTTTTGCGTATGAAAGAGCTAACTCAGGAAAACTAAGCTTATGCGGTCAAACCACAGCGAGGGATGTCACTAAGCTGAACCCCTTCTGGTGGTCGTATCTGAGTTTATTTCTATTATCATTGGATTCCTTCCAATTCGATAAATGCGAAATCGTGGAGGAGAAGTTGCTGCTCCAACAATAAGCTCGTTGGGATCCGCTTGAGCGGAAGTATGTGAGGGAAAGACCAATTGAAAAAACACTGGAACTTGTCAGGGATCAAAGGCTTTCTTCTTTTAAAGATTTTTCTCGTAAATTGTACTTACGAAGATCTTCATGATGATGCTGATGAAGGGTTCGACACGTAGCTATCGTTTAGCGCTGCTGTTGTTGTGAAACAGTACTCGCCGAGACAACTGGTGTGTTGAGATTGTTTGTGTTCTGAACTCATCAACCTGGCTTTATATACCACTCTTGACTCACGCACACACTCAAAGATTTCATCTTCGATGAGAATTCGCCCCGCACCGGAAAAGGCAAACGATTCGCGATACATATACACACCCGTTTAATATACACCCTGCGAATGTATACGTGCAAGGGGAGCGAACCACGCCCAGCCCAATAAACCAGGCATAAACGCGACATTGACATTCCCTCGCCCGAGGCAATTATCTTTCGCGGTTCTACGCGGTCAATTTTGTTTCGCACATTTATATTGAAAGGGAACAAAGGATATAGCTACTTTGGTATGGCTGAACCCTCTCTCGGTTCTTCCATGTTAAAAGTTTTCTCGAAGTCACGCGGACTTTCTTCATGGACATTGTCAAATTTTCTGGATTTTTTTACATTTTTCGTCCACCACTTTGTTGTCCGTCGTTAGCACCCCTGTAGCTTTTTACGCAGATTGTTTAGCGGTTCGAGATGTTAAAATTTCTAAAATAGCAGTTTGTGCGCTGACAGAAATCAGATGTAAATCAATCTGGAAAGATAAAAATAAAACGAGCGAGAAAAAATGGCTAATATTAAATGACATCCGGGAATATGTGTTCCAGTTGATAATTCAAGGTTTCGCCTACGACTTCATACTTCCCGATCGACGAAACTGGTCCGCCGAAATACCGCATAATACGTTGTGGGCTTTGCGATTAAAATCGGAGCGTTATAACGCCCGGTGAGTGCGTCGACGAATCACGGATAAAACCTGACCACCCACAGAGACCCCGTTGGCGCTGTGGTCTCTTTCTCCTCTTCTCTCTCTTTTTCTCTCTCGTTGGCCTTGAAAGTCCCGAGGTCGCGAATACACGCGGTTCCCCTATTGCACGCGTAAGCACGCAGAAATGAAAAAAAAAGAGAAACAACTGAATATCGAATGTTCGATAAAATCGTTGTCCCAAGAACGAGAGGAATAAATGTTTCGTTTTATTTCCATTGTTGATGTTTCCACGTGTCATTCGAATTTTATGTATCGATCGCGCTAACCATGGCGGCATCAGGCGGATGCACAAGATGTGGTTTTTGTTTTTACAACACGCTTACCTTGTCACGAAGAAGAAATGAAAAAATCGGTATCAATTGACGAGTCGAAAGTGCGGTATCGACCACCTTGTGAAGAAACCGTAGACGCGAGGGACGATTCGCGAATCGATACAGGATCTATTTTCCTCATCTTTACACACAAAGCCCTGGTGAACCAGTTCTCAAATGCAACTATCATGATTACGATTATACAACAACTTGCAACAGAGGCTGTGCATCATTAGATGAATCGCTATAAAAGCTTCGGACGACACTGCAATCGGCACAGAGTGATCTTGAGAAACGATAGATCGTAATCGCAAGGATTTTGCGACAGAAGGACTGTGATATTACGACAGACAACGTGAAAGATCATGAAGATCCATCTGGTACTGTTGGTCTCGCTCGGACTAGGCTCGGCCAGACCGTCGAATCTTCTTGGTCTCCCGACTCTGGCCTATACCAATCTGGTATCCGGTGGTGCACCAGTCGGCGCTGACGGCAGAGTCATCGACACGCCGGAAGTCACCATTGCCAAGGTCCAGCATGCCGCGGCGCAGCTTAACGAGCGTGCAAGTCACGCTAACGTGGCTGCGAGATCCGGGGGCGATCTTTCGCGCTTGCTGGTCTCGCAAACGGGCAATCAGCAGCTCGCGACAATTCTTGCTGCCCAAAATCTCGCGGGTTTGCAACTAGCGAACTCACCTCTGACTCTTGCATCGCTCCTCAACGATGCAAACGATGAGGAGTCATCGGCACCCGTTGGTTCGGACGGACGCGTCGTTGACACTGCAGCCGTCACTCGTGCCAAAGTCGAACACGCCGCTGCTCATCTCAATGACAAATTAAATCACGCAAACGAGGCTGCCAGAAATTCCGCACTCTTCGCAATTTCCGCTCCACCTGCTGTCACCTTGAACTTATAATTGAATATTTGCCGTTTTTGTTTCTTCGATGTCTCGCTATTGTTTCATCATTTGCAACGAATATTTTGATCAAAGATAATTATGGGGTCACGTGCGTATGTATATGTTCACATACGTGTGTGGTTTCATCATGCCAATACGATTTCTGCCACTTTCTGCCAATTTTATTGCATTATTGTAATGTACGTCACGCTTCGAATCAATAAAAATGAACACGTGAATGTATTTGTTCAAAATTGCAAGTTTATTTGTCAAAGTCATTCCAACATGCGTCCTCTCTTAAGTATAGTTTTTTGTACGTAGTTTCTTGAACAGTTATCCGATGAATAACTATAGTGAATAAATAAAAATAACATGTATGATAAGTAACACACTATTTTTGTTAAATATCGGAACAAATGGTAGTCGTACTTAGATGACACACTTAAAACAATTACATCTCATTAGAACTTCGTTAAATCAACAAAAATATTTTTTTACATATAAGAACAGAAAGATTAATCACTGGTGTGACAGTTACGTCGAACTAACTCATTCATACACGCAACAACGACGTATTACGTCAGAAGTTCACTCTGCTCCGAGAAATGTCATAACTGGTCAATAATATAGAATCTCAAATTTCGTGTACACGAATCGAAATATTGCGTGAGTTATCCCACGAAATTACGAAACTCATCAATTCGATAGCCGTGAAAACCTGTCAGTCCCATTTTGTGCGTAACGACTCTGCGTGACACGTTCCAAGTTACATATAACCAAGGCACAAGCATTCTTTCACCGCTCACATATGGACACGTATAGCTGATACACGTTTCTGATAACGAGGACAAGCGATTCGTTAACTCTGCCGCGTCGATCATTTTCCATGCGGTTCCATCGATTCCCCTCTATCGGACTGTCAGGAACTTCAATAGCAACGAATCAATTCCTACAGTCTCAATGTCAGATGCCATTGCCAAAAGTGAATAGGGAAATGGTATTTGTAACATGAAAGGGAATCTGTACCATTATGCCGTAATATTGGACCACTGATTGGGTATATATAGTCGAGGTAATATTGACCAGACACACATTCGACAATCGTAGCGAGTACTGGACAGTTCAGCAGCGCTAAGAAGTCAAATTTCTGAATCATCATGAAGATCTTCGTAAGTTTACACATCGGGTAAAATATTCGAAGATGAAATGAAAATTAACCTAGCAATTTCGATAATCTGTTGCTCTTTCTTCGCAGATCGTTCTTTCTGCTCTCGCAGCTGTGGCTCTTGCCAAACCGGGTCTTTTCTTGCAACCAGCTCATGTTGCTAAGGTTTACGCAGCCCCACAGGCCTATGTGAAACTCGTACCTGGTGCTCCGATCGGTCACGATGGACGTGTCGTCGATACTCCGGAAGTCGCTCATGCGAAGATCGAGCACGAAGCTGCCCATGTCAACGAGAAGATCACCCTCGCTAAGGAAGCAGTCAAATCCGCTGATGTCGTGACTTACGCAGCTGCAGCACCAGCTCTTATCGCTACGTCTTATCAAGTCGCAGCACCCATTGCCCATCACGTTGTCGCACCCGTTGCTTACACCAAACTCGTACCCGCTGCACCCCTGGGTCATGATGGACGCGTCGTCGATACCCCCGAGGTCGCACACGCGAAAGCCGAACACCTTGCCGCTCATGCTCACGAAAAGATCAATCTCGCTCATGAGGAATCCAAACACGTCTCGTCGCACTACGTTGTTCCCGTTGTACAACACGTTGCTGCTTACTCCAGTGGTTCTTGGCCATCGCAGCACGCTGCTGCTCCCATTTCCCTGTGGTAATAATAATATTCGTCGGAAAAATCATCAATTCACCGCAATATATGTAGCAATTGGTTCACAGACCTTGGCCTGATATTAAATGGATCGAGAAATAACGCATCTGTGTTATTCTATTTTATCCATTCCTTCTTTACTTGATCCCTTATGAATTCTTTCGATTTAAAAGAGCTGCGAAACTCGTTTTTGTATTGATTCGATGACTATATACATTTGGGTGCTTGAACTCATTGTTGTTCTTCACAAATGGTATTCTACGTAAACTTATTTCGGGACATTTCATATGCATGTTTGCAACGTCTTGGTTTAGGATCGTCACGACTGTACAGAGAAATTTTTTTTTTTTGCATCAATGGGTTGTCTTTTTTTTTCGTTTTTTCATCGCGGGCCTAATAAGAGAAGTACCATGAGAATATACGAATGAAAAAGCCGTGAAATTTCAATCTCTGACTTCTGACTATCTTGTTCAAATGGTACAGCTGCATAAAAACAGGAAATTCGACGTCTTCTCGTGGAAATTTTATTTTTCTGTTTGCATATTAATTGACAGTGGGCGGTTTCATATATCGACCCATGCATTTTACCACGTTCTTAATAACTCGCTTTCTTGTATGTCTGTCAGGGTGGGTTTTGTATTTGGTTTAAAAAAAATTCCCAATGAGCTTGAAATTTTGAACGTAGCTCAGAATTGGATGACAATCCTCGAAATTCTAAATATTTCGACGGGTTCTTTTTTTTAGCGTAGAACAGATGGGTTTTTCAACGTTCTCTTTTTTGGAAGGAAGAAATGATATACCCTGAGAACTATTTTGCTTTTTTTTCAACGCCGTGATTTTTTTCATTGAGAAGAGCTTCTTGTTTCACATTTTTTACGAGTTCTTTTTATATTTTCTCTGACTAATATTTAATTCCCTGACATTTTCCTGATTTCCGTGACACTTTAAAAATTCCTTGACATTTCTAGGTTTTCCAGGTTTTCGCAGACAGTGGCCACCCTGACGATGCTCTGCGAATTATTTCGGAATTTTCGTTCTACCAGTTCTCCAGATAAAAAATAGTTAATAACGTTTTTGGCATATTTTTAGCTGTAACTCTTTAACGCTCACAACAAGATCAGTCATGATTTTTTATATGATAGAAGGACATCCAACGATACGATCATATCATGCGAATCATTTTTGAAGTTTTGGTCTACCAGTTCTCCAGATAAAAAAATAATTAATAACGTTTTTGGCATATTTTTTACTGTAACCATCCAAGCCTTACAACGAGATTAGTCATGATTTTTTATATGATAGGAAGACATACAA
Source organism: Alloplasta piceator (assembly GCA_946863875.1). Classification (NCBI taxonomy): domain Eukaryota; kingdom Metazoa; phylum Arthropoda; class Insecta; order Hymenoptera; family Ichneumonidae; genus Alloplasta; species Alloplasta piceator. The sequence goes on from OX333079.1 coordinate 11,923,570, forward strand.
CGATGCCCTGCAAATTATTTTAGAATTTAAAGTCCGCCAGTTCTCAAGATAAATAATAGTTGATTACGTTTTTGGCATATTTTTAGTTGTAACTATTCGACGCTTACAACCAGATCGATCATGATTTTTTACATGATAGAAGGACATACAACGATGCCTTGCGAATTATTTTGGAATTTCCAGTCAACCAGTTCTTCAGATAAAAAATAGTTAATGACCCTTTTGTCATGTTTTTTTACTTTAACTACCTATACCGTTACACACCAACTTTTCATTTGGGGATAATAAGGATCACCTTTGTCTCTCCTTTTTGCAGCGCTATTTTTAAATAAATGTTGAATTACCTTCTTTTTACGAAAAATTTTGACAGTGTGAAGAGGTAGAGTGAAAAGATTCGAATTACATACATACTTCTCAAGCCGTTTAATTTTTGATTTTACGTCAGAAAATTTCAAGCGTTCTTAACAAAGTAAACGTATTTCGTGGAATGGACAAGGCCAAAAACGAAATAATAATATAAAAATCGAAGAGACAACGATAACAGATAAGTTTTTTTCCAATCAATTTATTATCAGACCGTATAGAGTCGAAAAATTTCAGATGTCATGGTGAATTTTTAATATTTCGAATGAACATTACTACCAGAGGGAGATTGGGGCAACGGCGTGGTGAGATTCAATAGAGTGAGTAGAAACGTGCTGTACAATGGGCACGACGTAGTGCGAATAGACGTGTTGACTTTTCTCGTTGGCGAGATCGCTCTTTGCTTGGGCGTGGGCGGCAAGATGTTCAGCTTTTGCGTGGGCAACTTCGGGGGTATCAACGACACGTCCGTCATGACCGAGAGGGGCAGCAGGCACGAGCTTAGTATGGACGATGGGTGCGATGACGTGATAAGATGTAGCAACAAGAGCCGGTGCAGGGACTGCGTGAGACCATTTATCAGCAGATTTGGCTGCTTCCTTAGCAAGAGTGATCTTCTCGTTGTTTTGAGCAGCTTCGTGCTCGGCCTTTGCGTGAGCGACCTCCGGAGTATCAACGACACGGCCATCATGACCAATAGGGGCAGCAGGCACGAGTTTCACGTAGGCTTGAGGCGCAGCGTACACCAAAGGAGTAGCAATGTGAGCTTCATGATGGTCCGACTGCAAGAGATAACCCGGCTTGGCCAAAGCCACAGCTGCGAGTGCAGATAGAACGATCTACGAAGAAAAACTGAGCGTTAGTCGGCATATCTTTTGTAGAAGTTAGCTTCTAATATAGTATTTGATCGATAAACTTACAAAGAATTTCATGATGATTTGGATGGATTAGTGCTACCGATCAGCGAAGTACAAGCTACGAAGTCGAACTGTGTCTGGTCATTCTCATTTCGACTATATATACCTTAGCTGAGGTCTCATATGTGATATGCAGATTCGAACTGACCCCCGAAAGCTTAACATTTCTATTTACTTTTGCTGATCTATTCAGAGGCCTTTCGCCCACACAACATTGAATGTATAGGACAGAATGCGTTGCTCTCAAGAAGATTAAGTAACAGATGAACGCTTATTGATTCAGTTTGCAACAGAATATCGCCTGGACGTTGTCGTTTGGGCGTTTTCCGATAGACTACATGTGCATGGATACGCAAAAATATTGCCCTATGGCAAGGCCGTATGATTCGTTGACTTTGGTACAGATCACTTTCTATGCCACTCTATCGGTTCCGCGTTTTCTTTCTTTTAACTGCTAACGCCGTTTTGGGAGCGGCGACGTCTGTCCTGCATTCCCCAGCCGAAATTTTTCCATCAATCCAACTTTTGACATTTTATGGAAGTCGAGAAAAATATCATACATAATGTAGAATATATGAATATTAGAATATATATATTAATAATTTCGTTTTTTTCTCGATTATTTCATAGTTTCTAGGTGAATCCTCTGTCAGTTAATTTTTTCCAGGTAAAACCTTTGTCAGTTATACATGAAGAAGGCCTCACACTGAAGAACTTGTAGAAATATTAAAAATTTCGTCTGTTTTTAGCTAAAGAATTTTTTTTTCTCGATGATTTCATAGTTTCTAGGTAAATCCTCTGTCAGTTAATTTTTTTCCAGGTAAAACCTCATTCAGTTATACATGAAGACGGCCTCACGCTGAAAAACCCGTATAAATTTTTAGAATTTCGTCTGTTTTTAGCTTAACAATTTATTTTTCTCGATGAATTCATAGTTTCCAGGTGAATCCTCTGTCAGTTAATTTTTTTCTAGGTAAAACCTCTTTCAATTAAACATGAAGAAGGTCGAACGCTGAGGAACTTGTAGAAATATTCAAAATTTTGTCTGTTTTTAGCTAAAGAATTTTTTTTTCACCCATGCAAGATTTTCGTGCTTTTCACCATATGCGTAGACAGCCGAAAAGTGACTCTTAGCTGTCAAAAAGAGCCCCTTTTTGGCTATCCACGCATATACTGAAAAGCACGAAAATCTCCCATGGGGAAAAAAAAGATCGTGTGCAACGCGGGCCAGAGATTCGTCTTTTGTCTCGCGTGGTTGCGGCCCTCGCTTCGCTCGTTGCGGCAAACTTCACGCTCGAGAAAAAGACTTATCTCTGGCCCTAGATGCACAAAATACTATTTTTCTCGATGATTTCATAGTTTCCAGGTGAATCCCCTGTCAGTTAATTTTTTTCTAGGTAAAATCTCTTTCAGTTATGCTTAAAGAAGGCCTTACGTTGAAAAACCCGTATAAATATTTAAAATTTCGTCTGTTCTTAGTTGAAGAAATTTTTGTTCTCGACGACTTCATAGTTTCTAGGTGAATCCTCCGTCAGTTAATTTTTTTCCAGGTAAAACCTCTATCAGTTATACATGAAGAAGAGAACCTCGTAACTTTAAACTCAAATCAGGCCCAAATAGCCCCGATTTTATTTGAATTCGGCTCCTATGTAGGTATTTCGGACACCGAATGTGACGGAAAATTTTTTCGGGATCTGTATACGTCGTGACTTTTACCTTTGGAGAATTCCCCCTTTCGAGACTTTTAGCCTATCCCGGGAAATGGACACAAGGAATCTTGAAAAATTATATAAAAATTATATAATTGCATGGATTTATAAATAATATTAAATTATATAATTACATGGAATGATAAATTATGTGAATTGAAAAAACCGAATGGAAACTCTTTGCAAAAAGTTGTCAAATCACCCCCAAAAACACCAAAAATGATGTACAAAAATTGCAGACAAGTAAATTTCAAAAAGTATCTATGGTCTTACAAAAAGTTGGAAAATAAATAGATGATACTTGGAACACATATTGACAAGAACCAGTAGGATAACACATATTTTAAAAAAATATATATAATCCCTCGTATTATAGATTCAAATAAACTGCAAAATATATGTATATGAAAAAAAAAAAATATAAAAATATAAAAAAATAATGATAAGTACTTGACGAGTTCATCTCCAACAGAAGAAATAAATACAAACAATTTCTAGTATACATTTAGCTCAGGGCTCACACAGAATTTCATAACGTGTAAAATGAATAAACTCGCCAAGAACTTATTATTATTTTTTGCCATGTTTTTGACTTTAACTTCCTATATTATTACATACAGACTTTGTATTTGGGGATAATAGGGATCGCCTTTGTCTTTCCTTTTTCAGCGCTATGTTTTTGAATAAATGTTGAATTACCGTCTTTGTACGAAAAAATTTGTCAGTATGAAGAGCGATCTTAACGAAGTAAACGTATTTCGTGGAATAGACAGGGCCAAAAATGAAATAATAATACAAAAATCGAAGAGACGACGATAACAGATAAGTTTCTTTTTCAATCAATTTATTATCAGACCGTAGAGTCGAAAAATTTCAGATGAAGTACATTACACATGTCATGGTGAATTTTTGATATTACAGATGAACATTATTACCAGAGGGAAATGGGGGCAACGGCGTGGAGAGATTCACTGGAGTGAGCAGCAACGTGCTGTACAACGGGCACGACGTAGTGCGAATAGACGTGTTGACTTTTCCCGTTGGCGAGATCGCTCTTCGCTTGGGCGTGGGCGGCAAGATGTTCGGCTTTTGCGTGGGCAACTTCGGGGGTATCAACGACGCGTCCATCATGACCGAGAGGGGCAGCAGGCACGAGCTTAGTATGGACGATGGGTGCGACGACGTGATAAGATGTAGCAACAAGAGCCGGTGCAGGGACTGCGTGAGACCATTTATCAGCAGATTTGGCTGCTTCCTTCGCAAGAGTGATCTTCTCATTGTTTTGAGCAGCTTCGTGCTCGGCCTTTGCGTGAGCGACCTCCGGAGTATCAACGACACGGCCATCATGACCAATAGGGGCAGCAGGCACGAGTTTCACGTAGGCTTGAGGCGCAGCGTACACCAAAGGAGTAGCAATGTGAGCTTCATGATGGTCCGACTGCAAGAGATAACCCGGCTTGGCCAAAGCCACAGCTGCGAGTGCAGATAGAACGATCTACGAAGAAAAACTGAGCGTTAGTCGGCATATCTTTTGTAGAAGTTAGCTTCTGATGTAGTATTTGATCGATAAACTTACAAAGAATTTCATGATGATTTGGATGAATCCTTTGTGCTGCCGATCAGCGAAGTACAAGCTACTCAGTTGAACTGTGTCTGGTCATTCTCATTTCGACTATATATACCTTAGCTGAGGTCTCATATGTGATAATGCAGATACGAACTGACCCCCGAATGATTAATATTTCTATTTACTTTTGCTGATCTATTCTGAACACTTTCGCCCGCATAACATTGAAAGCATAGGACAGAATGCGCTGCTCTCAAGAGGATTAAGTAACAGATGCACGTTAATTGATTCAGTTTGCAACAGAATATCGCCTAGACGTTGTCGTTTGGGCGTTCTTCGATCGACTACATGTGCATGGATACGCAAGAATATTGCCCTTTGGCAAGGCCGTATGATTTGTTGAGTTTGGTACAGATCACTTTCTATGCCACTCTATCGGTTCCTCGTTTTCTTTCTTTTAACTGCTGAGAGCGGCGATGTCTGTCCTCCATTCCCCAGCCGAAATTTTTCCATCAATCCAACTTTTAACATTTTATGGAAGCCAAAGAAAATATCATACATAATGCAGAATATATATGAATATTAGAATATACATATATATCAATAATTTCGTCTGTACTTAACTGAGGAATTTTTTTTTCTCGATGATTTCATAGTTTCTAGGTGAATCCTCTGTCAGTTAATTTTTTCCAGTTAAAACCTTTGTCAGTTATACATGAAGGAGGCCTCACGCTGAAGAACTTGTAGAAATATTAAAAATTTCGTCTGTTTTTAGCTAAAGAATTTTTTTTTCTCAATGATTTCATACTTTCCAAGAGAATGCTCTATCAGTTCATTATTTCCGACATAAAACATCATAAAACCTCTGTCGCATTATACATGAAGACGGCCTCACGCTGAAAAATCCGTAGAAATTTTTAGAATTTCGTCTGTTCTTAGCTTAACAATTTATTTTTCTCGATGAATTCATAGTTTCCAGGTTAATCCTCTGTCAGTTAATTTTTTTCTAGGTAAAACCTCTTTCAGTTATACATGAAGAAGGCCGAACGCTGAAGAACTTGTAGAAATATTCACAATTTTGTCTGTTTTTAGCTAAAGAATTTTTTTTCTCGATGATTTCATACTTTCCAAGTGAATCCTCTGTCAGTTAATTTGTTTCTAGGTAAAACTTCTTTCAGTTATACATGAAGAAGGCCTTACGCTGAAGAACCCGTAGAAATATTTAAAATTTCGTCCGTTCTTAGCTAAAGAAGTTTTCTTTCTCGATGATTTCATAGTTTCCTCGTTTTCTTTCTTTTAACTGCCGAGAGTGGCGATGTCTGTCCTGCATTCGCCAGCCGAAATTTTTCGATCAATCCGACTTTTAACATTTTATGGAAGTCGAAGAAAATATAATACATAATGCAGAATATATGAATATTAGAATATATATATTAATAATTTCGTCCGTTCTTAGCTAAAGAATTTTTTTCTCGATGATTTCATAGCTTCTAGGTGAATCCTCTGTCAGTTAATTTTTTTCCGAGTAAAACCTCTGTCAGTTATATACATGAAGAAGGCCTCAAGCTGAAGAACTTGTAGAAATATTCAAAATTTCGTCTGTTTTTAGCTAAAGACTTTTTGTTCTCGATGATTTCATACTTTCCAAGCGAATCCTCTGTCAGTTCATTTTTTTCCAGGTAAAACCTCTGTCAGTTATACATGAAGAAGGCCTCACGGTGAAGAACGCGTAGAAATATTTAAAATTTAGTCTGTTCTTAGCTAAAGAAATTTTTTTCTCGATGATTGCATAGTTTCTAGGTGAATGTTCTGTCAGTTAATTTTTTTCCAGGTAAAACCTCTGTCAGTTATACATAAAGACGGCCTCACGCTGAAAAACCCGTAGAAATATTTAGAATTTCGTCTGTTCTTAGCTAAACAATTTATTCTTTTCAATGAGTTTATAGTTTCCAGGTGAACCCTCGGTCAGTTAATTTTTTTCCAGGCAAAACCTCTTTCAGTTATACATGAAAATAGCCTCACGCTGAAAAACCTGATATAAGGACATACGACGATGCCCTGCGAATTATTTTGGAATTTTCGGTCAACCAGTTCTTCAGATAAAAAATAGTTAATGACCCTTTTGCCATGTTTTTTTGCAACTTTTTATTTGGGGATAATAGGGATCGCCTTTGTCTTTCTTTTTTCAGCGCTATTTTTGAATAAATGTTGAATTACCGTCTTTTTACGAAAAATGTTGATAGTGTGAAGAGGTAGAGTGAAAAGATTCGAGTTACATACATACTTCTCAAGCCATTTAATGCTTGATTTTACGTCAGAAAATTTCAAACGTTCTTAACAAAGTAAACGTATTTCGTCGAATGGACAGGGCCAAAAACGAAATAATAATATAAAAATCGAAGAGACAACGATAACAGACAAGTTTTTTTTCAATCAATTTATTATCAGACCGTAGAGTCGAAAAATTTCAGATGAAGTACATTTCAGCGAAGTACATTTCACATGTTATGGTGAATTTTTGATATTTCGGATGAACATTACTACCAGAGGGAAATGGGGGCAACGGCATGGTGAGATTCACTGGAGTGAGCAGCAACGTGCTGTACAATGGGCACGACGTAGTGCGAATAGACGTGTTGACTTTTCTCGTTGGCGAGATCGCTCTTCGCTTGGGCGTGGGCGGCAAGATGTTCGGCTTTTGCATGGGCAACTTCGGGGGTATCAACGACGCGTCCGTCATGACCGAGAGGGGCAGCAGGCACGAGCTTAGGATGGACGATGGGTGCGATGACGTGATAAGATGTAGCAACTAGAGTCGGTGCAGGGACTGCGTGAGACCATTTATCAGCAGATTTGGCTGCTTCCTTCGCAAGAGTGATCTTCTCATTGTTTTGAGCAGCTTCGTGCTCGGCCTTTGCGTGAGAGACCTCCGGAGTATCAACGACACGACCATCATGACCAATAGGAGCAGCAGGCACGAGTTTCACGTAGGCTTGAGGAGCAGCGTACACCAAAGGAGTAGCAATGTGAGCCTCATGATGGTCCGAATGCAAGAGATAACCCGGCTTGGCCAAAGCCACAGCTGCGAGTGCAGACAGAACGATCTACGAAGAAAAACTGAGCGTTAGTCGGCATATCTTTTTTAGAAGATAGCTTTTAATATAGTATTTGATCGATAAACTTACAAAGAATTTCATGATGAATTGGATGGATTAGTGCTACCGATCAGCGAAGTACAAGCTACGGAGTCGAACTGTGTCTGGTCATTCTCATTTCGACTATATATACCTCAGCTGAGGTCTCATATGTGATATGCAGATTCGAACTGACCCCCGAATGCTTATATATTTCTATTTACTTCTGCTGATCTATTCTGAAGACTTTTGCCTACATAACATTGAAAGTATAGGACAGAATGCGCTGTTCTCAAGAGGATTAAGTAACAGATGCACGTTAATTGATTCAGTTTGCAACAAAATATCGACTATAGACGTTGTCGTTTGGGCGTTCTCCGATTGACTACATGTGCATGGATACGCAAGAATACTGCCTTATGGCAAGGCCGTATGATTCGTTGACTTTGGTACAGATCACTTTCTATGCGACTCTATCAGTTCCTCGTTTTCCGTCTCTTAACCGCTAACGCCGTTTTGAGAGCGGCAACCTCGGTCCTGCATTCTCCAGCCAACCTTTTTCCATCAATCCAACTTTTAACATTTTATGGAAATCGAAGAAAATATCATACATAATGTACAATATATGATTATTAGAATATATTAATATTTTCTCCTTAAAACATAATATAGATTATTTCCTTGTAAATAGAAAGAATTTTTCAAAGAATATTTAATGAATACTGTTTGTTACAGTTAATACTAATTGTGAATCTCACTATTTGCATTGCTACCTGTTCTGAACCAGCATTCCTCAATTTCTTGCAATCTTTTTTGTAATTTAGTGCAGATGCGTTTAGCATTACGCGTAAATTAGACATACCACCTCACGAGCGGCTGTTGCTGAATCCAATGAGAGTTTTTAAAGTCCTTTAAAGATTGCAGAATATTAAAATTTAGTGGCATTAGAGACCGTGACTAGATATGTAGATCTCAGAGTATTTTCAACACGTATGTGATTATACAACGAAAAAAATCAATCCAGCATATATATCTATATTTACATATGACAAAAAAATCCTTAAGGGTTAGCTTTGAGCTATATTGCGTCTATGAAATCAGATAAGGCAATGGATTAAGTAAGAGAAGAACGTTAATTAATTCAGTGTGCAGCAGAACGTCGAGTGAATGTTCTAATACGGGCGGTCTCTCATGGATCAACGTATGCATATTTCTAACCGATATACTCCCTATGACAAGAACACAAGATACGTTGATTTTGGTGTCGATCGCTTTCTATGTCGCTCCGTTCGTTTCACACTTTCTTTCTCTCGCCGATAAGTGCTGTTATAACATTAATGAAACCTTTCATGCACTCTCAATGTCACATAAGTGAGAGTCTTAAATCAGAATACCCAAAAGTGAAAAGAAATGTTGGACTTTTGGGATCCAGTTTGAATCTGCATACATCAATTCGTGGGATTCCGGCTTGGGTATATATAGTCGAAATTAGATTGAACAGACACACATTCAGCTATCGCAGCGAGTCCTGGACAGTTCGACAACGCAAAGACGCTAAATATCCAAATCATCATGAAAATTTTCGTAAGTTCAGTAATTAAGTACAATAGCTAGAAGACAGAAGAAAAATCAGTAGTTTTATTCCCGCAAAATTTTCAGCACATTCTTTTTATGGGACACATTTTTTTGAAGTACATTTTTTTCATCAAAAAATTACCCCCATGAAAAAACAAAAATTAAAAAAATATTATATACTCTTTCAAGATAGAAACAGAAATCAACGCATACTATCATCATTTCTTTGCAGATTGTTCTGTCCGCTCTTGCAGCCGTGGCTCTGGCCAAGCCAGGTTATCATTGGGAGTCAGCTCATCAGACGGCTCACATTGCTGCCCCACTAATTTACGCAGCCCCACAAGCCTACGTGAAACACGTACCAGCTGCCCCCCTTGGTCATGATGGACGTGTCGTCGATACTCCCGAAGTCGCTCATGCAAAGGCTGAGCACGAAGCCGCTCAAATCAAAGCAAAGACGATCCTTGCTGAGAAAGCGTCATCTTGGGATGACAAGGCTTGGGACAACAAAGATTGGGACGAGAAAGCTTGGGACAACAAAGCTTGGGACAACAAGGCTTGGGACAACAAGGCTTGGGACAACAAAGCTTGGGACAACAAAGCTTGGGACAACAAAGCTTGGGACAACAAAGCTTGGGATAGCTTGCCAATCGTTGAAAGTGTCTCCCATCAAGTTTCTGCGCCCGTCACTTATGTCAAACTCGTGCCAGCTGCACCACTCGGTCATGATGGACGTGTCGTTGATACTCCAGAAGTCGCTCATGCGAAGGCTGAACACGAAGCTGCTCAAATTAAAGCAAAAATGACACTTGCCGAAAAAGCTTCGGCTTGGGATGTCAAAGCTTGGGACGACAAAGCTTGGGACAACAAGGCTTGGGACAACAAAGCTTGGGAGAGCTCGCCAATCGTCGAAAGTGTCTCTCATAAAGTTTCTGCGCCCGTCACTTATGTCAAACTCGTGCCAGCTGCACCACTCGGTCATGATGGACGCGTCGTTGATACTCCAGAAGTCGCTCATGCTAAGGCCGAACACGAAGCTGCTCAAATCAAAGCAAAAATGACACTTGCCGAGAAAGCTTCAGCTTGGGATGTCAAAGCTTGGGAGGACAAAGCTTGGGACAACAAGGCTTGGGACAACAAAGCTTGGGAGAGCTCGCCAATCGTCGAAAGTGTCTCTCATCAAGTTTCTGCGCCCGCCACTTATGTCAAACTCGTGCCAGCTGCACCACTCGGTCATGATGGACGTGTCGTTGATACTCCAGAAGTCGCTCATGCGAAGGCTGAACACGAAGCTGCTCAAAACAAAGCTAAAATGACACTTGCCGAGAAAGCTTCGGCTTGGGATGTCAAAGCTTGGGACGACAAAGCTTGGGACAACAAGGCTTGGGACAACAAAGCTTGGGAGAGCTCGCCAATCGTCGAAAGTGTCTCTCATCAAGTTTCTGCGCCCGTCACTTATGTCAAACTCGTGCCAGCTGCACCACTCGGCCATGATGGACGTGTCGTTGATACTCCAGAAGTCGCTCATGCGAAGGCTGAACACGAAGCTGCTCAAATCAAAGCAAAAATGACACTTGCCGAGAAAGCTTCGGCTTGGGATGTCAAAGCTTGGGACGACAAAGCTTGGGACAACAAGGCATGGGACAACAAAGCTTGGGAGAGCTCGCCAATCGTCGAAAGTGTCTCTCATCAAGTTTCAGCGCCCGTCACTTATGTCAAACTCGTGCCAGCTGCACCACTTGGTCATGACGGACGTGTCGTTGATACTATCGAAGTTGCTCACGCCAAGGCTGAGCATGAAGCTGCTCAGACCAACGAGAAGATTCTCCTTGCTAAGGAGTCAGCCAAGTCTTATCACTCTGGTGATGACGCGGTTTTAGCCAAAACCCATAGCCTAGTCTCCGTCTGGTAATCTACGACTCGAATGTTTGATAATTTATCGAGAATACATTAAAGACTTTGGTAAATATAGTTGGTGAATCCTCTGTTCGACATTTTATCGAACGAAAAGAACAATAAATATGAGAATGTTACATAATTGTCACTGTGACTTTTTCACCCTTTTCCTCGTTCCTTCATCAAAGACGAGATACCCTGTTTGAGAATACAGCTTACACAGCTTAAAGCAATTAAAAAATTGACGAAGTACATCGAGACGCTTATAAATAAAAAATAGCAAGTGCGAATTCTCGTCACTTCTTAATTGGCTTATATATCATCGGGTTCGATCCAATTTGATTGTAGGCAACAGTATGATTATCATGTGAGCTGCGAAATCTATTAACCAAACTACCACCTCTTGCGATCGTAAATTCCGCATACCGGAAACCTTGAACGGCAAAAAATTGAACCAAGCTCGACGGAACGTTTGCGTTCGTACGATCTGGATCACTTATCCTCTCTTTTATTCCTGTCTCAGTGTAGAAGAATGAAAAAGAAGAACAAAAAACGGACGACACCGGTTCACAACCAAAGGGTAAGTCGAATATGTAGTCCGGTTTCCAATCGTATAACCTTGCAGCGTCCCTGAGTCCAATCTGTTTACATCTTCGAACGAGGCTCACGGTCGGGATCTCGACATGCTTTTGCTCTGTTTGCAAGAATTCCGTGTGTAACCAGAGAAGAAGCTATAACTGAACCAGACGCCGAAGAGAATCTCGTGGTGGGGGTAAAACGTGCGAGTCAGTGCATCCGCGTGTATCAACACCCCCAATTATCTTAACGAAGCAATGACTTCCCGAACGTTCCCTCCGGCGTTAGTATATAAGCAGTAGGTGGTTTTTCACACTGAATACTTGAGTCGAAGCTTTCGAGCAAGTTAGTTCGGTGGTGACGAGCGAAAGCAAATTCAATTATGAAGGGACAATACGTAAGCCAACTTTGTATATATCAATATTTAACATAACTGATCGACGGTCATTCTATTTTTTTGTTCACACAACGACCATAATTTCTCAGAGTATCCTCGTGATTTTTTGTGCGATCACCGGAAGTCTGGCGAAGCCACCGCCAACTTTTCTCGAATACAGGGACAGCTATGGACAGTATAGCTTTGGTTATAGCGCACCCGGATCAGCGAGATCGGAGGTCAGATCGATTGACGGCTCGACCCGCGGCTCCTACACCTATATCGATGCTTCGGGAATAATTCAGAGTGCTCATTATACCGCTGATGGAAAGAATGGATTTCAGATTATCGCGGCGAATCTGCCTCAGGCACCGAGACCCGTTGAGGACACGCCCGAAGTAGCGGCTGTCAAAATTGACCATTCAAAAGCCGTCGAGGTGGCGTCGAAATTGGCTGAAGAAGTATCCCAAGATGACGGACAGATGCGACAATCAGCTTTCGTTGATGTTGAAAAATCTATGGATACTATTGTCATGGAAAATAACGCAGAAGTCGATGATAAAGTAGGCATATCAATAGAGGCAAAGGGTTCTCAGAGTCCAATGGAATCGGAGAATACAAATATCAATAAGGTGCCTGATGAAGTTTCGACGAAAGATTCTGCAGGAGGAAATTCGTCTGAAACAATAACGATTCCAGAAAAATCTAGTCAGGATAGCAACGAGGTAGAAAGTTACCGTTGACTAATAATTTATACATTCAATTTTGTTTGGTTTCAATAATATTATTGGGATTAAAAAACTATTCAGAATTTGTCATTGAAATTTTGCGTCGGGAATCATCAAACGATTCCGTAATTAATGAGTCGGTGAAATAGGCGTTAAATTTAAATCTCGTTCGCATTATAACGATCTTTTCTTACGACAGTCAATTCAGCTTGAAGCAAAATTAGCCGAGATTTTCAGTCAATCGGATGTTCCGGTAGTGACTACTTCATACGTGAAACCTAGCAGCATAAATCCTCACTCGAGGATTGAATTGGATCAGACGGGCGATGCGGCATCAGCTCGAATCACGCCCTCATTATCTCAAGGTTAGAATTATCAAGATCGCTGTTTAAAAAAAAATTATTTCACATTGATACTAATTATATCGCGAGAAAGGATTTTCTTTCATACCGAATGAATTACCATTTCAATGCAATTAAGCCATAAGGTGCATATTACTGTCCGCTTCTTTTTCGTACATTTCAAATATTTGTTATTCCCAACCTATCAAGTTATTCCTCCAAATTCGATTCCAATCATTCCTGGCTCATGTGCAACAAATTTTTGTGTTTGAACATTTTTTCAAAACTGAACTCTCGAAGAATGAATTGAGTTCTTTCCGAATTCAATTTTGTCAGCCTAAAACGAATTGTCCATTGAAATTTTATCACTCACTCTTCGGCAATTTTTTCCTGTATTGCAAGATCGTTTTTTACCTCCGACTCTCGCGAAAATCAATTACCGAAAGTGCGCAAGAAGCAAGATTATCAATGCGCAAGAAGCGCTTGAATTTCTTCTCTCTTTACCGCGATACCTTTACCTTTCACAAGAGTCTGTCGGACCTCGCGACCTCACCTGCACGTAGCCCATCGTCTTTGGAACTATCTGCACCAAGCCGACTATCACTTGGCGTCTCGACGTCCTCGCTTCCGCGGTCAATGACCATTTTTCAAGGTCGCGGTATGACGCGGGATAGCTTCTGTATGCTTGAGCGAAATCGACAGTAAAAAAAAGGCAGGAGAACTCAATCTCTCGCTCTCCTTCTCTCGATTCAGATCAAGGAACAGTGCGTGCATTTTATGCAATTTAAAATTTGAAAGGACGTCCAGTTCTTGACTTCCGAAAACATATCAAGTTTGACCAGAACAGATTATTCTCATAAAATTGCGGCCAATTATGGTCGCGTGTTTTAATTTTGAGGCAGGGATTATTGAAGGATCATTTTCCAACGCCAATGAAATTAATCAATAAAAATCACGCCGATAAAGATTGATGTTTTTTTTTTCATTTGCCAGACGAAACTTCGGATCCTTCGTTGACAACGCCAGCAGGAACGACATTGATGACGATGACGGACGGTCAGAAAGCTAAATTAATCGATGGAATGGGGCCACTTCCGGTTGCACCGATGGAATCGTCGAAGAGCATCGAAAAGCCACAGGAATATTCGACTGCTTTTGTACCCGGTGTGATAACACACCCGAATCCTTTTCTCCCATACACTGTTAACGTCGGTCCAATTTATCGTCATTACAGTCCTTATCACTACATTCATTATGGCGTGCTCTAAAAAAGCTCACTTCCGGGTCGACAAAAGTTTCGTCCGATCACAATAATGCGTCTCTCTGTTAAGCGTCGATACAATGATTCGTTGGATAAACAATAAAAGAAACGGTGCTTTAGAAAAGAAAAGAAAAAAAAACCTTCAATTATTTTCTTCATTTAGAAAAAAAAACTCGCAGCCACCGAGTGAATGTTCGAAGGTAAGTGTATATCATAATCATGACTTTATCATTTTATTCTTCTTTACAAAATAACGCAAGATGGGTGAACGATGAAACGAATTATATGCGCGAATAATAATCGATAATAATTCAATAATAATAATAATAATGATAATAATAATAATAATGTATAATATTATTTGTATAATATAATAGTAATAAAATGCTGCCTGTAGATACGGTATATATATTATATTATAATATATATGATATATATTATACATATAATATATATATTTATATACTATATGTACATCGGATCCTATTACCGACGTGTATAATCATATTTTGTTATTCGAGATTTATTTACCATCGAATTAGTCATTTACGATAGGAGAATCGAGTTATTTCATTAAATTGTCAACTCTTAGTTTCATGCTCGTAGTGTTTTCTCCTATCCGTCAAAACGCGCTTTTTGTTCAAAAAAATAAAATTAAGTAGACGAGATCCTTTTTCATTCACGTTGTAATTTCGTGAGCGCACCCATCCTCGAATTAAGGGATAATTAACCCATTTTCGTCGATGTTCTCGACACATTGTCTAGGGAAATACGATAATAAACTATCCATTTGTGTATTAACGATAAAAACGTCACGATCGATTCCGAGTTAAAGTTTTAAGGGCCTGTGAAACTCAAAAAAAAACTTGAATTCCATTGGAAAAAAAAGAAATCCACATTTAGCTGCAATGGAATGGCAAATTTAAATTGTCGAAATTACATGTAATTTTTTGGGCAATCGTGGAAAATTGTTTCCCATCATACGAAACGCGCTCACGTATTGATACCGACGAATCTAATTTTTTTTTTATTCCAGAGAGCCGTATTCGAGAAAACTGCAAATTGATTTTGTTTTTTTTTTTCAATAGGATTACAGTATTTCATTCGATTTGAGGATGAAAATAAGATCATAATAAATTATCGGTTTGATTGACAATAAAACAATAAAAATTTATTGAGAAACTCTTGAAAAATGACTCTGACACCGAAATGGAATAGCTCTGAGGTAATAAGGCCGGAAAAATTAAAATTAATGTGAAAAATGGACGAATCTTTCCGCGTTCCCATCGAATCCAGTCGATTTTATTATTATTTTTTTTTTATTTCTTATATTCTTCGACTGCAGTGTCGATAATTCGATAGCCCACAGTGGCGAGAGGCCTTAGGTGTTAATCAATATTTCGTGTGAAATCGTATCGTTCGATTATCTCGTCATTGAGAATTTCCATCCGGATCCAATCGCTTTACGTCGTTTTTCTCACACCGTTGCGTTTTCTAATACTGAATAAAATCACACATTTCAATCGCTAAACCCACTTGTCCCGCTAAACGTTAAATTTGTCACAATCGTGCTAACAATAGGAATTTATACTTAATAATCAATATTAATTAATTAACGATCACGATAGCTAATAATTAATATTTATATCCCGATTCTCATCATCGATTTTTCTCGTTCTGTCTTGTTTCACTCGTTTCCTCATTTTCTTCATCATCAACTTTTTTTTTCTCGCTCTATACATAACTCTCTTATATTCATATTATATATATATGTATAATATATATAAATCTAAATATAATATGTATTTATACTGTTCATATGTTTATACATATATATATATATTTATATATAATATATTCGTTCTAACGTAATCGTAACATCGCAAATATTTTTCGCATGTATTACTCTTTTTCTCCTGTTCTTCTATTTCTTCTTCTTCTCTCTTTCTTCATGTTCCTCGAAATTTTATATATTTACGCCACCGTAGAGATCATTTTCATCAACTAATACGTTTCATTTCGCGATTTTTTTTTTCTCTTTTGAATAAACTATTTATCGTAATTACAAAGAATCGCGAAACGAAACGACATGATTCCACCTGTTTATAATAATAATTAATGATATTCGGTGAGCATTATCGTCGACTAACGAGCCTCGAACACGCCATTGATTCTCAACGCGAAAAACAAAAACAAAAAGTAGAAACATCTTTTTGTTTTTGTTTTTTTTTTCATTCGTTTATATTCGTAAATATTCCTGTATGTTCGTGCATCCGTAGTGATTTTATATCGTTTACGTTGATGAATATACTACGTGACATGTATAACGTTCTCTCGAGAACTTGTAATTTCAAGTATCGTTTCGTTTGTCTAGTTTTTTTTTAAATGTATTTTATTCCGGTTTCTTTTAAATAATTATTATTTCTTCTTCAATTTTTGTTTCCTTTGGGCGGTATTGTTGTTCCGTAAGCACGAATCGGTGCTGCGTTGCGTGTATAAATGTGACGAGAGAAGTATGAAATTATGATGATAAGGGAAAAACGATGGGATGCGTGCGAGTGCCAAAAATTTTAGTAAGCTGGGTGAAAGTATTTGCGAAACGTTTGCTTAACATTTCTATCAACGTTGACGCGCAGCGTCGTTTTGTTAATTATAAAACTTTCTCGAGCGATTTACTATTTTTTTTATTTTTATATTTATCTGTTTCACATCGAAAAAGTAGTCACGGAATCTCCCGAAAATGAACAATATCGTGGGGGCATCGATCGTAATTTTTTTCCGAATCCTTAATAATAAAACAACCTTCCGGATCATCGTGTAATACCTCAGTGTCCTTAAAATTTGCTTTATCCTATATTTATAATTCATTTAATATTAATCTTCCCCTTCATTCGCGGATCCTTCGCTTAGCGTCTCAAATACGACCGTATGTATAGTATTAGCTGTCGGATTTTTTGTTAATCTTACATTGTAATTTATCAATTATTCATAAATAATTTTTTTCGCATTAGCACTGTAATATTGATTCTCAATTGACACTATATCCCTAGCATTATTATTCCCTCGTTAATATATATATATATATATATATATATCTTTTTATTTTTTCACATCTCACTGCGATTTTTCATCGGATTTCACGAGGTTCTCAAAGCTCTTTAATCTTCTCGCAAATTTGTCTTCTATTTTTAACGTTTGACTTTAATTAACTTACGTTCTAATTAATTCCGCCGATCATATTCAAACCTATATACCCCCTCTCATCAATATTGATTCTACACACTCTGGATATGTAAAAGGATTCATCGTCTCTTCTTTTGTACCCCGAGGTTGTGATCCTTGGCGAAAAAAGTCTCGCGGATACATGTTACATGTAATTGGGATACGTCGATGGCTCGAAGTTAAAAAAAGGGTCCATCGATTGTTCAAAAGTGTGCGATGCCGTTTTAACATCGAAGCCATCGACGTGGACCTTTTTTTCTTCCGATCGACTCGCTCAAACACCTGAGTATAAAGAAGCAGCTTCCCAGAGGAGTCGATCGAAATTCACCAGATCGACGTGAAGTTACTTAACTCGCGATGAATCTCATTCGGATCCTAACGTAATTTCCCATTGCAATCACACGTCTTCGTTATTATTTTAATTACCCAGGGCGCCCCCGTCTCAGAAGGAACACAGCCACACTTATCAACGCACAAAATCGTTCATTCGTGGGGTAGGTACGAAATTTTGCGACATTTTGATGCGGATTTGAAAATATCGACTCTTTTACTGGGGTCTTAGTTGTCCATATTGAATAGAAGAAAATTGATCGAGGGGATAAAAAAATGGTCCTGCGAGTGGCAATCGCGCGAATATACGAGAGGGAGACATCTGGTGACGAAAGATTGAACTCATGAGAGAGAATTCATGAGAGAGAACAACTGAGTTCTTTGTGAATCGTTAAATCGGCACATTTTTATCTGTACCGATTAAAACTCTCCCATCGAGCGACTCTACCACAGTCCCGCCGTTACATCCTTTTATAACTCTACCAAATGTTCAAAAAATATATCATTTTGAAAACAAGCCTCCGAAAACAACTATACCGAACAACAAGTTCCCCTGAGAGACAACAAGTCTCCCTCTACTGGGGGAAATCTCATGGGAAAAGTCCACTGATTTGTTTTCCTAGTATTATTGTTCGGTAGACTTGTTTTTCGAGGCTCGTTTCGTTGAACATTTATTTTTTCATATTCGATAGAAATATTGTTTGAGAGAGTTATGAAATGGTAGTGATCGGTCAAGTCTTTCGACGGTGGCTTTGTAATCGGTCGAGATGTAAATGTGACGTTATGTCGCAATTTTCTTAAATACACAACCTGAGAGATCTTGGTCTACATTCACGTATTCCTTGGTTCTCAATTCCTCAATCGTTCGATTGTCTTTTAGGCCTTGATAAGTCCTAATTCGAGATCACTTGACTCCGGTAAACAAGCGCGATCGAGATAATCGCGAATCAATGTACACATTGTTTATTATATATTATATGATAGTTTTTTAAGTAATGACGACCTCTCTAACCCGAATCGACTAAATATATTTATTCAATCGCGATTTCAATTGGAAGTATCGTTTTACAATAGAAAAATTTCCGCAAGACCGAAGAAATAAAGAAACGAAGAAAAACGATTACTCTCACTAGCTAACACTCATTTTTCTTCCCTAACTCACGATTAGTTGTATATATATAATTCGAAAATTTATCTTATCTCAACTAATATTCTTATTAAATCCTAGAGTATATTTAGGGTAATAGTTTTTTTTTAATATATATATATATATAATATAATTGATTTATCGCGCGTACTCGTGTAATTTTGTACATGGAAGAAAAAAATTCCATCAAATCGTCGCAGCTTCTTTTATCTAAGTCTAATTGCTTAGATACTTGTTCGACATGCGCAATATACTCATTAAGGTGGTTAAAAAAACACGTTATTTTCACGATTGCGCTTCTCGTCGGGATTCAGACTATCGATGGTCCTTTAGGTCCAAATTACCAAAATCTCAACGAGGAACGCAGTCCGAAAAGACGGTATTTTTTTTTACCATCCTGATACTTATCCTTATCTTATTTATTTACCTTTCGTGCTCTTATCTATTAGTAACGATCGAGAGGCCCGGGCCCAACTGCGGAGGCCGGAATTATAATTTTCGACAGCGTCGATCAAAATTCATCTCGTGTTTTCAAGCGCTCATCCTCAATCATACATCTAGAAATAACTTTTTTGTTTTGTTTTCAATGATCTACGAAATTCTTACTAGCGCAAATTTAATGGGATAAAAAAATTCGTGCTGTATGCTGTGTATAAAAAAAATACCTATTCCCTAAATCGACATAATACTCACGATATTCGATCGAGATCGAGGTCACCGTTGTTTTTGCTAGTTATTTAATTATTTTTTCGTTCGTATCTCCCTCCCTCACTTTCTAAAAACACTCGCAAAATTTCTTCGTCTTTCTCCTCTTTTAATCTTTATGA
The DNA here is from genome assembly GCA_946863875.1 of Alloplasta piceator. Lineage (NCBI taxonomy): Eukaryota > Metazoa > Arthropoda > Insecta > Hymenoptera > Ichneumonidae > Alloplasta > Alloplasta piceator. The sequence goes on from OX333079.1 coordinate 11,943,539, forward strand.
TAATATTATTATACAATCCACACGCGTGCCCGTGTGATTTTGCCCTTTAAAGTGTCTGCGTGTTGTTTATGATTGTTTTTTTTTGCTCTATTTTTATTCGACGATTGTGTGCGATCCTCAATACACAACGAGAAGACTTATAGAGCATGCGGAAGAAGATTTTTTGAGAGACGAAGAGGAGGATTATAGTGAATACATTCATATACGGGGCACTCCAAGTGAAATCGACCAGTGTCGGACACTGAATCCCTTCGATTTTCGAATGTTTTGGGGGGAATGCTTTTTTCTTATCCGAAAAACCTTTCGCAAATGTTTTAACCGAAAAAACATGTATTGCAGACTCTCAAGATCAAAGGGGTCGCGAGTTGATTTCACTCGGAATGCCCTATACATATATTTATAAAGGAATGTTTCGTGTGTGCGCGTAATAAAAATAGAGTTCGACAGATACGACGACATTTTATAGGCCGTTTTTTTTCGTAGTTCGTGAAGAAGAAGTAGAAAAAGAGAAGTACATCGATATGTATAAGATAAGTACATATATAGAGAGAGAATACAGGAGCGACGAGGCGGCGTTTATTCGCACTTTCGCCGTTCCACCATTTTGTTTTGTTCTTTGAGAAACAAGTTAATAAAAACACAGCTCGTTTGTTTGAAATAAAGGCGAAGAACTAGATTCAATTGTCGCATCATTCGCTCCACGATTTTGCTCGTGCTGTTGATGAGAAAGAAGATGAAGGAACAAATGAAAAAACGTCTCCTCGAGACGAGGCGTTGATGTAACCTCCAAAAATGTTCAAAGCATTTTTCTCGAAGATGGTTCAATGAAATTAAAAACGAACAACGGGGCTGTCTGTGCCTGTTAATTCACACTTCCCCAAAATTGGTCTTTAATCTCACGAGCCCATTTTTTTCGAAATTCCATTTTAAAAAAATCTTGCTGATCGACTCTTCTCGATTCCTCCGAGAGAATGAAGATTTTCGATTGATTGAGAGTTTTCACGTCTCGCTTATGCTTCTCATCATCGTTCTTACGCATAATTTAATTAATTTTATACAATTATTTGCTAATGATTGTTTCGAATTGTCGATTGTGGCAACGCTCAGTTGAATGACAGAGAGACGTGAAAACTTCCGGTAAAATCGAGCTAGAAAATAGAGAGAACAGTAGAAAAATAAAGATTTGTCGGTCACCGCAGATGGGAAAAAAAATTACACCAATAGCGAAGGATAGGAAGATATAGATATTTAGAAATTTGTATAGATCTGAGTATGTATGTATATATGTATATATATATATATATATGTATATATCTGCATGTATATTAGACTGATTAAAAAAAGCGACTATTTTTTGTTTTTCGAAGTAACATATTAAATATAGTTTCGGGAAGGTGAAAAGAGATGCCTGTTAAAAGCAGAGCTCTTAATAATAATATTCAGCGGTTGCACATCGCATATTTTTATTTCCCATTTAAATAACACAGGAAAAAAAATTTCAAACTTTGAAATTTGATATCTCGGTTTCAAGTCAATGTACCAAAATGAAGGACACATATTATTGTTGAGAATTGAACGCTCTACAAAAAAAGATCTCTTATGACTTTTCGATAAACTCACTCCTTCAAAAGTTATTCACGTTCTAATATATATTTATATTAGACTGTGAATATGGGTGAATTTATGTTGGTAATTTCTTTAAAAATTAGGTAATTTATGTTAATGCGATTTAATCTTTTGTTTCAGGAAAGATTTTACGATATTTGGTAATAAGTTTCAACATTTTGCTGGAAACGAAAAAAAGTGAAACTTACTCTAAATTTAACTTGAACGTTGAATAACTTTTGAAGGAGTGAGTTTATCGAAAAATCATAAGAGACCTTTTTCGTAGAGCGTTCAATTCTCTACAAGAATATGTGTCCTTCATTTTGGTACATTGACTTGAAGTCAAGATATAAAATTTCAAAGTTTGCAAATTTTTTTCCTGTGTTATTTATATGGGAAACAAAAATATGCGTTTTTAACAGGCATCTTTTCTTACCTTCCCGAAAGTATTCAATATTTTACTTCGAAAAACAAAAAATAGTCGCTTTTATGAATCAGTCTAATGTATATAATTTATACCCGTTATGTATGGTACAGACAGATATGGAGCTACATAGATACACGGATCACTATTAGAGGTATAAGTATATATATATATAGCTATGAAATTATAGAGTGTGTATAGTAAATAGACAATGTATGGATATGATTGGCGATATAAAATGATAAAATACGTTTATTCATATCTCGTCGTGGATAAAGCGAGTTTATGATATGAAAGCATTTTGTTTTCTCCAACTTTTTGTAGAATAAGATACGATCGATCATGAAAATCGATCAAATGGTATTATCAAAATAACAGAATAATAATGTATCGATCATTTGGGCTTTGTATTTAAACTTATACCACCGATGACGATCGAGATGTTAAAGAGAAAACGGTAATTGGACCATTTTTAACTCCGATTTACCAAAATATCGAACGATGCTTCGTTATCCACGACGTAACACGCACACGCATCACTCACACACGCCTGCGCGTGTAACAAAATGCTCAATTGGAATTGTTTCATGATATTTTGAACATTCAACAAAAATCGCCATTCATGCCCCAACCTGTGACACAACTATAGTTCTATTATTATATGTATGCGAAGATAGACAACATGATTTTTCGTTCTTCTCTGTGCATTCGACAACGATCCCTGTGCATAATTCGTCATCATTATTTTTTTCTTTCCTTTCAATCTTCCGTTCAATATAATATATACTATATTCAAATCGGTATCACGATCACTCCATGTTAATCTTTCTTTCGTTTTTCACTCACTCGCCTTCGGCTATTTCTTCTTCTTTTCCTCCGTTTCCACTCTTCAATTATTCTTTCCCTTCTTTTATATTTGCGTTCAAAAGTAAAACGTTGATCCCATAGAATACGTGTTTAAACATCTAGGCACAATTTCTAACGATTGTTTTGGGCGAGATTGTGCGCAAGAAACCTTTCGAGTGAGCTGTTTCCTTATATTCGCGACAATCATGACTTTTTAAATATTTATTTCTCAATTATATCTTTCTTCTTTTTTTCAGTGCTAAAATTTTGTAATGTATCGTGAATATTTCCCGAGCTTTATCGCAAGATCGATGCCAATGGTGGTTGAAACTCAAGATCTGAATTTGTGAAATAGGATATTGGAGATTGTTGGAAGAATTTTATTTTCTTAATTTGGACAAACGCCCTACTTAATCAATAGTTCTCACAATTTTAATCGCGCAAGCAACGATGGCGTTTCTTTAAATGCACTACGGTTCCCCCACTTACGCTCGACGGATCTACCGCGCATGCGCATGGACGTCCTTTGTCATCGCGCATGCGCTTCAGCCGTAGTGCGGACAAAGGGAGCGTAAGGGATTGGTGGGAAATGACAAATCGCGTCGATTGTTTGCAATAAGAAAACGATCGAGAAGCTGCGAGTTATAGTAACACATAGGATACTTTTGGTACAGTAATTGAAATACTTTGGGGCACTTTAACAGTCAAACCAGTGCTGAAATTAAAAAAATCATTTCCATGAAAATGTTCAACTTCAGATACTACAAATAAAATAAATGAAATCATTGAAACCTTTTGAATTTTCGCGCAGGATAAACAAATGATTGTCATCTGATAATTATTAAGAAAAATCTGACGGATATTTTTTAAAATAAATTATTGGACATAACTCTATGAAGACCGTTGAAATAAATCGTCAAAATATTCGATTCTACGGTGAACGTTCCCCGCGAGTATTTTTTCTCAATGAAGAACGATTTCCAAAATTAAGCACTGATTTGTCCGGCACGAAGGGCTTTTTGAATCCCTTTGGATTGTGAGAGCTATGACGAGTATTTCTCGTGTAGAACTTCAAATAATGGTGCGCGATAGAGAAGCGACGATAATTATACTTCACGTTCTCGTTTGATTTTTGAACGTGAACATTTTTTGTGCGTATTTGGCGCGTCAAGTTAGTCGATAGATGGTTAGAGACAGGCAGACAGAGGACACACAGGCAAACAAACGGCAAGCGCGTGTTCAAGATCGCAAGAAGAATACAGAACACACCTGTTCAACTTTAACTTTGTGTGCAAATTGTGTATTGTAGTTTTTTTTTCGTGTTTTTTGCTAATCAAATTGTAACCTGTCACCACAAAAACGATCGAATCGTCTGAATGAAATCTTCCATATTTACTAACGCGAAAACATCGGTATACGTTCATATAAATATATATGGAGGTCTGAATTGATTTTTTTCGGCTTATAGACAGTAAAATTCTGCGCCACGTCATAATTAAGTTCGTACATGTTTAAAAAAAAATAGAAAAATAGAAAATCATGAAGCCTAAAAAAACCGTATATGATTAAAAAAAAACATAAGGAGAAGGTGAAACGAGGAAAAGATAGAAACACAAAATAAAAACGGGCAGGTTTCACAAATTAGATATATTTGTCGTTGCTGTTGTTCCTATGCTTGTATTTTTCATCTCCCTCAAGACAATGAAAAAGAAGAAAAAACAATAATAAGAAACATTAAAATTATCGCGAATCAAAGAAACTTTGTGAAGAGATGCATTGACGCGAAAACTGATTTTTTTTCGCAGATAAGAAACGACGTTCGATGATTAAAAATTATATGTATACAATTAAAAAAGGAAGAAAAAAAATATTAGGATGGAGAAGAAAAAAACAAGAGACACAAGGATATGGGTAATTAGCGGTGAAATATAGTGATACGGCGATAGAAGAAAAGTAGACAGTTCGAGTAGATAGCATAGTGCGTATAGTAGTGAGAATATAGATTGACAGATAGATACATAGTTGCGATATTTTTTTAAATGTTTTTTTTTCTTCGAGAGCTGAAGAGATAATAGTTAGAAGTAAGAAGTAGTAAATAGTAAGAGTAGATAGTAGTAAATAGTAAGAGTAGTATAGTAGTAATAGAAATAGTACAGTAAAACTAAGTACTATGTAGAGGAGACACTAGCGACGATAGTAAATAGTGAACAGTAAATAGTAAATAGTAATAGTGGTAGTAGTAGCGATGACAAATTTGTGAATGCGTAAATTAAACAAATACCATTCGATTTCTCGATACAGTTAATAATGCAATCGGCATTGGTAAAAACTAACTCGTCTATGTAGCGGAGGGGGGGAAAATAGGCGAATCTGGCACTCGACGTGTGTGCGCGCGGACGTATTTCCGCTTCGGGTGAAAATACACACAAACACGCATACACACGCACACACACGCACACACACACGCTCGAGAAAACGAAAAAAAAAGATATAAACGTTAACTAAAAAATACTTAGGATAGAACGATAATAATAAGGCCGTAATAGTAATATCGATTAATATTAAGAATTCATAGTGTTGAATGTAAAATTAAAAATTAAAAAATAATAATTGAACCATACAATTAATGGTATAGATGTAGAGCGACAGTAGTAGTGACAGTATAGCGATGGACAAATAGCAGTGCTGTAATACTAGTAAACGCACGGTGTAAGAGGAGAAAAAAACACTATGCTAGCGGCAGATCTGTATTCGAGATGAAAAAAAAATTATAATAATCTTGAAGAGTAGGAACCCAAAAAAAAAAAGGCCGCTTTAACGCAATCGTACGGACTTTCTCGGATACAAACGCTCCTTCCTTTCCTCCCCGTTCCTCTTTCGCATCGGTGCATTGTGCAATTTCGAACGTTCCGATGAAAGTTTCTTTTTGTTATTTGTCTCTTTTTTTTAATAATTGTCCGACCATCGATTCGATTCGTCCGATCTTCGTCATCAAGTTTATACGGAGATTAAAGAAAAACGGTGGGGAAAAAAAGAAAATACATTCTCTGAAATTAGGGCGATCGGTGACGCTTCTAGAGTCAAAGATAAACGCATGCGAAAAGCCATTTTCATTGTTTTGTCATTTTTCTTCGTTTCAATGCATTTTTTTCGTCCTTCTCGTGTCGCGCTTATAAAAATATTCAACTTTGGGGGAAGAGAAAATTAATCTCCGACCGTTTGTCTATTTTTTTTTTGTTGACATTGGAAATTTCGTCCCGCCGAGTAGAATGTAAGGAAGAGATTGGTTTGTCCTTTGTGCAGTGTGTGTCGATGTACTTGTGTATGTGTGTGTGTGTGTGTGTGTGTGTGTGTGTCTGTTTGTGTTTGTATTTGTGAGGTACAAAAAATATTCGTAATTTCGTGTGCGGGCGTTTGCGTGATATTCATTTTTTCATGCTAGCGACCACGATAATTTTGCTTCTTTTTTTTTTGTTTCTTCTCATTTTGGTTTTTTTTTCTCCCAGTGTTTCCTCGCGGATATGCCTCATTCGTTCATTTTTTTTTCGTTTTTTTCTTCTTTTTTATTTAATCTTACGTCGTAAAATAATGCGAAATTCTCACTTGCCATTAAAACTATAATGTAGCCTTCAAAATCTATCTCGGTGCTCTCTAAACTTCTATCAATCTTTTTTTCCCGAAGATTTCCTTCTACTTTCTTACCGACAATCTCAGTATCCGATCTGATGAAAAATAAAGTGAATGAAATAGGAAAATCAATCGATAACGATCGTGCTAAATGGGCGAGGCTTTTTCGGAATATGCCGGAAAAATTACTAGTTTTTTTTTGCTTACTTGCTTCATTTCTCACATTTTCATGGTCCCTCCGATAAAAAGCCTCCCCTCCGCCAGACGGGTTTTTCACGACGTTGGTCTAACTCTGAAATGCCTTGACTTGCGATTTTTTCATCGATAAAATCAGCCGGATCCGCGCGAGCCTGTGCGCTATTTTTTCTTTCCTCTCTTTTCCCTTTTCGAAATCGCTACATCACAATAAAATATTTCTCGCAAGAGCCGCCCGTAAATACTTCGATATTTTTTTCAAATTTGCCTCTCTTCATTTTAGGTTCTCCCTCATTGTATTTTACCCGTGTGTGACTACTAAATCTCTAATCAACTTACTAAGAGCTTAACCGTAATACGCCCGCTCTGACAATTGTTCTCCTTTTAAAAAAAATGATTTGTCTTGCCGGAGCTGAGCTGATTGTGATTTGCAACGCAATTCCTGGCCCAATACTGGTTTCCTTAGTTTTCTTTTTTTTCGTCATCTTCCTCATCATTAAATTCTTTTATTCTCCAATGAATGATACCGATAGTCCGTCACTCTCAACGCAAAGCTGACGTTGATATTATTTTTTCATTAATTTCATTCAGATTTGACCTATCGAAAAATTGAGAATATTTACAATAGAAAAGTGAATTTTCCATGGAGGATCATCAAGAAAATGTTGCACGACGGAAAAGAAACAAATTTTCAAGATTTAAATTATATACAATAAATTTCGTTTATCCTATCAATATTTATTTTCCATCGCTAATATTTTTTTTTTTCTAAATTGAAACAACGCCGAAGAGTGAAGAGGTACGTCAGAGTCAGCTGAGCGTCTTGAGCAGCGTTAGCACTATCGGGAGCACGAAGGGAGTACGTTTCGAAAAGTGACCGCGCAAAAAGGTGGAATGGAAATGGATTTTCTTCCAATTTTCATCATGTCGTGGTAGACGTTTTTGTTCGGTTAACTTATGCCCGAATTTCCGAAAACGTACCCAGAATAGAGGGCGACAGGAAGAGAGTAGGAAATAAACGAAAAATATTCAAAGAAGAATATGAGAAACCCACAAAAGTATGGAAGTAGGAAAAGAAAGCTATCTCGAGAAAATCCGTTCTGTGGGGAATGAAACGGGCCCTGTTTTTTTTCTGATACGAGGATATGAAAATCAAATTGAAAACGAAAACGATGGGATTTAAAAGTTTCGTGGAAACGAAAGACTGGATAAATCTGAGAAATAGGAGAAAATTTTTTCGAAGAGCTCGAGGGTTGAGGCATGAGAGGCTAAAATTGTTCTCTTTTGTCAATTGGCTGATAGAGAAGTGATTGTCATGTAACTATACACGTTATTCGGAGCTTAGATAGAAGCCTACGGATAAATCTCGACTCTAACAGCGTTTATAATTCTTATCACCTAAATTTCCATACACAGCTTGTATATTTTCTCGTCTCTAATCGCCCTTGACGTCTTAAATGTGAATTTCTTTTCCTCTTTGTTTTGCCTCCCCTACTTTTGTAAAAAAATGCCTATCTTTCGGGATTCTCGAGGTGTCGTCATCGTTGAAGGGGAGAAAAAGAAAGAAAACACAGATTCGATCCCTCGTCGTGATTGTGCCTAAAGTTAATACTCAAAATTCTAGAAGTCATGCTTCCTTGTATTATCATCTAAAAACGTCTATCGTTATTCCTTTTTTTCCATCTACTTTTTTTCCTCTCGTTTCTCTCTCAACATCGATATACAAACATCAAAAGTCACGAGACATTTTTTTTAATACAGAATCAGCAATTGTGTATTACAGTTTAGCGACAGATTTGTCAAGAGCAGTTTTTTCTTATGTTTCAATTTTTGTAATGCTTTTATTTAAATTACGGTGATGTTGGATGAAATTCGTCAGTCGATTATCGAGCATTTTTTTTTTCTCGAGATTCGAAGAGTAAAAAAAAAAGCAGAGTAAGTGAGAAAGTTAGTCCGCAAAGTTAATCCGCATAGCATAATTTTGATTCCTTGAAATCGTGTTCCCGAATTCCACTTTTCCACAATCTCGCACTTTTTTAAAAATCGTTTTCTTATTTTTTTTCTTTGTCAACCCTGTTTCTAATTGTAATTTACGTATGAATATATATATATATATATATAGGCATATATATATATATAATTTCACGGTGTATTAATTTACGAGTTTCAACGTTTTTTCACGTGCTCGAAACTATGAGTGTGAGACAATGACGGGGGGTGGGCGATGCGTATTTTATTCACTCACGTAAAATCCTAGTATTTGTAGATTTTCTTTTAATCTTGTTTCTTTCAGTATCGTCGTTATATTTTATAATTCATGCGTAATTCTAGGTCTTATATGTTATTAATAAAATATAGTTATATATGTAATATATATTGAAATGCAGCTAATCCTCTGATCTCAATACTTTGCCCTCTCATTCCTCAAATTCTCGCTATTCTTCGCTACAATGCAATATATCAAATATATAGAAGATACCTATGGTCGGTGTACGCGCATGATTTATATATTTTTTTTCTTCGATTCTTTTAAAATCATTTTTTCTCAAACGTGAAATTTGTTTTTCATCCGGCACGAACGCAGAGACTTGAGAAGAAAACAACAATTTGACATCGGCTTTTTGCGCGCACGCAGTTCGTACACCGTGAAATTTATTTTTTCGGGCATTCCGTCGATCCGACTACAAGTTTTCGTATCCTGCTTGATTTCTCTTTCTTCCCATAGAAAATCAATAAAGTTTTTTTTATCTCACGCAGGATCAAAAAACTTTGGAATATAAAAAATCATGAATACTTCTCGTACGTTGGCTATTCCAACTATCAACCTCGGCCCCCCTCAATCCAGCTATGTATTTTTTTGTTTTTCTCGTTTATTCGAGCCTTATCTTTCTTCGCGAAACGAATTTCATATCGCGGTCAATTTACAATTTGTTCTCAAAGGTTCTCTCGAAAGGCAAAGAAAAATTGATAAAGATGCACTAAGATGGAAATTGCGGATCGTTGGTGAAAGAAAAGAAAAAGAGATGGAAAATGAAACAGTCACTCTCGAATAGTGAGGAAAAAATTATTTTGAAAAAAAAGGTCATTCGTGTGAAAATAAAATTCGAACGATGAAAACTATGGATCTTTGAATTGGGCGCTAAAATAAAATAAAAAACTAGATGCTGTTTGTAGCGATGGGTGATATAAACGTTAGAAAATAAAAATAAAACTCAGTAGAGAAATACTTGACGTAAGTCTATTAATACTAAAATGGATTTGTGTTTACGTTTCAATGTGCTTTTTGTGCTCCGGTTTCAAAAGTGTTGAATCAGTGGAATCGTCATTACCGACTTAAATCTGACAACGAAAAACTTTTTTTTTAATGAATATCAAAGGAGAAACTCGAGGTCAAAAACGCGCTCAACCATTTACTCTCTACCCCATAACTTTAAGGTTATCGTAGTTGTAAATTGGTAATTGCGTTTGCAAGATTTTTAAATTACAAATATAGAGATTCGAAAGACACAGATCATAGATGCAAAGAATGGCCCCTTCGCTCATGCCAGCTACTCGCTAAATGTTTTTTCATTTCATTCCGGGAGAAACGATTAATTTCCTATTGTTTTTCATGTTTTTCCTTCATACACGCCGGAAACGGCTGAATAGCGAAAAAAAACTTTTCATCCCTACATTTTTAACGGCTAGCCTACTTTGGCACAACACTGACCCGGGCCGGCACTCGCTTATGTTTTTATTTCATTTCTCTTTTTCTTTGTTTGTTTAACCCTTTTGCTCTTCAATCACGCTAAAATATTAGTCCCGTATTTTGTATAGTCTCTCCCCCCCGTCCAATTACAACAACGAACGAAGAGACGTTTATGCTGAATTTTTTTTCTCGCGTTCCATTCGAAAGCGTCGTCTCTGATTAAAAATTATCATTAGCTTTTAATTGACTCCAAGAGAACGTCGCGTCGAACCGATCGACGCGACTGTTTTGTTTTCGATTTCTTTTGCCTATTTTACACAGAACTCGCATAATCTGATCTACGTATTTCTGGTTTTACTTTTCTCGGCAATTCTCTAATATATCGCGGTATTATTATTTCGTTTTCTTCGTGTAATTCAATAAATTTCTTGCGTTAATTAAGTGTATATATATTATATATTAGTATGTATAGATGGTACACGTGATTGTGTATGCGCACATATTTTGTTTGTCATTGTTTTTAAAGTTACACGGGTAAGGAGTTGTCGGCGAGAACGCGTTTTTTGAAAATATTCTTTACCTTTTCCTCACAATCTGTATCGTGAATAATCAAAATGACCATCTGTATACATATTTATTTATTTATTTGAATGCTGATTTGGTTCCGTGGGAGATTTTTCGTACTACAAACTCTGCTCTTTTTTTTTTTTTTTGACCATCGAATAAATATTCTGAATTTTTCATCTCACGAATTTCCCGACTCTGACGAAATTCAACCGCTAAGCTGAATTCTTTCTATTTTTTCCGATTACCGATGGAAAGCTGCAGAAAATTACGCGGTTATTACCCGGTTCCAGTTTGTCGCAGCTTTGTCGTTTATCGGTGCGAAGAAAAAAAAAGCGTTTTTGCAAGGCAAAGGACTCGATAACGGCGATATGTTTGAATTTCTCCCGCATCACATGCTCGATTCGACAGTCGTCAAAGTCTATGTATTTTTCTAGCCATCTAACATGTTGTTATTGTTTCCTTTATATTGAAACGAGAAAAAAAGTACAGAAACACGTATGGAGGAAAAATAATAAAATAAAAAGAAACCACGTGTCGGGTGTGTGTCCGAGTGTGGGTGACAGTGTTGATGTGCTTTATGCGAACATGCGCGTCATTATAATACTATAAATTGTCGAGAATGAAAAAATTACGAAAAATGATGAAAAAAAAAATTATAATTATGATAATTAAAACCCCTTTCGAGTCGTACTTTCACGGCCATGCGATATATCGGGGACAGTGATGTCGCGGAATTTGCTAAACGGGTCGACGATTTTTTTTTCTCCCTCTCTTCTCACACTACTGGCAATTAAATCGTCGATTCGCTGCGAAATTATCAACGCGAGAAATAATATTAAAAAAAAAAATAAAATAAAGAAATCACTGCCTCGAATTACTTGGAAATGACTCGGATATTTCTCCAAACGGATCGATGGTTTTCAATTTTTTTTTCTCTTCGATTTTCGTTCTCCACTCGTCATTTTTCCCCTTCCCACATCGATCGATCCGCTCGAGAAATCTCAGTAAATAGCACCTTCCATAAAAGCTGCATAAGACCCATTTCTAACATTGGCAATTTTTCTGCGAACCGCTCGTGTCGTTTGAAAATTTTCGTCGATCCTCTTATTACATCGTCACAATCGATACGTCGCGAACAAACAAACCGACCGAACGGATTTTTCTCATTCCTCGTCGCAATTTTAATCCGACTTAGTTTTCCCGGATTCACTTAACTGAGAAAAAAAATCCTTAATTCTTAAATCTTACAATCTTTAAACCCTAATTCCGTACAAGAATTTAGGGGCCATCGGACGTGTGTGTCCTCTGACTTCCGATATTTATTCTTTTTCTCTTTTCTTCGCTTCACTCGGTGTTTTTTTCCCTCTTTCTCTCTTCGTGCACAATAGCTACCGGGGTTTTTTCATCCTTGCGCAGTAATTCTTGAATCCGTTATCTATCGCTAATTTTCAAGTGATTATAAAAAAAAAAGAAAAAAAAAACACGACCAGACGATCGTGGCTCTCGAAAGAACAAGAGGCGAATCTGCCTCGAGGAATTATCGTTGTTGTTCCTTCGCGTTTGTTTTTCTTTTTTTTTTTTTTTGGTTTCCTCGCAAACATTTCTGTCCGAATATTGCGAAGAACCAATAGTACGCAAAAAAAGGCCGATTGATTAGAAAAGTAGCGTGCACCGATAGCCAGCACCATCCTCCCCCCTCCCGCTCTATTCCACGGAGCTTCTTCGACGTCTTTTTATTACCCATTTCTCTCATCAGTTCCTTCGATACTAATGAGTGAAAAAAAGAAACTTCCTGTCACGAATGTCGACAAGCGGAATTAAAATCATGTTGGCAATGAGACCGTTAAAATCTGCCGTACGATCAGTTTGTCCTGTTTTTTTTCTTCGTTTTCATTGTTGTTGTTGTTGTTGTTTTCTCGTTTCGTTAATCTTTCATTTCTCATCCGATTGTTTAGCGTCAACAGATGCGATAACGCCGCTTCGGACGAAACGATTCGGTCGGCAGTAAAATAGAGTCGTAGAACATCGCGGGATACCAATATTGGATACGGGGATAGGGGGGCTGCATGAACCACGGTGTCTCGCTGAATGGTCTCTCTTGTTAGATGTTGCTCTTCGAGAACGACACCCTCAGATGATTGGATTCACTCAATTGGTAATTGTGCATTTTCTGTAACGTGAAACGTCGGTTTTAATCGTGCTCGAAAAATCGATCATCTTATTCGATGCTGGTGGCAATATTTCTGCCTTTTTAAAAATCATTTTTACTCACGATCAAAGCTGAGACAGCCTCGTCTATGCTTGGCATTTGTATGAGTGCCATTTTTCTGTCCTTCGGGAAAAATTTGAAAGCATTTACCTCAAAACCGTTTGTCGTAAAAGCCTCCTTGATTTCTTCCTCGGTCACTGTCGCTCTGCAACATAATCACGTTTAAAAATGTCATAATGGTGAAGAGGCTTGGGTGAAATTTTTGAAAAATTTCCCTTGCATGTTTTTTGATTTTGCGACTTTTCCGGCAAAGTTTGGACAGGCTCGAACTATTAAAAACTTTTGCAAAATTTTTGCGAAATCGAATCTATACTATCTATACAATCTATACTATTTGTGTAAATAAGTCCGATGTTTCGAAATTTGTGACAGAAGAATGACGGAATTTTTTTTTTCTTTCAAAAAACAAGATTTTATAAAATATGACTGCGATATTTGCGGAAGCCACATTGAAAATATCAAGGAATGCCGTCATCATGCCTTTTTCACAATTCAGTCACATAATGTTTGTGTTTGCAACGATTTGAAAAAAATATACACTACCGGCGAAAAGTTTGCCGGACAAAACTTCAAAAAAGGTCTGGAACGTTTTTTTATGCCATTTCGCCGGAAGTCAATGTAAACTAATTTAACAAACGGCATTTTAAAAGGGAAGAATTCGACTTCATTTTCTGTTTTAAAATTATTTTTACAATTTGTTTCTAGATTTGGACTCTATTTTGAAAACACCTGTTTTTCGACTTTTTCCCTCTCTCTTCAGGTGCACCCAGCTTCCAGAGAAAATTTTGTTAATACGTTTTACAATTGGATTCATGCAGGGGAAAGTTTGAGCTTCAATTTCCTTTTTTTTTTAACTTTAAGCGATTTTTTTTCTCGAAAAGTAATCTGTTTCTTGTAAGAAAAGAGGAAATTTGAAAAATCCCTTATAACACGGAAACAAAGAGGATTCATGAAAAACTTTCAAGATAGCAAAAAGTTGCGTCCATTTTTGTTGAGTTCAGAGGAATTTTTTCCAATTTTGTTTCAAAAACTTTTTTTTCTTATGTTGAGGCTGGAAAAAAAAATTTCGGAATAAGATTTGAAAAAAAACCCAATGTGTTGAAAATGGTAAAATAAAGTATTTTCCCCTCTTGAAATTTTATCAATAATCCCATAGTTCTCGGGTCATGGTAATTAAATGATCTGAGCTCCGGCCCAGAAAATGAGAAAACAAAATTTATGAACAAAAAATCTGAAAAAATTAAACGTCAAGTTTTTCATGAATCTTCTTCGTTTTCGTGTAATACGGGATTTTTCAAATTTCCGCTTTTTACAAAAAACAGAATAACTTTGGAAACAAAAATCGCTCAAGGTTTAAAAAAAAAAAGGAAATTGAAGCTTAAACTTTCCCCTTTATGAATCCAATCGTAAAAATGTATTTAAAAAAATTCCTTTAGAATATGGATGCACCTGAAGAGAGGGGGAAAAGGCGAAAAACAGTTGTTTTCAAAATAGAGTACAAATCTAAAAATAGATTGTAAAAATAATTTAAAAAACAGGAAATGAATGAAATAAATTAGTTTACGTTGACTTCCGGCGAAATGGCATGCAAAAACGTTTCAGACCGTTTTTGAAGTTTTGTCCGGAAACTTTTCGCCGGTAGTGTATTAGCACAAAAAACTCACGGAATGTTCGATAAATGGAGAGTCGCGCTTGGCGGATAAATGTTTTGATAATTCTTCGAGCCGGGTTTCTTGAATCTATGAAGAGTGCTGTTGGTGTAATCCTTGGTAAGACCCGCGTCCGGCTGGCCTTCTTTCGGCAACTGTACTGTCTGATGCTTGCTCGCCATGACTCTTATTGGCTTTCCAAAAACCCTGAGTTTGTCCATGTGTGTCATAGCTACATCGTTGAAAAAAAAAACAATAAAAAATGTCACATAAATCAGTGAAACTTTTCGACACTGGAAATTCAAAGAAAATCAAATCTGGATTAGTCGAATGATAATTACCCAAGTGACCTTGATGAGGTTCGGCCATCTGGATGAGGGCAGAGTCTTTCTTGTTGTAAAGAATCTTCACGCGCTGTACATCCCCATAAACGCCTACGTTGACCCAAAACAAGCGTACGCATACGAAAAAGATAAATTAGTAAAGCAATATTCTCGTTGTAACGAAGAAAAATAATAAAAATGTAATCAATTTTTTTTTTCGTTGTTCTCGGGAGAATAAAACAAATGCATTTTGTTTTTATTATTATAATGGGACTGAGGGGTATTTTTTCGACATGATCGAGAACGGAAAAGACGATCCGATCGAAGTCTATAGATCATGCAAAGGGGCGCTCGGATACGGTGTCATATTTATTTTTTTGTTTCTACTGTAGGGAGGATTTTCCAAATGAGCCAAAGACGAAAGGGCAAGAAGATGTCTCATAAAAATAACATGTATATTATATAAATTTATATGATTCAATTATAACTCATACAAATATGACATCGGCCGAGCACCCCGCGAAGAGTGACTTCCTATGGAATTACGTAAATTATTATCATCATTATATATGTATATATATATATTTAAATAAAAGCCAAAGCTTATGTCAATGAATGAAGGTGGTTCTATAGAACTGATCATGTATATATTTATATATACATTCATGTAATATTAATTGATATTTGAAGAAAAAAAAACAATTAATTGGTTTGTATTATGAAAATAAATATCAGAAGAGATGCTTGGAGGTAATAAAGAGTGAACGTGAAGGTGTATGATGGCCATGATGATTGATGACGATAGAAATATAGTATTGGAAATTGAACAAAATAAAATAAAGTTCGAAACAACAACAAAAAAAAGAACGACTAATGAAACAATCGAATATGACGAAAGACGATCGAACGTAAAATAAAAATAATAATGAAATGAATAAGAGATTGAAAAAAAAATAAATAAATATCAAAGTACAGGCGTTGAAGATAATTATATACCTCTGGTTGGATACGATAGAACGGAAAAAATAATCGAATGATGAATCGTGATTATTTGTGCCTTTCTTTAAAAAAAACAACAACATTTAATTTTTCGTTCTTTTACTATTTTTTTTTTTTTTACGATCAATGTAACTCAATTGATAATATGCAGAAAAAGTCGTACTTTCGACTTGTTACAGGCAATCGATACAACGAAACTCGAACTCTCTGTTTTTTTCCTCCGTGTACAAAACATGTTGCAAAATTGTTGGTGAAAAAATTCGACACACGCTGGCAATTCTTTTTTT
Organism: Alloplasta piceator; assembly: GCA_946863875.1. Lineage (NCBI taxonomy): Eukaryota > Metazoa > Arthropoda > Insecta > Hymenoptera > Ichneumonidae > Alloplasta > Alloplasta piceator. The sequence continues at coordinate 11,960,018 of OX333079.1, forward strand.
TTTCATCTGCGCGTTAATTATCCTTTCTCTTTCCGGATTCACGACAATATGCACATATGCAGTTACACGAGTGGGGATTTTTTTTTCTTTTTAAATATAATAATTAATAATGTAATATAATTAATAATATAAATGTGGAGACGTACCAAACAGGGTAAAGAGAGCGTCAGGCGTGACCATCTACACAGAGAACAGACAGAGTCCAGTCAGTAGTCAGCGAGTATAAATAGGGTTCGATGTAAAAGTACGAGCGCGTCTCGAGTCTCGCTTTTTAATCTCTCATTCTCGTGATTAAAAAAAAAATATCGAATGGGTACGGAAAGATTTTTCGAAAAAAATGACTGTAATTCGAAATTTGAATATTTGTACACGCGAATAGTCGTAATTGAGAATTGAAAAATTTCCTCGATAAATATAAGATGACAAAAAAATTCGTGTGCATTAAAAATAGCGGAATTTTTTTTTTCAAAGCAAGGGAGGTGGAGAGCGCGAAACTCGAGGGCGACTCAACGATAGTAAGTAAACACACACAGTTATAGTACAGTAGTGACAAGTTGCAGCTGCGAGATATGTATCGTCGTTAAGCCGAGCTTCGAGGCGTTCTTGAGGATGAAAAAAAAATGTTCATAATTTTATTTTTCAAAATTCTCCAATATTGGAGAAAAACTGATCGAAATAAGACACGCCTCGAAGCTTAGAGTTGCAACGTAACGACGTTACGATTATATCGAGGGCGAAGTGATTCGTATCATGTGTGTTTGGAAATGAGAGTTTTTTTCGGGAATAAGTAATAAAGAAAGAGGAATAGTAGTTTCACAAGGGGGGTGGGGTTGGGTTGACATAACAAGGATTTAGCACATACGCAAATCGAAGAAACGTATTTTCTCGTCGGGACGAAAAAGAGAAAAACGAAATTAAAAAATTAACACAGATGAGTTCAACAAAATTCTGAGGTATAAAGAAAAAGCTTCTTCAGCAATCGATTTTTCTCAAATGATGGCGAATATTTTTATTCGAATAATTATTGATTTTCTTTGCAGGAATATTTTTTCAAAATAATATTTTTGCAATTCTTAAAATGAAAAATATAATTATTTCTCGTTCAACTTGCGCTGTAGTATCGTAAATTTTCCTTGACGAGAAAATTCATTCTTCCGTAGCGAAAGACTGCGGGGTTTGCCTACGTCAGCTCTACGTTCTTCATATTAAAGTTTAACTTACTTATTTATAAATAAATAGCGTATCGTGAATTTATGCACGCGATTAATACGTGCCAGAAAAATCGAGTATGTGAAAGTCTCCCTTCTCAAGATTTTCGATTACCGCAGAATAGATTAATATTTGTCGAACCTTTATTTATGTATTTACAATATTCCAGAATCCTCAAAAATTGTTTTTGAATTTACTCTATAATTCCCGTTTTTAACTCGATGCAAATATTGGATAGATCATTCGATGATCGACACATGATTTTTATTTGAAAAAAAAGTTCCAAAAAAGCTATCTAATTTAAAAATTGCAACGAGTCATCCGAAGAGAAAAATTTTCAATTTCATAAATTTTTTTGAGCAATAAAGAAAAGGATACCTGAAAAATTGTGTTATCAGCTCGAGCGAGTGAACGTAAAATTTTTCAGGGGTAGTTTTGACCCCATGATACACTTTGAGGATCAAATTAGAAGCCAAGTGTCACTTGCTTTGATTGGAAATTAATTTGACGCAATAATAGTCGAAGGGAGCTTTCACGTAGTCTTAAGGTCAATCGAGCAGTGCACTAGTCAAATATAATCTATATTAGATATTAATATTTTATTCTTCTTCAATTTTTCATCCAGCACTTGTGCATTTCAATGTCTTTTTATACTGTTCGTTTTAATTTCTCGACGATGATAAAAAAAAAAATCCTGCATCGAGAGAGACAAACTCACCTCTTCGTTGAGATTTGTGACGAGGAGAACCGACGATAGCTGAGAATTTCCGGGTACACGGACACCGAGCGCACCTGCTCCAAGGTTGAATCCACCGAGACCCGCGAGACCGCCACCTGGTGCAACACCATTGTAAGGAGCAGCGAGGGGCGATGGAAGACCGTGCATCGCGGCAAACGGCGATGATAGGACGCCCGGCGCCCCTGCAATTGACTCTACTTCAGGAAATTCATTGATTTTCATTAATGAAATTGGCACGGATATCTTTTTATTCGAATTTTTTCTTTTACCTCGCGTTAACGAGCAAAGTAATGAAAAAAGCGTTAATATCGTCCATCAAAAAGCAACGCCGACCAAAGTCCGAAACAATAGTTATTTTCATTGTCAGCGATCAAAAAAATTTCCAGCTATTTTTCATCCATCGGTTGATCGACTATGTTGAGTATCAACGAAAAAAAATCATGGAATCGCGGCTCAATAAATCAAAATAAATTCTGTGGGCCATTCATTTGCATAATATTTAATTATACACATAATATTGAAATAACAGTGCAATAACAGTATCTCACAACACATCAGTATTTTTTTAAAGAATAAAATGCTTTTTTTCTCTTTTTTTTCATGAGCAAATTATTGAAAAAAAGCTTTGATATCGTCTGGCAAAAAGCAATGCGGATAAAATTCCATAAAATATTGGTAAAGATTGTTAGCTTCGTTAAAAACGACGGAAATGCGTTAGCCATTTTTCCACAATTACATCGATGAAAATAATCTCATGCTTTCATCAATTTCTTATCCATCGATTGAACATATTGAATTTGAATGGAGATGATCTCAATGCGGTTTATAGTCAGAAAGTAAGCTCTGTGAGCCATTCATTTATTACAGCGCAGTCTAACTTGAATCTAACGACGCACGAATGGATTTTAATAAATTTCAATTTTTTTAAAAATTCTTTCAAATATCGAGGAAGATAATTGACTCACCGGGTAGACGAGCACGAGGCTGCGAGCCAGCGGCACCGAGCAAAAGTTGAGGAAGCAATTCGCCACCGAGAGCGAGTGAAGCGGCATCGAGACTCGCATCACCGGTTGGCAGTGTTGGATTTGTGTAATCCCTCGATTTGTCATTGTTGTATTTGACATTCAAGCTCTGCATCTTGCTGTAATCGATACGGAGTGTGCAGCACGAGTTGTAGATATTCTGCCCGTCCAATGCCTGGAGATAAAATTCATAGATAAATAAAAAAGGATGATAGATCATTATCCATCGATCCGTAGATCACGAAGGTGCGAAACAATTCAATCACTCAATTTTTTTCTCACGAGGAATCGCCTCGGTTTTTAAGGTGCAACAAGTTTTGTTAAAGAGCTTTTTTTAAATATGCGGTGCGATCGATTAACCCTCCGTAGTCACACTTTCAAAGTTTCAAGGTCGATTCGACCTTCTCCATTTTTGAACAAATATTGTGATCAAACTATCGGTCGGAAAAATCTGAAAAAATTACAGAACATCTTTCAAACATTCTAGTTGATGTATTAAAAATTAGTTTATAAAAAAAAATCAAATGACTATACACTAGCGGCAAAAAGTTTCCGGACAGAACTTCGAATAAGGTCTGGAACGTTTTTTTATGTTATTTCGCCGGAAGTCAACGTAAACTAATTTAACGAACTGCATTTTAAAGGGGAAGAATTCGGCTTTATTTCCTGTTTTTTGAATTATTTTGACAATTTGTTTTTAGATTTGGACACTATTTTGAAAACAACTGTTTTTCGTCTTTTTTCCCCTCTCGTCAGGTGCACCCGTCATCTAGATAAATTTTGTTTTGTACATTTTTACGATTGGATTCATAAAGGGGAAAGTTTGAGCTTCAATTTCCTTTTTTTTTTTAATTTGAGCGATTCATTTTTCCAAAGTTATTCTGTTTTTGGTAAAAAAAAAAAGAGGAAATTTAAAAAATCTCGTATAACACGAGAACAAAGAGGATTCGTGAAAAACTTCAAGATCGCAAAAAGTTGCGTCTATTTTCGTTGAGTTCAAAGGAATTTTTGCAAATTTTTTTTACAAAATTTTTTGTTTTCTTTCTGGGTCGGAGTTCGGGTCATTCAATTACCATAACTTGAGAACTATGGGATTACTGATAAAATTTCAAAAGGGGAAAATACTTCATGTTACCATTTTCAACACATTGGAATTTTGTTCAAATTTTTTTCCCAAATTTTGTTTCCAGCCTTAATATGAGAAAAAAAAAAATTTTGGAAAAAAAATCTGAAAAAATTTCTCTGAACTCAACGTAAACAGACGTAACTTTTCGCTATCGGCAAGTTTTTCATGAATCCTCTTTGTTTTCGTGTTATACGGGATTTTTCAAATTTTCTCTTTTTTCACAAAAAACAGAACAACTTTGGAAAAAAAATTCGCTCAAAGTTTTGAAAAAAAAAATGGCGACTCAAACTTTACTAGAAGATGGGTGGCACCTGAAGAAGGGTCAAAAAAGGCGAAAAACAGCTATTTTCAAAATAGAGTCGAAATCTAAAAACAAATTGTAAAAATAATTTTAAAAAACAGGATATGCAGCCGAATTCTCCCCCTTTAAAATTTCGTTTGTTAAATTAGTTTACGTTGACTTCCGGCGAAATGGCATGAAAAAACATTCCAAACCTTTTTGGAAGTTTTGTCAGGAGACTTTTCGCCGGTAATGTATATGCAAAAAAAATTAATAAAGTAGAAAAAAGAAGAGTAGTCGTGGGGTCGTTTTTAGCTCGTGTGACAACGGAAGGTTAAAAATCATTTAGGACGTGCCCATTCGCAGATGATTACGATTAATCAACGGGTATATAATCATCATCGATGAATGTCGAACATTCGAAAATTATTATAATCTACGCTCTCCATAAAATACACATTGATATAATAACGATGATGAAAGATGCTTTTAAATCCATGTTACACATTGTATTGTTTACACATCATGGATACGAACGATCGTTTATGTTTGCTATCTATATTACACATTGTATTGTTTACACATCATGGATACGAACGATCGTTTATGTTTTCTCTTTACGCTGGTAAAATCGGGTGAATGTTATATCGAAGTATGAGAACATGAATGATATCACGATGGAAAAAACATTGGAACAGAGTACATCAACCGCACGAGACTCAGAGCCGAGGAGCAACAGGGCGAGAAGCGACCTGCTGATGGGAATGAAATGTGCCCAGAGGGGAAAATTTGTAGATACATATGTCGTCGATATGTGCATCATCATGTGTGTGTGTGTGTGTGTGTGTGTGAGTATGTGTGTATGTGTGTATTGTGCGGTTGACCGATTTTATAAGCTCTCTCTTGCGAAACGCACACAGAACCGACGTTTCCCTCCCTCTATACTTGGTCACTGTGCTTTCGTTCGCACTGTTGCATATACGTCATATTTATTATATACACAGCGATGCCGAGCGTTGCATTTTCATTAATAATCCCGAGCAGTGCGAGAGAAGTAGAGAAAAAGGCCTGAACAGAAACCAAAAATGCTTCTGGTGGTCATATCTAACACAAACAATGCTGAAATTGTCGGAGCGGTCAAATCCAAAATGAAAATCGACTAAAACGAGGCATCCACAAGGTGCTTCCCCAAGGATTGATTTAGAGTTTGCTCGTATTCATGCGCAAAGCCGAATCTAAGAAAAAACATCCTTGAAAAAAATAGAATGGAAGAAAAATGGATAAAAAATCCAATGGACAAAAATTCTCCTAGCAAAATACACTTTCTGTCTGAAATACATTTGCGGGAATCTCCTTGAAACCAATGAAAGTCCACTAACTTTTTACGAGGAATTCAATGGTGACCTTAATTTTGACCTTGACGATAACCTTCAAGGTTATTTGAAGGTCAACTTTCTTTTTTCAAATAGAATTCCCCTTTTTTGACATCGGCTATCGATAGAGCGGAAAATTTCACGATCAAATATGTTCTTAGGTACAATTTGACCTTGGAGGTCCTCTAAAGTCAATTAAACTTAAACAAGGTATGGATAACTCTGGGATAATAGAAGCTTTTCATATTCTTTCGTAATGTCCAAAGTTATTAATTTTTACAAGGCGCATTTCGTAGTGACCTTGACGATGATCTTCAAGGTGATTTCAAGGTCAACTTTTATTTATTCAATGAAAACCTGTATTTTTGAGTTCTGAAATCAATAGAATAGACAGTTATATATTTACATCTAAAGATTCGGAAAGATCGATCAACTTTTTTGAAATAAGTTCAATTTACTACAAGAATGACCTTGACCTTTTTGAAAAATATCTTAGCTGAGGAAATATTGAGGGAACGGGAAAACGGGGTTAAACCGCCATCAGCCCAACTTATTGTCGATTTGCATTTTAGTCGAAATTGAATTTGCTCATTAAAATAGCAGTAATTTTTTTGGTAGATCAAATTTCGACTTCGGTATGAGTTTATTCTAGCCGTGATCGTTAAAGCTTCTAGACGTTCCTCACTTCATCCGACTGGAATCATTTTTCAACTTTTCGCAGATTTTTAAACTTTGACTATCGATTTTAGAACATTTTTGAAGTCTTTTTCGTTTTTTTTGCAATTTTCAAACTCCGCGCGTGGCTACAAAAATTTAGTTATCCGGACGAGCTGAAGCGAATGAATTCAGAGTCACGTGGTTTTCCTACGATATATATATATATATCATTAAGGCATCTCACAAAATACGAGTCATCGGGCGTCGAAACTCCGTATGGTTGCCCGAAAAGTTTGAGCCCGGCGGGTTTCGACGTTTCGGCACGAATTCATCATTGCGCGACACATCGCGACACGTTTCCTTGTTTGTCAGAAACAAACCGTGTGAGCTTGCGGGATGATCGTTAACGATCTCTCGAACCATTCGACCACAGTTCTCAGTTTCCTCGATTAATTCCGAGAGAATAGCGGGGACGCGAGGGCGAGACACGGTTAGGGGAGAGATAGAGGGCAGATATAAGGGAGAGTTGAGTTAACTTACAAACCGCTGGAACAATACATGCATAGATTGCATGGAAATTAAACGGTCGTGAAGTTGCAAGACGGGAGTTGTTTGCGGTTAACAAAGAGCGTATGGAACACAAGAGAATCTGGGATAAACCAAAATTGTGTGAAGCGACGATAACATGTAAAATTTGAATAAACTTTGATCTTGGAATAAAATTTTTCCTCATGGAAATTCTGAATGAAATTTTGATTTGCCTGGTTTTTTAAATCCCAATCCCAATTTTTTTTCATTTCGGTAGAGCGTAAAATTGTTGAAAACTCAAAAAGAAAATCCAGCTGAATTTAGAGGGAAATTGGAGAATCGTCTGGATTCGACCGAACGAGTCACGATAAAAGACGTAAAAAATTAGTTTGAAAAACAAACATTCGGATTTAGCTGAAATAGAAAATGTTGGAGGACTGGGAAGAACACAGGGCAAAGCTGTTTCATATAGCCATTAAACTTGGCTTTAGGAGTTGAGGGAGAGAGAGGGGGAGGGGAGATGCAAGCCTTGGGCTACGCGTGCTGAGTTGGAAACTTCGTTAGCGCGAACTAGGCGAGGATTCACGTCACTTTGTCCCGTTGTCGTGAATTGCTCGGTTAGTTCAGAGTCTCCATGGAACCATTGTTGGGCCGGTATGGAGCTACTTTTTTTTTTACGGTAACAACCTCTTAACGTCGTCATTGCATGATAAAGCGCATAAAACGGGGACTTTCCTCCTCGCGTTGTTGTTAATTTTATTCGCACAGCATTAAAATTATAAAAAAATAAAAAATCCCGGGATAAAGAGGAAAAAGAAGAGAGGAGAGTCGGCGTCCCCGTTTTGCTTCATATTGGTTCGTACATCGTCCTATTATTACTTGTTGCCACGAGTACAAAGGAAAAGCCCGAGGACTCTGGTTGTCGTTCCTTATATACCTTCGTCAACTTGTACTATCTGAATAATGCCTATATATATATATATATATATATATATATATATATATATATATATATATATATATATGGGACATTCCACCAATTCTTGACTAAAGTTGTGCCGGAGGGTCTGAATTCTGGATAACAAAATTTTTTATTGAAAAGTACATTACAAAGAGAGCTTTCATGATTTTTTTCAATTTTTTTCGTCCAACCCTTTCGAAGATACAGTAGATCGAAAATTGCAAGATTTGCAATTATTGACTTTAGATATTAAAAATATCAATCCCTTGTAAAATTTCTAAAAATATATTAAATATTGGTTTTTGTGTAGAAAAAGCTCAGCTTTCTTAAAAAAATATTTTCAATTTTCTCCAGTATCAGGAAATCCCCAAAAAATGAGGTCAAAAAGTAAAATACGCTTTTTCGGCCAATGTATCATTTTTAATATGTTTTTAAACATTTTTTTCGAAAAGCTGAGACTTTTTTACATGGGAAAGGTATGTTTTGATTTTGGGAATATTTAAAAATAAACCATAGCAAAATAAAGTTGAAACTTTTATGATGAATTGCCGATAAGTATTGTGCTGCCGTCACGGTCGATACACGAACTATCGAATCAAGTTTGAAAATTTCTGTACATAGCATTATATTCAGCGATTATGTAGTGAATATATATGTTCAAAGTGTGAAGTGGGTAAGAAATTAAAATTATTATACAAAAGCGCTATGACAAGGATCAAATCTTTATTATTTGTACTCTTCTTGTCACTGTTGACAGAGAAACATTTCTTACAATAGCAGAACTTTTATCAGTCTTGGCATTGTATAACTGGGCACGTGAGTCATTTAAAAATATTGATTTCACTTTCATTTCAAATGAGAAATACGAAGTACGCGCAGCACAGCTTAAGTCCAGATTTGCTAATGCTGTGGCTGTAAAAAAAGACGCAATCTATGCATTGTATTATCCCTGATGCCGAGAATCATGGTTCTGCTATTGTAAGAAATGTTTCTCTGTCAACAGTGACAAGAAGGGTACAAATAATAAAGATTTGATCCTTGTCATATCGCTTTTGTATAATAATTTTAATTTCTTACCCACTTCACACGTTGAACATATATATTCACTACATAATCGCTGAATATAATGCTATGTACAGAAATTTTCAAACGTGATTCGATAGTTCGTGTATTGACCGTGACGGCAGCACAATACTTATCGGCAATTCATCACAAAAGTTTCAACTTTATTTTGCTATGGTTTATTTTTGAATATTCCCAAAATTAAAACATACCTTCCCCATGTAAAAAAGTCTCAGCTTTTCGAAAAAAATGTTTTAAAAAATATCAAAAATGATACATTGGTCGAAAAAGCGTATTTTACTTTTTGACCTCATTTTTGGGGGTTTTCCTGATGCTGGAGGAAATTGAAAATATTTTTTTCAGAAAGCTGAGCTTTTTTTACACAAAAACCGATATTGAATATATTTTTAGTGATTTTACAAGGGATTGATATTTTTAATATCTAAAGTCACTAATTGCAAATCTTGTAATTTTCGATCTACTGTATCTTCAAAAGGGTTGGACGAAAAAAATTGAAAAAAATCATGGAAGCTCTCTTTGTTATGTACTTTTCAATAAAAAATTTTGTTACCCAGAATTCAGACCCCCCGGCACAACTTTAGTCAAGAATTGGTGGAATGACCCATATATATCTGTATATCTATATAATTTTTGCCCTTAGGCCATTCATGGTAAAGTTTTCCACAAACCGGCACACGACGTGCCCTCTCAAAGAACGTTTCAGCGTCTCTCGACGTTAGCGTTCGTCGTTATTCAGTAATTTTTTTTTTTTAACAATATAAAAAAGTATATTATTTCCAGCAAGAAAGAAATCACATTATTTGTTAGACCGCCTAGAATATTATACGATTTATTCGAGAGGAAAATTTGCGGCGAATTTGATTAAAAGAGCGAGGAAGTTTTAGCAGCTATTATTATCGAGGCACTGAAATTTCATCGATAGAATTGTGGTAAATAATATCGAAATAAATCGTGAAAAATGTCAATGGTTTTTGCGAATAATTGGATTATTTTAAATTATTGGGAAAAGTTACGGTTATTCTTTAATAACAATCTTTGAGGGCAATGATAATTCGTATTGAATCTTTTTGAAACTAATTTTTGTTTACTGTATTCTGCGTTATGGAGGCGATAAATATCTCTAATTGACGAAAATTTAACGATCGAACGGGCGCACGTTAGAGTTTTATCGCGAGTTTTCGCTGATATATATCTGTACCAGTGAAATATAATTCATCCTGACGTTAGTGAGATAGAGAGGGACATGTATATAAGAGTAGGGGGGGGGGGGAGGAAAGAAGTATGCCCGAAGAATATTTCCAGCAGCCTCCGAGTTCTCCCGCGCGGTTTCACGTGAGTCGAGGACCCCTGGGGAGCCTCTCTTGGTCCAGGCCCGAAAAGCGGAAAATTTAAGGGGTTGCGCAAACGGGAACGTACGGATATGGCTGAAGAAGCAGGCTAACACACACACACACACACACACACACACACACACACACACACATTCACATCTATATATTAGTGCTTGCGAATCGCGTTGTACTATGTACATAATGCCATGGGAATACTTACGAATTTAGCGGTCTGCGCCGACAGCATGTCCGGATACTGAATGAGAGCCTGGAACGAGTCTGAAAGAACAAAAAAAAAACATTTTTAACCGAATAATTCGTTATAACTTAGGATAAATATATTATATCGAACAATAGTATTTTTTTCCTTTATTTCAGGTTAAAATAGAAAATTTTCTATTAGAAAAATGAACTGAGAAGTATCAAACCGAAACTCGTGTAGAATCAAATTGGGATTTGAAGAGGGACGAATTGAAGGCTAAAAAATCATTATTGAAAAAAATATCGGTAAAATAATCGAATGATTTTTTAAAAATTATGTCAACGTGGCTATGTTTGTTGTATAGATAGCAACGTTAATTTGGACAAATTTTTATTTGAATAAAGACATTATCAGCATTTACCTTAATTAAGTAAATTGCAATTTTGTTAATTTTTTGGAATCGAGTCGAATATTTCTGCAGACTTATTTTCCATGCTGAAATACTTGCAAAATACGAGTACTTCACTCTCGATGAACCCTTCTCAGTGAACCCGAGAAGAATGTTGGAATGTAATACGACAAGCGCCAAGCATTTTCGAGTGTACCTGAAATTGCTTAAATCAAGTGCACCCTTTTTAACAAAGCTCCTTGAAAAGGACTTTCAAAACGATCTTTGTTGGGGGGGGGGGGGGGGGGGCTAGCAACGCTTCAAGTGACTCTGTCATTCTTCCGAGCTTCTGGAATTCTCTTCATAATGATATTTCGAAGTTACAACACCGATTGTAAATATTCGATTCATCATTTTCCCTTTGACACTGATTTTGATTTTATTTTGTCGCATTTAAATTAATCAAAATTTGCGAAATATGTATTAAATAAATAAAGAGATGGTAGCGCGAGACATCGAGAACGTTGAAACATCGAAATATTCTTGAGCCACCCTTCTCATCCGACCATCCCAGAAGCGCCTGAAGGGGTTGCTCGAGCACACGAGCGGAAGCTGCTTTTGAACGTTTCACCACGGCTTAAATATGCGTACATATCAACCGCGGAAAGTCAGAAGGTCGAATTGACATTGGCTACAATATCGCGCAATGGTACATGCGCCCGTATTATAATTAGGGCTACGTACACTGCCGGCCAAAAGTTTGGAAGCACTCGCCCCGATTCTAGGCCACACAAAACGTTTCACTGCTATTTAAAAAATGAAGATATTTTAACTCGCCAAACGGCGTTTTAAAGGGGACATATTCAGCTTCATTTCGCTTTTTACACAAAATTGTTACTATTTTTTTAACCCGGTACGCTCTTTGAAAGATGGTCGTTTTTCGGCTTTTTTTGGCATTGTAATTTTGGTGCATGACTCATGGAAATTTTTTTGTGCTGTTTTTCCTATGAAAAACTTGTGGCGGGGAGTATTAGCTTCAATTTCGTTTTTTAAAAAATTTCGTACGATTTTTTTTCGCAAAAATATTCAATTTTTCGCAAAAAACGACCATATTTATAAAATGTGGCATAACTCTAAAACTACTTTCGTGAAATCACTCAGAAGGTAAAAAGTTGCATACAATCATTTTGAATTCAAGTAAATGTTTTCAAATTTTTTTTTCGAAATTTTTTTCTGTCAACGAGATATTTTTTTATCTTGAACAATCGAGTCTTTTACCTCATCTCTACGGGTTTTTCAATTAAAAAGCCATGCAGATGAGGTTTTTCGATGAAAAAGCCGTGTGGATGATATAAGAGGCCCGATTGTTTAAGATAAAAAAAATATCTCGTTTACAGGAAGAATTAGAAAAAAAACATGTTGAAAAAAAATCTGAAGAAATTTCATTGAATCCAGAATGATTGTATGCTACTTTTTACCCTCCTAGTAATTTCACGAAAACCCAGTAGTTTTAGAGTTGGGCTACATTCTATAAATATGGTCGTTTTTTGCGAAAAATTGAATCTTTTTGCGAAACAAAAATCTTACGAAAATTAAAAAAAAAAGAAATTGAAGCCCCGTCACAAGTTTTTCATGCGAAAAACTGTCGAAAAAAACTTTCATGGATCGTGCGCCAAAATTACAATGCCAACAAAAAGCCGAAAAACGACCATGTTTAAAAAGACGTACGGGTTAAAAAAAAAATCGCAAACAAATTTTAGAAAGAGCGGAATGAAGCTGAATATGTCCCCTTTAAAACACCGCTTGGCGAATCAAAATATCTTCTTTTTGAAAAGAGCAGTGAAACTTTTTGTGCGGCGTGAAATCGGGGCGAGTGTTTCCAAACTTTTGGCCGACAGTGTACATCAAAAAGAACGGTGCAAAACGGCGATCTCAAGGAAAAATGACGCCATTACAATGTCGGGTAAATTAATTGCTCGTCAACCAAAATTAAAAATTTTACCGGTTTCGTATTGCATCCGAGAATAAAAATTGTCCGGGGCGAAAATGACATTTTTCTGGGGCCATTTGAAACTTTCCAAGAGAAAAGGTTTCAATGACTGCATCTAGGAATTCCAGTAATTGAAACTCTTATTTTATGAAAATTGCAAGTTCAAAGTATCGAGAAAAGCATTCCCCCAACTCAGAAGAGATGTCGCAAAAAACAGACAAAAAAAAATGCACACCCTACGAGCTTTTTCCATTCACCCCTGAAGTCCAACCCTCGAACCCTTAGTTCTGTGCATGCTCGTTTACAGTATAGAGGCTTAAATTCGTAACTGCGCGTCTGCCCTCGATTTCGCTTGGGGCTTTTCCCTCCCCTCTTTTAGACCCTCTGCACACAACCCCCATAAACGTCTCACCTGCGACCACCGTCCTCGAAACGAACTTGTTCGAGAATGGCGTAAGCTCGAAATGGGGTGAATAAAGATGGATGCCTTGAAAAGGGTTGTTTCAAACCATTTTAATCAATAAAGGAATTTGGATTTCGCATATTAGTCGAAATCGAGTATCGCGTCCCCTATTTTGAATGCAGTCAGATGATTTAATTCAGAATGATTTTTTCACATTCTGATCATGAGTTTGATCCTGAACATCGGAAATAAGGCATCTGCAATTTCGATTACGCTTCGAATCGCTTTGGTTGGTCGAACCAAACACTCAATGCTCTGAGCGCCAGAAGAGAAATTGGTTGGATCAACTAAATATTTGGTTAGTTAAACTTAGTCAACTAAATAACTAGTTGATCCAACTAACTATCTAGTTGATCCAACCAATTTCTCTTCTGGCGGTCAGAGCGCGAAGTGGACCAACTTAAGTCGTTTTTTCCTTGTATATTTTGTTGCACAGATAAGAAAGTATGCTTGTGTTATCCCGTTTGTTCACATGTGAATTCTGGGTGTTTCTGGCAAAAATCGATGCGCAAACGGGACTACAGTGGTTCAAGTACAAATGTGTGTGGATATATGTATATATGTTGTACAGAAGTCTGTGTCTATAAGAGCGACGGAGTAGAATGGAAATTGCATTCCGATGCATAACGCCGGTCGAGAAAGGGAAACGGAAGAGAGTTGCAAAAAGCATCGGCGATGGTATGAAGCTCCATAAAGGTTATGTACGAATGTACGTATGTGCATATATATATATATATATATATATATATATATATATATATATATACGTTCAAGGGAAAACAGTCGAATATACGAGATATATATATACTTTCGAGACACCCCTTGGGGACCAGCCCAGCAATATCGACAGTATTACTAACGGTCTGGCCCGAGAGTCGTCGACAACAGACTTTTGCGAAATAGAAGACAAAAAAAATGAGATCCACGTACGTGCTAACCGAAAGCGCAGACTTCAAACATTTTAAGAATATTTTGTAGATCCAGTAGTTATTGGTATAAGAGAATCATGAAATTTTTTCACAACATTTTTCACGGCATGTGTAAAATATTCCAAAAGCAAAATAACTTGTATAAAAGAAATGTTAGAAAAAAAATCACCGAAAATAATTTTATTGTTCTTTTACTTACTGTTCTTCGTGAAGGTCACGATTTTCAGGACCTTGCCGTATCTCGTGAATATCTGTAACATAGATAAAAAAAAACAAAGATCCGTTGATTAAACATTTCAAGTTTTTTACTAATTCTATTAGATGAAATGAATGTGCCATACGTCAGTGTCAATATAATTAGCGATATTGATCTCCGATAGTGAACGCGTATTCGTACCGTAATATCCATATCGCTGCAGCCAACCCCCTTTTCTGCATCCCTTTCGATTTAAACATATACAGAAAACGTATGGGTTGGACGTTGTAATCGAGATAGATAACGTTAAGGGAGTCAACGGGAACAGCCGGTCGTCCCGACGAGAATTAACAAACGTATCGCGTGTCCCGTTGATCATGGATAATCGAGGGTGGACGCTGTACACAAGCCCCGGTTTCGAACGTTTGCGAAACTCTCTATATTCAACGGTATATGAATTCCACACCTCCGACCATTTCGTTCATGGCTGAATCGTTCATCGGTCGTATTTGATGATCGCGTTATATTCGCCGGAAATCCAAATATTTGTCGACATTGGCATTTCGTCGGAAATGCGACCAAATATGATGAAAGGTTTGCCCCGGTAAGCCAACACTATCTACACAATTGTCGTCTCTCCATATATGCGTATGTTTATGTCTGGGCGCACGCGTGCGCGTACAATGTTTGGATTCGCTAACACTGTTCATTTTCCGATGGACGTCAAATGACCAATCAATCAAATCGATTGGTCAGTGATGCAAATGGATTAACCGATTTACACCACGCTTGTGTCTATCATCGATTTTCAGGCACGTTTACAACTCTACCGGTTAATACTCTGCCGTCGAACCAACTCTACCGAAATACGAAAGAAACCGGAGCTGGGCAAAGTACCGGAAAGTATTTCAAGTACCGGCAGTACTTAAAGTAATACGTACCTATTTCTTGAAGTATTTAAGATTTAAAGTAGTTGAAGAGCAAGTACTTGAACAATCAAGTAAAAAGTATCAAGTACTTTTCAAGTTTTCAGGTATATATATATGTCGTAAGTTCTGGTACCTACATTTGATTTCTTATTCTCATTTTATTTTTATTCGAGTACTTTTTGTATCAAAACATATTTTCACCTTGTGCAATACACTGAGATTAGGCTGAGGCAGATTGGAACAGGAGTATTTAAACGATGAATTAAAAATCCTTCAAAAATAGCATTGACGATTGTAATTACGATTTATCAGGTTTGAAAAAGAAGAAATAAAGATGGATTGTTAAGACTACTCCAACTTCGTGATCCCCTTAAAAAAAAAAATTTCAAAACCGAAGAAATGAGTTTGCAATAATTTGTCGTACACATGTGGAATAATGTGATAACTCTATCGACATTTATGCAGTTCGATTCAATTACAGTAATTTGAATGAATCAATAACTTCGTTAACCACTAGAGTGAAATTTGTGGATAAACAATAAATTTATTCACCGCGATGGGTAAACGGATAGATGAATATTTATGTGATTGACATACATGTAAATTACTCGATGGGCTTGCGGTTGATTGCAATTTTCCACAATATTTACCTTAAAATGGAATTTCCGAAAATCATTTTCAATGATATATCGTTCTCTCTAATTTTGTTTAGTCCCTCGTCCGCAGCTCAACGTTACTTTAGACTGTTGTAAAAAAATGATTCACTTTCTCCTTTTTTATAAAGAGAGCTTTGTTTTTGTGAAAGTTTTTTTGGGACTTTGTACAAAAAGTCCTTTGTATAGAAAGGTAGAATCACGAATCGAATAAATTATTAAAGCGTAAAAAAACAATAACGAAAAAAAAACGCAAAATGAATAAAAAAAAATTCGAAAGTATGGTAACGTGACTATGTCTTTTATGACGTTGAATTTCCCGGAACTTGTTTATTTTTCACAACAAAAAATCCGTGTGTAATCGGAGTAACCGATTGAAATTGCATTTCTCTTTGAATTTGATGGATTTGTTGGTTTTTTACAATTCGAAGAGAATGCTCGGTATTTAGGTGGGTTGGAAAAAAAAAATTCTCGTTCGTGCTGGCGAACAACGAGAGACAGGCTTTGGGGGTTTCGACGTTTCTGTAGTCGAGGAGTTGAAACGGGAGCAGCAGGCTGTGTGTTGTATTATTATATATATATAGCTAATGGTGTTGGGGAAGGATCGCAGTAGGCAACCCTTTGGAGGAGAGAGAGAGAGAGAGAGAGAGAGAGAGAGGGTGGGAGGGAGAGAGGCGTGCTTTGGCAGTATATACTCGGGGCAAGAAATCCCGCGGGAAATCAAGTTGGTGCGGCGAGCGAGCGCGAGTATATACACACAGTATTACATATGAGCGCACAAACACACATCGGCAAAAGCACACATTATAGTCATAGTTGATGCTAAAAAAGAGAGACGACAATAGTCTCTTGTGTAGTGCATTTTGAAGGGGGGTGAGAAAGAGGCAGCGGTGCACCGGTATCCTCGTAAAAAAATATATATAGTATACTTTTTTATATATCTATACATTGGTATAGATATATAAAAAAGTATAACTAATATTTTATTTCCTCGAGTTTTATTGTGTCGTTGTATTCTCGTTCGCTCGGGACGGTCCACTGGCTCTCGTGTCTCGTGGACACTCATCTTTCACTGATACGATGTTTTCATCTTTCTCGTCACGGAAATGGGATCCCTTGATGGCAGGATCAGAAAGAGAGAGGGAGAGAAAAAAGGGTAAAGGAGAAAACTTTTCGAAGAGCTCGTTCTCTCTCAGGATTTATATTGTATTGCGGAGTGATGAGCTTAAAAACTTTTAACTCCTCTTGTACACACATAGATACGTTCTATCTTTGATATATATATTTAATATCTCCAGATTTATATAGAGATTTATCTCCCAATAATATTATTAATTGGATTTCGAGATTCGCCCGTCGAACGAATTTATCGAGGCAAGAAACACATCGTGTATTCGTCGTCTGATTGAATACTGATATTTCTACTGACATTATCAAGCATCAAAGTTTAAAGCTCCAGAATCTGCGCGAATAGGAGTTTTTTTTGTTGATAAATCTCAGTGGCAATTATTCACAGACATCTCATTGATTTTTGAAAGTTTGCACGAGGGTTCAAATTGCCTATTTTTGTCTCTATTCATCGTAAGCTCCATTTTATTATTATTATTATTATTATTATTATTATTATTTGCATATTTAATATCTCAAAATGCACGTATATTCAACTTGCTGCGTATTAAAAAAATAAAGCATAGAAAAGCAAACGTATTTCTGCGGTTCGACTGGACGTTGGTTTCACTACTGAAATGGACTTGTATCGATTTCATCCCAACAATGCGCGTCGCTGGGGGATGAAATTTTTTTTGCGGTTTTCCCAAACGAGCTCGTCGATTTATGCGTTGCATCCCATTATTAGATAATATAACCGATTAATTAAGCGACGATTCGCATTAGTGAACCCAACGGCGGAAGGGGGGATACGTTGTTGAGAGCGTTGAGGAATCATGGGACAGATGGGCAATGTGTGTATGCAGAGTGCAACGAGGACTCGGATGGGAATCTATGATAAACGCTTTTGGGAGGGGAGATCGATAGAGCGGAAGAAATACTCTCATCCAAGCGAGATAGAATTGGCTTTTCGCTTTCGATTTTCGCCATGCACGGATACACTCGAGCTAAATTCACACACACACACATATCCAGCAACGTTTGTTATTTCGTAGTTAATTCATAGCCCCTCGTGAATTGCCCCCCCCCCCACCCCCGAAGCGTCAACAATTCGAATTAATATCCGTATATTACCAGTTTCACGGAAGGATATGCCTGCACATACTCGATGTGTTTCACTTCTCATAATTAACCAATTCGAACGATGAAAATGAGTGCAAATGGTGAAATATCGGATTGAAAGAAAAAAATTGGCTCATATTGATAGGCAACAAAAATATAACGAGTCTCACTGAAGCTTAAATAGGCATATTTACAGCTCTACCAGAAATATATCTCCACCGCGATTAAACTCTACCAAATAACGTTTCTACTGTCAAATTAGTCTTTGCCGAATAAATGCATTTTAATAATCTCTCCGAACACAAGCTTCTCTAAATAAATTGTTATTAATCGATAACCTTTCCAAATAACATTTCTACAATAAGAAGGAAGATTTTTATCAATGATTTTTTATGATGATTATTAGGAAAGGATTGATTCTGGTAGGCTTCTAATTTGACAAGGCTATAAAAACTCTTTTGGCAGATATATTATAAAGTGGACTTATTATCTGGTAGAAATTTTATACGGTTGAATACGGATAAATGTTTTTTTGGTAGAGAAATAACTGGTAGAGTTGCAATTCTGCCACATGGCACATAATTCTAACAATTTATGTAAAATATTACCAAAGAAATAAAGAAAATTCCACGACTTATCTATTCAAAGGGTTCAAAAGGGAGATTACACGTGTTTTATTTTACAACGTTTTATCGGTATATAGCATATAGTTTGTGACGATAACACCGACGTATACGCAAAACGTGTTACCGTGAAATTTTTCACAATGCTATGGTAATTGTTTCACCTTTAGCAGTCTTGATTCTCCCCTTCCATCCCTTCTTTATATACAGGTCGATTCACAATTGATGGTGAAGCGGATATTATTCGATAGACTGCAAAAAAATCAAATAAAAAATCACTTTCAACGACCGTCAACGATGCCCAGCCTCTTAAAAACTATTTGTCGAATCTACAAAATAAAATTATCGGGTGATTATGCTCGGAGTATAATCCGAAGTCCCCCAATATTCGCTTTTCCACTTGTTCCGAATCACCCTGTACAAGTGAAACACTTGTAATCGTCACAATCGAGGAAACACATCTACAGCCTCGTTGTATTTAATTCTCCGCGTAATTAACGGGCGATTCGAGCACGCACGAACGTCGGAGGTCATTTCGCAGCAAACGGTGCGAGAATCGCCGAGGCCTCACTGTTATTTTGATCCTCGTGGGACGATAGCTGTAAAAGTTGCCGTAACCAATCGATTTTACCCGTAGAATTGCCCTAAGCGTCCAGTACATTGAGAATGCATGTATGCAATGGCGGTTTCATATTGTTATTATAGAAATACCTATCTGTATATTTATACATATTTGCATAAAACGATCAGCGGGGTTGTAGAAAAAGATAAGCACATTTACATCTCTACCGGTTGCAACTCTCCCGTCAAACAAATCTGCTGAAATACTGCTCCGCAAATACATGGTACCATTTTATGACTGAACTTCTATCGGTGGAGTACATTTTGCTAGTTTTGTTCCACGGTAGAGTTGTAATCGTAGATATGTAAACGTGACTTGCACAATTTTCAATACCGTATTATGCGAATGACGACACTTTGCTTTCAAACAAATATCCAATGTCTACGCGCGTTGATACGTGTATAAACATTGTGTGTATCAGACAGGGCGCGAGTTTAAACGGATAAAACCGATGCTCTCGCGTGCTCAAAACCATTTGGCGTCAGCCGATGCGTGAAGAAGCGTTGATCTCGATAACTATTAACTTAATTGAGCGCGCAGAGCTCCACGCCATTCAAGTATTTAAATTTTCATGGCCTCGAACGTAGGTATGGCCCGTATGTGTGCGCACTGTATATGCACTCCGTGGTCGTTCGATCGTAAGTGAACCGTCGCTTCGATGCACAATTTTCACACGAGCTATAAACCCAACAAGCATAAACTCCACCCTCCCTCTATTAAATATGGGGAAAAAATTATGCCCAAACCATTTTTTTTTTCATCAGTATACTCAATCGCTTTTTGCCTTCTCTTTTATTCACTGCCAAGGGAGAAAGGGGTCGATGGACTCTAAATTAGGAATATTAAATTTAGTCCGTTTGTCAATACACGGAAAAAAAATGATCAGTGACAATTCATGTGTAATATTTAAAAAATTACTGAATTCAATGCAGAATATACGGTTAAGAACTGTAATTAAGGCGTTTTACTGGGAATCCATTATAAATTAATGGACTTGATGTAGTTTCTACTTTTCAAACCATTATAAATGCTGATTTACACTGTAAAAAATGCAATGTTCACCGCAAAAAAATGACAAAGTAGAAATAACAAGCAGAAACGACGAAATCCACTGTGTTTGAACTGTAAAATTTACAATGTTCTCTGTAGAATGTTCAAAGCACATAATTAGAAATCGCAGTGGTCCCAGTGAAAAATCAAATGCGCGCCGCAAAATATGCAACGTCAATTTCAATTTTTACAGTTTGGCACTGTAACGGGACGACCTGCGGCGTGCCACGATCTCTGCATTTCGCCCGAGATCCGCTAGATAGCGTCGGACGGCGCGCCCTCTCGCGTCAGCGAGAGAGCCACCAAGCATCTATAAGGTCCGGTGTATTACCAACATCGGCGTCCTCAATTGACATACAATTGTTGGATCATCACCCGCATTCTGTGGTCGAGCAGTCCTATGGACTGAAGCCTACATTTTCTTAACAGATCACCATTGCATTTCGGTGACGCTCGTGCTCTTTATGGGTACGAGGTTAAACTAAATACGCTTCATTAATTGATCTCACGATTAATTAGTCAAGTACAAGCCCTCATAGCTATGAGCCTGAGCGAGGATAAATAACGGTTTATTGCAATATTTGAATAAATTGGTATTTATTCAAATATCGAAACGTTTCACTACACTATAATTTATTTTAGAAATTTCAGTATTTTCAGTAAAAAATAAAAAACGTACTGTAAAATATACTACGTTCTTTTCAATTTTTACAATGTACACTGTAATTTTTGCACGGGCCCTGGATAATTTTTACAATGTGAAATGTGTAAAAAGTTCACCGGATACAGCAGAAATATAACGTTTCACGTAGTGTGCATTTTACTGTTCCACACTGTAAAAATTCGTCTGATGGGCATGTACCATGTCATATGTGACATCTGTATATTGTATTAAAGATATATGCAAATTTCACTGTTTGCCCTTCCAGAAGGCGCTGTTGATGGGGAAAACTGTAAAAATTAATGGGAATCTCAGCAGTTCTCACTGATCATTTTTTTCCGTGTAGGATTCTGCCAATTGCTTTTTTCAATGAAACTAAAATGTCGGAAGTGAGCTTTGTGGAATATCCTTCACGAATTTTCAAACTTGCGTGGTTTAAAATTTACAATTTGAAATTTGTACTCATTGAACCGACGAGGCATAGGATGTTTTTTCAATGAGGAACAGGTGCGCCGGGTTAAGCAAAAATTCTATGCATAAAATCATATGGTGCATTTAATCCTCTTGCACCAGGGAGGCTTTTCCTTGTGTAAGGCGTGTGATTAAAAAAAATGTTGAAGAAGAGAAAGGAAGCAAGAAAAATGAAGAAAAAGCAGTATCGAGAAGGGTCGTTAAATCGAATGGCTTATTGGCTATGCGAGGCTCTATCGGCTCCGACATTGCCTCCATGGGAAACCTCTTCGCTATCTCTATACGGAATACCGATTACCTATAGACAGACAGATTTGCATGTACATATTGCAGATGTATGTATGTACACAAACATGGGACGAGGGATGCCGTAGATTGAGTACACTTTGTACGCTGTAGGTTGAAACTCCCGAATCGAATCGCACGCGCTGTAAATTCTTCGATTAAGAGGTTTTCATTTCCAGAACTAGTTCAATTTTTTCAGCTGCGATCCACGACTATTTGAGAAACAAATAGGCCTACTACAAACAGGAGAAACCATCTCAAATAATTCTTCGACAGTGGGTGAATAATCATTTTAGGGTTGTGCCCATCTCTGATCAGACTTTAATCCGATTTTTAATTGGACAGAATTAATCTTTATTGAAAAATGACATTCCTAACTACCGATCCGATACCCTGTGACAAATATTCCATTGTACAAGTCGCCCAAATTAATTAAATAACTTTGTTGCCGAA
Source organism: Alloplasta piceator (assembly GCA_946863875.1). Lineage (NCBI taxonomy): Eukaryota > Metazoa > Arthropoda > Insecta > Hymenoptera > Ichneumonidae > Alloplasta > Alloplasta piceator. The sequence goes on from OX333079.1 coordinate 11,982,471, forward strand.
TAAAATAGCAAGGAAAGCTGTGTGGGTTTTGTTAGAGATGTTCCTTTGGTAGCGTTGATATTCAGTAGTAATTTATCTTGAAGGTTTATCAAAATTAATAATTCCGCAGTTCAGTTATTAGAATTAACAATTGCTGAAAATATTGGGGATGAGTTTTATTGCTGGAGAGATTTATGTCCGGTACAGATGATTTTACGAACGATTTGTCAACAATAATAAAACGGAAAACGATATCCCGTAAGAAGTAAAAATAAATGACAATAATTAGAGGAGAGGGCTTACTAGTCGAAAGAAAGAAAAAAGAAAAATTGGTAAACACCGCGGCGGGAATACCCAACATCGAGGATGCCAGCACATACCGACGGAAATTGATCCCACGAGAGGAACGCTCGAGAGTACTCGATAAAAAATAAATGTGATCGGATGAAGGAAAAAAAAAAGAAAGAGATACGAGTGACCATTAAATCCAACCGCTTATCGTTGAACGCGAAACAGCATAGAAGAGCAAGAGAGAGGAGGGATATCCAGTGAGGAACGTTCAAGGCACTCTGTTCGTTTTCTGTATCCTCGACGACGCTGGATGTCTCCGGAACTTGCTACGGGGATTCTGTCCTCCTCCCGTTAGATTATATATAAAAGCATTCAGAGCCACAAAGAGGAAAAGAGTGGGAGATAGATAGATAGACGGATAGATGGAGTGAGAGGAAGAGAGGTACTCCGTGATCCCGAGGAGACACGATCACGCGATATCCCACGGATATCCCCTCCAATGCGGCGGAGCCAAGAGCTGCCGTTGTATATCAACGTCGATGTCGTCGTCGTCGTTGAACGACAGGTTATTAATACGCGTGTTTGACTCGACGCGGGCGACCCCCGCGCTATTATAACTCGATTGAGCGAGAATGAAAGTGAAAGAGTTGAAATAAAAACCAAAAAAATTGATAATCGTGGTTATCCCAAAATGGTTTATAAACGATGCGATGGAAAGAGCAGGAGAGAAAAAAAACGAACGAGAAACGTGAAATAACCGTTAAATCGAGCGGCTTATTGGCCACGAGTCATTGAACAATGCGGACGATGCTTCGCCTCCCTCGAGCACGTCATTATAACGCATATACGGGAAATTCCGGGCCACTCACGCGATCGATTGGAATTCGATCGATTATTCGCGCGAAATTCTTCCAGATTAGCACTGTATTCTCCAATGTCTGGTGGTGATTTTTTTTTTTACATGTTCGGTAGGGGTATTATTTTGCGGAGTTATAAAATGGTAGCGATGAATCCACAGAACACTGTTTTGGTAGAGTTGTTCGATGGAAGAGTTTCGACCGGTAGAGGTGTAGATGTGCCAATTTGGACTTTGTGGGCTCGGTTTTCATTGATCAGGTTACACAGATCGTTATGGAAGCAAAGGGCGTAAGTAACGAAACTTCAAAGCCAAGTTAGGTTAGGTCCATTCTGCTGTCCAGCAATTTGTATATGGGGCATTCTACGCCGATTCGACCGGGGTCTGACTCTTCACCTCTCCGATTTTGTCCGCGATTTTTTGTGGTATCTAGTACCTCTGAAAAGCACTCCGGATTTTTTTTCAGAATTTTTTGGAGCGATTTGACGTAATTATAATTTTGAGAACAAATTATTTTGAGCCCAAATTCAAAAATCTGAAAAAAATCACGAGAATCCCGTTTTTTTTAATGATAAATTTCAAGCGTTGAGCCAAAATGGGCAGGGGTTTTTTCTGTCTATAATAAGCTTTTTTTAAAACAAAAAAAATTTAATAGAAGGAGGCACCTGAATTGAGTGGGCCATTATACAAACATTTTTATGGGCTTGAAGTTCCGAACGTTCGGATGAACGAATAATCGACAAGGTTATTTTTTTACAAAAAAATTTGGAGACTTTGTTGATACTTTAAAAATAATTCTTAAAATATTTTCAAATTTTTGAAATTATTATTTAGCAAATACTTGCAGGCTCTACGAAAAATTCAAAGTAACTTTTCTTTAAATAAATGCTTCTTCTGATTTTCGTTCATCTGAATGTTCGAAATTTCAACTACATACATTTTTGTATGAATTGAAGGTGATTAAAAAAATGTTTGGATAACGACCCACTCTATTCAGGGTCCTTCTTCTACTAAAAAACTTTTCTTTTTTCGAAAAAGCTTATTATTAACAGAAGAAAACCCCTGCCCACTTTGACGCAACGCATGAGATTTTTCAGATAAAAACAGAATTTTTGTGATTTTTTTCAGATTTTTAAATTTGGGCCAAAAATAATTTGTCTATAAAATTATAGTCAAGTCAAATCGCTCCAAAAAAATGTGAAAAAACTCCCGAGTGCTCCTCAGGGGTACTGCAAAACCATAAAAAATTGCGGACAAAATCAAAGAGTGCGAAGGGTCAAACCCAGGTCGAATCGGCGCGGAATGCCCCATATATATTCGAATATAATACACCTGAGAATGTTTTTGGTACGGCGTGTGAGTGTTGATGTCATATGCATATGTATTATGCGGAGTAGTGACAATATGACGTCCAGGCCGAACGTCGTTATTGATTGGCGTGTTGGAGTTATTAATTCGTAGGGTTCAATTATCGGGTGGACGAATCTCCCGGGCTCCAGAACGTACATTCCGCCAGAAAGAGAGAGGGAGAGAGAGAAAGAGGGACAAGGGAAGAGAAAGAGAGGGGCAAGAGGGAAGAGGAAGTGCGCAGGATGGGAAGAGCCGAGCGGGGGTGCCTTTGCCGCGCTCGATCTACGGCCAATGCAATAACCCGCAATAATAGTAATTCAATTTTGGTGTTGCGGGTATGCCGCGATATAGAAGCCAAGTATAAAGCTATACATAGACGGTTTAGTGTGTTCTGGAATACGCGCGTATTTCTGTATGCCAGATATACCTTCACGAGTGTGTTTCTCCTCTGAAACGGTTGATGGAGTCACAGATGACCCTAAATGACAACGGGTCACCATGAATCTCAATTGAAAGCTCTCCTCTTTTTGTCTTTCGGTATGAATATTTCCAATCTCGTCTGTGATGTTATTATGTTATTATTTGGTGTATATTATTAAATCAACTTCTACTGATTCCTGATTTGATTGAGTATCGTGACACCAACTTTTTATTAGAGTATTTCCGGCAAATAATACACTGTAAAAAATGTTATTACATTTAATATCGAAAGTATATGAAATTTCAATAACAAGTATGGGAAATCGCAATTAATATACAAGGTATTGGAAAATTAACAATTTCATCTCAAATTTGATATTTGTATATTAAAATTGGAAGAGTGAACATTGAAAATTAATATCCCCGTATATGAAAATGGTTTTTGTATACTTTTTCGCAATTTTAAGATACATTATTGAAAATTAATACACTTATTGCTTAAAATAGCAATCAACCATGGAAAATCCTTTGCAATATTATATTGAAATTTAATATACAGAACTATGAAATTTCAATAATAAGTATACGAAATCGAAATTAATTTACATGGTATTGGTAAATTAACAATTTCATCTTCAATTTAATATTTGTATATTAAAATTAAAGGAGTGAATATTGAAAATGAATAAACTTATTTCTTAAAATTCCAATCTATCACAGAGAAAAAATGTCTTCAAATATAATATTTAAAAAAAATACTTATGAGAGGATCACGGTTTTTATCAAACAGTTTTAAGGGTTTACATAACTACCGAAGGGTCCGGTGCTTTGAAATTAAGTTATGAGGGGTCACATAACTTATGAGGGGTCAGGAATGCTGGAATCAAGTTATGCGCGGCTTTACTAATCTACGAGGGATCAGGGGTAACGAAATTAAGTTATGAGAGGTAACTTAAGTTACGAGAGGTCACTTAAGTTACGAGGAGTCAGGTATTCAGAAATAAAGTTTTGAGAGTTTACACCATTCATATATCACACAAGTAGAGGGAGTTCATAAGTAGTCGGTAGCGTGATCGGTAGTTAGGTACGATAGGTAGGATAGTAGGTAGTGTCGAGGGTTCGAATCCCGGCCGGATGAATATGAAAATTCAGACATGTAATGTAAAATTAATCTACAAAAGAATATTAATTTTCATTTTTTTTTTCATGATTCTGCTTTCAAAATCATACTATGCAATATTTAATATACGAGCGTATATTAAAATTAAAAGAAGTTATTCGATTTTTCATATACTTGTATTGGAATATTACTATGCACATGTATATAAAAATTAATATAGTGTATGTGCATAAAAACTTCATATTTTTTCATTAAATTTAATACAAAAATTTGTTAGTGTAAAATCGATATTTGATATTTAATCGATAAAACGATTTTTTAATAAAGTTTCGTGCAATGGTTGAAAAACCATCCACAACGCTGCTCCTATTTTCCAAATGATGGATTTTCCATTCAATTAAATAAGATGATACCTTCGAGAGTTCATCATATATAGATTTTAATCCACAGGGAGATCGATTACGAATGAGTCCCTTGAAACCTAGGCAGAGCTGCCGTTCAGAACCGCAAACATGCAGTTAGACCAACAAATATGCAGGGTTGTGAGATGTGTGTGAGAGGGAGAGAAAGAGAGAGAGAGAGAGACAGAGAGTGAGGTGAAGAACGGAGAGAAAGAAGGAAGAGAAAAGGGGTGAAACCGAACGCAACTGGAACGATCGAAGCGAATCATCGTGCACACTATGCAACATGAAGGAAGGTGGAGAGAAGGAGGTGTAGAAAGCGAGGCGATCCATTAATCATAGGGCACGAGGAGCCAGTGATTAATGCTCCACGTACACCATTCATCCCTCTCCCCTCCCGATTCCCGTCACCTCCTCCTACCTCCACCATTATCCTCACTCTTTGCCATGCTCAGATATATAAATATGTGTATGTGTAAGTGTGGGTGTGACGTTGGTTCGCGTCAGGTCGCAGCATCCATTCGCCCCCAAGACCCAGTTAAGGCTTTGCCTAACGGGCAACGTCGATCCCGCCAAGTTTTCTAGTCTTATTTTCCCGCGGTATGGCGCCACCGGCGTGTACCTTGTCCGGTGAACCAAAACGTCGGGGAGGATCATGCGAAAGAGGAGGAAAAAAAGTGGAAGAACAAAAAAAAAAGGAATACGAGTCAGCGCTCGAAGAACTTCTCGCGCCTTCCCTGTGCAGCTTTTCGTTTCCATTCGCCCGACGCATTCCACCGACGATTAATATCGACCCCTTTTTCTTCCGCTTTTTCAACGAGACTCTCATTCACGTGTGTTTCCCTCCACAAACCCACACATGCGAGGCCTTTCCCCTGCCTCTTTCTCACTCTTTTATTCGCATCGAGGCGTTAATACTTCTGCCGAGCAACACCCCCGCTCGTCTTTGCGCCTGTCTCGTTCGTCAATCACGTGTGTTGTTGCTCCGAAGAAATGAAAATGAAAAGGCGTTGTACGCGAGTGGCGTAAAGACGGAGGGGGATGAAGAACAAATATTTCTTCGTAACGTCAAACCCAGATAAAAGCCTCCCTCGAACGAACGCGAGTCCTTCCTCTTACGATGATTATGTTATTTTATATTGTTGTTATCGCCATTCTTTTTCTCCTTGCAGTCGTTTTGTATCGAACGTGAACATTCGTCGATTTTGAAATACTTTGTATTTTGTAATTTTTCATATTGTCTGATGTGCAATATATTTTTGACGTATTATACACTAGGGCCAAAATTGAGCAAAAGGATTTCTAATGAAAATTCGTGAAAATTTTGATTTAAAAAAAAAAACTATTGGTAGGTTCGTATTCAGGGAGAAAAAATACATCGATATAAGACACGAAAAAAAAAAAAAATTTTTTGCATTTTGGCCAAAATTGAATCGTTCCACTAAAATGACTGTGATTTATTTTGTAGATAAAACTTCGACTCTGTTAAGGTCTTATTCTCTTCCTGATCGTTGAATCTTCAAAACCCCGCTTGGATCATTCGATTCGGACCATTTTTCAATGTTTGGCAGATTTTTAAAGTTCGACCTTCGATTTTTGCAAATTTTTGCATACATACCCCTTTCCATTTTTTTCGACGATTTTCAAAGTGCTCTCATTTCTACAAAAATTTAGTTATCCAGATAAACCAAACGGCATTCTCTGAGTTCAGTCACAACCTTTGCTTACGAAAAAGAAAGTTCAAAATCGGTTGAAGCGAAGTGAAGTTATGAGCGCTTGAAATTTCGCTATTTTGAGATTGTTGAAAATGGGGCTAAAATTGAGCAATAATGTTTTTTATGTAAATTCATGAAAATTTTAATTTTTTGGGAAAACTCTCCGTAGATTTGTGTTCAGGGACGAAAAATACATCGATATAAGGCGCGAAAAAAGTTTTTTTTTTCATTTTGGTTAAAATTCAGTTGGTTCATTAAAATGGCTGTAATTCATTTTCTAGATAGAATTGCAGCTTACACACAAGCTCATTCGTTTCGTAATCGGTCAAGCTTCAAAACCTCGCTTGGTTCATCCGATTCCGATAATTTTTAGATTTTTGGCAGGTTTTTAAACTTCGACCATCGATTTTTGCAAATTTTTTTTATTACTGGGGGTGTTAGTTTCACGAACCTATTTTTCACTCCTAGTCTTGTTTCAAGCTTCCCCACAATGTCAATTCCATCGTTACTTTTTCTACTGTACATGACCATCGAACTACGAACGAAAATTCGAACACGACCATTTCTCATCGTCGCTCGTGAATTATTTCTCGCCTAATGTCCTCGGAGCATCGCGTGAACATATATACAAATTATCGGCTTTAACGTGTGGAGCTCAATGTTAAAATATTTACGAAAACCTGGTCGGGTTCGCGCGGGTTTTCATAGACCCCTCACGTGAAATATTTCATGAACGTGTGTTTTAGTTTCCCAGGACCCCCGAGAGAGAAAGAGAAAGAGAGAGAGAGAGAGAGAGAGAGAGAGAGAGAGAGAGAGAGAGAGAAAGAGGCGACTTTGGGCTGAGTCATTTTATGATCGGCCATGCAGGTGTTCATAGACACGAAGAAAAGGGAAAAACTTTTGTTTACCATCGCGCATAGATGTTATATACAAGCGTTACTCGAAGTACCGCAATATCTGTGAGCGCGAGAGAGAAATAAAAATAAAACAAAAAAAAACTGTGCTTTTTTTCCATAAGTAGAACAACCTACGTGTTGAAAGGGAGTTGAATAAAGTTCCATTAGGTCAGGGAGAATGTAAAGAGCGAGGGAGGAAAGAGTCCACAGCGAAAAGGCATTTCTGCCCGGCTCCTTCTTCAGCTTCTATCTCTCTCGCGGGAATGAACGTTTTCCTTTATTACAAAGTTTCGGATAGTGCGAAACCAGATCGAATCTGTGCGCGTTTTCTGCAGTTACTCGCGCCACGGCTTTTCGCGGCCTGTTGGGCAGACAAAAAAAGTTTCGTGCTTTTTTTTCTCTTCGTCCTTTCCCTCGCCTCGTGCCTTATCCTCCGGGGGATATATCCAGCGGACCATTTAGCCGTGAAGGTCTCGGGGTTGGCACCCGTGAAGGGGAAAGCATTGGAGAGGACGATCGCGAGGAGGACGATCGTAAAGTTGGATATCGAAAGAGGAAGGGATAAAGAGGAAGAGAGAGAGAGAGAGAGAGAAAGAGACTGAAAATTTTAAGTAACAAATAAAAGACGTCCATATAAATTAACCCGGAGCAGAGAGGCGCGAAGGCAGAATATCCGGAGAAAATAGGGGATGAGGAGGAGGCAGCAGCTTCCCTCTCTTTCTAGCTTTGTGTATGCGTATAGATTGTGGGAACAGCCACAGCTGCAGAGTCCGAGAGAGCCACTCTCGAGGGGCAACAAAAAACGGATCATAATAATATCGCAATAAAAAAAAAGAGTATGAAAAAATGTAAGGGGCAAAGTGTGGAGAAGGTGAGACAGGAAGAGATACGCAGGCTTTTCATCGACTCGCTGACATATACAAAGCTTGGAAAAAAGCTTTTATCACAAAGTTTCGTACGAATTCGAGGTTTCATACGAATTCGTGACAAATTTTAGTGAAATAAACGTGTGTTTGTTTTGCTACTAGTCTTTGAGAGAAAGCTTGGGCGTTTCGTAAAGTTAAACTGTTATTGCTTGATCGATGAGATTACTTTTTGGACATACACAAACACAAGTCCATGCGTAAAGGAACGAAAGTTCTCGCTGGTTTTCCATGTACTAAGGCTTCGTATTATAGCGTGATATGGAACGAAGAGTGTGGAAATAGAACCGAACAGAGAGAGGAGGGGAAATGGCAAACGAGAGAGGACTTCCACGCACGAAGTTTTAGTGGGATTAGAGAATTTCCGGTCGATAATATAGAGAACAAACGGGTGTTTCAACGTTGCGAATGCTCGGTGAACGAACACTGCTGGGGTCTCCCGCAGTAGCGCGGTAATTATAAGCGGAACAGTAGTCGGGTTTCGGTGGTAAAGTAGCGATAGTCACTCTGTTCTCGGACAGTGGATAAAGGAGTACTTAGTCAGACTTAACTATCGCATAGAACCGAGAGGAAGACCTTTCTCCGATAATTGTTACCCCGGCAATGTCTCACTTGAGTAATGAAGAGCACTATTCGCGGAGAAAGGGACAAAGAGAGAGAGAGAGAGAGAGAGAGAGAGAGAGAGAGGAAAAGAAACAGCATCAATGAAAATGATACTCAAGAGCAGTGGATAAAATATTTTCATTTCGTCACGAAAAAATTTAGTTTAGAGTTAAAGGTTTCTGCCAAACAATCGTACAGATACAAATACAAATACTTGGGAAAAATACTGAAGACCAAGGAAAGCGAACCCTTCGTCTCAGCAGATATGTTTTCACAATACAAAAAGATGCAGTAGGGGAGCGTGGTGTTTGTTGTAACAGGGGTAAGTTGCAACACTCAATTTTGACCGGGAATTTAAAACATTTTGATTTAAATTTTTTGCTGAATGTCCTAATAACTCGAGGCATAACGTAAACAATTGAGATTTTGACTATTAAAATTACATTTATTGTTCATTGCGTTTTCATTGTTAAAATGTAAATTTAACTGGCTTTTTTTAAAATTCTTCTACAGTTTGTAGTTTTTGAGATATTTCATGAAGCAGACATAATGAACCCATGGGGCAGGTTGTAACACAAAGCAGGGGCATGTTGTAACATGTTACAACTTGCCCCGAGTGCGTGTACTTTTGTCTGCTCTCTAATAAGTGTGCATGTATTTGCATGTACAATATTATTACAACTCGTAGTATAGTGATTGCATAGTATTACAAATTATTTGCAGCTTTTTGGGCATTCTTTTATTCTTCTTTACCCTAATCTTGCCCAGAAAAATATGCTAAGTCGTTGTATTGTATTTTTTTTAGAATGAGAGACTACGAGAGAAAATCCAAGACAGGATTAAAAACCCAGGATGTATATGAGTCAGCAGTAACCAAAGTTTTGGAAGAAAGGGTCAGCATACGAAAAGCATCCAAAAATTTCGACTTGTGCCATGTCTCATTTTCTAGATATATTTAAAAAAAAAATGAAATTGGCTTCATCCAACTCAGATGAAGACTGATTAAGCTAAGAGATAAGTCAAAAGAGCCATGTTCATTTTTTTTAAGTAAAACGTTGTGATAAAAAAAAAGTATTAGTTGTACAAATAAGTTTCCGCGGTTTTTTATAAAAAATTAGGAATTTATTGTGAAGGAACAGTACATTACGTTTTATGCAAAGTATTTTCCATCATTTGCCACTACTTTTCCCCATCTTTCTGGCAACATTCGGATACCCCGTCGAAAAAACTCTTCATCTTTTGACGCTATCCACAAATCTACCCAATTTTTGGTGTCTTCATACGATGTGAAGCGCTGCTCAGACAGACCATGTGCCATCGACCGGTACAGGTGATAATCGGAAGGGGCTAAGTCTGGTGAATACAGCGGGTGGGGTAAAACTTCCCAGTTGAGTGTTTCCAAGTATGTTTTTACCGGCGCCGCAACATGTGGACGAGCATTATCGTGTAAAAGAATAATTTTGTCGTGTCTGGAGTAGTAATGGGCGCGTTTTTCCTTAAGTGCCCGACTCAATCTCATCAATTGTGTTCGGTAGAGAGCTCCAGTAATGGTTTCGCAGGTTCTTTGTCCGTTCCGTTCCGTTGTCCGGTCATTGTCCTTCACGTCAAACTCACCGTTCTTAAACTTTTGAAACCATTCCTGACAACTTCTCTCACTTAAAGCAGCTTCACCATATGCTTCTAGAAGCAATCGATGCGCCTCAGCTGCAGATTTTTTCAAATTAAAGAAGTAAATCAAAAGTTCCCGCAAATGATGCTTATTCGGCACAAAACTTGACATTTTTGCACGAAAAAAATTACGTGATGCTGATACGGAATCACTAGTACTTTAAGGTTATGGTGTTGCCGGATGACGAAACTTAGGATATTACGTTTTACATCTGACAATTGCTCCATAACCTTCTGGTGGGGCCATCTTTTGACAAACCGCGGAAACTTATTTGTACACCTAATATTTATGATATTTATAATAAGTGTTACGTTGATTATTTATCGTCAAAGATTATGATCATCATAAGAATGAACCACGATACGGATAATTCATGGATAATACAAGACTGATAACAAATAAAACCGTGTTCTTTCTTATAAATATTGCCAGTCTTTTCATTGTTACTACTTGCCCCGAGCCTGTTACAACTGGCCCCAATCGTGGAGTAAGTTGTAACAACTCCCATTTTTCCAAGAAGTGTCTGGTGTAAAAGATGGGTAAAGATTTTAAATTATTTTTTAATTGGAATTAGTGCTCGGATACATACTTTACAAACGCTCTTACTCACAATCATAAAAGTATTCATATTTTAGGCAATACAGGCCTTATTCCAAAAACTGTTACAACAAGCCCCACGCTCTCCTAAGTAAAGTTTAGTCAGTGCTTTCTCATCTTTGATGTGCATTTTCGAAGCTTCCTCAATGAGGAAATCCGAATTGGCTGAGCTACTTGTTCATAGACGAATCCTCAATGCAAATGTTTTACATGGTTAATAAAAAGGAGATAATACGAATTGAAACACCTGCGAACCTTCGAAATATTAAATTCGATTTATTTAGAGGTGAGCTTAAGCAAATCCCTCGAGCTAATTACACATCCACCGTTCTCGCGAACTCGTGAGAGAATGCGGGCTTTAATACACACAAAAACGCACACACGTACATACACAGACTTGCATACAATTTCGATCCTGCCAGGCATCTCGTCGATTCTCGTTTAAGTCTACTTACACAACTACGCGTTTTCCCACAACGAGTGAGACGAGAGAACGAGGGAGAGATATTATGATGGTAAACGTTGTTTGGGTTACCACCATTAACGGTTCATTCCAGGGATCCATTTTTTTTTAGCTCACCAAACCCCTACACGCAACGATGATAATCGGATAATCCTATGGAAACATTAACTAACGTGCGTTGCACAAAAACTTTTCCCTCCGAAACAGTTCGTGTAACGTCCCAATGGGAGCTCGTTGGTTATTCATCTCATTGTTTGACGAAAATTAATTATTTCACACAGAATTGTTCGAAATTTCACGTTACGAAAAGTCTCTTCGACGATTATTTTCGACAGTGATTTGGATTGCGCGCTCATTTGTCGACATAGATTGATATCGAACAAATTACAGGACTCAATTATTTCTCCATTCACGAATACTCGACAAACATATCTTCAATCGAAATATCTGTCGTAGACATTTTCGAGGGATAATTGCCGAATCTTGGATAATTGGAAGAGTCGACGTCGAACTTGACCTTTAGCAGAATACGAATAGGGGAGTCTGACGAAACGGATTATTTGATGTTTTTTCGTGATAATAAAATCAGATACGAATGAAAAGCTACGCCTAATGACTCCCTAAACAAGTTGTGCTTTCAAAGAAAATCCATTGACAAGTCGACAACGACTAGCCCTAAATTTCATCGTGACCTTGTAGAGGGTTTTGAAAAGGGGTAGTTTCTGAATCTTGAATTTCGAATAGGAAGAAAATGCGCTTCTTGTGCGGTGAAAGTTTCGTGGTTTTGGGGGATCATGGTTTGGTTTTAGCAGCATGTGTCTGTGCGTGGGCGCGCACCGTAACATTGTTAGGACGCTTGCGGGGATTTTCGTGGTATCCGTAGTCGGAACTGATATCATTTCCGCATGGCATTTGCCGCTCGCTGACGCGTGTGTGCCGCTTTTCCGACCCATGAACAGACACACACATACACGCATGGACAATATAGAGTACGAACGTAATACGCGAATCCAGAGAGTTAACATGGCGAGTAGAGAGGGCGGTTTATGGTCTGAGGGGTAGTAGGATTAAGTTAGGTTTACACGTCGTATATGGTGGAAGCCAGTTTCCGGCGTGGGCCATACTTCCCCACAACCGCGAAAAGCCCAAGTGGAACATTCGCGGCACGGTATATTCCACACACACACACACACGCACTCTTTCTCTCTCTCTTTGTGGTAAATTGTAATACGATACAGAGAACCTCGTGCGTGTGTACAACTGGACGACCGATTTCTATGTAGCAGTGGCTTTAAAGCTCTCCATGTACAAATTGAAAGCTGCGACAAACAGAAGGTGGTAACTCAAGAGGTTAAACGCAGGATGTTATCTGAGCTACGCCATTTTGTACACGATCATTCGACATGTATTTATGTGTACATATACATGGGGCATTCCATCCGAAATCGGACAGTTTGAAAAACTTTTTTTTTTCCTCATTTTTTTAATATTTTTGAGTACCCATCAAAAGACCCTTCCTGTTAAATTTTGAGATTTTTTTGATTACCCGTTCAAAAGATATTAAATTAACAAAAAAACCGCTCTTTTTTTGATATTTTGGTCATAGCTTCTTCAATAATGGTCCAAATGAAAAGTTTTTTTTTCAAAATTTTTGTTTTTTCATGGCCTTTTCGGAAAAAAAATACAACAAAAATATTCGACGTGTTTTTGAATGAGTTTTTTGAGTTTTAAACGTCAAATCGCGTTTTTAAAAGTGAATGTCATTTTTGATTTTTTTTTAAATTTTTTGTTTCAACCATCTATCCATTCAACAATTTTTAAGATTAGTCCGATCGTGGCATCTCAATAACTACTATTTTTTTCGATTTTTTAAAATAAATTTTTTTAAAATAAATAATATAAATAAAATTTTGAAAAAAAAACTTCCAATTTGGACCATTATTAAAGAAGTTATGACCAAAATACCAAAAAAAGAGCGGTTATTTTGTTAATTTAATATCTTTTGAACGGGTAATCAAAAAAATCTCAAAATTTAACAGAAAGGGTCTTTTGATGGGTACTCAAAAATGTAAAAAAATTAAGAAAATTAAAAAAAAAGTTTTTCAAACTGTCCGATTTGGGATGGAATGCCCCATATGTAAATGGTGCGTGTGTGTGTGTGTGTTCAAGCGAGAGGGAAGCGCTGGGCCCAGCGGATCCGTTTAAAAATGCATGGACCACTCAACTTGAACCGGAAGCACTCCCCGTTATCCCCGGCGCTTCTCTCCGCGCCAAGAGACAGAGTTAGCGACCATACTCTCGCCCTTGGCTTTCTGTAACCGCGCATCCCCGAGGGGGATGATGATGCTTGGACGAAAAGCAAGCGGGAGGGAGGAAATAAAAAGAGGAGGGAGAAAGAGCGAGTGGCGCTCTCTGAACGGGCGCGTCCCTAATGACGGCCACACGATATACTTAACGTCGGAGAAGACTCGCGGCCAACTAACTACCGACGTTGACTCCACACAAATTGTGTAAACCTCATGCTCTTCCTAGAGATTCCCTCTTTCTCTCTTAATCTCTCTATCTTTCTCTCTGTCTTTCGCTCGTGTGACCAAAGTGCAAACAACCGGTGTTTTTCACCTCTTCTTCCTTCTCATTGCTCTCCCTACTCTTTTTCTCTCTCCTTCTCTCTCTTGCCAAGCAGGTACTCTAGTGTTGGTAGCTTCATGTGAACCGCGGACCAACGAGAAACCGTTTACGCCACTAATTTAGCGAGCCAGCGACTTACAAAGTCGACCGTGCCATTAATAAGTAAAAAAGAAGCGAAAGGATCGAAACACTTAATGAAAAAAACGTGGCTAAGCGAATGAAAGGCTGGGAGGAGAGGGAGTAGTAAAAAGAGTTAGTTTGAGGAATGCAACGTCGATCTTTTTAAATTTACTAAATAATGGTACATTTTTTTTAGCAGGAAAAATAATTTGTAGAGTACCAAACTTTTTCTTTGGAAATCCGAAGAGTATGATAAATGTTGATAAGACGTTGGAGATCAATATCGCAATGTGTAAACGTTTTTGTTCCATGATTGGCAATTCAAAAAATCGTGACAATAAATTATGCATGGAGTTTTTTTTTATATTGGTAAACTTACCTGATAAAGGGTATCCAGAGATATGGCGTAAATCATGTGCTCGACGA